>CM055125.1:281691957-282915076 GCA_029206835.1 Rana muscosa | reverse complement strand
CAAAATTGACTCGAAAGTGACTCAAAAGTGGGTCAAAAGGGGGTCACAAAAAACTCAAAAGGGACTCAAAAGTGGGTCAAAAGGGACTCAAAAGTGGGTCAAAAGTGAAACAAAAGTGGCTCAATACTGGGTCAAAAGTGACTCAAAAGAGGGTCAAAAGTGACTCAAAAGAGGGTCAAAAGGTGGTCAATAGTGACTCAAAAGTGACTCAAAAGTGGGTCAAAAGTGGGTCAAAAGTGACTCAAACGTGGGTCAAAAGTGACTCAATAGTGGGTCAAAAGTGACTCAATAGTGGGTCAAAAGACGGTCAAAAGGGACTCAAAATTGACTCGAAAGTGACTCAAAAGTGGGTCAAAAGGGGGTCACAAAAAACTCAAAAGGGACTCAAAAGTGGGTCAAAAGGGGGTAAAAAAAGACTCAAAAGGGACTCAAAAGTGGGTCAAAAGTGAAACAAAAGTGGCTCAATACTGGGTCAAAGGTGACTCAAAAGAGGGTCAAAAGTTGGTCAATAGTGACTCAAAAGTGACTCAATAGTGGCTCAAAAGTGACTCAAAAGAGGGTCAAGTGACTCAAAAGTGTCTCAAAAGGGACTCAAAATTGACTCAAAAGGGGGTTAAAAGTGACTCAATAGTGGGTCAAAAGTGAAACAAAAGTGGCTCAGTAGTGGGTCAAAAGTGACTCAATAGTGGGTCAAAAAAGAGGGTCAAAAGTGACTCAAAAGAGGGTCAAAAGTTGGTCAATAGTTGCTCAATAGTGACTCAAAAGTGACTCAAAAGTGACTCAAAAGTGACTCAATAGTGGCTCAAAAGTGACTCAAAAGAGGGTCAAGTGACTCAAAAGTGTCTCAAAAGGGACTCAAAATTGACTCAAAAGGGGGTTAAAAGTGACTCAATAGTGGGTCAAAAGTGAAACAAAAGTGGCTCAGTAGTGGGTCAAAAGTGACTCAATAGTGGGTCAAAAAAGAGGGTCAAAAGTGACTCAAAAGAGGGTCAAAAGAGGGTCAATAGCTGCTCAATAGTGACAATAGTGGCTCAATAGTGGCTCAAGAGAGGGTCAAGTGACTCAAAAGTGGGTCAAAAGGGACTCAAAAGTGGCTCAAAAGTGTCTCAATAGTGGCTCAATAGTGGCTCAAAAGTGACTCAAAAGAGGGTCAAAAGAGGATCAAAAGAGGCTCAAAAGAGCGCCAAAAGTGGGTCAAGTGACTCAAAAGGGACTCAAAAGTGGGTTAAAAGGGACTCAAAAGTGGGTCAATAGTAGGTCAATATTGGGTCAATAGTGGGTCAAAAGAGGATCAAAAGCGGGTCAAAAGTGATTCAAGTGGCTCAAAAGAGGGTCAGAAGTGGCTCAAAAGAGGGTCAAAAGAGGGTCAAAGGTGACTCAAAAGGGAGTCAAAAGTGACTCAATAGTGGGTCAAAAGTGGGTCAAAAGTGACTCAATAGTGGGTCAAAAGTGGGTCAAAAGGGACTCAATAGTGGGTCAAAAGTGGGTCAAAAGTGACTCAAAAGTGGGTCAAAAGTGACTCAATAGTGGGTCAAAAGTGACTCAAAAGTGGGTCAAAAGTGGGTCAAAAGTGGGTCAAAAGTGACTCAAAAGTGACTCAAAAGTGGGTCAAACGTGACTCAAAAGTGACTCAAAAGTGGGTCAATAGTGGGTCAAAAGTGACTCAATAGTGGGTCAAAAGTGACTCAAAAGTGGGTCAAAAGTGGGTCAAAAGTGACTCAATAGTGGGTCAAAAGTGGGTCAAAAGGGACTCAATAGTGGGTCAAAAGTGGGTCAAAAGTGACTCAAAAGTGGGTCAAAAGTGACTCAATAGTGGGTCAAAAGTGACTCAAAAGTGGGTCAAAAGTGACTCAAAAGTGGGTCAAAAGTGGGTCAAAAGTGGGTCAAAAGTGACTCAAAAGTGACTCAAAAGTGGGTCAAAAGTGACTCAAAAGTGACTCAAAAGTGGGTCAATAGTGGGTCAAAAGGGACTCAATAGTGGGTCAAAAGCGACTCAATAGTGGGTCAAAAGGGACTCAATAGTGGGTCAAAAGGGGGTCAAAAGTGACTCAAAAGTGGGTCAAAAGTGACTCAAAAGTGGGTCAAAAGTGACTCAAAAGTGGGTCAAAAGTGACTCAAAAGTGGGTCAAAAGTGGGTCAAAAGTGACTCAATAGTGGGTCAAAAGTGACTCAATAGTGGGTCAAAAGTGACTCAATAGTGAGTCAAAAGTGGGTCAAAAGACGGTCAAAAGGGACTCAAAATTGACTCGAAAGTGACTCAAAAGTGGGTCAAAAGGGGGTCACAAAAAACTCAAAAGGGACTCAAAAGTGGGTCAAAAGGGACTCAAAAGTGGGTCAAAAGTGAAACAAAAGTGGCTCAATACTGGGTCAAAAGTGACTCAAAAGAGGGTCAAAAGTGACTCAAAAGAGGGTCAAAAGGTGGTCAATAGTGACTCAAAAGTGACTCAAAAGTGGGTCAAAAGTGGGTCAAAAGTGACTCAAACGTGGGTCAAAAGTGACTCAATAGTGGGTCAAAAGTGACTCAATAGTGGGTCAAAAGACGGTCAAAAGGGACTCAAAATTGACTCGAAAGTGACTCAAAAGTGGGTCAAAAGGGGGGTCACAAAAAACTCAAAAGGGACTCAAAAGTGGGTCAAAAGGGGGTAAAAAAAGACTCAAAAGGGACTCAAAAGTGGGTCAAAAGTGAAACAAAAGTGGCTCAATACTGGGTCAAAGGTGACTCAAAAGAGGGTCAAAAGTTGGTCAATAGTGACTCAAAAGTGACTCAATAGTGGCTCAAAAGTGACTCAAAAGAGGGTCAAGTGACTCAAAAGTGTCTCAAAAGGGACTCAAAATTGACTCAAAAGGGGGTTAAAAGTGACTCAATAGTGGGTCAAAAGTGAAACAAAAGTGGCTCAGTAGTGGGTCAAAAGTGACTCAATAGTGGGTCAAAAAAGAGGGTCAAAAGTGACTCAAAAGAGGGTCAAAAGTTGGTCAATAGTTGCTCAATAGTGACTCAAAAGTGACTCAAAAGTGACTCAAAAGTGACTCAATAGTGGCTCAAAAGTGACTCAAAAGAGGGTCAAGTGACTCAAAAGTGTCTCAAAAGGGACTCAAAATTGACTCAAAAGGGGGTTAAAAGTGACTCAATAGTGGGTCAAAAGTGAAACAAAAGTGGCTCAGTAGTGGGTCAAAAGTGACTCAATAGTGGGTCAAAAAAGAGGGTCAAAAGTGACTCAAAAGAGGGTCAAAAGAGGGTCAATAGCTGCTCAATAGTGACAATAGTGGCTCAATAGTGGCTCAAGAGAGGGTCAAGTGACTCAAAAGTGGGTCAAAAGGGACTCAAAAGTGGCTCAAAAGTGTCTCAATAGTGGCTCAATAGTGGCTCAAAAGTGACTCAAAAGAGGGTCAAAAGAGGATCAAAAGAGGCTCAAAAGAGCGCCAAAAGTGGGTCAAGTGACTCAAAAGGGACTCAAAAGTGGGTTAAAAGGGACTCAAAAGTGGGTCAATAGTAGGTCAATATTGGGTCAATAGTGGGTCAAAAGAGGATCAAAAGCGGGTCAAAAGTGATTCAAGTGGCTCAAAAGAGGGTCAGAAGTGGCTCAAAAGAGGGTCAAAAGAGGGTCAAAGGTGACTCAAAAGGGAGTCAAAAGTGACTCAATAGTGGCTCAATAGTGACTCAATAGTGGCTCAAAAGAGGGACAAAAGTTACTCAATAGTGGCTCAAAAGTGACTCAATAGTGGCTCAAAAGAGGGACAAAAGTGACTCAAAAGAGGGTCAAAAGTGGGTCAATAGTGACTCAAAAGTGACTGAAAAGTGGCTCAAAAATGGGTCAAAAGTGACTCAAGAGGGTCAGAAGTGGCTCAAAAGTGACTCAAAAGAGACTCAATAGTGGCTCAATAGTGACTCAAAAGTGGCTCAAAAGTGACTGAAAAGTGACTGAAAAGAGGGTGAAGCCTCGTACACACGACCGAGTTTCTCTGCTAAAACCAGGAGGAAACTTGCTGGCAGAGCTTTCTTGCCGAGTAAATCGGTCGTGTGTACGCGGCTTTCACTTTTCTCGTCAAGAAAACCGACAAGAATCTCAATGAGAAAAATAGAGAACCTGCTCTCTATTTTCTCGTCGGGTTTCTCGTCGGCCTGTTTCTCGACGAGAAACCTGAGTGTGTGTGTACACTTACCTGTCGCCGTGGAAACCCGCGCATGCTCAAAATGACTTTGACGCATGCGCGGTAGCTTCCTAGGCATAGGTAGTGTGTAGCAAGATGGCGGCGACGGCATCGAATGTGACGAACGCACGCTCGTCGTAGTCGATGACGTCACCGCGTTCGCTCCATTCAAAGAACCGCGGGGTTCTTTGAATGGAGCGTCTGTACACTCGGCCGGGACAAGTTTCTTGTCCAAGAATCCCGTCAAGAAAAACTACGTGTTTTTTCTTAACGAGATTCTCGGCCGTGTGTACGATACCTAAAAAGTGACTCCAATGTGACTCAATAGTGGGTCAAAAGTGACTCAAAAGTGGGTCAATAGTGACTCAAAAGTGACTGAAAAGTGGGTCAAAAGTGACTCAAGAGGGTCAAAAGTGACTCAAAAGCGGGTCAAAAGTGGACGAAAAGTGACTGAAAAGTGGCTCAAAACAGGGGCAAAAGAGGGTCAAAAGAGCGTCAAAAGTGACTCAATAGTGGCTCAAAAGTGGGTCAATAGAGGGTCAATAGTGACTCAATAGTGACTCAAAAGTGACTCAAAAGTGGGTCAAAAGGGACTCAAAAGGGACTCAATAGTGGGTCAAAAGGGACTCAATAGTGGGTCAAAAGTGACTCAAAAGTGGGTGAAAAGTGGGTCAAAAGTGGATGAAAAGTGGGTTAAAAGTGACTGAAAAGGGTCAAAAGTGGGTCAATAGTGGGTCAAAAGTGACTTTAAAGTGGCTCAAAAGTGGCTCAAAACAGGGGCAAAAGAGGGTCAAAAGAGCGTCAAAAGTGGCTCAAAAGAGGGTCAAAAGTGACTCAATAGTGGCTCAATAGTGAGTCAAAAGTGGGTCAAAAGTAACTCAATAGTGGGTCAAAAGTGGGTCAAAAGGGACTCAATAGTGGGTCAAAAGTGGGTCAAAAGTGACTCAAAGTGGGTCAAAAGTGACTCAAAAGTGGGTCAAAGTACTCAATAGTGGGTCAAAAGTGACTCAATAGTGGGTCAAAAGTGCGTCAAAAGAGGGTCAAGTGACTCAAAAGTGGGTCAAAAGAGGGTCAAAAGTGGGTCAATAGTGACTCAAAAGTGGTTCAATAGTGACTCAAAAGTGGGTCAAAAGTGACTCAAAAGTGGGTCAAAAGTGGGTCAAAAGAGGGTCAAAAGTGGCTCAAGTGTGACTCAAAAGAGGGTCAAAAGTGACTCAAAAGTGGGTCAATAGTGACTCAATAGCGGCTCAAAAGTGACTCAAAAGTGACTCAAAAGTGGGTCAAAAGAAGGTCAAAAGTGGGTCAAAAAAGGGTCAAAAGTGGGTCAAAAAAGGGTCAAGTGACTCAAAAGAGGGTCAAAAGAGACTCAAAAGAGGGTCAAAAGTGGGTCAAAAGAGGGTCAAGTGACTCAAAAGTTGGTCAAAAGTTGGTCAATAGTGTCATGTTTTTGCTTTGTTTTTTTGTTTTTTTTTCGTCTTGTTTTTTTGGTGCGGGCTCCCCTTTAAGATTCATAGGACTGTAAGGAGGGGGTTTGAACCCATGTCGTCACTTTTGATGGCTTTTTCTCATCTCTCATCTCGGTCCGGTATGGATTTTGAAGGTACCCCGTGTCATGTTTTTTTTTTTAAAGGATTATTTTTGGTCTTGTTTTTTTGGTGCGAGCTCCCCTTTAAGATTCATAGGACTGTGAGGAGGGGGTTTGAACCCATGCCATCACTTTTGATGGCTTTTAGTCATCTCTCCAGCTCGGATCAGGGTCCGGTATGGATTTTGAAGGTACCCCCGTGTCATGTTTTTTTGTTTTTTTCATCTTCGTTTTTTGGTGCGGGCTCCCCTTTAAGATTCATAGGACTGTGAGGAGGCGGTTTGAACCCATGCCATCACTTTTGATGGCTTTTAGTCATCTCTCCAGCTCAGATCAGGGTCCGGTATGGATTTTGAAGGTACCCCTTGTCATTTAAAAAAAAAAAATTTAGATTTTTTTTTTTGGTGCGGGCTCCCCTTTAGGATTCATAGGACTGTGAGGAGGGGGTTTGAACCCATGCCGTCACTTTTTATGGCTTTTACTTATATCTCATCTCTCCAGCTCGGATCAGGGTCCGGTATGGATTTTGAAGGTACCCGTGTCGTTTTTTGTTTTTTTGAGATTTTTTTTTCGTCTTGCTTTTTTGGCGCGGGCTCCCATTAAGATTCATAGGACTGTGAGGAGGGGGTTTAAACCTATGCCATCACTTTTGATGGCTTTTACTCATCTCTCATCTCATCTCTCCAGCTCGAATCAGGGTCCTGTATGGATTTTGAAGGTACCCCCGTGTCATGTTTTTTTTTTTGAGAGATTTTTTTTTCCGTCTTGTTCTTTTGGCGTGGGCTCCCCTTTAAGATTCATAGGACTGTGAGGAGGGGGTTTGAACCCATGTCGTCACTTTTAATGGCTTTTACTCATCTCTCCAGCTCAGGTCAGGGTTCGGTATGGATTTTGAAGGTACCCGTGTCATTTTTTTTGTGAGATTTTTTTTTCGTCCTTACTTTCTTTCTCCCTCTATCTATTCATTTATCTTTCTTTCTCTCTCCCTTTTTCTATCTTTTTTTCTTTCTTTCTTCCTCCTTTTTTTCTCCCTTCATCCTTTCTTTCTTCTTTTTCTATCTTTCTTTCTCTCTCCCTTTAGCAATCTATCTTTCATTGACCCTCCCTTTATCCATCTATCTAGCTATCTTTTTTTCTTTCTTTCTCTTTCCCATTATCTATCTATCTTTTTTATCTCTCTCCCTTTATCTATCTATCTTTCTATTTTTCTTTCCTTCGTTCTCTCTCTCCCTCTATCTATCTTCTTTCTCTCTCTATCTTTTTCTCTCGCTTTATCTATCTTTCTTTCTATCGTTCTCTCTCCCTTCATCTATCTATCTTTTTTCTCTCTCCCTTTATCTATATATCTATTTTTTTCCCTTCATCCTTTCTTTCTTTCTCCATTTTTCTTTCTCCCTCCATCCTTTCTTTCTCTTTCTCCATTTCTTTCTTTCTCTCTCTCCCTTTATCTATCTATCTTTCTTACTTTCTTTTTTCTTGCTTTCTATCTTTCTTTCTCAACCTATCTCCCTTCATCTATTTATCTATCTATCTACATGTCTGTCTATCTATTCATTTATCTTTCTTTCTTTATTTCTCTCTCCCTTTTTCTATCTATCTTTCTTACTCCTTTTTTCTACCTTCATCCTTCTTTCTTTCTTCTTTTTCTATCTTTCTCTCTCCCTTCATCTATCTATATTTTTTTCTCTTTCTTTTCTCTCCCTTTATCTATCTTTCTTTTTTTCTCTCTCCCTATTTCTATATACCTATCTATATTTTTTTCTTTCTCTATCCCTTTATCCATCTATCTATCTTTCTTTTTTTTACTCTCCCTTTATCTATCTAGCTATCTTTCTTTCTCTCTCCCTTTTTCTATCTATCAATCTATCCATCTATTTTCTTTCATTATCTCTCCATTTATCTATCTATCTTTCTTTCTATATCTATCTATCTGTATTTATTTCTACCCTCTTCATCTATCAATCTATATATTTTTTTCTTTCTTTCTCCCTTCATCTATCTGCATGTCTGTCTGTTTATCCATCTATTCATGCATCTTTTTTTCTCTCTCCCTTTTTCTATCTTTCTTTGTTTCTTTGTAAGGTACCTGTGATAGGTAGTGTCCGAAGTGGAACTTGTGTGCTGAGGATTCAGGCGAAAACGTAGTCAGGCAGATTAGGTTGGCAACAGATCAGGCAAAACGATACACGATCGAAATCCAGAGAGTGGCCAGGCAGGCAAAGGTCATACACAAGCTGGCAGTGAAGTACAAAATCAGCAGGCTAGAGAGTAGTCAGGAATTCAGGCAGAAGTTCAACACAAAAATCAAGATCAAAAAGCAGTCACAACACCCAGGGAGCTATTCCACACAAACGGGCGCTGAGAGATAGCATCACTTCCTTTTTATGGGCTGCTTTGATTGAAAATTGTCCACAGCTGGCAGCAGGTGGGGCTAGTGAGTCCAAGGTAATGCTTAATACTGAGAGGACATTTCCAAAAGTCTAGATCTGCTCCGTAGCACAACAGGTAAGGCTGCAGCTGTGGGACCAGGAAGATCCCGGTTCAAATACACCCAGGTACATGACATTCTCCCTTTCTCCTTTTTTTTCTCCATTCATCCTTCTTTCTTTCTTCTTTTTCTATCTATCTTTCTATATATCTATTGTGAGGGGGTTAGCTCGGCAGCGGGTGTGTGTGACCCCCGGGATGGGCTCCCCACACAAAAACAGGCCCAGCAAACGGAGGTTGTGGTTTTCAAAATCAAAAAAAGGTGCGGTTTATTTTCTATTTACAGTGACAAAACACAGCAAAGCCAAAAGAAACATAAACAAAATAAATCCTGGTCAACTTGACCTCTGACTAAACATACAGGTTTCCTAACTAACAACTGGGATCAGCCTAGTGCTGTCCTAGTCCCTAAGTCCCTGGTTTTAAATGTCCAAGCAAATAGCCACACAGGCTTTGTCTCACCACACAGGGGTTCACTCTCCCTAGACAGTCCACACAGGTCTGGGTCCAGGCATGAGCAAACACCTAATGAATCTGGGAGTTTTTATAGAGGCCTAAATGAGCTGACAAGCTTCAGCTGGTCTCATCAACTCCCTGTCTGCACGACGCCCCACACTCTCCCTAGAGGTATGAGTCATCCATGAGCCCACTAGCCTCAGCTGGGCTTATACAACTCTCCACCTAGTTGTATAAGTCGGCGTAAAGCCTGAATCTGGGCGAAATATATCTACCCCCCTGGATGCAACCAGGTGACTTTACCTTCCTGCTGTCACACTATCCTATCTTTCTTTCGCTCTCCCTTTATCTATCTATCTTTATTTCTTTTACTCTCCCTTTATCTATCTATCTAGCTATCTTTATTTATTTCTCTCTCCCTTCATCTATCTAGATTTTCTACTTTCTTTCTCTCTCCCTTTATCTATTTATCTTTCTTTTTTTCTCTCTCTCCCTATTTCTTTCTATCTGCATGTCTGTCTGTCTGTCTATCTATCTTTCTTTCTCTCTCCCTTTATCTCTATTTTTCTTTCTTTTTTTTTCTCTCCCCCTATTTCTATCTATCTTACTTTCTTTCTTTTTTTTTCTTTCCATCTCCCTTTATCCATCTATCTACATGTCTGTCTGTTTGTCTATCTATCTGTCTCCCTTTATCTACCTATCTATCTAATTATCTATCTTTCTTTCTTTCTCCCTTCATCTATCAATTTCTTTTCCTTTCTCTCTCCCTTTATCTATCTATCTTTATTTTTTTCCTCTCTCCCTATATCTCTTTTTTTCTTTCTTTCTCTCTCCCTTTATCTATCTATCTTCCTTTTTTTACTCTCCCTTTATCTATCTATTTTCTTTCTTTCATTCTCTCTCCATTTATCTATCTATCTTTCTTTTCTACATTTTCTCTCCCTCTATCTTCGTTTCATTCTTTCTCTCTCTCTCTCCATCCTTCTTTCTTTCTCCCTTTATCTATCTTTTTTTTCTCTCTCCATCCATCTATATATTTTTTGTTTTCTCTCTCTCCCTTTATCTATCTATCTCTCTATTTATCTATCTATGGTTCTCTCTATCTATTTATCTTCTTTCTTTTTTTCTTTCTCCCTTCATCTTTCTTTCTCCCTTCCTCCTTTTTTCCCCTTTATCCTTATTTCTTTCTCGTTCTTCTTTTTCTATCTTTCTTTCTTTTACTCTCAATTTATCTATCTAGCTATCTATCTTTATTACCTATCTTTATATCTTTCTTTCTCTCTCCCTTTATCTTTTTTTCCTTCGTTCTCTCTCCCTCTATCTAAATTTCTTTCTTTCTTTTTTTTTCTATCTATCTTTTACTCTCCCTTTTTCTATCTAGCCATCTTTCTCTCTCCCTTTATTTATCTATTTTCTTTCCTTCTCTCTCCCTTTATCTATCCATCTTTCTATATTTCTTTCCTTCGTTCTCTCTTCCTCTATTTTAGTTTCTTTCTTTATTTTCTCTCCCTTTATCTATCTTTCTTTCTATCTATCTTTCTCTCTCCCTTCATCTATCTATCTTACTTTCTTTTTTCTCGCTCCCTTTATCTATCTATCTGCATGTCTGTCTGTCTGTCTATCTGTTTAAGTATTTATTTTTTCTTTCTTACTTTCTATCTATCTCCCTTTATCTGTCTATCTATCTATCTGCATGTCTGTCTGTTTGTCTATCTATTCATTTATCTTTCTTTCTTTTTTTCTCTCTCCCTTTTTCTATCTATATATCTTTCTTTCTCCTTTTTTCTCCCTTCATCTTTCTTTCTGCCTCTTCTTTTTCTATCTATATATCTATCTTTCTTTCTCTCTCCCTTCATCTATCTATCTCCCTTCATCCTTAATTCTTTCTTTCTTTCTCCATTTCTTTCTCCCTCCATCCTTCTTTCTTTATCCATTCATCTTTTTTTCTCTTTTCTCTCTATCTTTATTTATCTATCTGCAGGTCTATCCGTTTATGTATGTATGTATGTATCTATTTTTCTTTCTATCTTTCTCTATCAATCTATCTCCCTTTATCTATCTGCATGTCTGTCTATTCGTCTGTCTATCTGTTTATCTATCTATTCATTTATCTTTCTTTCTATCTATATATCTTTCTTTATTTCTCCCTTCATCCTTCTTTCTTCCTCTTTATTCTTTTTCTCTATATATATCTATCTTTCTTTTTTTTTACTTTCCCATTATCTATCTATCCATCTTTCTTTCTCTCTTCCTTCATCTATCTATTTTCTTTCTTTCATTCTCTCTCAATCTATCTCTTTCCTACGTTTTCTCTCCCTCTATCTATCTTAGTTTCTTCCTTTCTCCCTCCCTTTATCTATCTTTCTATCTCTCTCCCTTCATCTATCTAGCTATCTATATATCTTTATTTCTTTCTTTCTCTCCTCTTCATCTATCTATCTTTTATTCTTTCTTTCTTACCTTCTTCCTCCCACTATCTATTTATCTATCTATTCATTTATCTTTCTTTCTTTTTTCTCTCTCCCTATTTTCTTTCTTTCTCCCTTCCTCCTTTTTTTCTCCTGTCATCCTTCTTTCTTCCTCTTTCTTTCTTTCTTCTTTTTCTATCTATATATTTTTTTTCTCTCTGCCTTTATCTATATATCTTTCTTTCATTTTCCTTTTTCTCTCTCCCTATTTCTATCTTTTTTTCTTTCTTTCTCTCTCCCTTTATCTATCTATCTTTCTTTTACTCTCCCATTATCTATCTTTCTTTCTCTCTCCCTTTTTCTATCTATTTATTTTCTCTTTCATTCTCTCTCCATTTATCTATCTTTATTTCTTTCTCCCTTCCTCCTTTTTTTTCCTCCCTTCATCCTTTCTTTCTTATCTATCTATCTATATTTCTTATACTCTCCCGTTATCTATCTAGCTATCTATCTTTATTTATTTCTTTCTCCCTTCATCTATCTATATTTTTTTTCTTTCTTTCTCTCTCCTTTTTTTTTACTCTCCCTGTATCTATCTATCCAGCTATCTTTCTTTCTCTCTCCCCTTTTCTGTCTATCTTTCCTATGTTTTCTCTAACTCTATCTGTCTTAGTTTGTTTCTTTCTTTTTTCTCTCTCCCTTTATCTATCGCTCTTTCTATCTTTATTTCTCTCTCCCTTTATCTATCTTTCTTTTACTCTCCCTTTATCTATCTTTCCAGCTATCTATCTTTATTTCTTTCTATCAATCTATATTTTTTTCTTTCTCCCTTTATCTTTTTTTTTTCTCTCCCTTTATCTATCTTTCTATCTATTGGTCTCTCTCCCTTCATCTATCTATCTGCAGTCTATCTTTCTTTTCTTTTCTCTCTCTTTTTCTATCTATCTTTCTTTCTTTCTCCCTTCCTCCTTTTTTTCTCCCTTCATCATTCTATCTTCTTCTTTTTCTATCCTTCTCTCCCCCTTTAGCTATCTATCTTTTACTCTCTCTTTATCTATCTTTCTTTCTCTCTCCCTTCATCTATCTATCTATATTTTCGACTTTCTTTCTCTCTCCCTTTATCTATCTTTCTTTTTTTCTCTCTCCCTATTTCTATCTGCATGTCTGTCTAGCTATCTGTTTATGTATCTATCTATCTTTCTCTCTCCCTTTATCCATCTATTTATCTTTACTTTTTTTCTCTCTCCCTATTTCTAGCTATCTGTTTATGTATCTATCTTTCTCTCTCCCTTTATCTATTTTTCTTTTTTCTCTCTCCCTATTTCTATCTGTCTATCTTTCTTTCTCTCTCCCTTTATCCATCTATTTATCTTTCTTTCTTTTTTCCTCTCTCCCTATATCTATCTTTTTTTCTTTCTTTCTCTCTCGCTTTATCTATCTTCCTTTTCTTTTACTCTCCCTTTATCTATCTAGCTATCTTTCTCTCTCCCTTCATCTATCGATCTATCTTCTTTCATTCTCTCTCCATTTATCTATCTATCTATCTTTCTTTCCTACGTTTTCTCTCCCTCTATCTATCTTAGATTCATTCTTTCTTTCTCCCTTTATCTATCTATCTATCTATCTATCTATCTTTCTCCCTTCATCCTTTCTTTCTCCATTTCTTTCTTACTCCCTCCATCCTTCTTTCTTTCTTTCTCCCTTTATCTATCTGTAGCACTGACCCCCGAAGGACCTGCTGATTAATTTTGGGTCATGCAAACTACCTCCATGGCTCCCGTTGTCAGGGTAAAGGGTTTTCAGAAAAGTCAATGTCCACACAGATGTAAAACCTCAACAATAAGGCTTTATTTTCTTTTGCTGTAGAACTTGAGAGAAAGTGTGAAACAAGAGAAGTAGGGGAAGGTTCAGGCACGTGGTACAATAGATGCAAACAGTCAGTATATTCGCCAGTCAAGCCTGAGTGGGTATTGCTCACCCGGATAGTCTTCTCTCATGGTCCTAGCAACCGGAATGATGCAGTGATCAGACTTAAGACAGTTTCTGCCACAAACTGCTATAGGTGAACAAAGGTCTCTGCCACAGACCTGGTGAACTTGGGTCTCTGCCACAGACCTGGTGAACTTTAGGATGCGTCCAGGAATCCTCTGCCACAAGATTTTAAATGTCCCGAACCTCCAGCCAAGCAATAATAGCGCTTTTGAGTGTATCGTGGATCCCTCCTTGAATGAGTTGCCAGGCCTCTCCCGAGACATCGGCGTATTGCCAGTCTCCTCCGGGGCAGGTCCTCCCCTGGCCCCCCTCCTCAAGAGCTTCCTTCCCTCGGATGGACAGCTTGGGATACCTTCAGAAATGTAGGCCCAAACCAGCAGAGCCGGGCCTAGCGAGCAGAGATGTAGCCTCGGGCTGAAGGTTCCCGGGGCTAGAACACACACACGCACCCCGTGCCATGAGGGCCACGAGGCGCACCAGCAAGACCCCACCTAATGGCGTCTGCCCCTTATGTACCCCTGCCCAGCATGCACAGCGGGTCAACCACTCCCACTGCACGGCTGCCAAGAAGGGACACCCAATACGCTGTGATACACCTGTATTCCAACATGGGCCAGCGGTGGCAGTGCCACCTATGGGCGAAATGGGAAAATATCTGCCAGGCAGTATCACAACCAGAGCAGAAGCAGAATTTAGAGAAATCAGCAAGTCTGAGCCCAACTACTGGCTCAGACTACCCCCCTAAATTTAAACATAGCGTGGACCATTTTGGGCCGGCGCTACATATATCTTTCTCTCTCTTATTCTCTTTCCCTTCATCTAGCTATCTTTCTATCTATCTTTCTCCCTTCATCCTTTCTTTCTTTCTCCATTTCTTTCTTATTCCCTCCATCCTTCTTTCTTTCTCCCTTCATCTTTTTTTCTCTTTCTCCATTTCTTTCTCTCTCTCCCTTTATCTATCTATCTTTCTTACTTTTTTTTTCTCTTTCTTTATCTATCTCTCTATCTTTTATTTCTCCCTTCATCTTTCTTTCTTTCTCCCTTCCTCCTCCTTTTTTTCCCTTCATCCTTCTTTCTTTCTTCTTTTTCAATCTTTCTATCTATCTTTCTTTTACTCTCCCTTTATCTATCTTTATTTCTTTCTTCTCTCTCCCTTCATCTATATATCTATCTATCTATCCATTTTGTTTCTTTCATTCTCTCTCCATCTATCCATCCTACGTTTTCTCTCCCTCTATCTATCTATCTTAATTTCTCTCTCTCTCTCTCCCTATATCTATCTATCTTTCTTTCTCTCTCTCTCCCTTTATCAATCTATCTTCCTTTTACTCTCCCTTATCTATCTATCTATCTAGATATTTATCTATCTTTATTTCTTTCTTTCTCTCCTCTTCATCTATCTATCTATATTTTTTCTCTTTCTTTCTCCCTCTATTCATTGATCTTTTTCTTTCTTTCTCTCTCCCTTTTTCTATCTATATATCTATCTTTTTTTTCCTTTCCTCCTTTTTCTTTTCTTCCTTTTCTATCTATCTTTCTCTCTCTCTCCCTTTATCTATCTTTCTTTCTTTTACTCTCCCTTTATCCATCGATCTAGCTATCTTTCTCTCTCCCTTTGTCTATATGTTTTCTTTCTATCTCTCTCCCTCTATCTATCTTTCTTTCTCTCTCCCTTTATCTATCTATCATTCTTTCTATTTTTCTTTCCTTCATTCTCTCTCCCTCTATCTATCTTAGTTTCTTTCTTTGTTTATTTTCTCTCCCTTTTATCCATCTTTCTTTCTCTCTCCCTTTATCTATCTATTTGTCTGTCTATCTGTTTATCTATCTATTCATTTCTCTTTATTTCTCTCTCACTTTTTCTATCTATCTATATATCTTTCTTTCTCATTTTTTCTCCCTTCCTCCTTTTTTTTCTCCCTTCATCCTGCTTTCTTCTTTTTCTATCTATCTATCTCTCTCCCTTTATCTATCTAGCTATCTTTATTTCTTTCTATCTTTCTCCCTTCATCTTTTTTTCTCTTTCTCTTTCTCCATTTCTTTCTTCTCTCTCCCTTTATCTATCTATCTATCTATCTACATGTGTGTCTGTCTATCTGTTTATGTATCTATTTTTCTTTCTTTATCTATCTGCATATCTGTCTGTTTGTCTATCTGATTATCTATCTATTCATTTATCTATCTTTTTTCCTCTCTCTCTCTTTTTCTATCTATATATCTTTCTTTTTCTTTCTACCTTCCTCCTTTTTTTCTCCCTTCATCCTTCTTTCTTCCTCATTCTTCTTTTTATAGCTATCTCTCTCCCTTTATCTATCTATCTCTCTTTCTTTTACTCTCCCTTTATCTAGCTAGCTATCTTTATTTCTCTCTCCTTTCATCTATCTATTTTCTTTATTTCATTCTCTCTTCATCTATCTTTATTTCTTTCCTACGTTTTCTCTCCCTCTATCTATCTTAGTTTCTTTCTTTCTTTCTCTCCTTTTCATCTATCTATATTTTTTCTCTCTTTATTTATCCCTCTATCTATCTATTCATTTATCTTTCTTTCTCTCTCCCCTTTTCTATCTATCCTTATATCTATCTTTTTTTTTCTTTCTTTCTTTCTCCCTTCTGCCTCCTTTTTTTCTCCCTTCGTCCTTCTTTCTTCCTCTTTCTTTCTTCTTTTTCTATCTTTCTCTCTCTCTCTCCCTTTATCTATCCATCTATCTTTATATCTATCTATCTTTTACTCTCCCTTTATCCACCTATCTAGCTCTCTTTATTTCTTTCTATCTCTCTCCCTTTATCTATCTTTTTTTTCTATTTCTCTTTCCTTTGTTCTCTCTCCCTCTATCGATCTTAGTTTCTTTCTTTCTCTCTCTATCTATCTTTATTTTCCTCTCCCTTTATCTATCTATCGTTCTCTCTCACTTCATCTATCTTTCTTTCTTTTTTCTCATTCTTTCTTTTTTTCTCTCTCCCTTTATCTATATATTTTTCTATCTATCTTTCTCCCTTCATCCTTTCTTTCTCCATTTCTTTCTTTCTCCCTCCATCCTTCATCTTTTTTTCTCTTTCTCTATTTTTCTTTCTTTCTCTCACTTTATCTATCTATATAGCTATCTATCTTTCTTTTTTACTTTCTGTTTTTCTTTCTTTCTATCTTTATCTACCTATCTGTCTGCATGTCTGTCTGTTTGTCTATCTATTTATCCATCTATCTATTCATTTATCTTTCTTTTTTCTCTCTCTCCCTTTTTCTATCTATCTTTCTTATACTCTCCCTTTATCTATCTAGCTATCTTTCTATCTTTATTTCTTTCTCTCTCCCTTTATCTATCTTTCTATTTTTCTTTCCTTCGTTCTCTCTCCTATCTTAGTTTCTTTCTTTCGCTCTTTCTTTCTTTATCTATCTATCTTTCTCTTCATCTATCTATCTTACTTTTTTTTCTTTTTCCTCTCCCCCTTTATCTATCTATCCGCATGTCTGTTTATCTATCTGTTTATGTCTCTATCTATCTTTCTATTTTTCTTTCTTTTTTATTTCTATCTTTCTTTCTATCCACCTATCTCCCATTATCTATCTATCTGCATGTCTGTCTGTTTGTCTGTCTATCTATCTATTCATTTATCTTTCTTTTGTTCTCTCTCCCTTTTTCTCTCTCTCTCTCTCTCTCTCTCTCTCTCTCTCTCTCTCTATATATATATATATATATATTTCTTTCTCCCTTCCTCATTTTTTTTCTCCCTTCATCCTTCTTTCTTCTTTTTCTATTTTTCTTTCTCTCTCTCTCCCTTTATCAATCTATCTTTCTCTCCCTTTATATATCTATCTACCTTTCTTTCTCTCTCCCTTCATCTTTCTATCTTTCTTTCTTTCTATCTTTCTCCCATTATCTTTCATTCTTTCTTTCTTCATTTATTTCTTTCTCCCTCCATCCTTTTCTTTCTCTATTCATCTTTTTTTCTCTTTCTCCATTTCTTTATTTCTCTCTCTCCCTTTATCAATCTATCTATAGGCATGTCTGTCTGTTTGTCTGTCTATCTATCTGTTTATGTATCTGTCTATTTTTCTTTCTTACGTTCTTTCTTTTTTCTATCTATCTAGCCATCTATCTATCCATCTATCTAATCTGCATGTCTGTCTGCCTGTCTATCTGTTTATTCATTTATCTTTCTTTTTTTTCTCTCTCCCTTTTTCTATCTATATATCTTTCTTTCTTTCTCCCTTCCTCCTTTTTTTCTCCCTTCATCCTTCTTTCTTCTTCTATCTATCCTTTCTTTCTCTCTCCCTCTATCTATCTTTCTTTCTTTTACTCTGCCTTTATCTATCTATCTTTATTTCTTTTTCTCTCCCTTCATCTATCTATTTTCTTTCATTCTCTATCTATCTTTCCTATGTTTTCTCTCCCTCTATCTATCTTAGTTTCTTTATCTTTCTTTCTTTCTCCCTTTATCTATCTATCTATCTTTCTATCTATCTTTCTTTAAGGCCGTGTACACACGATCGGTTTTACCGATGAAAACAGTCCGATGGATTTTTTTCATCGGACGAACTGATCGTGTATGGGCCCCATCTGTCTTTTTTCCATCGGTGTGAAAAAATAGAACATAAAATAAAGAAAATGTTTCCGCGCTAATTGCTAACACACCAAAAATGTGAAACAAAAGTGCTTAGATGCTTGTAAAACAATCATACCATAAAAGAAAATGTCACTGGTGTCTGTGAATGATATACAAAAAACATACATAGAGAATAATAACCCTGTAAGTGCAATATAAACCACGTGAAGTGTAAATATACTAGTGAATATCAATTAATAATGAATACAATAATCCATAATGATATCAAAGTACCAGTGTAAAAAAATAATCTTGGAATATAGAATAAATAATGAGTGAAAAATAAGCAAATAGTCTCTCAAACAAGTAATCCTTGCTGGGATGTGGTAAACAGATATGCTAGTAATCTGGTATAGTGTGTGTATCTCCAAACTCAGGTCTCACAGGACTCTCACCTCCAGGGGACTGAAGAAGTCACGAGGTACGTGACGCAATGCTGTAGGGAGATTGAGAGGTACCGCAGACCGGAAGTACCCGGACTAATAGTACGACGACGATCGCGCCGCTTAAGCATTTATGCTTACTTTGTGATTTTGGATCACCATATTAACAGCATCGGTGGAGGTAAGGAGGAGACCGTTACACACGCTGGAGGGATCAATATAGAGGAGAGAGAGCTTACAGATTTTGCCTACAATTATACATCTGGAGGTGAGAGTCCTGTGAGACCTGAGTTTGGAGATACACACACTATACCAGATTACTAGCATATCTGTTTACCACATCCCAGCAAGGATCACTCGTTTGAGAGACTATTTGCTTATTTTTCACTCATTATTTATTCTATATTCCAAGATTATTTTTTCACACTGGTACTTTGATATCATTATGGATTATTGTATTCATTATTGATATTCACTAGTATATTTACACTTCACGTGGTTTATATTGCACTTACAGGGTTATTATTCTCTCTGTATGTTTTTTGTATATCATTCACAGACACCAGTGACATTTTCTTTTATGGTATGATTGTTTTACAAGCATCTAAGCACTTTTGTTTCACATTTTTGGTGTGTTAGCAATTAGCGCGGAAACATTTTCTTTATTTTACTCACTATCATGTAATGTGAACACAGTTTCTATAGCTTTTTGCACAACAGCACCTTTTTTTTGACATTTCATTACTCACTATTAGCGTGAAAGACCTTATTTACTTATTTTTTTTACTTAAAAAATAGAACATGTTTTAAATTTATCCGATGGGAAAAAAAAACGATAGCAAAATCTGACATCTATACATCGGAGAAAAAACCCATGCATGCTCAGAATCAAGTCGATACATGCTCAGAAGCATTGAACTTAATTTTTCTCGGCTTGTCGGAGTGTTTCACGTCACGGCGTTTGGGACGGTCAGATTTTTGACTGATGGTGTGTAGGCAAGACTGATGGAAGTCAGCTTCATCCATAGGAAATCCGATCGTGTGTACAGGGCTTTACTCTCCCTTTATCTATCTATCTAGCTATCGATCTATCTTTATTTCTTTCTTTCTCTCCTCTTCATCTATCTATATTTTTTTCTTTCTTTCTCCCTCTATTAATTTATCTTTCTTTCTTTTTTTCGCTCTCACTTTTTCTATCTATATATCTATCTTTTTTTTTTCTTTCTTCCTTTCTCCCTTCCCCCTCCTTTTTTTCTCCCTTCGTCCTTCTTTCTTTCTTTCTTCTTTTTCTATATATCTTTCTCTCTCCCTTTATCTATATATCTATCTTTCTTTCTTTTACTCTCCATTTACCCATCTTTTTTTCTTTCTTTCTTTCTATCTCTCCATCTTTCTCATTCTCTATCTATTCATTTATCTCTTTTATTCTCTCTCACTTTTTCTACCTATCTTTCTTTCTCCCTTCCTCCTTTTTTTCTCCCTTCATCCTTCTTTCTTCCTTTTTCTTATTTTTCTTCTTTCTATCTTTCTTTCACCCTTTATCTATCCATCTATCTATCTATTTATTTTTCTTTCTTTTTTTCTCTCCCCCTATTTCTATCTATCTATCTTTCTTACTTTATTTCCTTTTCTATATCCCTTCATCTATCTGTTTGTTAGTCTATCTATCTATTCATTTATCTTGCTTTTTTTTCTCTTTCCCTTTTTCTATCTATTTTTCTTTGTTTCTTTCTCCCTTTCTCCTTTTTTTCTCCCTTCATCCTTTCTTCCTCTTTCTTTCTTCTTTTTCTATCTATCTTTCTTTTACTCTCCCTTTATCTATCTATATTTCTTTCTTTCTCTCTCCCTTCATCTTTTCTACTTTCTTTCTCTCTCCCTTTATCTATCTATTTATTTATTTATCTTTCTTTTTCTTTTTTCTCTCTCCCTATTTCTATCTATCTATATATCTATCTATCTGCATGTCTGTCTGTGTGTCTGTCTATCAGTTTATGTATCTACATATCTATCTATCCCTTTATCTATCTATTTTTCTTTTTTTCTCTCTCCCTATATCTATCTTTCTAACTTACTTTTTTCTTTCTTTCTTTCTCTATCTATCTCCCTTTATCTATCTATCTGCATGTCTGTCTGTCTATCTGTTTATCTATCCATCTTAAACTCTCCCTTTATCTATCTAGCTATCTATCCATCTTTATTTCTTTCTTTCTCTCTCCCTTTATTTATCTTTCTTTTTTTCCTCTCTCCCTATATCTACCTATCTTTTTTTTTTCTCTCTCCCTTTATCTATCTTCCTTTTTTTACTCTCCCTTTATCTATCTATCTTTATTTTATTCTCTCCCCCTTTTTCTATCCATCGATCTATCTATCTTCCTTCTTTCATTCTCTCTCCATTTATCTATCTTTCCTTCCTACGTTTTCTCTCCCTCTATCTTAGTTTCATTCTTTCTCTCTCCTTTTATCTATCTATCTTTCTCCCATCCTTCATTCTTTCTCCCTCCATGCTTCTTTTTTCCTCTCTCCCTTTATCTATCTTTCTTTTTTTCTCTTTCTTTCTCCCTTCATCTTTCTTTCTTTCTCCCTTCCGCCTATCTATCTTAGTTTCTTTATTTCTTTCTTACATTCTCTCTCACTTTATCCATCTTTCTTTCATTTCTCTCCCTTTATCTATTTTTCTTTATATCTCTTTCTCTCTCCCTTCATCTATCTTTCTTTTTTTCTCTCTCCATCTATCTATCTATCTTTCTATCTATCTATCTTTCTCCCTTCATCCTTCATTATTTCTTTCTTTCTCCATTTCTTTCTTATTCCATCCATCCTTCTTTCTTTGTTTCTTTCTCAATTCATCTTTTTTTCTCTCTCTGTCTCCATTTCTTTCTCTCTCTCCCTCTATCTATCTATCTCTCTATCTATCTTTTTTTCTTTCTCCCTTCCTCCTCCTTTTTTTGCCTTCATCCTTCTTTCTCTTTCTTTCGTTCTTGTTCTATCTTTCTATCTATCTTTCTTTCTTTTACGTGCCATTTATCTATCGATCTATCTTTCTTTCTCGATTTATCTATCTTTTTCTATTTTTCTTTCCTTCATTCTCTCTCTCTCCATCTTAGTTTCTGTTTTTCTTTCTTTCTCTCTCCCTCTATCTTTCTCTCTCCCTTCATCTATCTATTTATCTCCCTTCATCTATCTCTCTATCTTTTCTTTCTCCCTTCATCTTTCTTTCTCCCTTCATCCTTTTTTTTCCTTAATTCTTCTTTATTTCTTCTTTTTCTATCTATCTATCTTTCGTTTACTCTCCCTTTATCTATCTTTCTTTCTATTTTTCTTCCCTTCGTTCTTTCTCCCTCTATCTTAGTTTCTTTCTTTATTTATTTTCTCTCCCTTTATCTATCTATCTTTCTCTCTCCCTTCATCTATCTATCTTTTTTACTTTTTTTTTCTTTCTAGCTTTCTTTTTTCTCTCTTCCTTCATCTATCTATCTTTCTTTCTTTCTATCTTTCTCCCTTCATCCTTTCTTGCTCCATTTCTTTCTTACTCCCTCCATCCTTCTTTCTCCCTTTATCTATCTTTCTTTTTTTTCTATCTATCTATATATTTTTCGCTATTTCTCTCTCCCTTTATCTATATATCTCTCTATCTATATGCATGTCTGTCTGTTTATCTTTCTATCTGTCTGCATGTCTGTCTGTTTATCTATCTATTCATTTATCTTTCTTTTTTTTTTCTCTCTCCCTTTTTATATCTATCTATATATCTTTTTCTTTCTTTCTCCCTTCATCTTCCTTTCTTCCTTCTTTTTCTATCTATCTTTCTCTCTCCCTTTATCTATCTAGCTATCTTTGTTTCTTTTACTCTCCCTTTATCTATCTAGCTATCGATCTTTATTTATTTCTTTCTCTCTCCCCACTCATCTATCGATCTTTCTTTCTTTGTCCCTTAATTCTTTCTCCATTTCTTTCTCCCTCCCTCCATCTTTCTTTCTTTCTCCATTCATCTTTTTTTCTCTTTCTCCATTTCTTTCTTTCTCTTTCTTCTTTTTCTATCTTTCTATCTTGCTTTCTTTTACTCTCCCTTTATCTATCTATCTTTATTTCTTTCTTTCTATCTCTCTCCCTTTATCTATCTTTCTTTCTTTCTCTCTCCCTTTATCTATCTTTCTTTCTATTTTTTTCCTTCATTCTCTATCTATCTTCGTTTATGTTTCTTTCTTTCTCTCTCCCTTTATCTATCTATACATCTATCTTGCTTTTTCTCTCCCTTTATCCATTTACTTTCTATCTATATCTCTCCCTTCATCTATCTATTTATCTCCCTTTATCTATCTCTGTATCTTTTCTTCCTCCCTTCATCTTTCCTTCTCCCTTCCTCCTTTTTTCCCTTCATTCTTTCTTTCTCTTTCTTTCTTCTTTTTCTATCTATCTATCTATCTTTCTTTTACGCTCCCTTTATCTATCTAGCTATATTTCTAACTTTATTTCTTTCTTTCTCTCTCCTTTTATCTATCTATCTCTCTCCCTTTATCTATCTATTTTCTTTCTTTCTCTCTCCCTTTATCTATCTTTCTTTCTATTTTTTCTTTCCTTCGTTCTCTCTCCCTCTATCTTAGTTTCTTTCTTTCTTTCTTTTCTCTCCCTTTAGCTATCTTTCTATCTTTCTCTCTCCCTTCATCTATCTATCTTTCTTTTTTACTTTCTTTTTTCTTTCTATCTTTCTTTCTTATTTATCTCTTCCTTTATCTATGTTTCTTTCCATCTTTCTCCCTTCATCCTTTCTCCATTTCTTTCTTACTCCCTCCATCCTTTCTTTCTCCCTTTATCTATCTATCTTTCTTTCTTTCTTTTTTCTCTCTCCCTTTTTCCATCTATCTTTCTATCTATATTTTTTTCGTTCTCTTTCCCTTTATCTATCTATCTGCATGTCTGTCTGTCTATCTGTTTATCTATCTAAATATCTGCATGTCTGTCTGTTTGCCTGTCTGTTTATCTATCTATCTCTCTCTCTATCTATCTGCATGTCTGTCTGTTTATCTGCCTGTCTAGCTGCATGTCTGTTTATCTGCATGTCTGTCTGTTTATCTATCTATTCATTTATCTTTCTCTCTTTTTTTCTCTCTCCCCTTTTCTATATATCTTTCTTTCTTTCTCCCTTCAACCTTCTTTCTTCCTCTTTCTTCTTTTTCTATCTATCTTTCTCTCTCCCTTTATCTATCTAGCTATCTATCTTTATTTATTTCTCTCTCCCTTCATCTATCTTTTTTTCTATCTTTCTTTCTATCTTTCTCCCTTCATTCTTTCTCCCCCTATCCTTCTTTCTTTCTCCATTCATCTTTTTTTCTCTTTCTCCCTTTATCTATCTATGTGCATGTCTGTCTGTCTGTCTGTCTATCTTTCTATTTTTCTTTCTTACTTTCTATCTATCCACCTACACACTATTTCAGCGTCCTATGTAGCTACATGCAATTGGTGTTGTCAGTCGAGCAGAGGCGGCCATACAAGTGGGGAGTCCTGTGTTAAGGTATCGTTTGTAAAGTTCTTTAGCCTATGCCCTTCTTTGTATTGGATATAAGCCCCCCTTTTTTTACCCGGTTTCCTTATCTTATCAGGTTAATGCACTGTCTACCTATGTCTGGTCTACTATGAGGCAAGCTACATGCTTAGTCCTGTAGACACCAATGGGCTTAATCACCCTTTACTGAGGACTTGCTCAATAATCTTCCCCTACCTGGGATTTATTTCATTCTTGGTTTGAATAATAAGGGCTGTTTTGTCGGAAAAACCCCTCCCCCTCTGTCTCTTACCTTTCACAGTGTTCAACCTTTTTAGTGAGTTCTGATTACTTTGAATATCGGTAATATGGGCAGGCTTTGGCTATTTATGTTTTACCTTATTGTTTTTTTTTATTTGCTTCTATTGTAGATACCTTATTAAAATACGAATTATCGTACCAGGATTACTACAAAAAACTCCCCACTAGCCGCCTCAAGTTTATGCTTGTTGCACGTTAAACATGTTTTTAAGCGGTTTTCTTATTATTCCACATCATCTAGTAGGTATACCTCTCCCTATTATGGTGTTACCTAGTGGTTTATTATGGTGGAATTAATTTATCTGGAATCTACTAGTTTAAAATTGTATATATTTTTTTCTAATTGGAATATACTTGCTAATTATTCAGGCTTCATGTGCATTCCTTCTTCCCCCCCCCACTTCCTTTTCCCCTCCCTCCCCTCTTTCCTTCCCTCCCAACCCCCTCCCTTTCCTCCCATAACCCTTCCCCCTCTTTTTCACCCACCTTCTTTTTTCCCCCCTTTTCCCTCTCTTTCCTTTCCCCAAACCCCCCCTTCCCCCAATTGTAGTTTACAATGCAATATGATTGTGGACATTGTGTCCACATTTTTTGGCTATATATTTGGTTAACTTTTATTATCATGTTATGTACGCCCCCATAGTTGTCTGGTTTGCTTTGCTTCTGCATTTTTCTAGACACTGGGGAATGGCCTTTCTGTTGAGGGTATTTGTAACAGTATGCCTTGTTTATTATATTGTATTATAGGTTTATGTATTGTATTTGATTTATTTTTCTTTACATTTTGGTTAGTCTCTGTGATTCTCCTGAAGAAGGGCAAGGAGCATAACATGTAGAGCCTAGGATTTTTATTCATTGCTTTCCTGTTACATAACCTTACTCCTGGATCCACTACTACTACCATGGAATGATTGTTATTCATCTCCAAGTTTCCATGCAGTTATTCATTTGTTATGTACAGTAGCTGCACTTTATCTTTCATTCATTGATTCATAAATGTGGATTTTTTAAATTATAGATCTTCTATGTGTATAATAAAATTTATTTTTATATAACTTGTTTGGTCGTGCCTATAAAGTTCAAGCCTTCTACTTTATTCTCTTTGTTTCAAACTATTAGGACGTGGCACTGTTTACTCTACGAGTTTCCACAGGACCACTCTGTGTTGATACAATAGTTTCTACAAATACATGAAAGTGGGTCCAGTATGGGACATGACAGGGGCAGTATGTACAGGAGAGGAGTGTGGAGGGTATGGTGGGGGCAGTATGCACAGGAGAGGAGTGTGGAGGGCATGACAGCTAGCACTATGTACAGTAGAGGAGTTTATGAAAGTGGGCAGTATGTACAGCAGAGCAGTGTGGAGGGTATGATACTGAGCAGCATGTACAGGAGACAAGTGTGGAGGGTGACAGTGGGCAGTATGTACAGCAGGGACGTGTGGTGAGGTCAGTGGCTGGTGAGGCACTGGCTAGTATCAGAGCCAGATACACACAGTCAGGTTTATATACGCCGCAAACGTTAGAGCAAGAGCAGTAATTCTAGTACTAGACCTCCTCGGTAACGCTTAACATGTAACCTGTAAAAAAATTGAAATTGTCGCCTATGAAGATTTTTAAGTACTGAAGTTTGGCGACATTTCACAAGTGTGCGCAATTGTAAAGCGTGACATGTTAGGTATCTATGAACTTGGCTTAACATCATCTTTTATAGTATTAAAAAAAAAAAAAAAAAAAAAAAAAAATCGGGCTAACTTTAGTGGGTTTTTTTTTTCATGAAAGTTTCTTTCCAAAAAAAAAAAAACATGTTTGAAAAATTGCTGCGCAAATACTGTGTAACATAAAAAGTTTTAATGACCACCATTTTATTCCCTAGGGTGTCTGCTAAAACAATATATATAATGTTTGGGGGTTCCGAGTAATTTTCTAGCAAACAAATGATAATTTTTACATGTATGAGAGGTGTCAGAATTGGCCTGGGTGGCAAGGGGTAAATTACCATAAGTAATATACAAATAATTATTATATATTGTTTAAAAGTAATTTACTATATTTTCAAAAACTGTACTCAAGCAGGTGGCTTTAAAAGACAAATTATTGAAGTTTGAAGTTATAACTTCAAACCAGTAATTTCACAGTAAATAGATAAATAATAAAATATGTTATAACATAAAGCATAACAATATATGGATTAGCTTCATTAAAACAGTACCTTTTCAGCATCAGAAGATTCTCATTCTCCCTCTTAACTGTGTGAGAAAAACATGGGATTGTGGGTAAATCTTATACACATAAATGTGTCTCTATGACCCTCGAAACTCAATCTTTTTTGGCAAATGGGCCTATCTTACCCCCTAACGCACCGCCCGCCGCAAGAATACGTTGCTACTTTGAAGAGGAATACCGTTGTTATGGGAGCAGCTAGCTACTATAACCCTGGTATCCTCTTCTTCAGCGAGCGGTCCGCTTTCAGATAAAGGTGGTCTCTGCGGCGGATTTGCCACGAGATCACTTTTATGGGCGGCGGGAGAGGGCCCCCCTCCCGCCACTCTCCGGTGCCCTCCACCGCTTACCGGAGCCACTGGCAGCGGCGGAGGCGATCAGATGCTGTCCCTGGGCTGACATGCAGACGAGTGAGGGGGAAGATGCAGATCAAAATGTCACTTCCGCCCAATGTTCTTATAGGGACACTTTTTCTTTTAAATTACATAAAAAATATAATTTTTTTTTTTTTGCATTTTAGTGTAAATATGAGATCTGAGGTCTTTTTGACCCCAGATCTCATATTTAAGAGGTCCTGTCATACTTTTTTACATTCCTTGTAATAGGAATAAAAGTGACCCAAAAATGTTTTTTTTTTTTAAAAACAGTGTGGAAATATATTTTTTGAAGTAAAATAAATAAGAAACAAGCTTGCGTGCAGAAGCGAAGGCATACGTGAAGCAGCGCCAGCATATGAAAACGGTGTTCAAACCACACATGTGAGGTATCGCCACGATCATTAGAGTGAGAGCAACAATTATAGCCCTTTTCTGTAACTGAAAACATGCAACCTGTGTCTAAGATAAATGGTTGTGAACTTGTACGTCACACTCTATTTGTATGGTAATGTTTTTATTCTATGTATGTCTATATAAAACAATAACATTTATATTTGAAAAAAAAAAAAACATGCAACCTGTAGAATTTTTTAAACGTTGCCTATGGAGATTTTTAAGGGTAACAGTTTGTCGCCATTCCACGAGCGGCCGCAACTTTGAAGCGTGACATGTTGGGTATCAATTTACTTGGCGTAACATTATCTTTCACAGTATAAAAAAAATTGGGCTAACTTACTGTTCTCTTATTTTTTAATTAAAAAAAGGGAATTTTTTCCAAAAAAAGTGTGTTTGTAAGACCGCTGCGCAAATACGGTGTGACAAAAAGTATTGCAACAACCGCCATATTATTCTCTAGGGTGTTAGAAAAAATATATATAATGTTTGGGGGTTCTAAGTAATTTTCTAGCAAAAAAAAGTTTTTAACTTGTAAAACACCAAATCTCAGAAAGAGGCTTGGGGCTTTAGTGGTTAAGGTAAGGGGCCTGGAGCTGCAGCTCCAATAGCCCCTATGTCAATCCGGCCCTACAGCCTGTGAGTAAATAGTAGAGAAGGAAGTCTCTACTACTAAAATGAGCGAATTTCTCAGTCACGCTACCTCTCTCCTTGTCAGCACATGAGCCCTGCAGCTCAACGATTGGCTCTTTGGGCTACCCTTCTCTCTCCCAGTCTGAGCTATGTTATAAAGGAGAGTCCAAGAGGCTGAGATCAATATGAACAGGACAGAAATAATTACATTTGTTTAAAAAAAAAAATATCAGAGCAGATAAGCATCAGGCATGAACTGATGCTTATCTACCTGGAGTTCCGATTTAATTACATTGCATCTATGGTCACAAATTAAAACTATATATTAATTTACACATTGTATTTCTATTGTTAATAGCCTACTTCTACTATTCTGAACTATCTTGAAGTTAGTAAACTTACCTTATGAAGATTACCACACATTGACTTCCTTGAATTCTGTGACACATTTGCTATGCCCTGTGAGTAGGCACTGTTGTGTCACACATTTCATAGAGCCTGCCCTTCTGAACTACAGAGGTGTCAGCAGGAAGAGTTTTAGGAGGCAGAGTCAGTACAAGAATCACAGCTTCTAAGTTAACAGCAAAAAAGGGAATTTAGGACGTTGTGGAAAGAGATGGCCAGCAAAGAGGCAGCAGTGTTAATTTTGACATGAAATTTCGAGTTCGTTTTAGTAATTTTGACTAAAATGCCATTTTAGTTTTAGTCGTACTATAGTCATCTTAATTGTTTTAGTTTTAATCGGATTTTAGTCAACTAAAGTCTCCAGTATCATAAAAAAAAAACTAAATATTGCTTTTTGACAAACTTTAAAATATATAAAAAAGCAAAAAACTGTAAACTCTATTGGCTGTAAAGCCATTGCACATATTACCTGAATATAAAAACTTTAGCAGTTCTCTGTTAATAATGAAAACAAGCATCAAGCAACATCTTTATACATAAAACCACATTTCATACACAAACAAGAATATTGCTTTTTGACCACTGTTAATTTTGACATCAAATTTCAATTTAGTTTTTGTCATAGTCTGTTGACTAAAATGCCATTTTAGTTGTATTTTAGTCATCTGGATTGAAACTTAATTTTATTTTCGTTTAGTTTTCATCACTGAAAACATACAACTCACGAAAACAATGACGAAAATACCACAAAATTAACACTGCACGACAGGAGATTTTTCAAGTAAAGCTTATATTGGATTGTCAATAATAACTATTGCTTGTGTTGCTATTACATGCCAATGCTATCAAATGAAAGTGTGTGCTGTAACCATAGATTTAATTTATATATATTGACAACACATTTAATATATCGCTAATTTATTTCATTTGATTGTTCACTGCGTCAAAACATCAGCAATCCCTTCAGCAGTATTATACAGATAGGAATTTTTTTCTTCTAATAGAACCTGTGTATTTTGGTAAACAAAAAATCTTGAATCATGTGGCTATAGAATGATGTAATTAGTTCGTTGCACAGTATCTTCTTTTGCCTTGAAGGAGAGATCTGTGAATGAGTTCAGTTCATTTACTATGGATCAACCATTCAAGTAATTATGAGTGACCTTTTGGTTTCAGGATCTAATGGTCACATTACACGTGCTGTTATTACTAGCATAAAACTCTATATAACAGAGACCAAATGGAAAGGGTGAAAAAGCATGTTTCTACAAGATAACAGTCTGGAGGCATTAGGCAGCAGAGAAAAAAGGAAGTAAAAATGCCTATTGACATGCATTAATAATAAAACAACTGTGGTGTCAGCTATGTAATAGAGTGTCCAATTTAATTTCGACCATTTGGGAACAGTTCTTATAGTTCTATTTTAAACCATACCTGCCCTCATGTTTAATAACCTAACACACGGGTTTCAATTTATCATCATAAACAAATATCAACAGCTCAACAGAATATATAAACTTGTGCCAGCATTTACTGCTTCGGGATGGCAAGAAGTAAAGTGTGAAAATGGACAGTTCATTTCATGAAGACGAGACCTTATTCAAGGTGCTTGGACACTTCTCTTACTTTTTAAAACAAATGGATTCTTTATGCTGCAGGAGGAGAGGGCACATTTTCATTGCAGGACAGAACACCTAAAAACATGCACACAAAAGCTAGCATCAACCTGCAAGCAGAAATACAAGCACTAATAATGACCAGACAGAAGGGGAAAAGGCAGGGGAAGAGCTCCTCTGTACCTTTCTCACAAAAGTGCTTCCTCTAGAACCAAACCTTGGTATTTACAATGTAAAAGGTCACATACTTTATTTGAAAGCTTTGCCTTACAAAATGCACCTTCCAAAATGTGTGGCATCAAAGCCATAAATGTTCGAATAATATTGGCGTTCTGTTTAATATTCATCCATGGTTGTTTCAAGAAATAGGTTCCTTACATCCAATATGGAAGCCAACTCCAAAATCTGTTTTTGCAGGTGAATATTCTCCACCAGTTCATCCCGAGGCAGAGGAGGGTAGGTTTCTGGGTAGTTCCTAGTTTCCTGGAAGACAACAGCACCTGTAAATTACTTTACCTACATAATAACACAGAGAAATATAACACTGTAAAAAAAAAAAAAAGCCACGTTAGAAACAGTATGCTGAAAGCAAATCTTTCATGGGCAGCTATGATTTTCATTTTTCAATCTTTATTAAACCAGGTGTGGGGAAGATTTTAGGGGTGTCACATTCATCATGTAGTCTTTTTAATTGTGCACATACTTCCAAGATTACTAGCAATGGGGGCATGGCTTAGCGATAGCCACGTGAAGACGCATGAATCCTGAGCATTGCACCCACCGCTGATAATTGAGGAACCTGTGCATTCTAGCCTTACTGTTCCTGAATGCCTAAATGTAGCATCCTGAGAGGGGGTTCTCCCTGCTACAATTCACCGCTTCCTTGCTCCCACTGCTTCTAGTACCAGGTCGGCTTCCCGGGACAACATGGCGCCTAGTACCACAGTGAGGGACTACAAGGTACCCTCAGCTGTTGGACAGGATCACCTGATATGACAGCCTTCTTCCTGCATTCCTTCCTCCATCTCCCGCCTTACTGGTATCCCATCTGCATTCAGGGATGATCTGTCTCCAGCCCAGATAGGAACAGTCTGACTTTGGACACTCTAAAGGGGATGTTTCCTCTTCCCAAACACCATGCTCTGTACTGTCTTCTGCTGAGATGTCAAGCATCTTACTCTCTCTTCCCACGAGGCAGTACATGAAAGCAATAGCAGCCAGGCTGAAAACATCTAGCGGAAATTACATTCATAAACGTAAAGTGGGACCTTATACTCCAACTCACAGATGTCCAGATGGCTCATGATTCCACAGTGTATCTGCTCCAACCGATCGCTATCACCCCAATGCTACAATCAATTGCTTACGATTCAACAACTTAATGCTGCCAAGGCCTATATTCCACCGTTCAGTGTTTGGCTACATAAAATCGAAGACATTTTTAGAATGGAAGACATTCTAGCCTCACAGAGAAGAAAAATGTGGTTTTATTGGACAGAGTAGAAAAAAAAAAACCCCGATACCCCAATCCAATCCCTTCCTCCCTGTGAATCCCCACAAACTAATGGTTATGTGATTTAAAATTAAGGGGTGCATCTAAGAAGGGCCGTATAGCGATCTCCCTCCCGATCAACCCTAACTGTGCTCTCCTCCCTTCCGTCCTATTCGAACAAAAAAAAAAGCTGGGGAGAAACTCCCCCTGCCACCCCCCCTCTACCTTGATCCAATCTTTTAATCCCTGTGAACCTCTCTCCCATTCCACCCTAACTTCGTGCTCTCCCTCCCTCAAAAAAAAAGAGGGGGGGGAGGAAAAAAATAAGTCCCCCCACCCATCCACCTTGATCCAATCTTTTTATCCCTGTGAATCTTAACAAGTTAATAATTGTGTAATTTTTAATTAAGGGGTGTATCTAAGGAGGGTTGTACAACGGCCTCTCTTCCATTCCACCCTAGCTTCGTGCTCTCCCTACCCCCCTCATTTCAAAGAGAAGAAAAAATAATTATAATCTTTTCCCTTCCCCTCTCCCTTCACCAAGATATAGTCAGTATTAATTAAAGACCCCTTGATGAATAAGTACCGCCCCTCAGTGTCTGACTCCATTGCCTTCAACGTGAATCGTGTGTTCTTATCAAACCCTATTGCTGTCCCCCTAGATATTTTATTAGGTGAATAGCTATGCATCCATGTGGGGAAGTTTTTAGATCCCAATCTAGTTTTGGATGTCCAATTTAGATGGGTTTCTTGTAAGAAAACTATATTGGCCGAAGATCCTTTCAGCTCCTGAAGTATCTGATGCCTCTTATTAGGGCTATTTAGCCCTCTCACATTGTATGTAATTATTTTTAACCCTTTCAATACAGGGCTTTTTATACCACTTCCATACCAGGCCTATTCTGGCACTTCTCTCCTACATGTACAAATCATCATTCTTTTGCTAGAAAATTACTCAGAACCCCCAAACATTATATATGTTTTTTTAGCAGACACCCTAGGGAATAAAATATCGGTTGTTGCACTTTTTATCTTGCACGGTATTTGCGCAATAATTTTTCAAACGCCTTTTTTTTGGAAAAAAAATGGTTTTATGAATTAAAAAATAACAAAACAGTAAAGTTAGCCCAATTTTTTTGTAAAATATGAAAGCTTATGTTACGCCGAGTAAACAGATACTTAACATGTCACGCTTTAAAATTGCACACACTCATGGAATGATGCCATACTTCGGTACTTAAAAATCCCCATAGGCGACGCTTTGAATTTTTTTACAGGTTACCAGGTTAGAGTTACAGAGGAGGTCTAGTGCTAGAATTGTTGCACGCGCTCTATATCTCACATACAGTATGTGGTTTGAACAGCGTTTACATATGTGGGTGGGACTTGCGCGTGCATTCGCTTCTGAGCGCGAGCTATTGGGGACAGCGGCGTTTTAAAAAAAATTTTTATATATTTTTTTATTTTACCTATTTTTTTTTATTTTTACAGTTTTTTTTTGATCACTTTTATTCCTATTACAAGGAATGTAAACATCCCTTTTAATAGGAATGGTGTGTGACAGGTCCTCTTTATGGAGAGATGCAGGGTCAATAAGACCCCACATCTCTCCTCCAGGCTGGAAAGCATGAGATTGTGAAAAAAAATTCACCGATCTCATGCTTACTAACCGCAATGGCGGCTTTGTTTACTTTGAGAACCCGGCGTGACGTCATCACATTGCGCCCAGGCCTCCGACGGTCATAGAGATGACTGGTGACCATCTGGTCACCAGCCATCTCTATGCTCGTCATGTGACCACCGGCACCGGACGATTCTCTGGGCCCCTGATGGCGGTGGGAGGGGGGGGATGTCCCCTCCCGCCGCCTATAAGAACGATGAAGGGGCGGAACCGCCGCTATGATCATTCTTATGGTGCACAGAATCGCTGGCTGAAGAGAAGGATATCTGAATGATGCCTCTCTAGCTGCAGGCATCATTCAGATATCCCCCCACAAACCCAGGATGTCATATGACGTCCACCCGGAGGGAGAGAGGGTTCCTGCCGGCGTCATTTTACAATGACCCGGTATGGAAGTGGTTAAGGGTGCCATACTCCATAGAAGAGCTCCATTCACTGCATTATAAACAATGGAATAAAGAGAGAAAAATAGGATTTTTATAACAGCTTACCTGTAAAATCCTTTTCTTGGAGTACACCACGGGACACAGAGCTAGTCATTACATAATGGGTTAAGGGTCACCAGCGGTGATTGGACACTGGCACAACCAATGGAAGACAGTTCCCCTCCATATAACCCCTCCCATCAGGGAAGTACCTCAGTTTTGTAGCAAAGCAGTAAGGTTCCCATAAGAAGGGGGGGACCTCTGTGTCCCGTGGTGTACTCCAAGAAAAGGATTTTACAGGTAAGCTGTTATAAAAATCCTATTTTCTTTATCGTACACCACGGGACACAGAGCTAGTCATTACATAATGGGACGTCCCAGAGCAATGCTCATATGAAGGGGGGGGAGACACAGATCAAAACAGGTCGCTTGCGGACCAGAAGCCCTATACTGCTGCCTGCAGCACACTTCGCCCAAAGGCGGAATCCTCATGTCCTTTCACATCTATTTGATAGAATTTGGAAAATGTATGGACTGAAGACCAAGTTGCAGCTTTACAGATCTGAGCCATCGAAGCCTGGTGGTGCACTGCCCATGAAGCACCTATCGCCCTGGTAGAGTGCGCCTTAACAGGAAAAGGAGGGGTCCTGTTCTTTAAACCATAAGCTTGAATAATTACTTGTCTAATCCACCTGGAAATGGTGGATTTTGATACCGCTTGGCCCTTCTTGGGCCCATCTGGTAAAATAAACAAAACATCTGTTTTACGTATCTGAGCGGTTGCTTGCAGATACACCTTTACCGCTCTCACTGGATCTAGAGAGTGTAATAATTTTTCCCCCGCCGTCCGCGGGTTTGGAAAAAAGGAAGGCAGAACAATGTCTTGATTCAAGTGAAAAGCCGACACCACCTTAGGTAGAAAAGCCGGATGGGGTCGTAGTACGATTTTGTCCTTGTGACAAATTAGATAAGGCTCTTTACAAGAAAGAGCTGCTAGCTCTGATACTCTCCTAGCAGAAGCTATAGCAATCAGAAAGGCCAACTTCCTACTTAATATAATTAAAGGAATATGGCGAATAGGTTCAAAAGGTTGCTTTTGCAACACTGACAATACCAAATTCAAATCCCATGGACACAAGGGAGTCCTAACTGGAGGATTTATCCTCAGTACCCCCTTAATGAATGTCCGAACTAGGGAGTGAGATGCCAATGGTCTCTGAAAGAAGACTGATAGAGCCGATATTTGCCCTTTGATGGTGCTAAGGGCTAAATTCATATCCACTCCTAACTGGCAAAAAGCAAGAATCCTACTTATTTCATACTTCTGAGGATTCCAACATCTGGATTCACACCAGGAAACGTATGCTCTCCAGACTCTCTGATAGATGAGTCTGGAGGCTGGCTTTCTAGCATTAATGAGCGTAGAAAGAGCCGGACCAGAGACCCCTCTCTTTTTTAAAAATGTGGGTCTCAGCAGCCAGGCCATCAACTTTAGCCTTTGTAAGGAAGGGTGGAATACTGGACCCTGTGACAGCAGGTCATGTCGGAGTGGAAACTTCCAGGGCCTTCCTATCGCCGTTTTTACAATCTCGGCGTACCAAGGCCTCCTGGGCCAGTTTGGGGCCACTAGGATTACTGGTATTCCCTCCTCCTTGATCCTGCGAAGCAGTCTTTGTAGAAGAGGGATCGGAGGGAATGCCTAGATCAGTGAGAACTGATTCCATGGAGTTATTAGAGCGTCTGTATTATTAGAGCGTCTGTCCCGTAGGCTAGAGGATCTCTCGTTCTGGACACAAAGTTGTCCAATTTCTTGTTGAACCTGGCAGCTAGCAGGTCTACATCTGGGTTTCCCCATCTCAGACATATGGCCTGAAAGATCTCGGGGTGAAGAGACCACTCCCTGGTAGCAGCTGCTGACGACTCAGGTAGTCTGCTTGCCAATTTTCCATCCCTGGAATGAAGATTGCAGAAAGGCAAGGTACATGCTCTTCTGCCCATGCCAGGATCCGGTTCACCTCTCTTTGGGCTGCCCGACTGCGGGTGCCTCCTTGGTGATTGATGTAAGCTACTGCAGTAGCATTGTCGGATTGAACCCGAACTGGGTAGCCCTGTAACCTGTATGTCCAGGTTTTGAGGGCTAGATATACCGCCCGGATCTCTAGCACATTGATGGGCAGGATCCCCTGAGTCTTGGCCCAGGTTCCCTGGGTAGAAGCCTCCTCGAATACTGCACCCCAGTCCGATAGGCTGGCATCCCTAGATACCACATTCCAGGCCACTGGGAGGAAGGACTTTCCCTTCCGTAAATTCCTGGCTTCTAGCCACCAATCGAAGCTGTGGCGTACTTGTGAGGACAGGCGCATGGGTATATCCAGAGCTTGGCTCTTCCTGTTCCAGGAAGCTAAAATATTGCCTTGAAGTAGTCTCGAATGAAACTGGGCGTAAGGGACCGCCTCGAAGGAGGCTACCATCTTTCCCAATAGTCTCATGCAAAGGCGAATAGACGGCCTCTTGTTTGCTTTGACCTTGTGGATCAGGTCTTTCAGAGACTGTATCTTCGGTTCTGGCAGGTATACCCCGTTTTGGGCTGTATCTATGATCATGCCCAGGTACCCTATCCTTCTTTGGGCCTGGAGAGAGGATTTTTGTAAATTTATAATCCATCCTAAATGCTCCAGGTATCCTACTGTAGTGTGTACAGCGTGACCCAATCCGTCCTTTGACTGATCTATTACTAGTAGATCGTCCAGATAGGCTGTTACCGCAATGCCCCGTGTTCTTAGGTTTGCTAACAGAGGAGCTAGCACCTTTGTGAATACTATGGGCGCGGTGGCTACACCAAACGGCAGAGCCACAAATTGAAAGTGGCGATCTTCTACCGCAAACCTTAGGAATCTTTGGTGAGCGGGGAGGATGGGTATGTGTAAATGTGCGTCCTTGATATCTATGGGCGCCATGAATTTTCCGCCCTTTAAAGTGGCGGCCACGGATCGGATCGTTTCCATTCGAAAATGGCGATCGTTCAGGAACCGATTTAGGGATTTTAGATCCAGGATGGGTCTGACATCTCCATTTGGCTTTGGAATCACAAAGAGGTTTGAGTAAAAACCTGAACCTCGCTCTTTTTGGGGTACGTCTGTAACTACCCCTTGAGCCATTAAGTGATTCAAACCTTTGAAGAAGGATTCTCTTTTTTGTGGATCCTTGGAGAGTCTTGAACCTCGGAATTGAGAAGATGGGATCTCTCGAAATTCCAGTTTGTACCCTGAGGATATTGTGGATACTACCCAATTGTCCTGGATTTCTGACCACCAAGTTGCTCAGAACTGACAAAGCCTTCCTCCCACTCGGCCGAGCGGGGGCGCCCCTTCACTGAGAGGCTTTGGGGCTTGCTTATTAGCTCTTGCACCCCACGGCTTCTTGTTCTTCTGAGCTTGCCCCTTGGCTTTTGTGGGCGGCTAAAACAGGCCGCCGCCACTGGTTGGAGTCAGATTTCCCGGGAGCTGGGGAGAGAGCGTTTAAAACAAGATCTCTTGTTTTTCTTTCTCTCAGGTAAAAGTCGTTTTACCACTTGATCTTCTGTATCTATTTTTCTAAATCTTCCCCAAATAGGCGTTCGCCATGGAACGGGAACTTGCCAACAGCTTTTTGCATGGGGTCTCCGCTGACCAATGCTTAAGCCAAAGTACTCTGCGCATCTGTACCAGCTGGAGTGTAAGGCGTGATGCCTGTATGATAGAATCTCTCATGGCATCCACTGTGAAGCATAAGGCTTTAGGCAAATTTTCCCAATTTCTAGCCTGCTCTGAAGGCAGTTCCTTCAGCCCCTGCTTTACCTGTTGGCTGATGACCTGACACATACCGACTGCTGCTACTGCAGGTTGGGTAATTGAGCCGGCCAAAAGGAAGGAGGATTTCAACTTCCTCTCAGAAGGATCTTTTAAACCCTTGTACATTATCCACCGGACATGTCAGGTTTTTATTTACACAAGAAATAGCCGCAACTACCGCAGGCAGGCTCCATTTCTTTAAAACAAAATTTCCCCCATAGGATAAAGAATGTTAAACCTTTTTGGAGGTGAGAAACGCTTATCTGGATGTTGCCAGTTTGCGTATATTAGATCCTCTAGTAACGGATGAACCGGGAAGGAGCATGCACCTTGCAGGGATCTTAATGACCCTAGGGAGGAGACAGGTAATTCCGTTACCTCCGCAGAGGTTAACTTAAATGCACTGCTAGCATTGTACCTGTGACCTTAAAATCTGGCTCCTCATCCTCTGCTGATGTAGCCTCCTCCTCCTCATCCTCCTCCCTCAGGTACTTCTGAAGGGAGGTCCAATACTGGAAGAGACCTGCTTCGCTTATTGTCCCTTTTTAGAGTACTTAGCGATTAAGGTAGCAATTTTTTCCTCCAGATTATTTAGGGCAGCTGATAAAGTGTCCTCAGTGACATATACAGGCCCAGGCTTCACTGGGGAAGCCGCCATACCTGACAGAGGTAATGGCTCATCCTGAACAGGTGCATTTAGCAACACAGGAGAGAAAGGTACCGAGTCAGCACAGTTAGAGCCTCCTCTCAGGCGGTGGTGCTTTCTTATCTCTTTTTGTCCGTATTACTTCCCCTGGAAGGCTTACTGTTTAGACAAAATACAAGGTACCTAAATGCATATACTACCGTGTTTAGTTTAGCAAATACATTAAGTATGCAACTTTTAACACATAACTATGCATAACATGGATGTCTTCTAGGAAGTACCCAATCCAACCACATGGAGTCTTACGTCCCTGTATAGCTGCTGTGTTTCTCTGCCAGGAATAAGAGAACTAACGAGCTTGCTTGCTGCTGCAGTGCTTCTCACACTGACAGTCTTTTAAATTTGGCGCCGTTTCTGTGCCTGCGCGCGCCACGTGCCCGCGCATGCCTTCGCCCCCCCCTCCGATAAAGCGCGCTCCCGCGCGCGCGGCCCTTAGCGCTATGGCGGTGGCCATAGTGAGAGAGGACTCTCATCAGCCCTTGTTCCCACTTACCTGCATCTGCAGGTGTCTGGTCGGCCACCGAAAGGAGGATCGGGGTGCCCCAGCAAGCTCAGCAGCGGAGGTGACGAGCAGTGTACTTCGCCGAAGCCGACACTGAACAGAGTGAGGTGAGTATATTCAGCTCTTTACTCCCCCCAGTGGTGGAAAAAAAGAAGACATCCACTTTTTGAAAAAGGTCCCAACCTAGTTATGGACCTTCTAATCTCACCTTATCCACGCCGCAGGTTTTTCTGCTGAAAGATTTCAGACAGATACCAAACTTCACCCTTCACGGTGGGCTGTGTGCCAACCTTCAGGGATATGGGTTCCTATTTAAAGGATACCTCTCCCCTGGGCCTTGTACAAGACTCTTACCAGGACTTTATAGCGAAATAGCGAAAGTGCTGGATCTTAGAGCCCAGTCCTCCGAAGAGAGACATTACAGGCGATGCCTCATGGATGAGGCCCGGATCCCATCCAGATTCAGCTCATTTGTAGGCGTCTTGGATGGATCCGAAAGCATAGCTCTTTTACCCCCAGAGGGTCTCTTTGGTAGAGCTTTCCTTTAGCACCTCCTAACGCGTCCAACACCTTTCGACACTGGCGAAAAAACTGAGGTACTTCCCTGATGGGAGGGGTTATATGGAGGGGAACTGTCTTCCATTGGTTGTGCCAGTGTCCAATCACCGCTGGTGACCCTTAACCCATTATGTAATGACTAGCTCTGTGTCCCGTGGTGTACGATAAAGAAAAAAAGGGGAATATTTCCCCCAGCTCCAGGAATGTACCAATTAAATAGCAAAAACCAAGACCTAATTACAAACATATTTCTTCTCTTTCTCTCTCTCTTCCTTCATTCTTCTGCCCCCCCTCAGCAGTTCTGATTATACGAAGGGGGAATTTAAAAATCTAAATTATATGTTTAGCTATACGAGTAGGAGAGGGTAATATTGAATGACTTGTATGCTCTAGGAATATTAGGTATCATGTTTATTATGATGTGAAGGCTTTTATTGTGTATATATCAAGACCTTTTTTGATTGTTTGTCCTTTTCTAAAAATTTTTTTAAATAATTGAAAATAATAGACAGAGTACACTTTCTCCTCCAGCTACATTACGGACCTTGCTACCTAAGTGCAGTTTTTGCCCCTTACCCTGTTTGATTATGAGCCTTGGTTCCTGGAGTACAGGCATACCACCAGGAGGACCTGTCCTTTCAGCCCCAAATCCAATCACTGTCCAAATCTTGTAGACTTCACCTCCATAGCATCTCCAAAATACATCTCTTTTTAACTGTTAAAACCACTAAGCAACTTATTCACTCCCTCGTTATCTCTTGCCTTGACTACTGTAACTCTCTTCTCATTAACCTAGCTATTCGCAGGCTATCCCCTCTTCAGTCTATCATGAATGCTCCTGCCAGGCTCATCCACTTTACTAACCATTCAGTGTCCACCACCCCTCTCTGCCAATCTCTCCCCTGGCTTCCCAATGAATAAAATTCAAAACACTAACAATAACATACAAAGCTATTTACAAGACTGCCTCGAGCAACATGACCAATCTTGTCTCCAAATATCACCATTCTCTCCGCTCCTTCCAAGACCTCCTGCTCTCTAAGCGCCCTTGTCTCGGAGGAGTCCCATGCTCATCTCCAGGACTCTATCCTCTGGAACTCACAATCCTAATCTGTCCGGCTATCTCCTACTCTGTCCACTTTTAGGCAATCACTGAAAACTCATCTCTTCGGGGAAAAGCCTATCCTGCCTTCAAGCTAATATCATAACAAAATCTTCTATTTCTCCCATCAGTTCATCCCTCACAGTTATTACCTTTTGTTTCACCAGCTCCTCTCTATTAGATTGTAAGCTCACAGGAGCAGGGCCCTTCTAACCCTCTTGTACTGAATTGTATTGTTTCTGTATTGTCTCCCTAAAACCTGTATAATAATAGTGAGGACAGCACTTCTCCTCCCTTTGAGGGCTTCTTGCCCTTGAGGATTGCATGATGTGGATACTGTGGCTAAACCTCCAATCGCATTTTTCCCTCCTCCCTCCCATTACCTTTTCCCTTTCCAAGTGTCCCCAACAGAGTCCCCCTTTACATCATGTGTCCCCAACAGAATGGCTGTTTACATCAGGTGTCCCTAAGAGAGTACCCCCTTTATATCAGGTGTCCCTAACAAGTTCCTCATTACATCAGATGACCCCCAACAGCGTCCCCCTTTACATCTGCTGACCCCAGTAAAGTCCCCCTTTACATCAAGTATCCCCAAAAGAGTCTCCCCTTGACATCAGGTGCCCCCAATAGAACCCCCCTTTACATCAGGTGTTCCCAGTAGAGTCACAATTTACATCAGGTTTCCCCAGAGTCCCCCTTTACGTGTCCACAATACAGTCTCCCTGGGAAATCAGTACTCACAGTGTCTCCTTCCTATTTCCGGCCATGTGACAAGTCACGTCAGGGGGAAAGCAAAAGTAAGACACAGTGCGCCCTCGTTTCTCAGCAGCGCTGAGAATGAGGACAGTTCTGTGTCAGCGCCGCCTCTTTTCTGACCCATGCAGGCTGGAAGGAGGAGAAAGCTGCATCAGCATTGACGTGTCTGAGATCTGCTGAGTTCCTAGTGCGCATGGGCATGCGTGAATGCGCCCGGAGCACGCTGACAGTTCTCTTACATTGCCCCCTCTTTAAGGGCAGCCTCCGGATGCCCCTCAGGGGCTTCTTTTCCAGGTGGCGCTGAAAAAAGTAACAAACTTTCTGTGGGGCATGCACATTGGAAGCTGGTTCCCAGGAATTCTCTTCTGAGCCATAACCTTTCCACTTAATCAGGAATTGTGTTTGGCCCCTTATGGTTTTACAGTCCAGTACAGCTTCAACTTCATATTCTTTGTTGCCTTCGATGAGTATTGGAGAAGGGTTTTCCGGATCTTGGTTGGGAAACGGGTTAGGTACCGTTGTTTTTAATAAGGAGATGTGGAACACCAGATGGATCTTCAGATTTTTAGGTAGAATTCAAAGGGCACAGGGTTGACTTTCCTTTTTCCTGAAAAAGGCCCCAAGTATTTCGGGCCAAGTTTCTTGGAGGGACATTTAAGTTTTAAATTTGCAGTAGACAACCAGACCTTGTCTCCTGGTTCCAGATTCAGGTTACCCCTCCTCTTTTTGTCAAATAACTTTTTGTTGCTCGCTTGGGCTTTAGAGATGGTATCCTGGAGTAATACCTGGAGTTAGAGCTCACTGAGGCCGCCGGGTGTTCCAAGATGGCCGCCGCTCCGGAGCTAGGCCGAAGCCGCGACCTTTCCTAATGGCCGAGGCTTCGGAGCGCTCCGCGGATTGCGCCGTTCGGATCACGGATCGCTTACGATCCGTTGCACGACTACTTGCACGACTACTCAATATTCCATGTCTTTTCCAAAACTTTTCCAGGCCTGGAAAGTGCCATGTCAAAATCCCATGACTTTTGCAGGAATTTAATGACCGTGCGAACCCTGATTATACAATATTGTCACCCGAAGTGCACAAATATAGGATGTGCTTATCAGATGGCTATGACCTCTTTAGTTAAAAAGATGGTCGAATAAGCTTTAGCAGGATTGTGCCTGCACACACAGCAGCAGGACAGTAGTGGATCCAGGTACCTCTTCCCGGAGTTATAGGTGAGATATGCAAATGAAAACAGAAAATCCCATTGCATAATACTGTTTATTTCAAATAAAGGAGATAAAAAAGGGGCGCCAATTGGCCTCTTACTTTAAAATGTGCCTACCCGGCACTGAGGCTGTATGCTTATCTGTGTGCACTGCTCCGCTGTCACCTCCGTGTCGGCGCGCATAGAGTCCACGATATTGCAACCAGAGCGCCGGAGTGGCGTCAGCACAAAAACACACGTGACCAGGTACCGCCGCCGACGTACGTTTCGTTATTCACGTCTTCAGGGGGCGTACCTGGTCACTAGAGGATCACGGTATTTGTAGTAAAAGGTAGTTTCATTCGTAGACACAGCAGGGGTGTTTCAGACTCATCTAAAGCAGCCGCAATCTCGGGTATAAGGCTATACAACAGCTGTTTGATACATACAAGTTAAATAGCCGCACAATGAGCTATGCAATACTAAAACAGACATTTGAATAAAAATGTTTAAATAAAAACCGAGAAAAATATAGATGAGCCAGGTGTATATATGCCAAGGTGACATCTCACTCATCCCCATACAAATTTGGAATGGAACTTTCCACAGTGAATTCTAAACAATAAGATATGAATCCACCGATACTTCTAGATACTATTGTTCAATGAATATGGAGATTAGAACCCGTGAGCAAATTTACATAATGGCAATGCCATCACACATATGCAAGATTACTAGACAACCCACGTACTATAGGAGATATTAAAAATTGATCCCTGAGACACTTTTTATGACAATAACTTGCATATAAGCCTTTAAAATTAGCATTTTAGATTTCTCCCATAGACTTTTACAGGGTGTTTCACGGCTTTTCGAATTTGCCGCGAACACGCCAAATTGTTCGCTGTTCGGCAAACGGGCGAACAGGCAAAGTTCGAGTCGAACATGAGTTCAACTCAAAGCTCATCCCTAATACCAACCTGTCTACATTTATTTGTTTCAATAAACATTCATCTAGTCTTAGTATTTTCTGGGACACGCTGAAAGCCTATTTAAGAGGCCAATTTATTAAATCCATCAATGCTTTAAAGACTGGGACCAAGTCTTGGGAACAATCCGTGCTTCAGGAGGTTGAGAGGGCTGAGTCTGCTTTTGTTGACTCCCCCTCTGAACAAACAGAGGGCCTGGCATGAGGCTCAACATATTGCTAAGCATATGGTTTTGACAAAGGCTGAACATAAAAGGTTCTTCCTTCAACAGAAATACTTTGAGGAAGGGGAAAACACAGGCCATATGCTTGCCATGATGGTGAGATCGCAGAGGGGTTCATCCCATGTAGAGGCAATTACCAATTCCTCAGGGGATCTGATTTCCTCTCATGCAGATATTCTATCCACATTTAGAGATTTCTATGCTGATGTGTACTCCTCTAAGGTCTCGCCCACTATAGCGGAAATTAATTCCTTTCTTGACCAGTGCCGAATCCCGCAGCTTCCGGCCTTTGATGTAGAGCAATTGAATGCTCCTCTCACGGTTGATGAAATGCTGGAGGTATTAGCGCTTTCCTCTCCTGGTAAGTCTCCGGGCTCGGATGGCTTGCTGGCAGAGGTGTATAAGCGCTACTCTGACACACTGATACCGCATTTACGGGAGGTATTCAAGGATGCGCTGGAAAAGGGAAGTCTGCCTCAGTCTATGAACGAAGCGATTATTGTACTACTGTTAAAACCTGGTAAGGAGGCCCATTCCCCAGATTCATATAGGCCCATTTCGTTATTACCAGACGTAAAATTACTGGCAAGGGTACTGGCTACCAGACTGGCTAAAGTCATACACAAAGTAGTCCACAAAGACCAATCAGGGTTCATTCCCTCTAGACCCATGGCCCTTAACATCAGACGCCTCTTCCTTAACCTCCAGATACCTGTCGATAACCCGGGCCGAAGAGCGATTCTTTCCTTGGACGCGGCTAAGGCCTTTGACAGCGTTGAATGGCCTTACTTGTGGGAAGTACTGAGACGTTTTGGACTGGGAGATAACCTCATCAACTGGGTAAGGTTGCTATATGCAGCCCCCACGGCTAGGATCCGCGTAAATGGGGAACTCTCAGATCCTTTCCATCTTTTTAGGGGTACGAGACAGGGGTGTCCACTGTCACCCCTGTTATTTACGTTAGCCCTTGAACCACTTGCGGCTATCGTACGGTCGTCCCCATCTATTGTGGGCTTTAACAGGGAACTGAGCATAGAGAAGATCTCCCTTTACGCGGATGATACTCTGCTGTATCTAGGGGACTTGGATACTTCCCTTACAAATGCTATGGAGGTAATTCAGCACTTCGGCTCTGTGTTGGGATTCTCCATCAATTGTAGTAAATCTGTCCTTTTACCTGTAGATGACCCAACGATTTTGTTGCCGGTTGCTGCGGAGTCCCTCAAGGTAGTCTCCTCATTTAAATATCTGGGAATACAGTTTTCAGCTAACCCGCTGACTTAACTTGAAGAGAACCTCCTGCCCCTTTTCAAAAGACTCCAAATGACGTGTAACACTTGGTGCAAACTCCCATTGTCAGTAATCGGTAGGATAAACCTCATTAAAATGGTTTGGTGCTCGCAACTGTTATACATTATGCATAATTGCCCGCAGTGGATACCTCGCAGATGGTTTAATTGTATAGACACCTTATTCAAATCCTTGATGTGGAAGAAAAGAGTAGCTAGGATCAGTCTTTTCACTCTGCAATAGGGTAAAGATCGAGGAGGAGCTGCAGTTCCTAACCCTAAGCTCTATTTTTATGCTTCCCAACTACAACACCTGGGTGGCTTGGGGCCCATGGGCGAATCTTACTTTATTGAGAACCTATTGCGGACTGGAACCCAGAACGTTTCGGTGCTGGAGCGTCTGGAGGCGGGGTTACCTCACCTGCCACAAACGACGCCCACTGTTGTTCTTCTAAAAAAACTCTGGACCACGGTCAGGTCTACCTTGCGGATTTCAGTATTTCTTGAATTAACACCATTATGGGATAACCCTAATTTAGCCGAAATATTCAAATTGGACGGTTTCCAGTCATGGAGGCTGGCTGGTATTTGCAATATTGCCTAGTTGTATACCCAAAACGTACTAAAATTATTCCTGGAACTACAAACAGAATTCAACCTCCCAGACATCAATTCTATAGGTACCTTCAGGTCCGACATGCTCTACAGGCCCAGGGTCAGACCTCCACTCTCTTACTTTCCAGTCAGTCCCTGATAAAGGACGTTTTTTTCGGTCAGGAGAAAAAGGGCCTAATATCTCATATTGATTCTTGTCTATTGTCATCCATACAAGATTCAGCAACCTTACTGAGTACAAGGGGCTGGACAGAGGACATAGGGGAAATAAATGATGAAACCTGGGACATATGTTTGCAAGCAGGACCAATCACTTCCGTATCACAATTGCATAGACTGTCTCATTTATTTTTATTGCAAAGGGCCTACCGCACACCTATACAACTGCATCGTTGGGGAAGCAGAGACTCATCTATATGCCCTAAACGTTGTGGGGAGGAGGGGTCTCTCATTCACCCGATTTGGCGCTGTCCCAAGTTGCTGTCCCAAGTTGTATTGGGGTGATATCACTGAGGTTATTTCCTCAGTCTATCAAGTCAGGGTCCCTTTGGATCCCTTAATATGCATCTTGGGAGCGGTAGATGAAGAAATATACCCCCCCCCATTAATATAGCGGTGATCAGACTATTGTACTTAGCTCGAAAGCTGGTGGCCAGGTTCTGGTTATCCCCACACAATCCAACCAAAAAACAATGGGTAGAACAGGTCAACTACATCCTTATAAGGGAGCACCTAACATATCAGCATAGAAACGCAGCTAGGGAGGATAGGGAGGAGCTCCCACACGTAGCTCCCTGAGCCAGAGGTCGGCTCGCTGCCACCGCTCATCCACCTGAGAACTCCCGCTGACCTGACACTGATGTGAGGCTGACCCCGGGGGAGAGGGGAGGACGCACCGTGTGAGAGCCGTGTGGAAGGATGGCGGCTAATGCTGAAACTGATGGGAGGCACGATGGGTAGTGGTATCGCCCACGCTCCCCCCGGCCGGTTCGGTGTATTTCTCCTGCATCTAAGTTGGCTCTGGGAGGTGGCTCTTGCTGTCTGCCCCCTCCCCAGTCTCCTTACTCTCCCCCACGAGATGGACATATTCCCGGATGCCGACAGAGCCGAGTGGGAGGATTTTACTGACGGGAGCTGTCGGCTGTGCTGGGCTGGTTCGCCCCCGCTTCTTTTTTCTCGGGTACCGCAGCTGTCGGAGAAGGAACGAAGGAGATAGACACAGGACTAAAAGTTGTCACGGATGTGGGACTGGCAGATTCCTTCCTCCTTCCCTCCCTTCATCTCCCTTCTCTGGCTGAGAGGAAGAGATCCACGAGGAGGTGGTAATGTAAATACAACGTGTAAATGACATTTAAATAGACCCATTCAGAGATCTGCTTAATTAGAACTGACAGAGAACTGCTGATGCCTGCCTATCTGTTTAACTGTTTGTCAGTGCTTTCTGTTTTTTTTCCTTGGGTGACTTTTTCTATACAAAGAAAAAAAAAACGGCTGCAGTTTTTTTTTTCTTCCCGCCACTGCCTGCTGTTAATGACTGTTTCTACTCCCTGGGGAATCTCTGGGGCAGCTAATGACTGGAGTCCCTGTATGAAGGACTAATAGGATCTTGGTGCCCTGAGTGTCTGTCTCTTTGCTACAGCAGACATTCCTCACCAGAAGCTTGCTGGGGGCTGATACTTGCCTCTATCTAACCATGTCTCCTTGCATAAAACCCGCTGTTGCTTCCAAGGGACTGCCACTAAGTCATGATAATTATTTTTTCTTATCTGCATTAATTTCATGGACGCCATTTAAACAATGAGAAATCATGGCTATATCACAAATATAATTGGTGTTAGGATCTGGGTGAATAATTGCCTTTAATTCCTATTGGGTCTTGAAGCCCGGTGATAACACGGATACTGCTGATGATATCATGAAGCATATTTCAGCTGCTATGGTCTGATAAAGCGGTATGGATGGTTGCTGATAGACATGGCTATTATGTTTTTTCTTCCTCTTTTTTTTTTTTTTTTTTGGAATAGCTTTTTGGTCTGGGGACAATTGTAATCAGTAAATTACGTGTACTTGTATCTGTTGATAACCTCCACCCATGGTCAGCGACACTGCGGCCACCCCAGAATAAACGGTTACCTACTTGGCCGTCTTTCTCACTTAAATACAGCTATAGAGAATATAAAGACTTTCTAATAAGGCTCGGGCCCACTGTGAACACTAATTGAGAAATGTTTCTTATCTGAAACTATAGACTGAATGGGCCGTAGAGGACAATCCATAGACACGTCTTAAATAGGGAGGCAGGCGTTGGAAGAAGGAGGAGGGGAAAGGAGGAGAAAAAGGGAAATAAAGCCAATTAAATGAGGGGAAGATCAGGTAAAGTGGGCAAGGGGGGCGCATCTTCTGCAAGTCCAGGGGGCATTCAGCGCTACATGTCAGCAGAAACAAGCATGACGGAGATTGGAAATAATTGCCCCAGGCAGGAAATCACAACACGCACGCTAAGCCTAAATCGACAGATGAAGAAACTAAAGGAGGGATCATCAATGAGACATCCACCACACGGGTAAGAAATGGGGGGAATAACTCCAAAGGAAGTGGCAAGATACAAAACGGGGACCTGAAAAAGAAAGGAGGAGTGGCCCCAGAGCTTGAAGAGGACCTAAGACAAGGGGCAGTTCAAACGAGTCTGACCCAAATTAAAGAAATGTTGAATGAGGCACTGACCAAAATGGAAACATCACTGAAATCAGATATAGCGGCAGTAAGAATAGATATCGGGCAGGTACTGGAACCAGTAGAGGAAATAGAGGAGAGAATGGACAAATACGATCAAAGATTGGAGGAAATAAATGTACAAATGTAATCTTTACAAAAAACAAACAGATGGCTCCTATATAAAATGGAAGACCAGGAAAATAGAAGCCGAAGGAAAAACTTACGGATAAGAGGCATAACGGAGAAACACAAAAACGATGAACCACCCAAGGTGATGCAGGAACTGTTTAATTCCATGTTGTGGAGATATATAACAGAGGAGCTGAAAGTGGATAGGGTTCACAGGATTATAAGATACCAAGCCCAAGCGGATGATAATCCTAGAGATATTATAGTAAGGTTCCATTATTATGAAGAGAAATCTAAAATGATGGAAAGTATTTGGAAGATGACAGGAATTTTATACGATGGAACTGAACTGCAAGTTTTTTCAGATCTATCGGCAGAGACTTTGGCAAGGAGGAGACTCCTCAAACCTTTAACAGAACAGAATGTGTCATACCAGTGGGGATTTCCAGCATGTTTGAAGGGGAAAAAAGACGGCCGCAGCGCAGTACTAAGATTCCCCGAAGATATCCCAAGACTTTTGCAGCAAGCTGGGTCTCCAGCCTCCGGCTATGCCGGGCTGGGAGGAGAATAATGGAATAATACTACTCCGAAGCAATATGCAGTGGACTCGTAGTCTAGGGGTGGGGGTGGAGTAGGAAGGGGGTAGAGTAGGAGCAATGTAGCCCCTTGGAGATAACGCCAATACAGTGTAACAATGACTCAGAGAGTGCTAAAATAGAGCAGGAGAAACAGAAATGGAAAGTGTAAATCAGAGTAAAAAGGAGGGAAACAGGTGGGTGGGGGGTGGATTGGTGGGGGGGTTGGTGATTTGGGAGGTAACACCCCTAATAAGGTATGGGACTTGAACGACATCTATATAGATGCCGTCAGACTCATGCAAGGAACAAATATGGAATTTGTTCACCCTCTAGAAGGGAGGGGGTGGAGGTTCTGGAGGGTGGGGAGAATGGGAAGGGTGGGATTTGTTTGTTTTCCTTTTTTTTTGGGTTGGTCCCTCTCTCTCTTGCCCCCCCCTTTATTCTCCACTATCTCTCCTCCGGCGGAGACCTTGGAGTCCCCGCGGGGGGAGAAGGAAGGAGAAAGTGGGCAGCCACTCCCAATATGAATTATGACTACATTGAATTTAGTAACATATAATGTAAAAGGTTTAAACTCCCCAGGAAAAAGGTTTGCGGTAAACAAGGAATTACATTGCTATGGGGTAAACGTGGCTTGCCTACAGGAAAAACATATCACGCATTCCTCGGGGAGCAGGCTGTCCACTCGGTTTTTTCTTACATGGTACTATGGGGACTCAACCTCAAATCTTTCTCGCGGGGTGGCTATAGGATTTGACAGAAATACAGTGTTTGTGGTAAGGAAGCAGTTGGCTGACCCAGAAGGAAGGTGTCCTTTTTATAAAAGGGAAATTATTCAATATGGATTGTACTATAGCAAACATTTATTCTCCAGAGACCCGGATAGGTTCTTGAGGAAAATCTTAAAAAAAATATCAGAATTTAAAGAAAGGAAACTGATAATCGGAGGAGATCTTAACATGTGCATAGACCCATGGGTAGACACTACGGGAGGTCTTTCTCGCTTATCAGCTCAGAGACCGAATAAAATAAAGTAGCTATTATTAGAGTAACAGCTTGTGGATGCCTGGAGGATCGGGTATCCAGGAGCTCGAGATTACACATTCTTTTTGTCAGTACACGGGACATTCTCAAGAATAGATTACGATTAATAGATGAATAGATTCATAGAACATCAGTGGCTACCTTCCCTTAAAAATAGGGTTATAAAATCAACCTCCCTCTCAGATCATGCCCCAGTATTGGTGCAATTAGAAATAACATCAGGCCTCCCCATGGGGAGGGGGTGGAAACTGAATGACTCCCTGATTCAAGATCACGAGGTGAACAAGAGGATAGAGCAGGAGTTGATGCACCGGAAATTTAAAGGGGTGCTTTGTGGAAAGCTCATAAAGTGTATATAAGGGGGGTTTTAATAAGCATAGGAGCATAGAAAAAAAAGGAAAAGGGAAAGAAGATCAATATTCTATATAGAGAGATAAATGAGGCAGAGCAACAGACGAGACCGAAGGGCATCCCAGAAAGGCTAGAGTTAACAAAAAAAAGAAGAACTGAGTGTATTAATAGAGCAGGAGAAAAAACTAGCCTTCCATATAGTGGACAAAGAGAAGCATCAGTGGGGTAACAAATCAGGGAAATGGCTAGCAAGGGTAGGAAGGGAAAAAAATGCATATTTTATAGCTAAAATTAAAAACTATAAAGGAGAAATAATGCACTCATCCCCCAAAATAGCAAAGGTCTTCCATTGATATTACAGTCAGCTGTACAATGTCAGACAAAAAGAAGAGAATAGGGGGAGTAAAGAAAAAGGAGTACCTGCAGGGCCTGGATCTTCCAGTGATGCCTAAAGAGGAGTTGGGGCTAGTAGAAACCCCAATCACACAAGAAGTAGTACTTAAAGCAATTAAAGATATGGCCACGGGGAAGAGTCCTGGCCCTGACGGGTATTCAATTATGTACTATAAAAGGTTTCAGAAACTACTGATCCCCAAACTATGCGAATACTTTAACGCATTAGCAGAAGGTGAGAACCCACAGGAAGAGGCACTGATGGCTTACATAACCCTAATTTTGAAGGAAGGCAAGGACCCAATGGTACCAGAAAGCTATAGACCGATATCATTACTAAATACCGACAAAGATTTTTGCAAAAATAATCGCAGGAAGACTAAAACCACTATTGCCACAATGGATTCACAGCGACCAGGTTGGGTTCATAACAGGGAGGGAGGGGAAAGATAACTTTCTCAAATCTCTGTTTTTAATACATGAGGCGAGAGAGAGTGGGGCTCCAGTTGTACTTCTGTCGGTAGATGCCGAAAAGGCTTTTGACAGAGTAGACTGGGGCTTCATGTTGAGTATACTGAGCTATCTGGGAATCAGAGAAAAGATGATGCGATGGATATCGGCATTTTATTTCCACCCAACAGCTAAAATTAGAATAAATGGAACTCTTTCCCCTACCCTGGAACTATTCAATGGTACAAGGCAGGGTTGCCCTCTGTCACAAATGCTATTTGTATTAGCACTACAACCCTTGTTAGCCGCAATCTGGAAAAATTGGGGACATAAAAAGAGTGAGAGTAGGGGACAGGGAGTATAAGGTGGCCGCATATGCAGACGACGTACTATTTTTCATCTCTAATCCTAGGACAAAAATACCAATTATATTAAAGAGAAAAAAAAACGAAGCAAAAATACAGCCATATAGGCGTCAGAGTGCAACGAAGGGGGGGGGGGGGGGGAGTTGGGACTTTACATGAGGCTCTTGGTAACAAATTGATAAAGTGGTGGGTGGTAAAGCATTTATTAGTACAAGGATGCATGTTAGAATACATTGATTACATATACATAAAACGCACATTTGATAGTGCCAATTCCTGAAACGGTAATTTCAGGTAGTAACGCATTACAGACATCAATCACATTGTAGGTTAAGAGGGTTCCACCACTATTCATAATAAGGTATGCATGATTAGCAATTGTGGTCTGCACGATCTGGGGTCTTTGTGGTCCCAGTAAAATGATAAGTGATAGGCACATAACTAGGGAAGCGTGTAAAGTATACACGGCAGATAATAGCACTACGCGTTTCGCGGCTTTAAGCCGCTCGTCAGGAGCATGTATATGAAGGATCTGCAATAAGAAAAATAATGAATGGTAAAAAATCTTGGTAGACTAACTAGTCTGTTACAAGAAAATATAAATGACAATATAGCCGTCCCTGAAACAGAGAGGGGTCACTTACAATTGTATGTGCACTTGGGGGTACACTAGCAGGGACCGTGAGCTGAGGGTAACAGGACCGGGAGCTGAGAGGGCATGACCAGCGGCGGCGCCCCCCACACAGGCAACGCCCCAGCAGGATCCGGACGCACCAGGCACTCCTATGTGAACAATGCAAAATAATGTGTATAATTGGGGCAATGATAGAAATGAAACTATGTGAGGCGATAGTGTGAGTGCCTATGAAAGGGGTGTGAAGGTGCTGGACGAGGGTGCAGGTGGAAGACCACAAACAAGGTTGACACCAAAACACCCATTACCTGGAAAAAGGGAAGTGAGGAAGATGAAAGAATGGGAAGGGGGGGAAACAAGGGGGAAACAAAGGGGAAAAAAGAAAAGCAAAGTAGGAGAAAAGAGAAAGGAAGGGGAGTGTGTGGCGGGGTATAGTGATACCTGGTGATTGGGAAGCAAAGAAATCCAGTCCAAACGAAGAGACATGAGGTAGGTGTGAGAGAGAGCCAGAAACATCCAGACCCCACCACGGCAGCTGTCCATATAAGCACGCCGCCGCCCACCAGCCCCCAACACCACACCCGCAGGCAACGATGGGGAGGGGGGCGGGGCCGCTGACAACCAGGCGATGATTCGTCCGACAGGCAGCACTACCCCACCCCCACCACCTAGCATGGGGAGATGTACAAAAACCGCCGGTATACTAGCGTCAGAGGGACGCCGCATTGTGTGATGTAAAAGCGCAGTGACGGCGCACCCAACCCCCCAGGGAAGGGGGGGAAGGGAAGGGGGGGGAAGGGAAACACCTGCAGTGCGCATTGCAGCTCCCGACCATGCAAAACAGGGCAATTCAGCGTGTCCCCTATGTGGCCAAGGCACAGTGTTACAAGATGTACTAGTATAAAGAAAAAGGCTGATGATTGGATAAATGAATAACCAAGGTAAAATATGGTAAAAAAGTAAAAAGGGTAAATTATGTATAAGAGGTACAAGGGTAAACAACTTATCCAGGCAAAGCTACCATAGATCAAAATTACTAGCGCAGACAATTGATTAAAGAGGTAAAACCATGGATGTCACCAAGAGCTTCCATCCCTGATTCATTGTAGCAAAATGGGGGGGGGGAAGTTGGGACTTTAAATGAGGCCATAGGCCTGGTAAGGCCAATGCCTCCATCCCATTGGGACTTTGAATGAGGCCATAGGCCTGGTAGGGCCATGTGCATCCATCCCTGTTAATTAGAGAGAAAAAAAACGAAGCAAAAATACAGCCATAAAGGCGTCAGAGTGCAACGAAGGGGGGGGGGGGGGGAAGTTGGGACTTTACATGAGGCTCTTGGTAACAAATTGATAAAGTGGTGGGTGGTAAAGCATTTATTAGTACAAGGATGCAGGTTAGAATACATTGATTACATATACATAAAACGCACATTCGATAGTGCCAATTCCTGAAACGGTAATTTCAGGTAGTAACGCATTACAGACTTAGAATACATTACATATACATAAAACGCACATATTAAAGGAATAAAGCAGCTATGGGAAAATGTCAAATTTTAAAGTCAATACATTAAAATCAGAGATCTTAAATATAACCATTGCAAAAAGAGGAGCAGCGGGCAATCCAGCCTGCTTTCCCCTTTGCTTGGTGTAAAGAGGAACTAGGATAGCTAGGGGTAAAATTGACAGCATCACTGGAATCCTTATATGTGGCGAACTATATCCCCATATTAAATAAAGTAAAAGATCAACTTGACTATCTAAGATATAAACCCATGTCGTGGCTAGGGAGGATAAATGCTTTAAAAATGATTATTCTGCCTAAATTAACATACATATTTCAAATGATCCCAATAAGAGTCCCACAGGAATTGTTTGCGAAACTAAGCACCTTAGTTTTGAAATATATATGGAAGCACAAGCACCCCAAAATTTCATATGCAACACTGGTAAAAGGGAAAAAGTCAGGCGGGTTAGCAGCACCAGATTTTAAGAAGTTTTATCAGGCAATTGTCATCTCACGGATAATAGGTTGGATTCACAATAAGGAGGGGAAAGGCTGGGTGGAAATTGAAAAAGCACAAAGTAAAGTAGATTTAGGGAAGAGGGTGTGGATTCCACGACAGTATCGTGAACTGTCAAAAAACACACACTCATTAACTAAAAACACTTTTAGGATATGGGATGGATTGAGTAGATTACACCACTGGCAATATAACTTACCTTTAATTTCTTTATTAGACACAAGCTACTTTAAACCCGGGAAAGATGAACACATATTTTATTAGATAGTCAAAAAAAGATGAAATATTATTACAAGATGTGATGATAGGAAATAGGCTATGCACATTCACAGAACTAACACAAAAATGCGGGAGCAGACCACTAGATAGGTGGAGATACGCACAAATACAGCATTTTATACAAACACTCCCCCAACCACTGCGGGGAAAGGGTGATATGAACTCAATGGAGAAACTTTTCTTCTTCCCGCGGGGCTTGGGACAGAGTGTATCCAAAATCTATAAAATATTGAAATAGGACCCAAACACCCCCCCTATTTGGGAAAATGGGAGGAAGAAATAGGCGCCCTACAGGGGGAGAAATATAGGAATAAGGTTTTGAAGATAGCTTGTTTTGCTTCTAGTGATATTAAGACAGTAGAAATGTGCTACAAACTAATAGCAAGGTGGTACGTTACTCCGCAGAGAGCACATAAGGTAAGCACAGAGACCCCCCCAACATGTTGGAGGGGCTGTGGTGCTCTTGGGACCTTCGCACATCTATGGTGGGAGTGCGGGAGGATACAGTCTTATTGGAAGAGAGTAATAGATAACATTTATCAAATAACAGGGGAACAGATTAAGAAAGACCCGTGGAAATGCCTGTTCCATGATACAGATAAAAAGGTAGCTCAATATAAGAATACTTTGGAGCCTCATCTCCTGAACGCAGCTAAAAGTTTGATTCCAAGACTGTGGAGAATTCCGGAAGCCCCCTCTATGAAGAAATGGGTAGTAAAAATAGATTGGCCGAGATCAATAGAGGAAACAACAAATAGAATTGAAGACTCTATAGAAATATATAATAACGTATGGGGGAAGTGGCTAGAGTTTAAAAAATGACGAGAATATATGATGATGTTGGAGTGTTAAGGGAAGTGGGTGGAATGGAGGAGGACGGAGCTCCGTGGGGAAATGGGGCGTGGCCTGAGACAGGATTGATCAATGCTGGAGGAGACGGGGGGAGGTGAAGTGACGGGGGAAGGGGGTGATGGGGGAGGGGGAGAGAGAGAGAGGGGGTAGTTTTTTTTTAGGGGAGGGTCTATGAGGAGGGAATGTATGCTTTGAATTGTTATAAAATGGAAATGCAAGGTGGAGACACTCATTTTATATGCTGTTAAATTGAAAAAATGTATACATAAAAAGATAATATACAAAAAAAGAAACGCAGCTTGGAAATTTTATTCCATATGGCAAGCCTGGCTGGAAACCCCTGGGTTGGCACCCCCGTGACTGATTCTGCATCGGTTGCTACAAGTATAAAAGGCACTTGTGTTTGAATGGAGGGCAGACTCTACTTTGGGTATACATTGAGCAGGCAATGCAATCTGACTGAAGAGCGGGCGAGTTCATACGTGTAAGTAGATTATGGGCAATAATGATTACTAAGTGGCCCGTTGGCCCTATGTTTGGCTGTGTTGGGTTGGCGGGTTCGTACTTGCTCATCCGACGCGGCTTTTCTTTTCTGTCGAGATGTGTCATTGTAATTTCTTTTGGTGCCACTGTTTTACTTTCTTCATTTGCACAGTACATGATTCGCAGATGTAACAAATGACGTTCTTTTGGATGTGATATGTAACCTGTGTTTTATTTTGATGGCACAATAAAACCTTTTTTCTGATTTAATTTTTTTTGGGTGTGATCGCTCTCACTCTCTCATACTGCTCACTGGAAGTTCAACATGGCACCTCATGGCAAAGAACTCTGAGGATCTGAAAAAAATAATTCTTGCTCTACATAAAGACGGCGTAGGCAATAAGAAGATTGCCAAGACCCTGAAACTGAGCTGCAGCACGGTGGCCAAGACCATACAGTGGTTTAACAGGACAGGTTCCACTCAGAACAGGCCTCGGCATGGTCGACCAAAGAAGTTGAGTGCCCATGCTCAGCGTCATAGCCAGAGGTTGTCTTTGGGAAATAGACATTTGAGTGGGTTGGGGGGTCCTGAAGTACCGCTGACATGCCAAAATTGCGGTAAAAAACGCCATATTGAGCAATCCTGCCTAATCCCGACCCGTTTATCAATGAAGGTTTATAAATTACTAAAATATAAGTGCAGCGCTATTAATCCATCATGTGAAAAAAAATATACGCAGTGATATCAATTTAGAATAAATTAATAAATCAATCTATATAATAATGTGTTCAATAAAAGTTCATATATATGAAAAACACTCCTGCGTTGAATTATTGTGACTTCTCAATTATTGTGATTTCTCAATTCATATGTCATCCACCACTGTGTTCATCGTATCCAGATAATATTATGTCCACACCATCACCAGCTTTATGCAATAAAAATACGTCCGTCTGCTCACCACTGTGGCTGCGTGACATCAGAGGCTCGGCTCCTCCCCTCTACACACGTATCGCCCTCTGATTGGGCTTTCTCAATAGAATCATCTATATCAGAAAGCGATACGCGTGTAGAGGGGAGGAGCCGAGCCTGTGACGTCACGCAGTCACAGTGGTGAGCAGGCGAACGGATTTGTATTGCATAGAGCCGGTTTTGATTGAATATCTTGTAAGTGTATTTCAATTGGGGCATTTTAATAAATGCTACAAATGGAGAGCACTATGTATCCTCTGTTTATTGTTGCATGAATGTGGAGCCATATCCTATAAGGAATATCAAGCGATAACGCTGGTGTGGAGGAAGGAGAGAAGCAGTGGGGCAGTATACATGAGAGATCTCTTTTGCGATCCCCCTGGGAGGCCACTGATTGGAAAGTGCTTACAGAGTAGCAGGTCGGATGTGGAAGAGATGAGACCATAGCTGAAAGAAAGAAAGGAATCGATTCTGAGTCTACCTGACTCGTGTATGAGGTAAGCAGGTATAACAGCTGGTGATGGTGTGCACATAATATCATTATCTGGAGAAGATACGATGAACACAGTACAGTGGTGGATGACATATGAATTGAGAAATCACAATGATTGAGAAGTCACAATAATTCAACGCAGGAGTGTTTTTCATATATATGAACTTTTATTGAACACATTATTATATAGATTGATTTATTCATTTATTATAAAATTGATATCACTGCATAAATTTTTCACATGATAGATTAACAGCGCTGCACTTATGTTTTATTAATTTATACGTTGTATGGTGAAGTGAATTCACTGGAAGTGTACAGCAGCTGGGGTGTATATATAATTATTATATACTTATTTGTTTTCATAGTTTGCAGTGTTTGTTTATCGCACATAGCACTTTAGGAAGGTGGCGCTACTTGTCTTTTACACACAATGAAGGGTTATAGGAGGTTGTGGGTGGGATGCTTAATTTGGTGGGTCAAATATATATGTATATATTATGGTAGTGGGTTGATTTGTGTGATGTGTAGTTTGACATATGTGTATTTTAGGTTAGTAATATGGGTGAGTAAGGCCCTCCTTGAGGTTCTGTATCTGAAAGCTGGTTAATATGTGGCTCTGAGTATGTGTTGGTGAATGGTGAGCGAATAAACACCCCTTGCCTGTATTGCATCATCGTGAAGATACCGTAAACGAAAAGACACGGAATGGTGCCATGGAAGCTGTCGCTGATGAATAGTGGTGGTGTGTCACTCAGGGGCAAAGCGGCACATGTTGGGAAGCACAACACGTTAAGACAGTTATGGACTGTTCCATGGGAGCTGTTTCTGAAGAAGGATGATATGCACTCTTCAGGCGCAAAGCGGCATATGTTGGAAGGCAACATGGTTTTTGTGTTTTAATATCAATGTTTCTGGAAGGTTGAAATCTGATTACACCTAGCTGCGTCATTCTTGGGGGCAGCCTGGAATGCCATTCAGCAGGCTACCCAGCAGGGCGTTGATAACGAAGAGTCACGAATGGGAATTCAAATCCTAGCAGGATGTCTCGAGGGCCTCCTGATGTGAGGTAGTGTAAGACCTCCTAGAGGAGTGCAAATTCAAATGTCCTGTTACAGAACATCAAAACGCCAGCTGTCACTGAAGATTTGACCCAGGTCAAATAGCGGTGATTCATGGACGAATGCTGCCCCTAGTGGACACTACAGCATTCTTCCTGGAAGATGGACAGATATTAATATAAGGACGGTCTCTTAAAGATTCTTATTGGATACAGATGGCTAGATAAGCTGGCAGTGGGTGTTGTCGGAGTGGGCTTTAAAAGTACTGACCAGCTGGAATTACGTCCTCTTTCCATTGAGCACAGCCGAGACAGCATCTCGAGGAGGACCTTGCGTAAAGTATCTTTAAGTTCTTTTGTTTTATCTGTAATATTTTCTTTTAGTGTTTTATGTTAGCATTCCTATTTTCTTGGGAAATAAGACCCTTGTTTAATTAAGCAATGTGTTTATTTTTAATAGCTAACCTTATTATTGTATCATCACCATTAACTATAACAGAGCTTTGATAGTCTAGCCAATTAAAGGAATAGACAAATTAATACATAGTTATAAATAGGGGGAATCCATAGCCACCAAAATATTTATTTCAGAGGCCCTATGTCAGCAGATGATGGCTGTTAGACAAGGAGTCCGGAGCTTACAAGATGGCTACTTTCAGCTTGAAGGACGCCTTCACTCTCTCACTACCTGCCTGACTCCTGCAGATCCTAACCAAGCTTCTACGGCCAGTTCTCCTGCTACAGCCGCACCTGCTGTGGGATTACCCCCTCCGGAGCCCAGAGTCCCCACTCATGAGTGCTTTTCAGGTGACCAACGGAAATTCAGGGCCTTCAAAAATGCCTGTGAACTTTACTTTACCCTGCAACCAAGGACTTTTTCTCTTGAGACCGTCAAGGTGGGTTTCATCATCTCACTCTTATCAGATGAGCCACAGTCCCGGGCTCATAATCTCCTTGAGCAAAATAACTTTGTACTGGATTCAGTTGCCACCTTCTTTGAAGCTATGGCTACCCTATATGATGATCCACAGCGGACTGCTTCCACAGAGTCTGTCCTTCATGCTCTAGTACAAGGCAGACGACCAGTGGAGGATTATATTGTGGAGTTTCCCAAGTGGTCAGCTGATACCGGGTGGAATCATGCTGCCCTGAAATACCAGTTTCGGCAAGGCTTATCCGAGACTCTCAAGGACGAGTTAGCTAGGATCAAGGCTCCCACGTCATTAGAGAATTTAATCCGTGTGTCTCATCGTTCAACCTACACCAGATCCCTGTCATGCCGTCCCTTCGGCCTACCTTGATTTCCTTGATGTCTTTGACAAGAAAGGTGCTGATGCCCTGCCCCCCGCATTGGTCCTACGACTGTCCGATTGAGTTGCTACCTAGAGCAGAAGTACCCTTTGGGAAAATCTTTCCTTTACCCGAGCTGGACCCTCAAACTTTTCACCACGCTTGGCAAAGAATTTTCACTCCCCAGATACATGCTCTTTCGATTCTTGCAGGTGAGACAGGCAGTCCGGGCTCAGTTTTCGGAGTCCACCCCGCAGTCTGCCCCTAATCCCCTTATGGCTATAATCAAAAGTACTGACCCCCGCAAATTAACATCGGCCTTCTACGATATGCTCACTACCCCTGTTTCCACCAAATTGGCGTATAAACTCAAACCTCGCTGGGAGAGAGTGATAGGCCCCTTGGAGGATGAGCAATGGGAAGAGGCTTTAGAATCACCCAAGCTCTCTGACAAATTGACTCAAATCTATATTATCCATCAGGCATATCTCACCCCCCTTCGGGTTTCCAGATATAGAAGCACCCAATCTACCCTTTGTCAGATGTGTAAGAGGGAGGTGGGTACGTTCTTTTACTTAATATGGTCATGACCCAAAATAAAGGGCCTGTGGGAGCAAGCTGTAACCTTTCTGCATGATCCCTACTTGGGGGTGCTTCCGGATACTATAGACAAATATACGAAGACCTGCATGAGACTTTGCTCTCGGTGCGGAAGGTTAGTGCCTGGAATTGGATGCGACCCATACCCCCTAAGCTGGTGGAGTGGAAGGTAGAGGTCAATAATAATCTACTGTATAAAAAATGTATATATATTAACATGCCCGACCAAATACGTCAAAATATGGGATCGTTGGCTACAAGACTCCGATACTTGTACGTAAGGCGCCTTGGGTCTGTGTTGCCAGATGGGTGGCTTACCCCTAGCTGGGCGCATTGTTACAGGTCTAGAGGACCTGCATGGTCGGCACCAGATATTGCTCTCTGTTTTTTTTCTGTTATTTTTTTTTTCTATGTTTGTTATTCATGAAACCGGTTTTGAACTGTCTGTATTCTGATTACTGTACACCCTCATGTTATCATTGACACTTTGGATGTATGTAATAACATGTATGCACTTTTTGTTATAAATTTGGTTAAAAAAAAAAAGAAGACCTTTACAACCCATGGTTTATACGCCAAAGCAGAGAAGTGCGAGTTCGAGAAACAATCTATCCAGCACCAGGACAAGATCTTCATACCGCAGGAAGCAAGGTCTCAGGTTCTCAGGACATTCCATGACCACCAACTTGCATGGCAAAATCTAACGAGCTGATTCAGTGGTCCTTTTGGTGGCCTAACCTCAGTCGGGACTGCAGATCCTACGTCAAGTCATGCACGATATGTCTACGTAGCAAAGTCGCCAAAGCCTGGGGGTTATTGAGACACTTGCCTAGCCCTTATCGCCCCTGGGGGATGATCTCTATTGATTTTATTGTTGACCTTCCTCCCTCTGAAAGATTCACGACTATCCTGGTTGTGGTAGACCGACTATCCAAAATGACCCACTTTATACCAATGATTGGTACTCCCTCTGTGGCCGAAATGGCTCTTACTTTTATCAAGGAGATCATCAGACTTGCCAGATTTCCAAAGAACATAATTTCGGACCAGGGGTTGCAATTTACCTACAGGTTTTGGAGAGCCCTGTGTAAAGCCTTGGAAGTGGAATTCTGCCCATCATCCCAAAGTAATGGGCAAACGGAATGCACAAACCAAACACTGGAGCAATACCTCCGCAGCTTTTCAGATTTTTTCCAAAATAACTGGTCATCACTGCTCCCACTGGCAGAATTTGCTTATAACTCGGTCCATAGAGCTACAAACCGGTCCCCATTCTGGGCCAATTATGGATTCCACCCTGCTGCCCTGCCTGAAACCATGCCTGAAACTACTGTACCCGCATTGCAGGACAGACTGGTTTTCATACAATCATCAGGTCCTCCAGGAGTCCATACAGAAAGCCCAAGTGGATTACAAAAAACACTTTGATCGGAAACGGAGGGGGAATCCTGTCTTCAAGGTAGGGGACAAAGTGTGGCTGTCTACTGCCAATCTGAAATTGGCCTGCCCTTTGCTGAAGCTAAGGGCCAAGGTTTATTGACCCTTTTCAGATCAAACGGGAAAAAAAAAACCAGTAGCGTACGAACTGTCTCTGCCTGACTCATAGAATCTATCCAGTCTTCCACAGCTCGTTGATTAAATCAACTGTTCCAGATCCATTTCCAGGGAGAGCGGAGCCACCTCCACCACCAGTGACTATTGGAGAGAACACAGAATTTTAGGTAGAATCAATCCTGGACTGCAGGAAGCGAGGGAGACAAACTCCTAATTGAATGGAAAGGGTATTCATCCAGAGAGAGCTCCTGGGAACCCGTAGCCAATATACATGCCCCCAGACTCCTCAGTTTCGGGCCAAATACCCAGAGAAGATTGCCCAAATGGGCATCCGGAGGCTGCTTGGGGGGGCACTGTCAGGGAACCAACAGCAGAAGGGCTCTAGGACCCAGCATCTCTACCAGCACTTATGGCAGAAGGAGGTTAGGACCCAACATCTCTTCCAGCAGGTCACATGGGCCTATATGAATAAGTCTGCTAGTGGCTTTAGTTGCTGGTTGATCTTCAGCTCCTCCAGTGTGTTTTCTCTGTGATATTCTTGTGTCTCCTGTTACTGACCCGGCTTGTCCTTGACCTGTCTCCTGTTTGCTTCCTGTGTTCGACCCCAGCTATCCACCTGACCATGTCTGCTCTGCTACCCCCCTGGCTCCTGCAACACCTCACTGGCACCACCTGTCTGCTGATTCTATGCCAGCACACCAGCTGTACTCTGGAACCTCCTGCATACAGTCCAGCAGGACACCCATGCTACTTTGGGCCTGATCTCTCCCGTTCCCACCCTCAGGGGGGTCTGGAACTTAGCCGCAAGGGAAGCACTCTCTCTCCATTGGCTTCTAGCACCAGGTACGTGATAATCCTCCACGACTCTCACTCTAAATTCATTAAAGTGTCCACCTTGGTGGACTTATGCTCTACCCACCCTGCATCGCGACAGCTTGGGTCTTTCCTAGGGTCTTCTTAGTAATTCCCCCAACCTGCAGGACTCCTCCCCTTTCTCCTTTTTCCACCCCTCCCTCCTCCTTTTCTTTGTTTCTTCCGTTTCCTTTCCTTTTGAGGCCAAGGCTGGACCCTTGCCAGCCTTCGGTCCCTCCTTATCTTTATATGACCCTAAATCCTCAGACCTAGGGAATTTTAGTTGACTGGCAGTTATGCCGTCAGGTCAATCTCTCTGTGTTTTCTCCCACGGAGTTGTTCTACTGGATGAGCTCCCTCTTTTCTTCCCTGGTTATTAGTCCCTCATCCCGACCCCCGGCTCTAACTAGTGTACCATGGGCTCCCACTATCGGCCCTCGGGCCAAGATGACATAACAGGACCTGCGGCTTGTGCCCTCAGGTCGCTCAGTAGTCACTTATTCCTTAAAAAATTAACTGCTCATGAAGCTTTTCCAGCCCATGTCTGGAAGTCATGTTTGTTTTTTTGTAGCCCTGCGTGGGTGAACGGCTGTTATACAGTTGTGCTTCCTTTTACAATAAAAATTATTGTACCAGAAAGAACACACTGGTGCTTATGTCCTCAACAGTGAAAACAAATTGAAGCTGCTGTGCTTTGTAGGTCTCCACCCCTTGGTCTAATCTCCTCATGGTTATTGCTCACATATAGAACAAATAGCTAAAAGGGCAGACATAGCGTGATTCCTTTTACTAAAGACTTTTACACAGTGGAAGAACTCTCATTTATTTCATTAAGTTTTTTTGAGTTTTTCTATTTATTTATTTTTTTTAACCTACAGAAGTTGATTTGATGGACACTTAGTTATATATGGACTTTTTTTGATATATGTTTTTGTGTATGAGGATTTGGGTAGTGAGCAGCGCTGTGTATATATTCATTTCAGCAGGCCCGGGCTGGGACAAGCAGCTGCAGGGGTTGGAGCAGAGAGCACTGGGGGGGGGGGGGGGAAATCAGAGAACAGGGGGGGATCTCCGAGGTGATCACAGATTTCTGTCAGCTGAACATATACCCCTTATTGACTAGATTCCAGGATAAAATACAGATATGGAACAGACTGCGGATGTCCCTGGCCGGCAAGACGAACCTCATTAAAATGATACTAATGCCCCAGCTGCTGTACCTGCTACACAATGCTCCTGTATTTATCACGCTTAAAATCTTCAGGGTCGTCAATTCCCTCTTTAGACAATTATTGTGGCATACCAAACCCCCCCCGGATTAAACTGGAACAACTACAGCGACCAAAGGAGGGGGGGCCTCGCCCTCCCCAACCCTTGGATATATTATCTGGCAGCGCAGCTACAGCACCTGATAGGTGCCATGGTCCCGGCTCCTGTGGGCTCCTCGGCTAGGCTTATGCTGCTTGGCTCGGGGGCCGACACGGTGCCTGAGGCCCAAACGGTTTCAGAAATCTATCAAAAAGATGCCCACTTATTCACTCCTTCAGAAGGTGTGGAATAAGGCCAAACAACTTCAGAATGTCACGGGGTTCACTAAGTACAGCCCGCTATGGGGGAACGGCACTTACATTGAATTGGCCAAACTTCGGCAGGGCCCTAAGTGGCGGTCATTAGGTATAACCCACATGAGACAAGTGTTTCATAATGGGGCCTTACTTCCTTTTCATGTACTTCAATCGAGATATGCGCTCCCGTCTCTAATATGTTGTTTTACTACCTGCAGTTGCGCCATGCTGTCGGGGCTCAGGGAGATGCAGTGGAGTGGGTTCAGTCCCCCACCCCTGTCTTTCACATGTTGCAGGACGCTTGTGAGACTAGGGGTGTCATCTCCCAGTGCTATAACATGCTGTTGTCCTCGTTTCTGGAGGGACACCCCATGAAAGTGGTGAGCCAGTGGGAGGCTGATGTTGGTCCTATAGCGGGGGAGCTCTGGGAGGAGGCAATGCAGGTGGTCAACACCTGTTCGCTTAATGTGGCACAAAAGGTATCCCAACTATATATACTACTGAGAGTACATTTTACACCGGTAAAAGTCTTTAAGATGGGAAGATTGCCCGATCCGCTGTGCGGTAGGTGCAGGGCGGTGCCTGGGGATCTGATTCACCTCCTCTGGCGTTGCCCCAAACTCCATAGATATTGGACGGAGGTACTGACTACGCTTAATTTGGTGTTCCAGACCAACGTTCCTTCTGATCCCTTATGTTGCTTGCTAGGAATACTGGGGGGGGGGGGAGATACCGGAGGAGGTGACTCGAATGGCATTGTTCCAGGCGAGAAAAACTATTCTACTACTGTGGAAGTCTGAGGAGCCACCCACGGTCAAACTGTGGATACAACAGATGGGTAAAATGCTTTTGATGGAGAAATACATATACCAGCACAGGGGCAATGCAGGAAAGTTTGATAGGCTCTGGGATGCATGACTTGCTGTACCGGTTTTAAGCCCCATGGAATTGGTGAGGATGAGGCTGTTGGGAGGTGTGTAGCATGATCCCACCGGCAACAGATGGGCAGGTGTGGGGGGGATGGACTGATGGGTTGTGTACAGTTCACCTTATGCTATTTGAAATTCTGAGCGGATTGTTTAATGTATGTGATTTTTGTTGTGACCAAGGAATGTCAAAGACTTATCTTGCTACAGGATATAACATGCTACATGTTTTTGTACCTTGTATTTTTTTGTGAGCAATAACAACCTTTTGATATAAAAAAAAAAAAAAGAACAGGGGGGGAGCACTGGGGAGGGCCCCGGAGAGCACTAGGTTGGTAAGAGCGCACTGGGGGGGGGGCAGAGAGCACTGGGGGGCCTGAAAAGCACGGGGGGGTGGGCTGGGGAGCACGCAGGAGGGCTTGAAGAGCATGGGAGACGCAGAGAGCATGGGGGGCAGAGAGCATCGGGGGATAGGAGGAGCGGCTGCATTTAGAAGAATCTCTCCATTTTCCTCCTGCAGCCTCTGAATGCCTGCGGTAACAAGAGAATGAACACACAAGGACATGCAGCAAGTGGCGGTGTGCCCTATGGCCAGTCTATGCCTTCATTTCAGTTTAAAAAAGTAGTCTGAGCCTCAGGTCTGAACTCATGCTTACGCTACTGATAAATTATTCAGAATGCAGGCAATACAATATAAACAATGCAGGCTCTTCTGTACCCAGTATCCACAAGAACATTACCTTATTGCAGAAAACAATGTAATGCAAGTAGATGCAATTGCCATATACAATGTCACAAAACCTTACCTTGAAACTTTTATGCATTCTAAGTGTTGCTGAACAAAATATAAATCTTGTAAGAAGTAAACGCAGAAATTCATCTCCAAAAAACTGTAGAAAAGCCTGATCTGTAAGGAAAGAATGCAGGTTGAAACGTAAAATTTTCCTATTAAACTTAAAATAATTTATCAATGTGATGTTTTTTATCATGGGATTTAAAGTGATCCTGTCACTGCAAGGTTGAAAGTAAAAAAAAAGCAACCTGTATTTTTAAAAACTCCTCTGCATTGCAGACTCACAGCCACCACAAGTATTCAACATTTCTGGGTGTGAATACCTGCTCTTCCTGTAAACACTGTGGTTGGTCTTTCCCTCTGTATGTCACTACAAGACGTATGAGATGGCAGGATATACCATAGCTTGTGGCAAGAGGAGAAGCTATTCATTAACAGTACCTGAAAAAGTCAAATACATGCAGCAGCTGAAGATCAGCAAACAATGTGGATTTTTAGCATACAAGCAACCAGAATGGTAAGTACAGGCTGCCTATATTTTACTATCAACCCTGTAGTAATAGGGTCACCCTAAAGTCCACATTATAGACTATGCTTCGTGACAACCATATTTATGGTATAACATGAAGCATCACCTCAAACACAATACCCAAAATCCAAACGTTACCTATGCCTGAATCATGGGGTGGTTGCAGGGTGAATCTTCTTCCAAGATATTATTATTTTTATTTTATTTAGTACAGCTTTTTGTGTGGCTCCACCTGAACAACTGCCATTAAATGGGTCTAGGAGAATTCCTACATGTCTGACCGCAGTGAAATGTTTTGAAATGCTTCATTGCAAAAATAAGTAAAATTGGTCATTAGATGACTGTTTGCCCTTTTAACAATTTGTTTTGCAAAAAGAGAGGCAAAAGGCAGACTAAGAAGAAGGAAGAGGAAAGAGAGGCGCCAAGCAGCCAATGGTGTAGCATGTTTATTGTAGAACATAATAATTATCCAGTTAAAAGATGCACTCACAAACATGAGTGCAAAGAGAGCATGTAACTAGCGCCGAGATGATCGCCAGTGGAACCAAAGGAATGCTGGTGGGAACCTAAAGAGAATGAGTGAAAGGGACAAGGCCCTGCAAAAATGTGGGGAAACAATAGGGGAAGAAAAAAGTGTTATAGATGGGGAGTGTCGCTATGGGACGGAGGGGGAGTTTAGCTATAGACCATACCTAGAGGTAGGGACAGGCAACAGGAATAGGACCATGGGCTTAAAGGATGGTGTTGACTTCCAGTACTTCATTGAGCCCTACAAACAATAAGCTGTTATGTTTGAAAATCCAATATGTCTCCTTTGCACATAATTTTTTGAATCTCCCCCCTTCAGGTAGAGAGTTGGGTATTGATTGGATGGCTGTTACTCGAAGCACAGAGGGATCCTTATAGTGGTGAGATGCAAAGTGGCGTGGAATGCTAGACTTACAGAACTCCTCTTTGTAATACCCTGCTGCCACTTTAGGTACTATGGGGTTAACTGCAGCCGGTATATTACTCCCTGAGGTAGTGTCAGGAACCATGAATGAGACGGAGAAATAAAATGTAGTAAAAATCACGCCATTTAACCACTTCAATACCATGCACTTACACCCCCTTCCTGCCCAAGCCAATTTTCAGCTTTCAGCGCTGTCGCTGTTTAAATGACAATTGCGCAGTCATGCTACACTGTACCCAAACAGAATATTTATCATTTTGTTCCCACAAATAGAGCTTTTTTTTGGTGGTATTTGATCAACTCTGCGGTTTTTATTTTTTGCTATACAAATAAAAAAATACTGAAAATTTTGAAAGACATAAAAGTTTTTCTTTTTTTTCTGTTATAAAATGTTGTAAATAAGTACGTTTTCTCCTTCACTGATGGGCAGTGATAAGGCGGTACTGACAAGCACTGATAAGGCGACACCGATGAGGCGGCGCTTATGGGCACTGACGATGGGCACTGATATGCAGCACTGATGGGCACTCATGGGTGGCACTGGTGGGCACTGATAGGCGACACTGAAAAGCTGCAATGATGGGTACTTATGGGTGGCACTGATAGGCGGCACTGCTGGGCACTGATATGCGGCACTGCTGGGCACTGATAGGCATTGATACATGGCACTGATGGGCATTGACATGCGGCACTGATATGTGGCACTGATGCATATCACTGGTGGCAGTGGTAGGCATTGTGGGTGGGCACAGATTGGCAGCTGCCTGGGCACAGATTGGCATTACCTGGTGGTCCAGTGGGGTGGCCATCTTGGTGGTTCTGGGCGGGATCCGAGAGGGGGCTGCACTAATAAACTATCAGCACAGACCCCGCCTGTCAGGAGAGCAGCTGATCAGCTCTCCTCTACTAGTGGCTGTCAGACGCGAGTGAGGAAAAGCCGATCAATGGATTTTCCTGTTTACATTGTGATCATCCGTGATTGGACACGGCTGATCACGTGGTAAAGAGCCTTCGTCGGAGTCTCTTTACCGAGATCGGTGTAGCGGTATGTTAGACTGACACACCGCACCACTGATCGCTGCGATGCGAGCCCCCACGGGCACGTGGCGGCTGTTATTCTGCAGGACGTCAAGAGACGTCCAGTCAGGATAACAGAACCACTTTCCGGACGTCAATCTGCTATTGACTAATATAGTGGTAAAAATTGTACAAATAGTAAACGTAGTCAAAACATAGCCAGGGTTCGATAACCAAATCGGGTAGTCAGAACAAGCCAGGAAATCAGGAATCCGGAGATCAGCGTAGTTTGGAACAAGCCAGGAAATCAGGGAGCCAGAGATCAGTGTAGTCAGAGTAGCAGACAGGATCAGGAACCAGAAGGGACATCAGCCAGTCAAGCCTTCAACAGGAAACCAGCAGAGTCTCTATATATGTTGCCCAAGGTGAAGGCACAGGAGATCTGATCCAAGCAGCCTAAATAGCCAGCAGGCTGATTGACGAGCAGGATATGATCAGGTGAGTCACTGCGGAATGAAGAGTGCTGGTAATTAACCGACAGCTGAGCAGCCTGAGCTCTGAGAAGGAAGGGCTGGGCCCAGCCCTGACAGGTAGGCTCAGTAATTAGGCTGATGGATGAGGCGGGATATAGACTCCAAAATGCGTTCCTGATGGGGTCCTGCTTTGTTTGGATCCCTCGTGGTGGCTTCCCGATACCTCTGCACAGAGCTCCGCAGCAGACTTGTCACCCTGGCGTCTTCGGCCTGAAACTGACTCCCCGATGGCAATCACTTCAGAGCTAGTTACATGCTCGCTTTACACTGACGTTTGTGAGTGCATCTTTTAACTGGATAATTATTTTGTTATACAATAAACGTGCTACACTATTGGCGGCTTGGCACCTCTTTCCCCCTTCCCTTTTCTATTGCGGTGTCCGTGTTCCCAGCCTGTTTCAAGAGGCAGCTTTGCTTTTCCAGCAGTGTCAGCCACAGACTGTTCTTTATTCCTAAGCTTATATCTCCGGGAATATTTCTTAAGTGTATGATTTACACACAGATTTACTGTACCCCTATTGTTAATCAGTTTACATGTCTTTTATATGTAAAAACTGATCCGCTACCTTTTATTTTATTCTATCTCTCACAATTCAATTTTAATTGCATACATCAGTTTACAGCAAGTGCAACTCTAAGTGTCAAGTAATTTTTTGGTCTAAAAGGCGGACTAAGCCTTTAAAGTGTCAATAACAATATAGAAAAATGATATCCGGATAGTGGTGTTGCCTTATGGGATATGTATAATTTCCATTTAATAGCTGTAAAATATTGTAATTGTGAATATATTTAAATTAGCTTGCTGTATATATATTTCATTTAGCGAACTGAATATATTTAATTTAGCACCTAGGAAAGCCCTTTTGTTAAGAGCAGACTATGCGGGGCCGAGGCTTGTATATACAGACAATGGAGAGCAAATTCCATTGTTGGCATCTACACACCTCAAATGATCCCATGCTGGGTCATGCAATATCCTGTAATCCTGGGAAAATTCAATTAAATCTCCTGCCCAGATGGAGACACAAGGATTTGCATGAAAGGGGGCTGGCTTGTGTAGTAAGCGCTCCAATCGATGGGACATCAGCATAGAGAGATATACTCAGAGGGGAGGAGAAGCAAGCTCTCTCTTTATGGAAGGATAGCCTGAAGGATGGGTCTAAAGGGGTAACTATGGTAAAAGTCTGTTTGATTTATAACTACACATGCTTGTACTGTAATGTTTTAGAGGAATAGGCTCTATGTTCCTCCATGTAAATACTTTGTATATTTTAATCTACCGTTTCCTGCTTGTCTAAGACTATATGGATAGTTTCTGTGTATTAGATTAGACTTTAACAATTCTCTAATAAATGTTTATCATATTGAAGCTTTCACTTCTGGTCAAAAGAACCCTTATTCAACCCATATCATATCTTTGAGATATTAAATCTTAAATATAGATGTTATTCGTCAACAAGTGGCGACCAACGAAGATCAGTACAGGACTGGAAGTACTGTATTTAATATAATAACAAAATGTGTGTATTAGAGATAGGAGGAATTTAAGCTGAGTCAGCCTATCCAATCTATCTAGGGAAAATATAGGTAAATGTTTGTGTTTTATTAGTGGGTATTAGATTAACTCTAATATGAGGGAGGATACACCACATTATTTTTTAATATCCCGTAAATCATAATTGATATAAGTACTTTGGATGTACCATTAAAAAATGGTTAATTTAATGGGGAGGAGGTACAGGGATTTTTGTTTTGATTTTTGATTGTTGTTTTATTGGAAAGAGGACACTAAAATAGGAGTCCTTGGTTTTGTGGAAAAAAATAAATAAAAATTTTTACATGGCGGGAATTATTATTATTTTTTAAATTATTGCTTTTCTGCCTCACCAAGCTTCATGGCTATCTCTAACCAGTTAAATAGAAATATAAGGGTAACGGGACTTTTAGGGTGCATGAAACACACAATATTCAATAAAAAATATAAATTTATTACAAATATTATAAAATTCATATATACATGAACCATCAAATGTACATAATAAAGTTCCCAAAATGCATACAGACAAATGTCTCTACATGTTTCGCCATATATTTGGCTTCCTCAGGAGTTTGTCATGCAAATACTGGAAACAAAGAAAGAAAAATAAATACATAATAATAACACAAAATGTATACTCTAAATTACATCAAAACATAATATTCTTTTAAATGACTGAAAACCATATCACACCAAAGAGTGCTCCAACATCAATGAACTCATCTCAATATTGTGTCTATTTTTGGAAGTAATATCATTATATGTACATTACCTGTAACATTTTGATAGTGCAGTCCAAAAAGAATGATCTAAGAACCAATGAGCCAACCAACTCGGGAGCGCCCAATAGGGGGGGAAATAAAACGGTGTATCATAGAGGGGGGGATACTGACAAAATTAGCCACCCGATATTGCTAGCACAAAAGCAGAGGGCCATCTGGGAGAAATAGTAAAATAAAAAGAAAAAGATCCAATGAATCAGACATCAATCTATATATAAAAATGTAAAATATACATGGACATAGGCATCTCCATCCAAATACATGGCACCTTACCCATCAGTATTTACCTGTTAGTAGCCTATTGACAATCAAGCATTAGATTTGGAAAAAAGGAGAAAATATCTCCAAATAACCTCAAATAGTGTGCACTCTAGAAGAAAAAGAAATAGTGGAAAAACACTATAAGTATTATATATTATATTTCTATCTAATAGGTGATTAATCAGAAATTCACCATAAGATTGTTAGCTGTTCAGTACCTGATTAATCCAAATAGACAAAGTATATCCGCATTAGGACACAACTGCCAAAAAGACCTGTCCCACAAAAAACCGACAAATTCTCTGAAAAAGATACACACATAAGCTATTTTAAATTCCAGACCAATATGCCAAACAACAAGATAAAGGCCAATGATGCCCATGGAGGAATCTGTTGCCTAAGTATATTACCTTTGACTGTTATTAGAGACGTCTTCTCCCCAGGATGTTGGTCGTGCTAATGGATTGCAAAGCTGCAATCCGGACTATATACCCCCCCTCCCCCTTCCCATTGGACGCACAATGGCGCCAAATCAATGGGCGGAGCGGGCATGTCAGTTCCGGCGTCCGCCCACCGTCATATCCGACCCGGAAGTGACGGAATCACCACAGGAACCCGCAGACGTCCACCGGAAGTGCCGCCCCGTTCATCAGGAAGAAACATCCAGACAAGCAGGACGCACCATAGGACGGATCCGGAAAGGGTTTTTGCCTAAAGTATAGAATAGAGGCAAACTTCCTTTTAAACCAAGGCAGAAATGGCACAATAGAATGGTACAGAAAAGGAGTCCGGAAATCCGGTAGGCTTAGTCAGATGGCGCTCCCATTGTCTCCTGAAAGGAGAACACAGAGAGACGCCCTGGGCGCCCATATGATCACCTATTCCCCCCCTAAAAAATGGGGAAGGTCACCCCAAAGACTGGTAAACTCTGTTAATATCAACAAATTATGATTAATCAAATGATAGATGTTGAAAGGAGCCCCTAAAGAATATAGAGATATGGCAAATTCAGTCACCTGTACATAAAAACAAATTTAATAGACAAATGAAAAAATGTAAAACAAAATATTATTTGTTTTAAACAGAATCAACACACAAAGCATGACTAATCTTATCCTACAAAAAGGGTTTGAAACTCATGGACTCATTTAGCCCGGGATACATGGTAGCTCGCAAGGTATGCATCCATCTGGTTTCCCGTTGTAGGAGATTTTTATCCACATCACCACCTCTTTCGTTAAGAGGTATATACTCTAAAGCAAAGAATTTAATCTTTGACAAATCAAAAGAGTGAAACAGACCACTGTGTCTGCTGATGGGAGTCTCCATTTTCTTCTTTTGAATGAGAGATACATGGTCTCTCATTCTGTGGAAGAAAGGCCTCTTAGTTTTTCCGACATAAAAGGCCTTGCAATCACAGATCATCAGATATATGATGCCAATCGACTGACAGTTAACGAAAAAATTTGGTCTGTAAGTGGATCCATTAGGGAGAATTATTTCAGTAGCATTATAAATAAACCTACAAAACTCACAGTGGCCACACGGGGCCGACCCTCTCCTACTTTCAATATCCAAGAAATGTATCACCTTCTGGTCACAAGTCATTGTGAATTTAAGATTGAAGGAATTTACAGCTACGTGTGGCCACTGTGAGTTTTCTAGGTTTATTTATAATGCTACTGAAATAATTCTCCCTAATGGATCCACTTACAGACCAAATTTTTTCGTTAACTGTCAGTTGATTGGCATCATATATCTGATGATCTGTGATTGCAAGGCCTTTTATGTCGGAAAAACTAAGAGGCCTTTCTTCCACAGAATGAGAGACCATGTATCTCTCATTCAAAAGAAGAAATGGAGACTCCCATCAGCAGACACAGTGGTCTGTTTCACTCTTTTGATTTGTCAAAGATTAAATTCTTTGCTTTAGAGTATATACCTCTTAACGAAAGAGGTGGTGATGTGGATAAAAATCTCCTACAACGGGAAACCAGATGGATACATACCTTGCGAGCTACCATGTATCCCGGGCTAAATGAGTCCATGAGTTTCAAACCCTTTTTGTAGGATAAGATTAGTCATGCTTTGTGTGTTGATTCTGTTTAAAACAAATAATATTTTGTTTTACATTTTTTCATTTGTCTATTAAATTTGTTTTTATGTACAGGTGACTGAATTTGCCATATCTCTATATTCTTTAGGGGCTCCTTTCAACATCTATCATTTGATTAATCATAATTTGTTGATATTAACAGAGTTTACCAGTCTTTGGGGTGACCTTCCCCATTTTTTTAGGGGGGGAATAGGTGATCATATGGGCGCCCAGGGCGTCTCTCTGTGTTCTCCTTTCAGGAGACAATGGGAGCGCCATCTGACTAAGCCTACCGGATTTCCGGACTCCTTTTCTGTACCATTCTATTGTGCCGTTTCTGCCTTGGTTTAAAAGGAAGTTTGCCTCTATTCTATACTTTAGGCAAAAACCCTTTCCGGATCCGTCCTATGGTGCGTCCTGCTTGTCTGGATGTTTCTTCCTGATGAACGGGGCGGCACTTCCGGTGGACGTCTCCGGTTTCCTGTGGTGATTCCGTCACTTCCGGGTCGGATATGACGGTGGGCGGACGCCGGAACTGACGTGCCCGCTCCGCCCATTGATTTGGCGCCATTGTGCGTCCAATGGGAAGGGGGAGGGGGGGTATATAGTCCGGATTGCAGCTTTGCAATCCATTAGCACGACCAACATCCTGGGGAGAAGAAGTCTCTAATAACAGTCAAAGGTAATATACTTAGGCAACAGATTCCTCCATGGGCATCATTGGCCTTTATCTTGTTGTTTGGCATATTGGTCTGGAATTTAAAATAGCTTATGTGTGTATCTTTTTCAGAGAATTTGTCGGTTTTTTGTGGGACAGGTCTTTTTGGCAGTTATGTCCTAATGCGGACATACTTTGTCTATTTGGATTAATCAGGTACTGAACAGCTAACAATCTTATGGTGAATTTCTGATTGATCACCTATTAGATAGAAATATAATATATATAATACTTATAGTGTTTTTCCACTATTTCTTTTTCTTCTAGAGTGCACACTATTTGAGGTTATTTGGAGATATTATCTCCTTTTTTCCAAATCTAATGCTTGATTGTCAATAGGCTACTAACAGGTAAATACTGATGGGTAAGGTGCCATGTATTTGGATGGAGATGCCTATGTCAATGTATATTTTACATTTTTATATATAGATTGATGTCTGATTCATTGGATCTTTTTCTTTTACAATTTCTCCCAGATGGCCCTCTGCTTTTGTGCTAGCAATATCGGGTGGCTAATTTTGTCAGTATCCCCCCCTCTATGATACACCGTTTTATTTCCCCCCCTATTGGGCGCTCCCGAGTTGGTTGGCTCATTGGTTCTTAGATCATTCTTTTTGGACTGCACTATCAAAATGTTACAGGTAATGTACATATATTACTTCCAAAAATAGACACAATATTGAGATGAGTTCATTGATGTTGGAGCACTCTTTGGTGTGATATGGTTTTCAGTCATTTAAAAGAATATTATGTTTTGATGTAATTTAGAGTATACATTTTGTGTTATTATTATGTATTTATTTTTCTTTCGTTGTTTCCAGTATTTGCATGACAAACTCCTGAGGAAGCCAAATATATGGCGAAACATGTAGAGACATTTGTCTGTATGCATTTTGGGAACTTTATTATGTACATTTGATGGTTCATGTATATATGAATTTTATAATATTTGTAATAAATTTATATTTTTTATTGAATATTGTGTGTTTCATGCACCCTAAAAGTCCCGTTACCCTTATATTTCTATTTAGCTTCCAACTTAGGCCCCTTTCACACTGGGGCGGGCAGGAGCGGTGGCGGTATAGCAGCGCGATTTTCAGCGCTGCTATACCGTCGTTCTTACCGCGGTATGCGGTCGCTAGGGGGGTTAATTTAAACCCCGCTAGCGGCCGAAAAAGGGTTAATACCGCCCGCAAACCGCGGCTATTGCCGCGGTTTGCGGGCGGTATTACCACGGTGTCCCATTGATTTCAATGGGAGACCGCGGTAAAGGAGAGGTGAACACACCGCTCCTTTACCGCTGTAAAGAAGCGGCTAGCAGGACTTTTGGAGCGGTCCTGCTAGCGCACCGCTTCAGTGTGAAAGCCTTCGGGCTTTCACATTGAAGGCACAGGACAGGATTTTTTCATGTGGTATAACAGCGCTAATATTAGCGCTAAACCGCATGAAAAACGCCCCAGTGTGAAAGGGGCCTAAGGGATGTGGTGCTTATCAAATATAGATGCCAGGTATTTTCTTTAAATATCTCTAACCAGTGTTTGAGTTTGCTTTAGGTTGAGTTTTATTAGAAAGACACTGAAAAAAAAAGTGGTCTTGGTTGTGTTGTTGAAAAGGTTCAACAAGGTTTTTGTTTTTATTTAAATTGTATGTCCACCAACATTGAAAATATTTAGGACATTGAAACCTACAAAAGATTTAGTTTTTTGGTTTTAGTTTTTGTTTAGTTTTTTAACTGTGGGAATTTACAAGCAGTAATATTCTCATTGATGTCAGATAAAGTACAAAACTGTGGAAGTTTTACTACTGAAGCCAATATCTGAGAAAGATTATTATTAGTGTAAAATAAGGTGCATTGAACATAGTACATTATACCTTGAATTTTTTTTGTTAGTTCAGTTTTTTTACTGAATTGAGTGTGATGCCACGTACACACGATCATTTTTCCCGTCGGGAAAAATGCCATTTTTTTTTTAACAAGAAAAACGACCGTGTGTGTGCTCTTTGTCATTTTTCCCGACGGGAAAAACTGCATTAATCACGACGAGAAAAATTAGAACATGCTCTAATTTTTCTCGTCGTGATTCCCGTTGTTTTTTTCCGCGGCAGTTTTCCCATAGGGAAACACTGCCACGGAGCCCACACACGGTCGTTTTTCTCGACCAAAAAAAAAATGTTGGGAAAAACGGACGTGTGTAGGGAACCAAGCCGTTCCCTCGTTTTTCCCGTCGATTTTCTCGACGGTGTTTTCACCGTTGAGAAAATCGATCGTGTGTACGCGGCATTACAAATAGTGATGTAAACAGAGCTGTATATCTATGGTTCCTTGTGTGCGGATCTCAGCACTTTTGATTTTTTGGTTTAGACTTCACTCAGTGAAGATAGTAGTGTTATTTTAAGGCTGGTATCTCCACTCTGGTGCATATTCTTAGTGCTAGACTACTGTGTAAAGTCTGTTCTGTGGTGTATTATTGTATCATCACGGAACTTGTAAATCATGGAGAAATTGATGGCCAGGATTGCTAAAGTTAAAAATAGCGCTGAGATAATAAGAGCAATGGAGGAATCTAAAAGCCCATGGCACCATGCACAAGAGTATGTAAATATAAAACTACAGCAAATGTGAGGGTAAGACTGCACTAATTTTTGCGGCCTGTTGGTTAGCTAACAATTATAGGTCGTTATTATTGCAAACCATTTCTCTCAAGGAAGATCTAGAAATAGCCAAAAGTAATATCAGTACTCTAATGCCCCATACACACGATCGTTTTTCTTGCCATTTTTTTTCTTGCCGTTTTTCACGTCGTTTTTTTTCATGTTTCCTCTCAAGCCTGTCTTGCGTACACACGATCATTTAAAAAAACGATCAAGCAAAGCGCAGTGACGTACAACACGTACGACGGCACTATAAAGGGGAAGTTCCGTTCGAATGGCGCCACCCTTCAGGTTAGTAAAGTTTGTTGAGCGACGATTCGCTCTTTTCAGTCTCGTGCTTTTCAGTCCGTGACTGCGTGACGAATGTGCTATCTCCATTACGAACGCTAGTTTTACCAGAACGAGCGCTCCTGTCTCATACTTGATTCTGAGCATGCGCGTTTTTTGAAAAAAGAGAGCATGTTCGAAATTTTTAATGGCCGTTTTTCACGTCGTTAAAAATGCTCTGGAGCCCACACACGGTCAGTTTTAATGGCCATTTTTTTTAATGGCATTTTTAACGACATGAAAAACGATCGTGTGTATGGGGCATAAGAGTTTCTATGACAAATATGAATGCTAGCCACCAGCAGCCAACAATACAGGGGCTGAAGGCTGCAGACAGTAAATGTGAAAAATTATCGGCATCTTCCAGCACAGGGCAGCAGGTACAATCTACACATACCATAGATTGTAATGCAACCAGTTTGAGTATTTCTAGTTGCAACAGGAAATTATCTCAGTCTGGAGTATGTGTTAGTTCCAACAGCTCATTGAAAGGTGGGAGCTCTTTTGAAAGGGTCTCCATTTCTCATACAGCAAAAGTTGTTAATCAGGTTTTAGCCATTGAATATTCTCAGCCTAAAACCGCACCAGTTATTAAGAGACGCGGTAATACTTTACAGAAGATAAAATGCTTCACGTGTGGTTTATTCAGCCACATTTCCCAGTCTTGTTTATCTTCTGGTGAAAAGATATTAAAGCCAAATCAGTATACAACAAAGAGGCGTGACGTGGAAGTGTACTCACCTCGCTGGGGTGAAAAGCCTAAGAAATATGAAAATACAAATTCATACATCCCTTCCTCAACTAAGAGAAAATGAGGCTTTACAGTATGAGATTAGGCAAATGAAACCGGAACGGGATGAGTTTGTGAAAGAATTACAATCCTTTAAAACAGGGATATGCAATTAGCGGACCTCCAGCTGTTGCCAAACTACAAGTCCCATGAGGCATAGCGAGACTGACAGCAGCAAGCATGATACCCAGAGGCAGAGGCATGATGGGACTTGTAGTTTTGCAACAGCTGGAGGTCCGCTAATTGCATATCCCTGCTTTAAAAGAAACGTCATTGACTCCTTGAATTTGAAAAATGGAGGGAGTAAATTTATCCATCGTGAACCAGACCAGTACACTAAATCCAGGAATGAAATGCAAGCTAGAAGTTATGTTTTAGAGGTCTAGGGCATTTCTTTTCACTAGATCAAAGTGTGAAGGTCATTGACCATTTACCAATGTACATGTAAGAATGTTGTATTGTTTGCGTTAACCACTTAACGACCGCTCACTGTACATATACGTCGGCAAAATGGCACGGACAGGCACAATCACGTACCTGTACGTGACTGCCTTCGTATGGGTGGGGGGTCCGATCGGACCCCCCCTCCGGTACAGTGAGCGGTGGTTTTCCGTTCGGAAGCGATCCGTGATGAGGGGGTGGCCATTGGTTTCTGGCCACGCGCTCGCGATCGCTCCCGGCAAATGACAATCTTCCTCTGCCTGTGTAATGTAAACACAGGCAGAGGAAGTTATGTCATCTCTCCATGCGGCGGTCTTTTCGATCCTCATTTTTTTACTGATCACTGCAATCAGTGTCATTTGTGACAGTAAACAGTTGCAGGGCAGTTAGCTTTAGGTCCAGGGTAGCCCCCTAACCCCCCTAATAAAGGTTTAACCCCTTGATTGCCCCCCAGGTAACCATTTCACCCCCTAAAGCCAGCGTCACTAAGCGATCATTTTTCCGATCGCTGTATTAGTGTCGGTGGTGCCCTAGGTAGCCAGTTATTTATTTTTAGGTTCGCCAAAGGTTTTTATAGCGTCAGGTACCCCCATATATTATTTTAACCCCCTGATTGCCCCTAGAGTTAACCCTTTCACCAGTGATCACCGTATAAGTGTCACTGGTGACACTGGTTAGCCAGTTAGTTATTTAGGTTACCCGTCAGGTTTTTATATATCGTCAGGTACCCCCATATATTACCTAATAAAGGTTTTAACCCCCTGATTGCCCCTAGTTAACCCTTTCACCAGTGATCACCATATAAGTGTTACGGGTGACACTGGTTGGTTAGTTTGCTTTTTGTAGCATCAGTGATATCAATTAGGTTTTAGACTCAGAGAGGGTCTGCGTTGCCCCAGGCAGCGTCAGGTTAGTGCCAGTAATGCCAACACCCACGCACAAAGCATACACCTCCCTTAGTGGTATAGTATCTGATCAGATCTTTACTAGCGTCCCCAGCGGTTTAGGGTTCCCAAAAACGCAGTGTTAGCGGGATCAGCCCAGATACCTGCTAGCACCTGCATTTAGCCCCTCCGCCCAGCCCAGCCCACCCAAGTGCAGTATTGATCGATCACTGTCACGTACCAAACACAACACACATAACTGCAGTGTTCGCAGAGACAGGCCTGATCCCTGCGATCGCTAACAGTTTTTTTTAAGCGTTCGATACATTTGCTGACAGTCAGGAGCTTTTTTACCTGTGAATCTTACTAGTGTACCACTAAATTTAGAGCCCAAAATGGCAAACCGAAGGTACACTAGTAAAGAGGCCTACGAGATTCTGAGCATGACAGATAGTGAAGAGGAGGTCACATATCTGTCAGATTCAGGCTCAGAATACATTCCCGTAGAAGACAGCGAAGACAGCGGCTCCGTGTCAGATAGGACTGACGACGAAGATGAGGTCCCTGCTAAGGTCAGGCGTATCCGATCCCGATCTTCTGAGGTTGTTGAGGAGCAAGAACCGCAGGGTTCTCATATTCCGGAGCAGAGTAGTACTGGCGCCGCTATTCCTTCTGGTAAACTGGAAAGAACCAGCGGCCTAGTACAGCCTGGGCGTACATCCAGCACTGCAGTATCACGTGGTGACGTGGCGAGTCCCATAAGTGCAGTTCAAGCTGGCGAGGTGGCAAGCACAAGTAGTGTCCTGCTGCCACCAATAAGAAGACAAAGGCAGGCCCGTCGTGCCCTTCCTGCAGAATTTGCCTATCCTGATTGGGTGCCCAACACTTCTGCAGAACCCGTACTTCCCCCATTCACTGCCCAACCCAGTATTCAGGTGGAAACAGCTGATTTTACGCCACTTGATTTTTTTCCGCTGTTTTTCACGGAAGATCTCTATAGATCTATTGTGGACCAGAGTAATTTATATGCTGGTCAATTCATCGCCGCTAGTCCCCATTTGCCTTCCATTGCCAAAGATTGGAAACCAATTACGGTTTCTGAATTTAAGACCTTTCTGGGCCTTTCCCTCAACATGGGCACACAAATACCAGTCATTGTGCGCCTATTGGTCCACGCGCCCAATTGACCATATGCCCGTGTTCTCTGCCTCCATGCCCAGGAAACGATACGAGCAGATCTTGTGGTTCATGCATTTCAACAACAATGAACATTGTCATCCATGTGGAGACCCTGAATACGATCGGCTCTTCAAAATTCGGCCCCTCATAAACCACTTCAACGAACGTTTTGCAGCCTTGTTTATTCCCGATCAAGTTATCTGCGTTGATGAGTCCCTGATTAAATTTTCTGGTCGCTTGTCTTTCAAGCAGTACCTTCCCAGCAAGCGTGCCAGATACGGGGTCAAGTTCTATAAGTTCTGTGACAGGGCAACAGGCTATGTATGGAGCTTTATGGTTTATGAGGGAAAAGATAGTCACGTAGAGCCGGAGAACTGCCCAGATTACATAGGGAGCGCTGGCAAGATAGTGTGGAACTTGGTGTCACCCTTATTCGGAAAGGGGTACCACTTGTATGTGGACAATTATTACACGAGCGTGCCACTGTTTAGTCACTTGTTTGATCATCAGATTGGAGCATGTGACACCGTGCGACCTAATCGCCGGGGCTTTCCCCAGGGGCTTGTAGATTCCCATCTTAGGCTGGGGGAGAGAGCCTGTTCGAGGTGTATTAATTTGCTCGCTGTGAAGTGGAGGGATAATAAGAATGTTTTCCTTCTTACCTCCCTTCACGCAGACACGACAGTCCAAATTCGTACGGCAACTGGTGTTGTGGAGAAACCCCTCTGTGTCCACGAACCTTAATATGGGAGGGGTGGACCTCAACGACCAGTTGTTGGCGCAGTATCATATTGCCCATAAGGCGAGACGCTGGTACAAAAAAGTGTCTCTATCCTTATTTCAATTGGCTTAACGCTCATGTGCTATACAGAGCTTCAGGCGGGACTTTATCCTTCCTAAAATTCCAGGATGAGATAGTCACAGACCTCCTGTATCCAGGCGGTTCTGCACCTCACCATCCCCAACCAAATGCAGAAAGCCGGCTGCATGAGAGGCATTTTCCGTATGTCCTTGAGAGTACCCATACCCAACGAGCCCCCCAAAAAAGATGTTGTGTCTGTAGCAAGCACGGATTTAGGCGTGACACCCGTTATTTTTGTCCACTCTGTCCTGACAATCCTGGTCTTTGCATTGGTAAATGTTTTGAACGCTTCCACACAAAAGTGAAGTTTTAGCGTAGGGTACAGCATTTCACACACGCATTTTGAGAGACCCGAACCGTTACAGTTGTTAAAGTTACAAAAAAAAGTGTAAAAAAAAAAAAAAAAAAAAACGTAAAAAACACAAAAAAATATAAAATAAAAAACACAAAAATAGTTGTCTCTCTGTTTTCTCTCTATTGTTCTGCTCTTTTTTTTTTACTGTATTCAATTCTGCAATGTTTTATCATGCTTGCTTTTCAGGTATGTAATTTTTTGTTTTCAGGTGCGCCATTCAGCTGCAGCGCGGAATTATTTATCTTGACAGCAACAGCGTTTGCTCCCACGATACATAAAGCCGTGACTCCAGTGCTGTAGGAGGTGATTTCACCACCACAGTTAAAAAAAAAAGAGCATATATGCCGAAGCATGGGGGCGGAGGAGCGATTTTGCTCCTAATGCCGCGTACATACGGTCGAAATTCCGACGGAGGCTTGTCCGTGGAAAAATCCGACCGTGTGTACGTGGCATAACTTTTTTGCGGGAGGATGCCCCCATGCTTCGGCATATATATATATTTTAGGCACGGGTTGCGTTAAAATTTTTTTTTATTTTTTACTAGTTTTTTTTGGTGTTTGCTTTGCAGGTATGGTAAGGTCTTACTGTTATACTGTAAGGTTACTTTGTTTTAATGTTAACCATCATTTGCTTAGCAGGTACACCCTTCAGTTGCAGCGCCGATTTATTTATCTTGACAGCAACAGCGTTTGCTCACACGATACATAAAGCCATGACTCCAATGCTGTAGGAGGTGATTTCACCACCACAGTTAAAAAAAAAAAAGAGCATATATGCCGAAGCATGGGGGCAGCAGGGACGGAGGTGCGATTTTGCTCCTAATGCCACGTACATACGGTTGAAATTCCAAGGGAGGCTTGCCCGTGGAAAAGTCCGACCGTGTGTACGTGGCATAAAAGGTTCGAAATTCCGACAGAGGCTTGCCCGTGGAAAAGTCCGACCGTGTGTACGCAGCATAACTTTTTTGCGGGAGGATGCCCCCATGCTTCGGCATATATAAATGGTGCATGTATGCCCATCATTAGAAGTGGGTGGATGAAGAGAGGTATTCTAATGGTGGGCATACCCACCAATCAATATCTTTTTTTCGTTCAGCCAACAGGCTGCATGAAAAAAAAGATTACAATACATGTCCAACAAGGACCAACAACGTACTGGTATGTTGCTGGACTTGGAATGGTTATACCAGAATGATTACAAAAAAATTTGCGCTGCCTGTGTATGTGAGCAGCTACAAACCCAATTAGACAAAAGGTAAAAACAAAACAACAAAAAAATTGTAGCGCTAATAAAACCAAAAATACATAACACCCAAGTGAATGAATGTAAAAAAATAGAATAATATCAGCCCAAAATTCAACACATGATATGTGAATGTGCACAAAAACAAAAACGTCTCTGGTAGAAGATTCTCTGATGAGTGAATCAAACAATCCAAAGTGAAAAGTAATTATCCAAAGAATCCTGATAAGGTGAATATAGAATAACCACCACCGAATCAAAAGATTCCGGAATGAGTGGTCCCGATAAACGTACGTCTACGGGGTCAACTCAGGCTTTAATGTGTGTCCCTGTGGAGGTTAAATCCTCTGAAGGAAGTGCCAAGAATGGACTCTTCCATGGCTCAAGACAGATGATTGTACTGAATCTTGGAATCTGATAACACAATGATGGTAGCCCAGGGTAAACCAATATCAAAATAGGAAAAGAGAAGGAGGGCACATAGCGTGATATAGTCTTAAAAAATGTATTAAATGTAGGTAGGAACACTTACATTACATCAATGAACAAGCGCTTTGGATATAATCAGTGGCAGCAGTGGAGTCTACAACGCGTTTCGCAATATTTTGCATCGTCTGGGGTAACTTACATAACTTACATATCATGTGTTGAATTTTGGACTGATATTATTCTATTTTTTTACATTCATTCACTTGGGTGTTATGTATTTTTGGTTTTATTAGCACTACAATTTTTTTGTTATACCAGAATGATGCCTGCGGGTTTAGGTATCATATTGGTATCATTCTTTTCAGCCAGCGGTCAGCTTTCATGTAAAAGCAATCCTAGCAGATAATTAGCCTCTAGACTGCTTTTACAAGCAGTGGGAGGGAATGTCCCCCCCCCGGATATAAACAGCGCCATTGAGAAATTGGGAAAGCATTTTATCACACCGATCTTGGTGTGGTCAGATGCTTTGAAAGCAGAGGAAAGATCTAGGGTCTAACCCTCAAATAAAAAAAATAAAAAAAAGGAGTACCTGTCACTACCTATTGCTATCATAGGGGATGTGGATAAAGATGTAGCGCTAGCAGTGAAAAAGAGGCCAAAGAATTGATCTCTAAATTAATGTGAAAAAACAAGACTAAAAGTGAGTCCACAAAGTGTCCATAAATATATCCGTGATGAAGATAAATATTATGAGCAACACTTGAAACAATATGGATCACCACAACTTCTGAAGGTGAAGAGAGGTAGAATACCCTTACCAGAACAGGTGGATCTGCGGGTTAAAGCAGATCAAACAGGCGTTGAAAAAGGCTCAGTGGTGGTTTCCCTCTGCTTGTCTGTAGACTAGATCATATGAATCTCAGACGAAAACGTCCCGGCAGGTTCCCCAACTTGGAAGTAGACTCAAGACTCGAACACGATCTCCATGAACATCAGATAGGACAGGAAACACCTTGGATCCAGGGAAACAGGTTCTTCCCGGAATAGCACTTGCACATAAGGAAAAACTTCAGCTCAAAGAAACCGACCATAGGAAAAAATGATAAAAGTGCTCCGATAGTGCAGGTCAATGCGGGTTTATTAAAACCGACAAAGTAAAAGTGATCACAAAAAGCATTAAAAACATTAAAAGGGCAGTAGGTAGAGTGGTGGGCTTTTGTGATCCAGAAATATGAACTGTAGAGACGGAAAGTTTAAAAGTGTTGTTTCTTCTCAAAGAGTTTTATTTCATTTCAGAGGGCAAGGTATGCCCAGTAAGGGGACATATATAAACCTTCGTAGGCTGTACACTGTTATGGGTGCCAGTGACCTCCCTGGATGCAGAGAAGGCATTCTTGGTAGACTTGGTAGAGTGGTGCTATCTGTGGGAGGTCCTGCGTCGTTTCGGTTTTGGCCCCAACTGTATATCCTGAGTGCAAGCTCTCTATAAGTCCCGAAGGCTAGGGTCCGCACTGGAGCGACTCTCTCGTCATCCTTTCGTCTACATAGGGGCACCAGACAAAATTGCCCGTTATCCTCTGTCGTTTTTGCATTGGCTATTGAGCCGATGGCGATTCTCCTGCGCTCCTCCTCCCTAGTTAGAGGTATACTGCTGGGATCGGTCCAGGAGAAAATATCCCTGTATGCAGACGACACCCTGCTGTACCTTAGGAACACATCGGACTCCTTGGGAGAAGCCCTGTCGCTCATAGACACCTTTGGTAGATATTCTGGCATCCGAGTTAACTGGGGGAAATCTGTGATATTTGCATTACATCAAGAGGAGGCCTCAATACCCCCAGATACCCCTCTCCAAAAGGTCTCATAATTCAGATACTTGGGTATAGAGATACATAGGGACTTGGCACAGTTTATTCCTCTCAACCGAACTCCGGTGAAGTCCCTCCTAACTCTGAGATGCGATGCCTGGAAACACTACCCCTCACCTCACCCCTTGTTAAAATGTCTGTGCTCCCCACATTTTTGTATGTCTTCAGTAAGACTCCGGTACACATACCGTCCGCGTTTTAAAAAAAACTGGACGGGTTGAATATCTCCTTTTTCTGGAATGGTAGTGTCCCCAGGCAGACATGGGAGTAAGTCACACATGTGCAAGTCACAAGCAAGTCTCAAGTCTTAACCTTCAAGTCTCAAGCAAGTCCCAAGTTACTGTGACGAAAAGCAAGTCAAGTCAAGTCATTTATTTTGGTCAAGTCAAGTCAAAATACTGATCTACCCCATACTGTATAAAAATAATAGGCGTTATAACAATAAATAATATTGGTTATGTGCCCATGCCCCACTGTGCCCATGCCTCACTGTGCCCATGCCTCACTGTGCCCGTTCCTCACTGTGCCCGTTCCTCACTGTGCCCGTTCCTCACTGTGCCAAATGTGTATAGAAAGTAATTCTGCGCTACTATAATAAAAAAGATCATCTGCTGCAAAGCACTTAAAGGTATAATCCGTGACCCTGAGTGTGAATAGATATAAAGAAATAGTGCTGAGCTGATGGGAATGATATGTGATGTTCTGTGTCAGTAATGCTGGTTCTCAAAATTCCAATATAAAATTACTAAAACTGACATCCATAAATACCTATTGAGATAGCATAAAATAATAAAACATAAATATTGTGCCTTAATATACTCCTGTATTAGTAAGGTGCTTATATTACCAACAAGTGCTGGAGCAATGATAAAGGGACAACACAAGCACCGGAGGTGACGCGGACGAGCTCGGCGCTCGTATTTGATATACCTGTTTATACACTTTAAATGTGAGTACTTGCAAACCTTACTGTTTAAATAAACCTTTTGCATAACAATACTACACTATCTTGGGATTCCTTCGCTCTTCCCCCCATTTATGTACATTACTTTGGAGTCTCCAGTCCACGGCTAGAGGATTCGCCCCCCCCCCCCATACCAGGCAGCACAACTACCCCAGGTTCCAAGGGACCATCCAGGCAGGAGGAGGTCGGACAAACTGAGGGTTTCTCTTATATGCTGTAACCTCACAGCAGTGAGGTAAGGGGCCATCCATATACCACAGGAGTCAGTGTGGAAGGCACGAAGTTTAAACCACTCATCACCTAGCACCTTATCACAGCACCGCTTTCAGTCCATAAGGAATCCTTTTTTGGATTTTCTCGCAGCAACAGTTTTTTTTAAAGCTTTTTCTCTCACAGATTTAAAAAAAAGGACAGTCATTTTATTGTATGAACACAGCAATTGTTTACACAAGTATTTGTTACTGCTTAGTACAAATTTTTGTGTCACGGATTCATGCACCTTTGCACTTTACCTTACTGGTGGTACAGGTACTGCTTAGTACCATTTTTTCTCTCCACGGATACATGCACCTTTTACTACTGTCTCAATTATTTTATATTTCCTGCGTCACGGATCATTTGCACTTTTGCACTTTATCATTGCTCCAGCACTTGCTGGTAATATAAGCACCTTACTAATACAGGAGTATATAAAGGCACAATATTTATGTTTTATTATTTTATGCTATCTCAATAAGTATTTATGGATGCCAGTTTTAGTAATTTTATATTGGATATTTGAGAACCAGCATTACTGACACAGAACATCACATATCATTCCCATCAGCTCAGCACTATCACTGTGCCCAATGCCTCACTGTGCCCGTGTCTCACTGTGCCCATGCTTCACTGTGCCCAATGCCTCACTGTGCCCGTGTCTCACTGTGCCCATGCTTCACTGTGCCCATGCTTCACTGTGCCCATCAGCCGTGTACCTGATCGGCGGCATCCCGGCGGCTAATCCAGTATTCAAAAGCCGCGCCTCCTCCTCGTCTGTGATAGGCAGAACACTCAATTTCCCAGCATTCAGTGTTCCGCCTATCACGGACATCCGCTCATCCTCATAACACAGACGAGGATAAGAGGATGTCCGTGATAGGCTGAACACTGCCTGCTGTGAAATTGAGTGTTCCGCCTATCACTGACGAGGATGCGCGGCTTTTGAACACTTCAATGGCCGCCGTCTATCTGCATGACACGCTGATCAGGTAGGCAGACGGCGGCTTGCGGTTAGTGTTAGTGGTGCCAAGTCATTGCAAGTCATATAGCCCAAGTCAAAGTCAAGTCACAAGTCATTAGTGACAAGTCAAAGTCAAGTCGAGTCATTTATTGAATTCTGTCAAGCAAGTCGCAAGTCCTCAAACAGGTGACTTAAGTCTGACTTAAGTCAAGTTATGTGACTCAAGTCCCCCACCTCTGTCCCCAGGATTGCTAAATCCACTCTCCAGCTGCTTCTCTCGCTGGGAGCTCTCGCCCTACCCTGCATTCCTAAATATTACTGGGCGGCGGTCCTGGCCACGCTGAGATGGTGGCTGTCAGAGGAGCCGGCCAACCCCCGCCTCGACATTGGAGGCGGCGTTGCTTGGTTCATACTCGGAACTGAGAAGAGAAACGTAATGTATCATGGACCCAAATCCAACCCAAACATTACCCCCTCGATGAGAACTACACTTAGAGTGTGGGAGATTGTATGGACCAAGATCCAGACGCCTAACGGTTGGTCCCCCTGCACTCCGTTATGGGGGAACCCGCGGTTACTGCACTTCCAGACTGTCCCGGATCTGGTACTTTGGGCCCGATATGGAATTAAGACGTTAGCCGATATAATGTCCTCTGTTGGCCTGCTCCCATTTGATGTGTTGAAACATCAGAAGGGATTGCCTACCCGTATGTTTTTTAGATATCTGCAGCTCAGTCATGCATATTGCTCCCAGTTTCCGGTGTCCCCTGTGTTGGTAACCACTGGAATAGAGCGGTTGTTGAGTGCAGCGAAGGAGACTAAGCCCCTCTCCCCCTTGTACTCAGCCTTGGCTGGAATGGATACCTCTAAGGTCTAGCAGCTGTTCTCGGTGTGGCAGGGAGATATACCTTCGCTGGCTGATGACTGGGAGGAGGGCATTCAGCAGTACCTTCCCCTGGTGATATCCGCCCGTGACAGGTTCATCCAGCCTTATATTTCTGCACAGGGCGTATTTCTCACCACAACATCTAGCTAGAATATATCCTGACAGCAACCCACCTAATACACCTGGTATAAATTCAAAACCCTGCACCCCTTATCAAGAGGCTCAACAAGCCCCATCCTTTTTTCCTCAGAGAGGACATGGAGGTAACGGCAGGGGTGGTAGGGGTAGGGGGAATAATCACTATTATCGCCCTTCAGGTACCCAAATGTATGGTAATGGAAATCACCAATATAGCCAAAATGTTCGAGGAAAATCGAATTTCCCGTCTGGCTCTAGAGGTGGATATTATCAACAACTTAATACCAACCAGATTGGTTGGAGGGATGAATCCAATTATTATGGGAACCCTATCCCCACCCATAACTGGTTCACACCTTTAGTAGGTAATGATGAACAAGGGGTGTTTTTTTTTAGGGAATCCCAAATCACAATGGTGGGGCCCCTCGAGCCTAACTCCCAATGGAAACAGCAGGGGTGGAAAACAAAGAGAACGCGAGGAAAACGAGCAGGAAGAAGAACAATACAAAAGGACAAAGTCCCACTAGGCACTGGTATTTTTAATATCAGTAGTACTGAGCTTTCTGATGATGAATTGCGGGTTCTTGACAGGGGACTCAAATTTGCCCCTGTCAGAAACCTTAATAAGTTTCAGACTTATGTAAACATCTCTAAGTTTGTAAGGACATGAAATATTAAAAAGTACTTTTTATCTAAGCCAGCCGAAAGATCATCTTTCCCAGTTAATTCATATTCGAATTTAAGGAATAAATCAGTGTTTAACCCTCCGAATGTGGACACTAAACATATTGATGTGTTCAAAAGCATGGTCCTTAATGATCTGGATCAGATGAAGGTGAGGAAAATTCCAAACCCCGATTATATTAAAAAGGGGATCACCTCGTTAGAATCTAAAAAAGATGTTATTATCCGTCCGGCGGACAAAGGGGGGGGTTTGGTTGTTATGAGTAAATCTTTTTACAAAGAGGAAATGAGTCGCCTTTTGGAAGATACTAACACGTATGAACAACTGAGAAGTGATCCCATTTTTGAATTTAAAGAAGACCTAGGTCTCTTGGTCCAAAAAGGGTTAAAACGTAAAGTATTATCCAAAAAAGAAGCTGACTACCTGAACCCTAGTGCTTGTAGGACCCCTATTATTTACTTTTTGCCAAAAGTCCACAAAAATGCCACACAGCCACCTGGACGACCTATTGTCAACGGCATAGACTCTGTGTCTTCCAGATTAGGCAAATATATTGATTTCTTTTTAAAACCAATAGTAAAGGAGACTAAGTCTTTTCTCAGAGATACTAAACATTTTATCCAAGTTTTGGAAGATGTTCCCGGTATGCCCAATAGTCTGCTCATTACAGCCGATGTTAGTTCATTATATACTATAATAGATCACTCGGATGCTGTTCTTGCAGTTAAATAGGCATTAGCACAATCTGCTTTGTCCAATAGACATAGGAAGTTTTTATTACAATGTCTTGAATTCTGTTTGACCAAAAACTATTTTTGGTACAATAGAAATTTTTATTTACAAATTATGGGTGTTGCAATGGGGGCAAAGTTTGCCCCCAGTGTAGCAAATTTATTTATGGCATTGTGGGAGGAAGATAGTGTTTTTAAGGACCGTCCATACCAGCTCAAATGTTATAAACGATATATTGATGATCTTATCATGATTTGGGAGGGGGATGTGAATAGCCTTGAATTGTTTATGAATAAACTGAATTCGAATATGAAAAATATAACCTTGACATGGAACATTGACTCCCAGAAAATTGTGTTCCTCGATCTGGAGATTTATAGAGAAGGAGATATGTTTAAAACACGGAATCATTTTAAACCTTCAGATAGAAATGGCTTCATTCCCCTTGACAGTTGTCATTAGGCTTGTGCAATTCGTTTCGTAATGAATCAAAATTCGTCCGAATTTAGCAACTTTCGGACATTCGGAAGCATTCGAATTTCCGAACAGAGCAATTACGAATAAAACCGAATCCGAAATAAATTATACCGCAAAATAGCGAATGCCCGAAGGTCTTCGGCATAATTCGTTATGAAAAAAGTTACGAATGTACGAATCCATTCGAAGCACAATAACACTCACTCTGCTCTCTGCTTCTCCCTCACCATGCTGAACTCCCTCTCAAAATGGTGTACAGGGGCGGAGGCTATAGCCGCATGAAAAAACGAAAGTAAAATACGAGATTTCAAATCCATTCGAAGCACAATAACACTCACTCTGCTCTGCTCTCTGCTTCTCCCTCACCGTGCTGAACCCTCTCAAAATGGTGTACAGGGGCGGAGCCTATAGCCGCATGTAAAAAACGAAAGTAAAATACGAGATTTCGAATCGTTACAAATAACCGCTATGTATTTAGAAAAGTACAAATCCATTCGAAGCACATTAGGCATAATAGGCAGCGTCGTTGTGAGAGAGACACGGAAAATTACGAATCAACGAACCCAAAAAAAGTTACGAAAGTAGGAGTTGTGTCCAGAATCAACGAAAAACAACGTACTCTACCAAAAGTACGAATTATAAAGCAACAAAAAATTCAACGAAAAATGTCGCTTGCAAAAATACGAATGAGTCCGAACACGAAAAATCCCGTCTAGCAAAATTACGAATGATTACGAATCAACAGGACCGGAAAGAAACGAACCGAAACGGAACAAATTTTTCCGTTGTGCACAAGTCTAGTTGTCATCACAAAAGTTGGCTTTGTAACATTCCCAGAGGTCAATTTATTCGTCTGAGACTAAATTGTACCACTGATATAGATTTTATAACTCAATCTAATTTTCTTGCCAAGAGATTCCAACAGAAGGGCTATAGTATGGAAAACATCCAGAATGAAATCGGTAGGGTGGGCTCTTTGAACCGGACTGACCTCATTTCTGATTCCACTAGGCAAAAGGAAGAGAATGAGTTTAAAATTATTTTGGATTTTAATATTCAACACAAACAGTTTGAAAAAGTAGTGGGAAAACATTGGGAGGTTCTGAGAAATGACAAAATTCTGGGAGCTGTTCTCCCTCCCCGTCCACTTTTTATATACAAAAAGGCACCCACCTTAAGAGATATGATCGCCCCAGGGGCCATTGATCCACCCATTTTTAAAGAGAACAGATTGTTTTCATTTCTTACAGGTTTTTACGCGTGCGGACGCTGTCAGGCGTGCAAACGATGTAAATTTAATATTAAAAAACGTAAGGAGTTCACCTCCTTTTCCACTCAGAGATCTTATATTATTAAGAACCTCATTACATGTGGTACAATAGGCGTGGTCTACATGCTGGAGTGCGACTGTGGGCTCCAGTATGTAGGCCGGACCTCAAGAGCCATGGGGGTTCGGATTGGGGAACATGTGAATAATATTAAGAGGGGTCTCCGAACTCACAGTGTCTCCAGACATTTTCGTGAATGTCACAATAGGGACCCGAGGTGTCTAAAATTCTGGGGCATTGAGAGAGTAGATCGACATTGGAGGGGTGGTAATTACATTAGGTATATTAGTCAACGTGAATCATATTGGATTGTAGAGACCAAGGTTCTGACCCCGGATGGGTTAAATGTGGACTTTGATCTGAATTGTTTCATCTCAGATAAATAAATATAGAGACATAGACAAATCAGACCTGCTAATTAGCAATGTCTTCTATTTATAGGGCAGTGTGGTAGTTTATATATATATATATATATATTTATTTTATTATATTTTTTATTATTATTTATTATTATAAATTTTATTTAATTTTGTTTATTTATATATTATATATATAATATATTGTATATTTGTTCTTCTCCCTTTTAGTCAACAGTTTTATATATGTGAATTATTAAATAATGTTTTAATGTATTTCGGGGCTGCTTTGGAGCATAACTTCGCTTCGGGTGATGTGAGTATATATATATATACATGGTTGAATTTTCTGAAGAGACATCTTCCATATTTCCACTAGATGGCGATATTGTCATCCGTTTTTTGCCGCTGTGCTATCTTATAATGCCATTTATTTTGTCATATATTGGAAAGATCTTTACACAGCAATTTGGCACTATAATAATAATATATATTTAAATCTAGCAGTGGTTCCGTCTGGCTGATAAGCCAGATGTTTTTTTTGTCCAGCTTGTTGTCAGTTACTGCGGATTGGTAGCACAGTAATGACGCAGGACGTCTGAGCTGTGCCTGACTCTTCCGGCTTTGTCTGTCACTATAGTAACGGCACTGCTATTTAAAGCCTGACAGGACAGTAGTCAGCCCCGCCCCGCTGAGGAAGTTATTGAACGTAACGCGTACGGGGGAAGGAGCTGTGCACACGTCACCCGCTGTTTGAATCCTGAAGCAGCCTAGTTTACATGCCGTTTTTTATCTCATGGAATGTGAGTACCCTTTATCTTGAATGCAATAAATTTACTGAACAAACAGAGAGCACTTAGATCTTTTCTTTATCTCTTATACTGGGGATTCACGGAGGACTGAAGAGAATTGCTGAGGAATCTATGATCCACGTTATATACCTGCTTGTATTTCTCTGCTTGCATGACCACTTGTTAATTCAGGGGTCCATGCTATGAGGTAATTAGAATTACAGAGGTGGAGGGATCGTCACTGAATGTGGTTTGGAGCACTGGTGGAATATTTCGTGGAAAAATCTGTTCACCTTTACCATAGACTGCATTTTTTATCTTCGTTGAATATTTTTCATTTGTATTTAATTTTTTTGGGGACTTTTACCTGCGCTGCACTTTCTACTATTATTATATATCCTGACAGCAGCCCGCTCTGCCCAAAATGCACCTCGGACGAGGGCTCTTTCTTTCACGTTGTTTGGTCTTGCCAACATATACAATCCTTTTGAAGGAATGTGGTCGCCGTTATTAATTCCATCAGTAAACTAAAAGTGCCGTGTGACCCAATCCCATTACTGCTCAAAATAGTGGATAACTTAGCAGCCCCCCAATCTAAGAAATTGTTTGTGTTCTATGCGGCTTTCTATGCTAGGAAAGCAATTCTGCTCCAGTGGAAGGGGACCACACCCCCGACAATACAGCAATAGAAAATGGTCATAAATAATGCCCTCCCATTGTATAAACCTACCTAGACCGCAACTGCCCCAAAGAATTCTACAAAATTTGGGATCGCAAAGAACAGCTGCCCCTGGAGTAGGGGATGGAGTCATGGAGTTGTTACCCCCTGTTACCTGATGCTGGTTGGGGAGTCATTAGGATTTGTAGACAGAGATGTTTTTTAACTATCAATTCTCATAGCCTACCTGATGGCCTGCTAGGGATGAAGCCCCCCCCCCTTCCTCCCCCCTTCTGCTGACTTTGAATTGGGCAAGGGATACCTTGCCTTCTGAAGAGGGTCCCTGTATACTTATTCCCAAACAAATGCACAATTTAGGCATATGAAGAAAGTTACGTAAATGACGGTATTGTACATGGTTTACCCCTCTCCCCCCTCTATCCCCTGTTTATCTTCTATGTAGGGTATCCTGAATGTTATGTTACATATCGCCTGCACTTTTCTTGAAACTGTTGTGTACGTGATCACTGCATATTGTATGTACATCTTTTCTTTTTTCTTTTTGTTGTCAATGTCTGTTGATCCATTGAAAAAAAAAAAACGTATTGTTAAAAAAAAAAAAAAAAAAGACCACCTGATTGCTTAAAAGCTTAATGAACAAATGTCTTGCATCTTGAAGGGCTCTCATGCTAAGTTTCTCAAAATTTGGGAACCCTGGCTTGAGTACTCCTTCCCTTTGCTTCACCCAGCTAGCATTGGGCATTTATTACTGCCGTCTTTGATGGTCCTGAGTCCACGTCCCCCCTATCCTCTCTTCCCTCCCCTCCTCTCTTCCTTTGACTTTCCTACTTCTTACTTTTCCCTATGTCTTGCCCCCAACCCCGCTTTTCTTGTGTTGTGAATTGCACTACCGCTGGGAAACCTGTTCACTAATATTTGATGCAGTACTTTATGAGGTTTCTATCTGGGCCTTCCTATTCACTTGCATCCAAGTATTGAAAATGCAAGACATGCAGGCATCCACCAAGGTCAACAGACCTCTGGAAAGTGGGTGCATACCATCATGCCAAGGAGGTTTTGTTGGCAACGTTTGAGTGCTAGCCATGGGGAAGTTAAAGGCTAGCTGAAATGAAAGAAATCATGATTTTTGTTTTTAGCAGGAACAAATGGAGCGGACTATGCAGTCTGCTCCTGAGGCTTCTTCCCCTGGGGAACAGGAGTGCTTCTGCCCCCAGTAGAATCTTCCATCATAGCGTCTAGAGTCAGTCTAAGGAGACATTGGCCTTTGAAGGCCATGGAGATTAAACGCTTCTTGCAAGAAAACTCTGGAGTCCAGCACTTTAAACAATAGACACTACACATGTACCAAGAAACTACTGTGGGAAAATGAGACGGGAGGCTTTAACAAACCATTACAGTTAAAGTTTAAAGACGCATAAATCTGTTACACATGCTCTGAAATGTCAATGGAAGCAGCAGTAAAAGACATTTTAGGGGATTGGACCTAAAAGACATGGTTTGACAACCAAGATCAGGTGTAGGCAATGCTGTGTCTTGGCCTAGGCCAACAAGGCCCAGGTCTAGGGCAGCACTTTGCAGGGGAGCAGCACGAAAAAAGTCCCCGCCAGCTTGAGCTACACTTTTAGTGTAGCGCCAGTGTTATGAGGTGGACTGGGCCGCAAGAGAAATCGGTCTGGCGCCCCCATAAAGCGGCCGCACTGCTGTCGGTATGATAGGGATGGTGCAGACACAAGGGACACTGACATGGTCACCTATACCTGGCAGGTAGGTAAGTAGGGCTCTCCTGCAATCATTTGCTTGTGTCAGTTGTACATAATAAGGAATCTTAATTTTATTTCTGTTGCTTTGCTGATGAGAAAAATAAACAGATGGATTTATTTGTTCCAGCCCCCAATCCTTCCTTTGCTCACTGCCTGGACCACATACCTCCATCACTGTGCTACATGTTTTCTGCTGCACCACTGGCATGATTATATCCTCTCAGTCCTCCATAAATTTAGCAGAAATCTGTGCTTAAAGTAGAACTATAGGCAAAACTTTTTTTTTTCCATTTTGGATTGAGTAAAGGATGGTTATAGCCCTTGTTAATTTTTTTTGCCATCCGTTAATTCCTCTTAATTTCCTGCCCCATAGCCAAACAGGAAGTGATAGGAAATCTCTGCAGATTAAAGGAACCCCCCCCCCCCCCAAGGCCCTCAGAACTAGTGTCCCCACTGGAAAATTCCAGGGCAGGTCTTAAACAGGAAGGGGTGGATCATATTTAAATTTGGGGGTGCATTAACTTAGTCAGGCCTAGGGCAGCACAAAACCTAAATACACCACTGGGTGTAGGGCAGGACCAGCAAGAAAACATAGCTCTGAAGAGGGTCTCCAGCCTTTTATTGGTTGGGTCCTTAATTAATTTGGGGGAGCAATCTTGGTACAGAAATAGCTGGAAGAGTAGGTACTTTGCAGCCTTGAGAGTCCTGTAAGATCCAAGGCCAAAAAGCAGCATTAGTAAAAACGATTGCCCCATCCTCGAGCTTCAAAATAGAGTGCACTGCATTATTATGAGCCAAATGGGTCTCCTTTAGCTTGAGAGTAATAGCAGAAGTCTGTGACTCCTCAGGGAAAAGTTCATCAGTCACAGACTTAGGCCTCATGCCCACTGACGTTTTTACAGCTGCGTTTTTGAGCGTTTTTTACAGCTTAAAAACGCCTGTCCATGTTAGTCTATAGCTTCATGCCCACCTAGACGTTTTTGAGCTGCAAATAGCATAGACGTTTTTAAGCTGTAAAAAAAACCCAGGACCAGTGCGTTCCTCAGCGTCAGAATTAGGCAGGAAAAAACGCGAGCGCCAAAAAACGCGTGAAAACGCGCAAAAACACTGCGATTGTGTTTTTCAGCTCCGCGTTTTTTGTTTGTTTTTTTTCAAAAACAATAAATAAAAAATATACAATAACATAGACAGGCGTTTTTAAGCTGTAAAAAACGCAGCTGTAAAAACGTCCGTGGGCATGAGGCCTTAAAGTGATATTAAATTCTTGTTTTTTTTTGTTTAAAAATAACAAACATGTTATACTTACCTGCTCTGTGCAGTGGTTTTACACAGAGGAGCCCAGATCCTCCTCTTCTCGAGTAATCGGCTGGCATTCCTGGCCCCTCTCTCCTGCCAAGGGCCCCCACAGCAAGCAGCTTGCTATAGGGGCACCTGAGCAGAGCTGCTGCTCCGTGTGTCCATTCAGACACTGAGTCGCAGCTCGGCCCCCACCACCTCTCTCTCCTCATTGGCTCACTGCCTTTGACAACAGCAGGAGCCAATGATGCCTGCTGCTGTGTCAGCCAATGAGGGAGAGTCCCCGGACAGTCAAGGCTCTTGTGCAACATCGCTGGATCGAGATGGGGCTCAGGTTAATATTAGAGGGGCTGCTGCACACAGAAGGTTTTTTTATCTTAGCGCATTGAAAGTATTAAGATAAAAAAAAACTTCTGCATTTAGAACCATTTCAAGCAACCCAGAATTATAAAAGGCTCAGGTGACTAAGGCTGCAGGTAAAAGGGTAGAGGACCCAGCTACATCCAATGAAACCAAAAGGGATTCCTATGTGGTAAGATACTCTAAAACCAGAGGCTAAGATACAAATGTCACCATATAAGGGGGAGTGCTGCAAGCAGTTCCTGATCAGTTAGTGGAGTAGTAGCCTGGGAATTTGTGCATTGGGACTGTTCCCCCATGTCTACAAAATGTTGTAACTGCAGATCTGTATGCAAAACATAGGCTTAAAGTCACAGGTAGGGCCTCGAGTACTCACAAAACCTATACAGCTGTACATCAGGTGACAAACACATGACCAAAAGCAGTGTCGGCCCAAGACATTGTGCTGCCTGGTACCAAAAATGAAATGCTGCCCCCCCCCCCCAAAAAAAAATCACGCCCACCAAAATGCCCCCACATCCATTATTTTATATTATGATAACTAAAGTGGACCTGTCATGGCTCTATACATGTATATAAGAGTGTAAAGAGGACCTGTTATGGCTCTATACATGTATATAAGAGTATAAAGTGGACCTGTCATGGCTCTATACATGTATAGGAGTGTAAAGAGGACCAGTCATGGCATTATACGTGTATATAGAAGTATAATAAGGACCTTACATGGCTCTATACATGTATGTAGGAGTATAAAGAGGACCTGTCATGGCTCTATACAGGTATATAGAAGTATAAAGAGGACCTGTCATGGCTCTATACATGTATATTGGAGTATAAAAGGACCTGTGCTTGGCCGGCGGCCGCGATGCCACCCACGATCGCTCCACAGAGAGCCAGCACGGGGATCTGTCAATGTAAACAGACAGATCCCCATTCTGACAGGGGAGGAGAGACAGATCTGCTGTTCCTAGTGATTAGGAACAGAGATCTCTCTCCTCCTCCAGTCAGTCCCATCCCCCCCCCAGTTAGAAACACCTCCCCATTTAACCCCTTTCCAGACAATGACATTTACACAGTAATCAGTGCAGTTTTATAGCACAGATCGCTGTATAGATGTCAATGATCCCAAATATGTGTCAAAAGTGTCCGAACCTGTCCACCGCAATGTCGTAGATCACTGCCATTACTAGTAAAAAAGTTAATAATAAAAATGCTTGAAGTGCAGCGGGGAGTGGAGCGGGCAATTTGCCTCGCAGTGCCGGGACAAAGTCAACCAGCACCCAGGGCGAACATGCCAAGCTGCGCCCCCCCATTACCAATTATCTTACACACACACAAATTATATATATATAGAGAGAGAGAGAGAGAGAGAGAGAGAGAGAGAGAGAGAGAGAGAGAGCAGAGGTCAGAATTGGATAGATTACAAAGTACAAGGATCAGGAGCAGTGTGTACAGTGTTCAGAGGTAGAGTATGTACAGTAATATACAATGTGCAGAAGTCAAGAGCAGTAAACTGCAGAGTACAGAGACCAGGAGTATATACACCCTAGTGCATAGCAGTAGCCCCTATAAATTATATCAAATTTAGTGTATGTGTCATTATCAAATCTGACCAAGTGAAATATATAGCACATGAATATGGAACCAAAATACCAGTGCTGCAAACAAAATTATGAAGGGGCGAATCCCAAAACATATAATGCGAACAACTCATAAATATTCAATTACATATCACATGTGGGACCAAAATCCCTGTGCTGCAAAAACATTTTGTGAGGGAACTGTAAATAAAAAATGTAAAATACTATAACATATAACGTGAATAACTCCCAAATATTCAAATAACTCTAGTCAAATTCTTATGGTTCATTTGTACACAATTTGGTTTTGGAGTTACTACCAAACTCCCAGTGCTGCAAATCAAACACACAGTGCAAAGTAATATTAAAGTGCACTATAAAAAAACAGTCCACTAGAGCAGTGGTCTCCAAACTGCGGCCCTGGGGCCGGATGTGGCCCTTTGCTTGCCTTTATCTGGCCCTTGAGGCATTATTCCTGCCAATGACACCAATGATGGGGCATAATTCCTTCTACTGACAAAAAAAAGGGGCACTATTCCTCCCAACGACACCAGATCGCACATTGTTAAGTCCCACTGGGCACAGTTCGGCCCCCCTGAAGTCTGAAAGACAGTAAACTGGCCCTTTAGAGTTTGGAGACCCCTGCACTAGAGAGCAAGTGCTCTTGTGCACATTGCTGGATCGAGATGGGGCTCAAGCAAGTGGCTGACAGATTCCTCCATCCACACAAGTTGGATGGATGTGGGAATTGTATTCTGACAGCAGGGACTCTCCCCTATCAAAATACACTGATCAGCACTGCTTCCGTTTGGCTGCAAACAGCTAATCGAACAAGGATTTCCAGCAGAAGTGGATATAACAAATCGGTTTCTGTCTAACAGAGAGGGTTACACATCGATCAAAAATTCAGCCCCTGCTGAACCCAATGAATTCTTTGCTGTGTATTCAGTTTTACCTTGTACTTTGCTTCAGCGGGCTCTCTGCAGTTCTGTTACTGGTCCCCTGCAGCTCCTGTGTCAGTTAGGAGTGACAGTGGTCACACTCCAGCCTCCAATTTAGACCACACAGGATTAATCTTCCTCTATATGTGATAGGGAGGAGGAGGAGAGCACTGGAGCTGGCTGAAGCATAGAATCAAGTAAAAAAAGACTATACAGTATCCCCCTTCTCCCCCCTCCCCCACACTGCAAGAGTGGACTTTCTTGAAGTTGGGCTGGGATAAGAAATCACATCCTTTGCTGTGTAATGTTATATTCTTGAACAGGTTAGGGATTAGTGTGACATTTCAGGTGCTACATACTGTAGATGTATTCCACATACACATTATATCTTATTAAAAAATCATTCTTTTTAGAAGATATAATGTGTATGTGGATTACATATAATGTAGCACCTGAAATGTCACACTAATTCCTAACCTGTTTAAGAATTTTACTTTCAATAAACCTGCAGTGAAAAGTGCAGGGCACGTTTATAATCACAGTATATGGAATGCAGAGCAGTCGGGACTCACAGTAGAAGAGGATCCAGCCTGTCATCCGTGATTTACACACCTTCACTCTGCTCTGGAGGAGGAGGAGCGCTTTGCTGTGTGCTGGGCGGGAACCAAAGATCGATGCTGCAGTGTGAGGTTCTCTTTCTGCTCCGCCCACATGCACTTTCGCTGGGACTGTACCAGCTCCGATCCAGGGGGGGGGGGGGGAGACTCATAGGAACTCAAGAAGGGAGCCTAGAAAGGGGTGCATCTGCTGCCGCAGAGCAGTGAGCAGGAGCGCATAATCCTTAAATTAGGCAGGCAACAGGGGCATACAAGTTTTACAGCTACATTTTGTGGATAATTTTTCTGCTCACAGCTTTGCCGCCCCCCAAAAAGTGCCGCCTGGTACAATGGTACCATCTGGTCCCATGGTAGGGCCGGCCCTGACCAAAAGGTTGGGTGGCTGAAGGTTACCAAAGTCACCATAGACAGACAGCTGCACAGAATAAAGAGTTCTATCTTGCAGAAAAAGCAACATCAGGGAGATGCTTCCTTAACACTGTTTGGTGGGAATGAGTGTGCACATGCGACACGTTTCCAGTGGAATGACACTGGCACTCTGTGTTAACCCCTTCCACATCAAAGCTTTTGGGAAACAGGACACAATGGCACCCAGAATCTAATAAAAGTGAGGAAACTCCTAGTGCCAGCCCAAATTGCTTTCTCATTAACTGAGTCTTCAGAGACAGGGCAAACACAGAGGGGATGCCAGTGGCTATGGATCTGGAAAGAGTACTGCAGCTAACTTAACCAGAACTATTCCAAGCAGAGCCCAGAGTCCAAGGGTCACTTCTTGGCTCACCCCACAATCATGGTTCCAGGCTGAAGACAACCATGCCAGATAGCTGTGAGTCAGTGTGGAATACCAGCAGCTGTGTGGAAGAGTCTTGACTGAAGAAGAAAAAATATTTTGCCAGAAAAAATCACAAGCTGATCTTTAAAACAGCAGAACTATCCTCTTAGGACACTAGCAAAAAGCTGAGCTCTGTTGGTAAGAGGAGGCATTATACCCTGAGCCAGCATATGTCCAGACCTCCTGTAGGTGGCTGTAGAACACACAATTTAAGACTTCTGGTTTTCCTCAATGAATGATAAAAGGAAAAAATATATATATTTCTGCATAAATTATTAGTTACTGTTCAAAGTCAGAGACAATACAAAAGGTATAATATCCCTTTTCTCACCTATGGATCGAGAGTGTGTCAGAAGCTGAGCAATATCCCTGTTGATTTTTCGTAGGTGCTCCTGGCACTTGTCCCAAAGGCCTTTGCGCATACTGGAAAGGCCAGAGATGAACAGGAAAGCCATCAGTGGGTTATTTAAAAACAGGGTAAAAAGACTTCCACGTTCAGAGAGGTCTGCAAGAAAAAAGGAAACAAGTTACTATTTCTTATACCGAGCTACAATAAAAACAAAACTATAGAGCAATAAAAGACCATTCACACTTCTTTGTTTCTGTGTGTTGTTTTTAACACTTATTGTGTCCGCTAAGAACACAATGGACTAATGCACAGAATGGACAAAACCAGCAATATGCAATTAGCGGACCTCCAGCTGTTGCAGAACTTCAAGTCCGAGGAGGCAAGACTCTGACAGCCACAAGCATGACACCCAGAGGCAGAGGCATGATGGGACTTGTAGTTTTGCAACAGCTGGAAGTTCACTAATTGCATATCCCTGCACTAAACAATGGTTAGGCAGCATCTCTTTATTTTATAATTTTTTTCCGTATTATGTTGCACAATGCGGTCAAACAAACACACCCTTTACTTCTATCCAAAGTCAAAGTGACACCAGAATGTATCCAAAAAATCTCTAATCTTGTTCCCAGTGCACTACATTGTGGCCTCATCATACACACTGGCTCCCCAGTTGTTGCTGAGCAAAATAAAGGCAGCTTGCAGGAAAAAAAAAAAAAATTGGCTTTATAAATCCAATTATTGTTGCAGCAGATACTACACATGGTACAGAGCTGCCACTTTACAGTTAGACTAAGGGGACCCCCCAGGCACTATATTGGAAGGCATTTTTCATTTTTAGGCTTTCACTTTAAAAATCAAAAATTCATTGCTCATTTAAAAATGATGTTTTCTTTATCGTACATGACGGGACACAGAGCAGCATAGTAATTACTATATTTTCCCCCTCCCTTGCCAATTTATACATAGGATAGTGGGAGAGGTCCCGCATTTTTGGCGCTGGTTGTCCCCATCGTTCAAGGGTTACGTTTTTCCGTCGTTATATAGACAATTTGATCTTCATATGTACCAAGGATGTGGGTGACAGATGAGTGGCTCCTGTACCTCAATGACCACGGACTTAATCTCAAATTTACAGGTGTCATGGACCATAGACAAATAGAATTTTTGGACGTTATTTTAACAGGTGAAGGGGAGTGCATCTCCTCTAAGCTTTTCAGGAAACCATCAGCTAGCAATTCCCTGTTGAGGGCAGACTCAGGTCACCCTAAGCACACCATTACAGGCATCCCAGTGGGTCAATTTTTAAGGCTGAGACGTGTGTGTAGTGACGAGTCATCTTTCTTCAAAAGAAGCTTCTGCCATGAAGACACGGTTCATGGAGAGGGGATACACAGCCTCTGTCCTTGATAGGGCGTTTAATATAGCCCATGAGACTGAAAGAAGTCACCTCCTTCATGACAATATCAACAGGCATAAAAGTAGAGATGGAGGGAGACAGACTGGACAAGTCCATTAATGTTCCTGTTTTCTCTACCCCCTATAGTCTAGAATTCAATAAAATCAGAAGTACAATAGAAAAATATCTGCCAATCCCTATATATGTTCAAATTTTGTCTAAGGGTATTAAATCAGTGTCACACAGAGCCCCTACCATTGGTGGGACATTGTCCCCTAGCATTTACACAAGTAGGTCCTAATGTTCACATTGGCTGCAGTTTAAAGGATCATTTCGATGTGGAGGTAATTGTTGCCCATGTTGCCCCCACATTTTACGGGGTGATATGATTCACTCCAGATCCTTAGATAAAGATTTTAAGGCGTCATCTTTTATCAATTGTAACACTAGGTATGTAGTGAAGGTAGTGAACAGGACGCCAAGGTTGGGTCATGGATGGGTGCTATATAGCACCAATATTTGGGTTGTGGTCCCTTTAAGGAGATCACCCAGGAGATCACCCAGAATGGGTGAGGAATTCACGGCAAAAGAAGTAGTCCAGAGAGGACTGGCTCGCAGTCCTCTTTGTCTTAATAGAGTGTTATTTGGGGCCCGGAATTTCAGAGGCTCTAAAGTAATATTCGGGTGGGATAGAGCCTCCAATCCTGACCACTGGGAGTCAGCACACAGGGGGTTAAAGTGGTTGTAAACCCACTTTTTCAACTTGCACCTACAGGTAAGCCTAGATTAAGGCTTACCTGTAGGTGCAAGAAATATCTCCTAAACCTACACGGTTTAGGAGATATTTACTAAAATGACAAGAACCGCTATCTACAGCGCATGCGCGCCGTAGACAACGGCGCATTTATGGGGTTAATCCCATTCACATACTCGGCTACTTCCCAGCAATCGCTGGGCGTAGCCGAGTGGGACGCCTCCCGCGCGCATGCGCAGAGTGACGTCTCCGCCGCTCCGGCCAATCACAGCGCCGGAGCGGCGCTGTGATTGGCTGGTGCGGCGATACCCGGAAGTAACATTCCGGCTATCGCCGCAGTGATGTCTGCGGCTGGACAGAGGGACGAGGACGGCTTCGGGGGCCCCGATCTAAGGTAAGTGGAACCTAATGAGCTATTATGCTAGTCATAATAGCTCATTATGCCTTTCTCTTGCAGGTGGGCCAAAAAAAAAAAAGTGGGTTTACAACCACTTTAAAGGCTTCCAGAAAACAGCTCATAAAACAGAAAGTGGTGCTAGTTGTGTTGTGAAGGAGTATGGGGATTGTACCTGTGAAGATGAGCTGTGTGTCTGCTGGGAGCTGTTAAGGATTCAGCAAGGGCTCTGGAAGTTCTGGGGCTAAGACCCCTCTACAAAAACTGTATGTGCCTTTTCTTTAATTTGTTTTGTGCTGAAGACAAGCAGGACTTTACTTTATGCTGGAGATAAGCGGACTTTGTTTTTATATTTTTCCTGTGTGCTGAATGAAGCTTTATTTTTGGTTTATTTACAAATAAATGCCTTTTTGTTCAAGTTCAACGGTTTATGCACTTGGTCCCGTGGAGCTATAATCCCCAAAAGTTTACACTATGCACAGAAAGAGAGCCCACCGCGCTCTTCTGGGAGATAAGCGTTTAGACTCAGACAAGAATGCGAGATTCTTATAGTCTGTCAAAATGAGGACCGGCACAGTGGTAACTTCAAGGAGATGCCTCCATTCTTTAAGAGCTAAAATAATAGCCAACAATTCTCTGTCCCCAATCTCGTAATTGCATTCTGCAGGAGACAATTTCTTAGAAAACTAGCCACAAGGATGCATAGCGCTCTCAGAGGTAGGACGTTGAGACAGAAGGGTGCCCACTCCAGCCTCAGATGCAACAACCTCAAGAATGAAGGGTAGCATAGGATCAGGATGTGCCAACACAAACAGCTAAAACAAAGGCAGCCTTGAGAGACTCAAAGGCTTTAATGGAATCCGGAGTCCAATTCTGTGGGTTACCGTCCTTTCTGGTCATATCAGTCAGGGGTTTGACCAGAGAAGAGAAGTTCCGAATACATTTCCGATAATAATTGGCAAAGCCAAGAAAAGGTTGTAACGGACGTAGACCTACAGGCCGAGGCCACTGTAGAACTGCAGATAATTTCTCTAGGTCCATCGAAAAACCGGCAGTAGAAATGTCATAACCCAGAAATGTAACCTATTCATGATGGAACTCGCACTTCTCCAACTTACAATACAGATTATTATCTCTCAGCCTTTGTAGCACACAGGAGACATCTGTGTGGTGGCTCTCTAGGGATTTAGAATATATGAGAAAATTGTAAAGATAAACCACCACACATTGCTGCAACATATCTCGGAGGACATTGTTGATGAACTCCTGAAAAACTGCAGGAGTGTTGCAAAGACCAAGCGACATTACGAGGTATTCATAATGTCCTGTCCTGGTGCTAAATGCAGTTTTCCATTCATCGCCCTCCTTGATCCTCACAAGATTGTATGCCCCTTTCAGATCGAGCTTTGTGAAAACCGTTGCTTCCTTGAGGCGGTCAAATAATTCCGTATTCAAGGGAATCCGGTAGGCGTTCTTAATCATGATGCGATTGAGACCCCTATAATCGACACAAGGTCTCAGTTCACCACTCTTCTTTTTCACAAAGAAGCCAGCACCAGCAGGAGACAAGGATTTCTGGATGAACCCTTGAGAAAGTGCATCAGCAACATAGTCCTCCATAGCTTTATCCTCCAAGACAGACAAAGGGAAAACCCGGCCAGGGGGAAACATAGCACCAGGTTGAAAGTCAATTGTGCAATCATACGACCGATGTGGAGGCAAACTACCTGCTTGACCCTTGTCAAGGACCTCATTCGCGCTACTCCTCTGGCAAGGAGGAGAGAAAAAGGTGCACAAGACCTTAACCACTTTCCGAAAACATGTCTTACTGCATTGTGGCGACCAGGAAAGAACCTCAGCACAAAGCCAATCAAAAAAGGGGTTGTGCCTCTAACCAAGGAGAGCCAATAACCACCGGATAATGAACAGAGGAAAGGACTTGAAATTGGATTATCTCATGGTGAAGAGCCCATACAGCCATGGTCAACAGAGCAGTCTCATAAGTCACATGGGTAGGCTGTAGAGGTCTCCCATCAATAGCCTCACTGGCAAGTGGAGTGGCACGAAGCTGCAGTTGAATCGAGTGCTTGACACAAAGACATTGTCTATGAACAGGCCTGCAACCCCAGAGTCGATTAGAGCCTGTGTATCGATGGACAACGCAGACCACAAAAAGGTAACCAAAACTAGAGGCTTATCCTTCAAGGTAACTGGGGACTTAACGCCACCTAAGGTCTGTCCCCTACAGGACCTCAGGTGCAAGCGTTTCCCGAATGGGTAGGACAAGACTTCAAGAAGTGACCTGACACGTACCTTGGAGGTGAGCCTGACGTGCAGAGGGGGACCTCTCGTACAGCCCTGGATCCGGAGCCACTGAAGTTGGGACAGTGACCATCAGAGCACAGTGAGGTATGAGTGCCTGCAGAGTTCTCTAGGCTGGAGATGATAGCTGCCAGAGACAGGAACTGGCTTAGGTGCTGTGGATGCAGGTCAGCGGATGCAGATGCGCTGAGGATCAGCAGATGCAGGTGCATGCAGATGCAAGACAGCAGGCAGGCGCAAGGTCAGACTAGCCAGGTAATACACAGCAGGTCAGGCAGAAGCGGTATGCAAGGAATGGTCAGAGTTCAGACTGGGTTGATAACAGAGGATCAGGCAGACAGGTAAACAGAGCAAGGTCAAGGAAGCCAAAAGGTCAGGACTGGAGATAGCAGCAAGGTCAGGAAGCTGGGTCAGTATTGGATCAGATGCAGGTTCAGGATCAGGTCACAGGGTAAGCTTTAGATCAAACAGCGAAGGACTGGTGCAGCTGGAGCCCTTTAAAGTCCACTGTGTGCGCGTCCACGATCTCCGGGATCTGCGCATGGACGTATGTCTGTTCACAGCTGAATGCTTGTTAGCCAGAATGCGCCTGAGACTTGTTGCAGGACTATGAACATGACCTGCCTGGCCACAATAAAGGCACAATCTTTCCCCCCTTTCTAAAGGCCCTCTCATCGGCAGAGAGATGTGTGAAGCCCAACAGCATGGGTTCTACTTCACTGGCAGACTTGGTATCAAGGGGCACGGGAGGCAAGAGTGGGACTGCAAAGCTCGGAGCCAAAACAAAAAGGAGGCTTCCGCAAGTGCTCCTTAAAGGAAGGTCTCTCTCGGAGTCTGGAGTCAATGAGAATAGCAAACGTGATCAACTTCTCCAGATCTGTAGGTATATCTCGGGCTGCTATCTCATCTTTGATGTAATATGAGAGACCATGAGAAAAAGCAGCCACAAGGGCCTCATTGTTCCAAGCAACCTCTGCTGCCAGAGTACGGAATTCAAAGGTGTAATCGGCAACAGTTCTCGTACTCTGTTCGATGGGCATGAGGCTCTTGGCAGCAGAAGTGGAGCGTGCGTGAACATCAAATACCCTTTTAAAAGGAAGCCACAAACTCTGGGTAACTCAGGACAATGGGTTTTTGCATCTCCCATAGAGGCTTTGCCCAGGCCAAGGCTCTATCAGAAAGAAAATAAATGATGAAGCCTACTTTGCTTCTTTCCATGGTGAATGCCTGGGGCAGCATCTCAAAAGTATATCCCAACCTGGTTGAGAAATCCTCTGCATTGAACTGGATGGCCCCCAAATTGCTGGGAAAGCGGAGCGGAACAAGACATACCTCTTACAGGGGTAATATTTGAGGCGGGTGCCTGCACAGAGACTGGAGCAGAAGCAGGGACGGCCTGCAACACAGGCTGTACTGGAACATGCTTTCTCTCTAACCCCAAGCATAAATGAATATTATATTTTACTGATATTTACTATATATTTTTTTAGATATCTTGTACATACATCAACTCCTGAGGAAGCGAGCAGAGATCGCAAAACGCGCTGAGTACAAAAGATGTATATGTATATCATGTATCTCCAAAACTGTATCAAACATAATTTTGATTATAAGCTTCATGATATTTTTATGTTCATTTATGATTATGTTTTTGGAATCTCATACACCAGATAAGAGCAACGCAGAAAAAAACAAAAGATGGAAAATATATAGTGTAGTATGAAAAGAAGAAACTCTGCGCTATAAACACCATTACTTATCTCTAATAAAAAGATAAGAATTTAACAAATCAAGTGGTAAAATACATGTATATCAATGTAAATTGGTTTCGTTCCTGCCACCATATACTGAAAATATACAAACATATACAGTATCAGTGATTCACTTTAAAAGTAGCACTGTGAAAATACAAATAAAAAATATTTCTATAAAATGATCTCAAATTAAGTCCATATACAGTAAAATATCACACCCATTAAGGGTATAGGACCATTTGAGTGGACTTTGACGGTACCAGAAAAGGAACATTACATAATCTTATTAAATACAATTTATTACAAACATATTACAAGAAAAAAAAAAAATACAAAATAAAAGCAAGAAAGTTTGAGCTCTCATTGATATAACCACATAATGTATATTGATTGATTGTCATTGTAAAAACAAATTCACAATGAAATTACATTTCTACTCCACACATTATTCATACATCCTAATTATCAACCATGCATTTACCACACAGAATTTATATATAAAAGTGTCCCCATATTATAAAAGTATAAAAAGTGTCCTTATATTAAGAACTAAACAAGACGGGGCGCATGCGCGGAGGCTAGAACGGCGGTAATGTCGGGCTAGAGCTCCGCTCCGTGAGAGGGAGAATACCGCTAACAAAGGAAGCCCGCGGACATTCCAACACCCACAAACAAGACACTTCATACCAGAGAGGTGAGGGGAACATTTATATGCTAAAATGGTTCTTGGAGGTGCCCGTAATAAGTCCAAAACCAACCCTCACAGCGGGACCTCAGTGAAAGCAAATACTAAGCATACTAATAAGGCGCCAATCACCTCAGAGACACTCACCTCAGAGAAGAGGAACAAGTGTAAGCTGCCTAAACTATTCTCCCCAGAAGACTCTGAATCTGATATAAACCTAAACATGTCAGGTGAATCACAACAAGATGCTACAATTCCCTCAAGCATATTGAAACAATTTGAGAAAATGCTACATAAAGCTTTAAAACAAACGTCAGAACAAATCACCAATAACCTAACTAAGGAAATCAGAGAATTGGGGCACCGCTCTGGAGGTGAAAATAGAAGACATTGAAAATTCTACTCAGGACTTTCTATATGAACTAGATACCCCTAAAGAGGAAAATATTACCTTACAAAATAAACTCGAAGATTATGAGAACCGAGCTAGAAGGTCAAACCTGCGCTTCAGAGGGATACCTGAGACCGTAATAGACTTACAATCAACCATAACAGCGTTATGCCAAGAGCTATATCCAGGTATTCCTGTGGGGCAGCTGGAGATGGACAGAGTCCATAGGGCTCTTATGGCCAAAAAAAACTGATGGTCCCCCTCGGGACATCATTGCAAAATTCAATTTTTATAAAACAAAAGAACAACTCCTGGACGCAGCCAGAGAAAATAATAACTTAACTTTTCAGGGCCATAATTACCAAATCTTTGCGGACCTATCCCAACTGACAATTTCAAAGAGACGTGCAATGAAACCCCACTTAATGGACTTACAATGCCATGGTATTACAGTAGGTGCCGCCGACATTGTATATTCATTGCGATCCTATCGCGGAGATTCTCGGTGACAGGGTGGCGACACATCTCGCGCTCGCTGCAATAGCGAGGAGACGCGGCACTGTATTGAACGGAGATCCGACGTGGATTCCCGCCAATACCAGGCACGGTGTTTGGTATGAATCCTGAGCGGGAACTCCACGCCAATTTTTAAAGAAAAAAACGGCATGGGTTCCCCCTCCAGGAGCATACCAGGCTATTGGGTCTGGTATGGATTTAAAGGGGACTCCCCTAAGCCCAAAAATCGGCATGTGGGTCCCCCTCAAGGTCCAAACCAGACCCTTATCCGAGCACACAACCTGGCAGGCCGCAGGGGAAGAGGGGGGGGGGGTCGAGAGAGCGCCCCCTCCCTCCTGAACCGTACCAGGCCGCATGCCCTCAACATGGGGGGTTTGGTGCTCTGGGGCAGGGGGGCAACCTGCGGCCCCCCCACCCCAGAGCATCCTGTCCCCATGTTGATGAGGACAGGGCCTCTTCCCGACAACCCTGGCCGTTGGTTGTCGGGGTCTGTGGGCGGGGGGCTTATGGGAGCCCCCCCACCCTATGTGAATGAGTATGGGGTACATCATAGCCCTACCCATTCACCTGGTGGAAAAAAATGGCAATGGCCGCAGCGATTTATATAGGCTTCTCATGCCGGGTGACCCCGGAGCATGTGACTGTGACGTCATGGGAACATGTGAACATGTGACTGTGACGTCATGAGAAGCCTATATAAAAAGCTGCGGCCCGAAGATTTAGCATTATAGCGAGAGGAAGAGACGAGTCAACATTGAGGAGAAGAGGGAAGAAGACGCAGACGGCGATGACAGGAAGACCGGCCCCTCCACTAGCAAAAGAGCTGGAAGAAGATAGTGGAGGGGCCGGCAGAAGGACAACGGAGAGCCGGAAGAGACGACGGGGAAGACCGGGCCTCCGCTAGCAAAAGAGCTGGAAGAAGATAGCGGGGGCCCGGCAGAAGGAAGAAAGAAACGGAGAGGAGAAGAGGGAAGAAGGCGACGGAGAAGACCGGGCCCGCTAGCAAAAGAGCTGGAAGAAGATAGCGGAGGCCCGGCAGAAGAAAGAACCGGAGAGCGCGGCGACAAAACCGGAGACCCCCCGAAGTCAGAAGAAGACCCCCGGAGCTGTGCAATAAATTACTTTAAAAAGCTGTGTGTGTTTTTTTTATTGCCATTTTTTCCACCAGGTGAATGGGTAGGGGTACGATGTACCCCATACTCACTCACATAGGGTAGGGGGGCCGGGATCTGGGGCCCCCTTATTAAAGGGGGCTCCCGGATTCCGATAAGCCCCCCACCCGCAGACCCCGACAACCAACGGCCAGGGTTGTCGGGAAGAGGCCCTGTCCTCATCAACATGGGGACAGGGTGCTCTGGGGTGGGGGGCTGCAGGTCGCCCCCTGCCCCAGAGCACCAAACCCCCCCATGTTGAGGGCATGCGGCCTGGTACGGTTCAGGAGGGAGGGGGGCCGCTCTCTCGACCCCCCCCTCTTCCCCTGCGGCCTGCCAGGTTGTGTGCTCGGATAAGGGTCTGGTTTGGACCTTGAGGGGGACCCCCATGCCGATTTTTCGGCTTAGGGGAGTCCCCTTCAAATCCATACCAGACCCAAGGGCCTGGTATGCTCCTGGAGGGGGGACCCATGCCGGTTTTTTCTTTAAAAATTGGCATGGAGTTCCCGCTCAGGATTCATACCAAACACAGTGCCTGGTATTGGCGGGAATCCACGTCGGATCCCCGGCAATGCGTGTCGCTCATTGTGAAAGGAAAACCAACATTTTTCCTTTGCCGATGGCGAGACAGCTCGGCGCTGGCTCTCGCGACGGAGCTCGTAGGGTGTCAATCTCGCCGCTAGAAGAGGCGAGATTGACACAATATCGGCAGCACCTACTGTAAGTATCAGTGGGGATTCCCTTTCTCCCTGCGGTTTACTCACAAAGGTTCCAGAATCTCCTGTAAAACTCCAGAAGAGCTGCTGCAAGCACTCCAGGGTCTTAACCTAACAGAAAACTCCTCAGCGGCATCATCATCACGAAGAACAGCTTCTTCCTCATCTCTTCACAATTCATCCCAACCTGAGATGAATAATGGCAATCGGCATACCCACAAAAGAGGACGATTTGCAGATTCAAGCTCAAGATAACTCCATGGACTGACAGAACTTTATGATGACACCGCTCTAACTGCTACGGCTGCTGCAGCATCCTGTACAAAAACAGCAAGACAACAACTGATGAAACAACCTCCTTCACTCAAACCTTGACATTCTTTCTGACATAACAGTAAATGTCCCAAACCTTGGGGACATTCCTAACCCTAATACATTTATTAACCCCTAACGGGAAATAGACTTATGGAACAAACTTTCCGTCCTGCAATAAATTTATTTTTAATTTTTATTTTTCATTCATTTTTATCTTAATAATTTTGCTTCAATCTTGCATAAGATTGAAATATGCTAATGCAAAACCTATGGAAATTGGCTAGAAAAACTTTTTCTTTTTCGCTTAATTAACATTTTATGGGAGAACAGCAATGCAGTCAATTGCTGAACAAAATCTCCTCTACATGTTTTTCTAAATTTTTCTCTGACCTAGTAATAAGCTTTCTAACTTTAGAGGCAATTCTGGTCCTCATCTACTACAAAACATTAATGGATCTTGCCTAAATAATGGATCCATTAATTTGTTTAACAAATATTTTTATATTTATTTTTTACCCTCATTTATCAATTTTGCCTCATTTTCACATACAATATTGACGCAAACTTATGCTATTGCTAAAATAAGTTTGCAATCTCTTTTTTTTTTTTTATCCTTTTGCAGTTCAATTGTTAAGCAACCCTTCTCTATTAGGAATTTTTAGTAAATTGCCAACGTTGAAAATAGTTCATACAAATACAAGTTTAAGTGTATTCTGATCCGCTTATCTAAAACATACAATAAAAGACCGACTACACTCCCATAGGTTAAAACATATCTTGGTTATGGTACTTTACTAAATGGGATGATACGAACGAAACTTCATATTACAGTAAAGTCCAGATCCCCCCCCCCCCCCCCCCCACATACTATACTCAATTATCTCCTCTTACACAGAGAAACGTCCAATATGCTTAATTCAAGATCCTACTAAATATACTTATTCAGGATATAGAATTCATACATTTGGGCTATAGATTTTTTCTATTTTTTTTTTTTTTTAAAGCGGACTCCCTGTGCACGGATATTACATGTGCCTCCACCTTGCTTTCCTCTGGTCCTCGCGGAAATATGCGGGGATCAGACGAGGGCCCCCTACCCCTTGTCTGGGAATTTTTACCCCAGGCAAGGGAAACTTCGAAATCTTCATATGCCTGTATTAACCTAATGCATTTTATTCTTGCTTTTGTTTTTTATTTCCTTTTTTTGACAGATTGTACTGGATTTTCATTCTTAACTACTTTAACTAACTCCGCGTGGATCGAGCCGAGTAGCCACTACCCTGGAACATTTGGTAAGTGCGGTTTGCTGTACCGGTTACCATGGCTCCCATAAATATTCTATCCCTTAATGTCCAAGGTTTCAATGTGCCGCAAAAAAGGACGAAAGCCTTTCGTTCTTTCCAAGCCAAAAAGGCACATGTTGTGTGTTTGCAAGAAACTCACTTTACTCCAGCTTCCACTCCCAAATGTTATAGCACCTCATACCCACAAGTATACACAGCTTCGGCTTCCACTAAACAACGTGGCACACTCATTGCATTTCACCGTAGTACACAATTTACTTTGTATTCTGAAATCAAAGACCCAGAGGGTCGCTACCTAATTTTAACAGGGTACATTATGGACACCCCAATAACTGTGGTTTCATACTATGCTCCTAACCACCAACCTTTACCCTTTCTTTCACATCTTTTCCAAGTTATTAATTCACATAAAATGGGTTCACTATTTGTATGTGGAGACTCCAATCATGTCCTCCTACCATTTTTGGACAAAACACCATATTCCCCCCCACGTTATCAATCCTGTAGATCCCTCGCTCAACTTCTCAATAAGTATAAACTAATCGACTCCTGGAGAGAATCCAACCCAACGAAAAGAGATTATACATATTTTTCAAACCCACACCAAACATTCAGCCCCATAGACCACATATTTGTAACGATAGGAATGGTACCTGAATTGATAGCATCCAATATTATCCCTATTCCCTGGTCAGATCACAACGCAGTCTTTACCTCAATAGCATCTATCCTACCTAGAGCACATGACCGCACCTAGTACCTGCCAGATGTTTTACTTAAACACCCCTCATACCACTTGTCGATTGAGAAGGCCTTAACAGAATATCTAGATCATAATACAAATACTGATATCTCTTCTCTCACTCTTTGGGAAACTCACAAGCCGGTTATGAGAGGAATACTTCAACAACAACTAGGGGTACTTAAAAGAGAACGCATAGCACTTGCAAGACACTTAGGAACTAAGTTCAACGCATCTTACACAGAATTTCAAAATAACCCCACTCCCAAAACAAAAAGATGCTTTGAAAAAGCTTGACTTGAATATGACCTATTTCCTCTCAGAATCTGCTAATAAATCAATATATAATACCAAACATGCATTTTACACGAAATCCAATAAAACAGGCACTTTTTTAGCAAGAGCGTTGAATTCTATCAATAAATCTTTCAAACCTAGAAGACTCAAATTGGCCAACAATGCATATACCAGTAACCCCCTCAAAATTGTTAAAAAATTCAGTACTCACCTTAAAGCATTATATACAGAGACAAATACATTTAATAGAAATATGGCTGACTCCTCCTTTTCAAATATTAATCTTCCCCAGATGTCTGAATCTCAAAAAAAGTTACTAGAAGAACCCATTACTAATGAAGACGTGATAGCAGCAATCAAAACGTTAAAAATAAAAGGCCTGGTCCAGACGGGTTCTCAGCTCTGTACTATCGAACCTTCACGACACTATCTCCCCCCTATTAGCAAAAGCTTTTAATGACCTATTACAAAATAAATATTTTAGACAAGAATCACTATTTGCTACAATTTGTATGATTCCTAAGCCATTATCTGATGACACTCTAAGCACAAATTATCGTCCCATCTCCATGCTAAATACAGATATTAAGGTATTAGCCAAAATATTAGCGACCCGTCTTAACAAAATTATCGGCACTCTTATACATAGGGACCAGGTAGGCTTCATGCCCTCACGCCAAGCGGGAGATAACGTACGCAGAGCAGTCCTTTTGGCTCACATTGCTAAGACGCGCAGAATTCCAACCTGCTTCCTCTCGTTGGACATTAAAAAAGCTTTTGACTCTGTCACGTGGCCCTACCTGAATTATACCCTGCAGAAATGGGGCTTCGGCCCTAACTTCACCAACTGGGTTATGGCTTTATACAACAAACCTAAAGCACGCGTCAAATATGCAGGCTATAGTTCAGACCCTTTTATCATAGAGAGAGGCACACGGCAAGGATGCCCTTTATCCCCCTTATTATTTGCCTTACTCATTGAACCATTGGCACAAAAGATCAGATCTGACCCCACTATAACTGGTATTGAACTTGGTGGATATCAGCACAAACTTTGTCTATTTGCGGATGATATCCTCTTATTTCTCTCATCACTCCAAGTTTCTGGCCCGAATCTCGTTCCCATTATCAATAAATTTGCAGAAGTTACTGGTCTATTTATAAATCCTAAAAAATGATTAGCGTTAAACATATCCCTTTCGGAATTGGAACTGAGATCTGCGAAAATTGGCCTCCCTTACACATGGAATAGCAAATCGATTCCATATTTAGGGATACATCTCACACCATCCTTATCTGACTTATTCTCACTTAATTATCCCCCAATTATAAAACAGTTAACAAATCTGATGAAATCATGGTCACATCTCCCGTTATTGTGGTTTGGAAGATTAAATGCTGTCAAAATGACATTATTACCGAAACTTTTATATTTATTTAGAGTCTTGACAATTTCTATCCCAGCTTATCATCTGCGAATATTACAAAGGAAATCACTGTCATTTATATGGGGATCTTCCAAGCCACGAATACAAACACATACACTCTATCTTCCCAAAATTAGCAGAGGATTAGGATGCCCTAATTTTGCCTATTACTATAGAGCAGCACACATAGCAAGTCTTACTAAATACCAGGCATGCCACGAAACCCCATTATGGGTGTCCATAGAAGCCATTGAGTGTGACCCTCTACCAATATCCAACTTATTATGGATGTCGCCAAGAGACCGTAAAAAACTAAAAAACCCTATAACTAAACATTTCATTTCCCTTTGGGACAGATTCAAGACTAATACTTCTCTTCAATCCCTGCACAATCCTCTACTGTCATTCTTTAAAAACCCAGCATTCTATCCTGCATGGATATATCCTAAATCCTTTAAAGAATGGGTGTCCAGGGATGTCTTATATATGCACAAATTTTTGAATGCATCGTCATTTATCACATTCCCATTATTATGTGAAAAATATGGTCTTCCGCAATTTGAGTTGTTTAGATATTTACAAATTAAAAACTTTTTTACACCCCTCTTGAACACTACAACTTCATTGTCACAACTGTCCAGTTTCGAGATATTTGTCAAAAGAATCCCCATGCCAGAGGTGCAATATCCACTATATACTCGCATATGCTGATACATTCTTGTGGTGATAAACCGTCTTATGTTGGGAAGTGGGAGGAGGATTTGGAACGAACATTAGAGATTTCAGAATGGAACCAAATATGGTCAACTAAAACAGCTTCTCCCAACATAATAGCTAGTGAAGCCAATTACAAGGTCCTGACAAGGTGGTACCTGGTATCAGCCAGGGTAGCCAAATATGTGCAGAACTATTCACCACAATGTTTTAGAGGTTGTACGGATTTGGGCACGTATTTTCATATTTGGTGGTCATGTCCTAAAGCACAAACATTCTGGAAAGGTATATTTAAAATTGCAACTAAATTACTAGGGAAAACAATCCTTCCTGATCCTGCAATGGCCCTACTTAAACTAAAACCAGACTGTATTCCACATACTCAATTCAAATTGCTGGTGCAACTCTTCACAGCTGCCAAAAAGACACTAGCAAAATTTTGGAAATCACCTAAATTGGTCTTACAGGAAGCTATAGCTAAAATGAATTATACCATGACCCAAGCCAAGATGGCCGCTATTGCAATGGACATGATCCCCAGATTTGAAAAGATGTGGCAGCCCTGGATTATATATAATATGCCAACTTTGGACAATAGGGTATTAATGCCATGGTAGCCGAATCAGTGTGTTTATATATACCTTTGTTCAACTTCTCTTGGATTTGAAAGGTGACTCTCGGCTCGACCACGCGGACCCCCCTTATATTCCAGTCCTCTCTTTTTCTCCATTTTATTTTCTTATTCTTATTTTCACTTATTTTTTTCCTTTCCCTTTGTTTTTTGCTATTTTATTACTATGATGTTGAAGCTCCCTTAATATTGTTAATAACTCTTTGCTCCACAGAGGATAATATATATATATATATATATATATATATATATTGGTAGTTACTAATAATTGCATAAAACCTCTAAAACTTAATTAGTTTCCAGTGGTAATTATATTATTAACATACCACACTTTGTCCACAAGTATCTACTAATATGTTTACTTATTGATATGAGAGTATTTGAGCTTCTCTATTTTTGATGTATTTAATGTATCATCTATAATTTGTATAACAACTTGTACTCAATAAAATATATTTGACAAGAAAAAAACTAAACAAGACAATAAAATAAGACTATGTGACCTCCTTTCATTTCATTCCTGCATTGATAGCCTTAACAGCCCTGGGGAAGAAGCTCTCTTTAAATCTTTTTGTCCTTGTTTTAATCACCCTAAAACGTCTCCCAGATGGCAATAATTCAAATAAATGACAACCAGGATGAGTCGGGTCTCTCACTATTTTTCCTGATCTACAAAGGCAACGAGTCTCATATTTCATCTAGAGAAACAAGTTCACACCCTACAATTTTCTGCGATGTTCGAACCACTCTCTTTAGAGCACTTTTATTTGCCTGCGTACAACTAGGGTACCACACTAGAATACAATACGTTAATATACTCTCAATGGCAGAGCGATAGAAGGTCTCTAGTACCTTCCTTCCCAAGCCATTCTTCCTAAGGAGTCGCAAAAAATATAAACGCTGTTGCGATTTCTTAATAATGGCTTTAACGTTGATTGTCCACAATAAGTTTTCAGAAATGCATGTTCCCAAAAACTTAAAGGTAGAGACCCACTCCACGCACATGCCTTTAATAAAAAGCGGTGCTGGTTCAGGCCTGTTCCTTCTGAAAGCTACAATCAGTTCCTTTGTTTTCCCTGTGTTTAGGATCAGGTTATTTGGTGTACACCATTCCACTATCCTATCAACCTCTCTCCTGTATTGCTCCTCATCGTCTCCAGTGATACAACCGATTACGGTAGTGTCATCTGCAAACTTAACTATACTATTGGTCTCATAATAGGGGGTGCAGTCATATGTGTACAGCGCATAGAGAAAGGGACTTAAAACACAACCCTGTGGTGCTCCAGTACTTATTTCTCGCTTGGAAGAAACAAACTTATCCAATTTGACCACCTGTGAGCGATGGACCAAAAAATCCCTTATCTAAAAACAAATAAAGGGCGGCAGGTCCAATTTTTGCATTTTTTCAAACAACCGAATTGGTGCTTCTATTTGCCCTATACGCAAACTGATAAGGATCTAAACTACCCGGTAGTCTAGTTTTGATATATTTCAAGACCAACCTCTCAAAGCACTTCATTAGTACTGAGGTCAGTGCTATTGGTCTATAATTGTCTAAACTTCCCACAGTTGACTTCTTTGGAATTGGAATAATAGTGGCTGATTTTAAACATGCCGGAACAACAGATGATAGTGATCGATTAAAGATCTTGGCAAAGACTCCAGCTAATTGATCAGCACAGGCCTTAACTACTCTCCATGGGATTCCGTCTGGACCTGATGATTTTCTCGCATTTATAGCCTTAAACGCCTACCTCACCTCATATTCCTGTATAGTGAATGTACAGTTTCCTGGACCTAAAGGATACCCTATATCCTGGTTTGGTAACACAACCTCAAACCGTGTGAAGAACCTATTTAATTCTTCAACCAGTGAAGCACTAGAATTCCCTTCCATTTTTTTGTTCCTCTATGTTGTGTCAAGTACTGTATACCCCTCCAGCCCTCCCTTGCATCGTTTCCATTAAAATAGTCCTCAATTTTCTTTTTATAGGCTAATTTTGCTTCTTTTATGCCTCTTTTCAGATTAGCTCTCGCAATACTATACATTGCTTTATCTCCGACCCTGAATGCTCTATTCCTTTCTCCAAGAAAACTCTTTATTAGTCATCCAGGGTTTCTGATTTGAAAAAACCTGAATGCGTTTATCCTCAGTAACATTGTCCACACAAGTTTTTATATAGTCCAGAACTGTTTGTGTATACAGATCTAAATCATCTTGCTCAAATATCTCCCAATCTGTTCTTTCTAAACAATCCTGTAGCTGTGAGAGAGAACCCTCTGGCCAAATTCTGTGTATTTTCCACTCTGGAGCTATTTTCTGCCTGATAGGAATATATGCTGGAATAAGAAATAAAGAAAGGTGGTCTGACTGACCCAGATGGGATAGTGAAATGGCTCTGTAGGCCTGCTTAATATTGGAATACACCATATCCAATGTATTTTCACTTCTAGTAGCGCATTTTACAAACTGATGTAGTTTTGGCTGCACAGCCCTCAAATTCGCTTTATTGAAATCACCTGCAACTACCAAAACCCCATCAGGATGTGCACGTTCATACTTGCCTATAAGATTTGACAAAATATCCAGAGCCACTGCAGTATCCGCATCTGGCGGTATATATACCGCAATAATGATCGCCACTGTAAATTCTCTGGGTAAATAAAAAGGTCTACACTTCACCAGCATAAATTCCAAATCTGCCGAACAATATGTGTCCTCAAGTTTACTATCAGAGCACCACTCATTTAAAACATAAATACAAAGGCCACCTCATTTGCTCTTCCCTGAATTGCTATTTCTATCCTGGCGATAGAAAGTGCGACCAGATATGTGCATAATAGTGTCCGGTACAAGAGGATGAAGCCGTTATTATCAACAGACAGCATTCTTTAACCAAATTGCATGTAGCGATCTGCAACTGCAACTCCATTTTAGGTATTATGGATCTAGCATTGGTTAGAAAGAGACTGGGCAGCGGGGGTCTGTGGGCCTGCCTTCTCAACCTTGTCAGTGTACCTGCCCGACAGACTCGCTTCTGCTTCCTCTCCTTCCGTCTCCTACGCCTTTTACCAAATGTGCTAATTAAAGGGATCCCAATATACTGGACTAGATTCTTTGGGATATCATAACCAACCAGGGGTACATTCCCAACTAGTGCATTATACTGTAATCTAATGTCCAATAACTCCTTTCCACTATATAGCAGTTTAGCATCATCTACCATGAGTGTCGCAGGAACTAATCCAAAAAATAACACATTCAAAAAAAGTACCATAAGCAACCACAACCCTCTATCCTTCCCAAAAAACATGTTATCCCAATTTATAATTTAAACAGTCAGGAGTTCTGCAATACACGTTGTGGCAGTTTACCACATAGACAATCCAATCCAGGACCTATGTTGTAATGCCTGATGTAAGCTCGGTCAATAATCAGTTGGTTTAAATGCAGATTTCCTCGTACTTAGCCAATGGAACAATTTGTTTATCACTGTCATTTGCCTACTCAGATAAGCTTAGTTAAAATAGATGTTAGTTCAATTTACCAACAGCACTTTAGCAAGATGACAATTTAACATTTTGATCCTTTTCCAATGCCTTCTGCAGCCTTCAATCCCACACAGCAAGCATAGCAAACAGCAGATGTAGTCAGATTTAGGAGCGATCTCCCAGCAATCAGCAGCAATGATCACTGATTACTACCTCCATCACAATGGTCTGAAATCTCCCACTCTGTGTAATCACTAGACATGTGCACACTGAAATATTTTGTTTCCGAATTTCGTTTTCGTCCGAAAAATAAAATTTAGTTACTCCCGAAATTCGTTTTTATTTCGTTTTTCGTTAGAAATTGCATTCGTCTGAAAATCTGAATTAAGGTCGAATCTGTCATTGAAGGCTCATGGTGTCTGTCGAATGTTCAACGAAGATTCGACGGAGCAGCGAAACTGTACGAGACTGCAATCATACATTTCCGGTCGAATGTTCCGCCTACAAGCTATAGTAGAATTCTAATGTTGTATGACTAGTAATAATTATATTAATTACTATTACTAGTCAACCAACATTAGAATTCTTCTATAGCCTATGGGCGGAGCATTTGACCGGAAATATACGATTGCAGCGTCGTACAGTTTAGCTGCTCCGTCGAATCTTCTAACTTTCGACAGACACCATAAGCCTTCAATGACAGATTCGAAATTTGTATGTTTTTCGATGCTTTGTCGAATCTTCGTCGTTCATGTTGAATTGTCAAGTTAGTTCTAGCTATTTTACTGCTCCTCCTCTTTGGTTACAATCAGCCAATAACATTCATCATCATCATCATTATTTTTATTTTACTTCCCCCACCCAATTCCAGCAGTAATCTTTTCTCTCTATGTCAAATCTTTTCTCTCTATAATGTCAAATCTTTTCTCTCTATGTCGAATCTTTTCTCTCTATAATGCCAAATCTTTTCTCTCTATGCAGTAGAATAATCTTGGACTAATAGAGTTAAGGTTAGGCACATTCGACCACAGGTTTGATAGACACAGATTGTTATTGTCAGCGTCACGTCGAATCCCCTATCTATATCGAACTGTTGTCAAAATGAAAACGAAAATAAAGCATTTGTTTGTCGGATCTTTCGGTTTTCGGATTCTGTGCTTTCGATTTAATTTGTTAAAACGATAACGAAAATACCTGAAATTCGGACGAAAATGCATTCGGACGAAAACGAATGCACATGTCTAGTAATCACTATATCCTTATGCTGTGAAGATGGTTCATGATATATTTACACACATTCAGCTGGTTCTGCCACACTCCTTGTTTCTCCTCCGATCTCTGTGACCTCTCCTCTCCAGACAAATCTGGGTTGCAAGCTCCAGGCACACTACACACCGTTTGCCTTGATGATATTAGGAGAAAGACTGAACCAGTGGCGTATCCAGGGTATGGCACTCCATGGCAAGTGCCATGGGCGCCCTGGGGGGGGGGGGCGGCAAAATAAACTAAACGAAAAAAATAAATTCCCATCCGCACCTGTCCTCCTGCGGGCCGCCTCCCGCACTATAGCCCCCGGCGGCGGCACAGCACTTCACTCTTGCTTGGCTGGATCTGGATGGCAGTGTTATGGAGAGTGACAGGCGCGGGCGCCCCCATGCTTATAGATGAGTGGGACCGTCCACTAAATCTCCAGACCATCATTCGGCTAACTGGCGGAGGCGGAGCTTTCCTCCTCTGCGCTGGTGGACTGGGCGTGGGGATGGGTGGAGATTTCCCCCCAGGAAGCCTACCTTATTGATAAAACGTCCGCGCTGCCTTAGCCTGTGTTTACTTTTTTTTTTTTTCTGTCTGTGGCTGTGCAGTGCGGCGGTACTAGTTGCAAGTATTGTGAATGTGTATGCGGTGGGCGGGGCCGAGGGCGGGGGGGGTAGTACAGAGCGGCCTCCTCCATTAGCAGCCGACATATTCGACTGGCGGAGGCGGAGCCTATATCTCCGCCCACCCTCTCCGTGCGGCTGTGGTCCACTGCATCCTCTCTTGGGGAGGGGTCTGTCTGATGACAGGAGGAGGAGGAGAGAGAAGCACGAGGAGAACCCCCTGGCAAGGTCAGAAGGTAAAATGTAATAAATTACTCTTATGATGATACACAGTCAGATCATGATTTTGCAATAAAGTGATCCATGCTGCAAACTCAACAGTCTCCCTTCAGTGAAAGTTCATGTTTTGCAAACTTTGCAGTACATGAACTTTCACTGAAGGTGGACTGTTTAATGAGTTTGCAGCATGGATCACTTTATTGCATAATCATGATCTGTATATTAATGAACTTTCAATGAATGTGGTCTGTTTAACGAGTTTGCATTGAGTTCAGCATGTGCAAAGTGTTCCATGTATGCTGAAATCAATGCAAACTCATTAAGGAGGTTGAGGCTGCACTCATTGCCACTGATTAGGCGGCACTCTAAGGCTACTTTCACACTGAGGCATCAGCGGTAAAGCACTGCTATATTTAGCAGCACTTTACTGTCGTTTTTGCGGCACTATTTGGCTGCTAGCAGGGTTTAACCCCCGCTAGCGGCCAAAAAAGTCTTAAAATCGCCGATGCAGCGGCTCTTTGTTGGCGGCTCGGCAGCGCTGCCCATTGATTCCAATGGGCAGGGGCGCTGTAGGAGCGGTGTATACACCGCTCCTACAGCGCCTCGAAGATGCGGCTTGCAGGACTTTTTTTTACCGTCCTGCCAGTGCACCGCTCCAGTGTTAAAGCCTTCGGGTGAAAGGATAGGCTCTTTCAGGGCACTTTGCAGGCGCTATTTTTAGCACTATAGCACCTGCAAAGCGCCTCAGTGTGAAAGTAGCCTTAAGCTGCACTGATATGCTACACTGATGGGCACTGATGAGGCTGCACTGGTGAGGCTGCATTGATGGGCACTGGTGAGGCTGCATTGATGGGCACTGGTGAGGCTGCATTGATGGGCACTCGTGAGGCTGCATTGATGGGCACTGATCAGCCTGCGTTGATGGGAACTGATCAGCCTGCGTTGATGGGCACTGATCAGCCTGCGTTGATGGGCACTGATCAGCCTGCGTTGATGGGCACTGATCAGCCTGCGTTGATGGGCACTGATCAGCCTGCGTTGATGGGCACTGATCAGCCTGCGTTGATGGGCACTGATCAGCCTGCACCGATGGGCACTGATCAGTCTGCACCGATGGGCACTGATCAGTCTGCACCGATGGGCACTGATCAGTCTGCACCGATGGGCACTGTCTGCACTGGTGAGGCTGCATTGATGGGCTCTGATAAGGCTGCACTGATCAGGCTGCACTGATGGGCACTGATCAGGCTGCACTGATGGGCACTGTCTGCACTGGTGAGGCTGCACTGATGGGCACTGTCTGCACTGGTGAGGCTGCACTGATGGGCACTGTCTGCACTGGTGAGGCTACGTTAATGGGCACTGATCAGGCTGCATTGATGGGTCAATGGGCCACTTGACTGGACTTGCCCCCCAGGCCTAAGGCTGCCAGCCCTCCCCTGGAGCCTGCTTCCATCTTCTCCCCGAGCGCGAGCGGGTCGGTGACGTCACGTGAGGTGAGGTCGCCGTCGCTGAGGAGGATCCCTTGATTGATTGCCGAGCTCCAGCACGTGTACATCTCCTGAGCCATGGGCCTCTGCTACAGCCTCCGACCATGGCTGTTCGGTGATTCTAGCGGCTCCATCTCCAACGCCCCCACCAACTCGGACACCGAGCAGCCCCCTGGAGCTGTTAGTGCCTATGAGAGCCAGGGACCTGAGGATCACAGCAGCAGCTCGGGGGGGGGGGGGGGGGGAGCTCTGTAAACCGACTAGAGAGGGGAAAGTTCCAGACGGTCTGCTTCTACTACTGCAGAACTGGGGAGATAGCACCAGCGGCACTGGGGACAGCAATAAGCAGCAGCACAAGCCCAGCAAGGGCCAGCAGGTGCACCATCAACAGCAACATTCTCTGCAGAAGGGATGGGACAAACTCTGACTGGAGGAGAAGGAGGCCAAGAAAGTCAGCAAGAGCATAGATCGGGTACTGAAGGAGCAGAAGAGGGAGTACAAGCAGACCCATAGACTGCTCCTCCTAGGTAAGTGCCTCTCCTTCCATTTCTACACTAACATGGGGGATAGGTGGCCGGCCATGCCTGCTGACACTGCCTGTCTGCTTTATGTTGTCCTTGACATTTTATGGTTGGCCTGCATCCTGGGCATGCCTCTGGACTCTACATGCTCTATATATATATATATATATATGGCTTCACTCCTGCCCAGCACACTAGCTGCATGGAGTTTGCATGTTCTCCCTGTGGGGTTCCTCTCCCACTCCAAACACATGCAGGTAGGTGAATTGTACCCTGTGTACAGACTGGCAGTGTACATGGCTGATCACATTCTACACTGACCCTACAATCCTAGAGGACCCTACACATATCTATGTATACTTCCATTCAGTCCTGTCCAGCTCTTGGCAGATTTTGGGCCAGAGATCATCTTAAATCATTTTTCGGACATGGGGGTGGCATGCAGAATGTGATTGGCCATATACATTGCCACTTCATACAGACAGGTGACCATCACCTACCAACATGGCTTTGGAATGTGCCAGGAAACTGGAGTACCTGGAGGATGCCCACACAAAGAGAACATGAAAACTCCATGCAGATAGCTTCCTGGCCCAGATTCAAACCAAGTGAGGCAAGTGCCAACCACTAACCTACTGTTCTCCCTATATAACTGTATATACTGACAGCATTATCTGAAAGTAGGGTTTCAAATGTTTTAAAAGGGGCGCATTTTCAGTGCTTGCCATAGGCGCCATTTTCACTAGATACGCCTCTGGACTGAACACAGGCGTCGGCACTTCACTATATCAAAGAAGTAGGCACGCTGCCTGTCTCACTCTCACAGGCTTCAGTTTCAGGCTTGTCTCACTCATAACATATTATGAGAACATATTAGATCCCTATTGCTGCTAGGTCAGGGAGGTCAACATTTCACTTTATGCTTCCTCAGGACCTTCATTCCTTGAATGTAAGCAGAGGGATTTGGTATGGCAGACAAAGGTGGGAAACATCATGTTTAAGCAATGGATATAAAATGCAGCAAAACATTTAATAATGTGGTCCCCATATATAATATGCAGAACAGTGCCACTCACATGTCAGAGGACACTCATACATGTAACATGCCATGTGCTGTCCAAGGGCATCTGGATTAGCGATAGCCTCCCAAGATCAATCAGCCAATAAATCTAAATGCCCCCTTCTATGAAAGGGACATTATGTGGTTATATCAACGATGAGCTCAAATTTTCTTGCTTTTATTTTGTAAATATTTATTTTTCTTGTAATAGGTTTGTAATAAATTGTATTTCAGAAGATTATGTAATGTTCCTTTTCTGGTACCGTTAAAGTCCGCTCAAATGGTCCTATACCCTTAAACAGTCTATATATGTATGTGGTACCCCCTTAGCTATTTTCTTTAAGTACAGTATATCAGACGGAAGATGCCATCTCTTCAGGGCTAAGGTTAATCCTCACTGTCATTTGAGGTAAGGTTAAAAGGAGATATTATATCTATTAATACATACAAATATTTGATTTGACATCTTGGACACTATGACAGCCTATACAGGCATAGAATGGGAGGGACTAATGTTCACAATTCCTTACATGTGAAGATGATCATCTAACCGAATCTCTCCACGTTAATTATATTGCATTATTGATGGAACGATGTTACCCCCATCTGCCTCTGTATGTCCCAATAGGTTGGTTGTCAGTACAGGCATTGAATGGGGGGGACTAGTGTTCAAAATTTAGTAAGAATGTGGGGATGATCATGGATTAGAATCTCTCCACATTGGAAATTATTACCTAAAATTAGTGATAGAATGGTGTTGCCCCCATCTGCCTGTGTATGTCCCAATAGGTTGGTTGTCAGTACAGGCATTGAATGAGCTTTCTTTTGGTGGTATTTGATCACCTCTGCGATTATTTATTTTTTGCGCTATAAACCAAAAGAGCGTCAATTTTGAAAAAAATGCAATATTTTTTGCTATAATAAACATCCCCAATAAATATATAAAAACACATTTTTTCCCTCAGTTTAGGCCGATACGTATTCTTCTACATATTTTTGGTAAACAAAATCGCAATAAGCGTTTGATTGGTTTGCGCAAAAGTTATAGCATCTACAAAATAGGGGATAGTTTTATGGCATTTTTATGAATATTTTTTTTACTAGTAATGGCGGCGATCAGCGATTTTTTTTTTTCGTGACTGTGAAATTATGGCGGACACATCGGACACTTTTAACACCATTTTGAGACCATTGTAATTTTTGCAGCGATCAGTGCTATAAAATGCACTGATTACTGTAAAAATGACACTGGCAGTGAAGGGGTTAACCACTATGTGGCGCTGTAGGGGTTAAGTGTGCCCTAGTGAGTGATTCTTACTGTAGGGGGGATGGGCTGTGTGTGACATGACACTGATCTCCGCTCCGATTACACGGGGCGGAGATCAGTGTCATTGTCACTAGGCAGAGTGGGGAGATGCTTGTTTACATTAGCATCTCCCCGCTCTATCTCTCCGTGAGACGATCGCGGGTATTCCCGCGGCGATCGTGTCCGCGGGACCCACGGTCGGGCTCACAGAGCTCGCGGCAGGGTCGAGAGCGTGCCACCGGCGGCGCGCGCAACCACACGGCGGCATCTTAAAAGGGGACGTACCTGTATGCCCTTATGCCTGTCCATGCCATTCTGTCTACGTAAATAGGCATGCAGCGATCCTTAAGCGGTTAAACTGATTCGTATGTTATAAACTACTATTTTGAGAATTGATATTATAAGGAATTTAATAATGTGCAAACAACGATTTTTGGAGGTTTGGATAATAAATGCAGCAATTTTTTATAAGGGTTTGGAAAACATTTGGTAAGTGTACAGTGCTGAAGCATGTTGTTGTGCTTCCTGAATGGGGTCTGGATTAGGGATTGTATTCCACCTATATGCCTGAGGGGACCCCCTGCATGGAAAATAACTGGCAGCATGGTAGCTTTAGTATAGCCCCTGCAGTTCCATGGTGGTGGTGTTGTGGTGGTTGGAGTGGGGGGATATCCCCCTAGAGGCATGGATCATACAGACAATGCGTTTATTTTGCACTAGAAATAGGCCTTGTTGGTAGATTATGGTGCTGGTATCCAACATTTTGCTTTTCTATGGTTTAATTTCTAGCCTTACATATTATGCAGGGTTCAGCCTTCCACTCCGGCCCCCGTGGTGTGTGCCTTCACAGCTGATTGAAGTCAGCAATTATTTGGCAGTCTCTATTTAAGACTGATGGTGTTAACAGTAAGTGTTGTTGTGGCTTGATCTAGGGCAGGGGTGTCCAAACTTTTTTCAAAGAGGGCCAGATTTGATGAAGTGAACATGCTTGAGGGCCGACCATTTTGCCTGACATTCTTTAAACCATTAAAATTTGGTCGAAGTGTGTTTGTTCGAGCACCAATACATTGCCCAACACAAATTCTCTTGCCTTTGTGGCTGTGTGTGGTGAAGACATGAGCTTAGACGTGTTATTTGGATATACCGTATTTAATCGGCTTAAAACACGCACCTTAACTTTAAAAAGGAAGTTTCAGGAAGAAATCTTACATTTTAAATAAAGAACTGTGAAGCAAAATAAGGGTCATTGCCCATCAATGCAGCCTAATCAGTCCCCATCTGCAGCCTCACAAGTGCCATGAATGCAGCACCCACCGTATTGCCATGAATGCAGCACCCACCGTATTGCCATGAATGCAGCACCCACCGTATTGCCATGAATGCAGCACCCACCGTATTGCCATGAATGCAGCACCCACCGTATTGCCATGAATGCAGCACCCACCGTATTGCCATGAATGCAGCACCCACCGTATTGCCATGATTGCAGCACCCATTGTATTGCCATGATTGCAGCACCCATTGTATTGCCATGATTGCAGCACCCATTGTATTGCCATGATTGCAGCACCCATTGTATTGCCATGATTGAAGCACCCACCAATATTGCCATGATTACAGCACCCACCATATTGCCATAATTGCAGCACACACCGTATTGCCATGAATGCCACACTCCATTGCCATTAATGCAACACCCACAGTGCCATGAATGCAGCACCAACCATATTACCATTAATTCAGCACCCACATTGATATGAATGCAGACTCACCATTCGTCAGTGCAGCCTGATTCATGTCCATCTGCAGCCTTGAGGAGACTGAGGGGGCGGGACGAGCGCCGACAGACATACAGGAGAAATTCCTGTTTTCTCGGCTGCCTCTTTAATTGAAAGTCCCGCCTCCTGTGATGGACAGAACAGTTTTCCAATGGCAGCGCAGGAGACGGGACTTCCTTTTACACAGGATGCCTGTAAACAGGAAATACTCCTGTATCCTGTACGGCACTTGTCCTGTCTCCTCCAAGGCAGAAAGCATTTATATCTTTTGTGGCCCCCGGCGCTTGGGGATTCGTTGGGGGCCACAAAAGATATGTCTAAATTATCAGGCGGGCCATCCGAAACCATATCGCGGGCCGCGATTGGCCCGCGGGCCGGACTTTGGACATGCCTGATCTAGGGTAACACTGCTAGCTAAGTTAACTGAGTGTACTACGATGGTGATTTTAATTTTCCCTGTCAGTGTTATTGTGTGCTATGGTTTGTTGATTATATCTGCGCCATGCAATCGCATGGTAACTGATGTTAATCTTCACACTGGTCTATTGGCAAGTCTGCATTTGAATGCTGTTCATATTTGAACAGCTATTCTAACTTGCATTCAGTTGATTTGTGGTTAATTTTCTGACCATATATTATGACTTTTTATCTCAAACCATCACTGTTTGGTCTGTGGAAGAGATCTATGGTCCCAATAAGCCACTTCACCACCTACTCCTACCTGTAGACCATTAAGGCATTTGATTTTGCTTGTTATTTTATTCAGTGATCCCTATGGTTGGATAGAATATGTTACATCTGACATACTGTTCATTCTACGTTTGTTATACTTTATATAGGAGTTGGTTGGACAACTAGCCAGATTGATAAAAACAGCATACTGGTTATTAACCCTTATCCCGGTGTAGTGACTCTGGGGATTCTTCTGCCCAGAAAGTAGTGTATTACTGCGGACTGGAAGTTACTATTACTATGCTTATTCTCTGTAGGCTGATTTTTTTATCTTGGGAGGCTATCGCTAATCCAGACGCCCTTGGACAGCACATGGCATGTTACATGTACGAGTGTCCTCTGACATGTGAGTGGCACTTGTATCACACTGTTCTCCATATTATATATGGGGACCACATTATTAAATGTTTTTCTGCATTTTATATCCATTGCTGAAACATGATGTTTCCCTCCTTTGTCTACCATACAGAATCCCTCTGCTTACAGTCAAGGAATGAACGTCCTGGGGAAGCATAAAGCGAAACGTCGACCTCCCTGACCTAGCAGCAATAGGGATCTAATATGTTTTATATACATTATGTGGTTATATCAATGAGAGCTCAAATTTTCTTGCTTTTATTTAGTAAATATATTTTTTTCTTGTAATATGTTTGTAATAAATTGTATTTCACAAGATTATGTAATGTTCCTTTTCTGGTACCGTTAAAGTCTGCTCAAATGGTCCTATACCCTTAAACAGTCTATATGTATGTGGTACCCCCTTAGCTATTATCTAGTACAAAATATCACACCCAGTGTTGTTCCTTGTGATAGTACACCCATGTGCCACTGCCCCTAACAAAAATTCAGTGCAGTCCTCCTTTATATAAATCTCCACTCCTTCCAAACACCTCTTCATGTGCATTCAGTGATCCCTCTACCTTTCAGATGGAAACTCACCAACTTCAAATGCCCCCCATTCTCATGGTTGGCAAAACAGCTTTTACAGTTGAACCAACTCCAGGGCAGGTATCAGGCAATCACTCCACAGAACAAAGTGTCAGGTATCATGTGGGAGAAAAAAGAAAACTTCCAATGGCATAGTAACCAAACCACCAAAAATGTATCTAATTATTTCGCTGTCAGGCCCTGTGCTACATTTTTACACTGAGGTGGCCAGGCCATTTTTGCAATTTTTCCATTGCTTTATTATTTTTACCTTACAGCTTTGAGGTTTGTTAAAGACCCACCAAACCATATAATTTCTGAAAGCACATGACCAGTAGAATACGGTCATGGATATGCATTAATGTCTGTCTGCCATCTTACCTTCCTCCTCATGTGTTCATCTAGAGACCAGACCTCCTTCACCTGGCTTCCTTTATAATCTCCTCCCAGCCTGACTCCACCCCAGGCCCCATCACAGAACACTATATTAACCTGTGCACTGCAAGCCTGCTTTGCTGATCAACGTGTTTGTTAGGCATTGTGTGTTTGGGTTCCTGCCTGCCGTGTGCTACGTCTGTCTCTCTGTTACGTTATTGGCTTGTCCCCGACTATCCCTGTCTGCTCGTGACCCTTGACCTTCGGCTCGTTCTTCGTTATCCTTGTCTGCTTGTGGCCCCTGACCTTCAGCTTGTTATTCGGTTCTCTCTTATCGTGTGCTGCTGCTTCCCCTCTTTTCCCCTTATCCTACGGGGCGTGAGCTAGGAAACTCCAGGGGCCGCGACCTGGTCCCAGCCTGCAGCATAACATCCTCACCACTAGAGGCCCTGGAGAAGACCAGCTGGGTCTTAGACTCCGCGCCCTGGGGAATCTTGGCTCTAGCTTCCGTTAGGATCCCGGTTGTGCTCCTCTGGTCCCGCTTTTCACAACCACCCAGTTTCCTATCCGCAGAAGCCAGCCATAGGGTTCACTACCTCGCGGTGCACTCCTGTCCCCCTACGGTGTGCATCTGTCACCTGGCCACAGGTGACCCTGACAAATACAAATAAGGTGCTATGGATTTTTAGGGCACAATGATATTTGCTTATGTTTATCAAACCAATATTTTTGTTAAAAATACACTAAAATAATTAGCATATAAAAACACGCCACATTTTACAAAATTCCTACTAAATATAAAAGCCTAACCTGTATTAAAGTAATAAATAACAAATATTTGTAAATTTCGCCTTTTTGAGAAATAGTGAAAATCGGACGTACGCAAAAGTTTCTTAGAAAATCTGGAGGTTTTCCTTTTTCACTTACAGCTTTCAGAATTTATAAATGACCCCCTAAACCGTACATTTTCTGAAAGCACATGGCCAGTAGAATAAAAATTAGATGCTATTGATTTTTAAGGCAGCGCGATATTTGCGCAAATGTTTATCAAAACAATATTTTCGCAAAAAATAAATACACTAAAATCATTAATAGTGGATTCATACAGGGCAATATGTACAAAATTTGTGCTAAATTCCTTGTAAATATACAAAGTTAAAGCGGTATTGAGTTAATAAATAACAAATATTTGTACGTTTAAATTGCACCTTTTTGTGAAATGGTGAAAACTGAAGGTACGCAAAACTGTAAATAAAAACAATTTACTCAAAAAATCCGGAGGTTACCATTTTTCACTTACAGCTTTCAGAATTTGAAAAGACCCCTCAAACTAGACATTTTCTGAAAGCACCTGTCATGTACCTGGGTGTATTTGAACCGGGATCTTCCTGGTCCCAAAGCTGCAGCCTTACCTATTGCGCTACTGAGCAGATCTAGACTTTTGGAACTGTCCTCTCAGTATTAAACATTACCTTGGACTCACCAGCCCCACCTACTGCCAGCTGTGGACAATTTTCAATCAAAGCAGCCCTTAAAAAGGAAGTGATGTTATCTCTCAGTGCCCGTTTGTGTGGAATAGCTCCCTGGGTGTTGTGACTGCTTTTTGATCCTGATTTTCGTGTTGAACTTCTGCCTGAATTCCTGACTACTCTCCAGCCTGCTGATTTTGTAATTCACTGCCAGCTCGTGTATGACCTTTGCCTGCCTGACCACTCTCTGGATTTCGATCGTGTACCATTTTGCCTGATCTGTTGCCAACCTAATCTGCCTGACTACGTTTTCGCCTGAATCCTCAGCACACAAGTTCCACTTCGGACACTACCTATCACAGGTACCTTACAGCACCTTAACTGTAGAATAAAAAAAGTGCTACTGATTTTTTGGGCCCCGCAATAATTGCACAAATGTTCATCACATCGCTATTTTCACTAAAAATACACTAAAATAATTAATAGTGCACATAAACACAACATAACTTACAAAATTGCTACTAAAGCATTGTTCACATGTGGCATATTAAGTGTACACCCATGTAGGGACATGTTTACCCGCACAGGGATGCACAGGTGTTCTGTGCATCCCCGTACAGGCAGTCCCATTTATGTCAATTCGGATGCAACAGCTGCTCAGGCATAGCTGCTGTTCCCAATTGTGTGGGTACATGACCCCGAACACAGGCAGTGTGAGCTCAGGGACATGCATGCGGACCTACATGGATGTAAAATTGGGAGCAACAGCTTTGTTTGTGCAAATTACATCAATGGGACTGCCTGCACCGAACACCTGTGCATCCCTATAAAAGTACACTGTGTATGCCCTGTGTGAACAAGGCCTTAGGCCCCTTTCACACAAGCATAACAATCGGGTCTGCCTGTCCATATTTCAGGCGGGCCCAATCAAATCACCCATTGTTCTCTATGGACATTTACACCTGCCTGCATCCGATTCAGTCCAGTCCACTAAAAACAGATGGATAGACCGCTCCATAAAGTACAGCGGGCTGTGTCCGTGTCTGCTTTGCATCAGCGGAGCAGACACGGACCTGTCATCTGCCTGCTCAGCGGGGATCAGCAGACAGATCCCCCGGTGAGCAGGCAGATCTGCTTGACAGAGTCCACTCCATGACTCCCTTTGGGTCTTAGCAGGAGCGGCATAGCACTTGCGCGAACAGAGCCGTTGCTCCCAATTTGACATCCATGTTGGTCCAGGTGCATTGCATGTCCCTGAGCTCACACTGTCTGCGTTTGGGGTCACGGATGTGAGATTGGGAGCAGCGGCTATGCCTGTGCAGCCGTTGCTTCCCAATTGACAAATGGGACTGCCTGCACTTAACACCTGTGCATCCCCGTGCAGGTAAACATGGCCCTCCAAGGGCATACACTTTAGTATACCACATGTGAATGATGCTTTAGTATCAATTTAGCAGGAATTTTGTAAGTTGTGTTTACCGTATGTGCACTAATAATGATTTTAGTGTATTTTTTGTGAAAATAGCGATTTGATGAACATTTGCGCAATTATTGCAGGGCCCAAAAAAATCAGTAGCACTTTCTTCTATTCTACAGGTCACGTGCTTTCAGAAAATGTATGGTTTGGGGGGTCTTTTCAAATTCTGAAAGCTGTAAGTGAAAAATAGTAACCCTCTGATTTTTGGAGTAAATTGTGTTGCACACCTTCAGTTTTCACCATTTCACAAAAAAGGTGCAATTTAAAATGTACAAATATTTGTTATTTATTAACTCAATATAGTTTTATATTTAGTAGGAATTTAGCAGGAATTGTGTACATTTTGCCATGTATGAATCTAAACGTGATTTTAGTTTATTTTTAGCGAAAATATTGATTTAATAAACCTTTGCGCAAATATCGCGGTACGATAGCACCTTCTTTTTATTCTACTGGCCATGTGCTTTTAGAAAATATATGGTTTGGGGGTCTTTTACAAAATCTAAAAGCTGTAAGTGAACAATGATACCTCCCAGATTTTGAGAGATTTTTGCTTACATTTTCACCATTTCTCAAAAAGGTGCAATTTAAAATTTACAAATCTTTGTTATTAACTCAATACAGGTTTAGCTTTTATATTTAGAAGGAATTTAGCATGGATTTTGTGAAATTTGCTGTGTTTGTATCAGCCAATAATGATTTTAGTGCATTTTTAGCAAAAATATTGTTTTGGTAAACATTTGTGCAAATATTGAAGGGCCTTAAAAATCAGTAGTACTTTCCTTATATTCTACTGGTCCTATGCTTTCAAAATATATCTTTAAACTATGAAAGCTGTAAGTGAAAAATTAAAACCTATAGATTTTTTGATATTTTCGTTATTTACATTTTTGCGTATGTCCAATTTTCACCATTTCGCTAAAAGGCGCAATTTAAAATTTACAAATATTTAATAACTCATGACAGGTTAGATTTTATAATTCGTAGGAATTTTGAAAAACCGTGCAGTGTTTTTATCTGCTAATGATGATTTTAGTGTATGTTTAGCAAAAATATTGTTTTTATAAACATTTGCACAGATATCATTGTGCCCTAAAAATCAGTAGCGCCTTATTTTTATTCTACTGTCATATACTTTCAGAAAATATATAGTTTACATACTCTAGAAGCTGTATGGGAAAAATAAAAAAGCAATGGAAAAAATAGGCTTTTTATACTCACCGTAAAATCCTTTTCTCTTTCGTTCATGGACGGACACAGCCTTAATCTTGACAAAGTGGGTATTAGCCTTCCTTCAGGAGTGACTAGGCAGAAAGTGTTAACTTCAAAGCTGAACAGCCCCGCCCAGGGGGCGGTCCTACTGGCTATATCCCCTCAGCCTGCACTAAGCAGATCAGTTTGTCAAAAGCAGTACAAACTTAAAAAGGAGGGGTGGGTGCTGTGTCCGTCCATGAACTCAGAGAAAAGGATTTTACGTTGAGTATAAAAATCCTATTTTCTCTTTTGTTCATGAACGGACACAGCCTTAATCTTGACAAAGTGGGACATCCCAAAGCAGTGTCAAAAATGAGGGGTGGGAACAGCATTAAAACAACTTCACCCCAAAACAAAACAGAGCTCCTCAACGGAGGAGTTGCAACTCTAAACAGCCGCCTGCAATACCTTGCAGCCGAAAGAAGCATCCGAAGATGCACACACATCAACTAGGAAGAAAAGAAGGCTGCGGACACAGCACCACCTTATTCTTGTGGAAGATCAGATAGGGAGCCTTGCATGACATGGCTGCCAGCTCAGAAACCCGTCTTAACTGACATAACAGCCACCAAAAGGACCACTTTCTGAGAACGTGTCAACAAGGGAATCTCCCTGATGTTCTCAAATGGTGGTTTCTGAGGCACCTAGAAGCCATGCCGTTAAAGCCCTTAACTGTAAAGCAGGATGGCGTATGGGACCTTGCGACAGCAGGTCCTCTCGTAGTGGAAGACGCCAAGTGACGTCTGCTATACAAGCCCCACGGAGGGAGTGGAGGGCGGACCGGAGGGGCCGCATGCCAAACCCCCGGTACAAACGTTCTCACTAAAGAGTGAGCCACCAGGGGTCGTTGAAAAAAAAAACAGCCAGGGCAGATATCTGCCCCTTAATTGTACTTAAGTAAAATTTTTGGTCCGCCCCACGCTGTAAGAACAGGACTCTGGAACCAAATAAGTACGCAGGTGCCACCTCATTTCCTCCAAATGGATATGTAGGTCTTCCAAGTGCGATGGTAAATCTTCCGGAGGACGATTTCCAAGCACTCCTCATGGTAGAGATCACTGAGTCTGACAGGCCCCGGTCTCTTAGCACCTGGCTCTCAATAGCCATGCCGTTAAGCCAGTGACTGTAAAACAGGATGGCGTATGGGACCTTGCGACAGCAGGTCCTTTCTCAGTGGTAGGTGCCAGAGGCGTCTGCTACCAGACGCACTAGATCGGCGTACCAAGGACGCTGAGGCCAATTCAGAGCAAGTGGGCTCATTGGAATCCTCTCTGCCTCCAGTCTGCGAAGCAGATGAGGAAGGAGCTTCAGAGGAGGGAAGGCATAGATTAGCCGGTACTGACTCCACTGTGCCACCAACGCATCTGTTGCGTCTGCCCATGGGTCTCTTGACCCGGCCACAAACCTCAATACCTTCTGATTGAGTCAGGAAGCCAGGATCTACGTCTGGCGTGCCCCATCTTTAGCAAAGGAGCTGAAACCCCTCCGGGTGTAGAGACCATTCTCCTTGGTCCAGCATCTGGCGACTCCGCCTGCCAGTTTTCTACGCCCGGAATGTATGCGACCGACAGGGGAGGTACACTCCTTTCTGCCCACCTTAGGATGTGAGCGATCTCCAATGCTGCAGCCAAGCTTCTTGTTCCTCCCTGATGGTTAACATACACTACAGCCATGGCATTGTCTGACTGGATCATGACTGGACACCCCTGTAGCCTCTGCGACCATGTGGAGAGGCACAGCCTGATGGGCCGGAGTTCCAGGGCATTGATCGGCAAGTGGGATTCCTCCGGAGTCCAGCGACCCTGGGTCGACTGAACCCCCCAGACTCCCAAACCGGCAAGACTGGCGTCCGTCGTGACCACCATCCAGTAAAAAGGAAGGAACGACCTCCCGGACAGAAGTGCCGGTGATGTCAGCCACCAAGCTAGGGAGGTCCTGGCTAGGTGGCTCACCCAGATTTGACAATCCAGGGATGATGGGCACTTGTCCCTTCTGGACAGAATTACCTTCTGTAACACTCGCGTGTGAAATTGCGCATACGGTACCGCCTCAAAGGAGGCTACCATGAGGCCCAGGACTAGCATGCAAAAGCGGCGTGACGACCATCTTTGGGATGTCAACTGCCGCACCGCAGCCCGAAGGGTCTGCAACTTTCCCATAGGGAGAAAAATGTTTGCCTCTGAGGAGTCTAGAATCAACCCCAGATACACTAGGAGTTGAGTCGGTACCAATACTGGCTTCTGAGTGTTCAGCACCCAACCAAAGTATCGGAGGGTCTGACAGGTTATAGACACGCTCACCTCTATTCTGAACTTGAGGTGGTCCTCAGAAGAATATCGCCACGCTGTCTTGGTAGGGCCAGAATCAGGGCGAGCACCTTGGTGAACACCTTCGGTGCTGTTGCCAGGCCAAGGGGGGCGCCACCACTTGGTAGTGGTCTTCCCCGGCCGCAAAGCCCAGACATGCCTGGTGCCTATGGGGACCTGCAAGTATGCGTCCATCAACAGAGCGAACCAACTCCCTCCGGAATCTTTGTACCTCACAAGCAATTGAGGGCCCTGAGATCTAAGATTGGATGAACCCCCTCCTTCTTGGTACTACGAACAGATTTGAGTAAAACCCCTGAAACAGTTCCTGTACTGCAACAGGAATTATCACCCTGCATATAAGCAGGTCTTGAACATATAGGGCTTCTCGACGAGTCGGCAGAAGCTGTCGGTTGGAGGGGAAAGGAATGAATAAAAATAAAAATCTGTTCGGAGGGCAAGAGAGAACTCTATCTTGTACTGTGAGGAAACTACTTCGCAAACCCACCGGTCGGGGATCTGAGATGTCCACCAGGTCGCGAATTTCGCAAACACGTCCCTCTAACCGAGAGATGGGTGGGGACAGATCTTTATGCGGGCGTAGATTTGTTCGCAGGCTTGTTGGGCTTGCGAAACCAGGGACACTTCTGTCCCTCAGCAGGCGCTTTATCGGCCTTAGGATCGTTTACTTGCCGCACTAGGCGGACAAAAAAAACGCTTGTTTGCGGTGAAGGAGGGCCCTAGCCAATGGCGTGGCTCCTTATCTCTTTTGGATTGTGGGAGCAGCATGCTCTTACCTCCTGTGGCATATTTAATAATGTACTCCAGGGATGCTCCAAAAAAGTCTGTCGCCCTTAATGGGCAATCCATCAGGGCCTTCTTGGAAGATTGGTCCATCGGCCAACCTTTTAGCCAGAGCAGACGGCGTAACACCACCGCATAGCTTGAGGCTCTGGACAGCAGAGGAATAGTGTCCAAGGCTGATTCACAGACAATTTTAAGTCCACAGCCACCTCGTCCAAGGGAGTCTCATGTGCCTTAAACCCATGGAGCAGCATCTTTGCCCCTTCAGAGAGTGTCTGAGACACCAGGGCTCCAACCACCGTTGGGCGCACAGCCGAGCCGTATAGGTAGCGGATGACCGCTTCAGCCTTCCTGTCCGCAGGGTCCTTGAAAGCAGGAGCCCCTTCCACCGGAATTGTGGCTACCCTGTTTAATCTGGACACCTGAGGGTCCACTATTGGAGGAGAGGTCCTTCTTTTCAGGAAACTCTCCTCAAAGGGGTAACGCACCGCCAAACTTGTTTGGGGACCGGAAGCCTTTTGAGGTTTGTCCCGCTCCTTGTATAAAAGCTTGTCTAGATAAGACGCACAAGGAACACCTTAGCAGTGCGGGTCGGCTTGCGGAACCCGAAAGGGACCGACACCTCTGGCGTTTCTGCAGGCGCCTCTCTCTTTAGAGTATCCCGCACTGCGGTGATAAGGTCACCTATCAGAGCCTTATCGCATGGTGACCCGGACCCGGACTGTCTGACCGCCCACGGTCCGCATCCTCTGATGTGTCAGAACCAGGGCCATGAGCCGTAGCTGGGCCCGACTCCGCATCAGAGTTATCCCCAGAAGATGGCAGGGGGAGGGGGCACTTTTTACCCCCTTGTTCCCACATGCCGCTTCCACCTTGGCAACAACCAGGACGCCGACCCAGCATCTACTGACACAGTGGATGCAGAAGCACCAGATGCCAATTCAGGTGTATCAGGGGGAGAAGCGTCTGCTTCTGATGCCATGCTGATCCACACACCTGACACAAGGACTCTAGTCAAGGTACCAACAGCCCACCCTACTAGCTGCGACAGAGACGAGGGGTTTCCCCCTAGAGGACTCACCACCCTAGAAAAGTAGTACGGCTGTCGTCCGCTTCCTAGTAGAGCTGCTTCCTTGTCAGCTATCAGTCTGACCACTCTGCAGCGTGTGTCTGTAGGCTTGCGCCGTTTAAATGTTATTTGATCGGCGTGGACATGAGAAAATGGCGGGTCGAGCGGCAGCTAGAGGCAAAACACAGCGCGGACCACAAAAACATGCCGCCAGCGCAGAAGAGGCCAAACAGCATGGATCACAAGAAAAATGGCCGCCGAGCGGCCGATATAGGCCTAACATAGCGCGGACCACAAGAACATGGCCGCCGAGCGCAGATAGGGGCCAAACACAGCATGGATCACAAGAAAAATGGCCGCCAAGCGGCCAATAGAGGCCAAACACAGCGCGGACCACAAGAACATGGCCGCCATGCAGAGAGAGGCCAAACAGCATGGATCACCAGCAAAATGGTCGCTGACAGCATGGAGCAGAACACACAGGTAAGCAAACTTTTTTCATGGCAGCTCATAACATTTACTTAGCGGACATACATGCAAAGTTCCCACACAGGTGGAGCCGAAGCAGGGGATTACTACTTACCCTTCCTGCATGGATTGTGCTGGAAGCATCCCAGACATACCACCTTCCGCATGGTGACGGAGGGGACTGTCGGCCGGCTGCTGCGACTCAGCCCTATAGACCGGTCGGTCGTATGCATGCTCTGGAGCGTATAGCTCACGGCCACCCGTAGAGCGACGGGCATGTCGTGGACGACCCAGCGCGTGGCTACGGTCGGCACACGCTCGATGGCCGAAACTGGGGAGACTACAAGGATCTCGGATCCAGCCTGTCACCCAGTCGGCAGTTGATCGAAGATCACAGGAACAAAAATTAAAATAATAAAATTTCAATCTGGAACAAAAAAACCCAGGCCTATGGGCCCGAAGGGAGCCCTGTCTTCTCCTTAGCTAGGCAGAAAATAACTGATCTGCTTAGTGCAGGCTGAGGGGATATAGTCAGTACAGTAGGACCGCCACCAGGGCGGGGCTGTTAAGCTTTGAAGTTGGTAACACTTTCTGCCTAGTCACTCCTGAAGGAAGGCTAATACCCACTTTGTCAAGATTAAGGCTGTGTCCGTCCATAAACGAAAGAGAGAGCAAAAATTATCCAGGCCAGCAAGTGTAAATGTAGAGCGCAGGGCCTGGCAGCGAAAAGGTTAAATAGACAGATCTGGACTTGAAATGCCTAGGTACCTTTATCCACGCCTGTCTTTCACGTACCTTTGACCTTTAACTTTCCTCCAATCTTATATAGCGTATGCACACTGTTGGAAGCGTGGCACAGGGAGCTCCAGTCCTGGTTTGGGTGGTTCAATATAATTAAAAGGAGTATCCCAACGATGATACCCATAATCTATTTTAAACATGCCAATTCAGTCTTCACTGGATTTATCTGGGCACATAAGCATCCTAAGATTAGAAGGCATTTGCTGACCCTCCCTAAGATCTCCAGGGGCCTGGCTGTCCCAGATTTATAAATATTACCAAGCAGCCCATTTGGGACGCTTGGTTGATTGCTCCATGGGGATCTTAAACTTTGTCCGAACTTGGAACAGGCCCAAAGCCATGAGTTGCTACATAGGTCCCCGTGGTGCTTCAATGATCTCCCGCCCTCTCTTAAGACACATCCACTTATTGGGCCTACGATGCGCTTGCGTTACCAGCTTTTTTCCAACGGTAAGTTGTTCTGTGGCCCCATTTGAAGAATACTGTATTGAGCGAGGTCAACTTCCACATACCCTTTTGACAATGTATTCCCTACTGGTTTCACCCCTGGAGGACTTTCAGCTGCTCTTCCTGCTAAAATGAGAATCGGACCTAGGTAGGACATTCTCGACAGTGCAATGAACCAACATAACACACTTCGCCTTAAAATCCTCAAATTACACGAAAGTGCAGGAAACAAACTTCAAGATTTTTACCCCATGGTAATCGTACCACATTCCTCCTCCACAGATGCTTGCTGAACACTTCTGACTGATGCTGACACTGTCAGGAGTGTGTGACGTTGCTACACACTTAATGGTCTTGCTTAAAACTGGAGGGTTTTTGGAAAGAGGCCTGTAAGATTACCCAAAAGTTAACCGTTCTTCTCATGATATCTTAGGTTTTTTGCCCTCTGGGGTCTCTTCCTCTGTTCCCTTTGTTGGGATAGGGTAACTTTTTTGTTGTCCTATTGATACATCTCAGTAACCTTGATGGACATCTTTGGTCCAATTCTTGTTTATTTTGCTATGTGTCTATTGTTCTGATGCTTTGTTAGCAATATACAGTATCTGCTATGTATGCCTTGCCTTGCCTTGCCTTGCCTTCTTAAATAAAAAAAATTGAAAGAAAAAAAACAGGAGGAATAAACCTACACAGCTAGATAGTGAAATAAAAGTAGTAAAAAGATGAACTTGCACCATATAAAGAAGATCAGGAATACCTTACACCAGGGGTGTCCAAACTTTTTTCAAAGAGGGCCAGATTTGATGAAGTGAACATGCTTGAGGGCTGACCATTTTGCCTGATATTCTTTAAACCATTAAAATTCGGTCTAAGTGCGTTCCTTCAAGCACTAATACACTGCCCAACAAGAATTCTCTTGCCTTTGTGGCTGTGTGTGGTGAAGAGATGAGCTTGGGCGTGTTATTTGGATATACCGTATTTATCGGCTTATAACACGCACCTTCACTTTAAAAAAGGACGTTTCAGGGAAAAAAAATCTTAAATTTTAAATAAAGAACTGTGAAGCAAAATAAGGGTCAGTGCAGCCTAATCAGTGCCCATCTGAAGCCTCACCATTGCTGCACCCACCGTATTGCCATGAATGCAGCACCCTCCGTATTGCCATAAATGCAGCACCCACAGTATTGCCATGAATGCAGCACCCACAGTATTGCCATGAATGCAGCACCCACAGTATTGCCATGAATGCAGCACCCACAGTATTGCCATGAATGCAACACCCATTGTATTGCCATGAATGCAGACTCACCATTATCGTCCGTGCAGCCTGCAGAGGAGACAGGGAGGGGGCAGGACGAGCGCCAACAGACAAACTTGGAGAAACTCCTGTTTTCTCGACGGGCCTCTTTAATTGAAAGTCCCGCCTCCTGTGATGGACAGAACAGTTGTCCAATGGCAGCGCAGGAGACGGGACTTCCTTTTACACAGGATGCTGTGTAAACAGGAAATACTCTCCTGTATGCATGGCTCCCGTCCCCTCCAAGGCAGCCAACATACTATCTTTTGTGGCCCCCGGTGCTCGGGGATTCGTTGGGGCCACAAAAGATATATATGTCAAGATTACCAGGCGGGCCATCCAAAATCGTAACGCGGGCCGCGATTGGCCCACGGGCCGGACTTTGGACATGCCTGCCTTACACTTTCTACTAAATTTAAATACTTTTTGGAAAAGGAAGTGCAAGAACAAAGGACTACAAAAAAGAAAAATATATATTCGATATGTAGGAGATTACAAATCAGACAGTTTTTAGCTGGCAAAAACAGAATGAGAAAGATGAAGAGAAGCATACACGGGATAGGAATAGAAGAGTAAGAGAGGATTTAAGGAGAAATTACAGTAGATCACCCAGGGTGGTAGATCTTTTAAAACCCCAATTGAAAGAAGGGAGGAAAGAGGAAGGTAGGTAGCAGAAACGGAACCGATAAGTACTTCTCCTCCAGACCGTTACTTCTAATGAGGGCATCAAACAATATATGTATAAAAAAAAGCAAGATCTAAGTGCTCACTGTGCAAACGTTTAAAATGTATTTCTGTCCAAATGAGGACTACTCACATAGATTAACCACTTAAGGACCGAGCCTCTTTCTGAGATTTGGTGTTTATAAGTTAACATTTTTTTTTTTTTGCTAGAAAATTACTTAGAACCCCCAAACAATATATATATTTTTTTCTAACACCCTAGAGAATACAATGGTGGTCGTTTTTAGGAACAAAAAAATTTTTTTTAATGAAAAAATAAGACAACAGTAAAGTTAGCCCAATTTTTTATTATGTTGTAAAAGATAATGTTACGCAGAGTAAATTGATGCCAAACATGTCAGGCTTTAATGTTGCGCCGCTCGTGGGATGGCGACAAACATTTACCCTTATAAATGTCCATAGGCGATGTTTAAAAAGTTCTACAGGTTGCATGTTTTGAGTTACAGAGGAGGTCTAGAACTAGAATTATTGCTCTCGCTCTATCAATCGTGGCGATACCTCACATGTGTGGTTTGAACACAGTTTTCATATGTGGGCGCTGCTCACGTATGCGTTCGCTTCTGCACGCAACTCGCCAGGACAGGGCGCGTTAAAAAATATTTTTTTATTTTTTCTTATTTTACTTCCATTTTTTTTATCACTGCTAATGTCAGTTCTTTATACACCATTATTAGCCACTCGGACGCCATCCTTTCAGTTAAATCGGCTTTGTTGAAATCCAATTTGTCTAGCCACTTCGCGCCCGTCATACGACTAATGACGGCCGCAAAGTGGTTCTATAATGCCGGGAGGCCGTCATTATACGGCCTCCGCTCCTCCGGCCACTGGGGGGCGCGCGAGCGCCGCCGGCAACGCGCGTTGTAGCTGGCCAGCTAAGACCTGTCCTAGGTTGCTAATGTGGCTTAGATGCATATATACAGCTAGACCTGCTAATAATGTTAAAACAGTGCATATGCTCATTTGTGAGAGATAAAAGCAGAGTTATTTACTGTGACTTTATATATGGATGTCATATAACAATTGTATTCACAGAAGAAAAAGAAAAAATATACCTTTAAGAGTCATTATTATATACAGAAAGGTAAGCTTAATGACAGCAGAATTGCAACCAGAAAGCATAGAGTTAAGCTTTTGTGACTCATCAGGAGTTTTAGCCAATCACAACCAATCTCACTGAGCAAGAGTCTTTGGCCAATCACAGCCAGCATTACACTCATGTTCTGTCTAGGAAATCTCAAAAGCACATTGCTAGAATTTCATTTTACGTCAGGAGTGTGGAGATGAACAGTTCAGATCCATCCAGAGTCCAGTTTTATGGAAGCAAGTGGCCAAAATAGGTATTTAATACAGTTATATAAGTTTATATTGTTAATAATGTGATTAGAACTGTATACTGAAACTAGTTATGTGTTCACTTGTAGTTCCACCAAACCAGGTTTCAAACCAGATTTCAAACCAACAAACAGCAATATAGAGCAAGTCCCAGAGAGATCATAAAGTGTCTAAAGTATTTAACGTGAAAGTACAGATACTGAAGAGAGAAATATCTACCATTTTATGTAGAATTACAATTTTGAACAGTTGAATCGCCATTTGTTATACTTTATTCAACACGTGTTTGTACATGAACTTTCTGCTGCTAAATTGTCAGTGTTATATATGAAGAAAAGCTGAAGTGAATAAAGAAGTTATCTTAAAAATTTGGTGTGCTCTTTAAACCTACTGCTTCCATAGAACGGCGCTAGAGGAATTATAAAGTAACAGATAGTCTTGTTTGGACTAAAAGATCAGAGAAATCAAAATTCTTCTAATGCCACAGCGCATAAAGGCACTTCATAGTGCTGCGCCTGCCACACGCGTGCCCGGCGCATCACTGAGATGCCGATGCGCGTGCCTGGCGGCCGCGATGTCCGCCAGGTACCCGCGATCGGTCGGTACACAGACAAGGACATGGATCTGTGTGTGTAAACACACAGATCCATGTCCTGTCAGGGAGAGAGGAGACCGATGCTGTGTCCCTTGTACATAGGGACACAGATCGGTCTCCTCCCCCAGTCAGTCCCCTCCCCCCACAGTAGCAATCACACATTAGGGAACATATTAACCCCTTCCTCGCCCCTAGTGTTAACCCCTTCCCTGCCAGTCACATTTATACAGTAATCAGTGCAGTTTTATAGCACTAATCACTGTATAAATGTGAATGGTCCCAAAAATGTGTCAAAAGTGTCCGATGTGTCCGCCGCAATATTGCAGTCCTCACAAAAAATCGCAGATCGCCGCCATTACTAGTAAAAAAAAAAAAAAAATGGCAGAATTCTATCCCCTATTTTGTAGACGCTATAACTTTTGCGCAAACCAATCACTATACGCTTATTGGGATTTTCTTTTAACCAAAAATATGTAGAAGAATACATATCGGCCTAAACTGAGGAAAATTGTTTTTTTTTTGTTTTTTTAAATTGGGATATTTATTATAGCAAAAATCCCAAAATATTGTGTTTTTTTTTTTAATTGTCGCATTTTTTGGTTTATAGTGCAAAAAATAAAAACCGCAGAGGTGATTAAATACCACCAAAAGAAATCACTATTTGTGGGGAAAAAAGAACGTCAATTTTGTTTGCGAGCCACGTCGCACGACCGCGCAATTGTCATTCAAAGCGACGCAGTGCCGAAAGCTGAAATTTCGCCTGGGCAGGAAGGGGGTTTATGTGCCCAGTAAGCAAGGGGCTAGTAGACATAGAAAATTCATATTACAATGTTTAGAATTTTGCCTGACCAATAATTATTTCTGGTACTACAGAAATTCCTATCTACAAATGATGGGCGTTGCAATGGGGGCCAAATTTGCCCCCAGCGTGGCAAATTTGTTTATGGCCCTATGGAAGAAGGAGAGTATTTTTTAGGAAACCCCCAACCAATTAAAGTGCTATAAACGATATAGTGATGATCTTGTCACGATCTGGGAAGGTGATTTGTCTAACCTTAAAGCATTTATGCTAAAATTGAATACCAACAAGAGAAATATATCTCTATAATGGAACATTGATACCCAGAAAATCGTGTTCCTTGATTTAGAGATTTATATGGAGGGAGCTGTATTCAAGATGCGGAATTATTTTAAACCGACTGACCGGAATGGTTATATCCCTCTAGACAGCTGCCACCATAAACGTTGGCTTTGTAATATTCCTAGAGGGAAATGTATTCGCCTTAGGCCAAATTGCTCATCTAATACTGACTTTTTGGCCCAATCCCAAATTCTGGCAGATAGATTCCAACAAAAAGGTTACCAAAAATACCTTATTCAGACAGAGATAGAGAGGGTCGGTACCCTAAATAGAACCAGTTTAACCACTTAACCACCACCCATTGCCCACCGCCGAATAACGGTGACAGGGTGGATTAACTCTGGGAGGACGTTATATAACGTCCTCCGAGAATCGCGCACCCCCTGGGGCACGCACACAGGAGTGTCCATGACCGCCGGGTCCAGGGGACCCGACGCATCACGGTAAATAGCCGCTGATAGTGGCCGTTTACCACGTGATCGCTCCGTCAAATGACGGAGCGATCACTTGTAAACAATCGGGCGTCATGTCATAACGCCGGTTCCTCTCTCCCCTCTCTGTACCGATCCGTACAGTGTGAGGGGGGGAGAGATCCATCCATCCCTGCTCTGCAATACCCGGCCGTACTCTGCAATACCCGGCCGTACTCTGCCTCTGTATGTGGCCAGGCTGTGGAAGTCTCATACATGTGGTATTGCCGTACTCAGGAGGAGTAGAAGAATCTATTTTGGGGTGTCATTTTTGGTATGTACATGCTATGTGTTAGAAATAATGTATAAATGGATAACTATACGGTTTAACCACTTCCCGCCCACCGGCCGTCATATGACATCCTTGACTTTGTGCAGGGATATCTGAATGATGCCTGCAGCTACAGGCATCATTCAGATATCAGCTTTTTCAGCCAGCGATTCCCTACACCATAAGAATTATCATAGCGGCTGTTCCGCCGCTTGATTGTTCTTACGGGAGGCGAGAGGGGACGTCCTTCCCCTCCCGCCACCCTCTGGTGCTTCTACCGACTCACCGCTACGATTGAAGCCAGGATTGTTTTTTTTTTTATTATTTCAGGCTTCCCAGCCTAGAGGTGAGATGTGGGGTTTTATTGACCCCATATCTCACTGTAAAGAGGACCCTGTCATGCCATATTCCTATTACAAGGGATGTTTACATTCCTTGTAATAGGAATAAAAGTGATCAAAAAAATTATTTTTTGGGGAAAAACATGTCAAACTAAAATAAAGTAAAATGAACAAAAAAAAATATATATTTTTTGACGCGCCCCTGTCCACGTGTGCTCGCATACAGAAGCGCCCACATATGAAAACGGTGTTCAAACCACACATGTGAGGTATCGCTGCGAACGTTAGAGTGAGCACAAAAATTTCCAAAAAAACGCGTTTGAAAAATTGCTGCGCAAATACCGGGCATGATAAAAAGTTGCAATGACCGTCATTGTATTCGCTAGGGTCTTTGCTAAAAAAACATATATAATGTTTTGGGGTTCTACGTAATTTTCTAGCAAAAAAAATAATAATTTTTACATGTAGGAGAGAAATGTCAGAATTGGCCTGGGTAAAAATTATGGCCCAAATTTATGAACAAAAATTACTTAATTTGCAAAATGTTATCATAGAAACTAAAAAAAGTATTTTTTTTTTCAAAAATGTCGCACTTTTTTTACTTATGTCGCAAAAAAGAAAAACCCAGTGGTGATTAAAGACCACCAAAAGCAAGCTCTATTTGTGTGAAAAAAATGATAAAAATTTTGTTTGGGTACCGTGTTGCATGACACTTTGGACACTTGGACATTCAAAGTGTGAGAGCACTGAAAGCTGAAAATTGGTCTGGGCAGGAAGTGCCCTGTATTGAAATGGTTAATAGACATTAGTCTGTACTTAGGAACGACCAAATCTTGGGCCTGTTGCTTCCAAAAAAACCTGGGGTAGAATTCAGGGGGGCCTCCAATCTTCAAAGGATGATTGCCCCAAATGTTTACCCTCAAAACCTTCCTTTCTCCACAACCTTACAGATCATGCCCCCCGTAAAAATTGTTTGGTGTGTAGCGTTAACAGACTGGGTCATCAGATTTGCAGCTACGTCCCAATCATACCTCATTGAAAAATTTCTTACATGTGCCTCTAACAATGTGTTCCATCTCTTGCAATGAATGCCCTAGTCGCTTGCAATATGTGGGGAGGACCATGAGACCTCTCAGTGTATGTTTTAAATGAACATATTAATATAATTTAAAAGGGGCTTAAAGGACATAGTGTTCCTAGACAGTATGACATCCAGGGAGGGGGTGAGCACGCTGACTAACCCCCAGCCAGAACGGGGGCAAGCTTCATGAGGAGGAACAGGAAGTGAGATATTCAGACAAAGAAAAAAAACATTTAGAAGGTTAATAGAAGGAAAAGGTAAGTGAACCAACAATGCACCATCTTAAAGGAAGCTATTTAGAAAATAAAAAAACAACCTTTACAACCCCTTTAATCTATCCCAACGGATACTAAATGATGCAGAAGTGTTTTTTTTATCTAAGGGACTTAACTTTTGCCCTACCAGACATTTTGACCTATTTGGTACAATATTAAATGTCAATAAGTTTGTGCCTTAACTTAAAGGAAACATTATTTTGGAAAAACTATAGAAGAAAATAAACCCCCTGGTGATGAGTCGGTGGTGGGCGAATCTCCTCTCTTTCCCCAATTGTTTTCTGAAACACGTTTGTTGAATGATTTTGGTTGATCTAGCTTTGGGATACAGCCCTTGCCACGTTGAGCAGAGTAATATGCCTGTTGGCATATCATTTAAATTCAAATCAAATTTTTATCCTGTCGGCTCACGGGGCAAGGATATGGATCTTTTTAAAAAATTGGTTGAGGGGAACTGGACTCATTTAGCCCGTAAATCCCCTTTTATATATATATATATATAATAATCTTACTATTTCTAAAAAAGCAGCTCTAAAGAATCTTAGGGACGATGATAATATTGTCATTAGGAGTGTGGACAACTTCAATTATCGGATTCCGATACTTACATGTGCCTCAGAGCCAATCCTACACAGTCCTTCAAAAAAGAACTGTCCTTGTTGTTAGATAGAGGGGTTATGGTGGGTATCTTTACGGATAAAGAAAAATACATAAAAACAGCAAAAAAAAGTCTGGCGCCAGGAAACCGGGATATATGTAGTATTGAGAATAGTTCTTAATGTCCTACATGTGCCCAATAATCCGCTGTGTGGATGAAAACACAAGGAGAGGTGTAATGGTGTGTGTGTGTATATATGTGTATATATGTGTGTGTATATATATATATATATATATATATATATATATATATATATATATATATATATATATATAGTCAAAGGCCAAAGGCAACCATGCAAAAAAAAAAAGGGGAGAACTGAACGAGCCTCAATGAGAACAAAAAGACGTGAGACTCCCGGGTGTGAGGTCAAAGCGCTCAGGGAGACCAGGTTCATTGTCTATATGGTCTTTTTATTGATTTTTGCCGTTTTATTTGTCTGCACAAGACTGTCTCAAATAGCGCTATTTTACATGATTGCCTTGGACTGTAAAGAAAAATACATGTTTATTCAAGACTGTCCCATTACACCAATATTCCACTTTCTCCCTAAAGTGCATAAGGGATGTAATCCTTTAACAGGGAGACCGATTGTCACCGGCATTGGCTCCTTGAACGAGCGTTTAGGCCAGTGGGTCAACCACCAGTTACAGCCTCTGGTGGTCGAACTTCCTGGCTACCTTAGGGATACTAAACAATTATAGACAAAGTTGAAAGATTTTCCATGGAATGATAGTTTCAAATGGGTGACTTGTGACGTGTCTAGCCTATACTCTTCCATTCCCCATTCTCTGGGATTGCAGGTGGTTTCCTTTTTTCTATCCAGGTACAGCGGATATTCCCTTGTCCATCAGGAATTCATCATATTGAGTTTGGAGTATTTACTTACTCATTTTTTTATGTTCGGCGACTACTATTAGCAAAAATGCGGAGCCTCTATGGGAGCCAAATTCTCCCCCTCCCTTGCCAATCTCTATATGGGATGGTGGGAGAGGTTCCTCATCTTTGCACTTGATAGTCCCTGTCGTTCAGATACCCTATTTTACTGTCGCTATATAGACAACCTACTTTTTATTGCTTCTGATGAAGTCAGCTGTCTGGATGACTGGTTGTCCTATATGAATGACAATAATTTAAATCTGAAGTTTACGGGTTGTTGTAATCCCACATGTATCAATTTTCTTGATGTACGTCTGAGAGGAGAGGGAAACAGTAGTCTCCAGCCTCTTTAGGGAACCAACGGCAGACAATATGCTCTTACGAGTGTATTTGAGCCATCCTAAACACTAGTTGAGAGGTATCCCAAAAGGACATTTTCTGAGATTGAAACGTATTTGTAGCAATGAGGTTGACCATCAATGGGAGGCTTCAGATATGTTCCGATGTTTTGAGGACAGAGGCTATCCTAAAATCGGTTCTACATAGAGCCATGGGGATTGCAGATAAAACTCGTGAGAATTTGTTACTGGAAAATAAGAGAAATAGGCTCAAAAATAAAAACAAAAACAGTCTCAATATATGCTTCCCACATATTAAAGTTCCATTTTTTTCTACTCCATTTAGTATGGAGTTTAATACAATCAGGAATATTGTCCTAAAATACTTTACCAGTTTTGTCTAACGATCCAGCTTATGCTCAGATTTTGTCAAAAAGGATCATGGCTGTTTCTCGTAGAGCCCCTACTTTGGGTAGAACACTAGATCCTAGTCTTTATAATAGTAGCAAACCATGTTCTCATTGGCTACAGGTTAAAGGCACGTTTCAGTGCAGTTCTAATGGATGTTCATGTTGTCCCCATATCTTAAAGGGGGGACACCATCCAGGCTACCGCAACCGATAAATCAGCCAAAATCTTGTAATTTATTAACTGCAACACCAGATCTCTACACGACCATCTGTATGACATAGAGAAGAATCATAATACCAATGTCGCAAGGCATTGGAATGATAAACATCAGAAAGACGTGTCTAACTTGGTCATCCAAGCTGTAGTAAGGGTGCCAGCTACTGGAGGTGACAAATTTAGGATTTTGTGTAAAAGAGAGGTATACTGGATATTTTTCTTTAATATGAGGAAGCCAGCAGGCTTAAATTTTGAATGGAATTTTTCCCACTTTTATGAGTAATTATCCATATATAATCCTGCAGAATCTTATAAGGTCATGCTTAATATCTTTTCATCAATGTTTTGGCTGTGTTTTACAATTACCAATATTCTTCTCTAAGGGAATAGCCGAGAGGTGCTGTCATATATATCTGCATTGGGATACTTCAGTATTTACGTGGGGTTCCCCTTTACAATATATTATATTCAAGCGATTTGCTGGTAACCGTGCTGGTTGATTTTTGTTCTGGATGTTGGTATTTGACACTGTTTTTGTAATCTTTTGAATTTTCACTTTTACATTTTCATATATCCAGACAAGGCACGGTTTTTCAGCAATATCACAAGGGTTCTGCTTTACCAGTTATTGTTTTTAATTTTTTCGTATTTCAAGAAACTAGAAGTAGCTTTTTGGTTTTATGGGATATTAATTATATATTTTTGTTTGCATGGTTTTCTTTACATATGCTTTCATAAAAATAATTTCCCGATATAGTATAATCCAAATCAGTAACACTAATGCTGCGTACACATGATCGGAAATTCCGACAAGAAAAGTCCAATGTGAGCTTTTGGTCGGAAATTCTGACCGTGTGTATGCTCCATCAGACTTTTCCTGTTGAAATTTCCGAGAAGAAAAATTTGAGAGCTGGTTCTCAAATTTTCCGACCCAAAAAATTCCAAATGGAAATTCCGATCGTCTGTAGCAATTCCGACGCGCAAAATTCCTACACATGCTCTGAAACAATTCGACGCATGCTCGGAAGAATTTAACTTAATTTTCTTGCCTCGTCGTAGTGTTGTATGTCACCGCGTTCTTGACGGTCGAAAGTTCCGAGAACTTTTGTGTGACCGTGTGTATGCAAGCCAAGCTTGAGCGGAATTCCGAAATTCAGATCGTGTGTACGCGGCATTATAATGATTTATGAATATACTTTGTTCATTACATGTTTTTATTCTTTATTTTTTGTTTTTAGGATTTTACATGCAATCGATATTTATTCACACAGGCACAGAGAGGATTTTTTTTTAAAAAATTAATGCTGCAACTCTAATTACTGAATACGTTTTTACCCTTCTTTGAAGGGTGTATTATTATCAGGCAATAGCAAGTAAGCAACCTTTTCAGACCCACCTTTTAAGTCTCCAAAACTCTCCCATGTGTCTAATTGCAGTGAGAGGACTCCTTGAATGAGACATCTATGCAACACCTGGGATACCCTGGTTCCATATATTGACTTTACGCCTAACTGTTTCAGTGCAGCTACATCTTACTTAAGGTATGATTCTATATACAAGTATTATAATGCTATCAAGGCAAACATGTATAACAGGTTACCTCCCTCTAAAAGTTGCTTTTTTGTACACTTATATATTTTCCATAGATCCGTCACTCTTATTCAGTAATTAGAGTTGCAGCATTAATTTTTTTTTTAAATCCTCTCTGTGCCTGCTTACCAACAAATATGTGGAATATGTAAGTAGTCCTTTATATTATACTTTATTTATTTATTCTTGCTGAAAGGTAGCCTCATCCAGGAATAACTAGCCCCACCCTTTCTATAAATATGCTTGGAATCTTTTAGCTTCCTGCTGCATCCCCGTATTTCCTACATGCACCCAACTCCTTTGATCGAATCTACCAGCCAGAGATTGCACGGCACTAACAGCCACCTTAGGGTGGTCAGTTCTTTTTGAGGGGTTGCTGTGGTGGTGAGGCGACCGTATCCGACATTTTGCAAACAAAACGTTTCTCTGGTGAGTGTCACAGGTTGCAGCCTTTGACAATCGTACATAACATATAAATCTGTATTATATCATACTATACACATGTATACCTATATATTTGATATACTATATGTATTAAAATTATATCCTTTTATTGATATCTAGAAGCTCCTGAAGAAGCGATATTTTTCGTGAAACATGTTGAGCACCCTATAGACTTCCATCAGGAACCCAGTGGATACCTATTCAGGAAACACTTCTAATCAAGTCCAGCGTGGGCATTTCAGCTTGCCTTTTCCCCCGCAATCAGCGACAATTACCTTTGGCGTGTTCTCCTATGGGTGGTACCCACGGGTTACCAATCTTTTGTTTTCAATTTTCTTTTATTAATATGTCTTTCAATTTATTGTGTTTCATATCTATGTATTTTATATGATAATTAAAAGTATATTTTTCTATAGTAGTGCCTATAAAGTCCATTCTTTCCACATATATTTCTACTGACCAGGTAGTTACTCAGACATTGCTTTACTTAAGGGGAAAGAAAAGAAAGAAGAACGTATAAACTGAGTGGAAAATGAGAAGCAAAGCAAATAAAGCCAGAGCTGGTAAAAAAACAGCTCAACTCGCTGCTAGCCCTGGGGGTATCCAGCGATATATGTCATCAGAGACAAGTATGTCGAAACATGGGTCTGGTAGCGCCCAACAGAATGCATTAGCATGGATGGGGACAAGTAGACAACAGCCAATAGGGGAAGAAGCTACAGCTGCAAGGACCAATGGCCAGGGCTCGAGAAAAAGCACAGGGGGGGTACCCACTTAGAAGGTCCCAAAGCTCAAAGTGGAGAGCTCAAAAAGGAAGGCCTAATTCCACCTGTTGAGCCTGAGGAAGCTCAAGCAAGTATGCCTCCAATTAAAGGATTCTGCCTTGGTAAGGGCCTCGTCGGCTGCTCCTTTGTTTGATTATGGCTCCAATAAATTTAGTTACTTACAACATTAGGGGTCTTAATACCCCCAGTAAAAGGTACAAGGTAAATAATGAATTACAGCACTACGCGGCAAACATGATAAGAGACGCATTACACATGCCTCGGGGCATAGATTAACCGATCGCCTCTCGATATGGTTCTATGGTCATTCAACCTCCAGTCCCTCCTGGGGGAGTAACAATTGGATTTGACAGGAGCTCCGTGTTTATATTAAAGGAGCAGCTGGCAGACCCCGGGGGAAGGTTTCTGTTTTATTAAAGGGAGACTTAATATTAAATGTACATTTGAAAAAATGTATTCCCCTAAAAAGGGAACCAAATACGTTTTTGAAGAAAACTTTGAAAAGGCTGATGGCATTTAAGGAGGGTGTTGCCTTATGGGTGATGGGAAATCTCCATTAACAGCTGTAAATAAAATTGCATATAGATATATATATATTTCAGGTAGAAGGAAATATATTTAAAGTATTGAGTGCTGTGTATTTCTTACGGTAATTAACTACAACTTCAAAGGGTGGCCTTTTGTTTTCCTGTTTACATTGCACATGGGCTGTAAACAAAAGCCTGCTGTGACTCATCCAACCAGGCTGTGCCCAATATACATTTACTAGGTACAGTGACCAATCAGGGAGAATTATATTAGCCACCTTACAGAAAGGAGGGGCGGGGGTATATAATGCTTTTGTGAGCAAGCTAAGGGCGCTTGCTTTTGGTGTGTTAGAACAGACAGCATCCACGATGGGCTGACCTGAAGTTAACAGGTAATCTAACTATACTTGTAGCTTATATAGTATTGTAAAGATGGGCGTTGTTGGTAATTTGTAAATACTATGTAAGCCAGGGGACCTACACTGTACTTTGTGTTGTAAATACTGTCTGGTGTGTAATTTGTATATATTATGTAGCGATACCCCCAACTAAGAGAGCCGCTGAATTGATTTTTCGGGCCTGTAATGCACTGCTGTCAACCCCCAGCAATTGGCTCTAACCTCTCCTGGCACAGTCAGTAGGGGATGATAGGATTGTGTAACCCGTACTCTCGGAGGCACAATCCTGCAATAAACACAGCAATATGGTATAGCTATCAATAACTGTCTCTCCTGCACAGTAAATGACACAAACACAGGTGTACGTAACCCTGGCACTTTTACTGAGAATATTGGTTAAGCATAGAAACAGTATACATGAACACATGCAGAGCCCTGCAATGAAAGGGGTACTTTTGCAAACAGACAGATATAACAAGAAAACCAACGGTCCCCGCTGCAGCTATTCTACCTCCTGGGCAAAGAATGGCACCCAGAAATGTCTATGCTACTAAGTCAGGCCTGACTGTACTATGTAGAAGTTCTGCAGATAAAGATCTTTGCTAGCAAACGGTGGTGCACTTTTTGAAGAAAACAAGTTGTAATCCACAAAGAGAAAAAGGGTCTTGAACTTGGTGAACACAGGATAAGTCTTAGAGACTCCTAGATACTCAAGGCACTGTCCCTCCGGTGTGTGACTACAAGCACTAAAGTTAGTTCTGAACAGTAGTTATCTGGCCTAGGAGATCCTGTGTTTGTCTGTAAACAGGTGCTCTCTCACCCAACCAGACCAGTCCGTGTCTGTATCTTCCATTGCTGTGTCTCGGTACACAGATTCCACGACACCCGGGTCTTCGGACCTCCTGGCAACAGTACAGCAGCAGTTGGATGATGTCCCGCAAGCTCCTCGGTGGAAACGGAAGGCTCTTTGGAGAAAAACCCCGGCTTCAGGCCTTGTAACACAGCAGACTTGACACAGAGTTCCACTTGCTGGGCGGGCGGTGTCCAAAGAGGCCGAACTCAGTCCCGCCCCCCAGTTAAATAGCCCACCTCAGCAGTCTTTGCACGGGGCAATGCACCTTGGGTGTCCCGTGGCATTCTGGGTACGGTAGTCTCTGAGGCCTTAAAGCAATACCTCGCTACAATTATGCAACCCTTACCCTATCAATAAATGTGTATTGCGGATAGAACTACCTCTTTTTGTATAAGATCTCTCAGAGCAACAAGGGGAAACTTGTCGTAGCAGGGGATCTTAATATGTGTATGGATCCAAGGGTGGCTTCCTTCGTAGGGTCCACTCGACTTACAATACAGAGGCAGAACGAAATAAAGAGATTATTAGTGGAATGTCAGCTATTGGACTCTTGGAGGATTAAGCACTCTGAGATTACACTTATTACTCCCCTGTTTACAGATCATATTTAAAGGACAGATGCATTAAGGTGAAAAAACTTCTGGCAGTGACTGGACCCCCAGCCCCCCCCGTTTTAGTTACCTGAGCCCCTTAATTCCTTAAGCGGAGACTTGCTCTCCCTCTCTGCACGGGGTCCCTGCTCTTGATTGGATAGATTGATAGCAGCGCAGCCATTGGCTCCCACTGCTGCCAATCAAATCCAATAACGCGGGCACGAGTCCGGCATTCGTGTCTATGGACGCAAATGCTGGACTCGGGAGCGCACCCGCACGGAAACCCCCTGGGAGAGTGCTTCTCCTAAAGGGTTATCTGATGCGAGGAGGAGCCGCGAGCGTTGTCGGGGGACACCAAAGGAGGAGGATCGGGACCATTCTGTGCAAAACGAGCTGCACAGTGGAGGTAAGTATGACAAAAAAAAAAAACAGGAAGGTTTACAATCACTTTAAGGACGCGAGAATCAAGACCATTACGATTTCGGACCATGCCCCAGTAGTGATACAGCTAGAAGTCTTGCCAAAGGCCTTTAAACAAGTTTCTTGGAAATTGAATGACTCCCTTATTCAGGAGCCTAAGGTAATAAAGAAGGTAGAACAGGAGTTGGAAGGGTTTTTCTCCATTAACGATACAGTATAAGTTTTGATACCCATTTTATGGAAATCACACAAGGCCTACACAAGGGACAGACTAATAGGGATAGGAACACAAAAGAAAAAAAAAAAGGAGACAATGAATTCCCTTCTTGGGGAGATTCAGGGGTTGGAGCAACAAACCAGGCCTAAAGGTAAACCAGAGAAGCAGGAGTTAGAGAAAAACAACTAGCAGCACTCCTGGAACAAGAGACAAAATGTGCATTTCATTTAGTTCCAAAGGAAAGGTATCAATGGGGGAACAAACTGGGGAAATGGCAGGCAAAAACAGTAAGGGAGAAAAAAAAATTGTTCCTTTATCCCAAAAAATTTAAATGATAAAAGGGGAAATAGTACATTTATCCCCAGAGATAGCCAAGGTGTTCCACTTATATTATAGTCAGCTGTATAATGTTAGAGTAGGTTTGGGGGGGGGGGGCAGAGAGGATGGTTCTGTAGTACGGGAGTACCTCCAGGGACTAGATATCCTGTCAGGTTTCTGCAGCAAGGAGACCAGACACGGAGCTACACATAAAAACTGTGAGCAAACAAACAAGTATATATCCTTAAAAGTGAGATTTATTAACAGTGAACAGCAGTAAGAAAACACAGCAAACAGTGAACATAACTCCAACAAGAACCAAACCCTACTGACAAAATAGCTAAAGAACTAAATTACTGACTAAGGCCCCTTTCACACTACTGCAACTTCAAAGTCACATGATTTTGGTGCGATTTCAGGGAATGCCTGTGTAAGTGGCATCAAAATCGAACCAAAGTAGTGCAGGGACTACTTTGAAGTCGGAACGACGTGAAGTCATACTAATATGAATGGTTGTCATTGGAAATCATGGGAAACGACTTGTCATGCTACTTTGCCATCACAAATCGGGGGATAAGTTGTATAAGTGTAAAAGGGGCCTTAGTACAACTATTTACAAGGTACTGAGACAAGGGTACAGGGAATGCAGGGATGCAAGGTGGAGCATGACAAACTGTGTATTAAGCAAGGCAGAGGGGTGCAGGCTGGAACAGGATCTTTTGCAACAAGGGGGCACACAGAACAGTGACGAGCCGGGGAAAGGGAGGCGTAGCCTTAATTAGCCACTTAATGGCTGAACACAAGTGTGGCTGATAATTACAGCCTGCTGGCTTTTGGAAAACACCTGCTGGTGGACACTGGAACTGCAGCAAACAGTCGAGGGCAGCACAGTGCCACCAGCAGGTGAACTCGATCCTAACATATTCCTCCCTTAAGGAGCGACCTCTGGGCGCTCCATAGGGCCCCACCACCGGGGTTTGCAGGCCGACTGTGTACCCCAGTGCCCAGGTCTGAAGTTTGGCTTAGAACCCCACCGCCGGGGTCCCAAAACTGGCTGGGTTTTATACTGGTCAGATCCTTGAGGCACAACACCGAAGGCTTAGAATTCTTAAACACAGCCTGTGTTGGGACACTGAAAGATACCTGAATGCTTAATGCTAGAGTCCCTGGTCCGTGCAGATACCCTGACGCAAGAATGTCCCATCACAACTGGACCTTCTCTCTCTGTTGCTAGAGACTGCTCTGTATTTTACCTGCCACTCCGGTCTATCCAGGGCATAGGTTACCCCACTAGGGTCCCCAAATACGCCAGGGATCGCAGAGATGACCCCTGGGTCAGGACAAAGTTCATATGGAACACTGTCCTTTCCCATTGGACCTCCGCTACCGGGGCTGTAACAGCAGATGCAGTTCTCATGTTCAGAGTGGAGATCAGGACCTCCTGGTCTTGGCATAACAGGTTCAGCTGGCTGTGAAAAGAACTCAGAGCGGACAACAGGAGGGATCTTAACCAACACAGATAACCCATTTAAGCCATATAACACCGTTACTACAGAAGCCTCAGACACATCAGCAGGCGGGAGTTTAACCCAGTCAACAGAGTCCAGCTGAGCGGCAGCCCACGAATCAGCATAGTCCAGCTGGACAACAGCCCGGGAATCGGCATAGCCCAGCTGGGCGGCAGCCCGGGAATCGGCATAGCCCAGCTGGGCGGCAGCCCGGGAATCGGCATAGCCCAGCTGGGCGGCAGCCCGGGAATCGGCATAGCCCAGCTGGGCGGCAGCCCGGAATCGGCATAGCCCAGCTGGGCGGCAGCCCGGGAATTAGCATAGTCCAGCTGGGTGGCAGGCTGCAGGTCAACCGTGGCAGGCTTGGCAACAGACGGCAGCATGGAGGAGGCATTGACTCCATCGGTGGGTGGCAACATGGAGGAGGCAGGGACCCCATTGGCAGGCAGCAACATGGAGGAGGACTGGACACCACCAGCAGGCGGCAACATGGAGAAGGCATGGACACCATTGGCAGGCGGCAACATGGAGGAGGACTGGATCTCATGGCCAGCAGTCATCAGCATGAAGGACTGGATCTCACCGGCAGCAGTCAGTAGCACATCAGGTTAGGCAACGGGCACCGGCTCAGCAGGCTGGGCAGCAGGCACCGGCTCAGCAGGCTGGGCAGCAGGCACCGGCTCAGCAGGCTGGGCAGCAGGCACCGGATCAGCAGGCTGGGCAGCAGGCAATGGATCAGCAGGCAACATGGATAGTGGCAGAGTTGTAAGAGCAGGAGAATGGTTTTGTTTATTTTTTGGCTTAGATACTGGTGTTCTGCATATAGTTGCATTGTGCTGACCAGAGTGTACTGCTGATGGAAAGGTAATAACAGTACTGGGAAGAATAGAGGGAAGAGCAGCAGACATATAAGAAGAGGCCTGAGATGTTGCTTTGGGTAACGGCACTGCAGTGCACTTCAATGGATTGCATACAGAGTAAGTGTGGTTACTGGTAGCAGGATACTGATCTACATGAAGTAAAGAACACTCAGTAGCAGCTGTGGTTGCTAAGGGTAAAGGAGGAAGAGATTCTTGATTTTTAACAGCAGATCTGACTTTATGAGACCCATCTAGTACTGGGGATATGATCTCTGACCAAGCTTGTAGCAGAGGTTGAACGAAAGTCAGTTTATCTCTCCCTTGCTCAATTAACAAGTGCACAGCAGCAATACAATCCAACAACACCTGTTGCAAATAGGCTGAATACTGCTGGAAAAAAGAACCATCACAATGTTTCAGCAACCATCCAAAAAATCCAACCTGATACATAGTAAATGGAGGAGTAAACATCCTGGTCCTGAGAGATAGCCGGGAAATAATAGCTCAGAACAGACCCGAATCAAAGGTTGTACTTTGCTTAGGGAAAATCTGCACTGAACAGCTAAAGCATGTGCTATCAGAATGCTTCCCAGCAGTTCCTCCAAAGTGAGATCCTGCTACATGAAGCGACAATGGTCTTTATCTGTAAAAGGTATATCCATGCTAGAAACAAAAATGTATTAAGCAGCTGTGCACTTTAACCCAGGCACAGACAATATATATGTAAAAAGAGTGCAGCGCTAAAAAAAATTAAAATAAACATTTATATAAAAGTGCATTTGTGCTAATGCAAACAAATATACTAATATGCAGACAATCAATTATATATAAATAATAACGGTGAATAAAGTATGAAGACACATATGCAAAATTATCCGATTCCCGACCGGCTCACGCAGATTTACTGCGGCAGAATGCCTCTCCTGGGCAAAATTCCATACATATACGGCTCTTCCCAGGAGAGCCACCAGAGGGCGCTCAAGCTTGCATGCATGAGCGGCAGCACAGGGGTTTGTGTGTGTAAACACACAAATCCCCATGCTGTCAGAGGAGAGAAGACAGATCGTGGTTTCTACAAAGTAGAAACCACGATCCGTCATCTCTCCTAGTTAGTCCCATCCCCCCACAGTTAGAACACACAATAGGGAACACAGTTAACCCCTTGATCGCCCCCTAGTATTAACCCCTTCCCTGCCAGTTACATTTACATAGAAATTAGTGCATATTTATAGCACTGATCGCTCTGTAAATGTCAATGGTCCCAAAAATGTGTCAAAAGTGTCTGATCTTCCCGCTGCAACACTGCTAAAAATCACAGATCACTGCCATAGTTTGTAGACACTATAACCAATCAATATACGCTTATTGCATATCGGCCTAAACTGAGGATTTTTTTTTTTTTTAATTGGGATATGTACTGTAGCAAAAAAGTAAGATATTGTTTTTTTTTTTCAAAATTGTCACTCTTGTTTTGTTTATGGCACAAAAAATAAAAACAGTGCTCAAATACCACCAAAAGATAGCTCTATTTGTGGGAAAAAAAGGACGTTAATTTTGTTTGGGTACAACATCGCACGACCGGTCAATTGTCAGTTAAAGCGACGCAGTACTGTATCGCAAAAAATGGAAAGCAAAATCTTCCGGGGTTGAAGTGATTAAATCACATGTGAATAAAGTGCAATAGTGCAAACAAAAAACTCATATAGAGCTAAATTCCATCAAAGAAAGTCCCATGGGAGAAAAGAGTGTTTGAAAATGACGATCATACACATGATGGCGAGACAACCATCACCATAAAAAAAATGGAGGCTTACCGGAAAGCCAGCGACCCCTCTTACTCAGAGAGGTCACACAGCGCTTGGTTGGATCTCTGATCCGCTGAGAAGGAAAGCTGGACGTTCCTGTCCTATGGCTGTGGATGGTATACACCAGGAGGTTCACAGCAACTCAGGATACAGGATGCAGTATTAGGAAGCCTCAATAGCAGAATGTTTAGGAGACAAAAACACTCCACATAGTGTGATACTGTCTCAATATCCAGTTTATTAAACAACACACTTACATAAAAGTCCAAGCTATGATCATGTCACAATCCACAGATCAATCAGATAAATTCCTTGCGAGTTTCAAGCAGTGAGCACGCAGGTGCAGCAGCATGTGTACGTGACTATCCCAATGATCGTTTCATCATAAATGACATCATCATGGGTACATACACATGCCTAATGCTTTTTTAAATAGTCCCATTGAGGGACAAGGAAGCGTTGCCATAGGTCAGATAGAAATTACCTTTACATCCATTGGTAAACATAACAAGTCTCACCATAGGTTAAATGAAAGAATGACCTCTGCAGCCAATGGTAAAAAAGAGTATGCCCATCAATTAGGGAAAACAGTTGTTCCTAATCAGCAAAAAAAGGGAATTTAAATGCACAGCACCCATCTTGTGGGTCATAACAAAATCCCCATAGAGGCAAATTTTTGCCCTTCACTCAAGGCCAACAGTTCTTCCTAATCAGCTAAAAAATAATTAAATGCACAGCGCCATCTTGTGGATCATAACAAAATCCCCATAAATATAAAAAAAAACACAAACATTTTAATTGAATTACGTGGACACGATTCCTCATCATCCCAAGTATTCACAGAATAGTATAATAACAAAAACAATATAATCCTAATTCAAAATTGGTTAAAATATCTAAAAAAAATAATAATTATGAGGTTTATAGAACCACACATGCATACAAAACATATGTATCCCTAAGGGCATCTAAACCATTCAATTAAACCTCAAAATCAGACGGAATATGATGATTAAAAAAAAAAAAGATGATTAAGTGTCCCTAAAGTCATCTAACCATCCAATTTGACCACAAAATTAAAAGGACAAATGGTGATGAATTAGTGGTGGAGGGGACATCAACTTTAATTAACCAGTTCAGCCCCGGAGGATTTGGTTGCTGAATGACCAGAGCACTTTTTACAATTTAGCACTGCGCTGTTTTAACTGGTAATTGTGCGGTCATGCAATGTTGTGCCCAAACGAAATTTGCATCCTTTTTTCCTAACAAATAGAGCTTTATTTTGATGGTATTTGATTGCCTCTGCGATTTTTATTTTTTGCGATAGAAGACCGAAAATTTAGAAAAAACAATATTTTCAACATTTTGTTATAAAAAAATACAATAAACTCAATTTTAGTCATACATTTAGGCCAAAATGTAATCGGTCACATGTCTTTGGTAAAAAGAAAATGTCAATGAGATTATATTTATTGGTTTACGCAAGTTATAGCGTCTACAATCTAGGGTAAATTTTCTGGAATTTACGCAGCTTTTAGATTGCCTGCCCATCTCATTTCTTGAGGTGCTAAAATGCCAGGGCAGTACAACCCCCCCCCCCAAATGACCCCATTTTGGAAGGAAGACACCCCAAGGAAATTGCTGAGAGGCACGTTGAGCCCATGGAATATTCTATTTTTTTGTCACAAGTGATTAAAAAATGACAAAAAAAAAAAAAAAATGTAAAAAAAAAAATTACACAAAGTTGTCACTAAATTATATATTGCTCAAACATGCCATGGGCATATGTGAAATTACACCCCAAAATACATTCTGCTGCTTCTACTGAGTATGGGGATACCCCACATGTGTGGGACTTTTTGGCAGTCTAACCGCGTACAGGCCCCCGAAAACCAATAACCACCTTCAGGTTTTCTAAGGGCGTAAATTTTTGATTTCACTCATCACTGCCTATAACAGTTTTGGAGGCCATGAAATGCCCAGATGGCACAACCCCCCCCCCCCCCCAAATGACCTAATTTTGGAAAGTAGACACCCCAAGCTATTTGCTGCGAGGCATGTTGAGTCTTTTGCAGATCTCACTTTTTGTCAAAAAGTTTTGAAAATGTAAAAAATTAAAAATTAAATATTTTCTTTCTTCATTTTCAAAAATAAAGGAGAGCTGCAAAATACTCACCATGCCTCTTAGCACATACCTTGGGGTGTCTTACAAAATTGGGTCATTTGGGGGGTTTTGTGATATCTGGACATGTCAGGGCCTCAATAACTGATAGGTAGTGAGGAGTAAAAATAGGCTTTTTATCCTCACCGTAAAATCCTTTTCTCTGAGTTCATGGACGATCATAGCCTTAATCTCGACAAAGTGGGTATTAACACTTTCTGCCTAGTCACTCCTAAAGGAAGGCTAACAACTTCAAAGCTGAACATCCCCGCCCAGGGGGCAGTCCTATTGACTATATCCTCTCAGCCTGCACTAAGCAGATCAGTTTGTCAAAAGCAGTACAAACTTAAAAAAGAGGGGTGGGTGCTGTATCCGTCCATGAATTTAGAGAAAAGGATTTTACGGTGAGTATAAAAATCCTATTTTCTCTTTCGTTCATGGACGGACACAGCCTTAATCTTGACAAAGTGTGATGTCCCAAAGCAGTGCCAAAAACAAGGGGCGGGAACAGCATTAAAACAACTTCACCCCAAAACAAAACAGAGCTCCTCAACGGAGGAGTTGCATTTCTCAACAGCCGCCTGCAATACCTTGCGGCCGAAGAAGCATCCGAAGATGCACACATCAACTTGTGAAAGTGTGAACGGACGACCAGGTCGCCGCCTTACACACCTGGGAAACAGATGCTTGATGCTCTCAGAGCTCAGACAGCATCGTCTCCTAGGATTCGACGGATGAGGACACAAGGATGGCAGTACAATGACTTCCTTGAGATGGAAGGTCGAAACGATCTTAGGAAGAAAAGAAGGCTGCGGACGCAGCACCACCTATCCTTGTGGAAGATCAATTAGGGAGCTTTGCATGACAAGGCTGCCAGCTCAGAAACCCGTCTTAACTGACGTAACAGCCACAAAAAGGACCACTTTCTGAGAAAGTGTCAACAAGGGAACATCCCTGATGTCAAACGGTGGTTTCTGAAGCACCGAGAGGCCATGCCGTTAATCTAAGAGGCACCTATTGCCCTGGTCGAATGCGCCGTGACAGGGAGGCGCCCGACCCTTTATGGCGTAAGCCTGAATCATGATCTGTCGGATCCACCTTGACATGGTGGCCGACGAGACCATTGGGCCCTTCTTGGGACCAGCCACTGAAACAAACAGTGAGTCTGAACTCCGGAATGGAGCAGTAACAGACAAGTATACTCTTATGCCGTGTACACACGATTGGTTTTACCGATAAAAATAGTCCGATGGACTTTTTTCATCGGACAAACCGATCGTGTATGGGCCCCATCTGTCTTTTTTCCATCGGTGAGAAAAAATAGAACATGTTTTAAAAGAGGACAATTTCCGAGCACGCCTCATGGTAAGAACTCGGAGTCTGACAGCCCCGGTCTCTTAGCACCTGGCTCTCAATAGCCATGCCGTTAAAGCCAGTGACTGTAAAACAGGATGGCGTATGGGACCTTGCAACAGCGGGTCATTTCTTAGCGGTAGACGCCAAGAGGTGCCTACTATCAGATGCACTAGATCGGCGTACCAAGGACGCCAAGGCCAATCCGGAGCAATTGGGATTCTTGGAATTCTCTCTGCCTCCAGTCTGCTTAGCAGATGAGGAAGGAACTTAGGAGGAGGGAAGTCATAGATTAGCCGGTATTGACTCCATGGTGCCACTAACGCATCTGTCGCGTCTGCTCATGAGTCTCTTGACCTGGCCGCCAACCTCAATACCTTCCGATTGAGTCGTAGGAATCTACGTCTGGTGTGAGTTGAGTTTCTTGCTCCTCCTTGATGGTTGACATACGCCACCGCCGTGGCGTTGTCCGACTGGATCCTGAATGGACGCCTCTGTGGCCTCTGAGACCATGTGGAGAGGCACAGCCTGATCGTCCGGAATTCTGGGACGTTGATCAGCAAGTGGGATTCCTCCGGAGTCCAGCGACCCTGGTCGACTGAACCCCCCAGACTCCCCCCCCAACCGGTAAGGCTGGCGTCCGTCGTGATCACTATCCAGTGAAAGGGAAGAAACTACTTCCCGGACAGAAGTGCTGGTGATGTCAGCCACCAAACTAGGTAGGTCCTGACTAGGTTGCTCACCAAGATTTGACAATCCAGGGATGATGGGCACTTGTCCCATCTGGACAGACTTTCCTTCTGTAACACTCGCGTGTGAATTGCGCATATGGTACCGCCTCGAAGGAGGCTACCATGAGGCCCAGGACTCGCCTGTAAAAGTGGCGTGACGACCATCCTGGGGATGTCAACTGCCGCACCGCAGCCTGAAGGGTCTGCAACTTTCCCATTGGGAAAAAACTTTTGCCTCTGAGGAGTCCAGAGTCAACACCAGCTATACTAGGAGTTGAATCGGTACCATACTGCCTTCTGAGTGTTCGGCACTTAAGCCAAGTATCGGAGGGTCTGATGGGTTATAGACACGCTCTCCTCTAACTCTGAGGTTGAGTGGCCCTCAGAAGAATCTCGTCCAAGTAGCCAATGATAGAGATGCCACGCTGTCTTGGCCAGACTCAGGGCGAGCACCCTGGTGAACACCCTCTGTGCTGATGCCAGGCCAATGAGCGCGCCACCTCTGGTAGTTGTCTTCCCCGGCCGCAAAGTGTAGCCATCTCTGATGCCTGACGCATATGGGGACCTGCAAGTATGCGTCCTTGCCAAGGATACCAAAAATCCCCCGGATGGAGGGCAGCGACAACAGAGCGAACCAACTCCCTCCGGAATCTTTGTACCCTCACAAAGCAATTGAGGGGCCTAAAATCCAAGATTGGGCAAACCCCCTCCTTCTTGGTACTACAACAGGTCTGAGTAAAAACCCCTGAAACCGTTCCTGTACTAAAACCAGGAATATCACCCTGCGTATCCGCAGGTCTTGAACCGCCCCATCTAGGTCTTCCTGACGAGTCGGCTGAAGCTGGCGGTTGGAGGAAACAAATCATAAATCTGTTCGGAGGTCAAGAGAGAACTATCTTGTACCCTGAGGAAACTACTTCGCAAACCCACCGGTCGGGGATCTGAGATGTCCACTGGGTCGCAAATTCGCGAAGACGTCCCCCCACCCGAGAGATGGGTGGGGACAGACCATTATGCGGACGTAGATTTGTTAGCAGAGTTGTTGGGCTTGCGAAACCAGGGACGCTTTTGTCCCTCAGCAGGCGCCTTATCGGATGGGATCGTCTATTTGCCGCACTAGGCGGACGAAAAAAAACGCTTGTTCGCGGTGAAGGAGGGCCCTAGCCAACGGCGTGGCTCCTTACCCTTTTTTGGATTGTGGGAGCAGCATGCTCTTACCTCCTGTGCCATATTTAATAATGTCATCCAGGGATGTTCCAAAAAAAAAATCTGTCGCCCTTAAAGGGCAAATCCATCAGAGCTTTTTTGTAAGATTGTTCCGCGTACCAATCCTAACCAAGTAGACGGCGTAACACCACTGCATAGCTTGAAGCTCTGGCCAGCAGAGGAATCTGTCCAAGGCTGATTCGCAAATGAATTTTAGGCCCTGTACCATTGGTCAGCTAGGGCTGTCCGGGGAAACCTGGAGTGCCTTTAACCCATTGTGATAAGGTCACTTATCAGAACCCTATTACGTGCTGACCCGGTGCCGGAGACTTTCTCACTGTCCGGCCGATCTCGGTCGGCATCCTTAGATACATCAGAGCCAGGCCTAAGCAGTAGCTGGACTCGGCTCTGCATCTGAGTTGTCCCCAGCAGATGGCAGGGGCGCTTTCTAGCCCCCTTTTTCCCACGCGCTGCTTCCACCTTGGCAACAAAGGCATCTAGGATTGCCGACATAGCGTCCGATACATCGGGTGCAGGGACATCAATTGCAAGCTCAGGTGTTTCAGGGGAAAAAGCGTCTGCTTCTGACACCATGCTGACCCACGTGCCTGACACAGTGACTTCAAGGCAAGGCACAGTAACCCACCCTCCTAGCTGCAGCAGAGATGAGGGGTTCCCACCCAGAGGACTCACCACCCTGGAACAGAGAATGGCTGCCACTTGGTAGAGCTGCTTCCTTGTCAGCTATGCAGTCTGACCCTTCAGCAGCGTGTGTCTGTCAGTCTGCGCCGTTTAAATGCTGTCTGATAGATGGCAAAAAAGATGGCCGCCGAGTGGCCACTAGAGGCCAAACAACGCAGCGGGCCACAAGAACATGGCCGCCGAGCGTAGATAGAGCGTGATGGCACCAAGAAAATGGCTGCCCAGCGGCAGCTAGAAGCCCAAAAAGTGTGGCTACAAAAATATGGCCACCGACCATAGTAGATCTCAGGAAAAACAGGCCGAAGTGCGGTCGATAGAGATCAACCAATGCCACGGTTCCCAAGCACCTGGCCACCGGGCGTAATACAGCATGGGGCCCAGGACAGAGGCCGCCGTGCGGCCGCTAGAGGCAGACATTGCGCGGCCACAAGAACATGGCCGCCGCATCAGCAGAAAATCACAAGAAAAAAGGCTGCCAGCCTGACACAGGGACTCACAACAGAACGTAAACACAGCAGGATCACCAAAAACATTGCCGCCGAGCGGAAGCTAGAGGCCAAATACAGCGCGGTCACAAGAACATGGCTGCCAGTGCATATAGACAATACAGCATGGATCACAGCAAAAATGGTCGCCGACAGCATGGAGCAGGACACATAGGTAAGCAAATCTCTTTTAAGCAGCTTATAACAATGCTTTAGCGGACGTACATGTACAGTTCCCCACAGGTGAAGCCCTCCCCAGGTGAACCCCCGCCCCAGCAGCTAGCTCAGAGAGCCTAGGGAGGAGGGAGGGGAGGAGGGAAGATAGAACCCCCTACTCACCTCTCCAGGAATGCCCAGCTCTGTCTTCCCGCAGAAGCAGGAAATTAATACTTACCCTTCCTGTAGGATTATGCTGGAAGCATCCCAGACAGACCATCTTCCGCATGGTAACGGAGATGACTGTTGGCCAGGCTAACCCGTAGAGCGACGGGCATGTCGTGGACGACCCAGTGCGTAGCTATGCTCGGCACACGCTCGGTGGCCGAAACTTGGGAGACTACAAGTATCCAGGATCCAGCCTGTCAACCAGTCGGCAGTTGATTGAAGATCACAGTAACAAAAATAAAAAAATAAAATTTCAATCTGGAATCAAAAAACCTCCAGGCCTATGGGCCCGAAGGGAGCTATGTCTTCTCCTTAGCTAGGCAGAAAAAACTGATCTGCTTAGTGCAGGCTGAGAGGATATAGTCAGTAGGACCGCCCCCTGGGTGGGGCTGTTCAGCTTTGGAGTTGTTAACACTTTCTGCCTAGTCACTCCTAAAGGAAGGCTAATACCCACTTTGTCAAGATTAAGGCTGTGTCTGTCCATGAACGAAAGAGAAATCACAATTTTACGCCTTTAGAAAGCCGAAGGTGGTGCTTGGTTTTTGGGGTCCTGTACACGGTTAGACTCCCAAAAAGTCTCACACATGTGGTATCCCCATACTCAGGAAAAGCAGCAGAATGTATTTTGGGGTTTATTCCACATATAACCATGCCATGTTTGAACAATATATCATTTACTAACAACTTTGTGTAAAAAAAAAAATAGAATCTTTTTTAAACATTTTCTCTAAACTTAAAATTTTCCACGGACTCAACATGCCTCTCAGCAAATAGCTTGAAGTGTATTCTTTCCAAAATGGGGTCATTTGGGGGGGTTTTGTGCTATCATGACATTTCAGGGCCTCTGAAACTGAGGAAGTGAAATCACCATTTTGCGCCATTAGAAAGCCTGAAGGCAGTGCTTGGATTTTGGGGTCCTGTACGCGGCGAATCAGAATAATGTATTTTGGGGTGTAATTCCACATATGTCCATGGCATGTTTGAGCAATATATCATTTAGTGACAACTTTGTGCAAAAAGAAAAAAAAAAGTGTAATTTCCCCGAAACTTGTGGCAAAATATAAAAAATATTCCATGGACTCAACACGCCTATCAGCAAATAGCTTGGGGTGTCTACTTTCCAAAATGGGGTCATTTGTGGTAGGTTTTGAACTGCCCTGGCATTTTATGCACAACATTTAGTAGCTTATGTCACACATCACCCACTCTTCTAACCACTTGAAGACAAAACCCTTTTTGACACATTTTGTTTACATGAAAAAAAAAAAATTTTTTGCAAGAAAATTTGTTTGAACCCCCAAACATTATATATTTTTTTAAAGCAAAGGCCCTACAGATTAAAATGGTGGGTTTTACAATTTTTTTTTCACACAGTATTTGCGCAGCGATTTTTCAAACGCAATTTTTGGGGAATTTTTTTTTGTTTTTAATTTTAATGCACTAAAACACACTATATTGTCCAAATGTTTGATGAAATAAAAAAGATGATCTTATGCCGAGTACATGGATACCAAACGCGACATGCTTTAAAATTGCGCACAAATGTGCAGTGGCGACAAACTACATACATTTTTAAAAGCCTTTTAAAGCCTTTACAGGTTACTACTTTAGATTTACAGGAGAGGTCTACTGCTAAAATTACTGCCCTCCATCTGACCTTCGCTGTGATACCTCACATGCATGGTTCAATTGCTGTTTACTTATGACATCAGACCGACATTTGCGTTCGCCTTTGTGCGTGAGCACGGGGGGGCGAGCTTTTTTTTTTTATTATTTATTTAGATTTTTTATTTTATCTTTAAACTGTTCCTTTCATTTTGTTTTTTTATAATTTTTGTTGTTATCTCAGGGAATGTAAATATCTCCTATGATAGCAATAGGTAGTGACAGGTACTCTTTTTTGAAAAAAATGGGGTCTCTCCTCTGCCCTCAAAGCATCTGACCACACCAAGATCGGTGTGATAAAATGCTTTCCCAATGGCGCTGTTTATATCTGGTGAAACCTAAGTCATGAAATGCTCATAGCTTCCAGTTTCTTAGGCCATAGAGATGATTGGAGCCGTTCTGGTCTCTGATCAGCTCTATGGTCAGCTGGCGGAACCACCGGCTGCATTCTTGGGCTCCCTGTTGGGACAGGAGAGCCCGAGAAAACCATGAGAGACGGGTGGGGGGGGGGGCGTTCCCTCCCACTGCTTGTAGAAGCAGTCTAGAGGCTAATTAGCTGCTAGGATTGCTTTTACATGAAAGCCGACCGCTAGCTGAAAAGAATGATACCAAAATGATACCTAAACCCACAAGCATCATTCTGGAATAACCACTCAAAGTCCAGCAACATACCAGTACAAAAAACGTGATGGTGACTGCGCTGTAGTGTATCAAATTGAATAAAACGGGGAGGGAGAGGGAGTATGAATGAAAATCGGAGGGGATGTGACAAACAAAAGTGAAAGGTGTGGAAAGGAGGGGGAGGGGGAGGGGAAATTGAGGGAAAATAAAAGGCAGAGTGAGTAAGTAATTAGCTAGTGCTTGGCTAACTAGCAATAGTGTGCAATGTGCACAGTGACACAAATGTACGTGCACTAATAAAGGACTGATCAAAATATACAATCAGAAAAAAGAAAAAATATGTAACAGTGAATAATGAGCAATATTGTGACATATAGAACCAATATCTAAATGATCCAAATGTGCAACACGTGTTAAAAAATTTAATCACTAGAACATATTGATAATCCACAAACATGATCCATAAATGGGAAGAATAGGATGCTAGGATGCTAGGTTGCTCCAGGAAGGTGAAAGATATTAGATCAGAGGAAGAACGGAAAGGTGGAAGAGGTGACATGAACACAGTAGATGAGTTTTAATAAATGTCCTTAGTGGTTTCAGACCCACACTATTTCTCCTTCCTTATTTTTTCAAAATTCCAACTTTGTGACTGCCGCTGCTGACACCTGAGGGTTGCATCGATTGCACCATAGATGCCACACTCTTTCCCACTGGCACGAGCTCGGCGCTAGTTTGGATTGAGGTCCACGCTCACTATACTACAAGTGAGTGTGTGAATGTATGCACCAGCTATCCACCTTGCTGGCACTCACAAAGTTGCGCTATTGATGTGCCTTTTGTTTATGTTTTCTCATATATACTCCAATGAGTAACGGTGCCACAAAGACCAGGCCATAAGGACGCGATACCCCCCTTCACTACAGAGAGCTGCTGTATACCGCCCCCCCCTCCAACAGGGAGGTAAGCTAGGTGTGACCACAGGGTGGACGTCACAGGATTTTCTCCAAGCACTCCATTGGTGACGGGACTTTATCTATATATGACTCATCCATATACCATATATTTATAAAAAGTTATTTTGGAAGTATCGGGAAGTCACCACCAGGACCTATTTGGGACTGTCTTTCTTTATTAGTTTAGTTCACTTATGCACTGAGTGTGTTATTCCATTCATCCTATTCTTCCCATTTATGGATCATATTTGTGGATTATCAATATGTTCTAGTGATTAAATTTTTTAACACGTGTTGCACATTTGGATCATTTAGATATTGGTTCTATATGTCACAATATTGCTCATTATTCACTGTGTTACATATTTTTTCTTTTTTCTGATTGTATATTTTGATCAGTCCTTTATTAGTGCACGTATATTTGTGTCACTGTGCACATTGCACACTATTGCTAGTTAGCCAAGTACTAGCTAATTACTTACTCACTCTGCCTTTTATTTTCCCTCACTTTCCCCTCCCCCTCCCCCTCCTTTCCACACCTTTCACTTTTGTTTGTCACATCCCCTCCGATTTTCATTCATACTCCCTCTCCCTCCCTGTTTTATTCAATTTGATACACTACAGCGCAGTCACCATCACGTTTTTTATACTTTATTGTTCACTTGGACCAGACCCTTCGGTGATTGCTGCAGTATCCCATCCGTTCCCTACCATTCCCCTACACCTCCCACCCGTTTCACTACTCAGCTAGCGCGAGGGTTTTGTCTGTTTTATATAAACATACCAGTACGTTGCTGGTCCTTGTTGGGCATACATTGTAATGCTCTTTTTTTCATGCAGCCTGTGGGCTGCATGAAAAAAAGAGATTGATCGGTAAGTATGCCCACTATTAGAATACTGCCCTTCATCCACCCACTTCTAATGATGGGCATACATGAGCCATTTTTTTTTTTTTTTAACTGTGGTGGTGAAATCACCTCCTACAGCGATGGAGTTGCTGATTTACGTATCGTGGGAGCAAACGCTGTTGCTGTCAAGATAAGTAAATCAGTGCTGCAGCTGGTGTACCTGCTAAGCAAATGATGGTTAACAATAAAACAAAGTAACATTACAGCATAACAGTAAGACCTTGCAAAGCAAATACAATAAAACATAGTAAAAACTTTAACGCAATCTGTGCCTAAAAAAGATATGCCGAAGCATGGGGGCAATCCGCCCCTAATGTTAGGGGCAAATCGCCCCTCCACCCCTGCCCTCATGCTTCGGCATATATGCTTTTTTTTTATTTTTTTAACTGTGATGGTGAAAGCACCTTCTACAGCGCTGGAGTCGCTGATTTACAAATCGTGGAAGCAAACGCTGATGCTGTCAAGATAAACAAATCAGTGCTGCAGCTGAATGGCGTACCTGAAAAACACACAGTAAAACAGTAAAGTATAAAATAATTACATACCTGAAAAGCAAACATAATAAAACATTGCATAAGCTTAGAATACAGTAAACAAGAGCAGAACGGGGGGCGTGGCCTGACGCAGCATGTGAGCAGACGTTCCTCTCTGCAGCTCCAAGATCCCTCTGCACAATCCTTCGCAATCCTGCTAACCTGCCAAACCAATCGGCCCAAAACTTTCTCCAGACACCCAAGAGGGACCCTGCTACTCATCCACGGAAGAATTTTGGTGGATGGGAGGAAGAAAAGGGAGAAAACAGCCCCCGGTCAGGATGAATATTACCACTCGGTCCTCCCAAGATGGCCGCCTCTCCACCATGCTACATGTGCCTCTCTCATCTACACCGGAACTCTTCGGTGACGATCTGGACCCCTCACTACCACCATCCCCTGGGGCTTCAGCCCCTTCAATACCCCTGGCCCACCCCGCTCCGAGTGATGACGGTCTCGAGGAGGGGCCGGAACCGGAGCCCACCTTGCTGGATGTTCTCAAAATCCTGAAGGTAAATCATTCTGATATTATGGGGAAGGTGGAGGAACTAAAGCTGGACATTACTATAATGCGCCAGGACATGCATAAGGTCAGGGACCGGGTCGCTGAGACAGAACGCCGCATTAGTGACCTGGAAGACACTGTAGGCCCGGCCCTGCCTGTGCTGAAAACCCATGGCAACAGAATTCAATCGTTGGCAGATAAGATCGACGATTTGGAAAATCATTTACGTAGGAATAACCTGCGCCTGGTGGGCCTCCCAGAACGGGTCGAGGGTGCAGACCCGGTATCCTTCCTTGAATGCTGGTTTACCCAGGAATTTGGCAAAGACTGCCTGTCCCCATGTTTTGTGATCGAACGGGCCCACAGGGTCCCTGGGAGACCGCTCCCTGCTGGAAACCCCCCTCGCACCATGGTTATCCGCCTCCTAAATTATAGGGACAGGGACGCTATCCTGAGGGCTGCCCGCATAAAGGGAAGCCTGAAAATCAACAACGCATCGGTCTCCCTCTACCCAGATTACTCCCCAGCAGTTCGTGCTGCGAGAGCCAAGTATCAACATGTTAAACAGAAGTTGAGAGAACAGACCATACAATACTCCATGCAATTTCCCGCAACGCTGAGAGTCGTCCACCAGGACCAAGTGCACTTTTTTCATAACCCTGCTACTGCGCTTTCCTGGTATGAATCCCTGTCCAAACCCGGCCGCGCATCTGACCGACCACCTGCAACCTGATCGGGGTATCCCCCCCGCACAGGCTACAAAGCCACTTCATTTTCTTTTTCTCGCCCCTATCGGGGGCTCTTTGTGCCTATGGCAGGTACCTTATTCTACAGCTCGACAAGAGGCTATGGATCTTTAAGGGGAAGATTGGGATGCTGCAGTTGTTTTCCTTTTTCTTTCCCCTTTGGTTTTCTTTTTTTTTTTTCTTTTTTTGTTCTCTGATCATTGACTGATCGAAATAGTTTGCTGACTTGCCTGTATTGGCCATGTTCCTAGTGTCTACTAGCAGTTTTGGGACAAAGCCGGCCCCTTGTTCTTGGGGTACGGCAGGGGTAGTAACGAAATCAATGTGGATTTCAACTGGTAATGTATGTGTAATGGTTTGTGTGTTTGCATGGATGGTGGTTGTGTGGATGTGTTTATGGGTACTCCTTTTCTCCTGCTCCCCCCCAGTGTTGGATTGCAGCCGCGCCGGTGACAAGTGTCTGATTTGTATTACCATATATGGGCCCCTTTTTAACCCCCCGCCATGTCTATAATCACATGCATCTCCTGGAATGTCCGGGGGTTAAATTCTAAATTTAAAAGAGCATCCTTATTTGAATTTCTCAAGCCACATAGGCCACAGATACTATGCCTACAGGAGACACATCTCCTAGGCTCCAAAATACTTGCTTTGAAAAAACACTGGGTGTCACAGGGGTATCATTCCACGTACTCAAATTATGCTAGGGGAGTCTCTGTCCTCATAAGGAAGGGACTCCCTTTCTCCTGTGACCAGGTAGTTATTGACCCAATGGGTCGGTACGTTTTTTTACTGTGTAAAATCCACGCCACCCCATTGCTCTTGGTGGTGGTGTATGCCCCCCCCCCTGTCACGGCTGCAATCTTCACTGACTTAAGTTTACAGTTTTCTAAATTGCCGGGTCTGCCTACCCTTGTGCTGGGGGATTTCAATTCTGTCCTGGACCCAGGTCTGGACAGGTTGAGGCCCCTCCAATATGAATCCAAGCTATTTAGCCACTGGTGTGCCTCCTTTGGTTACGTCGACCTTTGGCGGCGTGGCCATCCACTGATAAAAGAATACTCCTGTCAATCCAGAACATATGGTACTCTTTCCAGGCTGGATTATGCCCTGGGAACCTCTGATATGGTCCCTTATGTTAAGTCGGTCGCATACATCTCGCAGACAATCTCAGACCATTCGGCCCTTAAGATAGAGTTGGTGATGGGTCACCGACCCTCTTTTCGGCAGTGGAGGCTCAGCCCTTGCTGGATCTCCACCCCCGAAATACAGGACCCGGTGGGACAGGACATGTCCCACTTTTGGGCGGATAATGAAGGATCTGCCTCCCCTGGCCCCACATGGGACGCCTTTAAGGTGACTGTGCGGGGTTCATACATCTCTAACACTACCAGACATAAAAAAAAACCTCCAGGCCACTCTTTTAGCCCTAGAGTCCTCCTTGGAGATTGCGAGGGCCCAGTATTCTGCGTCCCCCACCCCGGACTCCCACGGGGTCCTGGTGGGGGCGCATAGGGCCCTGGACCTCCACAGGGTGGATGTAACGCAGAAACAACAGAGATATCTGACGGCCAGGCTGCTTGAACACAGTGGGAAAAATGGCAAGATGTTGGCATATCTCTCCCGCATGGACTGTGTTGATAGGACTATTCCGCAAATCCAGGTGCCGGATGGCTCCATCGCTTCAGACCCTAGGACCATTAATCTAACTTTTAAATCCTTCTATGAGGACCTATATTCGTCCCAGCCCTCTCCACCTGAATGGGAAACTATGGGTTTCTTCGAGTCTCTCCGGTTCCCTGTACTGGAGGACTCACACAGATCCATCTTAAATGAACCTTTGACGGTAGAAGAAATTACCACTGCCATATACTCACTCCCCCCGAACAAAACTCCTGGATTGGACGGTTTGCCCGCTGAATGGTACAAACACTATGCTGGGGACTTGGCACAGAGGTTGCACTCTCAGTTTGGGCAGGCAATGGAGGAGGGCGTTCTCCCCTCCTCCATGTGTGAGGCCCTGATTGTGGTGATCCCCAAGCCTGATAAAGATCCAACGCTATGTGGCTCATACCGTCCAATCTCCTTACTCAATAGCGATGTTAAGATACTGGCCAAGGTACTGGCAGTGAGACTACAAAAGATTATCCTACACCTTATCCATAGGGACCAAACTGGATTCATGCCTGGAAAGAGTACATATGACAACATTAGACGATTGTTCATACATATCCATAGAGCTGACACTGAGCATAAAAGTGGCCTGGTGTTGTCCCTGGATGTGATGAAGGCCTTTGATACTGTGAAATGGACCTTTTTGTGGGAAGTCATGCACCGAATGGGTTTTAGTCACCAATTTATAAAATGGGTTCGCCTGCTATATATCAATCCCAGGGCAAGAATATGTACTAACAAGGATGTATCGGATGTCTTTTCTTTACACAGGGGAACACGGCAGGGCTGCCCGCTCTCGCCACTCCTGTTCGCACTTGCCATAGAGCCTTTGGCTCTGGCGGTGCGACAGACGGCGTCGGTGGGCGGCATATGTTATGGTAATCTTACAGAGAAGATCTCATTATATGCTGATGACGCATTAATATACCTTGATGGCACAGAACAGTCCTTTAAATCGTTAATGGAAGTGGTGGAGGAGTTCGGGAGGGTCTCGGGACTAAAGGTGGGCTGGGACAAGTCTGTTGCTTTTCCCATAGGCCCCAAACAGGATTATACTTACTTATCTCACTCTAACCTGTCAGTCAGATCCACATTTAAATATTTGGGCATTCACATTAATGCAGACCTGGCCCTCTTTGAATCTCTTAACATTGCCCCAGTTGTTACACACATGGAGACCAGGTTGCAAACTTGGGCCTCATTACCTTTGAATTTGATAGGGCGGGTGAACATATTTAAAATGATATACCTACCTAAATTTTTATATGCCTTTAGGGCATCCCCTATTTTTCTCTACAAAAAGCTCTTCAAAAGAATAGACTCGTTATTATCCTCCTTCCTATGGCAGGGGACCAATCCCAGAATAGCGAAGGCTTCCCTCCAGGCCTCTAAGGGTGATGGGGGACTGGCCTGCCCCAACTTGCGACACTATTTTATAGCAGCCCAATTAACCTATGTCTATGAATGGTTCCAGGGGGCCTCCGCATCCTGCTCTACCTATCTACTGCAGGCACTTGCTGGCCTAGAGACCCCATTGGTAGATATTATGCATAGATCTTTACCAAAACGATGCTCCCGCGGCTCCCCGATAGAAGTGAGTTGGTTGGCCTGGCATGAAGGGAATAAGACGATTTCAGAATTGGGGGGGGTCTCACCGAAAACCCCCCTATGGCATAACCCCAATCTTCTGGAGCTCATGGGTCACCCCGATGCATTGTGGTGGACACGGCTGGGCATTACCCACGCTGCCCACATTTTTCTCAATGGTGAATTTATCTCTTTTGAAGTCCTGAAAGCTACAAGTGGATTATCAAATAAATTCTATTTTAAATATCTTCTCATACGACACGCTGTCCGTGCGCAGTTTCATGGCCTGACTCTTGAGCTCGCTGAATCCCCGCTTGAGGCATTGATGTCGTGTTCTGGCATTACGAAATTAGCCACGACCATTTACTCCCGACTGCAGACGGGTGGGAGTTCTCCCTTCCGTGCTGCACAGCGGAAGTGGATGGTCGACATCCCTGGGCTTTCAGAGGAGGGGTGGGAGGAGGCCTCTGGGGCCTGTTTCTTGGATATTGTTGGGTCTAACGACCAATATATACAGTTCAAATTTATTCATCAACTGCATTACACGCTGGCCCGTCTGGCTCGCATGGGTTATGTTTCAGGGGCCCTCTGCCCTAGATGTAAGTGCACCAATGCTGGTTATGTACACATGTTTTGGTCCTGCCCGGCCCTCTTGGGGTTCTGGGTGGACCTATTCTCTTTTTTTGAAAACAATCTATGCCTAGTGACCCCCCACACTGTTGAAGTGGGGCTCCTGGGCATCCTTAATGACCACATACCCAGAACCCACGAACGGACCCTAGTCCGCTTGATACTCTTTTATGCCAGAAAACTGATATTACTACAATGGAAGTGTGAATCTGCTCCCAACATCCAACTGCTGTACCGCATGATAAACAAAGTCGTACCAACCTTTAAACTAATCTATAAAGGAAGGGCCTGTATACAGAAATTCTACAAGATCTGGCAACCTTGGCTGGATATAGACAGCTCCTTTTGGAAGGATACCCCTCTGTCTCAGCAATAGTGGGCCCTGATTCAGCCCCTCCTGTTTGATGGGGGGGGGAGAACTACCTCCTATCCTAAATAAAGAAGCTGGGGACATGAAACATATCCCACATAAATGTGGGGGGGAGTAGGAGGAGTGCCCCCACCCAGCTGTAGTTTCGGCTGGGGAAATGGGTGGAAGTGCTGGGTGAATGGGTATGAGTGTTGTGTGAGTGAATGCAAGCACTTAAGTATTACTGAATAAGGATAACCGAATGAGTCCTGTGAAAATCACAGTTAAATACTCTCGATACACCTTTGGTATTAGGGTTTTGTGTTTCTTTTTTTTTTTTTCTTCTCCTCCGTTGAGGAACTGGGACACCTATGTGGCCATGTGGCCACAAGCTGTAGGCCTTATTAGGCTTGAATGTTATTTCGAGACTATATTGTTTATGCTCCCGCTTCACGGTGTAATACTGGTATATTGCTACTGAATACAAGAAAATAATGTGTAAGCGTGTATGTTGATATGCTCTGTAATTTTTCTCTGTTCAATGGAAAAATCAATAAACATAAATTTAAAAAAAAAAAAAACAAGAGCAGAACAATATAGAGAGAATAGAGAGAGAGAACAATAAAACAACATTTATATATATATATATATATATATATATATATATATATATTTTACTTTTTTATTTGTAACGGTTTGGTTCCAGGTTCGGGTCTCTCAAAATGCGATGGCATCTTGGGAGACCCTGTGAAAGTGTGTCTTAGTCTGTGCAGTGCTGTACCCTATGCTAATACTCCACTAGTGTATGGTAGCATTCAAAACATTCACTGATGCAAATACCAGGATGGTCAGGACAGGAGGGACAATAATAGCGGGTGTCACGCCTATACTAGCGCTTTCTACAGACACATTTTCTTTGGGGGGCTCGTTGGGTAGGGGTACTAGGGAGGACATATGGAAAATGCCTCTAATGCAGCCGGCTTACTGCATTTGCTTTGGGAAGTTTGACCACAGCACCTCCTGGAAACAGAAGGGCTGTGATGATCTCTTCTTGGAATTTAAGGAAGGATCCAGTTCATCCTGACGCTTTGTATAGCGTTCAGCATAGCCAATTGGAATAAATATACAGACAGTTTTTTATACCAGCGTCCAATTAGGTAGCGCACTATCAACTGGTTTTTGAGGTCCACCCCTCCCATATTAAGGTTATATTCGTAGACACAGAGGGGTTTCTCCACAACACCAGTCGCCGTAGGAATTTGGACCGTCGCGTCTGCGTGAAGGGAGGACAGAATGAAAACATTCTTATTATCCCTCCACTTCACAGCGAGCAAATTATTACACTTCAAGCAGGCTCTCTCCCCCCAGCCTAAGGCGGGAATCTACAAGCCGCTGGGGTAGGCCCTGGCGATTAGATCGCACAGTGCCACATGCGCCAATTCCATGATTACACAAGTGACTAAAAAGTGGCACGCTCGTGTAATAATTGTCCACATACAAACGGTACCCCTTTCCGAATAAGGGTGACACCAAGTCCCAAACAATCTTGCCAGCGCTCCCTATGTAATCTGGGCAGTTCTCCAGCTCTACATAATTATCTCTTCCCACGTTAACCATAAAACTCTATGTATAGCCTGTTGCCCTGTCACAGAGCTTATACATCTTGACCCCATATTTGGCACGCTTGCTGGGAAGATACTGTTTGAAAGACAAGCGGCCAGAAAACCTTATCAGGGACTCGACGCAGACAACTTTATCGGGTGTAAACAAGGCTGCAAAACGCTGGTTGAAGTGGTTTACAAGGGGCCAAATTTTGTAGAGCCGATCGTAACCAGGGTCCCCCCAAGGACGACAGAGTTCATTATCATTGAAGTGCATGAACCGCAAGATCTGTTCATATCATGCCCTGGCCATGAAGTCAGAGAACACTGGCATATTGTGAATAGGGTCAGTGGACCAATATGACCGCAACTCGTTCTTTTTAGTTATGCCCATGAGGAGGGATAGGCCCAGAAAGGTCTTAAATTTGGAAACCGTAATTGGTTTCCATTCTCTGGCAAGGGTGAGGATTAGCAGCGATGAATTTTCCAGCATAGAAATTGCTTTGGTCCACAATAGATCTATAGAGATCTTCCGTGAAAAACAGGGAATACAAATCAAGTGACGTAAAATCAACTGCACACGAGAATACCACTGGGACTGAATTTTGAGTGGGATGTGTCCCACTACTATGATTAGCTTCACCGTTATTCCCACCAGGCTTTCAACTTATTCTGTGTCATTTTCATACTATTTTTACATTTTTCACATCCTTCGATGCCACAGATCCCCGCTGCACTTCTTACATCGGCATATCTGTGTTTTCTGTGCAGCGCATTTATGAAGATCTAAGGAGGACTTACATGAGGCGTGCATCTTAGTGTTAGACAAGGACATTTAACTGCAGACTTTTGAGCACACGTATACACAGATACTCACAAGTCATAGGACGATAGACATAAAATTTCACTCGTCTTATGTATATCCTCTCATCTACGAATAAGGACAGTATATTCACACAATGCATAGCCCACTTCTATCTGTATCTTCATATATATGACCACGAGTCTCTATTCCAAACTCAGTCCCATAGGATGGCTTCATGGCTAGCATGAGAGCTTCGCTCTTCTTCTTTTTGCCTTATGGTTTTGCTCTCTTTCTTTCGCATTTTTCAGGAATATATTTACTTGGGTTCATATCACAGGTAATATCATGACTGATCTCAGCTGAGATCAAATGCGATCGACAGAAAAACGGGCACTGTTTGTTCCTATCGCTTCTATTATTAGTCTCTACATAGTCCATTTACACATAGAGGCGTGTGTGTTTATTCGAACACATGATATAGGGTCATCTGCGATCACAGCGGATGACCTTGTGTCACAATCTACTTGTCCGATAGGCACCGTTATTCATGCACACGCATGTATTGTCCTTTGCTGCCCAGGTGAATATTTTGTATCATAAATGTCAACACGGGTTATTTTGGGCACAAGGATTAGGCCTTGTGTGTGCATGAGTAATAATAATAACAAAATAAAAGAAAATAAAATATTAAAATAATAAACTATATACATGGTCAGCCATGGGGGTCCTGCCAATTTTATACGTTTACTCTACCTTGTCTTTTCATTCTTGTTTTTTACATTATTTTATTTTTTGGTCTTGCTTTCTCTTTCTTATGGGAATTATCATAATGATCTAGCTCTTGTCAAGAGATGTAGTACAAAGTATAAATTGTTCCCAAATTGTTCTCTTGTTTTTCAAGAGATAAATGATAAGACAAGACACGTATATTTTAGCACATTCATTAGCATGTGCAGATTTTATGTTTGATGTTTTACGTTTCATGTTTTATGTTTTATCTCTGGATATAACATATGGTCAACCTAATTCTAGTTGATATTTAATAGTGTTTTTATGTGTATTTTTTATGTATGTTTGGTAACAGTATAGAACATAGATTTACCAATTCATGCATGTCCAGCGTAACAGTTCATTTGCATATCAGCCCCATCAGGGTTTAGTTAGCATATTTGGTTTAAAAATATATAGCTACATGTATAACATTGGGCTTTATATATTTATATATACATTTCTGTGGCCCGAGTCCCATGTAATGATCTTTGAAGATTTTTAAGATTCACACATTTCACAGATGGTACATATATTGTGGTAGTGTGGTACCCCCAACAGTGTATGAATACAGGATTCTCAACCAGGCAGGTTGAGGGGCTCCAGGGTATTTGCTTGTTTGGGAGGAAACTGGCTTTTCAGTTTCCTCATGATTTACTAAAGTCCACTTTGGGACCTGGAGCTTGGGGATTTCTTAGAAATCCGGGTGGGATGAAATCCCCAGTCCTGGATCCGGGTTTTGAGACTCAACTGCACACTGATTGTTCAGGTGTGTGTGGGCCTGATAGTAGAGTCAGGACCAGCATTCTGGGCTCCACCCTCCCGATGAGTGCAGGTGTGCACTGGGGAAGCCATAGAGTGCAAGTGTGCACTGGAGAAGCCAGAGAGTGGGTGTCTGCACACTGGAAGCCAGAGACGCAGGTCTGAGGGTCAGAGCAGTGGACCCAAGTCTGAGGATCAGAGCAGTGAGGGGCTGCTATCTAAATGGACAGTGTTGCCAAGGGAATAGTCTGTAGGAGACATACAAGAGCCTGAAGTGGAAGGCCTGAGCAACACTGCTGTATGTATAAGCCAGGAGGCTGAACGTCATGTTATTGATGAAAAGGAGTGTTGAAACCCCTGCGAGGGAAACCTTTGATTTTGTTTGAACTTCTTTTAATAAAAATGGGCAAATAAAGCCCTCAAAAAGAAGACCCAGCGAGTGGCGGTGTCCTTCAAGCTCTACCTTTGATGCTAGTCCTTCACACGTGGTGGAGAATGCAGGCACAATCTGAGATCCCTACAATCAAGTAAGTTCATCTGTTATATGAACTGTGTTTTGCTTGCCAGAAACTGCATAATCTGTGTGTGTGCAGGTGAGGAGAACCTGCAACAGAAAGGTAACTAGCCTTAAAGAGACAGTGCTCCAATTTGTTGCTGAACTGTGAATTTCTTTTCTGGAGTGATTGTGAGTATGGGGCGATCAAGACGCCTAAAAGAAGCAAGGATGGCTGAGATGATAGATAGAGCTCTGTGGCTGGAGGGGTTGTTACCGCCTGATCGAACCCCATACATACCTAAACAGCGTTTTCCAAGGGAAAAGAGGGCTGCTGTTGTCCCTAGCAACCCTGGTGCAATGAATGCACAGATGACGGCTAGTGTGGAGAATCCACCAGTGTTTAAATCTGCAGTGGATTGGTGCAAGCGACACCTGGCAGGATTGGACCAAGCTAAAGTGGAAGGCAAGCCAACCTTCGATACAAAAAGAGAGCTGCCGGATGTCCATGCCTGGGAGAGGGGTGTTGTTGCCCCTGGCAAAGCTGCTGCAGTTAAACCAGCATCTGTTGTGAAAAGTGTGAAAGTGATACAGCTTGAGACAGGGTCCAGCAGATGCAGTGTGGGAAACCCTGACAAGACATGGAATCAAGTGCGCTGTTTGCGGTGCAGTGAGTGGGGGCATGCAGTCTCCAACAAGTGCCTTTTGCCCCTGGCTCCAGTGCAAAGCTACCTAGCAAAACAAAGGTCTGAGAAGCCTGTGTTATATGCCAGAAGAGAGGCTGATCAAAGGCCAGGACAGAGAGTGGTTGCCCATAGCAACACAGAGGAGGCCAGTCGGGCTGTCTGTGGACCATGGGGTGTGCCTCCCAAGGGTCGTGACAAGTGGCTTTCGGAGGAGCCAATACAGCATGTTGGCGAGAGCCAGCAAAGCTCTGCTGGGGGACTGCAATCTCCCATGGCAACGAGAGTGGAAGGTGTGCCTGGAAGGAATCATCAGGAGAGAAACGCACTGGGGAAAAGTAGTCCAGTACCATGCCTGGAATGTGGCCAGCAGGGGCACGAAATATTGTCTTGCCCTAGATTCTGGGGTGCACCTGGAGGTAATGTTGCTGAGCAGAACTCTTTACCTGTGGGCCAAGATCCCTTTGCACATATGTTTGCAGTCACCACTGGCAACAAGGAGGAGTTTTCTGTGGTGTCTGCAGGGGGTGCTAAACAGTGGGAGAAGCCTGCTGTGATTTCATCCCATGGCCACCAGGGGGAGTTGGCCAGTAAATGTGCGGCTGAGGACTGGTTCTTAAGACAACGTACTCAAATGAAGATGGTGACCCCAACTACTGTGGTGGGTAAGACAATCTTTAATGAAATGATGCCTGGAACTGCTGATTTCAGGTATAAAAGAACTGGCTACGAGACTGTCCATGATGATGTGAGAGTGACCCCAGTTAGTGGGGCCACAGAATGTGCGCTTGAGAATGACTTTTTTATACCCAGTGGGAATGCAGGGGGTAAAGTCCAAACAGAACCTGTGTTGATGACTAAAAGTGTTGTGTCTAATGTCTGCCAGCCTCAAGTTGGCAGTGGGCTAGGACAGCCGGCAAAAACTAAAAATGCTAGAAGTGTTGCTGTTAATGAAAAGTTTGCTGCTGTTGGGAAAACCCCAGGTTCTTCCAGAGCAAAAGCTGTTGTCACAAATGGGTCATTGCCTGTAGCAATTGGTGGTAAGACAGCACAGTTGTCCCCAGAAATCTCCGGGGAACTTCATGTATTGGAGTCGGAGGTTGCCATGGACAACTGCGATGTCACTCTGGTGACACAAAGTGGAACTGTACCGTGTAATGGTAATGTGTTAGTGCAAGCTGCTAGTACTAAAAATGTGCCGGTAAATGGTGGGTTAACACAACCTGTGAAAAATGCAAAGGTGTGTGAGGCTTATGAAGCGCCGCCCGAGCAAGGTGGTGGTTGTGGTGTACTGCAACCTGTGGTGCTAAAACATGGGTTACCGAAGTCTGCCATGATTCGTAATTTGGGTGATGAATCTGCAACTAAACCCGTCTGTTCTAATGTGTCTCCTTGGGCGGATGGATCAGGGCTGAGGAGCGCCGGTGTATGGAGCACAGCTACAACAGATTGGGATAGTTGGGGTAAAAATCTAATGTCCCTGATAGATGAGGCTTTCATGCACAAAAATAAGGAGGACAACGTTTCTGCTGTGCCAGCAGGAGGGACGGCAGAACAGCTTATACGTGAGGGCGCAGTGGCTGCTGCAGGGGTTAACCCTTGTGAGAAATATGGACCATATAAGGGCGAGCACACAGCAGACACTTTGTCAGTAACCTACAAAAATGATGCTGACATGGCGTGTCAAAGTGACGTTGTCACTGGTAATGTGAAGCAGTTCATTGGTGCTGAACCTGAGAAGTTTGGTATGAGTCAAGCACCTGGCAGCACTCTGGTAGAGCACCAGGCTGTGGTTGTCTCCAGCTGGGAGAAGGTTCCATTAAACCTTGCAACCTCTCACGTCTCAGCAAGTGAGTCTGTCTGCATCCCCAGTGTCAGGAAAGTCCCCAGGAAGGACTTGGGTCTGGAGCCAAGGGTATGGTTTCTAACAAAAGTATTAAAGGAGATGATTAAACTTTGGGATGTACAGCCAGTCTATACTGGGGTGTCTCCACCACAGTCAGACAGTCTGGTACTGCGGAGTACCATTAGGTGGAACCCTGAGTGGCAGGTGGTACAGCACAAAGGAAGACAAGACAGAAATGGTTTATTTATGACTGTATTACTAGTGTTAAAAATCGCCTCTAGGTATGCTGATGGGTTACTTCCTGTACAAGAGGTATATGGGAGAGGCTTTGGCGAAAAGAAAGTGTCTGAGGTTTCACCACCTAACAGCCAGGTAGAAGGCATTTCTGCTGCTATGGTCCAGAGTAGTACTGGTCAGTTGTCGGTGAAGGGCGTGTATGCTGTACCAGTGGAAGAATCATACGAGATGGAAGGGCCAAGTGTGGACCAGAAAGCAGCAGAAATCCTGACCGGGGCTCAACCGAAGGTGGTTAAAAAGACTGGGGTCCCCAGTCCAATGTTTGGTTTAGGTGACAAACCTAATGAGGTCCCCGAGACAGGGAAACGGATAAGAAGTTTGGAAAAAATTGTATGTGGATCAGACAAGAGCTTGTTTGTTCAGGTGGATAAAAATACAGATGGCATCAGAACAGGTCAAGTGGTAGGACAGCTGCCTGCAGAGTGGGTGAACCCCAGGGAGGTGAAGTCCTGTGAGGTTCCCGTGGGTGATGGCGGCCCTCCAGTATGTGTGCCCTCTGCAGACTCTGCCCTAGCAAATGCTAAAAAGAAAGGCATTGCTGATCTGTGCAACGTTGAGAGGTGTAATGTTGGTTTGAATATGTCTGTCAATGATGAACCAAATAGTTTGTTAAAGGTACATGACAGTGTGGTGTCCAAAGGTATTGGGAAACCTGGGAACCTGAAGCGTGGAGGCAGAAGGGTTGGTAGAAAGACCAGGGGTGCCCTGTTAAAATTTCAGGAGAGGCAGTGCTTATGGAACCCCAAAAGAAGAGGGAGAAGGCTGAGTATAGGGAAATATAGGACCTTGTTAAAATCCAGGGTGGGACATACCTGGAAGCGCACCCGGAAAAAAGGTTGGGCCTACGTGGCTGACAGCCAGCACAGAGGTGTCCCAACCATAATGACTAGTGCTGGTGTTCCTCCCTCCGGATCGAAACAAAGGGGGAGGGTATGTGGTACCCCAACAGTGTATGAATACAGGATTCTCAACCAGGCAGATTGAGGGGCTCCAGGGTATTTGCTTGTTTGGGAGGAAACTGGCTTTTCAGTTTCCTCATGATTTACTAAAGTCCACTTTGGGACCTGGAGCTTGGGGATTTCTTAGAAATCTGGGTGGGATGAAATCCCCAGTCCTGGATCCAGGTTTTGAGACTCAACTGCACACTGATTGTTCAGGTGTATGTGGGCCTGATAGTAGAGTCAGGACCAGCATTCTGGGCTCCACCCTCCCGACGAGTGTAGGTGTGCACTGGAGAAGCCAGAGAGTGGGTGTCTGCACACTGGAAGCCAGAGAGGCAGGTCTGAGGGTCAGAGCAGTGGACCCAAGTCTGAGGATCAGAGCAGTGAGGGGCTGCTATCTAAATGGACGGTGTTGCCAAGAGACATACAAGAGCCTGAAGTGGAAGGCCTGAGCAACACTGCTGTATGTATAAGCCAGGAGGCTGAATGTCATGTTATTGATGAAAAGGAGTGTTGAAACCCCTGCGAGGGAAACCTTTGATTTTGTTTGAACTTTTTTTATTAAAAATGGGCAAATAAAGCCCTCAAAAAGAAGACCCAGCGAGTGGCGGTGTCCTTCAAGCTCTACCTTTGATGCTAGTCCTTCACAATATATACATATTTTTATGTTCACAACACAGTTTACACATACACACAATCCTTATATAAAGGCGGTCTTTACTCTATCATTCCCAGACACATCTCACATCACTATTATTGTTCACTGAATAACTATTTTTGACACATGGGAAGTGGAGAATATTTAGTTCAATTCATTTTTTTTCTTCATGCACGAGATCTGCACATCTACACTTTTATTCACATTTATTATCAATTAAAAACTGATAGATACTTAATTATTTATGCATATATATTGTTTTATACAATTCATACACGTATGGACTACATACTTTTTTACATATTTTTACAAATTTTTTCACATGTATATATGTTTTTTTCACCAGTATTTGCACTTGGTTTTCTTTTATGTTTCACTTAATTATTTTTGGAATGTGCACTTTTTTTCAATCACATGTGTTAGTTTAGATTCTCATTGTGTTCACAAGAGGCATCAATTACTAATTTGTTAATTGGATTCAAACCACCACCCCTTTGGTCATATGATCAATGGGGATGAGTATATATTTGATATCCATTTCTGTGATTGTCAGCTATGAATAAGCACTAAGCAATAGTGTGAAACGCGTCAGTGGTAATCCTGCTTGCTGTGGCATGTATTGTGTGATCCTGTTTTACAAATAAAGGCTGTCCAAACACTTCCTTTCGTTCACATTGCTATATGCATTGCCAGCACCTGTGGCTTCAGATTTGGTGAAGAGGTTCATCATTCACATCTTCTGCCTTAAACGGTGACTCCCTTTCTCTACGTAAAATCAACTGTTTCCACCTGAATTCCAGGTTGGCCAGTGAATGGGGGAAGTACGGGTGCTGCAGAAGTGGTGGGCTCCGAATTAGGATTGGCATATTCTGCAGGAAGGGCACTATGGGCACGACGGGCCTGTCTGTATTCTTGGTGGCTGCGGGACAATAGTTGTGCTAGCCACCCCACCAGCTTTGTCAGGGCTGGGTTCAGCCCTTCCTTCTCTGTGCTGGCATCTCAGCTGTCAGCTAATTGCCAGTTTCCATCTCTCCACAGTGATCCACCTGTTGATGATCCGCTCGTCAGCTCTGCTTACTTAAGGACTTCCAGTTAATTTGCTCTTCGCCTGTGTTAACATCACAAGAGACTTGCTCCTGCGTTCCAGTTGAAGACCTGCTTGACTACGTTCCCTCTGGCTACGGATCCTGCTTGCTGTACTACTACCTTTATTGCTGGCTCTTGGACTTTGGTTTGGCCGACTACCCGATCCGGTTACTGAACTCTGGCTATGTTTTGACTACGCTTACTCTGTTTACCTTTTTATTATTATTATTAAACTAGTGTGATTCAACTGTACTTCTGTCTCGGTCTGATTCATGGTTTCTGACAGTAGGCGAAGGCCATGAATTGAGAAGATGCAGCCAATCCACTTGTTAATAATATGTTTTCCAGATTGGATGACCTGGATCACCGCATGGATCAGTTTGCCATGGCGATACAGATGCTCCTGAGTCGCACGGCTCGTCTAGAGTGTCCCACTGTGGCCGCTCCGGTTGTCCCTGTGCAGGCACCCGCCTCGAGTGTTACCTCTATAAGAGGTATGTCTGGTTCCGCCCCGCTCCCCCATCGATTTGGGGGTGATCCAATCCAATGCAGAGGTTTTTTCAACCAGGTTGAAATATATTTTGAGATGCTGCCCCATGCGTTTCCCACGGACAGAAGCAAAGTAGGTTTCGTGATATCTACATCCAGATGAAGCTACGCATACATTACCTGCGAAACTAGTCAATGTAATTTCCGCCCGGATGCCACGCTGCGACGCGGCTTCATGCCCGCACAGTGACGACGAGCCCCGAATGGAGTAGGAGGAGGAGATAGTAAGCTGTGCAGACGCGAGCATCAGCTGCGGGACATGAAAGAGACCCAAACCAGGGATTATTTCACTTATATGCATTGTTAATACGGCCGTATCCTGGTACAACCACTGTCAGCCAAGAAGGAGCAGCAAAGTGACCCCACGCAGACATGTGAGAGCATTGGAGCATCGGAGAAGGGGTAATATCACTACCTTTATTTTTTGATTGCAGTTCAACACTTCTCCTATCCTGACAACAGGCTACTTCAGTGGTTTCAGCCATTACTGCCAGTGAGGACTGCTCTGTTTGTACTACACTTGTCCCCAGCTGAACTTTACATGCGTGTCTTTTTGCACGCCCCCAGGAATACATTAGTTGATGGACATAGTACCTCAGCGTTTAGACAATATTCATTCCTCTTTTTGCCATCACACTACCAGTTGGTGATATAGGACTTCAGCCATCCCTCAGTGGATCTTCCTATCTGGCCCTTGTTCCCCCCCCCTCCCCATCCATCCATCAGGGCTCGAGCCTCCAGGACCCTTAAGGGATTGGTCTCTTGGCATTCATACAGCCTTGTGCTGTTGCCATTTATTTTTGATTTGATTTGCCATTTTCCTGAGACCTCTTCCTAAACAACCTGGCGTTCCGGGCGTGTCTTATCTGTCTAGGTCATTTCATGTCTGTCCTGTCTTGTGTTTGCTACAGTGTTTGATCAGGCAACCTTGACCGTGATAATTTTTAAGCATGTTTTCCAGTTTCCTGGATATAGTCCACGTTACCATGTAATATTATTTAATAAATTAATTTTGATAATTTTGCACAAACTGTTCATGAGCCTCCTCTTTTTTCAATCGTCTTGATTGAAAAGTTTTTTGTTTGTGATATCTTTGCTTTCTGAGAGAGCTTTGGCCTGGGCAAACCCTCTATGGGAGACGCAAAAACCCAAGGGTCCTGAGTTGCCTAGAATTTGTGGCTTCCTTCAAAAGGGTATTGGACGTTCCCGCACGCTCCGCTTCTGCTGCCAAGAGCCTCATGTCCATCAAACAGAGTAAGAGAACTGTTGCCGATTACGCCATTGAATTCCGTACTCTGGCAGCAGAGGTTGCTTGGAACAATGAGGCCCTCGTGGCTGCTTTTTCTCATGGTCTCTCGGATAACATCAAGGATGAGATAGCAGCCCGAGATATACTCACTGAGCTGGAGAAGTTGATCACATTTGCCATCCTCATTGACTCCAGACTCAGAGACCCTCTGTTAAGGAGCGCTTTTGGAAGCCTCCTGTACATTTGTCTCCGAGCTTTGCAGTCCCACCCTTGCCTCCCTCACCTCCCATGCCTCCTGGTACCGAGTCAGTCTGTGAAGATAAACCCATGCACTTGGGCTTCACGCGTCTCTCTGCGGATGAGAGAGCCCTTAGGAGGAGGGAGAGATTGTGCCTTTATTGTGGCCAGGCTGGTCACTTTTTGAAGTCTTGTCCTACCCGTCCAGGGAACGCCTGAACCTTGAGGTCCTGTCACGGACAGACCTTAGGTGGCGTTGTTTCGTCTCCACTTGCCCATAAGGATAAGCCCCTGGTTTCGGTTACCCTGTCTTGGGCTGAGTCATCCATCGAGATACAGGCTCTAATCGACTCCGGGGCTGCAGGCCTGTTCATTGATGCTGCCTTTGTGTCTAAGCACTCGATTCCGCTGCAGCTGCGTGACACTCCACTTGCCATTGAGACTCTTGATGGGAGACTTCTACAACCTGCCCATGTGACTCATGAGACTGTTCCGTTGTCCATGGCCGTAGGGGCTCTTCACCATGAGATAATCCAATTCCAATTTATTTCCTCACCTAAGTTTCCGCTGGTTATTGGTTATCCTTGGTTACAGAGGCACAACCCGTCTTTTGATTGGCTCCGTGCTGAGGTTCTGTCCTGGTCGCCACAGTGCAGTGAAAGATGCGTCCAGAAGGTAGCCAGAAGGTAGCCAAGGTCCTGTGCACCTCTTCACTCTACTCCCTGTCGGAGGAGTACCGCGATTTTAGCAATGTCTTTGACAAAGGTCAAGCCGGTACTTGACCTTCAACCTGTTGCCATACCCCCTCATGGCCAGGTTTACCCTGTGTCAGTCTTGGAGGATAAGGCCATGGAGGAGTATGTTGCAGACGCACTTTCTCAAGGTTTCACGGAATACCATGATTTTAGCGATGTGACATTTTTGCAGAGATCTTTCGCTTACATGGCCTACCTAAGGTCATTTTTCAGACAGGGGAAGTCAGTTTGTGTCCCGGTTCTGGCGAGCCTTTTGTGTAAAGTTGGGAATTCAGCTTGCTTTCTCCTCTGCGTATCACCCACAGTAATGGGGCAGCAGAACGAGCCAATCAGTCCTTGGAGCAATTCCTGCGTTGCTATATTTCTGACCATCACAACAACTGGTCAGACCTCTTACCATGGGCGGAGTTTGTTCACAATAGCGCTCTAAATTCTGCTTCCCGTTTGTCCCCGTTTATGGCGAATTATGGTTTCCAACCTTCCATGTTGCCTGACTCGTTTGTTCCTCAGAGTATTCCTGTGTTAGAGGAACATCTCCGTGGTCTTTGTTACACTTGGGTACAAGTCCAGGAGGCTTTGCGACAGGCTAACGAGAGGTACAGACTCCATGCTGACCGCAGACGCCTGCCTGCGCCTTCCTACCAGGTCGGGGACAGGGTCTGGCTGTCATCTCGCAACCTCCGACTTCGTGTTCCTTCTCTGAAGTTTGCATCTCAGTTTATTGTGCCTTTCCATATCCTTCGCAGGATAAACCTAGTGGCTTACGCTTTGGACCTTCCTTCCAGTATGCGTATCTCTGTGTTTCATGTCTCCTTATTGAAACCTTTGGTCTGCAACCGTTTTATCACCTCGGTGCCACGTCCTCACCCTATACAGGTTGAGAACCATGAGGAGTATGAACTACAGTCCATGGTTGACTCCCGTAGGTTCCGTGGGCGCATTCAGTACCTGGTGCATTGGAAGGGGTACGGTCCGGAGGAACGCTCTTGGGTCCCATCCTCGGATGTACATGCACCTGTCCTTCTCCGTGATTTCCATAGACGTTTTTCCCTCAAGCCCGGTGGTCCTACAAGGGGGAGGGGTCATTGAGGAGGGGGTACTGTCAGGGCTGGGTTCAGCCCTTCCTTCTCTGTGCTGGCAGCTCAGCTCTCCACAGTGATCCACCTGTTGATGATCCGCTCGTCAGCTCTGCCTACTTAAGGACTTCCAGTTCATTTGCTCTTCGCCTTCGCCTGTGTTAACATCACAAGAGACTTTCTCCTGCGTTCCAGTTGAAGACCTGCTTGACTACGTTCCCTCTGGCTACGGATCCTGCTTGCTGTATTACTGCCTTTATCGCTGGCTCTTGGACTTTGGCTTGGCCAACTACCCGATCCGGTTACAGAACTCTGTTTTGACTACGCTTACTCTGTTTACCTTTTTTTTATTATTATTATTAAACTAGTGTGATTTAACTGTACTTCTGTCTCGGTCTGATTCATGGTTTCTGACAAGCTTGAACTGCCTTTATGGGACTTGCCACGTCACCACGTGATACTGCAGTGCTGGTTTGACTACGACCAGGGTGTACTAGGCCGCTGGTGCTTGCCAGTTCACCAGAAGGATGAGCGGCACTAGTACTGGCTCTCTGCTCCATACAAGAGCCCTGCGGTTCTTGCACCTCAACAACAGCAGAAGAACGGGGTCGGGTACGCTTGACCTTGGCAGGGACCACTACTCCGTCGTCAGAGCTATCTGATAGGGTGACGTCCTCTTCATTATCTGTCATGCTCAGAAACGTGTAGGCCTCCTCACTAGTGTACCTTCGATTTTACATTTTGGTCTCTAAATTTACTGGTACACTAGTGAGACTCACAGTAAAAAGAGCTCCTGACTGTCAGCGACTGATTCAAACGCTACCAAAAAACTGTTAGCGTTCGTAGGAATCAGGCCTTACTCTGCGAACGCTGCAGTTATGGGTTTAGTGTTTTGTAAGTGACAGTGATCGATCTATACTGCACTTGGGGGGGGGGGGCTAAACACAGGTGTCAGCAGGTATCTGGGCTGATCCCGCTAACACTGTGTTTTTGGGAACCCTAAACTACTGGGGATGCTAGAATAGATCTGATCAGATATTGATCCGTTCAGACACTGTACTACTAAGGGAGGTGTATGGTGCATGCGTGGATGTTAGCGCTACTGGCACTAATCTGCCACTGCCTGGGGCGACACAGACCCTGACGCCGGGCAATCAGGGGGTTAAACCTTTATTGGGTGATATACGTCGGGTGCCCTGACGCTACAAAAACAAACTGACCAGCGTCACCCGTAACACTAATACGGTGATCACTGGTGACGGGGGGGTGAAAGTTAACTAGGGGGCAATCGGGGGATAAAACCTTTATTAGGTAGTATGTGGGGGTACTGGCTAACTAGCGTCACCCCTGACACTAATACAGCGATCAGAAAAATATCTATTAGCGACACTGGTGACAGGGGGTGAAAGGGTTAACTGGGGGCGGTCAAGAGGTTAAACCTTTATTAGGGGTGTACCCTAGACCTAATGGGGCCTACCACTAACTGCCCTAACAGTTATTACAGTCACAAATGACACCAATACAGTGATCAGTGAAAAATATAAAAACTGCAATTGGTGACACTGTGACAAGGAGTTAACTGGGGAGGGGGGTGATCAGGGGGTGAAATATGTGCCTGTGTGTATTAGTGTCAAGACCCCCATGAGGAGAGATGACATCACTTCCCCTGTCTGTGTTTATACTTACAGACAGGGGAAGCATTTTCATTCATCAGGAGCGATCAGCAGGTTCAGGCCATGAATCATTGGCCTGGACCTGATGACTGATCGCTCCTGTAACTAATGTGATGGAGTTTATAAAATGATTATTTTAATATGAATGATATTTCTCTCTCGAGTATCTACTTACATATGGTTTGAGAAGTTTAGCATGGGTTAAATGGTTTTTGTGTTCAGCTGCTCACATGGTCTGCTCCCCAGCCCTCAGGAATGCATCCTTCTAAGAATGTGCCTGCAAGGAGCAATGGAGGCACTCCTTTGAAAGAAGATTTGATGTGCACAAAGACACACCAAGATATATTTATACAATAAGAAACTTATTGATGTTTATACTGTGAACTAGAAAGTTAATGTATGTTAAGGGTATAAGTTTGAAGTATTATGTGTGTGTTTGGGTGAACCATATAACCAGACAGTAGTATTTTCCTTGATTGAAAGTTATGACAGATTCATCTCATAGTGAAGACAAGAAACAGATGCCCACTCCTTCAATCTCCTCCTCCCAGCGTGTTAAGCTAAAATGGCGCTGAGATGAAGAATGTTCTTGAATGTGAAGACACGTGGAATAAGCAGACTCACAAAAGAAGAAGCACCATATAAGGAACCAGCCAATCATATGTACATGTTTGTGATGACGATTGCTTGTGTCACTTTGTCTTTAAAGGGCTGAGACACAGAATAAATGTCCTGTTGTGATGAAGGGGTCACGGTGATCAGTGTTCCAGCGTGATTTCTTCCAAGCTAGCTTGCAGGCCTATTCACTTCAGCATAGATCTGAACCGGCGGCAGAATAGCGATAGTTTCTGGTATTGGACCAGAAATGATCCATTACAATTGGCGCTTTTTAACGTGGGCTTTGTGGACTGTGTGCTGTTTGTAGCTGATCTAGATGTGACTGCCAGCGAATTGAGACGTGCTTGGCGGATCGGAGCCTGCACAACTTTGTGATACACGGTAAGAGGAGACTGTTATATTCCTTACCTGTGTTTTTCCGCCTCGTCACCCTCGATTTTGCTTACGGTCCGTCGGCTGCTCCATGCCACGATAAGATGGGTAATTTCTTGTCCAAAAGTCGTTTTAATAAGAACCTGTAGACCTATTCTGCCGGCTGTTATTTATGTTGTGTTTTCTTCTGTGTTGACTTGTGTGTGCCCATTTCCCCGTCTGTCTGCGTGTGAAGGGAAGACACAATTTTTCCTTGCCGGGCTGGCCCTGGTTCAAGAGAAGGTAGATTAAATAATTATGTGCGTGGGACTCCTTGTCCGTAAATCGGATTGAAGAGAGAGGCGCAGGGTAGATTAATTTTGTGCGCGGGTTTCCTTGTCCGTATTCTTTAGTAAGATTCGGATTGAAGAGAGGCGCAGGGTAGGTTAGATTATTTATATATATATATATATATATATATATATATATATATATATATATAGTGTGTATGGAGTAACTGGATTTCCTTGCTCAAACTTCGAGTTCATAGAGAAGTTGACTCCATTCATTTAGATATATAAAAACCTATCCAGGTAGGTTCGGGGTTGAATTTTACCTCCATACAGACAGCGGAGCTGAAGTAGCGTGTCATATTTTCTAATCCTGTGTATGTTGTTTGTCTGTTATTTTTTGTCCAATCTGTACAGGTGGTTTAGTTAAGCTGATACGAGCTTGGCAGACATTACAGTGTTTCGAGTGGACGTGCAGTTCAGCCTGTGGGACAGAAGCACAAAGCCCAGCTTCGCCCGCCCCCCCCTCCCTCCCTCCTCAGACTGTATGGAGGGAGTCAAATTTCACTGTATAAAAAGGTATTTCCGCGCTACTATAAGGTGATAAGATATTGTTACAACTGCTACTAAACACTGGAAGAGGTAAAAACCATAACCTTGATAGGAATAGTGTATAGAAAGTAGTGCTGAGCTGTTGTAATTGACTCTAAGTCAAATAAGAAAATAAGTGCTCCAAAGAAAATAGTGTACAAATAGTACTAATAATGGAACAATAAAGTGCAAATATGCAAAAGAAGGACTCGTGACATCAAATAATCCAAAACTTAAAAAATCAGCAAGTGCAGAAGCAATGTTGAAGTGCAAGTGCAGATAAATGGGCCTTAGTATACTGATTGTATTAATAAGGGGCCTTGATAACCAGCATGTACTGAATGGAAAAATGTAAACTTGGCAATAAGTATTCAAAGTAATCACAATTGATAAAAAATGCAGATGTTGATAAATAAATCCAAAGCCTTAATATACTAGTAGGGCATCTTGCTAGCCAGCAAGTACTGAAGTACCGGTAAAGTGCAGATGTGCAAAAGCTGTGACAGCAAAATAAATATTAGACATATAAATGCTAAAACCTTGAAAGCAATCCTAAACAGAGCTTATTGCATTACCAACCAGCAAATGCTGGAGCAATGGTAAAGTGCAAATGTGCAGGGTTGTAGGTATGAGATATTGCTTATAAACTAGAAAACAAAGTGCAACTTTTTATGCAAAATGGTGACTTGATATATTCCAAAGTGGTGAACATAAAATATTAATGGTTTAGAAAGTCCAAGTTTGGCAAAAAAATATTGCAGTGATAAGTGCTGGGGTAAGGTGCTGGATGGTGTTTCTTCTATAGTATTCCACACTGTGAGTGATCCTCTATTGGTAAATAGATGGAGCTTGTACTCAGCTGTGGTGCAATGGGCCCATGGAGCAACCCATCTCTCAAAGACTTTGATGAACTCACTTATAAACAAACACTATGTAGCTCCAGGAATAACTACTTTGACTAATTAATACTGCAAGTCCTGCCACACTTGCCTAGCATGCAACCCTGGAAGGCTAGAGAAACCACCCCAGAAACACTCAGCTAGACCACTCTACCCCTTCCAGAGGATGCAGATTGATCACATACAAATGCCAAAGAGTGGTAGATTTGAGTATGCTCTGGTGGTGGTAGACATGTTCTCAGGATGGCCAGAGGCTTATCCAGTCGCAAATCAGACAGCGAAAACCACGGCTAAGAAATTGCTTTTGGAGCCAGTTTGTAGATATGGGGTACCTGGGGTGATAGAGAGTGATCAAGGTCCTGTGTTAACTGCTATAGTCACAAAAGAAATATGGTTGGCCCTAGGTACCACATTAGCATTTCACGCATCTTATCACCCTGTTAGGTTGTTATTATCCATAACAGTTGCAATTACAGTCTGATGCTTTGATGGATTATGTGACCGCTCTTGTAAAATAATTAACCAACATCCATGTACGAGTATTTTCTTCCATTACAGATCCTGATCTAGATACAGTATACTTCCTGGTGATTGGGTGATGGTTAAGAAGTTCCTCTGAAAGCATTCCCTGGAGCAAAGATATGCAACAAGGCTCCAATTCCTGAGGACCGTGCACCACCTGCATCAGAATGAAACTATATATCTTTTTTCTTATAGGAACTGTGCACGCACAGGAGGTGGCTATCGACAAATAGATGGTGTAACACAATTTTGGTATAATTCATCAGACACACATGTAGCTACCTTCATATTTGATTCCTGTATTATAATCCCCCCCCCCCTCCATTTAACTGGCAGTGTATCCACAGATCTGGTGCAGATGCAAACTTAGACTTCGGGAGACGTGTATTGGATCTGTGGGGACATGAATATTAGGACTAGGTTACCAGGCCAATGGACAGGTGAATGTGCACTTGCTAAAGTCATAATGACCCTGCACATCTTTCGGGAGATGACCTAGTAGTAAAAAGGGAGCACTCATCTAAATCCAGCAGGAAGCGTAGAAGTGCCCCAGCTGGTAGTTTTGACCCTCATGTATATATAGATGCTATAGGAGTCCCAAGGGGGGTCCCAGACGAATTCAAAGCAAGAGACAAAGTAGCTGCAGGTTTTGAGTCCCTGATTCCCATAATCACTGTAAATAAGAATGTAGATTCGATTAATTATATCTACTATAATCAACAGAGGTTCATTAACTATACCAGGGATGCATTCCAGGGTTTAGCTGAACAACTAGAGGCCACTTCACAAATGACTTTTCAAAATCGTATGGCCTTAGATATGATTTTAGCTGAAAAGGGGGGTGTAAAATGTTGCCTGGGACAAGTACATGTTGTACGTACATTCCGGACAATACAGGCCCAAATGGTAAGGTAACCTTGGCCATTAAGAAATTAGAGGATCTCTCAAAAGAGTTAAAAATAAATTTGGGACTGACCGATCCCTGGGATCAGTATTTTGGGTGGATGAATGGGTGGCAACGCATTTGTACTCAAATAGGCATAGCAATTTTGATGCTGCTTACATTAGCTGCGATAGTGGTTTGCTGTATTTTTCCCTGTATAAAGAAGCTGTTGGGAAAGGCAGCTGAAGAGGTGACTCCTACCTTTTTGAATCTAGGTGATATTAGAGATCCAATAAAGGAGGATGAGGGACCGTATGCTCCATAGCAGTCCTTACCTGTTAAAAATACATACAACATTCTCAAATGATAAGGGAAAGAATAGTACTTGACTGTTCTGACCGTTTCGTCGAGTGAAGACACTGGGCAAGCCATGTCCGACCTCTATGCGAAATGCAAAAAAAGGTCCTGATGTCAGGGGGGCCAGGTAAGGCCATACAGCATAGGGACAATACTAATAGTAATTTTAAGGGGGGACTGTGATGGAGTTTATAAAATGATTATTTTTATATGAATGATATTTCTCTCTCTAGTATCTACTTAAAATAGGATTTTTATAACAGCTTACCTGTAAAATCCTTTTCTTGGAGTACATCACGGGACACAGAGTGGCATAGTCATTACTATGTGGGTTATATAGATACCTTCAGGTGCTGGCACTGGCAACTTCCAAAACCGGAAGTACCCTCCCCTATATAAGCCCCTCCCATCCGGGAGTACCTCAGTTTTGTAGCAAAGCAATAAGTGTCCCCAAAAGAGGGGTGGGAGCTCTGTGTCCCGTGATGTACTCCAAGAAAAGGATTTTACAGGTAAGCTGTTATAAAAATCCTATTTTCTTTCTCGTACATCACGGGACACAGAGCGGCATAGTCATTACTATGTGGGATGTCCTAAAGCAATGCCCAATGAGGGGGGGATACACCATACATAAGCTGAGCGCTATCAGACATGAGGATCTTTTGCGGCCTGCAACACACTGCGCCCAAAGGCGACATCCTCCTGACTTATAACGTCCACCTGGTAGAACCTAGTAAACGTGTGTACTTAAGACCATGTTGCGGCCTTACAGATTTGAGTCAGGGAGGCCTGGTGATGCACTGCCCATGAAGTCCCAACTGCTCTCGTGGAGTGCGCTCTAACTTTGAACGGAGGCGGTCTCCTTCTCAAGCCATAGGCTTGCATTATGACCTGTCGAATCCACTTGGCTAAAGTAGATTTTGACGCTGCCTGACCCCTTCTGGGGCCTTCCGGCAGAATAAACAAAGTATCCGTTCTGCGAATCTGAGCAGTGGCTTTTAGATAAGCTTTAACTGCTCTTACTATATCCAAAGAATGTAATAATTTTTCCTCTACTGAACTAGGTTTGGGGAAAAAAGAAGGAAGAACCACATCTTGGTTCAAATGAAACCTCGATACCACCTTAGGAAGAAAGGCTGGATGAGGACGTAACACTACTCTGTCCTTATGGATAACCAGATATGGCTCCCTACAGGACATAGCGGCTAATTCCGACACTCTTTTAGCCGAACAAATGGCTACTAGAAAAATCAATTTCCTGGTGAGAAGAACCAAGGAAATATGCTGTAATGGTTCAAATGGTTGTTTCTGTAGAACCGACAGAACCAGGTTTAAGTCCCATGGACATATGGGAATATTAACCGGAGGGCTAATACGCATCACTCCTTGTATAAAGGCTTTGACTAGTGAATGCAAAGCCAAGGGCCTCTGAAAAAATATTGACAAGGCCGAAATCTGACCCTTGATAGTACTCAAGGCAAGCTTCCTATCTACAGCCCACTGTAGGAAGTCCAGAATCCTACCTATTACGTACTTTCGTGGATGCCATTTCTTGGCCTCACACCAGGCGATGTACGCCTTCCAGATTCTATAGTAGATCTGCCTGGATACCGGCTTGCTGGCATTGATCATGGTAGATACCACAGGATTAGAGAGACCTCTCTTTTTTAGAATGTGGGCTTCAATAGCCAGGCCGTCAAACCTAGGGCTGGTAAGGAAGGGTGGTATATCGGTCCTTGCGAAAGCAGGTCCGGACGATGTGGGAGGGTCCAAGGACTCCCCACAGACATTTTTACAATCTCCGCGTACCACGCTCTTCGGGGCCACGCTGGAGCCACCAGAATCACTAGTTTCTTTTCTACCCTGATTCTGCGGAGTAATCGAGGTAACAATTGTGGCGGTGGGAATGCATATATCAGCTTGAACTGATCCCAAGGGAACACTAGGGCATCCGAGCCGCAAGCTAGGGGATCCCTTGTCCAAGAGACAAACCTGTCCACCTTTGCGTTGAATATGGATGCTAGCAGATCTACATCCGGTGTTCCCCACCGCTGACATATTGTCCGAAAAACCTCGGGGTGAAGGGACCATTCCCCTGGGCATAATTGTTGGCGACTTAGAAAGTCCGCCTTCCAATTCTCCACTCCTGGAATGAATACCGCGGATATGGCTGGGACATATCTTTCTGCCCATTTCAGGATGCAATTTACTTCCCTCTGGGCTGCACGACTCCTGGTGCCACCCTGATGATTGATATATGCCACTGCTGTGGCATTGTCTGATTGAATTCTGACAGGGGACCCTTGGAGTTTGGATGTCCATGCTACTAGGGCATACCGGGCTGCTCGTATCTCTAAGAGATTGATGGGCAGGGCCTTTTCCGCATCCGACCATCTGCCCTGGAGAGACCATTGCTCCAGTACTGCTCCCCAGCCTATAAGGCTGGCATCTGTAGTGACCACCTTCCAAGAAATCGGACTGAAGGATTTCCCTTTTTCCAGATTCTGGGGAACCAACCACCAACGGAGGCTCTTGCGAACGGAAGGGGACAAGGACATTGGTAAGTCTAGGGCCTGAACTTTCTTGTTCCAGGCTGACAGTATGGCCCTTTGCAAATTCCTTGAATGGAATTGACCGTAGGGTACTGCTTCGAATGATGCCACCATTTTTCCCAGCAGCCTCATGCACAGGCGTATGGACAGCTGTCTTTTTGTACCCACTAAGTGGATCAAATCTCTCAAAGACAACACCTTTTTTCGAGGCAAGAATATTTTCCTCTGGCCTGAATCTAGCCTTAGCCCCAAGTATTCCAGACTTTTGACTGGTTTTAGGGCTGACTTGTCTCGGTTGATAATCCAACCGTGAGATTCCAGATACTTGATTGTCTTGTGAACGACCACTTCTAGTTTTTTCACTGAGTGGTCTATCAGCAACAAGTCGTCTAGATATGCCATTATCGTTACACCTTGCGTTCTTAGATTGGCCAATAATGGGGCCAGAATTTTTGTGAACACTCGTGGTGCTGTGGCCAGACCGAAGGGTAAGGCTCTGAACTGAAAATGGCGCCCTTCTACTGCAAAGCGTAGAAATTTTTGGTGGACTGGAAAGATGGGAATGTGCAAATAAGCATCTTTGATGTCGATCGAGGCTAACCATTCCTCCCCTTGTAGGGCAGTGGCATCGGATCGACTCCATCCGGAAAGTCCTGATATGCAGGAATTTGTTTAGCCCTTTTAGATTTAATATGGGCCTCACGTTCCCGTTTGGCTTCGGGACTGTAAAGAGGTTTGAGTAAAACCCGAACCCCCATTCTTCCAGGGGAACCTCCATAATTACTCCTTGGAGCAATAGTTGTTCTAGTGCCAACAGGAGGGACTCTCTCTTCCGGGGATCCCTTGGCACGTTTGACCTCATAAAATGGGAAGGAGGAGAGTCTTTTAACTCCAATCTGTATCCCAGACTTACTGCGGAGAGCACCCATCTGTCTCTGATCGTGTCCCGCCAGGTCTCTGCGAACAACTGGAGTCTTCCCCCCACCCGATTGAGTGGGGGCAACCCTTCATGCATTTGACTTTGGGGGAGGTTTTGTACCTCTCCTGACCCAGGGTTTTTTATTACCCTGCGATTGTCCCTGATTTTTACCCCCGGGATTTGACCGAGGAGGCCGTCGGAACTGTTTCACAGTCGATGCCCCAGGGACTGGAGAAGCAGGCCTCTTAAAAGAGGGACCTCTAACTCTGTTTTTAACCGGCAAGAGTGTACTTTTACCGTTGGAAATTTTCTGGATATATTTGTCCAGGTCTTCCCCGAATAAGTGTTCACCATGAAATGGGAAGCTAACCAGCAATTTTTTACAGGGAGCTTCAGCAGACCAGTTTTTGAGCCATAGAAGCCTGCGCATATGTACTACAGACAGCGTAAGGCGGGAGGCCTGATGGATTGAATCCTTTATGGCGTCAACCGCAAAGCATAAGGCTCTAGGTAGATCAGCTAGGGCAAGGGCCTGCTGATCTGGCAAGTCCCTTAAGACCTGTTTCAACTGATCCTTCACTGCTTGGCAGACCCCAATAGCTGCCACTGCTGGTTGTGTCACCAAGCCTGCTGTAGAAAAAGCAGATTTTAATAAGGACTACAATTTTTTATCTATTGGGTCCTTGAACATTTGGACATTATCCACTGGACATGTCAGTGATTTATTCACACAAGAGATGGCTGCGTCCACTGTAGGGACCCTCCATTTTTTGATGAACTTATCCTCCATGGGATAGACCACCGGAAATCTCTTGGGGGGGAGTAAATATTTTATCAGGATGTTCCCAATCCTGGTACATGAGCCCTTCCAATAAAGGGTTAAGTGGAAAGGAACAGACAGTCTGGGGAGCTTTTAGCGACCCCAGCGAGGAGACAGTAGTGGTTGATGGTTCCGCAAGGTGCATTTTAAATGCTGATCGGACCATGTTAGTCAAAGACTGAACCCATAATCTTTCAGCTTGAGATGCTGAGAAAGGTTCCTCCACAGTTGATTCCTCTATAACAGAATCAACCTCCTCCTGATCCCCTTCAGGCAGGTCGATCCCTGTATGGGACTGTTGCTCCGCTAACAGGTACTCTGAAGGAGGAGACGGAGATCGGGCGTGCTTTCGCTGTGACAGGGAGGCAGCGATTAATGTTGACAATCTCTCTTCTAATCCTCCCAGAGCTGAGGAAAAAACCTCCTCTGTTACATACACAGGAGCAGGTGAACTGAGGACAGCCACAGTACCAGGTACTCCTGCGGGGTCTCTACGGTCACTAACCTCTGAATTTTCAGGGGAGACTGGTCCAGCAGAAGCATGCTCAAGATCCTCAGAGCCCGATGGAGACCCCTTTCGCTTCCTGGAAGATTTAGTTCCGGAGCTTCTGGACGGCATATTCCTAAGCCCAAAGCTGAGGTATTCCAGCCGTAATACACCATTTTTACTGAGAATAGTCTAGCACAATTGCTGCTATATAACAGTTGGTGTCTACTAAAGTGCCTTTCTAGGGGATGCCTGCATCAACCGCCTCTGTGTGCCTTTTTACTGTTGCTAGCTCTGTCTGTGCACTTCAATAGCAGCTGTGATTGCCTTTAAACATGCTGGACGCCCGCACATGCGCAGTAGCGCCGCGGCGCACACCGAGCGTCATCCACCCGCTCCGCCCCTTTTTCCAGATCGCCTCTATATAGAGGCGCGTGCACGCACACGCGCGCGGGCACGTGTGCCTTTGGCGCCTTTTTTGAAAAAATAAGGAGCTAGATGGGAGCCAGGGTCCCTGCCGCAGGGCCCGGGGATGGATGAGCGCAGCAACAGGGCAGAGGAGACAGCTTCCCAAAGAGAACTTACCAACTGCCTGGATTTGACTTCGGAAGAAAAAAATCCACATTACAAGAAAAAGAACCATAGCGGCCTCTAGTGTTTAACACAGGTACCGCGGTCTTACATTTTTTTTTTCTTGCCTACTATTAAAATTTTTACATTTTCTCAGTAGTAACAGGCATGCACAGAATATTAGCGGGAATACCTTAGGTAACAGGCAGAAAGACAAAATAGGCTTGGGGGTCCCTCAATAGAACCAAGTTCCTGGGGGCCCCCACTTACCTGTTCCCCGCCGCAGGACTCTGTTTGGTCCACAGAAGCCCAAACTTCACCTATCACGGCAGGCATTGTAATTAAACCTTCAGGGACTGGGTTCCCAAGGATTCCACTCCCCTGGACCTGTATAGCACCCTGCACAGAAAACATCTTGGTCGTGGGTATGACCAGAGCTCTGGATCCCAGGGTCCAGCCCTCCTAAGAGAGGCATTACAGGCAATACCTTGCTCTTCTCTTGCAAGGCCCGGGTACCGACCATTTAGCTATGAAGCTTTTTTGGTCGGATCCGGAATAGCTTACTGAGGCCCAAAAGAACCTGTACGCAAGCTCAGTGAAAAACACATGTTACTTCTTGGCCAACACCTTAGACACTGGCAAAAAACTGAGGTACTCCCGGATGGGAGGGGCTTATATAGGGGAGGGTACTTCCGGTTTTGGAAGTTGCCAGTGCCAGCACCTGAAGGTATCTATATAACCCACATAGTAATGACTATGCCGCTCTGTGTCCCGTGATGTACGAGAAAGAAATATGGTTTGAGAAGTTTAGCATGGGTTAAATGGTTTTTGTGTTCAGCTGCTTACATGGTCTGCTCTCCAGCCTTCAGGAATGCATCCTTCTAAGAATGTGCCTGCAAGGAGCAATGGATTCACTCCTTTGAAAGAAGATTTGATGTGCACAAAGACCCACCAAGATATATTTATACAATAAGAAACTTATTGATGTTTATACTGTGAACTAGAAAGTTAATGTATGTTAAGGGTATAAGTTTGAAGTATTATCATGTGTGTGTTTGGGTGAACCATATAACCAGACAGTAGTATTTTCCTTGATTGAAAATTATGACAGAGATTCATCTCAGAGTGAAGACAAGAAACAGATGTCCACTCCTTCAATCTCCCCCTCCCAGCGTGTAAAGCTAAAATGGCGCTGAGATGAAGAATGTTCATGAATGTGAAGACACGTGGAAGAAGCAGACTCACAAAAGAAGAAGCACCATATAAGGAACCAGCCAATCATATGGAACATGTTTGTGATGACGATTGCTTGTGTCACTTTGTCTTTAAAGGGCTGAGACCCAGAATAAACATCCTGTTGTGATGAAGGGGTCACGATGATCAGTGTTCCAGCATGATTTCTTCCAAGCTAGCATGCAGGCCTATTCACTTCAGCATAAATCTGAACCGGCGGCAGAATAGCGAATAGTTTCTGGTATTGGGCCAGGAACAATCCATTACACCAATACGACCGCTGCAGGCACCAGGAAGCGCGATCGCGCCCCCCGCCCGCTGGGAGGGTCGTACAGGTACGCCCATTTGCCTGCCTGTGCCATTCTGCCGACATATATAGGCGTGCGGCGGTCGGCATCTGGTTAATAAAACAGTTGATGTCCCAGTCAACATTTAAACCATGGGGCACAGGAGAGCCTAATTTGTAGATCCAATTGGTTTCGGCTCTGGAAATATCCCGCTTTCCGTTACAGCCTCGCCAATGGGGGAACATATTTTTTAAGGGCAATGAAAGTGGTGCCCTTGGGGTCCCTTTTGCGTTTTAAAATCATGATGTTAAGAAACATTATGTTTATTGAAACCCTTTCGAATATTGGCTAGATGTCCAGCCAGTCTTATATGTAGCATTCGTACAGTACGTCCTACATATTCCAAGCCACAGGGGCACCGAAGGAGATATACAACACATTTAGTCATACATGAAATGAAAGACTTGATGGGATAAATTACTCCTATGCCTACTGAGGTAAATTCAGTTATTTTCCTCCCCCTATGTGTATTGATTCTACAGGCCTGACATTTTCCACAAAGGTAAAAACCCTTCAGATCACCAAAAAATTTGGTCTGGTGGGGGGATATAGGACATTAGGTGCTACTGTATTTCTTAAATTAGGTGCTCCCCTAAAGATAACCCAAGGTTGATCAGATACTTGAGGGCCAGGAACACTGTCACTCTTTATGACTGGCCAGTGTCTCTTAATGATCCTTTTAACCCTTTCACTGCCAGGCCATGTGCTCCATTTTGTACACTCAGGTGGCCAGATAATTTTTGCAATTTTTCCTTTGCTTTTTTATTTTTCACTTATAGCTTTGCTAAAAATCCACTAAAATCATGATTAGCAGATAAATACTCAGCAAATTTTACAAAATTCCTACTAAATATAAAATCTTAACCTGTATTGAGTTAATATTTGTAATTTTTACCTTGCGCCTTTTTTCAAAATGATGAAAATTGAATGTACGCAAAAGTGTAAATATCCAAATTTCTCTAAAAATCGTAAGGTTTTAATTTTTCCCTTACAGCTTTCAGAATTTGTGCAAGACCCCCAAAACCATACATTTTCTGAAAGCATATGACCTCTGGACTAAAAAGAGCTTTCTACAGATTTTTTAGACCCTTTTTTTGAGATTTATAGCATAATTTGCAAGGATGTGCTTTATTGCATTGGAATTTTGCAAATTTAGTACATATCCTGTCCTTTGGTGCGTTAGACTTGAAACATGAGCCTGTCTGCACAGTGTCCTGTCCCTTTTTTCTAATGAGTATCATTGGTGTTTCTTGTCCTCCAGAGGATTTTTGGAGATCAATCATTGTGAGGCCAAGCATCATTGTATCTGTTCTACCTCTGTTTACATCTACCTTTGTATACATATTTGTAAACACATATTTGTAAACCTTTTTTATTTTCATTTTTTCAAATCAATGATGGCCAATTACTCCAATCATTTGTCGCCGTGTTTGTATGGACGTAACTCTAATGTAATATATCTATATAGGATAAAAATATCCTTTTGATTTTTTTCAATTTTTGATATTATATTTTTTTATATTTTTTACATTTTTGTTTCTTTATAAATGCCCATACACCACGACGACAATTTTCGAGCTATTATCAACTACCGGTCCTCGGACTAATAGTAATTCCGTTCTTAATACATATTTGAAATTCCGTGATTATGAGCATCGGCTTCCAGTACTTAGGTACCATAGTGTCTATGCACATGCCCGGCCACCATGCACACTTTTATATGTTCATATATTATTTAATTTTTGATTTTGGATAAGTGCGGTGATTGACATGTGCATACGCACTATTTTAACAGATTCCCTTGACAATTAAGGTTAATATCATGATTTTATCATTATTTGAATATTGGGTTTATATCTTAAACCGCAGAGATGAGGGTACATCTATGCAAAGATGCATGGTCATCCTGCTAGATAGTATTGTGTGTGGTTCAATACCATTTCCCTATATGGATCTGAACATCCGAATTTCCTTACACACATTTTCATGTACCCTCCTTGCATGATTTTATTGTATATTATCGTGCATATCTTTGTACATTCTTATACTCATTTATTACACATTTCTTATTTATGTTTATGTTTAAAGTTGAAAGTCCAAGGTTCATGTGTGCATACAGGAGAGACATGTGTCTCCGGTAAATGCATATATTCACACATGATATTTATTTGAATTTTATTGATTTATCCATGTTTATTTTGTTCTATGGCATATTGTATTATATCCATTGACCCATTACAAGGCGGATTATATTATGTTATATAGCACATTTATAGACATTCATATATGGACATTTCTTTACACTTTATACACACACATATATCTCCTTCATGATCACTTATCATTTATTTATTCATATTTATCATTTTTCACATTTCCCTATGTAATAGTCACACAGTCTGTTTGGCAGTAGCACGCATTGTGCACATTTTGTGCATTTAAATTTTATTATTTATTAATTAATTCATCATTATGGTTTTTTGGAGTATTTGTAAATTACTATTATTATTATTTCAATTCACACGAATATCATATAATAATTATTTCACATACATGAATATATTTACATCTATGGCTCACCATCTCCAAAAAACATTTTCACATTTTCACTTTTCATTTATTTTTTCATTTAAAAAGATTTTTCCGTTCATTTTTTGAACTTAATTAATTGACATTCATACTTATCACTGTCATATTCATTCACTTTAAATAATATATAGACACACTTTGGTGTGTCTATGTTTAAGCATTAAGTGTTTAGTTTATAATTTATACACATTTTGTAATTTTGTATTTTTGCGAATGGTCTTCAAAAGAGTGCTATTCCCTTCCCCCCTCTCCCTTTCTTGGGAGTGCCGGAATCAAACATAAGGTTATCCCAGTCAGCTGTGTTCTTTCAGTACTGATTGGTGTAAAGTTACTTTATTTTTCATTTATACCTCTATTGATTCCCACACACCCTAGCTATGAGTAAGCGTCAATTCGTGACGTGAAACGCGTTAGCCACCCTTCCCTGCATGCACACCATCTGCATTTGTTGTTTTGGATTTATGGATTTATTTTGAATTTGGATTTTTTACCTGAAATTTTGGAATAAATAACTGTCTATACAGAGTGCGGCAGTCCAGGGTTTCTTTTTCTCCCATGCTGCGGTATTAGTGCAAACGTTTATCAAACCAATATATTCGCAAAAAATACACTAAAAACATTATTAGCAGATAAAAACACAGCTCATTTTACAAAATTCCTGCTAAATCCCTACTAAATATAAAAGCTTAACCTGTATGGAGTTAAAAAATAACAAATATTTGTAAATTTTAAATTGCGCCTTTTTGCAAAATGGTGAAACTCAAACGTACCCAAAAAATTTCTCAAAAAATCTGTAGGTTTTAATTTTTCACTTACAGCTTTCAGAGTTTGTAAAAGACCCCCCCAATCATATATTTTCTGAAAAGCATATGACCTCTGGAATAAAAGAAGGCTCTACTGATTTTTTAGGCCCCACGGTATTTGCGCAAATGTTTATCGAAACAATATTTTTGCTAAAAATACACTAAAGCTATTATTAGCAGATAAAAACACAGCTCATTTTACAAAATTTTTACATTGCACCTTTTTGCAGAATGGTTAAAAATCGTACGTACACAAAAATGTAAATACTGGTATACAAATTTCTCAAAAAATCTGAAGGTTTTCATTTTTCCCTTACAGTATTCATTACTTGTGAAAGACCCTCCTAAACCATATAGTTTCTGTTAGTATAGGACCAGTAGAATATAAAGGAAGGTGCTACTGATTTTTAAGGCCCCACAATATTTGCACAGATGTTTACCAAAGCAATATTTTCGCTAAAAATACACTAAAACCAATATTAGCAGATACAAACGCAGCAAATTTTACAAAATTTCTGCTAAATTCCTACTAAATATAAAAGCTTAACTTGTATTGAGTTAATAAAAAAACAAATATTTGTAAATTTAAAATTTCGCCTTTTGAGAAATAGTGAAAATCGGATGTCCGCAAACGTTTTAGAAAATCTGGAGGTTTCCTTTTCACTTACAGCTTTCAGGTTTTGTAAAAGACCCCCAAACCATACATTTTCTGAAAGCACATGGCCAGTAGAATAAAAAGAAGGTGCTACTGATTTTTAAGGCAGCGTGATATTTGCACAAATGTTTATCAAAACAATATTTTCAATAAAAACACACTAAAATCATTAGTAGTGCACATAAACACAACATAACAAAATTCCTGCTAAATTGCTACTAAAGCATCGTTTACATATGGCATACTAAATTGTACGCCCATGGGGGGCCATGTTTACCCACACAGGAATGCACAGGTGTTCCATGCATCCCCGTACAGGCAGTCCCATTTATGTCAATTGGGATGCAATGGCTGCACAGGCCTAGCTGCTGTTCCCAATCTGACATCCGAGTGGGTGTGGGTACATCACCCTGAACACAGTGTGAGCTCAGGGACATGCATGCGGACCTACATGGATGTAAAATTGGGAGCAACGGCTCTGTTCATGCAGTTGCTGCATCCCAAATTACATCAATGAGACGGCCTGCACAGAGATGCACGGAACACCTGTGCGTCCCCTTAAAGATACGCTGTGTATGCCCTGTGTAAACAAGACCTTAGGCCCCTTTCACACAAGCAGACTGATCGGGTTTGCCTGTTCGTTTTTCAGGTGGGCCCAATCGGACCACACATTGTTCTCAATGGAGAGGCTGATGTAAATGGACATGTGTCCGTTTACACCAGCCTGCATCCGATCCAGTCCAGTCCGCTCCGCTAAAAACAGATGGATGGGGATCCAATTCCCCATACATCTAGCATATCCGATCGGATGGTATCGGATGGAAATGGACAAGTGGTCTGTTTCCATCTGACCTCCCCATAGAGAACAGCGGCTGTGTCCGCTCTGCATCAGCAGACTGGACACAGACCTGTCATTCGCCTTCTCAGCGGGGATCAGCAGACAAATCCCCCGCTGAGCAGGCGGATCTGCTTGACAGAGTGCGCTCCGTGTGAAAGGGGTCTTACTCCTGCAGGGCGCCGGACTCATACATTTATGTGAGGTTTTTTTCAAGCCACATGATTCACTGTGATTCACATGAGCCACTTTATTCACAGTTATTTTTATATAATTGTCTGCATATTAGTATATTTGTTTGCATTCGCACAAATGCATATTTATATATATATATATATATATATATATATATATTTATTTTTAGCGCTGCGCTCTTTTTACATACTGTATACAGTAATGATCTTTATCTATTTCTAGCATGAGCTGCACATGACAAATGACCCTCGCTCTAAGTATCTTGACAAGGCAAAGCAAAAAAAACCTCAAGCAACTGGCTCCCAGTTCCCAAGTGTAGCAGATCTGGTCATTGGTGGGCGTCACTATTAAGTCAGGTTTCCGCAGCAAGAAGACCAGACACGTAGCTACACATAGAAACTGTGAGCAAACAAACACGTATATATCCTTAAAAGTTAGATTTATTAACAGTGAACACAGCAATAAGCAAACAGTGAACATAGACAGCCCCAACAACAAGAACCAAACCCTACTAACAAAATAGCTAAAGAACAAAACTACTAAGTACAAATATATACAAGGTACTAACAAGGGTACAGGGAATGCAGGGATGCAATGTAGCACAGAGGACAAACTGGATACTAAGCAGGGAGCCAGAGCAAGGCAGAGGGGTGCAGGCTGGAACAGGATCTCTGGCAAAAAGGGGGCAAACAGAAAAGTGACGCGCCGGGGAAAGGGAGGAATAGCCTTAAATAGCCACTTAATGACTGAACGCAAGTGTGGCTGATTATTACAGCCTGCTGACTTTTGGGAGACATCTGTTGGTGGACACTGGAACTGCAGCTCAGAACAGCACAGTGCCACCAGCAGGTGAACTCCATCCCAACACCTCCCTACGGTGCCCAAAGATGAATTAGAACATCTAGAGCAGGGGTAGACAACCTGGGGCCCTCCAGCCTTGCAATGTCTCATGGAAAATGTAGTTCCACAACAGCTGGAGGGCCCCAGGTTGCCTACCCCTGATCTAGAGGGTCCAATTACACAAGAGGAAGTAATAAGGGCTCTAAAAAATACAGCTCCAGGTTAGAGCCCGGGCCCTGATGGGTTCTCAATAGCGTACTACAGAAGGTTCCAAAAAATATTGTATATACAAGCAAAAATTCTGGTCATGGGACTTTAAATGAGGCATATTACAATATGAAATTACAAAAATAGAAAATGTATTATACATTTTATTCAAAAATTTATCGTAGAAGCACATTTCATGTTTAGCAAAATACATGGTACAGAATAAAAATTGGCTGATGAACATGATTGAGAGCTGACATACTGTATGGCACATGATTATTATAATAAATTCATAAAAAAAACAATACATGGTACAATAGAATAGACAAATGCATTATGGATATAAAATTTAAGGATCAGACTGTCTTTATAGACTGTATAGTAACCATAGGCGTTTCGTGGCTCATGTCCACTCATCAGGAGTATGTTGCCAAAATTCTCTGTGAATATAAGTAATAAATAAAAGATGGGTCGGGGTAAAGATCCCTGTATGGGTAACCAAAAATATAAGAGAGGCCAGAAGTGTGATACTCACTCACATGTCAGCTCAGAGTAAAAATCCAGCCTACAAGATGGATGTGAGGGTTGCCAATGACAAAGGCTGACATATATTGGGTGGAAGGCCCCCCCCGGTCTCTTGTGATCTGCCACACCACCATTATATATTTTCCATTATACATTATATTATTCTTTATTTTTATTATATATTTTCCCTCACGCTGGTTTATATTTTATTTATTTTCATATAGCCCATTATACAGTTTTTTCAGCTTTGGTTAACATCTCTCAGCTCCACGATGGGTGGGGGTTTTTCATGTCTTTGTCTCATTCCCGGGGTTGTGATGCACAGCATGGCTTCCCCTCCCATTCCCCCTTTTGGGGTGCGGGCGGGGATTGCCCTCCTGTGCATCGGCGCCATGCAGACATGCCCTGCTCATAACGTCTTTTGATGGCGCGATGCTGGTGCGGTTGTGTACCACCTGACGCCTGGGACGGGTGGATGCGGACACATCCTTGCCTGATCCTCTTTGGCGTCCAGCATGAGGCTGGTGAGGCCCCGCCCGGTCTCTTGGGTATTCAGCTAGACCTGGCCAGCACACTTATCTCTGCACTTCCTGGTGGGGCCCTGACCGGTGTCAGGGGTATTTAGCTAGAAATGGACAGCACATTTGTCTCTGCGCTCTCCACCAGACAGACACGTCCATCCAGTTCCCACACAGAGTCACAACAGTATGTTTTTTGTTTGGGTGAGTCATGTGCTTTTTTACACATATTCCTACACACAGTTTTGATCTTTTTTCACACCATGTCAGTGGTCTTGACTTTTGTGACTCAAAATCTTTATTTTATTTTTTTCACATTCACTTTACTATCTCTCCCCAGGATGTCCAGTGATGGCACTCTTCATCCAATTCTTTTTTATTTCTTGTTCACATTTTTTCTTTTTCACCCCTATTTACACCTTCACGACTGTCCTTGGTCAGTTGAAGCACATTTGTCAGACATTTATACACTGTTCGTTATACCTACCTATACTCAATCACATATTTTTTACCATGTTTTTTCAGACCCGTGTTGGTCAGATGTGCTTTTCTGCTTTCCATACATGGATCACGCCTTCCCCCTGGCCGGTTCCTGTGCTGTTTCCCTGGTCTGGGTGGGATGTCCCTGCATCAGCCCAGGGTCAGACTGTCATTGGCAAACCTCACATCCATCTTGTAGGCTGAATTTTTCCTCTGAGCCGACATGTGAGTATCAGACTTCTGGCCTCTGTTATATTATTTTTGGTTACCCATATAGGGATCTTTACCCCTACACCTTTTATTTATTACTTACTGTATATTCACATAGAATTTTGACAACATACTCCTGATGGGTGGACATGAGCCATGAAACGCGTAGAGTTACTATACGTCAAGACCGTCTGATCCTTACATTTTATATCTATCATGCATTTGTTTATTCTATTGTACCATGTGTTGTTTTTTTATGAAATTATTATAATAATCATATGTTAGCTCTCAATCAATAAATTTTAAATTTTGTACCATGTATTTCGTTAAACATGAAATGTGCTTCTACAGTGAATTTTTCACTAAACTTTATAATATATTTTCTATTTTTGTAATTTCATTTTGTGATATGCCTCATTTAAAGTCCCATGAACAGAGTTTTTGCTTGTATGTACATATTGGGGATGGAGGCATGTTATGGTGGTGCTGTCAGATCACAATCTTCTTATGTCCAAAAATGATTGGTCCCCAAATTATGTGAATATTTTAACATGCTAGGAGAGGGGGTGAACTTACAGGAATTCATTGATGACCTACATAACCCATATTTGTTTATCATACATCACGGGATACAGAGCAGCCATAGTAATTACTATGTGGGTTATACGTCGCCTATAGGTGAATGGACACTGGTATACTTAAAAGACAGGAAGTCCCCATCTATATAACCCCTCCCATACAGGGAGTACCTCAGTTTTTTCGCCAGCGTCTTAGGTGTTGGTCACAGTTATTGATGTGCTAAAGTAGAAGCTCCGTTAAGCGATTCTGGCAGGATCCTGGAGCTATGCCATACTATCCATTCAAAGTGTCATAAAAAAGGCCAAAATTAATGGTACCTGAGCCTCGAGGGAGAAGATTGAGGTTCTTGCCTGTAATGCTCCTCTATTGAGGGCTGGACCCTGGGATCCGACACCTTGGTTACATTTATCATACCAAAAGGTTGCTCTGGCAGGGTGCTATACAGGTCCAAGGGAGAGGAACCCCATATACAAGAGACACCAGTCCTTAAAGGTCTACCATGACATGCTCGCCGTGATGGTTGAAGATTGGGTCTGCCTGTTATTTCCAGCAGTATCCTGCGGCGGGAATGATAAGTGAGAAGATCCTAAAGAGCCTAGATTCACTTATGGACTTCTCTATTGAGTGGTGTGTCTTGCCTGCTGTCTCCAACAGAGGGTGTGAAAGAACATGCTAAAATTTACATTACCATGCTTTCCAGTTCCTGCTCAGTGTCGGTAGCTGGTTTCAGCTAGCTCTGCAGCCATCAGAAAGGGTTGGGGATTTCCTGCCTGTGGGCGTTGGGTCCCCCTGGAGCTCCCCCCCCCTCCTCACAGCTATCCCGATCACAGGGCTGTGCTTAGCACACAGGAATTCATCCCTTTTTAAAGGAGAGGGGGAGACGATCCTAGGACGTCTGGGGCGTGGCTTAGCGGCCGGCGTGCACGAGGAACTCCGCACACCGTGTGCACAGCGCAGATGCAGGGCTCAATCCCTTATAAATTGTTTTACTCTGCAAACAATCTGATGGCTGATGGAAAAGAGGACACAGAGCACATGTGGGGAATGTAGCTGTATGACCAGTGGACACAGGCATTAAAGGCATATCTACTCAGCATCAGGCTGAGCAATTATAGCGGCATAATACTCATTGCTGGACTAGAGCTCAGCAGTGGATGCATGGTGTTTGTACCTCTGCTTTTGTATTAAGGGCTATGTCTTCCCGAAATAAAAGGGGAAATTCAACAGGGAGAAGTGCAAGGGCGCTGCGGTCAGGGTCTGATGATCCTAGGCAAGTTTCCACAGTGCCATCTTCCCCTGAGAAACCTAAAGCAACAAGCCAGGCTGAGCCATACAGGCCTTCAGGTGTTGCAGCGGCTTCCAACCTTTCAGCCTCTGCATAGGTCACCAAGGACGCTGGATTGGAAGGGAAAATAGCTGAGACGATCGCATCTTCTTCCCAGTCTGGAAGAAAACGCGATAGATCCTCCTCCCCTGCCCTTCCAGTATTAGAACAGGAATGGGCAAGAGATGTTGTTTTGCCTTTGGGAGATCAGGAAGAGAGGAATGCAGATGTCTCCTCCTCTGAGGACTCAGCCTCACAATCTCAAAGGTTGCTGGTTCAGTCCCTTATGGAGTTGGTCCGGTCTGGGTATAAAATGCCCCCAGCAGAGACAGCTGAGGCTTCCCTTTCCTCTCTGGGCTCCCTGAAGCCTCCACAGGATCCTCACGCTTTTCCTGTACATCCTTTACTGGAACAGCGAATATATGCAGACTGGAATCACCCAGATACGCATTTTCTTCCTCCTAGAAACATTTCTCTTCTTTATCCTATTGAAGAGAATTTCCCTAAAAAGCGGAGTTTGCTGGCAGTTGACGCAGCTATCTCCTCTGTTAATAAGAGTCTGACCTGTCTGGTGGACAATGTTCAGGTGTTTAAGGATCCAGCTGACAAGAGACTGGAATCTGTACTTAAAGCCTCCTTTTCCACAGCTGGGGCAGTGGCACAACCTGCAATAGCAGCAACAGGTATTTGCCAAGCCCTAAAAGACGAGGTTAAGCAGGTTATTAAAGATGTGCCTGCTGGAGGAGAAGACGCTCAGGATCTAGCTGAGCTGCCAAGGGCCTTATGTTTCGCGGTTGATGCCATCAAAGACTTTATTCATCAGGCATCTCGCCTGGCTCTCCTATTGGTGCACAAGTGTAAAATTCTGTGGCTAAAGCATTGGTCAGCTGAATCACCATGTAAAAATAGGATTTTTATAACAGCTTACCTGTAAAATCCTTTTCTTGAAGGTACATCACGGGACCAGTGGCGGATCCAGGGGGGGGCAACAGGGCAATTGCCCCCCCCGAGACCATCTGTCACACTCACTTGCTCTTTTTTTTTTGCGCCTGATCTCCCGAAATGTTGGGACCCGGTACCGGCCGGCCGTAAGTCCCCTGGACCCCAAACTTGGCACACATGTAGCCCCATGTCTTCTCTACAAGTGTGCAAAGTTTGGTGTCTGGGGGACCTACGGCCGTGGAGTACTGATTTTTTTAAACCCGGGCACCCCTTCCATAGACTCCAATGTTAAACGGTCATTTCTCCAGTGATTTTGCGGACCCAGTATCGGCCGGTCGTAGGTCCTCTGGACCCCAAACCTGGCACACATGTAGCCCCATGTCTCCTCTATAAGTTTGAAAAGTTTGGTGTCTGGGAGAAGCGATTTTTCAAAGCCGGGCACTCCTTCCATAGACTTCCATGTTAAACATCAGTCTAGTCATGGGCACAGTGAGGCATGGGCACAGTGAGGCAAAGTGAGGCAAGTATAAGCCTAGGACACCCTAGGCTTATACTTGAGTCAATAAGTTTTCCCATTTTTTGGGGGTAAAATTAGGTGCCTCGGCTTATATTCGGGTCGGCTTATACTCGAGTATATACAGTACTTGTTCTGCGGCTGCCGCTGCCTCTCTGAGTCTCTCTCTCAGTTTCTCACATCAGCCGATCAGCGGCGCTGAGAGAGAGACTCGTCTAATGTAGTTACGTGGCGCACTGACACGATACCAGGAGCGGAGGAGGAGGTGGGTGGAGCCTCTTCCCTGCACTCGCTGCTAACGCCTGGGCTGCTTGGCGTCTAGCAACGAGTGACGTCAGCGACTCACGTCAGGCCGCTCTGCGGGCAGGTGCAATAGCGTGCGGCTCCACAGACGGGTAAGAAAGCGGGCGGCTCCGCTTGCGGCGTGGTTTGTTGTCGGGGCGGCGCGGTTCGTGGGCAGACCGTGCTGCTCAGTGTGTTGGCAGTAGACATGTGCATTCGTTTTCGTCCGAATGCATTTTCGTCCTAATTTCAGGTATTTTCGTTATCGTTTTAACTAACGAAAACGAAAATGCAGAATCCGAAAACCGAAAGATCCGACATAGACAAATGCTTAATTTTCGTTTTCGTTGCAACAACAGTTCGATATAGATAGGAGATTCGACATGAGGCTGACAATAACAATCTGTGTCCATCGAACCTGTGGTCGAATGTGCCTAACCTTAACTCTATTAGTCCAAGATTATTATACATAGAGAGAAAAGATTTGACATAGAGAGAAAAGATTTGACATTATAGAGAGAAAAGATTTGACATTATAGAGAGAAAAGATTCGACATAGAGAGAAAAGATCACTGCTGGAATTGGGTGGGGGAGGTAAAATAAAAAAATGATGATGATGAATGTTATTGGCTGATTGTAACCAAAGAGGAGGAGCAGTAAAATAGCTAGAACTAACTTGACAATTCGACATGAACGACGAAGATTCAACCAAATTGAGGTGTTCGCGGCAAATTCGAAAAATCTATGGGAGAAATCTAAAGTGCTAATTATAAAGGCTTATATGCAAGTTATTGTCCTAAAAAGTGTTTGGGGACCCGGGTCCTGTCCCAGGGGACATGTATCAATGCAAAAAGAAGTTTTAAAAACGGCCGTTTTTTCGGTAGCAGTGATTTTAATAATGCTTAAAATGAAAAAATAAAAGTGAAATATTCCTTTAAATTTCGTACCTGGGGGGTGTGTATGATATGCATGTGAAGTGGCGCATGTTTCCCGTGCTTAGAACTGTCCCTGCAAAAAATGTCATTTTTGAAAGAAAAAAAGTCATTTAAAACTCATTCGCGGCTATTAATGAATTGTCGGCTCCCGGCAATACATACAAAAGTCATTGATAAAAAAAAAAAAAAAAAAAGTGTGGGGGTTCCCCAGAATTCAATTACCAGGCCCTTCAGGTCTGGAATGGATATTAAGGGGAACCCCGCCGCAAATTTAAAAAAAATTGACGTGGGGTTCCCCCAAATATCCATTCCAGGCCTTTCAGATCTGGCATGGATTTTAAGGGGAACTCCACCCCAAATTTTAAAAAAATGGCGTGGAGTCCCCCTAAAAATCCATACCAGACCCCTTATCCGAGCACGCAACCTGGCCGGCCGCAGGGGAAAAGGGGGGGATGAGAGAGCGGCCCCCCTCCCTCCTGAACCGTACCAGGCCACATGCCCTCAACATGGGGAGGATGTCCCCATGTTGATGGGGACAAGGGCCTCATCCCCACAACCCTTGCCCGGTGGTTGTGGGGGTCTGCGGGCAAGGGTTGTTGGGGATGAGGCCCTTGACGTCATTGGCTTGAGCGGGGAACTTCCTTCACTGTGTAATTTAAATTTACATAGTGAAGGAAGTTACCCGCTCAAGCCAATGACGTAGGCGGGTCCGACATACCGAGGGGGCAGACCTGATGGGGAACTGCTCTCACTTTGGTAATACATGTATAGACCCGCCCCTTCTCATGTTCCGCATCTGGTCCGCTGAGCGGACCTGATGGGGAACTTTAGAAGGGGCGGTCTATACATTTAAAATACTGAGAGGGAGTTCCCCATCAGGTCCGCTCAGGCACAACCAATGAAGGACAGCGCTGGACATCGGGATCGCCGCGGGACACTGGATTTCACCGCTGGAATGTTTTTTTTTTTTTTTTTTTAAATAAAGGACTTTTTCAAGGTGTTTGTGTGTTTTTTTAAACATTTTTTTACGCTTTCTTCGTGAAATGGGTAGGGGTACAATGTACCCCTTACCAATTCACATAGGGGGGGCCGGGATCTGGGGGTCCCCTTTGTTAAAGGGGTCTTCCAGATTCCGATAAGCCCCCCGCCCGCAGACCCCCACAACCACCGGGCAAGGGTTGTGGGGATGAGGCCCTTGTCCCCATCAACATGGGGACATCCTCCCCATGTTGAGGGCATGTGGCCTGGTACGGTTCAGGAGGGAGGGGGGGCCGCTCTCTCGTCCCCCCCTCTTCCCCTGCGGCCGGCCAGGTTGCGTGCTCGGATAAGGGGTCTAGTATGGATTTTTAGGGGGACTCCACGCCATTTTTTTTTAAATTTGGGGTGGCGTTCCCCTTAAAATCCATGCCAGATCTGAAGGGCCTGGAATGGATATTTGGGGGAACCCCACGTCAATTTTTTTTTAAATTTGCGGCGGGGTTCCCCTTAATATCCATTCCAGACCTGAAGGGCCTGGTAATTGAATTCTGGGGAACCCCCACGCTTTTTTTTTTTTTTTCATCAATGACTTTTGTATGTATTGCCGGGAGCCGACAATTCATTAATAGCCGCGAGTCAGTTTTAAATGACTTTTTTTCTTTCAAAAATGACACTTTGTGCAGGGACAGTTCTAAACACGGGAAACATGCGCCACTTTACATGCATATCATACACACCCCCCAGGTACGAAATTTAAAGGAATATTTCACTTTTATTTTTTCATTTTAAGCCTTATTAAAATCACTGCTCCCGAAAAAACGGCCGTTTTTAAAACTTTTTTTGCATTGATACATGTCCCCTGGGGCAGGACCCAGGTCCCCAAACACTTTTTAGGACAATAACTTGCATATTAGCCTTTATAATTAACACTTTAGATTTCGAACGTTCGAGTCCATTGTATTTAATAGGGTTCTAAAGTTCACACTAACATTTTGTCTATTCGCAGGTTCTGGTGCGAACCGAACAGGGGGGTGTTCGGCTCATCCCTGTTGACTAGTAATAGTAATTAAAAAATATAATTATTACTAGTCATACAATAGAATTCATCTATAGCTTGTAGGCGGAACATTCGACCGGAAATGTACGATTGCAGCGTCGTACAGTTTCGCTGCTCCGTCGAATCTTCTTTGAACATTCGACAGACACCATAAGCCTTCAATGACAGATTCGACCTTAATTAATTCAGATTTTCGGACGAATGCAATTTCTAACGAAAAACGAAATAAATAAAAACGAATTTCGGGAGTAACTAAATAAATTTATTTTTCTAACGAAAACGAAATTCCGAAACAAAATATTTCAGTGTGCACATGTCTAGTTGGCAGCGCAGGTGAGAGTGAGAGAGCAGGCTCAGTGTGGCAGCTGGCCAATCAGCTAGCCGGGAGCGGGGGAGCAGAGAGATGAGATCATCTCTCACCGCCCGTGCCTGCCCCTGCATTCCTGCAGTGACTTCTGCCCTCACTGTGCAGGCAGCAGAGGGATTACATTATCTCTCTGCTGCCTGAGTCTGGGACACAGCAAGAGACAACCAAAACTACACCTTAGCAGGCAAGTTAGTGACAATCCGCAAGGTGTGGCAGGCGACATGACAAGTGACAATCCGCAAATTGTGTCAGGTGACATGGCAAATGACAATCCGCAAATTGTGTCAGGTGACATGGCAAATGACAATCTGCAGCAAGGTGACGTGGCAAGAGAGAATCCACAAGGTGTGGCAGGTGATGTGGGAAGTGACAATCCACAAGGTGTGGCAAGTGACAATCCACAAGATGTGGCAGGTGACGTGGCAAGTGACAATCCACAACGTGTGGCAAGTGACACGCTCAGGGCTCCCACTAATTGCAGGCGACGGTGGCAAGTGACACACTCAGGGCTTCCACTGATTCTGCATTGAACTATTTAATTTCATATTACAATGTAATAATAGAAATAATGCGCTTCAATCATCCTGACACCATAACAACCCTGGTGCCGGGATGATTGAAGCGCCGACACCAACCATTTCCCGGATAAATTTCCCACAAAAAAATCTTTTTTTGGCAGTGAGTGCCCCTCCCGAGAAAAGACTCTGGATCCGCCCCTGCACGGGACACAGAGCCAGTAATTACTACTTGGGTTATAGGCTACTTGCAGGTGATGAACACTGGCATAATCAAGACCGGAAGTCCCCCTCTATATAACCCCTCCCACATGGGGAGTGCCTCAGTGTTGTAGCACAGCAATATAAAATAATCCCAAAAGAGGGGAGGGACCTCTGTGTCCCGTGATGTTCCTTCAAGAAATGTATTTTACAGGTAAGCTGTTATAAAAATCCTATTTTCTTTACAGTAAATCATGGGACACAGAGCCAGTAATTACTACATGGGATGTCCCAAAGCAATCCCATCTGAGGGGAGGGAGACACAAACAAATAAAGCACACCTCCGTCAGACATGAGGACCTACACTGCCGACTGCAAAACACTGCGCCCAAAGGCGGCATCCTCCTGTTGACCCACATCCACCTAGTAAAACTTTGTGAATGTATGAACAGATGACCAAGTTGCGCCCTTGCACACCTGAGCTATGGAGGCTTGGTGACGCACTGCCCAAGAAGCACTAACTGCCCTGGTGGAGTGTGCTCTTAGGACGGAAAGGCGTGACTTTCCCTTTGAATCATACACTTGAGTAATGATCCAACGAACCCATCTAGAGATGGACGATTTGGATGCTGCCTGTCCCCTTCTGGGGCACCCTGGCAACACGAACAATGCGTCAGTTTTCCGTATCCGAGCATTTTCTTCCAGAAACTAACTGTAAAGCCTCGTACACACGCACGCTTTTCTCGGAAAGAAAGCTGCTGGGAGAGCTTTTTGCCGTGAAAACCTTGCGTGTGTATGCTTTCTCGGCGGGAAAACTGACGGGAATCCCGACGAGAAAAATAGAGAACCTGCTCTCTATTTTCTCGTTGGGATTCTCGGCAGAGTGTTTCCTGCCGAGAAAACCGCTAGTGTGTATGCTTACCTGTCCCCAGGTAAACCCTCGCATGCTCGAAAATACTTTGACGCATGCACGGTAGCATACAAGGGTAGTGTAGGGTGTAGCAAGATGGCGGCGACAGCATCGAATGTGACGAGTGCAAGCTCGTCGTTGTTGAAGATGTCACTGTGTTCTTGCCATTCAAAATAATTTTTGGCCAGAATTGAATGGCCATCTGTATGCACGGCTTGGCAAGGAAAGCTTGCCAGGAATCCCGTCAGGAAAACTGACGGGTTTTTCCTGGCGGGATTCCCGGCCGTGTGTACGAGGCTTTTGACTCTTCCACTGCCGAATTTGGCTCTGGAAAAAACTAAAGCAGCAAAATATCCTGGTTCAAATGGGAACGGGATACTACTTTAGGCAGAAAGGACAGCCGGGGATGTAACACCACTTTGTCCCTATGAACCACCAGAAATGGTTCTTTACAAGATAAAGCTGCTAACTCCAATATTCTGTAATGGTCGTTTAACCACAAAGGGGTTAATATGGATTCTACTACTGATCCGAATTGTAAAGGTTAGATAACATTGCATGCATGCTGAAAGCAAGACTCAACACGTCCGTGTAGAACCGTTACTTCCGTATCTAATGATTTATTATAGGCAGTACTAAACTTTTTACACATAGCATGATAAGTCACTATTATGTTAATGTAAACCTGTAAACCACATCCGATTGGCTGAAATACAAGATGAGTACAAAAATGTGATGATCAAGCTTGGTTGTCCCTCTGATCTGTCTTAATTTCCGCATTCCAAAGATGTGTGGGAGAAGGGGGCATCCGCCATTTTCTGTCTTCTCCAGCCTTTTCGGTGGGAGGGGGTGAATTAGAAACTGATTTGAGTAAGGAAGGATTACAGCAGTGGTGTACATGAAAAAGCAATATAGACTTTATAGTATAGTAAAGATGCATAGAGAATAGACATTTTCTAGTTTAACATTATGCTCATCACATTCCTTCACAACTCTTCTTGCGGAAGTACAGCGATCAAAAATATTAGTTTCCTTGTGACGATGGCCAATGGGGAATTACACATTGGCTCAAAAGGAGGCCCCAGAGGGGGGGCGTGTCCGGGAGCCGACTGAGGAGGACGTGCAGACATTGAGCTCCACAACTGCACCCTCAATCTATAGCCATCCTCGCTCCTAATCCACTGGAAATTGCTCCAACTCTTCCCCTGTCGTTCCTGAGGATTCCATACCTGCAACCCAGCCTGAATTGTGACTCCGGGCCGGCCGTGCAGCAACTACCAGGCCTGCTCTACACAGCCCAGGCCCGACGCCATCTTGGGGCCCACGAAGCCTCCACCGCCTCCCGGAGGGTCTCCGGATACCCCACGGACATTCTACATCTCCATCCAGGCTTGGATGGAGGTGTTTGACTCTTAGGGAACCCCCTCGGTCTTCTTTTCGGCCCGTGGTCCGCTCCGGGGCCTGGCCACCATCTTGCGGCCTGCGGGAACAGCAGCATCCTCCGGCCTAAAGTGCTGCGGTCGGCGGAGTGTGCGGCGGGCGGATCGGCCACAAGTGTGTCTGCACTGGTCTGGTCTACATACCTGAGGGATCCCGGGGCGTTCGGCCTGACACACCCGCGGCGGCCAGTTCTAGGAAAGTCCGCGGCTTCGGCCTACTCCTGGAAGTCGGCGGCCATCTTGCTGCTCCCAATACACCCAGAGCAACATCCAGCACAAAGCACCATCTCGCACGGGGTAAGCAGGGCGGGGGCAGAGTAAAAGGCACCAGAAGTAGGCTGATCCCTCCCCAGCTGGCAGTCAGAAAGGAGCACTCGGTGGGAGCCCTGACCCCATAGGTTCGAGGGGCGGCCATCTTGCTATACCCGACCATAGGACTGCTGGGTCCCCCCTTGCCCGTTTAAAACCGCTTTGCCCTACCCATCAAGGTCTGATTACTCTGGTGTACGGGGCGGCTGGGCCCCCACCTCATTCATCTGGCCCTCCCCGTAACCCTCCAGTCACAGACTAGCAAGCAGTGTAGTGGCCATCTTGCTCCACCCGGACTCCGTGCTTCCCCTTGCCACTAGCCTTGCTCTGCCCCCTCCTCAGCCGCCAGTGCTGCCCAGGCTGCCGTACCGCTGTCCTGTAACGCAAACACCGGCACTCCCCTGCGCCTGCTCCAAGACGTCAGTAGCAGCAAAGCAAGCGTCTATTCCCATGTACGACACGGGTCGCACTTTCTGTTCTTCCACTCCACCTATGGGGATGCGTGGCTGAGGATGGACGGCTGAAGACATGTACTGCTGAGCATTGTGCTCTCCCGACGACCGCAGGCTGCGTTCCCAACCAATCACGCCCAATCTGCTGATGGCGGCTTCCAGCTCTACCGCTACTGATTCCGCTGCACTGCAACCAGGTAATATCCAACGGTACCTGCTACGCACAGCCTCACAGGACTCCCGTACAGGGAAAGACAGGGCTTCATCAGCCCGAACTCCAGGCAAACCAACACCTCCTCCCCCGGCTGCAGCAGCTTTCTCTGTCGGTGGGACCGGCCCAGGTGTACACCCGACCCCTCCGATGGATCCCGCTTCTCTTAGCGTGAACACGGCCTCAGCAGAGATGCTCTCCCAGGGCTCCACATCCGCTGCCGTACTTTCTGCTTTCCGAGCTGACTTTGATTCCTGGGCTTCCAAAATGGAAACTTCTCTCCATGTTGAACTGAACGCCCTCAAACAACGGGTTTCCGCGTCGGAGGTCACGGTTTCTGCTATGGCCACCACCCAGGAGGACCATTCAGCCCGCATAAAGGCGCTTGAAAATGCATCTACGGCTCACCTCTCCCGTCTACGGCAACACCAGCTCCGGATAGAAGATAGTGAGAACCGGAGCCGCAGGAACAACATCCGGCTGCAGGGGGTCCCGGAGGCTACATCAGGTGCCGATCTCAAACCCACTGTCATCGCAATCCTCAATCAGGTCCTGGGCAGGGAAGTTACATCTCCCATTGAATTGGACAGAGTGCATAGAGTGGGAGGCATGGGGGGTGACCGCAGGGACCGCCCTCGTGACGTACTTTGCCGGGTGCACTACTATACCTTGAAGGAAGAAATTTTGCGCAAGGCCTGGCGCCTGGGGCCACTGGACTTTCATGGATCACCTATACACCTCTACCCGGACCTCTCCCGCAACACGCTGTACATGCGGCGAGCGGTCCGTCCTCTGCTGGACTTGATTCGCCAAGTAGGCGCCACGTACACTTGGGGCCACCCCTTCAGCATCAAAGTGACCCGAGAAGATAACCACAAATTTGTGCCGTCAGACCCGGACCAGCTTCCTGCCTTCTTCCTGTTCCTGGACCGGGACCCTATTGTCATCCCGAACTGGTTGGACCCCCCAGATGACCGTCAGCGGCTACCGGGCCCTCCTCTACAGCGTCGAGGACGCCCACAGTCTAGATCGGTACCTTCCGGTCCTAGAGTACGGCGAGCCACGTCACCAGAAGACTGATCCAGACTCTGTCGTCCGAGACCTGAAATGGTTCTTTTTTGATATGTCCTTTAGTCCACCAGGTGACTACAGTTCCTTTATGAGACTCCGGCCAGGTTTGCCTACTGTTTTCTCTATTTTGTTTTGTACTCACGGTTTTACTTGCGTATCCACCCCGCTGACTCTTGCTCACTTTGTTATTTAAGTGCTGCTGACGGTTTAGTTGTCTCGCTTGGCACGGAGAATGTTTCCTTGCCCTCAGCTGGTGCGGTTGTGCTTGCGGGGGCTTTGGAAAGGTGGTCGGTGGTGTTATGTTCTTTCACGGCATTGGCTCTACTGGCTGGCTTGGAGTTTCCTGGGCATAGCCCTTTGGCTTGTCCGGGGACCTCCGGGTCTTCCCTCGGGCTCTGGACATCTATGTCCCTGGAGCTTGGGACTGACTGGCCTTATCACTGACACCTTCTGTGCGTTTACACAGATATCTGAGCTAAGCCGTGACAACTATCATAGTTAATGCTGCTATAAATGTAGTAATTGGTGCTTCCAACCCTCGCATGCTTACGCGGGAATACCTGTGCCTTTATTCTGTCACCAGATTGTGTACATCTTGTTCTATGTTGATGTTATTTTTCTATGTAATTTTAGACTGTTTATTACACTCCAGCGTACCAATGGTATTAGTCTGACACTCTGCCCTTTAGTGACTAGGCAGTTGAGCATTAGATGACACGGTCATTGGGTGTGTTACACTTACAGTTATGTTATATATGCCTGTTAGGTTGTCGGGATCACAACTCAGCTGTTCTAACCCCGCTCTCTCCCCCTAAATAGGATTGGCACAGTTCGTGCCTACTACGTGATATTTCACGAAGTGTTACGTTTTTGCGCACACTTTAGTATTCTTGAGCCGCCTTCCCCAGGTGCTCTCTACGTTCAATCTCTCCCCCGCCTCGCTCTACCTTCTCTCTTCCTACCCTGTTGTGTTTCCCCCCCTTTTTTTCTTCCCCGCTTTTCTTTTTTTCTGCTGCTCTCTCTCCTTCCCCCCCTCCCCCCCCCCATCGCTCCATCATGGCCCACACAGTGACCTCTCACCCTAGGTTACAATTCTGTTCCTACAATGTCAATGGGCTCAATATTGCCTCCAAAAGAGGACAAATCCTGTATCAAATGCACAAACGCCAAGTCAATGTGCTTCTTCTCCAAGAGACACATTTTCACTCTGCCTCCACCCCTTCCTGTTCCAACAGATACTTCAACAGGTGGTTCCACAGCACTAGCCCAACCCAGAAAGCCAAGGGAGTGTCTGTGGCCTTCCATAAGACGCTCCCTATAGAGGTGCTTGACCATCTCTTGGACCCCCAGGGGAGGTATGTTTTTGTGAAATTCGTGTTATGGGGTACCAAATTTACAGTAGCTAACATTTACCTTCCTAATGTTAATCAAGTATCGGCCGCGTTACAATACATGAGGATTTTGTCAGGATTCAGGGAGGGTAAGCTCATATTGGGGGGAGATTTTAACACCCCTCTTGAACCACTTTTAGATTCCTCCACCTCGCGATCGTGTATCTCCTTCCCCAAACTGAGGGCTCTGAAACGGGCATTCTACGATCTGCGTCTGGTGGACGTTTGGAGAGTGCTGTACCCCACGGTCCGTAACTATACCCACTTCTCCCATGTTCATCACACCTATAGTCGCATAGACTACCTAATGAGTGACCATAGCTGCCTGGATTGGTCCACGGAATGCACCATAGACCCAATGGTCTGGTCTGACCATTCTCCTATACACATGACATTCTCGATCCCTTCCACTCCGATTAGGGAATGGTCATGGCGCTTGAACGATTCGCTGCTTACGAACCCGGAATGTGTGACAAGGGTTTCAGATACAATCTCTAACTTTTTTGCGGACCACGCTTTGGATACGACATCGTTGCCCTTTCAATGGGAGGCACTTAAGGCTGTCCTACGTGGTACCTTTATTCAAATGGGTACGCGTCTTAAAAAGGAGCGCTCAGCCGCCATAGAGGCAGCAAATAAAACGCTTAGAAACTTAGAAACTGAGCACAAACGATCCCCGACAGTGACAATGCTGGCGGACGTTTCTAGGGCACGATCACAACTTAGAGAACTTTATGAAGCCTCTGCACGTACATATGCAGATAAGCTCACTTTCCATCAATATAAGTTTCGAGATAAATGTGGTAGGCCACTGGCTCGATCCCTGCACCCAAAAACAACCTCCGCCTTTGTGCCTCATATTCGGGGGGCACAGGGGGAAATGGTATCCTCACCCACTAAGATGGCGGGGGAATTCAGGGACTTTTATCAGTCCCTGTACAATATCCCTAAGACTCAAGGGACAAGTTCCCCTTCCTCCGGGGTGGAGGACCAGATGTCATATGTATTGGAAACCGCGCTCCCTACGTTAGACGATGACGTCATCGCTGATCTGGAAACCTCAATCACAGAAGACGAAGTCACCAAAGCCATAGCGGGTACACCGAGTGGAAAGAGCCCGGGCCCAGACGGCTTTACTCATAAGTTCTACAAACTTTTTGCCGCCCTCCTCACGCCCTTTCTAACTAAGGTGTTCAACTCTTTGTCGGAGGGTTCAGTGTTCCCTCCACAAAACACTTGAGGCTCACATATCCCTCATCCCAAAGCCAGGCAAAGACCCCACTCTTTGTGCAAGCTATAGGCCGATCTCCTTGATTGGGGTCGATTTGAAAGTCTTTGCTAAAATCCTAGCCAATAGATTACAACCATTGTTGCCTGGGATAATACACCTAGACCAGGTCGGCTTTGTGAGTGGCCGTGAGGCTAGGGACAATACCCTGAAGACCCTTCTTTTAACCAACTATGCCCGGTCCCACGATATCCCACTATGCCTCTTAACAGTCGATGCCGAGAAGGCATTCGACCGAGTAGACTGGCAGTTCCTTCGATTATCCCTGCAACAAATAGGCGTGGGAACCAATATGATGGCGAGAATAATGTCCCTTTACTCCTCTCCATATGCTAGGATTAGACTAAATGGCTCGCTATCTCCAGCCTTCTCTGTATCTAACGGGACGCGACAGGGATGCCCACTGTCCCCCCTCCTCTACGTTCTCACTATGGAACACCTAGCTATTGCTCTACGTAACAATTCTTCTATCCAAGGCATAACAGTCGGGCCCACACATACTAAACTTGCCCTCTTTGCAGATGATCTGCTCCTGTTCGTGACACACCCTCACACATCCTTGCCCTTGGTATTGCAGGAGTTTCGGAAATTTGGAGAAGTTAGCAACTTCAAGGTCAACTACAATAAATCGGAAATCCTCAACATATCTCTGCCTACGTCGGCCCTGCGAAGACTATCGTCTTCTTTCCCCTTCAAAACTGGTTCCTCCTCCATAAGGTATCTCGGAATTCAAATACCGGCGGATGCTTCCCAACTTTTTCCCTGAACTTTGCCCCCCTACTTCTTAGGACCCAGGCAGATTTAATCAATTATGCGTCCAAACAGCTCTCATGGCTAGGTAGAGTGAACGCCCTGAAAATGGATGTTCTCCCTAGGTTCCTGTATTTGTTTCAGACCATCCCTATTCACATACCTAATTTGTACTTTAAGAAAATACGCCAACTGTTTTCCAAATTTATTTGGAATGCGGCCCGTCCCAGGATACGGTATGAAACACTTTCTCTTCCAAAGGCTCGGGGGGGGGCTGGGGCCCCAGATGCCTCCCTATACCATAAAGCAGCGGTGCTCACCCGCATACTAGATTGGTTCCATCATTCTTCAACCAAGCTTTGGGTTCAGTTGGAAAGCCACATGAGCCCAATTGAGCTCTCCGCTCTCCCCTGGACCTTGCCTACGCTACGGGGGGGGGGGGGGGTCGGGCCCTCTTAATGACCTTACCCATCAAACGATCCAGATTTGGGATCGCATGCTGTCCAGAAGGGGCTTATCAAACCGCATGGGGCCTATGACTCCCTTCTTTGGGACCCCGGCCTTTCCGCCAGCTATGTCGGTAGCAAGATTCGGACCATGGCGAAGAGAGGATCATAGGCGACTTGCCCAGGTCCTTCGTGCAGACCCCACTTTGAGGTCAGATACCTCTACCGGTCTGACCTCCCGTCACCCCATGCAGTGGCTTCGGAGGCAACAGACTGCCTCCTACATCCGGACTTTCCCATCTATTACAGACATTCTTGCTGAACCGACGGGATTCGAGGAACTGCTCCTGCAGGTGGAACCTCCAACGCATGTTGTATCGCAACTATACTCCCTTCTGCTCGATGTTTACTCCCCTGGCCTCCCACCGTTTACGGTGGCCTGGGAGACAGACCTCCGTCACACTATCTCCCCTATTGACTGGCAGAAATGTTTTACCCTGACGCACAAATTGTCCATAGCCACCAAGACCCAGGAGAAGGGGTTTAAACTGTTAACAAGATGGTACAGATGTCCATCAACTCTTCACCACTTCAATCCGGAGGTGTCGGATGCCTGCTGGCGGTGCCTCGGCTCCCGGGGAACCATGCTCCACATCTGGTGGGAGTGCCCTCCTGTGCGAAAGTACTGGCAGCGGATTTTCACACTCTACTGCAAATTGATGGCGACCTCTATCCACCCTTCACCTGAGGTGGCTCTCTTGTCTATTATCCCAGGATCATTTAAATCCATCAGAAATGATGTCTTGCGACACTTTCTGGCGGCGGTCAGAGTAGTGATTCCCCGTCATTGGAGAATGGCAACCATGCCTTCCCTGGGGGATTGGGCTGTTGAGGTGGACCGCATTAGGGACCTTGAGCGCCTGGTGGCGGAGGAAAATGACAAAAGTGAACAGTTCTCTCTCACATGGACTTCGTGGTCCGTGTTTCGGTACTCCTCGGAGTTTATCTCTTGGGCGGAGTGTGCCCTGGACGAGACCACTCTCGGACCTTGATGGAGTGATTCTGATCCCTGTCCCCTATCTGTGTACCCCTACTATTTGCCCCTGACTCTGACTCTTTCTCTTCTCTCTACACATAAATACACCTCTAAGAACCCAGTAGGATAACGTACCAGGGCTTCAATTTACCTACTACCCGTTCGGTGACCCTACTTCATACTCTCCAGATAGGTTTGTGTATACCTTCATCTGATGGTACTTAGCCCTGCTCTGTTCTGACACACATGATGCCTGTTGAGGATGTATCCTATTAATGTTTGTAATGTTTAAGACAATGTATGTCTTTTTCTGTTGTTTCATTGTATAAACAAATAAAATAAGATTGAATTAAAAAGGAGGCCCCAGAAGGACTGACAAAACCAGATTCAGATCCCATGGGCACAGAGGTGACTTAATTGGTGGATTCATGTGCGTTACACCTTACATAAAGGCCTGCACTAGGGAGTGAAAAGCTTGAGATTTTGGAAAAACTGCCAAAGCCGAGACTTGACCCTTAATAGTACTTAAGGCTAGCTTTTTCTCTACTCCCGACTGTAGGAAGTCTAAAACCCTGCTTATGCTATTTTTGCGAGGATACCAACCCTGGTTTCCACAGCAGGAAACATAGGCCTTCCAAACCCTATAGTAGATAGACCTAGAAGCCGGCTTCCTTGCATTAATCAGGGTGGTTACCACTGAGCCTGAAAGTCCCAGATCCTTTAGAGCGAGGGCCTCAACAGCAAAGCCGTTAAATTCAGCGTTTGTAAGGCAGGATGGTATACTGGCCCTTGTGACAGCAAATCCTGGTGCAATGATAGAGGCCAAGGATCTGTCCCTGCCATCTTTACAATTTCTGCACACCAGAACCTCTGGGGCCATGTCGGGGCAACCAGGATCACCTGTTTTCGTTTCCTTCTGATCCTGCGCAGCAGGCACGGAAGCAACTGAACTGAAGGAAACGCATAAATCAGAAAAAAACGATTCCAAGGAGTTACCAAGGTATCTGTCCCACAAGCGAGCGGGTTCCATTGTTCTGGACACAAACTTGTCTAGTTTCATGTTGAACCTGGACGCAGAAGATCTACGTCCGGGGTACCCCACCTCCAGGCAAATGGCCAGAGAGCCATTTGGATTTACTGTAGAGACCACTCCCCCTGGGCATTTCCTACCCCTGGGATGAACACCGCAGATAGGCAATGATAGGCAAGGAACATGCTTTTCTACCTAAACCAGAATATGGTTTACCTCTTTCTGGGCTTCCCGACTCTTGGTGCCGCCCTGGCGACTGATATAGGCCACCGTCGTGGCATTGTCGGACTAGATCCTGACAGGGTACCCCCGCAGTCTGCCTGTCCAGGCCCTAAGAGCCAGGCGTGCTGGCCGTAATTCTAAAACGTTGATGGGCTGTCAGGGTCACCTGTGGCCAGGTGACAGATGCACACCGTAGGGGGACAGGAGTGCACCGCGAGGTGGTGAACCCTATGGCTGGCTTCTGTGGATAGGAAACTGGGTGGTTGTGGAAAGCGGGACCAGAGGAGCACAACCGGGATCCCAACGGAAGCGAGAGCCAAGATTCCCCAGGGCGCGGAGTCTAAGACCCAGCTGGTCTTCTCCAGGGCCTCTAGTGGTGAGGATGTTACGCTGCAGGCTGGGACCAGGTCGCGGCCCCTGGAGTTTCCTAGCTCACGCCCCGTAGGATAAGGGGAAGCAGCAGCACACGATAGAGAGAACCGAATAACAAGCCGAAGGTCAGGGGCCACAAGCAGACAAGGATAACGAAGAACGAGCCGAAGGTCAAGGGTCACGAGCAGACAGGGATGGTCGGGGACAAGCCAATAACGTAACAGAGAGACAGACGTAGCACACGGCAGGCAGGAACCCAAACACACAATGCCTAACAAACACGTTGATCAGCCAAGCAGGCTTGCAGTGCACAGGTTAATATAGTGTTCAGTGATAGGGCCTGGGGTGGAGTCAGGCTGGGAGGAGATTATAAAGGAAGCCAGGTGAAGGAGGTCTGGTCTCTAGATGAACACATGAGGAGGAAGGTAAGATGGCAGACAAACACTACTGCATATCCATGACAGTACCCTCCCTCTTATGGGCCCTCCCCCGCCTGGACCCAGGCTTAAAGGGAAATCTCTGATGAAACCTTCTCAACAGATGAGGTGCAGCGACATCAGATGCAGCGATCCAAGACGCCTCCTCAGGACCAAAACCTCTCCAATGCACAAGGTACTGAAGAATGCCTCTGCAGAGCCGAGAATCCAGAACTTGTCTAACCTCGTACTTAAAATTATCCTCAGAGACCGAAAACGAGGTAGGGAGATGACAAGAAGATCTATTGAGGACCAAAGGCTCTCTAGGAATAAGCAAGGGCATGAGAGGATCAACAGGAATCTGAGGAGGGTCCCCTATACCCTTAAAGGGGAACTGGTCATCTTGCACAGGACCATCAGACTGGGCAGATGTCAGTGGAACCCTGAAGTCAGGTTGGTTAGAAGGTGACATGTCGCCGGAGTCAAGCTGAATAGCTGAAGGACAAGCAGAATGTCCCGAACAAGAAAAAGTGAGAGGCTCACTGGGCATGGGCTGGACTGGCATAACTAGTACAGAGGCAGAGTGAATAGCTGAGTCAGGTGTAGCGACTACCTGAATCGCATCGCAAGACGTAGCGACTGCAGGACTTGTAGACAAGCTAGCCTGGCTGTGCGTCCAAGGGTGGTTAGGGACAGAGAAATGTAAATGGTTATGCAACCTGGAATGAATGACCGGCTCAGATTCACAGGGGGCAACCTTGGGTAGGCAGGACGAGGAACAGGAGGGACCCCAAGCCAGGATCTGTCCAGTAGTCCAGTCCACATGAGGAGAATGGAGCTGTAACCATGGGAGACCCAAAATTATAGGCGTTGAGGCCTTGGGTAAGATAAGGAAGGATATCCACTCCTGGTGGAGTGTCCCTACCGACATCTTAACAGGGAGGGTCTGGAAGCGGATAGGTCCCCCTGGGAGAACAGTACCATCAATCGCCAAGACCACCAAAGGCGTGGTGAGGGGCAAAAGAGTAAGTCTCATGGACGATGCGATTTCCCAGTCCATGAAATTACCAGCGGCTCCGGAATCCAGATATGCTGAGACCGAATGAGAAGAAGCACCAACATGAAGGAACACAGAAAGCAGAAGACGAGAAGGGGAAGGTGATATTTCTGGGTCCAATACTCCACTTTCCAGATGAAGTGGACCCGAACGTTTTTCTGGACAAAGAGAGCAAGTGTCACGAAAATGACCTTTGCCCCCACAGTAAAGACACAGACCAAGAGTTCTGCGCCTAGCACGTTCCTCGGGGGATAGCCTGGTCCGACCCAGCTGCATGGGTTCCTCAGCTGGTAGGAGATGCTCTACGGGTCGAAGAGAGGGGAGCTCAGGCTGACTAAGAACCAAGGAGTGCTGGCGTTGCTTTTCTAAGGTCCTCTCCTGAAAGCGAATATCGATCTGGTTACACAAGGAGATAACGCCGGCCAGATCAGTGGGGATGGTTCTTCCTGCTAATTCATCCTTCACTCTATCAGACAGGCCATGCAAAAAGGTTGCGACTAAGGCCTCATTGTTCCAGCTCAACTCAGCCGACAGTATGCGGAAATGAAGCGCATACTGTCCCACAGAAGCAGACTCTTGGCGGAGACGTAAAAGGGCGCTGGCCGCTGAAGAGACACGAGCCGGTTCTTCGAAGATATTCCGAAAAAGTTTCAAGAAGCCAGACAGGCTAGAAACCACTGGATCATTCAGTTCCCACAGAGGGGCTGCCCAGGCTAAAGCTTCACCAGAGAGGAGGGAAATGATATAGGCTACCTTAGCCCGATCAGACAGGAAGTTTTGGGGCTGGAGCTCAAAATGAATCGTGCATTGGCTAAGGAACCCCCTGCAAGCCTTGGAGTCCCCAGAGAAACGGGACGGAGCTGGCAGTTGTAGCGAGTGTGTGGCTGCGACTGGTGCAATAGGTGCAGCCGCTGATTGTATTTGAGGTTGCGGATTCAGGGTTCCCAAGGAGGCCTGAAGCTGCTCGAAGCGAGAAGCCAGATCCTGGAGGAATCGCATCACCTGAGTCTGATTCGATTCCTGGGTTTCAAGTCTGCAAACTATGCCCTGCAATGGATCATCCGCGGGTAGCGGGATGTCAGCCGGGTTCATGGCTGATCAAACTGTCAGGGTCACCTGTGGCCAGGTGACAGATGCACACCGTAGGGGGACAGGAGTGCACCGCGAGGTGGTGAACCCTATGGCTGGCTTCTGTGGATAGGAAACTGGGTGGTTGTGGAAAGCGGGACCAGAGGAGCACAACCGGGATCCCAACGGAAGCGAGAGCCAAGATTCCCCAGGGCGCGGAGTCTAAGACCCAGCTGGTCTTCTCCAGGGCCTCTAGTGGTGAGGATGTTACGCTGCAGGCTGGGACCAGGTCGCGGCCCCTGGAGTTTCCTAGCTCACGCCCCGTAGGATAAGGGGAAGCAGCAGCACACGATAGAGAGAACCGAATAACAAGCCGAAGGTCAGGGGCCACAAGCAGACAAGGATAACGAAGAACGAGCCGAAGGTCAAGGGTCACGAGCAGACAGGGATGGTCGGGGACAAGCCAATAACGTAACAGAGAGACAGACGTAGCACACGGCAGGCAGGAACCCAAACACACAATGCCTAACAAACACGTTGATCAGCCAAGCAGGCTTGCAGTGCACAGGTTAATATAGTGTTCAGTGATAGGGCCTGGGGTGGAGTCAGGCTGGGAGGAGATTATAAAGGAAGCCAGGTGAAGGAGGTCTGGTCTCTAGATGAACACATGAGGAGGAAGGTAAGATGGCAGACAAACACTACTGCATATCCATGACATGGGCAAGGTCTTCTCGGACTCTGACCATTCCCCCTGAACAGCATTCTCCCTTAGTAACGCTTCCCATCCTAAAAGGCTGGCATCGGTCGTCACTTACATAGTTAGTCAGGTTGAAAAGACACAAGTCCATCCAGTTCAACCATACAAAAAAAAAAAAAAATATATATATATATATATATATATATATCATACAATCCCATATACCCACAGTTGATCCAGAGAAAGGCGAAAAACCCCAGCAAAGCACCCCTATCTTCCAAGTGATTAGTACAGAGGTTTTTCCCCTTCTGCAAACTTTCGGTTAGCGACCACCAATTGAGACTTTGGGGTACGCTTGGAGTCAAACGCATTGAACAATCCAAATCCTGGCTTTTCCTGCTCCAGGCAGACAGGATAGTGTTTTGCAACAGTCTTAAATAGAACTGAGCATAGAGAACTGCCCTTGTCCTGATCGTGTGAATCAGATCTCATATTGCGCAGACTTTTGCCTGGGGAAAAAACACCCTCTTGTGTCCACTACCAGACCCAAGTATTCCAGCCTTTACTGGCCACAAGGGTGACTTTTCTAGGTTGATAATCCAAACCAGATGCTTCAGATACCTGACCGTGCAGGCTACACTCAGATCCAGTTCTTTTATGGACTGATCGATCAGTAATAGGTCATCTAGGTATGCTGTTACCGCTATAACCTGGGCTCTTAGTCTTGCTAAAGCGGAGCAAGGATCTTTGCAAACACTGCGGTGGCCAACCCGAAGGGAAAGGCCACAAACTGAAAGTGTTGCTGCTCTAGTGTGAATCGCAGGAATTTCTGATGAGCAGGGAAAATTGACACAGAGATATGCAAATTGATTCCATGTGAAAAAGAGCAGATGTTTAGAAATTGGTTCAGACCCTTGAGATCTAAATATGGGTCCGACATCTCCGTTTGATTTGTGCACTGTAAAGGGGTTTAAGTAAAAACCCATTCCCTGTTCTCCTAAGGAGGTCTCTATGATCACCCCTTGAGACAGCAACAGGTTTAATGCCTGAAAAAAAAACAAATGCTCTCTTTACCGGGACCTCGGGAACGCCCGATTTTAGAAAACGAGGCGGAGGAATCCCGAAACTCTAGCTTGTAGCCTAGAGAAACTATGGAGATGACCCATCTGTCCTGAATCTCCTCCTGTAAACTGCAGGAGCCGTCCTCCCGTGCGAGCGGAGGCACCCCTTCATAGGGAGGCCTTGGGACCCTGCTTAGCAGATTTTTGCCCCAGGACTTTTCTCTGGCTCTGAGCCTGGCTTTGGGGCCTTCCTCTAGAGGCTGATGGCGGAGGCAGTCGCAACTGCCTGGGGCAGAACGTTTAAATGAAGGATGCTTACTTCTTCTCTTCACAGGAAGAAGGGTACTCTTTCCACCCGAGATCTTCTGCATGTACTTATCCAAGTCATCCCCAAATAAACGCTCTCCATAAAGGAAACCCAGTCAACAGTTTCTGACAAAGCAACTCTGCCGACAAATGCTTAAGCCATAGCACTCTTCGCATGTGTACCAGCAGAAGAGCAAGACGTGACGTCTGATGGATGGAATCCTTAATGGCATCAAACTGCAACACAAAGGGCCTTAGGAAGTTCCGGAGGATCGGGACTTCTTCCCCTCTGACATCCTGTTTCACCTTATCCTTAAGGAATTGACAGACAGCAATAGCTGCTATCGCCGGCTGTGCATCTGCACCGGCCATAGCGAATGAGGCTTTAAGCAAAGACTCCAGTCTTTTATCCGCTGGATCTTAAACACCTGAACATTGTCAACTGAACAAGTAAGACTTTTATTCAGGGAAGAAACAGCAGCGTCTATCGCTGGCACACTCTATTTCTTAGTGAGTGTCTCCTCCATAGGATAATTTTTAGAGAATCTCTTAGGAGGAATAAAATGCTTGTCTGGGAATTCCCAGTCATCATGAATAAGCTGTTCCAGCAATGGGTGCATAGGAAAAGCATGTGGAGGCCTCAGAGTACCCAGAGAGGAAAAGGGGACCTCAGCCGACTCTGTAAGGGGCAACTTATAACCAATATGCACTGTCTCAGTGAGCGATTGAATTAACAACCTATGAGACTGTGAAGTTGCGAAGACTCCCCGGGGCTGAGCCCTCTAATGAGGAACCATCCTCATGTCCTTCCACTGGGTCCTCTAAGGTACATCCGAATCCTCTACCCACTCCTGATCTGCAGCCGACGGCCCAGGAGCAGGGGAAGGGGCCTGTCGCGTTTTTCCCCAGACTGGGGGGTGGACGCGAACAAACTTACCCTCCAAACCAGCCAGAGCTGTAGTCAAGTCATCTTTAGTGACATATGCAGAGGCTGGAGTGTTGGAGGTAGCTACAATGCCTCACAAGGGTTAAGCTTGGTTAATCGTTTCAGGCCTTACAGGGGAAGCAGGTGCCGTGGAGGCATGATTAGGGTTCCCAGGACCTGACCGCTCTGCTTTTGCACCGCTTCTTCCTGTTTTTGCCCCTCTCCTTCGAGGCATACATAGTCCTAGGCACAAAGCAGAGGTACTAACTATTATGCATCTATTGCTGAGCTCAGTCTTAGCAATCTTAACATGCCGCTATCAAATGCCACCGCTCAGATGAGTCTTAAACAATGCCTGTCCCCCAGCATTTACATGCCCATGAAAAGTGTCTGTCTCTCCGTCGCGCACCTGTATTCAAACGGCTTGAATTTATAACAATTGCCGGTTCGTGCCTGCGCCATTGGACAACGCGCACGCCTGATCCACGTGCACGCCGGCGACGCCTCTCCCCGCCCCTGTGGCGTCCCTTTCTCATAAGAAGAGGGTTCTCTTTGTGCGCAAGTGGCGATCCACTCAGGGATCTCGGGGGGGGGGGGAAGGGGGAGACGTCTCACTGCTGGTGAAACCCCAAACTTTTCCCCACCCTCCTTAGGTGGCTGACGAACTGAGAGGAAAGGCAGATCTTCTCCACAAGCGCTGCTGACAGACCTTTAAACCAGGCAGGCATGGGATGCTGACACCAGGTATGCTGCTGCACACTCTCTAGTGGTAGGAGAAAAAACACAGGCAAGACATCAACTATCCATAAAAAGAAGTCCATAAGGGATCTTCTTAACTTACCATTCCCGCCGCAGGGTACTACTGGAATTAGCACAGTGACCCAATCTTCACCCATCATGGCAGGTTTAAAAGTCATGCCAGACCTTTAAGGACGGGGTCCCCTTTAGTTTATTAGGGTCCACTGCCTTGGACCTGTACAGCGCCCTGACAGAGCAACCTGTGGTATAGCAATGTGACCAAGGCGCTGGATCCCAGGGCCCAGCTCTCCAAAGAGAAGCGTTACAGGCAAAACCTCATTCTTTGGTATCGAGGCTCGGGGTACCATCCACTTTTGCCTTTGTTTTTGGCTTTTTGAATGGATCCGATTGTATAGCTCCCTGGCTAGGGCCCGTCTGAGGAGCATAATGTTAACCGTGACCAACACCGTAGACAGTGGCGAAAAAACGGAGGCACTCCCCATGTGGGAGGGGTTATATAGAGGGAGACTTCCGGTCTTGATTTTGCCAGTGTCCATCACCTAAAGGTGGCCTATAACCCATGTAGTAATTACTGGCTCTGTGTGCCGTGATGTACTGTAAAGAAAAACTATTGGCTGGTTTTCCCTTTCATGGGGAACGGTTGTTTGGGGAGGATTTGGATAAGTATATCCAAAAAATTTCAAGTGGTAAGAGTACCCTTCTACCGATGAAAAGGAAGAGTAAGCATCCTTCATACAAACGGGCTTCCTCTCCAGTGCCAGGACCCCCAGCCTCCAGGACTGCCTCTGCTGTCAGGGTCAAAGGGTAGGCCTCAGGGCCAAGCACAGGGTCCAAATTAGTCCTGGGGGCAAAAACCTACAAAGCAGAATCCCAATGCCTCCTTGTGAAGGGGCGCCCCCGCTCGATCGAGTGGGGGGGAAGACTTATGTGGTTCTCAGGGGCTTGGCAGCAAGAGATCCTAGACAGATAGGTCACCTCTGTAGTAGCCCTAGGCTACAAACTAGAGTTTCAGAAGTTTCCTCCGGATCATTTTTTGAATTCCAATGTTCCCAAAGTTCCAGAAAAAATAAGATCTTTGTTTCTAGCCCTAGACCGGTCGATGTCTCAGGGAGTAATCATAGAGACCCCATCAGAGGAACAGGGGATGGGGTTCTACTCAAATCTCTTCACGGTACCAAAACCGAATGGAGATGTCAGACCGATTCTAGACCTCAAATATCAGAATCGGTTCCTGAACATCGGCTCCTTTCGCATGGAGTCAATATGGTCAGTCGTCTCTACCCTGCGGGGAGGGACATTTTTATCATCAATAGATATCAAGGATGCATACCTGCATGTGCCTATATTACCCGCTCACCAGAAGTTTCTGCGTTTTGCGGTAAAACACCGCCACTTTCAATTTGTGGCCAGTACTAGCAAGACTAATGCGCCAGGGAATAGTAGTAATGGCATACTTGGACGACCTGTTGCTGATAGATCAGTCAGTGGCGCGGTTGAACCAGGGTGTGTTCAGCACGGTCAAGTATCTGGAACATCTGGGTTGGATTGTCAACCTAGAAAAGTTTTCCTTGCATCCGGTAAGAAGGCTGGAGTATTTAGGTCTGGTCATTGACAGCCCAAAAACGTGTTTTTGCCCCAGGCAAAGGTTAACGCTATAAGGGAGCTGGTCCAGGTGGTCAGGGCAAGGAAGGGTCCTTCGATATGCCTCTGCATGAGGTTACTGGGAAAGATGGTGGCATCATTCAAAGCGGTGCCCTATGCCCAGTTTCATTCAAGACTGCTGCAAAGCAGCATTCTATCTATTTGGAAAAAAGATACCCAAACCTTGGATCATCCAATCTGTCTGACCCTAAGGGTGTTGCAGAGTCTTAATTGGTGGTTGGTGACCAGAAATTTGCTGAAGGGGAAATCCTTCATGCCGGTTAACTGGGTCGTAACAACGAATGCCAGCCTCTCGGGTTGGGGTGAAGTCCTGGAAGAGACCACTGTCCAAGGGAAGTGGTCAGTGTCCGAGAAGACCTTGCCCATCAACATCCTAGAGATTCGGGCGGCACGTCTAGCGCTAATAGCCTGGACATACGGGGTTGTCCCGTCAGGATACAGTCCCACAACGCCACAGCAGTAGCTTACATCAATCACCAAGGGGGCACCAGAAGCCGTGCAGCCCAGTGGGAGGTGAATCATATTCTGGTCTGGGCAGAGGAGCATGTGCCTTGCCTATCAGCAGTCTTCATTTCAGGGGTGGAGAATTGGCAAGGGGATTTCTTGAGCCGGCCACAAATTCTCCCGGGAGAATTGTCTCTCCACCCCGACATTTTCTTGGCCATATGCCAAAGATGGGGTACCCTGGACATGGATCTACTGGCGTCCAGATTCAACAAAAAGTTGGACAACTTTGTGTCAAGAACAAGGGATCCTCTCGCACACGGGAGAGATGCGTTAGTGACCCCATAGGATCAGTTTCACTGATCTATGCATTTCCCCCAGTTCAGCTGCTACCGCGACTTCTTTGCAGAATCAAGCAGGCACGAAAGCCAGTGGTTCTAGTAGCCCCAGCATGGCCCAGGAGATCTTGGTATGCAGAGATATTCAGGATGACAGTGGGGAGGCCATGGACTCTTCCAGATCGTCCGGACCTGCTATCGCAAGGGCCAATATTTTATCCTGCCTTACAAACGCAAAATATGACGGTTTGGCTGTTGAAGCCCACATTCTAAAGAGTCGGGGGCTTTCAGGTTCTGTGGTAACCACGCTGATCAAGAAAGCCGGCTTCCAGGACCATCTATTATAGGATTTGTAGGGCCTATTTTTCTTGGTGTCAGGCTGGAAAATGGCATCCACGTAACTATGTCATAGGTAGAATTCTTGCCTTCCTTCAGTTAGGAGTAGAAATAAAATTGGCCTGGAGTACAATTAAGGGTCAGCTTTCGGCCTTGTCAGTGTTTTTTCAAAGGCCGCTTGCCTCACATTCCTTGGTACGGGCTTTTATACAAGGGGTAATGCATATGGTTTCGCTGATCAGGAAACCCTTGTGCCCATGGGATTTGAATCTGGTTCTGTCAGTTTTACAAAAACAGCCTTTTGAGCCAGTGCACAATATTTCTTTGGTCCTCTTGACAAAGAAATTTGTTTTCTTAGTTGCGGTAACTTCTGCAAGAAGGTCATCAGAGTTGGCAGCTTTTTCTTGTTAAGAGCCATACCTAGTTGTCCATAAGGACAAGGTAGTGTCATCTGAACCAAGATGTGGTCCTGCCTTCTTTTTTCCCACAGCCTCGTTCTGCGGAAGAAAATCTATTGCTTCTCCCCCTCAACTACCAACCTTTTCCGTCAACGCTAACCGCTGACCTTAAAAAGTGGGACTCTCTAGCCCTTTCTTGGTTTGGCCGTTGCAACGTACTTAAGATGAACGTGATGCCCAGACTTCTGTACTTATTGCAGGCACTGCCGGTGAAAATACATCAGACCTTTTTTTCATGCGGTCCGGTTGGTATTTATTAAATTCATATAGAGAGGTAAACATCCACGCCTTGGTAGAGCATTACGGTTACAACCTAAGATGAAGGGCGGAGTGGGTTTCCCGAACCCGGCCCTATACTATACTGCGGTGCATATGACCAGGGTCATGGACTGGTGCCGACACAGTGCCCTGAAACTCTGGGTATCGCTGGAACAAGGAGGCAGCCCAGGCTCCGCTTCCTGGCCTGCCCTGGGCAGGGAAAACTCACGTTACACACTTAACTACTCATCCGTTGATTGGCCCCACTTTAACGGAACTGGACAGGTTGCTCCGACTTTCTACACTAAGCAGTTTCCCTTCCCCAATGATGCCGATTTCAGAGCACCCTGGGTTTGTGCCCGGTCTCACCGATCCGGCTTTCTTATCGCAAGGCTCATTGGGACTTCTGAGGGCCTCACAGCTTTTGCGACTGTCCGGTTGGATATCTCCAGAGACATGGCTCTCTGGACGGGCCCCTCTTAAACTGGATCACTGGAGGACTTTGCAGTTATCCCTGTATGGGAGGGGTTATATAGGAGGGGGACTTCCTGTCTTTGATTATTCCAGTGTCCAATCACCAATAGGTGGCGTATAACCCACATAGTAATTACTATGGCTGCTCTGTGTCCCGTGATATACTCCAAGAAAATGATTTTACTGGTAAGCTGTTATAAAAATCCTAATTTTAAAAAGGAAGGAAAGGATCTTGCAGCTCCTATGAGCTACAGACCAATATCACTTTTAAATACAGATATAAAGACTGTACCTCAGGAATATTTTAGAAAATTTAGATCTATTGTAAAATATGTATGGGCACATAACCGGCCAAGGATCTCTTACGCTGTGCTGGCAAAGGGGAAGAAAAACGGGGGCTTAGCAGTACTTGATTTTAAAAAGTATTATCAGGCAATTATTATTTCACAATTAGCGTACTGGATACATAGTAAGGGAGTAAAAAGTTGGGTAGAGATTGAAGTGACACAAAGTAAGATTGATTTAGGTAAAATGGTTTGGATTCCACTGGGTCATCGAGCATTGGCACAAATCCACTGACTAGAAACACTCTTGGGGTATGGTCTTCGCTTTCCTACTTTCCCCCCTCCTCTCCTACCCCTTTTCCCATTCCCACATCCTTTTCCCCCCATCAACCTTTTTTCATCACTTCATTCACACCCAGTCTCCCTTTTTCACACACATGTCCATTTTTTTACTACATCATTACATATGCTTATATAATGCTGTTCACTTTGTTTTGTGTTTTGTTCTTTGTCACACTTCCTCACATGTTCCAATACACTTTTTCACATTCCATCAGAATAGATCTATTGGCCTCATTTTTTCTTTTTATTATTTTTCATTCAATTAACTATGATTAATTGTAGATGGATGTTCAGCACATCCTATCATACAACCTGTTTTTACTTTGTTACTGTTACTACTCATATACATTAATACCTGTTATATACTCGCCCCCCCCCTCTCCTATTTAGCTAGATAAACACACTCTTGCCGCCAATCTGCATACATACACATAAAAACATTAATCTGCAATTCAGAGAATCTCAATATAGGTAATGGATTTTTATTTAATTGCATATATCCTCATCACCCCCAGGTGCTTGGAATAGGCTCCCAGGGGTCTTCACCCCATCCGCCCACCAGTCCATAATTGTTTGCCTCCACACAAGTGTGACACCCTGAGAGCAGCCTCTGTCTGAGTTGGACCCGCCTATGGGCGGGGGGGGACGACGCTACATTGGCACTGTCCCAGGAGCTTTGCCCGTGGGGGAATTGGAGAGACCAAGAAGAGTCAGGATTTTAAATCTCTGGTTTGGGCCCATCCATGGAATCAAGAGGGTAATTATGTAACAAAGTTTGCATTTCTCCCAGTTATTTTTCTCCCATACGATGATAAATTACTACTATTAAGCAATCATTACAAATAATTGTATCTACTGACCCATTGAAAACTGCTGGGAGATATTTTGCAACGTACTATGTAATTAATATACTTATTTATCTATATCCTTCAGAATGTATGAACAAAACCCACCCCCCCGAGGAAGACCTGCAATTAGGTCGAAATGCATCGGGGTATCCTCTCTGTTCTGTACATGTGTATATATACGCTTTATCTTTCTTTTATACTGTACCATACTGTTTATCCTTGTATACATGTATTTGGCCCTCATACATACCGGAGTTCATAGAAATAATTGTACAATCGATTTTTCATACCAAACCATTGAATAAAAATTTTTTTACTTAAAAAATTCTGTTTCATATTGTTTGCTGCTAAAAAATCCCACGGGAAAAATACCTGTTCTTCTCCATATCGATTTCGGGATGTGCAGCCCTCTCACACATGCCTTAGTGTCTATTTCAAGCTAAAGGTTGTAGAGTATATAATTGGGAATATAATGCACCTCTAGTTTCATTGACAGATACAAATTATTATAAGCCAGGGATAGAAGATTATTTGTATTTTGTTAGATGGGCAAAAAAAAGAGGTAGGGGAAAGGTAAGGGGTAGGGGAAGGTTATCTAGAAGTGCTTTTTTAGATGGATTCAAGTGTATGTAATGGATTTTGATAAAAGAATATTTGAACAATAATAAAAATAAAAAGATAACATACAAGTATGAAGACCACCCCAAAAAAACAAAAACAAAAACAAAAAATAATCAGAATAACATCCATCACGACAGAGCACCCTGAGGTACTTTGTTTTTGGAAATTGACAAATGTAAATACCCCCATGGAGAGGTGGTTCCATTAGAATAGGGAATTCCCAGCTAGAGAACCACATTAAAATAGGACATTACAATACCAATAGCTCTAAAATGCATATAAAACATTTTCATTGTCTTTTTATTATAGTATGGCTGTCAGTCATAAAAAGTGATGTAACTGCCTACAAACCTAAATACTTTTAAACATTTCAACAAGAACCCTGGAAATCCTTAACCCTGGGTGTGCCTAACATAAAAAATCAAACACTTTCCAGGAAGTATAAAAGAGGTGGACAGCCCCTACCGCATTTTTAAATTGACTAGTAAGCTGATGTGCCCAAAAGTTGGTTCAGGAATTTGCATAACAGACTGCCCTCGAGTTTAGAGCTCTCATGGCATTATAAGTGGTTCTAAAGTAATTTTTTTTATGTTTCTGCATTAAGGTAAACAAAGCACCTCACTAACGGTTCCATCCCCCTCATCCCAAGACATTTACCTGGCTTCTCTCATCACCTCCAGCACCGTCTCAACTCCTCTTTCTTCATGGATTCAAAGTAGACTTATGACTGAAAACAGAAGAAACCACAGGCTCCTGCTGCGGTCATGCAAACTTCTGTGAGGAGGGAGCGAGGGGCATGGCTTACAAATCTTTAATTACTAACAGGTATACAGTACTGTTACTGGTAAATTTTTAAACACCTCCCTTCTGACAGGTATATTTTAAAGCATATGCAGAGTGTTTATTTATATATATATATATATATATATATATATATATATCACATAAATTAAAAATGTGGGGTAGCCATACCTTGCAAAGCCTTTGGATATGCTGTAGGTGAAAGCAGGCAAACCAGGGGCTGTCCAAACAAATTGGTGAAATTCTGTAACAACAGGGCAAGTAGAGTCAATTCCAGTGCATAGGTTCATTATTTTTAGCAGAGAAAACAATCTTTAAATTCTAGAGCATATTGAAACTCACCAGAAGTTTTTACAAAATATTTCTAACGTGAATTAATGGTAGAACTCCAAACAAAATACAGTACAAAATGTAAGTATAATATAAATAGATACATTTTTTTAGCTGTTGGGTTTTAACAACAAGCCAGCCCTTACAAAAAGTGCAATCACATTAAGCACAACATTGATAGGCACAGCTGTGGGAAAGCTAATTTGAAAAAATCAGCTTTCAGTATGCAAGTGCTATTTACGCTAACATTCAAAATATGCATAACATGAAATTATGTTGGCCTACTGGTAGTTTTCATTGTGGGTTAAGGTCTCTTTTACAGCACAAGAAGATAATTTTTGCACAATTCTACTTTTTTCCCAGTAGTTCATTGGATACACAACAGATGTCTGAATATATGCTTTTCCAACATTTCCCTCTGCATCTAGGTATATGCTATACTCTGCTTCAATGAGTGGAGAGTTTAGGCAAATAAAAAGGCACAGCCTACACATATCAGGTTTGTAAACAATTATAATAGGCGACAGTGAAACAAAAACCTCCAAAAATGAATTCTTAACTCAAAACATTCCCAACAAACTGAAAAACAACCAAATGACTACCCTTGAAACTACCAAGACAATTTTATTTGCATATATGTGTAGCGGGGGTACCAAATTTAGGGACTGCTATGCCAAATTTAATGGGTGATTCGAGTGGTAGTTGGCTCAAATCTTTTCAATTTGCTGGACTCTGCCTTGCTGTTGTTTTGCCTGGTGTGCAGTTCCCCTTAGAGGTGTGGGTGACGCTGTCCCCTATACTCGGGGTTGAACCACAGGTAATAGGGCAGCGGATTGGTATCCTCTCTCGGCAGCCGTACAGTGGGTGTGGGGAACCTGCTGGGCATGTGGATACATAAAGGGGCAGACGCCGCCTAGGAGGGGTCTTGTCTTGGGTTTCTGGTCTTCTGTCCTGGTGCGTGGCACGTGGCCCTCCAGGCCATTGGGCCACGTGCACTTCAGTCCCAGGCACCTTTAGTCCTGGGACTGCAACTTCAGCCCTCGGCCCAGCACCTTTAGCTGAAGCCCGCTTCAGGAGGAAGAATCCCAGGGTGCTGCCTTGCGAGGGGACCCGTTTCTAGAAGAGGAGACTGGGGGAGGACCGTTCCAAAGGACTGGTGAGAGATCACAGTGAAGGAAGGGGCCCAGTAACTCTCTGGAGGGATGTCATCCATCCGGAAAAAGGAATCTAACCAAAAGGACCAGTAGGAGATTTGGGGCACCATAGATCCTGTGGCAGAGGATCTCCTGAATGCATCCATTAAGGAATCAAATAGACTGTTCGAGTTACACACTGGCTGCTAGTGCCTTCGGGTGACTATCCGGGTGAGCTATACCCACTCGGGACCAAGTGGCGAAGAAACAAGAGTGCCTTAACTGATCTGTCTGTTTGAGCATAAAGAAATAAACTCTATGTTGGAGTTGATGCTGGCGTGGACCTTGGAGTTACTTGGGGCATAGAGACTTTTGTCCTTACATTCTAGGGACGGAAACAAACACTGAGGGGAGTTACTGCAAAGACCCGTAAGTGAAACGAAATGTGCTTAACCTCTGCAACCAAGGGGGTACGGGCATGGTGGAGACGTGCATGCTTTCCTCTCCAGTGAACGAGCCAAAGAGTGGAGTGGGAGGGTGGCGTGGTTGCTTCATATGTATTATGTTGGATACTCTCTAGAGACAGACCAATACAACCAAATCCCTATTGAAAGAATTAAAAGATGGGGGGAGACACCACTCCCTCTGATGAGGTGATAGGATATTAATAGGATGTATGTTTCTGACACTCCTGCGCATGTGTGCCTTTAGGGGCGCCCACACCGGAAGTGATGTCAGGGGTCAGGCTTGACCCATCACTTCCGGTGGGATTGTGGACATAAAAGTTGGCGGTGCCGGTCTTTTTTCCGACACACGCAGCTTCAAAGTGCCACTCTCAACCGCTACTTAATTGCAACGCTCTGGGGAGCCACAAACTGGACAAGGTTCTTTTAAATGTAGCGGAGTGTTCAATTTAAGGGGAGTGTCTGAGTGGTAATTAGGCTCAGACACACTGATTGTTAGGGTTTATGAACCATTTCTGTTCATGGGGGATAGTATTGGTGTACCGTTGCCTGTGGCCTACAGGTGGCGCTGTCGCCGTAGGCCAGGGTTGAACCACCAATACAGGGCTGTGCCTTTTATGACCCCTCTCGACAGTAGTACGGCGGGGCAGGGAACCTGCTGTGCCTGTCGGGAGAGGGTATAAAAGGGGTGGACATCTTCCGTTCGAGGTCCACGCCCATGCACCTTCAGCCTGGGGGTGTGTGTGGTTCGTCCATGCCCAAGCACCTTCGGCCTGGGGGTGAGTGAGGGTCGTCTCCGGGTGCCCTAGGCCCGGAGGTGGAGTTCCTGATCCATCCCAGACACCTCCAGTCTGGGGTGAGGTACTATTTTGAAGGCCCGGGGCCCAGCACCTTCGGCTGGGGTCTGCTAGGGATCGAGGACTCCCAGGGTGCCGCCTTGCGAGGGGACCCGTATCTGATATGAGGAGGCCAGGGAGGTAACCCCTTCCGAAGACCCAGCGCAGAGTCGTGGTGACGGTGGGGGCCTCTGGTAACTCTCCGGAGGGAAGTCTTCTCCTTGACATGGGCCAGATACTCCAAGAAGGAAGTTCACGCGCAATTTCAGTTGCAGTGGCCTCATAGGGCAGTGCCCTATTCACCCGGTCAGTGGCAGTGACCCTGTTCTACAAGTCATTGGCAGTAACTTTATTCACCCGGTCTGTGGCAGAGACCAACCTCACGGTCTGTGGCAGAGATCGTGCGCTAAAGCCGTTTGAGAAACCTAAACAGTCTAAAGAGTTAAGCTATGTTTGTACCTGGACCTCCTCCACATCTAAGCTGTCCTGTATCTTCGTTCCAACCTGTCTATCAAAGAGGCTGTTTATTATCCTGTGAGAAATAAATATTGAGTTGAACTTTCAGCTAGTGTGGACATTCATATTCCTGGGGAAAGCAAAGACTTGCATCTATCCAAGGTAGAGGTGAGATCATTCTCGGGAGGACTGACTCTGGCCGCAGACAAGGCCCAAAACTAACACCGCTCAACCTCTTTACACAGGAGGGTACGGGCTTGTGGTGCGGTGTGCCTCTCCCTTCCTGCGAGGAGCCGAAGTTAATGCAGGTAAAGAGAGGGGTGTGTGCGCTACATAAAGGTAAAGTGGTACTTAGTGTTTATATTATAACGAGCCAGCTCTGCTGCATTGTCGGCATTGCATGCATGCATACCGTGTCTTGTACCTCCTTTTTACTTTCTCTTCCCCATCCCCCTCCTATCTTTATCCAGCAATGTATGGGGCAGGTAATCATGCTGTCAGAGAGGTTCCCATGTTGGACACACTGTTGGTCGCCCTAGTACGCGCCTGTGCGTTCTGGGATTGTGTGCCGGTGTGGTGCGGGGCGCCAATCTGCCTATTTAACTGTCAGAGTGCTTTGGATCCGTGCTGTCTGAACTGCAGCTCCCCGTGACCCTTGCTCCTGTTATCTGTCTGAACACTTGTCTCCTGATTACCCAGCCTGTCTATTGGAATACCCTTGCCTTCTGCCTGCACCTGACCTCGGCTTGCCTTGACCTTGAACATGCCTGCTTCTTTGTACTTCACTGCCTGCCTGTTGCCGACCCTGCCGGTAACCCAACCAACCTGCTCTGCTCCTGCTCAGCAACATCTGCCTGTGTTCCTGTTGCCTGTCAAGCCGAACACCATTTCCTCTGCACCTGGATCCAGAGCCCCAACTACCCGCCAGGCTTTCATACCACTCTGCACTCCCGTGCCTCCTGTCCATACTACCAGGGGCCGTGAGTCGGACACGCAAGGGAGACCTTCCTCTGCTCCATTGGGCTCTCCAGTCTGGTACGTACAAGTCTGACACATGCTCTAGAAACGGTCTCTATGGGCAAATAACCAATAAAGCACTCCAATGAATCTATGGCATTAATATGCTATTAATTCAGGCACTATATCTTTACGGCTACTCGGCTAAGGATATTTAGCAAATATGGATTAATAGAAAAACATGCACAATACCCAGCCCCCTACCTTTTTGGTTCAGTAATTGGTATTATTATCTATCTATTTTGGCAGGTTGTGTGTGGGATCATTAGTCATTACGGCAGGATATTTAAATTCATATATATTCCTTGCGCACAATAGATTATGAACAGCTATCCATATACCAGCACGTGGAATGGTCCACGGGGTAAAATTCTTTCCTTTCCCCCTCCTTTCCCCCCTCCTTTCTTTTGAACTGTTCAGGGGGGATAGTGACTACACATGACTTTAGAGTCTTTTACCATTCAAACTGGATATATACTGATACAGTTAATATTGTTCTAGTAAATTCAATTAATTCTTTAATCTATAGATCTTTTTGACTTTACGATCCCCTGCCACAAACATGATCCGATGTTCTACTGATGTTCTACTGATCAACTCTGGTGGATCTGACTTCCACCAAGTAGTTGCAGCGGGTGGTACACAATGGTGTTTGTTCCCTGTATTACGCCGTGGTCGTTCAAACCAGCAATGCCACAAATTTGGTGAGCACTTGTATATATTTTTTGGCTATTTTTATATTAAAATATCTTTTATTGATGTTCAAAGCTAATTGATACAATACTAATGACACGCTTTATGTAACCTAGATGAAGCTATAGATGCATGCGGAACTGCCTTGAAGAAGCAAGAATCATGTCGGCGTTCTCTGCATATCCAAAGCATCTTTTCAACTTTTTGTATTAAGTATCAATGCATGGTCGAATCTACATGACTATGTGATTTTTATCTGATATTATGCAATAAAATTCTTATATTTTCTTAACGTTGTTATCATATGTGTGCTCACCTTGGTAACAGACGTACATACATCCAATTAAAATCCCATCACCTCAGAGGGAGTGGTGTTTCCCCCCATCTTTCTTACAATTCTTTTTGCAGTCTAAACAATAATCCATGTTTTGATCATCCTTTCTTGGGGGACACACAAGATGTTTAAAAACAGATAAGATTTTCAAAAACAAACAGTCATAGAGGGCTGATTATGCCTTCAGTGTCATGGATGTCCTGCTTAAATCAGCCATCTGAAAAGCTTTATGTCCATAACTGGTATTAACCAATGGTGTAAAATCCACACTATTGAACTTGAAAACCGTGTAATCTGGGAACCAGGCAGCAGCCTGAGGTGGAAAAGGTCGGATATATTACCGGTGAACCAAATGTGCAACATCGGCTAGAGAACCCTTGAAGGACCCTTCAGGATTACAAAGAGTAAGTCTGCTTTATGGATATAAATAACAAAAATACATTTAGTTTATAACATCTATGCCACTGCTTCCAACCTGTTATTGTTCAGTTAATGCACTGCAGTCATAAATCAGTTAACATTTTTCTCATGTGCCACTATCGGCCTCCATGAAATTAATCATAATACACTGTGCAGTCCTCAACAATAAACATGTCATTGGCTGACTCTGCATATATATACCTTTGTGGAGCCTCTGTCAAGTAGGCATAGTCTGTGTGACAGATCCTATCCCACACTCCGATGAGTGCTTCCATTAGCAATACTGTTTCCTTTAGTCTGACCATCAGAGAGATATATTATTATAGCTGCATTGAATACAAGCCTCCCGTGCGCCGAGAACACTTTAGTAAATGGGGAATAGCTCTGTGTTACCGGCGCAAAGGTTTGGTAAATACCAAAACGTACGTTGCGCCTCGCCGTGTGCCTCAACTCAAGGTGCAAACGGTTTGTAAATCAGCCCCAATATCTTTAGTGAGATGGAACGGTGAAACCGCCTCCGGAAGAAAAGGCTGTCTGTGAGCACAATACAAGTTTGTCATTATGAAGAAGGAGGAAAGGCTGCCAAGTTCAGAGACATGTCTGACCAAACAGACTAGGCAACAAGCCTAATTTTCTGGCAAGAGTCTCTAAGGGAATATCCCTGATGATTTCAAAGGGTGGTCTCTGCAGGCCAGAAAGAACCAAATTAAGGTCCTAGGGAAGCACTGGGTGCTGCAAAGGAGGCCCGATATAAGCAACGACAATTTTGAAAAAAAAATACATTATTTTTTACTTTTTACTATAATAAATATCCCCCAAAAATATATTAAAAAACAAATTTCTTTCTCAAAAATAGGGGATAGATTTATTGCATTTTTATTATAATTTTTTTAATAGTAATGGCGGCTGTCTGCGATTTTTATCGTGACTGCGACATTATGGCGGACACATCGGACACTTTTGACAATATTTTGGGACCATTGTCATTTATACAGCGATCAGTGCTATAAAAATGCACTGATTACTGTGTAAATGACACTGGCAGAGAAGGGGTTAAACACTAGGGGGAGATCAAGGGGCTAACTGTGTTCCCTCACTGTGTTCTAACTGTAGGGGGGATTGTCTCACTAGAACATGACAGTGATCACTGCTCCTGATGACAGGGAGCAGTAGATCCCTGTCATGTTGCTAGGCAGAACAGGGAAAAGCCTTGTTTACAAGTACGCCCATTTGCGCAGCCGTGCCATTGTGCCAACGTATATCGTTGTGCGCTGGTCGGCAAGGGGTTAAAAGAAATCCTGATAAGTGTACAATAATTGGTTTGCATGAAAGTTCTATTGTCTACAAGCTATGCAACTTATCACTGAAAATTGATCAACCCTGATGTACTGACTGCCCATCTCATTTCTTGAGGCCCTAAAATGTCAGGACAGTTCAAAACACCCCAAATAAATCCCTTTTTGCAAAGATGACAGCCCAAGGTATTTACTGAGAGGCACAGTGAGTTTTTTTAAGTTGCAATTTTTTTTGCCCACAATTGTTTGAAAAATAAAGACCGCCCCCCCACAAAATTGTCATATTAACAAGTTATTTCTCACACATGGCATAGGTAAACTTGAAATTACACCCCAAAATATATTCTGATACTCCTCCCAAGTATGGCGATACCACATGTGTGAGACTTTTCCACAGCCTGCCAACATACAAAGGACCACCATCCAAGTAGCACCGTCAGGCGTTCTAAAGGCATAAAGTACACATTTAGTTTCCTGACTACCTATCAAAATTTGTAAGGCCCTGGAGCACCAGGACAATAGAATTAACCACAAAATGACCTTATTTTGGAAAGCAAAAACCCCAATGTATATTATATGAGGCATAATGAGTCTTTTGAACATGTCATTTTTTTCCCACAAGTTTTTGAAAAATGTGGAAAGAAAATTAACTTATTTTTTCTTACACAAAGTTGTCAATTTATAAGAAATTTCTAACACATAGCATGTACATACCAATAATTATTGTCATATTAACAGGTTATTTCTCTCACACAGCATATGCATACTTGCAACTACAACCCAAAACACATCCTGCTACTCCTCCTGAGTATGGAGATACCAAATGTGTGAGACTTTTCCACAGCCTGGCCACATACAGAGGCCCAACATCCAAGTAGCACCTTCAGGCTTCTAACACATAACATGTACATACCAAGAGTTACACCCCAAGATACATTCTACTAAGCAAAGGGTAAATAAAAAAAAAGATGACCTCTGGTTTTAGCAGGCAGGAATACGGTCACAGCACAGGCAAAGCATTGGTCCAGCCAACCAATGGAATTGTCCAGGCAGCAAGCAGAGATATGCCAACGTATTGGCCCTGGCATTAGGCAAGAACACGGTCTATAAGCAGGCAATTCAGGCAGCAGACAGAGGCATGGCCAGATCAGGTGGCAGCAGGCAGCACTATAAGGCTTAGGGCCTCAGTCAGGTAAGACCTTAGGACACGGGTAGAGGCTTCTTCCCACCCAAATCTCTTCAAAGCCTCCGAGTCCCCAGACCCTAACTTGAGAAAACAAAAAAACAGAGAAAGCCAAAAAAGTTTTCTCCACTCAGAAAATCTATTCTGGAGCCCCTCACATATGTGAGACCCCTGTGCTGTCTTGAATCCCACTAATACAGTGGCAGAGCAAACAATCAGTTCAGGAGGCAGGCAAAAAGCATGGTCATTTAACAGGCCTGAGCTCAATTCATGTGGAAGGCATAAACGTGGTTGGGAGAGGCATAGTCGATAAAAAGTCCGGGTCATACACAGAAATAGCAGATAGTGAAAACTGGAAAAAGATCTTCACTTCACATATACTTCACTAATAGTGTAGTGAAGTGTGATAGCACTCTCCAATACAGAGGTCTGGCTGGGAGAGTCATTGGGGACAATAGTATCGGGTGTCACGGCAAATTCTTTTACTTGAACATACACGACAATTTTTTGGGGGTTTACGGCCTGTTTGGGTAAGAGGGAGGATATCGGGGAAGTGCCTTTCATGAAGTCTGGCTAATGTATCAGAGCAAATTTGTTCAGGGGCACGGCTATGTCGATAGAGAAGGGCTGTAATAACGTCCTCTTGGAATTTTAGGGTAGGTTAGGGATCTTTATGTGCACTTGGAAAAAATAACGTATGAATTGAAAAGGGCTGGTTGAAACAAATAAATGGTGTCTTTCTTATACCAAAACAGTGATCTACTGGTGTTCAAGAAGGGCTGCATCAGCTTGTCATTCATACCCCCCCCCCCCCCGAATAGGTTATATTTCGGCTTCTGGACGGGACCTCATGTTGTCTGAAGTACCACCAAGGTGTCGTCATATATTGTGGAAAGGTTGTACACGTCTCTTATCTCTCCACTTTAGGGCTCGTTTTCGAGGGAGGCACTGGGCATTATTATTGAAATGTAAAAATCTCATTATTTTGTAATGTGTTCTGGGCATCAAAGAAGAGTAGACTGGCATATGATGGATAGGTTGGGTAGACCAGTAGGCATGGAGTTCATTTTTTTTGTCAGTCCCATGTTCTGGGTTAGTCCATGGAAAATTATTAACTCTTCCACGGTGAGGGGTTTCCACACAAATGGGCAGGCTCAGGAAGATTTGGGATTGCTGGCAATATGTTGGCTGGCATACAGATTATGCTGCTCCACAATGTAATTGAGCAGATCATCGGTGAAAAATAAATGGAAATAATAAATAGCGGACAGCCATGTAGGATACAATAGTACGTCTGGGAGGCTAGTATGGGCCCTGCTTCGTTGTTGTAGATGGAATCCCCCGTTACTAGTACCTGGTCTATCATCTAGGAATGTTGCCCTGCTTGTGCTTGCCACTGCACAAGGACTTGCAGAAATCCTGGTGGGTGCCTGCCTATTATTTGGGAGTGCTGCGCTGCTGGTACTTGCCACAAGATTTATTGCGCTGCTGGTGGATGCCTCAGGATTTATTGCGCTGCTGGTGGATGCCTGCGCCTCCTCAAATCTCCTGAGTTTCTGTGTTTGGATTCTGTCCTCGGTTTCCATTTCAGAGCTACTGCTTTCTACTGGCTCATACTCACTATCCGAGTCTGACAGAGTTCAACGCTACTCTCGCCCGATTTACTCTGCCTCTTCGCTGCTTAATAATTTTTTAGCCATGTTGACAGCTGTTCACTGGGACAGATGTGCTCAGATGATCACAGACAGATATGGCAGATGATTATGGACAGATGTGCGCAGATGATTACGGACACAAGCTCAAAATTCACTAATTCACAGCTGGCAGCGCAGATTGTCTCTCTTTATCCTGACAGGCTCTGTGTGAGGAGAAGCAGAGGGGACCGCCTGACAACCGGCTCTATTTACATGATGGCTGTGATTGGACACAGTAATCATGTGATCAAAGGGGCCAATCACAGAGCCCTCCTGCCGAGCGGTGATGCTCTGTTTCCAGGGTACACAGGCACACCGGGAGCGCACGATCGCCCTACATCTGAGGGACGTTCAGTAATGTCCACTCAGAAGGAAGAAGCACCCACCCAGCCGTTTATATGCAGTGGCCGGGTGGGAAGAAGTTAAACAGGACAAGCTGTAAAATGGCCTGAACCTCTGAGTCCCAATACCCACTAGGTGAATTGTTTCCGGAGCAACATCGCTGATCACTGCTGCAATGCTTTACAGACTCCTACATCAAAATATAATAAATGAACATTTACCTGCAAAAAAATGTGCATTTATAATTTTTTTGTAAAAAGGTGAACTTAACCTTTAAATCTTTCAACTAGCCCATTGGTCTGAGGGTGGTACACTGAAGTATGTAATGGTGTCACCTCATAAAGTTTGCAGAGCTTTTTAACTACTCTGAATATAAATGGGGTACCCGTGTTGGTTAGTACCTCTTTGGGAATGCCCACAGGGCTGAAAACCAGAAGTAACTGCTTGGCTATTGTTTTGGCCAAGGTGTTTCAGTAAGGAATCACTTTTGGATAGCTGTTGGCATGGTCCAATATCACCAAGATGTGCTGATGCCTTCTAGCGGACTTTAACAAGGAGCTGTTTAAAAACACATGTACAAAAATGCCAAATGGCTGCTTACATTTAAAAGTGCCTTCTCCTGGCACTGTGGATACTCGCTTGTATTACTGTGCAGGGATCATCAGCCTGATGATGTTGTAAGACGAACCGTATGCTGAGGCGCATTCCGGTCACGTCACTACCGGGTTCCGGACTTCCGGTTATTCGCATTACAGCGGTGAAACGCGGGCCGACCCATGAGCTCCAGCTGGGTGGCTGATGATCCCTGCACAGTAATACAAGCGAGTATCTTCAGTGCCAGGGGAAGGCACTTTCAAATGTAAGCATCCATTTGGCATTTTTGTGCATGTGTTTTTAAATAAACAATATTACGCTATGGCACTTTCTCTGTTCTATTTTTGATGGGATAACATGGTGGAGAAGAGGTTGTTGTATGGAAGGCTATCTTGGTTCATCTTTAGTTAATATTCAAGCAAGTTTAAAGACCCACAAACGAAGCTTAATCCAACCTTCTTTTTAAGAAATGAGAAGCCTTCGTAGAGTGTGGCCAATCAATATCAGGAAACCTAAAATCAGCCATAAAATATATCATATCAGCCATAAAATCAACATTGCCCTGCTTTCCAGCAATTTCAGTCTGTGAAAGGAGCAAATAATCTTCCTCACGGTTTATATTAGGCGACCTATAAAATCATCCAACAAGTAATTTACTAAACGTTGAATTCTTATAGCTCCAGCCATAATGAATCTGTACTATCACAGTTGGCAATATCCTCTCTCAAATTCACTTTCAGATTGCCCTTCACATGCATCACCTTTCCACCTCTTCTGCCAATTCTGTCCCTCTAACACAGTGTACCCCCCTCCTGTCCAACAAGGTTTCTGATATTTCCACAAAGTCAAAATGATCCTCAAATAACAGAAGTTCTAATTTATCTAGAACTGGTGCATCCAAGCTACTAGCTCCTGTGTAATGCCTAGTCAGCCTCAAGAACACAGCACTCCATGTGCAATTTGTGCAAAAAATGCAGACAGACTGGTGCCATGGAAGTCGACTAAAACATTGTTTTACTAATCCAGGTGAACAACAGTCAAAAAAGTCAATGCATTTCGGCCATCAGGCCTAAATCATGGCTCATTTAATTTATATACTGTATTGTGTTTGCCATGCTTCTTGCAGTCGCATACATTTTTGCATAACACTAATTAAATTTTGTAATAATATGTATTAATACAAAGTATAGTTTTTATGTAATATTGTTTAATATTTTATGATTACAAATTTTTGATCTATAAGTTGATTCTACTACTCTTTTTGTATTGGACTTAAAGTGTTAACCCACAACAGTAAAATCAGTCCATATATGCAGCAAAGCATGCTTGTTATACTCACTATGGAACTTAAGGGGTTAATCCCCTGCATTGTGTAAAAAGGTGGTTTAATCCTGTCTTCTTTGATCTTCCCCTTCTTCCACAGTCCCTAATCTATCTGCTGATAGTACAGAGTCTTGGGGGCACTTTGCACATGCTCAGTTTGGTGTGTATTACTAGAGTGTTTTTTTTTTTGGGGGGGGGGGGGAGGATCGGGGTGCATGTGATTGGCACAGGTCCAATCAACACTCTGCAGACAGAGGGTCAGGGGTCATGCAGCCTCAGAGGAGAATGAAAACACCTCCTACAAGCTTTAAGCAGTGCTTGGTCACAGGATATAACTGTTGATGAGAAAAGGTATTTAGCAGTTTATATTTACAAAAAAAATAGAACTTCCATATTTTGTGTGCTGTGGGAGACCAGATATAGATATAGTGAATTCAAAGTCCTGGGTTTAGTAACATTTTAAGTGATGCAATTTCTCTGCCATCTAGTTTGAGCCCCATTTCCCAATCCCCTCAACCCTTGCTCTCTATACAGCACATTTTCTAATACCTCCACCCCAGGTCCTAGTTTAAAAGCTCCTCTCGCCTTCTAACCATTCTCTCCCACAACAGAGCTTTCCTTTTGGAAGAAGCCTGTCCCTACAGTAGAGCCAGTCAATGACCAAAAAGTCAACCCATTTCTCCAGGAACCCAAAACTCTCCTCCTTAAACCAGTTTCTTGGCCACTTGTTCAACTCGCCAAAGTTCTAACTGCTTCCCTGGTGTGGCTAAGGGAGTAGAGTATTCCAGCAAAAAATCTTCCAAAGGGTAGAGAGATAAAATGGCTTGGAGGGAGAATTTGCTTTTTAAGGCGTTTCCAGTTAAAGAAAAAATCATCGTGGACTGTGAAACTATATTAGGAACCCTGTCACTGACTGCACCATATTTTATTGCAGGGGTAGGCAACCTTAAAGAGGTAGAGATCTACCTAAAAAACATTGGAGAAGTCAAAGTTCACTGGGCAGTGTCACCTCCTCACACCTGATTTAATTACAGTACTAGTGTGTCGCAATCACGTGCATTACACGTTAATCATGGATTTAAATCAGGTGATGAGGAGGCAACATATCGCCTCCTCACCACCTGTCAAAAACACGTGAATCACTTTGCAAAGGAGCAGCAGTGCCTGCTGCACTTGTGACTGAGCCCTTAGTTGCATTCGGCATCAGCACCCTGAGGGCTTGTTCACACAAAGTTGGGGGGGTAAAAACCAGTGGGTTGAGCCGCCCCCCAAATCCCTACCCCCTTCAGCTGCTGAGGCAGCAGCCAAAGGTGTACACATGTCATAGCAGGAATGAAGCCCCCTGTTGCTGTTGGTGGGTGCTACCGTCTGCCAAAACGTGACCCATTCAAGTAAATGGGGCCAATCTGCAAGCGTCCTGCAACTGCATGCTTCTGCGGGGTCTGAGGGGTTAAAACAGGTGGTGAGAAAGCAACACAACACTGCCTGCTTTATCCCCTTGTTTGTTGTACTGCACAAGGTTGCAGGGCATTTGCAGAGCAGCCTCATTCACTTGAATGGGTCATGCTTGGCAGGTGCTACACCTACCAAACATGACAGGACATATAACTCTTGCTGTGGCATGTGTACACCCCTAGTCACTGCAGCTAAAGGGGGTGCGGGTGAGGCAGGGGTGGTAAAAACATGGCTCAACTATGGGGTTCTATCACACCCCAAACTACAAATGTAAATGGACAGTTACCGCTCTGAGCCCCCTATAAGGCGGATTTTAAACTGATATGCTGCGGTTTACCTGCATCTGTGACCTTCCTGGGTTAGCTGCGCCTTGCGACTTGCGACTTCATCACCAAAACTCCTGCATTCAGAAAGTGCACCAAACCCACAGGATATTGGGATATTGTCTGGTCACAATAGTCAAATAATTTTTCAAGAGCTCCAAAGTTACATAGTTAGTCAGGTTAAAAAAAAACACAAGTCCATCTAGTTCAACCAATAAAAAAAAAAAAAAAATCATACAATCCCAAATACACAATCCTATACCCAAAGTTGATCAAGAGGAAGGCAAAAAACCCCAGCAAAGCATGAGCCAATCTGCTAAAGTTGCCCGAGAGGCAACCAGATATTCCCTGGATCAACTTTACCTATAAATGTTAATACCCAGTTGTATTATGTACACAGTCTCCTCTTCTTCTAAGGACATGCAAGAGGAGTAGTCTTCCCTGGCCTTCTGACAAACCTTTTTGAACTCTGCATATGCCACCTCATAAATTGAGGATATACAACTTCCTTTTGCCCAATGTGGATAAAACACCAACTTGGGTCTAAAGGGAGTGTGCTGGATAGAGTCCATACTCGCATATCCACCACAATCCATGGACCACAAACTAGACATTTCATCCTCCAGTCTTTCCTCAGTCCAAAGTTCCTCCAATACAACCAGGTCTTTATGATACTGATCAGGGTCATACGCAATCTGTGCAATGGCAGTACCCCACTGCTTTCAGTTGTTTTCCTATCTTTTATCGTGTAGTACCTCTTAAGTGTAAGATTACGCATGAATTTATTGAGGTCTACGAAAAGTTTGAACGGGTTAGGAAGATTGGGAGGTGCAAAATTTAAACCGTTTTTACCAAAATCGTCTCTGCCTCACCAAACTTAATAGAGGACAAAGTGTAGATCTTATTGGTATCAGTGGTATAATAGACTTTCCCTCTATTTGGACTTGGTGCAACTTCTCCTTCCTCTCCTCATTCTTTGGGTTTTTATGCCCCCTGTTGGCTGTCCCCTCTCTAAAAGAGAGGAGTTAGGGAAAACGGATGGAGATGTGAAGGAGGAAAGATGTGGACCACAGACAGATATTTGATCCTCAAATGGAACATTCCCCATACAACCCAGATCATTCCCCTGGGTCAAGCTGGGGAATATCAGATACATCACCATGCAGAGATGAGGAAGTGTGGGGGTATCAACCAATTTACCCACAACATCCCCGTGATTGGTGTAAGAGCTCTGTGAACCAACAGGATATTCAAACTTTGTATGATATTTACCATTCCTGTATTACTTCCTATACCTCCCCTCTCCAGAGGGATTATGCAGGCCCTCAGCCCGACATGAAGAAACCTGCTTATGCTGCGGCTTTTTTACGATGCCTTAAATTCGGTATAGCTGGACCCCTAGGCCTCTCGGGGTATCCCACATGGTCATACTTGGCAACCTTTTCTATTTTGTCCCTCACAGGGTTAGGTCTTTTATGCTTATGCTTCCAAATGTGTTAATCTCAAAGGAAGTCCGCTCTATTCCTCTCAAACTTACTAACTGTTGTATGTTGTTTTTTGTGTGGCCATCGGGGGTATTTTACAGTGTGCTTTTATATATATCATCTGATTGATTGTGTTCCGCCCACACTCTTGTTAAGGGAGGAGTTGCTGGTGATGTGTGGGAAATGTAACATGTTGGTTTTCATTAGGTTGGATCCACTCAGAGAAAGGGGGCACGACCCCCAAAACACATTCGCTTTTTACTTGTGCCATATGGATAGATGCCTGTGCCTTGCGGCTAGAGTTATCTTTTGATGCGCTTGTTCTTTACAACTTTTGTGAGTACATGAATATATGAGAAAAACTCTTATTCAATAAAATGTAATGGTGTTAATGCACTAGGCGTTTGCACCTTCCTGTGTGTCCCTGCAGTTTGTAGAAGAATTCCCAATCCGAGGAGGGCTGCATTGAGCAAAGCATTACGGTGAATCGATTAGATGCATGGCTGCTTGAGCGCTGGAGAGTTTTTCTCATATATAGGGTCAACCCACACCATTTGCTATTCTTAGTATATTGTTTTGGTATTATTTTTATATATCTTTTCAGGCCATTCTGGGCCATAATTGGGGTGATCCATAATATGCATTCTCACTGGAAGGAATTCTATGTGCATTTCTATAACTCTTCGCCTGGGGTAGACTATTATCATCCTCTTGGATATGTTCTGGCGAATTAATACTCATCTCAAGTGAGTCCAGTTTTACAACTTTAGGACTGGCTTGTTTGTCTTTAATGTGATACTGATACTATTTGGTTGTCTGCCGTTTGGTTTATATTTTTCCTTTTTATTGTTTTGATGGGGTCTTTGTAGGTTGTGCCTTTTTATAATACATTAGTGGATTGAGGTTACAATACCTTTGAATTGATGCTTGCCTTTCATCTATAGGTGGGTTGCATTCTCCTTGATATAGTATTTATATGATACCCGGAGTTTAGATACATTCATATTTACATTTAATTTCCATAAAACATAGGCTGCCTTATTTAATTCAAGTTTTTGCAGGCCGCTACTGGACGTTGCCCCTGGTTCTTATTTTTTGTGACATGCAGATCTGCATGATTAATCATTATACATTGGAATATATATAAATACATACACACACTAGGATTGTACCGATACTATTTGCGCAAGTACCGGTACTTGTGCAAATGTACCGCTACTTTCAGGCTCGGATCTTTGAGCTGTCAGTGGGTCTCCCCTGTTGACAGCTGAAGTGTTAAAAAAAAAGTCTGGTAATTGGAGCTGTCAAAAGAAAAAAAAAAAAAGCAGCCAGCAATGTTTATTATTAACATATATTTACACATTTCAGATTGAAAAAGCGCAACATTTAAAAAAAAAAACAATTTAATTTGTAGACAACTTTTCAATGCTTTGTACTATTGCTGACAGCTGAAGTGAATACAAAACAGTTGCGGTAGGTATCAGTAATTGCTAACGGCGAGTACTGAAAAAAAAAAAAAAAAGGATTGGTACTTGTACTCATTGTAAAAAAAATGGTATCGGTGCATCCCTAATATACACACACACACATGCATCCACACACGTGACAGGATCCTTTGACCACTTTATAGCGTAAAGACGGCTACAGTGCAGCTCTGTTTCAGGAGGGCATCCATGAACGCCCCCCCCCGGGAACCACGCTCAACGCGGACCCCCTGGGGAGAGCATCTGGCACGCTCAGTGATCACTGGGTCCAATCACAGTGGCCTGTTACCATGTGATCAGCTGTGTCAAATCACAGCTGATCAGATGTAAACAGACTTGCTGATTTTCGGCAGTACTTTCTTCATGAGCTGTCACAGCGTGAGGAAAGCAGAGCCAGTAACCGGCAAGTGTGACACAGGATATGTACACAGATAATCAAGGCACTAATCATCAGTGCTCATCAGTACCTATCAGTGCAGCCTCATCAGCGCACATCAGTGAAGAAAAAATAATTATTTGCAAAATTTTACAACAGAAACTTACCTCCTTCTTGTGACCGTTATAGTCAATAGCTCCATTCATTTTCATTGCAATCCCACCCCTCTGGACTACATTACCCCTAATTTTTTGCCGCACATCCTCCAGGAGGGAGGGGGAGGGAGGAACACCGTGCTCTGTTCTCTCCCCTATGTACTGCTGCTGCCGGGAGAGAGATAGGAGGAGGGAGCAGACATACATGCTGCCCTCTGTGTCCCTTATGCAGCAGTAGGAGGGAGAGAGAGCAGGCACCGGAACACAGCTGTGGGGAGCACAACCCACCCGGCACAACCTGCCCTGTCACATCCCGCCATGTCACAACCCACAATGGCCGCTCTATAGAGCAGCAGCTCCAGCGGCAGGGTGGAAGGAATCTGCACTCCTGGTGCGGCGAGTTCCACCCGGCTCAGCCACACTAATGGGGTGATTAAGGTGTGCCCAGGCACACCCCAAGTGCACGCCTATGTACATTGCGTTTGGTGTTGGCATCACCCCTTTGAGAAGATGTACACTTGCCACTCCGTCACATATAGATCCATGTCAAGCACTGATCTGATTTATGTGTCCTCCTCTCTGCTACCTAACGTGCAGGATGCGGCTATCCTCCCGCAGGGTATATCCAATCACGCACCACTGTGGTTGTCATTGAAGGCAGCGCTGGAGTAAGCTTGTGGAGGTTGTTCCGTTACTATATCTCTGATCCTGCGGTCAAACCTCGGAGTCGGAATACGTTTTGTGAATTATGGCTTATAAATGCAACCTCATCCTCCCCGGATGTGTTCTGGGTCACCTTTATGCGTACTATATCCATCTAAAAACAGCTACAGCACCAATCACAGCGCATTTTTGAACAGGGGGAAAAAATCCGGAGGCTTCTAGCATGGATTAACAGAGAACAACCCCCCCCCTCTGGCCATAGCCACTATAGTTGATCAGTCAGGTGCACTGGTAACTGCCCCAGGGCTGATTAATGAAGCTTTGCCATTTATTACCAGACTCTTTAATTCCTCCAAAGTAACCTTATACTCTTCATGAGTTGATCAATTACCTGGACAAGATAGAGTTCCCTACTCTTTCTCCTTTGCTTAAGGGTAGAATTGGACTACCCAAACACACTTGAGGAACTCCAGCTTGCTATCCACTCTCTGCAGTCTGGTAAGATGCCAGGTCCTGCTGGACCACCTGTGGAGTTTTATAAAGCATAGATGGAGATCTGTCTCTAATTCCATGCTACCATATTAGACACTCTGCGGGGTGGTGGATTGCCAGAGTCAATGTCGGAGGATACTATAGTTGCTCTTCCCAAGCCCGAAAAACACCTAAACCTTTGCTCTTACCGCCCTATCTCACTACTAAATTCCAACTTTAAAATTATTTCCCAACTTCTTGCTAATCGCTTAATGAAGGCCCTGCCCATGATTATCCATGCAGACCAGACAGGTTGTATACTGGGCAAGGGCACGGACATCAATGTCTGACCAGGGACGGATCTAGTCTGTCTGATGTGGGGGTGCAGGAAAAATATCAGGTGGGCAGAGGATGGGAGGTCAGCAGGGTAGAGTATAGGGGGTCAGCAGGACAGAGGGCAGCATACAGGAAGTCAGCAGGGTAAAGGATGGAAGGTCTGCAAAGGACGAGCTGAGGACAATGGTAAGCAGGGTGGACAGGTCAGTGCTGCAGGGCAGAGGACAGGGGTCACTACTGGAGAGACAGATGACAGGGATCATTGCTGGAGAAGCAGAGGATAGAGATCACCACTGACAGGACAGAGGGAGAGGACAAAGGGATTAAGGCTGGAGAGGACAGGGATCACCCCTGGAGGATCAGAGGACAGATATCACCCCTGGAGGATCAGAGGACGGATATCACCCCTGGAGGATCAGAGGACAGGGATCACCATTGGCAGGGCAGAGGACAGGAATCATGCGTATTGTGCTACCTGATGGCAAAACAATATTGCCAGAAGATCCAAAATCCTCAATGTACTAACAGTACTAAAAAAAAGATTTATATTGCACAAGTGAGTAAATGCTAAAGCAATGGTAAAGTGCAAACAGTAAATGCTGAAGCAATGGTAAAGTGCAAATAATAAATGTTGAAGCAATGGTAAAGTGCAAAGTACAAGATATGTGACAATCAAATGGGTAGTGTCAAGCAATCCAAACCTTGGTGCACTGACAGTACTAAAAGGGTATCTTACACAAATAAATGCCAAAACTATAAGTGCAATAAAATAAATACTGTAGCAATGGTAAAGTGAGTATGTGCAAACATGTGACCATCAAAATGTTTGCCAGAAGTGAAACAATTGAACATAAACTGTCAGTGCTAGATAAAAACGTATTAGCGCAAAATGGAATAACAAAAAATAAAGTCCAAAACTGTGAACGTGCAAAAAACACACAATGTGATGTGGTTAAAAAATGAGTCCAAAATGTGTGATCACACAAAGTGATAAGTGCTGGATTATGTGCTTAGTGGCGATTCTTCAGTGACTTCCACTGTTGTGAGTTAACAGCCCTCCACTTAGGGTAAAAAGATGGCCCCTTACCTCAGTGCTGTGAGGTTACAGCATATGTATAAACCCGATAGGGATCCAGCCTGGTGCGGTCTGGATGGCTCCTTGGAAGATGTGGATATGATGCCTGGATATAGGGAACCTGTCACTGATCCTTGGGGTGTGGAGTCTCCAAAGTGCCGTGCATGTTTAGTAGCAAAAGGGGGGGGGGGAGGGTAAAGGAATCCCAAGATTGTGTAGTATTTTCAAGAATTATGGAGTTTTATTATAAGTAAACAATCAGGTATGTACTCACATTTTAAAATAAATCTATAGTGCAAATCAAAACACGAGCACCAAGCTCGTCTGCATCACTTCCAGTGCCTGCAATGTCTGTGTAGTCCCTACGCGTATCGTCATTGACCACGTGACTTCATCAGGGGATAATAAACAGGCATGGAAGTTGTCCTTATATTGGTAAATGGCAATTCTAATTACGGCGGCCATTTTCCTAGGAATAAGTGCAGCGCTGAGCGCGGCCATTATATTGGCGGTATGACATGGTTTGATATGCTCAATAGTTCCCGGTGTAAACAAAGTAAAAAACGATAAAAACGAGCAGACTAATATGGTTGTAGTGGCTGAATGGATGAAATGGGATAATTATATTGTGCAACTTACCAGTATAGGTGACAATAAAATAAATATTTGTCCACGCTGGTATAATAAATTGGGAAATGAATGATAAAATATGTTAATAAAATTGTATATAGCAGCGTTTGGTGCCATTTAGGCAGGTAAAAAAGGTCCTAAAAAATGTATATAAGATGAAGGTTTTAAAAATATTTTAAAAAGTCCGGAATAAATAACTTGAAATCTTGTTATGCTACTGGAAATGACACGAACGATTATAACAACAAAGTGGCATACACGGATAAATTATGTATATGAATATAAAAAGCATATAGGTAAAAGGAGAATGAGGTGAGAATATATGTGAAATAGCTAAAAAGTGGCCAAACCTAAAAATCACTGAGGAAGCAGTTTAAATCAAATTCTACATTTAGGCCCCGAGGTACAAAAGTGTCTAAAGTGAATATCCATTTGGATTCTAGTTCACTTAATATCCTCGCTTTGTGCCCTCCTCTCCAATGTGTAGTGTAGGGCTCTATCCCCCAAAACTTCAAGTGGGTGGGATCTTTGTTATGGTGTAATAAATGTTTTTGAGACATTGTGTTTGTCAAAGCCATTTATAATGTTCTGTACATGTTCTTTTATTCTAATCTTCAAAGGTCTCTTGGTACGCCCTAAATATTGCAGCCCACAACTACATTCTAGCATGTAAACTGCTCCCTCCGTATTACAACATATGAACTCCTTCATATCATATGTATTACCAGTACTGGTTGAGGTAAATTAAAATTTCTTCTCATTGGGTCATTTTGTTTTTGTACATGCAAAACAGCTCTTGCAAGGGTAAAAGCCTTTGCCAGTGAAAAAAGTAAAGCCTTGGATGGGAGAATCAGGAATATATTATAATACAATGTAAGTCACGCTTTCTGTACACTGTAGGAAGCGGTTTCAACGGAAACTTTAACACACTGCCACCTTCCCGAAGCAGACGGTGATACTCTATACAAAAAGCAGTGAGAGTCAATAAAAATGTTTAGGACGACACCTGACTGTAAGGTGATAAAATATAGACATAGGGAGAAGGGGCGGAAAAAATACAGTAAAAGGAAGAAGAGGAAAGGAGAGGGAGGACAGGGAGAAAGGTGGACCAAGCAGACCCCAGCGTGTCAAACCTGCATAATGGAATCAGGGTGTATGTCTGGGTTGACCCTGCGGTGCTAATAAAGTTTTCAGGGAGTCTGAGGCAGAGTAGTCGATCCATAGGGTCTTAAATTTGTCAAAGGTGTCATTATCAAGGGCTAACATCTCCATGCGCATGAGGTCATTGACCACGGAGACCCACAAGGACAGGGGAGGGGTAGTAGTAGTTTTCCAGAATTGGGGGATAAGCTGCTTGGCGGCCGACAAAAAGAAGCGCAGTAAGGTACGTTTCTGAGAGGCTATGGAGCCAGGGAGCATGGATAACAAAGCTATGTATCTCTGGGGAGGGCGTCAGAGGCTAATCATATAGACTGCTGTATATGGCAAAAACCTGAGACCAAAGGGGCTGAATGGACTGACAGTCCAACCATATATGGAGGTAGCTGCCATCTGCCGCGCCGCATTTCCAACATGAGGGAGGTACAGACGGGAATATTTTGTGGAGAGATTGAGGGTCCCTGTACCAGAGGGAGAGGAGTTTAAAGTTTTTCTCTTGGGAATAACAGGAGATTGAGGATTTGTGCATAAAGTGGTACGACTTTTGCCAATCCACTGGGTGGCGTTCCTTTCCCAGATCCGTGGACCACTTCCTGGTGTAAGAGGGAGGTTGATCATGTATCAGTGAGTGTAGTAGTGTGTAGAGGGTAGATGTCTGGGTGTTTCTGAGAGAGAGCACAGCTGTTCGTATCCCGTTAGGGATCTGTGAATTTGGAATGATGAGAAGAGGTCAGAACAAAAGGAGGATATGCAGGGGGCTGTAAGCCAGTTGCCCTGGTCACTGGACACTACAGGGACGCCTAAGGTGGGGTCCACAAATAAGCTTGCAATAGGCCATGAGGGTGCGGGAGTAGGGCCCCACCGAGCTGGAACCAATGCCTTGCAGCAGGGCAGTCAAACAAAGATGTGAGTGGTCTTTGGACAGTAACGAGAGCATTCCTTTTTTGTACCATAGATGTAGGGCAGCGATCGTCAACGGGGAGGTGTCGGAGAGTAAATGTAGGTGTCGCCCATAGCCCCAGAGTAGGGCCTGGAGGTCAAGGGTGGACAGGTCCTGTTCCACCAAGGTGGATGCTTTGGGGAAGGGGCGAGGAAACCACTCCAGAACCCTAGATAACAGCGCCGCTCTATGGTATAGCTCAAAGTCGGGGAGGCCCACCCAGCCCTGGATTTTGGGGTACGTAAGCAGTGTGTGATGGATGCGGGACATGCCTTGGTGCCAAATGAAACGTATGGACATTGACCGTAGGGAGGTAAAAAAAACGAGGGACGGAGATAGGTAGGGAGGGTGTCCATTTTCAGTGTATTGATGCAACCAAACCAGGGCAATGGGGAGGAGTTCCAGGCGTCTAGTGCCTTCTGAAGCTGGTTCAATAGAGGGAGGTAATTGAGAGCGTAAAGCTGCGATAGGTTGGAGGGAATCGTTATCCCCAGGTAAGAGATGCCTCTGGGACTCCACTGGAAGGGGAAGTCAGCCTGTACTCGGGTGAGGGTCTCACGCGGCAGGGATATATTAAGGGCCTCAGTTTTGGACATATTTAATTTAAAGTTACTGAATTCCCCAAATCTGCGGAATTCATACATCAGGGATGGGAGGGACGTGTGGGGTTTCTGGATGTAGACCAGGAGGTCATTCGCGTAGAGTGAGAGTTCATGGTCGGAGGAGGGTGTCTGGATCCCTATTATAGATGCGTTTTGTCTGATGGCCTGGGCTAGGTGTTCTATTACTAGGACAAAAAGCAGGGGCAACAGGGGGCAGCCCTGGCGAGTACCATTGGAGATCTGAAAGGGTGCGGAGGAGGAGCCGTTGACCAGGACAGAAGCCGAGGGGCGAGAGCACAGTGCCATAACCTTGGATACAAAGGTAGAGCCCAGGCCCAGCTGTTCCAAGGAGAGGCGTAAAAACTGTCAGTTGACCCGGTCAAAGGCCTTCTCCGCATCGAACGATAGGAGGCATGCTTTCAGGTTGTGGCGCTGGATGTAGGATATTAGGTGAATGGTTTTGGTGGTGATGTCCCTGGCTTCGTGACCAGGGACAAATCCCACCTGGTCTTTATGAACAATTGAGGGTAATAGGGGGGAGGGGTGGTTAGCCAAGACCTTTGCATAGAGTTTAACGTCGAGGTTGAGGAGTGAAAATCGGCCGATGGCTACTGCATTGAGAGGGATCCTTGCCAGGCTTGGGTATGACCGAGATATTAGCGGCCAAAAGGTTACTGGAAGGTACGTGGGCATCGTCTATAGAATTAAACGCTGTGGACATGAACGGGGCTAGGGTTTGGGCAAAAGACTTGTAGAACCTAGGGGAAAACCCGTCAGGGCCAGGGCATTTACCAGATTTCAAGCCCTTCATAGCGGTAAGAAATTCCGCTACCGTCAGAGGATTATCCAAGTCAGTTGCCTGTTCAGGAGCTATCTGTGGCAGGGCCATCTCTGAGATGTACCCCTTCATGTTGGAGAGGCGTGAGTCTCCCACATGGGCCGGTGTGGACAGTGGGGGCAGGTTGTATAGGTTAGAGTAATAACGCTTGAAGGCGTCCGAGATACCCCGTGTGTTGCTATTTTTTTGTTGGTCAGCAGTACATATGTGTTGGATGGGTCGACGTGGGGGGCGGGGGTGGAGGACCCTCGACAGGTGTTGCCCACATTTGTTGGCTAGAGTGTAGTGCCAGTTGCGTCCCCGATCCCTGGCTATGAGGGAGTTAGCATCTAGCAGGTGAAGCAATTCTCTGCGCGCGTTGGAGAGGTCAACATATGTTGCTGGGTCCAGGACACGTTTATGTGCTGTCTCAAGCGTATGTATGGTGGAGAGTAGTCGGACTATGTCCGCAGACCTAGCCTTCTTAAAGCGGAGCTCCGCCGGAAAAAAAATATTAAAAGCCAGCAGCTACAGCTACAGCAGCTGCTGGCTTTTAATATTTGGACACTTACCTGTCCTGGAGTCCAGCGACGTCCGCAGCAGAGGACGAGCGATCGCTCGTCGCTCTGCTGCTCCCTCCGCCATCCTCGCTGAGGGAACCAGGAAGTGCGGCTTCATGCCCGGTTCCCTACGGCGCATGCGCGAGTCGCGCTGCGCCGTTCTGATTCGTCCTCCTGTGTTCTGGGAGCCGAGTGTCTCCCAGAACACTACGGGAAGTCTGGGGAAAGTGACGTCACTCCCGCAGATTCCCGGAGAGAGGACTCCCGGATGTGGGTGAAAATACCTGTTTTAGACAGGTATCTTCACCCCCCTCCCCCCTGAAAGGTGTCAATTGTGACACCGGAGGGGGGGAGGAATCCGAGTAACAGAAGTGAAAATTTAGGGTGGAGCTCCACTTTAAGGCGGGAGCCGTGTTGTATGAGAAGCCCTCGAAGTACGCATTTAAGGGCCTCCCATTTAGTGAGAGGGTTGGTGTCGTCGGATCGATGGTCTTGAATAAAGTCTGAGATCGCCTGTTCAACCTCCGCAGCACATAGGGAGCCTTTCAACAGATTGTTGTTCAGGCGCCACGAGAACGTTCTACGCAACGTCGGGGAGTGGGCTAAGCTAAGGTGAGCAGGGGCATGGTCGGACCACAGTATGTTGCCTAGGGATGCCTTGATCGGGATGTCAAGCAAGGATTGGGAGACTAAGAAATAGTCAATGCGACTATAGGAGTTGTGGGCCACGGAGTAACAGCTGTAGTCTCTCTCAAATGGGTGCTGTACTCTCCAGGCATCCACCAATTGTGCGGAATGCAGGAGCGATTTTATGTGTGTGAGAGCGGTGTGGGAGATGGAGGACTTACCCGAGGAAGTGTCCACGGCTGGTGAAAGGGCCACATTGAGGTCACCACCTAGAATGAAACAGGGACCACCAAAAGAGAGTAGCTTGTTCAAAACCCACGGACAGGAAGCTCCCCTGGTCTTGGTTTGGTCCATATACGTTAGCCACTGTGAAGATAGAAGAGTTCGATTTCAATTTAAGAAACAGATAACGACCTAAGGGGTCAACAAGGGAGTCTAAGACTTCTGGATGGAATGATTTGTGAAAGGCTATGAATACTCCCTTGGACTTCGCCTGTGGGTTAGTGCTATGATACCATTGGTGATAATGGAGATTATTAAGTGTCGGAATAGCCGAGACCCGAAAATGGGTCTCCTGCAGTCCTGGCCTTGTGGAAAGGGTAGAGGATCTGACTGCGCTTTTCTGGAGTATTGAAGCCCCAGCTGTTAAAGGAAGATAAGGTTATTTGATCAAGCGGTAGCATGGAGGGGAAATTACAGCAGATCTAATCTGCATTAGCGTCAGGGTCTGCCCAGTCCAGAAAAAAGCGGGGGGGGGGGGAAAGAAGGGGGGAGAAAGCAGGGTGTAGAAAGGGGGGAGAAAGCAGGGTGGGGGGGGGGGGGGAAAGAGGTGAAAAAGTGAAGGACGGATGAGAATCAGCTCCAAAGAATGGGGAAGTGAGGAGTTAGTGCTGTAGGAGATGGAAACCATCACAAGAAACAGAAAAGGGAAAAGAAACAGCAGTCCACTAGGTGGCAGCATTAAATTATTAGGTGAATAGCTTAACATTCCTAAGGTGTAAAACAGGCTAAGAAAAGGAGAGTGCTTGCTCATCGGTCCTAAGATTGGTAAGCGCGGTAAGCACAAGGAGTGCCTCCCGGTCCCGGGGTCCATGGGGATACAATTACTATTGCTAGACTAAAGGTAACATCCATAAAATACTTTTTGTAATTAAATAAGAGCTTTTAGGCACAGACGCATTACATAAGGTGAGCACCCTCCGCACATTGTTTGAGTGATACACAGGGGTACCTAGGGGGCTCTATGGAATAGAGAACCTGGACGGGGACAAGCAGAGGGGGGGGGGGGATGAGTCTCACAAACAAAGTTAAGCTATCCAATATTTTTCTGGAACATACGTCCCCTGAGTCCAAACATCAGTGTGGAAAAAAGGGGAGGTTAACATGGTAGAGAAAAAAAAAAAAAAAAGAGTCCATCTGTAAACACTGTTGGTGTGGGGATCACTTGGGTGATCGTAAACGTCCGTCCCCTCAAACCTCGGGTGGGGGGGTGCAAGTCATGTGCCGGAACAAAGAGAACAGATCCTGCATCAGGGTGAAAGTGTGCGATTAGTAGAAACCATGGAAGAGTCTGGCGGTCTCTGGGATGGGCCTCTGGGGCGCTTGTTCTTGCCGGACTTCTGCCATTGCGGGTGGAAAGGAAGACTCGGGGTGGTAGACGGGAGGGGTCAATCTGGCAAGAAGACCTGTGGTAGCTCCATCGTACCCAGGAACCGTGGTAAGTCCCCCAGGGTGCGAAAGAGGGCTGTCTTGCCTTCATGATGAACCCAGGGCTGGAAAGGGAACCTCCATTGATATTTAATATTCCTCCCTTGCAGGAGAGATGTGATTGGTTTAAGAGCGCGTCTCATGGCCAGTGTTTGGCGTGAGAGGTCAGGGAGCAGCATAACAGGGGTGTCATTTAGCCGAATGGAATCCTGTGTGCTGGCGGCTCTCATGATGATCTCCTTAACCTTGTAAAAGTGCACCCTGCATAGTGTGTAAAAGAGGAGTCAGGATTCTTCGGGCCTGAGTACTCTGTTTAGTTCAATGGGGTTATCCTTGGGCTGCTGGAGAAGTTGGTTAAAGATGGCGGTGACTGCCCCTGCTAGGTCCTTGTGTTTCACCTTCTCAGGGATGCCACGGATCCTGATATTGTTCCTTCGATTATGGTTCTCAATGTCATCTTGGTGGTACATGAGTTGCTGCAACCTGACAGTGTGAGAGTTAAGAGTCTCATCATGTGATTGCAGTGTATTGCAAATGCCGTCCGTGGTGTTTTCCCACGTCTTCCATACGAGTCCTCAGGTCCTTCTTAAGGTCATTGATCTCCTTCCTATATGTCTTCTCCATGCGGTAGACAGTGTCCAAAGTCACTTTTACTGGGTAGGGACCGCAGGTATGCATTCATGGATCGCATCTGCAACTCCATAGCCCATCCACCCCCAGAGCACAGGGATGTCTGTGAGAGGTAGTGGGGCTGCAGGGGTTGCAGGAAGGAGGTTCAAGGTCAGTGAGGTAGGCTGAGCGGCCCCTGGAATGTACCTGTATGGCGTTTGCTGATTCAGAGCGGGCCGGGGCAGAGGCACCGTCGCCATCTTGGCATTCTCCTGGCTCAGGAAGGCCGCAGATGCCCGGGTCACAAACCGGACCAGATCTCCCTGTGTGCGGTCGCTGGTGGGCTTGGATTGATCCATGGGCTTCCCCTTACCCATCTGGGTGTTTTGGGGGCTGTGCAGGCGGTGATGGGAGAGTTCTGGGCCAGTGAAAGCCATCAGGACCGGGAGCTGCTGCGATATGCGTCCTACAGCTCCGTGCGCTAGGCCACGCCTCCCCGAAGGAGTACTTTAATATCTAGTGTGACATATTCCTTAAGGGGTCGATACATTCAGGATGCTGGGTGTAAGGATATGTCATTAACAATCCTACACACAGTATCTGTAGTATGTAAAAGTCCACAGTGGCTTAACAAACAAAAAACAATCTATGTGCCACCTAGGAATCACAGGTGGCACATGGGGTGTTGAAGGTATGTTTTTTATTTATTTTTTATTCAATCTAGTCCTATCTAATTCCTCCTGTATTGTAACTGTACTGTCTGCCCTCATATTGTAAAGCGCTGCGCAAACTGTTGGAGCTATATAAATCAATAATGTATAATAATAATATTATAGATATTACATTCTCCATGTAGAAATAACATTGACTAAGCTAAATATATAGTTGTATGATGAGTTTCTTTTAAATATTTTTTTACTACAAATGTTATTCAATATCACAGTAACAGAACTCAGTGAGACAATCACAGTCAAAGCAGTACAGCCAGTAATCTGACACAGACACACACTGTATCTAAGAGAAAAATCTGAAACAACTCAAAACAAGTCAATCCTGGTGTTCTCCTGAGAACAAAACTTGAGCTACAAGAAAACCCTCAGAAACAACAAACATTATTAAAAATAACGAATGTCATTTTTTAAATCATGATGGTATCAATAAACACGCATTTAAAAACATCTACAAACATACAGTAACCCCCATTTTAAAAGAATTATGAATATATAATAAATACCTCTGAGCAGCCGATTATTGTTGGGGAAATAACCTTCCTCCTAGGGTAAGATCTGGATCTGAATATATGTTAACCAACATGACTACAGATAACTAGCCCAATAAAGTTCAAAGTGAAAAAAAAGGCATATACTGAAACTGCATCTAAATAGCCCACAATTCATAAATTTTAGGTATAGTGATAACATTTAACCCACACATGTGCAGTTGCTTCACGCACGTCAGACATTATGGGTTTGGCCTCCCACTAGACTCATCCAACCCTTTTAGGAGCATGAAAGGTGTGGGCGGTCTGGTGGAGGCCAAGCGGTGTAGACCCATACTGGTTAACATTTTCGAACCAACAATTAATTTTTTTTTTTTTTTTTACACGTTTTTTATTTAGTCAAAGGACATGGTTCAAGGACAGACATCAGGGCGAATACAGTTTGTTGCGTTACACATCATAGCAAGTAGACACTACAGAAGAGATCACATTACAGCATCTAAAGGCTAAAGGACAGTATGTCGATCTGGCACCTGGAATGTCTTGCGTGTTCCGTGGTGATGGTGCATTAAGGTGTACTCAAAGTGGCGAGAACCGTGATCCATTTATGTTGCCCAAACTAGGGTCCCGGACCAGTCCTAATCCATTTTATAGTTTTAAAGATTAGAAAAGTAACTTTTTTTTTTGTTGGTGGGGTTATTGTGGGACTGTGGGTTCGTCTTTGAAACAAATCTATTTTTCTAGAGGAATAAACCAAGTAGATAGCGTAATGTATTGTTAAGAATTTGTATGATGAAATATGTCTTGAACAAAATAAATAAAAATGTATTATAAAAAAAAAAGAAAAAAAGAAAAGTAACCTGGAGCCCAAAAGCCTGGGTCCATATAACCGAGAAAAAAGAAGAAAGAAAGAGAAGAAACTGGGAAAGAAGGATTGGTGAGAAATGGAAGGAAAGGGAGAAGAAGGAGGGGGGTATGGGAATGCGGAGATGTACCGTGTGTGAACTCGCAGAATGTGGGCTAGTCCTGACTGAGCACATGCAGCTCAAGTATTGCAGTATACTAGAATGGTGACTCAGGTTTGCACATAGGATTGGTCAGCTTATGCCCTGTGATATTTTGCGGGCCTGGACTATGGGTGGAGTCCCCAGAGAAAGTCCGGAGGCCCGGCTAGTGGATCCCACACCCCAATGACACGCTGCTGGCATGACACACTTCCGGTATTCAGAGCCGGAAGTTTACACAGAGGGCAGCGTGTGTTCCAATGGTCACACTCAGGAGCAGGATGAAAACCGGCTCAGGGGGTCTCTTTCTATGGAGTGAGTGCTCGGCCCTATGCATATATATAAAAATGCTATCTGTATAGGTCCCATAGCGATTTACATCACTAATTAAATGTATAGGTACATTCATCCCCTGTGGTATGGTGCTCCTCTAACATAAGGCAGGAGGGGGTTAATATCAATTGGAATCCAAGGGGCATCTGTGTCATATCGCTATAAAAAATATGGTTTTATAACAAGCTGGATCAGCTCTGAAGAAGGGGGCTTGTCTCTGGAAACGTGTCAGCGTTACAACTACAGATATTTGGGCATCCACCGTGCTGGAGTTTAGATTTGATGCCTTTTAGATCTTCTCATGTTTGTGAGTATATTTTGGGATTTTTATTAAATTGAAATAAATTCATATTAGCTCTGCTTCATATACCAGTGAGCTGTGATTGACCCACAGCTATCACATGATACCTGGGCCAATCGGAGCACCCTGTAGCATGTGATTAGCTGTAGCCAGATCACTAGTAATGCTGTTATGAATAAAATGAATTCATGACAGTTCGAAGAATTGCTGTTAAAAGCAATTAAAGTGTAAAAGAAAAATCCCTGATCCCCCCAGAGTAGTACTATGTTACTATGGTGGCCATGAACTACTCTGATGAAACTTTGTTAAAAAAAAATAGTAAAAATGTTTTAAAAAACGAATATACTGTATATAAATATTTTTTTTTTTTAACACACTGTCACCAGTCAGTGTCTCCGATCACTGCCACACCAGTTATATGATGACACTGTACGGTGCTGGTGACAGTACAGTGCCTTGAAAAACTATTCATACCCCTTGAAATATTCCACATTTTGTCATGCAACAACCAAGAACATAAATGTATTTTATTGGGATTATATGTGATAGACCAACAAAGTGGCACATAATTGTGAAATGGAAGGAAAATTATGAATGCTTTTCAATTTTTTTTTACAAATAAATTTGTGAAAAGTGTGGCGTGCATTTGTATTCAGCCCCACTGAGTCAGTACTTTGTAGAACCACCTTTGTAGAACCACAGATTCTCAATTGTATTTAGGACTGGACTTTGAGTGGGCCATTCTTACACATGAATATACTTTGATCTAAATCATTCCTATGTAGCTCTGGCTGTATGTTTAGGGTTGTTGTCCTGCTGGAAGGTGACCCACCGCCCCAGTCTCAAGTCTTTTGCAGACTCTAACAGGTTTTCTTTTAAGATTGCCCTGTATTTGGCTCCATCCATCTTCCCATTAACTCTGTCCAGCTTCACTGTTCCTGCTGAAGAAAAGCATCCCCACAACATGATGCTGCCACCACCATGTTTCACAATGGGGATGGTGTTTTCAGGGTGATGGGCAGTGATCGTTTTCAGCCACACAGCGATTTGCTTTTAGGCCAAAAAGTTAAATTTTGGTCTTTTCTGACCAAAGCACCTTCTTCCACGTTTGCTTTGTCCCCCCACATGGCTTCTCGCAAACTGCAAACGGGACTTCTCATGGCTTTCTTTGAACAATGGCTTTCTTCTTGCCATTCTTCCATAAAGGCTTCCAGATTTGTGGAGTGCACGACTAATAGTTGTCCTGTGGACAGATTCTCCCACCTGAGTTGTGGCTCTCTGCAGCTCCTCCAGAGTTACCATGTGCCTCTTGGCTGCTTCTCTGAATAATTCTCTCCTTGCTCGGCCTGTCAGTTAAGGTTTTATGTCTTCGTAGGTTTGCAGTTGTGCCACTCGCTTTCCATTTTTCAGATGATGGATTGAACAGTGCTCCATGAGATGTTCAAAGCTTGGGATATTTTTTTATAACCTAACCCTGCTTTAAACTTCTCCACAACTTTATCCCTGACCTGTCTGGAATGTTCCTTGGCCTTCATGATGCTATTTGTTCACGAAGGTGCTCTAACAAACCTCTGAGGGCTTCAGAGAACAGCTGTATTTATACTGAGATTAAATTACACACAGGTGGACTCTATTTAATAGTTAGGTGACTTCTGAAGGCAATTGGTTTCACTAGATTTTAGTTGGGGATATCAGCGTAAAGTGGGCTGAATACAAATGCACGCCACACTTTTCACATATTTATTTGTAAAAATTTTTGAAAACCATTTATAATTTTCCCTCCACTTCACAATTATGTTCCACTTTGTGTTGGTCTATCACATAAAATCCCCATAAAATACATTTATGTTTTTGGTTGCAACATGACAAAATGTGGAGAATTTCAAGGGGTATGCTTACTTTTTCACGGCACTGTATGTTAAAAAAAAGTGAAAAAATGTCTTCACTTTCCAATTGTGACAAAAAAATAAATCTCAAAAAACTGGCCATGCCTCTTAATAAATACCTCAGATCGTCTACTTTCCAAAAAAAAAAAGGGGGTAATTTGGGGGATATTTGTACTTTCCTGGCATTTTAAGGGCCTACAGAAATGATATTGGCCAGTACATCAGGACCGATCAATTTTTAAATATATTTACACAATAGTTTGTAGAAGCTATAACGTTCACACAAACCAATTAAAGCGGAGCTCCACTCAAAATGGGAAAGCTCCACTTGTTCGTATCCTCCCCCCTCCACTTCCACATTTGTCACTTTTTTGAGGGGGGGGGGGGCGGGTACCTGGTTTTGAGAGGTACCCACTCCCACTTCCGGGTAAGATCGTCTCTCTGCGATCTACAACATTTCCGGCCCCTCCTTCTCCCCCCTGCTGCTTTCTGGGACACACAGAGGTCCCAGAAGACGGTGGGACCATTCACAAAGTGCAGCGCAAATTGCACATGTGCAGTAGGAAACAGGTTGTGAAGCCGCAATGCTTTACTTTCTTTTTCCCTTACTACAGATGCTGGCACCTGCACCCAAAGCCGATTGACGAATTGGCTAGGGGTACCGACAATGCGGATCCCTGGACAGGTTAGTGTCCTTATATTAAAAATCAGCAGCTACAATATTTGTAGCTGCTACAAATTTTATTTTACAGACTGGAACTCCTCTTTAATATACACTTATTGGGATTTTTTTTTTTTTTTTTAACCAAAGACATGTAGCAGAATACATTTTGACCTAAAGTTATGAAGTTGATTTTTTAATTGGAAATGGTGTATGTTTTATAACAGAAAGTACAATTTTTTTTCCCCCAAAATGTTAGTGTTTTTTGTTTATATAATAAACAAACAAAACCCAGTGGTAATGGGGCATGACCTGGAGCGGCATGAGATAGGATGCTAGGAAGCTGAGCTCTGCCAGCTGAATATCCTATAAAGCATATCTTGGGACCATACCCGCAGCCAGAGACCCAAATATGACCCTCATCACGCTGGGCAGCTACCGGGATCATATCTCTGCCAAAAAAACGCACGGCAACAACCTCCAAACTCGATCAGTATCACCGCCAGGAGAAGGACTCCCCGGGAAAAGATGGCGGCGAGGGGAGAGGAGACATCCGTTGGCACTGGACACGGCAAAGGTACTGGAGGCTATTACCTCATGTCAAGAGGCTATTACAGCATGCCAGACTACCCTTACAGCCCGGATAGAGCAGGTAAAAGGTTGACATCTCCTTAGTAAGGCAAGATTTTCAGAAGCTGACGGAGAGAGTCACTGAGGCGGAGGTCCGGCTGGGCACGGTGGAGGATTACCTCCCCCCTCTCCAGCATACCACTGAGGCCATGCAGCTGCAGGTGAACAAACTTATGCAAAAGCAGGATGATTTGGAGAACAGAATCCGGAGGTATAATCTCAGATTCATAGGTCTCCCAGAGGGGGTGGAGGGGAAGAACCACCCTACATTTCTGGAGATATTGTTGTGTGATACCTATGGTAAGGCAGCTTTTTCCCCCACATTTGTTGTGGAACAGGCGCACCGCATGTCAGGCAGACAACCGCCAGCTGGAGCACCCCCCCCCCCCCGCAGATTTATTGCAAAATTTCTCAATTTCAGAGACAGGGATGCTATACTTCGCCTCAGCAGAGAGAAGGGCAACAACCCCTTTGGTATCAAGATGGTTGCTGTCTTCCCAGACTTCTCAGCAGAAGTGCAACGTAAACGCAAAACCTTCATGGAAGCTAAAAGGCGCCTCCGCATCAAACATGTGAAATATGCCATGCTCTTCCCAGAGCTCGTCTGCGCGTGGGAGGAGAAGATTGAGCACACTTCTTTGAGGATCCGGAGGCAGGGAAGAACACAGATAAGTGACCTTGTACTTTGTACCTTTTCTTTTATCTCAATCCTCTTTTACTCGCACTTGACTCCACTCTTGACTATCTCTCTGCAAGGAGATGGGGCTGCAGTCTGCATCTAGACATTGGTCTTTACTACTGCTGCCCCTAAGTCGAAATATGCCCGGAGGGGCTTTAAACATTTACCCGAGTGCAAACCTTTCCCTGGTGGCCACTGCAACCACAGGCCCAACACACTTCTTACCAATTATTCTCCTGGTTTAGGAAAATCTACTGACATTTATAACTACTTTAGGGTCCGAGTGCACAGGCTGTTTGCAAAATAGTTGTTCACTATTTTTCGCCGGCAGAGGGAGGCACTTCGCTAGTAAGCTCACTGTGGAAAGTGAACACAGTCCTGTAATGTGTTACGCTACGCAGCAAAGTTTCGTCCCACTTACTACAGTTTGCAACCTGAGATGGAACGCATTAACTACTGCCGTGCTGATTGTATTTATGCTACTGCTGAAGTATTATCTGCATCGGCCTTAGTGGCCTTTCTACATGCTTCTTTGATCTTTAGCATTTTTTCCGCAGGCGGGACACTGTTTACACCATGTTGGCAGTTAGGGGTAAATGCGCGCACCAGTTGGGGACAGTGCAGGGCAGGGTGGGCGGTTTTACGGTTTAAACTGTTAAGAGACTGAATTTTTCACTATGTTCAAAGTTGTTCTTTCTGGTACCATGATAATATTGTAGTGTTGCTGATGATCATCCTCTTTAGGAGGTTGTATGCATCCATGATTGACACTAGGGGTGATCTGAATCCTGGAGCCTCACAATATGCCCATCTCACCCCATGGCCACACAAATTCCTTACGTGGAATGTACGTGGGGTGAGAGACCCAATAAAACGGTCAGCTGTTTTTGCGTTGCTTAAAAAACAGAGAGCAGACGTGGTGGTCCTGGTGGAAACCCACGCTGAAGGTTCGGTCCAGAAGGCACTCAAACGTCCATGGATGGGATGGGCCTACCACTCCGTCCACACCACGCACTCCAGGGGGGTCTCAATACTAATTGCCAAGACCACACACTTTGAGCTTCAGGATTTGGAGATAGACCCGTTGGGCAGATATGTCTTTTTTAAAAGCTAAGTTACATGGAGCTATGATACTATTATTTGCATTTTATGTACCACCACCGTTCCAATCCACTTTCCTCTCAGATGGGTTTAATTTTATGGCTCTACACCCTAATGTGCCAGCGATATGGCTAGGTGACTTCAATAATGTATTAGATCCGACATTATATAAAATGATTGGGTCTAGAGCTGCACGATTAATCGTATGAGAATCGCGATCTCAATTCACCCCCCCCCCCGCGATCTCGATCCTGGATTACCGCGATTTTTAGTATTAAGGAAAAGACGTCGGAACCAGGGTATAACGCACGCAAATGGCGCTGATACAGGAACTGACGTCAGGCACGGATGTCAGGCAGAGCAGAGCCAGAGAGTGTGATGAGCAGAGAGCGTGATGCGCCGCGGTGATGCCTGGGCATGGGCGGCACCACGTTTTGTCACAGAGAGCCGGGAAACACTGCAGGGACTACGCACTTGTGTTCCATCCACAGAAGCAGGACCGAGGCTCCGACCGACCTGGCTGGCAGTGGCTGGTTCAGTTGCAATCATTTAAGAAAAACCTGGCCAAATCTCAGATCCTTTTAGGGAAGAAAATCAAAGTCCTGAAGCTAGGTAAACCGAATGGTTTGTGGTGTGATGAGTAACAGCATGGCAGTTAGATGGTGAAATATTTGATTTGACATTTGGTGCTTTCATTCCAGGAGCTGAAACATGAAAACATTGTCGCCTTAGCGGCCTTATATGATTTTCCAGGTAAATGATAAAACCCATCTATTTTTAGTATCAATAATAAAACGATGTATTGATTTCATATGATCTGGCAATGAATGAATGTGTCCTGTATTAATCCTCCATGTCACCATGTGCAGTGTATCAAAGTAAAACTCAAAAAAAATAAATATATATATATATATATATATATATAATTGTTTTTTTCTTGTTGAGTTTAACTTTGATATAGATTTTTCTTTTTTTAATTAACCATTTTAAAATGTAGATCTGTGGGTGGTGCAGCATGGAGGACTGAGTGTGTATATATATATAATATATATACAAAATAAATATAATCTTTACCAGGTAATGAAGAGGAGGAGGGTGATCAGGGTGGGAGCTTTCTACTGGGACCTGTTGCCTCCCCTCTATTCTCTCCATCGGCAGTTGATAGCAGGAAACAAAACGTAGAAAAAAAAATGTTTCCCCCGGACCGATGGGCCCGAAGGGAGCCATGTCCTACTCCTTGCTAGACCGAAAAAAACTGATCTGCGAGATGCAGACAGAGGAGATATACCCAGAGGGTCCGCCCCCTGGGCGGTACTGTAGAAGGTGTGATGCAACACTTTTTACAAGTTTTTTTCCTAGTCACTCCTAATTAACGGATAATACCCACTATGTCAATAGAGAAGTTGTGTCGGTCCATGGACGAAAAAGTAATAATGTTTTAAAACTGGAAGAAAAAAAAAAGGGGGGGGGTTTTATTCAAATCTTCTAAAACATCAATGATGTCCTTAAATGTTTGCTCCATAACATTGATCCTTTTCTTCATGACGTCCAGTTCACTACTACACTCCATAACTTGCTGGATGATTCTTTGTGCACTATCACTTGAGAAACAAGGACTTTCTTCTACATGTTCATCCCCTAATAAAAAAATAAAAAAAAAGTATAAAAAATCTGCAGGCCTACATCTCTTACTGTGGTGACAGACACTGACCTGTGGTGGTCACAAGTTCCACCACGTCATCCACTTCTCTTTCCTCCACTTCTCCTTCCTCCACATCCTCAGGTTGGGGTTCTTTATGAGGTGTGGGGTTCCTGTGCTCCCTGGAGTGGTGTCCTCCCAGTCTTCTCTCCCCTATGAGAATGAAACAAAAGGTATAATTAGCACACAGATACTTGAGGGCAAAAATAGGAACATGATACATTGCTTGGAAGTGGGGTACTAGTGTCAGTTTGGGCAGAGTTCCAAGCTGAAGACATGATTTTTTCAAACCCAAATCTTGACTACTCACCTTTTTGGGACAAGTTTCACACATGTAGACACCCCAATAATCCACAGGAGCACCTGTGTGGGACACCCTTAAAAGGTTGTTCTGGTGGCCCACAACATTAGTGCTCCTGAGTGTCCTCTCTTTTACACTGATTCAAGTTTGCATTTCATTCTAGTTACAAACACATCATCTAGACAACAATGTAATAACATTTATGGAATACAAACAGGCATGACAAAAATTTATTTTACCCTGTATCTTCCAAAACATCGTATGTAGTGGGTGAACGTTGTGTCTGTAACGACCGATTACTGTGCCACTGCCTACTAAATTTTTTAAGATGACATTTTCTAAGGTCCAATATAAAAAACAACAACATGGAGCAACATGCAAGTTCAGAAATACAATAATAGGAACACAGGAGAAGTACTTACTTTTTTCAAGCATTCTCTTAATGCTTCTTAACTGCTCCAGCTCCCTCAGTTTGAAGTCAGACCTCCTCTTTCTGAGCTGCTCCTTTGATCTTTTCACCCCAAAATGTCTCTTCAGACTTTTAACAACTTTCTTCATGATTTGGGCCTTCCTTAGATTAGGGTGTGTATACGGCCCATGCTTGCCATCATAATCCGACTTCTTCAATATGTCAACCATCTCCGCGAAGGACATATTAGATGCCTTGTATCTCCTCCTTGTTTGTGACTTTTCACCCTCCGGGTTTGTGTCGTCGTTATTAGAGGAATTAGCAGACACCTGCTGTGACTTCGCCATATCGTCTGCGTGCCGAAAGAGAAGGGGCGGGGAAAATTTGATAAAGAACGTCATGGGCGGATGATGTGTGCGGAGTTTCACGCATGCGTAGTGTATATAAAGCTAACACACATGTGACGTAACTACGTTCTGTGTGCGGAGAAAGGAGTAAAGCGCGACGAACGTCAGACCGAAGGTATGTTTTTTCATTGGGACATCAGTGGCCTATACTGCATAGAGATTGAGGCCTATATGGGGATAAAGATTACTAGCGTTTAGACTGACATTAGTATTTTTGTCTTGCAGAAATTATGTATCCATTTCTGGCCAAAATTTTTTTTAGGAGAATTCATGAATAGGTTAAGGGAGCTGTCCGCTCTTTGGGAGACCAAAAATCCTATTCATAAAAAAAAGAGGGGTAAGGACAGCAGCGCTGGAGACCCTGCTCCCATTTGTGCACACCAGGATGCCCCACGCAACCATTGAACAGGGGGATACCAAAATTGGGACCTTGAGAGGCACATACAGGACTGAGCGCTTTAAGGTCCTGGGCTTCTCAGAGGTCAGGAGCAGCAGCAGCTGATGTATATGTCCCTAAGTTGTGGTACTACAACAGAATGGCTTTTCTTAATGAACCACATTGAGGCAAGGCCATCACTGTCTAGTCTTCCCTCCAGACTTCCCTCCAGCCAAGATGATCCTTCTCTGGAGCAAGAAGAAGAGCCTTCCATCCTGGAAGAAGACCCGGATGTGGCCATCTGGAGCCAGGTATAGTAATTTCTAAACATTTATTGTGTTAAAATTAATGCTGTAAAACAGATGTTAATATGGCAAAAAACAAAAATGTTTGATCAAAAGTGTTTTACATATCAATAGACAGTAGTGGCCAAAAAAGTTGGGGAGAAAAGAATGAAAACTGCTGGGGTCAGAATGAGAGTCTTTTCTATTTATTTACAATCAATTTGCAACGGTCATGAGCTGAAAATTGTGTGTGATTGCTGAACCAAAAACTCAAACTATGTCCCTTTTTTATACACAGGAGGACATCAGCCTGGATGAGAGGCTGGAAAGTGTCAGGCAGGAGGAGGCCGGGGTGAGTGGCATTGAGGAGGTGGGCAGGGGTGAGTGGCAGAGAGGAGGTGGCAGGGCTGAGTGGCAGGGCCAAGTGGCAGAACAAGGTGTCAGGTGCCTCCCATCCACCTTCCAACAAGAAGGGCCAGGAGGGATAGGAGCATGAGTCAGGCAGCACTGGCCCTGATTCGACAAGCACAGCCCACCCTCCAACAGCCAATCACCCCTGAAGAGGGCTATGCCGCACTAGTTGGTGTCAAAATGAACCAGATGGCGATGGACCAACGCCTACTATGCAAGCCCCTGCTTATTAGCCTATTAATTAAGGGGTTGATGGGGACAAATCACTGACACCACTGTCATTTGTGATCACGGCCATCCTCTACCTGCTTCTCCTCCACCTGCTTCTCCTCCACCTGCTTCTCCTCCACCTGCTTCTCCTCCACCTGCTTCTCCTCCACCTGCTTCTCCTCCACCTGCTTCTCCTCCACCTGCTTCTCCTCCACCTGCTTCTTCTTCTCCTCCTGACACGAGTACACCTCCAGAGGCACAGCCTCCAGCCAAGCGCAAAAGGAAGGCTGCACAGAAGGCTGCAAAAAAGGCTGGAGGGAAGGCTACCAAGAAGACCAGGAAGTGATGGCCTTGCTTCAATGTGGTCTGACAGAAGGCAGCCTGTTGTAGTACCACAGACTTGGGACATATATCTCACCTGCTGCTGTTGCTGACCTCTGGGAGTCCAGGAACAGATTGGGCTCCCTACTGGATGTGCTTCTCAAGGTCCCAATTTTAGTGTCCACACAGAGTTGATGTGTGCTCTGGGGTACCAAGGATGCACAGATTGCAGCAGGGTCTCTTGCGCTGCCTTCTATTTATTTTCTTATTATAGACCAGAATAAATGGAATTTATTTTTACAGTTAATACTTGCCTATGTGTTTTTATTAAACTAAAAAATTTATCTTGTGAGTAGGCAGGTAACTTTATAATAAAAAAGGTCTACCGGTAATTAAAAAGGGACAGATGGGCCCCCCTGTTGTCCACTCCTCTAAAATAGCAGCCGCCTTTAGAGACTACTACGCTCAGCTGTACCATCTTCCTGCCACACTTCCTGGCTTGACAGTGGATCAGAAACAAGACCATATTTATCCCTTGAAACCCCGATAACTAGAGAGGAGCTAGACACTGTGGTAAAATATCTCCCGAAAGGAAAAAGCCCGGGCCCTGACGGTTACACGAATGCTTATTACGTGCTTTCCTCCCTCTGCTCTCTGGGCACATGCGCACTTATTTCAACGCCCTAGCCTCGGGCACAGTTATGCCTAAGGAAGGCCTGTTAGCTCATATATCAGTGCTGCCCAAGGAGGGGAAGGACCACACGGCCCCTAGTAGTTATAGGCCAATTTCACTTTTGAATACTGACATTAAGATCCTAGCAAAAATTTTAGCAAATCACCTTTAACCCATTCTACCTTCTTTTATACATCCAGACCAGACGGGTTTTATTACTGGGAGGGAGGCGAGGGACAACTCTAATCGGGCCATTCAGTTGATCCATTGGGTGCAGACCCGGGCTGACCATACACCATGTGTCCTTCTTTCCACTGACGCCGAAAAGGCGTTCGACAGGGTGGATTGGACGTACCTTCGTGCGGTGCTGTCCAGATTGGGGCTTGGCCCTAAGATGCTCTCCTGGGTTTTCTCTTTGTACAGCCGCCCTGAGGCCAGAGATAAGGTGAATGGGGTGCTTTCCTATAGGTTCCCCATTGGGAATGGAACCAAACAGGGGTGCCCGCTGTCTCCTCTCATTTTCGCCCTCACCCTGGAACCCCTGCTCAATAGGATTCGCTCTAATCCCAACATTAAGGGTCTTAGCGTCGGCTCACAAGAACATAAACTCTCTGCGTATGCGGATGATGTCCTATTTTATGTGGCGGACCCGTTAATCTCCCTCCCCAACATTATGACCGAATTGCAGACTTTTAGTTCCATGTCTAATTTCAAGATAAATTTCACTAAGTCAGAAATTCTGTCCTTAAATATCCCCCCTAGCTTACGTCCACGGTTGCAAACCTCTTTCTCCTTTTCCTGGTGCGGCACTCACATGAAATATTTGGGGGTCTATCTTACTCCTCTCAACTATATAGCAGTAACTATTAGACATGTGCACACTGAAATATTTCGTTTCGGAATTTCGTTTTCGTCCGAAAAATAAATTTATTAAGTTACTCCCGAAATTCGTTTTTATTTATTTCGTTTTTCGTTAAAAATTGCATTCGTCCGAAAATCTGAATTAAGGTCGAATCTGTCATTGAAGGCTTATGGTGTCTGTCGAATGTTCAAAGAAGATTCGACGGAGCAGCGAAACTGTACGACTCTGCAATCATACTTTTCCGGTCGAATGTTCCGCCCACAAGCAGTGATCTTTTCTCTCTGTCGAATCTTTTCTCTCTATAATGTCGAATCTTTTCTCTCTATAATGTCGAATCTTTTCTCTCCTATGTCGAATCTTTTCTCTCCTATGTCAAATCTTTTCTCTCCTATGTCAAATCTTTTCTCTCCTATGTCAAATCTTTTCTCTCCTATGTCAAATCTTTTCTCTCCTATGTCAAATCTTTTCTCTCCTATGTCAAATCTTTTCTCTCCTATGTCAAATCTTTTCTCTCCTATGTCAAATCTTTTCTCTCCTATGTCAAATCTTTTCTCTCCTATGTCAAATCTTTTCTCTCCTATGTCAAATCTTTTCTCTCCTATGTCGAATCTTTTCTCTCCTATGTCGAATCTTTTCTCTCCTATGTCGAATCTTTTCTCTCCTATGTCGAATCTTTTCTCTCCTATGTCGAATCTTTTCTCTCCTATGTCGAATCTTTTCTCTCCTATGTCAAATCTTTTCTCTCCTATGTCGAATCTTTTCTCTCTATAATGTCGAATCTTTTCTCTCCTATGTCGAATCTTTTCTCTCCTATGTCGAATCTTTTCTCTCCATAATGTCAAATCTTTTCTCTCCTATGTCGAATCTTTTCTCTCCTATGTCGAATCTTTTCTCTCCTATGTCGAATCTTTTCTCTCCTATGTCGAATCTTTTCTCTCTATGTCAAATCTTTTCTCTCCTATGTCGAATCTTTTCTCTCTATAATGTCAAATCTTTTCTCTCCTATGTCGAATCTTTTCTCTCTATAATGTCAAATCTTTTCTCTCTATAATGTCAAATCTTTTCTCTCCTATGTCGAATCTTTTCTCTCTATAATGTCAAATCTTTTCTCTCCTATGTCGAATCTTTTCTCTCCTATGTCGAATCTTTTCTTTCCTATGTCGAATCTTTTCTCTCCTATGTCGAATCTTTTCTCTCCTATGTCGAATCTTTTCTCTCCTATGTCAAATCTTTTCTCTCCTATGTCAAATCTTTTCTCTCTATGTAGAATAATCTTGGACTAATAGAGTTAAGGTTAGGCACATTCGACCACAGGTTCGATAGACACAGATTGTTATTGTCAGCGTCACGTCGAATCTCCTATCTATATCGAACTGTTGTAGCAACGAAAACGAAAATAAAGCATTTGTTTATGTCGGATCTTTCGGTTTTCGGATTCTGTGCTTTGGTTTTCGTTTGTTAAAACGATAACGAAAATAGCTGAAATTCGGACGAAAATGCATTCGGACGAAAACGAATGCACATGTCTAGCAACTATGCCCAGTTACTCTCCACTATTAAGTCAGACCTGCCCCGATGGGATAGAGAGGCCTTCTCGTGGATGGGCCGAGTCAGTGTGTTAAAGATGAACGTGTTGCCTCGCATTCAGTTTTTTCTCCAAATGGTGCCGATTTTATTACCCAGGTCTTTCTTTTTGAGCCTCAACAGTGCGTTTCTTAAATATATTTGGCAGGGAGGGAGCCCTCGTCTGGCTCTTCGTACCTTACAGAGACCTAAGCGACTAGGTGGCCTAGGCGTCCCGGATGTATGCAAGTACTACGAGGCTATCGCCCTTCAACGGATATTGGACTCGTACCATAGGGTATCCACTAAGTTTTGGGTACCGCTAGAAAAAGTATTGGCGGGTCGCAATCTAGCTCATGCCCCCTGGCTTCCCCAGGCCCATAGGGGTCTGTCACTCTATGTCTCCCCAACGACTACCCATGTTTTAAAGTTATGGGATGCTTTAAACAAATCAGGACAGCTTGCCCCCCATTTTTCCCCGCTAGCGCCCCTAGGAGGCTTCCCGGGGGACCACCCATCCTTTTTTCATACTTGGACATCAGATGGGGAGGTGAGATGTGGCAGGTTCTTTCACGATCAGGGACTGCTCCCCTTGGAGGAGCTTAGAGCCCAGTATGGCAGCTTTCCGATGGATGGCTGGAGACATGGACAGCTTCAGCACTTTGCACGTGGCTTGCAATACGCCATACGATCTCCTACGTCTTCCACCCCCTTTGAGAGGCTGTGCCTGTCTTCCAGTTCAATCCCGCACTCTATATCTGTCCTCTACGAACTACTACAGAAACAGGGACCTCCCGGGAAGCCTGCCTATATTCGGGAGTGGGAAAGGGACCTGCAGCTCGAATTTACTGATACTCAACTTGACCAATTATACTTACTCATTCCAGCTCTGTTGACACAAAAATGCAGGAGCATGGTTTTAAGGTGCTGACTAGGTGGTACAGGGTTCCCACTAGACTTAAACAAATTTACCCGATGTCCTCAGATGCTTGCTGGTGGGAATGTGGCCATAGAGGTTCCTTTCTACATATATGGTGGGACTGTCCTAAGTTACGCCCTTTCTGGCAAGATATTAGAACTCAAATTAAAGTTATCCTGGATGTGGAACTCCCTGACTCTCCAACGGGCTTCCTCCTGCATGTCCCCGCCGTTCCTCTCGGCCTTTACCGAAAATCAGTACTGCCTCATCTTTTGAATGCGGCTAGGAGATGGATTCCCATTTATTGGAAGAATAGCCAAATTCCAAGTCGCTTAGACTGGGTCCGGTTAGTAAATAATATTAAGGCCGCGGAGGAATGGATGGCAAAATGCAGGGATAAGTATGACAAATGGTATAGTAGTTGGGCTACATGGATTCACTATGTCGAGGGGGATGCTACAGACTCACGTTTAGCGGTACCGTCTCCAGCAGGAGTGGAGTAATTGTTAAATAGATTTTAGATCCGACATACACATTTGAACTACCCGCTGCAGGTATGCTCACATAATTTGTATGAGTACACTATCCTTTGTTTGTTTCAATGTTCCTTCTACCCTTTCCCCCCTTTTTTGCTTTGTTTTTGTCCACCTGTCTGACTTGGTGATATCTATCCGCAAATTATCTCCTGTGTCTAACAGAGTGATTAAGGACACCCTGACTATGATAGGATTTATATGTTTTCCTGACCACGTAACTGACGCCTCCGTCTCTTTTATCCTCTTTGTTGGATGACCGATCGGGCATGTTTTGTATACTGCATAGATACACGGTTGGACAGATATGTGTGTATTTTGCCTCATTTGATTGTACTGTTTCAAATGGAAAAAATGTCTATAAATAAAGATTATATAAAAAAAAAAGGGACAGATAACACCAATTGTTTTACCTCGTTGAAGGTAAAACAATACAAGATAATAATGTTTAAATTGTGGTAACTTGACACAACAAAAATACAAATCAAATCATAGAGATCACTAGAAATTAAATATTTAAAATGCAGATCTGTATTAAAAAAAAAAAAATTATAAAAAATATTCATGAGATCAGCATTAAAAATGCTGCAAAATGTTAGTCAGAACTCTGTGTGAATATCAGCAGCAAAGCAAGTTCATTATTTTTCATTATTGTACCATTCTAAAGAAGATTTTAATGCGCAGCATTTAAACGATGCAATAATTTACAGCGTGACGAATGTGCTATCTTCATTATGAACACTAGTTTTACAAGAAGGAGTGCTCCTGTCTCTCTTGATTCTGAGCATGCGCGTTTTTTTTAAGACTCGGAAAAGCATACATACACGACCGGTTTTCTCGTCTTGTAACAGGCCGACGAGAATCACGACGAGAAAAACGAGAATCCCGATGAGAAAATAGAGAGCAGATTCTCTATTTTTCTCGTCGAGATTCCCGGCAGTTTTCTCGACGAAAAACCATACACACAAACGTTTTTCTCGGCAAAAAGCTCTGCCAGCAGTTGTCTTGCTGGTTTCTTGCCGAGAAAAACAGTTGTGTGTAAGAGGATTTATTGTATATCACTTTCGTTAGCTTTTGTAACTCTTTTGAAGTGCCTTTTTCTTGTCACATGGATTGAAAATTTCTGACTTACATTTTTATTCTTTTTACACAAACCTGCAAATAAAAATAAAACTTCAGGTTCCAATTGTAAGCTTAAAAATGCAGATCAAAGCCAGCCCACACCTCCACAGATATCACATCAAACATTGGCAGTGTCTGCTAGGAGCAGTTGGCATCACAACTGTTGGTGCTGGTACTCCTAACAATATCAGCTCGTGGCCAATCTTTGGAGGCCCAACAGCTGTCACCATAATCCTACTATAAAGAAAATGTAAGGACATCCTGGCTGAACAGTCTTTTAATCTACTTGCGGCTAGTAATTTAGTTAATGTACAGTAATCTGCAAAGTACTGATAGCTATGTCATATTCAGAAAAATGTAAAGCTGTAATACCTTGTATGCCACACTGTTAGATGAATCCACAATAATGAATAAGGGCTTCCTGGTAAAGGGGTAGAGATCTCCAGGATGAAGGCTGTAAAAAAAGAATTTAGTAAAATTGACAGGTTAAACATCAGGATAACAGTTGTATTCTTGTCAGGTATATTGGCACAATGATAAAGAACACAGTTCCAGCTTCGGGAAAAAAATTGGCAAATCTTCAGACATCTCATCCCAGATCATAGCAACTGCAAACCTTTCACTGGATCAGGAAAAGATCATCTAATATTTATGAGCACCTTTTGGCTAGCTTACACAGGAAACTGGTGAAGGAAACTATAGACTATCCATCATTTTTTTTGTGAGTAAAATTCCATAAAGGAGCAGTATCATCATCCCTGACTAAACCAACAATGTATTTAGAAGAAGTGGGACATTTTAATGGTACACAAACTTATTGCACTGAAGGGCACTGTAAAAACCGATGGGCACTGTGAGTACTAGAATGGCACTGTGAGCACTGAGTGGGCATCGAGTGTGGAGTGGGCACCGTGTGTGCCGAGGGGGTCACTGTGAGAGAACAAAGGGTCACTGGTTGTGAACGAGGGTCATCATGAGTACCAAAGGGTGCTATTAAAGTGACATTCTCAAACATTTAGGGAAAATAAATAGTGCAAAAATTTGACTTAAATAAAAGTCTATTAAAACAAAATGAATATCCCCATTACGTTAGTGGGTAACATGTCCTACAGCAGTAGTGTACACCTTGCTCCATGTATAGGTTCCTTGAACACCCATTGAGGGCAAATACTGCTGTGCTAGATGTGAGAAAGTTATTTGTTTGGAAGCCCAGATGCTAGATCTAAAGAATCAGCTGGCAACATTACAAAGCATCAGCCACCTGGATAGAAGTATACACCCTACCCATCAGGTGCTGGTTGGAGCCAGTATAGAGAAGAGTGGTGATACAAAGGTAGGTGCAGGCACCAAAGATAGGTAGTTGAGTTACAGTTAGAAAGTGGGGTAGGGAGAAACGTGTTAGCAGCTTGTCCAAAGTTAATAAATAACAACAAATAAGCCAAGTTTTGTGATGTTGGGGATATGAGCTCAGAAGTGGCATTCGTGAAGCAGAATATTTCCCCTAGCTTCCAGGGGAGCAATTACTCCGGTAAAAATGAGGGCAAAGTTACAAGAAAGGATGGACAGATCTTCTCTTTTCAAAGGGAATGAGAGACTTGAAAAAGTCAGGTGAAAAAACACTTAGAGAAAGCGATGTCAGACACAAGGGCCAGAACTGGGAGTTGGCCATCCACCATCTTTGATTATCCCAATTGCATGGTTTATACATTCCTGAACATTGTAAGCATGTTTTTAAATTAATAAAAATGGGTTATTAGATTTACTACACTATGAGCCTTTTCTGTTATCCTACTTGGAGTGATTCCAACGTGCCTTTTCGTGATCTGGGGGAGTGATTTGGAAGAGAGTGGAACATGATGACAATGACACATGGCAATATGTGTTGTTTGGCCCTATGTATAACAAAGGGTGTATATTCTGATAATAGTCAATTTTCATGCATTTTTAGCACAGTGGTGATCTTGGCTGATGAAGATTGGCAATTTGCACACAGATCTATTCTCGCTGGTTTGGGATATTCTGTTTTAAGATTGATGTAACCACATTTGCACATTTTGTATTTAGTTGTTTTTAAAGTGGTTCTAAAGGCTGAAGTTTTTTTTTTTTTTACCTTCATGCTGGTGCTGGTGGTGGAAGATGGCAGGGTGAAGAGTGGTGATATGGGGGCTGGTAGATATGCGTTTACCAGCCCCCTTCCTTCCCTGAATGAAAATAGTGAGCGATCAGTACTCAGTGTTCATTACTGAAGCATGGTAAACTGGGGTTACTACGTATAGTACATACAGAAGTTGGTAGGGTAAAATAAAGACACCAGTCCCTCTTGTGCTGTGTGTGCAAGTGAGTGTTTGTGTCAATAGTAAATCGCATATCCCTGTATGTTGTGATCATTAAGATGCCCAAATAATATATATTTTTTTAACTATCAATGCTCCCTGCTGATACCACTGCTGGTGGAAGAGAATTCCACATCCTTACCGCTCTGACAGTAAAGAACCTTCTACACAGTTTAAGATTACACCGCTTCTCTTCCAATTTCAAAGAATGGCCGCGTGTCGTTTTAACCACTTCATAACAGGGCACTTATACACTCTTCCTGCCCAGACCAATTTTAGGCACTCTCGCACTTTGAATGCCAATTACTCAGTCATGCAACACTGTACACAAACAAAGATTTTATATTTTTTTCACACAAATAGAGCTTGCTTTTGGTGGCATTTAATCACCACTGGGTTTTTTTATTTTTTGTGACATAGGTGAAAAAGTGTGAAAATTAAAAAAAAACTAAAACAATTTTTTTTTAGTTTCTATAACAAAATTTAGCAAATAAGTAATTTTTGTTCATAAATTTGGGCCAAAAATTTATACTGATACATATCTTTGGTAAAAATAACCCAAATACATGTATATTATTTGGTATGTGTGAAAGTTATAGAGTCTACAAGCTATAGTGCAAATTATTGAAAATTGATCACACCTGATGCACTGATGGCCTATCTCATCTCTTGAGGCCCTGAATTGTTAGGAAAGAACAAATACCCACCAAATGACCCCTTTTTTGAAAGTACACAGTCCACAGTATTTAGTAAGAGGCATGGGGAGTTATTTTAAGTTGTATTTTTTTCCCACAATTCTTGGGAATATAATTATTAATTTTGTTTATTTTTTTACACAAAATTTTCATAAGTTATTTCTCACACACAGCATATGCATACTTTCAATTACACCCCAAAATACATTCAGCTACTCCTCTTCCAAAATCTTCTTTTGTGTACATTTAGAAGCTCCTGAGGAAGCGGATCTGATCGCAAAACATGTCGAGCTCCAAGTTTAAAAAAAATTATCAACACATTGTGAACCTCAATCCAAGGAATCATCGCAGTATTGTGGGGCATTACCTTGGAAGTGTCCACATCAATTGTGTTGTACTATATATATATATATTTTTGTATATGTATATATATTGTGTACATGTTATATTAAAATGTGTGCCTATAAAGTCCATTTTTTACACAATCCCTTGTTCAGCTTTATTAGGATGTGGCACATTTTTTACCAATAGGTGTCGATTGCCACCTGAGGGCCATTGCAATCAATCCATTTCATAATGGGTGATAAGTTAATGGATGGATAAAAAATAATAACAAATGACATGTGAATGGAAAATGAATGGTGTAGTAATAGATGATTATTATGGAAATTATTATGATAGTATTTATATTTAAGCTATGTCCATATGGATTTGATTATCCATTTAAAGGGAGGGGGGGCGGCTTACTTATACTTGTGCACATGCAGTATGTGAGTAGTATAAAAAGGATAGGTGTATAGTATGCATATATATATTATATATATATATATATATATATATATATATCTCTATAAAAAAAATGTATATATAAATATATAAAAAATTATTATTTGTATAAAACCATCTTTCTATAAAAAAAAAAGGAGAAAAGGGATGGCATATGCTGGCTGATAATTCATATATGGACATATAGGATAAATATGTATTAAAAAGATATACATGTAGTATAAAATGACAAAAACGCATATCAAAAAAACACATATAAATGAGACATTTAATGGCATAAAATGGTGACTGTAGATAAAAAAAAAAAAAAAAAAATACTAAAAGCAATACCAGTGTCAAATAAATAAAAGATATTATAAGATAGTAGAAATTCCTTTGTTAATACCGCCAGGCGAGAGGACATTGAGATTATAAATCCAGAACGTTCTCTGGTGCAAAGTTTTTTTAAACGTTCTGCCACTGGGAGAGAGCTGGATATCTGTTCAATCACCCAAACTTGCAAGCCATTAGTGGATTTTTGGTGGGCTACAGAAAAATGTCTAGGGACACTGTGTGGATCGATCCCCCCTTCGATCAATCTCCTGTGTTCCCCAAATCTATTTCTCAGGGCTCGTATGGTGCGGCCCACATACAGTAGTTTTTCCATTTGTAGTAAAAGCTTTCTGACCATGTTTATCATATTTACATGTTTTACATAGGGGTTTGCAACACCGATACATCCCAACCAGTGGTATAAGGACAAGTTTAGCTGGGGGAATATCACTGGATCAAAACTCGCTTGAAGCCATTTTGCTTTTCAAATTTGGCGCTCTGCGATATGTGACTTTGGGGCGTTCCGGGATGATGGACTTCAGAAGTGGATCCTGCAAAAGGATATTCCAGGGGTTGGCCAGTATTTTTTCCATCTTTTTAAATTGGAAATTAAATGTGGTAGTGAACCGAACAGAATGATTTTCTGGTTCTCGGGCCACTTTTGGAGGTTTACCCTTAAGATAATATTGGAAAGCTTGGTCAATGAGGGTGTCCGGATATTCTTGGTCACTGAACTTCTTCTTAAGTAATAAGCTTTGGTCGACATAATCAACATCTCTCGTACAGTTTTGCCTGGCCTATAGGGATATTGTCGATCCATTTAGGAAAATGGCAGTTTTTGTGGTGCAGGTAAGAGTTACCTGTAGTTGGTTTGACATACCGTATATACTCGAGTATAAGCCGACCTGAATATAAGCAGAGGCACCTAATTTTACCACAAAAAACTGGGAAAATGTATTGACTCGAGTATAAGCCTAGGGTGTCCATCTGCATGTCTCACTTTGCCTCACTGTGTCCATGTGCATGCCTCACTGTGCCCATGCCTCACTGTGCCCATGACTAGACTGACGTTTAACATGGGAGTCTATGGAAGGGTTGCCGGGCTTTGAAAAATCGGTGCTCCCCGGCCGCAAGTTCCCCAGACAAAAAACTTTGCACACTTGTAGGAGGTGAAATGGGGCTACATGTGTGCCAAGATTCGGGTCCAGGGGACCTACTGCCGGCCGGTACCAGGTCCCCAAAGTCACCAGAGAAATTACCATTTAACATGGGAGTCTATGGAAGGGGTGCCCGGTTTTGAAAAATCGGTGTTCCCCGGCGGTAGGTCCCCTGGACAACAAACTTTGCACATTTGTAGAGAAAGAGTGAGGCTATATGTGATGTGTGCCAAGTTTGGGGTTCAGGGGACCTACAGCTGGCCGGTACCGAGTCCCCAAAGTCCAGGAGATCAGGTGCAAAAAGGTGACTCGAGTATAAGCCGAGGGGGCATTTTCAGCACAAAAAAATGTGCTGAAAAACTCGGCTTATACTCGAGTATACACGGTAATTCTTAGAAAAAATGGTAGAAGTTACTTCATCATGACCTAGCTCAAGGTCTAAGAAGGCTAGTGAGTTGGGGTCGGTGACAAAGGTAAAGGATAAACCATATTGGTTGTTATTGCAGTGGTCCACAAATGGGTTAATGATATCGACGGAGCCATCCCAAATTATACATTTATTGTTGATATAGCGACCAAAGAATACAATATTGCACGAGAAGGGATTGTTATTGAGGATATATGGGTTCTCCCAAAAACCCATAGCCAAATTTGCATAGGAAGCCGCAAAATTGGCCTTCATGGCTGTACACTGTTGCTGTAAATAAAAGTCACAATCAAATTTAAAATAATTATGAGTCAAACAAAATGATGTGGCATCTAAAATAAAGGAGGTCTGGCGGGGGTTAAGTAGAGGATCTTGGGATAGGAAGTATTCCAAGGCCTGAAGGCCAAAAGAGGGATTGATGCTTGCTCTGGACTTTTAACCCTCTGCACCATTTGCATACAGACTCTGATCGACTGTGCATACAAAACGGACTGATCTCAGACCCATTTTAGATTATGTATGATTTTATTATGTTATTACATCCATAACTGCAGATTTTTCACTGGGTTTTATATGGTCTTTGAAGTTGTTGAGCCTTCACTGAGTCTTTTGAACGGTTTATTTTTTCCACAAGTCTTCGGAAAACGTGGAAAGAAAATGAAAAATTATTTTTTTTTAGAGAAAGTGATCAATTTATAAGATATTTCTAACACACAGCATGTACATAGCAATAATTACACCCGAAAATAAATTCTGCTACTCCTTCAGAGTATAGCGATACCACATGTGTGAGACTTTTAAACAGCCTGGCCACATAGAGGGGTCCACCACTGAAGTAGAACCTTCAGGCGTTCTAGGAGCATAAATTACACATATAATTTCATTCCTTCCTATCACACTTTTGAAGGTCCTGGAGCACTAAGAAAATAGAATTTTTTACTCACCGTAAAATCCTTTTCTCTTAGTCCATGGACCGACACAGCCTCTCTATTGACAAAGTGGGTATTATCCGTTAATTAGGAGTGACTAGGCAGAAAACTTGTAAAAAGTGTTGCATCACACCTTCCACAGTACCGCCCAGGGGGCGGACCCTCTGGGTATATCCCCTCAGTCAGCATCTCGCAGATCAGTTCGTCAAAAAGCAGTACAAACTTAAAAGGAGGGGTGGGTGCTGTGTCGGTCCATGGACTCAGAGAAAAGGATTTTACGGTGAGTAAAAAATCCTATTTACTCTTTCGTCCATGGACCGACACAGCCTCTCTATTGACAAAGTGGGACGTCCCAAAGCAGTGTCAGAGAAAAAACGAGGGGTGGTAACAGCATAAAAATAAACTTCACCCCAAACACAAAACAGCACTCCTCCAATGGAGGAGTTGCAACTCTAAACAGCCACCTGCAAAACTTTGCGGCCGAAAGAGGCATCCGAAGATGCACCTACATCAACTTTGTAGAATTTGGTGAAAGTGTGAGCGGACGACCAAGTCGCTGCTTTACATAATTGGGAAACAGACGCTTGATGTCGGAAAGCCCAAGGGGCACCTATTGCCCTGGTCGAATGCGCCATGACCGGAAAGGGGGGCGCTTGACCCCTTAAGGCGTAAGCCTGGATTACTATCTGTCGGATCCACATAGAGATGGTGGCCGACGAGACTGCTTGGCCCTTCTTGGGACCAGCCACCGAAACAAACAGTGAGTCTGACTTCCGGAACAGGGAAGTAGCAGATAGGTATACTCTCAAAGCTCGGACAACGTCCAAGGAATGCAACGCCGACTCCTTAGGATTCGACGGATGAGGACACAAGGATGGAAGAACAATGTCTTTGTTGAGATGAAAAGCCGAAACGACTTTCGGAAGAAAGGAAGGCTGCGGCTGCAGCACCACCTTTTCCTTGTGGAAAATCAAATAGGGAGCCTTGCAGGACAAGGCTGCCAGCTCAGAGACTCGTCTAACTGACGTAACAGTCACCAAAAAGACCACCTTCTGAGAAAGTGTCAACAGGGGAATATCTCTAATATTCTCAAACGGTGCCTTCTGAAGCACCGAGAGAACCAGGTTCAAGTCCCACGGAGGTAGCGGGGGACGGACCGGAGGGGCCACATGTCGAACCCCCTGCACAAATGTACTCACGAGAGAGTGAGTCACCAGGGGTCGCTGAAAAAAGACAGCCAGGGCAGATATCTGTCCCTTAATCGTACTTAAGGCAAGCCTTTGGTCCACCCCACGCTGTAAAAACAGCAGGATTCTGGAAACCAAATAAGTACGCGGATGCCATTTCATTTCCTCACACATGGAGATGTAGGCCTTCCAAGTGCGGTGATAAACCTTCCTAGAGGACGGTTTCCGAGCACTTCTCATAGTAGAGATTACTGAATCTGACAGGCCCCGGTCTCTCAGTACCTGGCTCTCAATAGCCACGCCGTTAAAGCCAGTGACCATAAAGCAGGATGGAGTATGGGACCTTGCAATAGCAGGTCCTTCCGTAGTGGTAGGCGCCAGGGGACGTCTGCTACCAGACGTACTAGATCGGCGTACCAAGGACGCTGAGGCCAATCTGGAGCGATTAGGATCATTGGAATTCCCTCTGCCTCCACTCTGCGGAGCAGAAGAGGAAGAAGCCTTAAGGAAGGGAAGGCATAGATTAGCCGATACTGACCCCACGATGCCACCAACGGGTCCGTTGCGTCTGCCCATGGGTCTCTTGACCGGGCCACAAACTTCAATACCTTCCGATTGAGTCGGGAAGCCAGAAGATCTACGTCTGGTGTGCCCCATCTTTGGCAGAGGAGTTGAAACACCTCCGGGTGTAAGGACCATTCTCCCTGGTCCAGCATCTGGTGGCTCAAGTAGTCCGCCTGCCAGTTTTCCACACCCGGAATGTACACGGCCGACAGTGCCGGTATGCTCCTCTCTGCCCACTTCAGGATGTGAGCGACCTCCGATGCTGCAACTGAGCTTCTTGTTCCTCCTTGATGATTGACATATGCCACTGCTGTGGCTTTGTCTGGCTGGATCCTGACTGGACGCCCCTGCAGCCTCTGAGCCCATTTGAAGAGGCACAGCCTGATCGCCCGGATTTCCAGGACAATGATCGGCAGGAGGGCTTCCTCCGGGGTCCAGCGACCTTGCGCCGACTGAACACCCCAGACTCCCCGCCAACCTGTAAGGCTGGCGTCCGTCGTGATCACTATCCAGTAAACCGGAAGAAATTACTTCCCGGCCATTAGAGCCGGTGCCGTCAGCCACCATACCAGGGATCTCCTGACTAGGTGGCTCACTTGGATTTGATAATCCAGAGATGATGGACATCTGTTCCATCTGGACAGAACTTCCTTCTGTAACACTCGTGTGGTATTGAGCATATGGGACCGCCTCAAAGGAGGCTACCATGAGGCCTAACACTCGCATGCAAAAACAGAGTGACGACCAATTCCTGGAAGTCAGCTGCCGTACTGCAGCCCGGAGGGTCTGCAACTTCTCCACAGGTAGGAATACCTTTGCCTCTGAGGAATCCAGAATCAACCCCAGGTACACTAGGCGTTGAGTGGGCACCAATACTGACTTTTGCGTGTTTAGTATCCAACCACAGTCTCGAAGAGTCTGACAGGTAATGGACACGCTTACCTCTAATTCTGAGCTTGAAGGGGACTTCAGAGCAGAAGGTCGTCCAAGTAGCCCATGATAGCGATACCCCGCTGTCTTAGAAGTGCCAGAATCGGAGCGAGCACCTTGGTGAACGTCCTGGGTGCTGAGGCAAGGCCAAAACGGAAGGACCACAAACTGGTAGTGGCTTTCCCGATAGCAAATTGCAGAAACCTCTGGTGTCTGGAGTATATGGGGACATGCAGGTATGCGTCCTTGATGTCCAAGGAGGCCAGAAAGTCCCCCGGATGGAGAGCCGTGACTACAGATTGAACCGACTCCATCCGAAATCTTTGTACCTTCACAAAGCAATTGAGGGCTCTGAGATACAAGATTGGACGAACCCCCTCCTTCTTTGGCACAATGAACAGATTTGAGTAAAAACCCTGACCCTGTTCCTGTTCTGGAATTGGAATAACTACCCCGCATTCCAGTAGACCCTGGACCGCCCCATACAGGGCCTCCCGACGGGTCGGTAGTAGCTGGAGATTGGAGGTGACGAATCTGTCCGGTGGACAAGAGAGAAATTCTATCTTGTAGCCAGAGGAGATTACTTCGCAAACCCACCTGTCGGAGACTAGAGCTGTCCACTGAGTCGCGAATTTGCGAAGACGTTCCCCCACCCGAGAGCTGGGTGGGGGCGGACCTTCATGCGGAAGCAGATTTGTCCGCAGGCTTGTTGGGTCTGCGGGACCAAGGATGCTTTTGTCCTTGGGCAGGCGCCTTGTCAGCCTGGGGTCTTTTCCCTGTCGCCCTAAGGGGACGAAAAAAACGCTTGTGTGCAGTAAAGGAGAGCCCTTGCACCTGGCGTGGCCCCTTACCCTTGCTAGTTTGGGGAAGCAAAGTGCTTTTACCTCCTGTGGCATCCTTGATGATGTCATCCAGAGAAGCCCCAAAAAGTCTGTCGCCCTTAACCACTTAACGACCGCTTACTGTATATATACGTCGGCAGAATTGCACCGACAGGCACAATCACGTAGAGCATACGTGATTGCCTTTGTATAGTTGGGGGGTCCAATCGGACCCCCCTTCTGTACAGTGAGCGGTGGCTAAGTGTCCGGGAGCGTTCCGGGATGAGGGGGCAGCCATTCGTTTCTGGCCACCCCCTCGCGATCGCTCCCGGGGAAAGGAAATGCCCCCTCTGTCTGTGTCAGACAGAGGGAGCAGGAGGAAGTGATGTCATCTCTGGTGCGGCGCTCACATATACCGAGCGCCGTACAAGAGAAGACATCAGGTCAGTGCACACAACACTACACTGACACCAGGACACATAGGGACATAAATCGCCCCCCCAGATCACCCCCCCAGCCCCCAGTCACAGTGTCACTGCTTGCAGTGACCATTTATTTAGTGATCACTGCAATCAGTGACATTTGTGACTGTAAAAGTGTCACCAAAGTTTAGTCTTAGGTCCAGTGTAGCCCCCTAACCCCCCCTAATAAAGGTTTAACCCCCTGATCACCCCCCAGATAACCCTTTCACCGCCTATCACCACTGTCGCTTAGCGATCATTTTTCTGATCGCTGTCTTAGCGTCAGTGATGCCGATCGGCAGCCAGTAATTTTTTTTAGGTTCGCCGCAGGTTTTTATAGCGTCAGGTACCCCAATATATTATCTAATAAAGGTTTAACCCCCTTGATCGCCCCCCAGGTAACCCTTTCACCCCCTATCACCACTGTCACTAAGCGATCGTTTTTCTAAACGCTGTCTTAGTGTCTGTGATGCAGATCGGTAGCCGGAATTTTTTTTTAGGTTCGCCGCAGGTTTTTATAGCGTCAGGTACCCCAATATATTATCTAATAAAGGTTTAACCCCCTTGATCGCCCCCCAGGTAACCCTTTCACCCCCTATCACCACTGTCGCTAAGCAATTGTTTTTCTAAACGCTGTCTTAGTGTCGGTGATGCAGATCGTAGCCAGTAATTTTTTTTAGGTTCGCCGCATGTTTTTATAGCGTCAGGTACCCCAATATATTATCTAATAAAGGTTTAACCCCCTTGATCGCCCCCCAGGTAACCCTTTCACCCCCTATCACCACTGTCACTAAGCGATCGTTTTTCTAAACGCTGTCTTAGTGTCTGTGATGCAGATCGGTAGCTGGTAATTTTTTTTAGGTTCGCCGCAGGTTTTTATAGCGTCAGGTACCCCCATATATTATCGAATAAAGGTTTTAACCCCCTGATTGCCCCTAGTTAACCCTTTCACCAGTGATCACCATATAAGTGTTACGGGTGACGCTGGTTAGTTAGTTTGCTTTTTATAGTGTCAGGGCACCCGCCGTGTATGTAACCCAATAAAGGTTTAACCCCCTGATCGCCCGGCGGGTGATATCAATTAGGTTTTAGCGTCAGAGAGGGTCTGAGTCACACCCCAGGCAGCGTCAGGTTAGTGCCAGTAACGCTAACACCCACGCGTGAAGCATACACCCCCCTTAGTGGTATAGTATCTGAACAGATCAATACCTGATCTGATCAGATCTATACTAGCGTCCCCAGCAGGTTAGGGTTCCCAAAAACGCAGTGTTAGCGGGATCAGCCCAGATACCTGCTGGCACCTGCGTTTTGCCCCTCCGTCCAGCATCGATCGATCACTGTCACAAAACAAAAACACACATAACTGCAGCGTTCGCAGAGACAGGCCTGATCCCTGCGACTCCAGTGCTGTAGGAGGTGATTTCACCACCACAGTTAAAAAAAAAAGCAAATATGCCAAAGCATTGGGGCAGCAGGGGCGGAGGAGCGATTTTGCTCCTAATGCCGCGTACATACGGTCGAAATTCCGACGGAGGCTTGCCCGTGGAAAAGTCCATGTGTGTGCGGCATAACTTTTTTGCGGGAGGATGCCCCCATGCTTCGGCACATATAAATGGTGCGTGTATGCCCATCATTGGAAGTGGGTGGATGAAGGGCGGTATTCTAATGGTGGGCATACCCACCGATCAATCTCTTTTTTCGTTCAGCCAACTGGCTGCATGAAATAAAAAGATTACAATACATGTCCAACAAGGACCAGCAACGTACTGGTATGTTGCTGGACTTTGAATGTTTATACCAGAATGATGCCTGCGGGTTTAGGCATCATCTTGGTATCATTCTTTTCAGCCAGCGGCCGGCTTTCATGTAAAAGCAATCCTAGTGGCTAATTAGCCTCTGGACTGCTTTTACAAGCAGTGGGAGGGAATGTCCCCCCCCCCGGATATAAAAAGCGCCATTGGGAAATTGGGAAAGCATTTTATCACACCGATCTTGGTGTGGTCAGATGCTTTGAGGGCAGAGGAAAGATCTAGGGTCCAATAGACCCCAGTTTTTTCAAAAAAGAGTACCTGTCACTACCTATTGCTATCATAGGGGATATTTACATTCCCTGAGATAACAATAAAAATGATAAAAAAAAAAATACTTGGAAGGAACAATTTAAAAATAAAAAAGCAAAATTAATAATAAAAAAAAAAGAAAAAAAAAAAAAAAGCACCCCTGTCCTGCCCTGCTCTTGCCCAATGGCGAACGCAAACGTCGGTCTGGCGTCATATGTAAACAGCAATTGCACCATGCATGTGAGGTATCACCGCGAAGGTCAGATCGAGGGCAATCATTTTAGCAGTAGACCTCCTCTGTAAATCTACTGGGGTAACCTGTAAAGGCTTTTAAAGGCTTTTAAAAATGTATGTAGTTTGTCGCCAATGCGCGTTTGTGCGAAATTTTAAAGCATGTCGTGTTTGGTATCTATGTACTCGGCCTAAGATCATCTTTTTTATTTCATCAAACATTTGGGCAATATAGTGTGTTTTAGTGCATTAAAATTAAAAAAAGTGTATTTTTTAACCCAAAAAATGCGTTTGAAAAATCGCTGCGCAAATACTGTGTAGAAAAAAAAAATGCAACACCCACCATTTTAATCTGTAGGGCCTTTGCTTTAAAAATATATATAATGTTTGGGGGTTCAACATAATTTTCTTGCAAAAAAAAAAAATGTTTTCATGTAAACAAAAAGTGTCAAAAAGGGCTTTGTCTTCAAGTGGTTAGAAGAGTGGATGTAAGCTTCCTAATGTTGTGTATAAAATGCCAGAACAGTTCAAAACCCCGCCAAATGACCCCATTTTGGAAAGTAGACACCCCAAGCTATATACTGAGAGGCATGTCGAGTCCATGGAATATTTTATATGTTGACACAAGTTGCGGAAAAACTACAATTTTTTATTTTTATTTTTTGCACAAAGTTGTCACTAAATGATATATTGCTCAAACATGCCATGGGCATATGTGGAATTACACCCCAAAATACATTCTGTTGCTTCTCCTGAGTACGGGGATACCACATGTGTTTGACTTTTTGGGAGCCTAGCCACGTACGGGACCCCAAAAACCAAGCACCGCCTTCAGGCTTTCAAAGGGTGTAAATTTTTGATTTCACTTCTCACTGCCTATCACAGTTTCGGAGGCCATGGAATGCCCAGATAGCACAAAACCCCCCCCAAATGACCCCATTTTGGAAAGTAAACACCCCAAGCTATTTGCTGAGAGGTATTGTGAGTATTTTGCAGATCTCGCTTTTTGTCACAAAGTTTTGAAAATTGAAAAAAAATAAAAATATATATATATATTTTCTTTCTTCATTTTCAAAAACAAATGAGAGCTGGAAAATACTCGCCATTCCTCTCAGCAAATAGCTTGGGGTGTCTATATTCCAAAATGGGGTCATTTGGGGGGGTTTTGTGCGATTTTGGCATTTTATGGCCTTCGAAACTGTGATAGGTAGTGAGGAGTGAAATCAAAAATTTGTGCCTAGAAATCCTGAAGGCGGTGCTTGGTTTTCGGGGTCCCGTACGCGGCTAGGCTCCTAGAAAGTCCCACACATGTGGTATCCCCGTACTCAGGAGAAGCAGAAAAATGTATTTTGGGGTGTAATTCCACATATAACCATGGCATGTGTGAGCAATATATCATTTAGTGACAACTTTTTGTAATTTTTTTTTTTGTCATTATTCAATCACTTGGGACAAAAAAATATATATTCAATGGGCTCAACAGGCCTCTCAGCAATTTCCTTGGGGTGTCTACTTTCCAAAATGGGGTCATTTGGGGGAGTTTTGTACTGCCCTGTCATTTTAGCACCTCAAGAAATGAGATAGGCAGTCATAAATTTAAAGCTGTGTAAATTTCAGAAAATGTACCCTAGTTTGTAAACTCTATAACTTTTGCGCAAACCAATAAATATACGCTTATTGACATTTTTTTTACTAAAAACATGTGGCTGAATACATTTTGGCCTAAATGTATGACTACAATTGAGTTTATTCGATTTTTCTTTTAACAAAAAGTAGAAAATATCATTTTTTTTCTAAATTTTCGCTCTTCTTCCGTTTATATCGCAAAAAATAAAAATCGCAGAGGCAATCAAATACCATTAAAAGAAAGCTCTATTTGTGGGAAGAAAGGGACGCAAATTTCGTTTGGGTACAACATTGCATGTCCGCACAATTTACAGTTAAAGCAGCGCAGTGCAAAATTCTGAATTCACCTCTGGTCCTTTAGCTACCAAATGGTCCAGGGCTTAAGTGGTTAAAAGGCAGATCCAACAGGGCTTTCTTGGAAGTCTGGTCCGCAGACCAGCCCTTTAGCCAGATCAGGCGGCGTATTGCTACTGCATAAGCCGAAGCTTTTGACAGCAGGGGAATAGTATCCATGTCTGACTCGCAGACAAACTTATCTCATTAGGAGGAGCATCTCGCTCCTTTAACCCCTGGAGTAGCAATTTTGCCCATTCAGTAAGTGTCTGAGACACTAGGGCCCCTGCCAATGCCGGGCGTACTGCCGAGCCTACCACTGAGTATAAGTAGCGAGCGCTTCAGACTTCTTATCCACAGGGTCCTTGAAAACAGGAGCCCCTTCTACTGGAATAGTGGTAGATGTAACGGGAAGGCCCGGGGAACCCAGAATCCCTTAAAGTATGAGATATCCTTGCTTCAGCTTCCCCAATGCCTCTTATGTGTAAACCACCCTGTGTCCCTATTAGGGGCACAGGGTGAAGGAAAATCCAACTATGATCTGTGCTAATCAGATTCAATGCTGTATATATATATATTGTATATAGATTGGATGTATACTGTGTGTGGGGGTTATGTAATCATTGCTGTGATGAGGTAAGGTGTGATTGCATTCTACTGTCTAGTGTGGCTTGTGGTAATTAAGTTTGTAATTATAGGGGAGCTCGTTATGTTTCTATTGTGTAAAGTCTTTTGATACTGGGAATTAAGCCTATAATTATAGGTTGTGGAACTAGCAGACAGACAGGTTAATTGAAGAGATGCTGATGAGTCACCTGCTTGTGTATGCTACAGATCCTTTCATTATGTGAAGTCGTTTGATAATGTGGATTGGGAAAGAAAAGCTAACCTGTTGTCGTCTAAGAGGTGTCAAAATGATGTGTATTGGGCCTTGTTATGTTGTGAGTGGAGCTGGACTATTGTTCATTTAGATTAATGCAGTATTGGTTGAGTGTATAAAAAGTTAGTGTTTCTCAATAAAGCTCAGTTCATTTTTGGAAAGATACAGAGTGCGTCTCGTTCTTTCGGAAGGATTAATTCCTTTGGGGAGGGATCGTCTGACTGTGGAGGATCGACAGCGAATGTGTGTCCAGGAGAGGGAAGATCTCTAAAACGGCGTTAACCCCTTTCATATTTGGGGGTGTCGTTACAGTAGCTCTATTAAGTCTGGACACCGGAGGGTCCACTATAGGGCGAAAACTCTCCTCAAAGGGGTACCGTACCGCAAACCTCTTTGGGGCTGTAAAGACCCTCAGTGGGTTCTCCCATTCCTTGTATAAGAGTTTATCAAAATAAGACACACAAGGGAACACCTTAGCAGTGCGGGCAGGTTTACGAAACCCAAAAGGGGACCGGAGTCTCTGCTGCTTCTGCAGTATTTTCCAACTTTAGCGTATCCCGCACTGCAGTAATAAGGTCAGATACCAAAGCCGTCTCGCGTACTGACCTGGACTTGGAGTCATCCTCACTGTCCGAACGGTCACAGTCTGCAGTCTCTGATGCATCAGAATCTGGGCCATGAGCCGTAGCTGGACCTGGTTCTGTCTCAGAAATATCCCCAGAAGATTGCAGGGGACGGGGGTGTTTACTACCCCCTGTATTCCTGTGTGCTGCTTCCACCCTGGCAGCAAACGCCTCTAGGATTGCCGACATAGCGTCCATAGACACCTCAGGGGCACCAGCTGCTAAATCTGGTGTTTCGGGGGAGAAGACATCTGGCTCAGATGCCATGCTGACCACACGCTGACACCCACAGGGCTCCAGGCAAGATATCAATAGGCCACCCTTCTGTGCTGCAGAGATGCTGGATCACCCAGAGGACTCACCACCCTGGACCAGTACTGCTATGCTGCCATGTGCTGCGCCTGTGATGCTGTCCCACTGCTGCGGTGTCAGTCTGCTTCTTTTATCAGCGCTTCCTGTGTGAATTTTTTGCGCCAGTGTAATGCACCCTAGAGGCCGGAGACTCTCGCAAAATGGCTGCCAAAGCGTCTGTATGGAAGATAATGTGGGCTCTAAGAAAATGGCAGACGATAGAGGCCAAAGCAGCCGTAGACCACAAAAAGATGGCTGCCGAACGGCAATATATACATACAGCTTGGATCATAACAAACATGGCCACCGATCAGTCGATAGAGGCCAGTGGGTGTGGAACTACAAAAAAATGGTGCCGAAACCACAGGAAGATGGCCGCCGGGCAGTCACTAGAGGCCGAACCTGGCATGGACCACCGCAAAATGGCCGCCGACAGCATGGAGGAGGAAGCACACACAGGTAAGCAGAAATTACATTTCTTTTAAATGTTAGTTACAGCCAGCCCCACTCCAGTGGAACCCCTTAGGTTACCCCCAGCACCCAGCAACCTTTAGCTAGAAGCCCAGGGAGGAGGGAAAGGCAGGGAGAGAGGGAAGAAAGGGGCCACAACCACTTACTTGATCTCCCCAGGAATGTCCAGCCAAATCACCAAGCCAAGGCAGGGGAGTTTACTTACCTATCCTGCATGTATCATGCTGTAAGACATTCCAAACAGATCATCGTCCGCACACGGAAGGTGACTGTTGGCCAGGCATGCTGTGATTGAACCCAAGGGGACGATCATATGTATGCCCTGAAGTGCGACGCTCACCGGACAGGCTGCTACGACTCGGCCGTAAGGTCAGCCGAAGCTGAGCGGTCCGATGCAAGCCTTGGAGCATAAGCTCACCGGCCAGGCTGCTGCGACTTGGCCGTAAGGTCAGCCGAAGCTGAGCGGTCCGATGCCGGCCCTGGAGCGTAGGCTCACCGGCCACCCGTGGAGCGACGGGCATGTCGTGGAAAACCCAGCGCGTAGCTAGGGTGGGCACACGCTCGATGGCCAAAACTGGGGAGACTACAAGGATCGAGGATCCAGCCTGTCACCCAGTCGGCAGTTGATCGAAGATCGCAGGAAACAAAAAAGGTAGCAAAAAAAATATATCTTTTTCCCCCGGACCAATGGGCCCGAAGGGAACCATGTCCTACTCCTTGCTAGACAGAAAAAAACTGATCTGCGAGATGCAGACTGAGGGGATATACCCAGATGGTCCGCCCCCTGGGCGTTACTGTGGAAGGTGTGATGCAACACTTTTTACAAGTTTTCTGCCTAGTCACTCCTAATTAACGGATAATACCCACTTTGTCAATAGAGAGGCTGTGTCGGTCCATGGACGAAAGAGTAAGTGGAATTGCCCACAAAATGACTCCATTTTGGACAGCTAACACCCGACGGATATTCTATAAGGCATGGGCTGCAGATAGGTACTCGGGTACTCTGATGGGCTGGTGACAGGTTCTTGGGTACTCTGATGGGCTGGTGACAGGTACTCGGTTACTCTGATGGGCTGGTGACAGGTACTCGGTTACTCTGATGGGCTGGTGACAGGTACTCGGTTACTCTGATGGGCTGGTGACAGGTACTCGGTTACTCTGATGGGCTGGTGACAGGTACTCGGTTACTCTGATGGGCTGGTGACAGGTACTCGGTTACTCTGATGGGCTGGTGACAGGTACTCGGTTACTCTGATGGGCTGGTGACAGGTACTCGGTTACTTTGATGGGCTGGTGACAGGTACTCGGATGGGCTGTGGCAGGTACTTTGATGAGTGGTGACAGGTGCTTTGATGGGTGGTGACAGGTCCTCTTTATTGGGGGGAATCAGTGTGTTTGGTGTATACTGTAGGCGGTAACGAGCGGTTACCACAATCTCAAACAAATTGTGTGCGAGGAGGAGAGCCCGGTAACAGCTCGTTACCGCGGATTGTTGACAATATGTGACCGGCTGTGATTGGACAATTTCATTGGCTCTTTACCACGATCGAGGATGAGTTGTGTCAGAGTGACAAGCCTTTTCCCGATCGCCGCCGTGCACGAGGACAATGCATGTGACCGGTTGTGATTGGACACAGTCAGTCACGTGGTAAAGAGCCAATCTTTATTGGCTCTTTACACTGATCTGGGATGGGCTGCGTCCCAAGGGACACACCTCATTCCCGATCACCCCCCAGGGGACCGCAGGAGCGGCAAGAAGCTCAGGACGTCATATGACGCCCGCCCAGAGGGACAGAGTGTTCCTGCGGATGTCATATGACAATGGCCCGGTATGAAAGTGTTAAACTCCCTCTCACTAAAATGTTTTTTTCCCTATGCTAGGGTCACCAGTAAGGTATTTGAATATCGCTATCAAATCTCCTCTCAAGCATTTCTTCTTACATTTAATATTTATAGTCTTTCCCCATAACTGACGTCCCTTTATTAGGGAAATGCATGGTTTGGCAATTCTTTTACACACTCTGAAAGCTGTAAGTGAAAAATTAAACCCTCCAGATTTTTGGAAAAAATTTAATTGCTTACAATTTTTTAGAAAATGCTTTAAGAAAATGTATGGTTTGGGGGATCTTTTACAACCTATAAAAGCTGTGAGGAAAAAATAAAAAAGCAATTGAAAAATTGCAAATATGGTCTGACCGTATTGGTCAAAACACACAATGGTCAAAGGGGAGCACAGGGCCTGGCTAGGAAAGGGTTAATAAATATAAGCTAATGGGTCATCATCGGCATTTCAAAACTACAGTCAAAAAAGAAATGCAAAAGTGCGATCAGAGCAGCTAAAATAAGACAGACTCAGGAAACAAAAATGTCAGGCAGGGACGTTTACCCTCAAACTTCCGTTTTCCATGGAGCTCTGCCTGCTTCTGCTCCCAAAAAGCTAGCAAGGGAGTCAAGCCTGTAGTGTGCGTCACTTAGCAGCAGTTGAAGCACTGTGCATTCAGCATTACAGGCCTCGGAGTCCTCAGACGACCGTGCAAAGAAAAGAAAACAAGTTGGAAAGGTGCTTCAATATGGAATTCACAGCGGCATAGATACAAAGTTCATTAATAGAAAAGAGACAATTCCAATAACGTATGGCTACTAGCCATAGCCATCTAGAGCAGCACTGTGCATTAAAAACCTCCCGACAAGAGTCCCACTCAGGACGATGACCATCCAGAGCAGAGAGCACTGTGAGTACATTACAATTACAGGCCTGAGTCCTCCCCTCAGACCACAGTCTGTCCAAAGCACTGTGTGTGTATTACAGGCCTCCTCTGGCCAATGGCATCCAGAGCACTGTGCATTACAGGCCTCCCCTCAGACCTGAGGCCACCATCCAGCACTATGCATCATTACAGGCCTCTCAGAGTCAGACCACAATCCCAGAGCACTGTGTGCATTACAGGCCTTTCATACCACCATCCAGAGCACTGTGCAGCATTACAGGCCTCCTCAGAGCACTGTGCAGCATTACAGTGAATGGAAATAGCTCACATTGCATCACCTACTGCTACCTTTTGCGAAACATAGTAAAACCCTCCAGAGTGACAGCATGTCCATGTCTCTAGCTGTCCCTGCCCTCTTTGATCTACTCGGCCACCTTGAGGACTTTAAAAAGAACACTAGCTACCAAGACCTTGCCACAATTGCACAGACAATGAAAGGTAATGTAAACCAGCGTTTTGCTTCAATCTTATGTTCAATTAGTTTTTATTGTTATACAAAGTTTTACGTATACAGAGAAAAGACAAGAAACCAGGAGCCCGTCAAGAGGCCACCTGGATCGGTAAGTAAGGGGTACACACATGTTACATCATGTATTCAGCATTATACAAATAACATCTAGCTCATGAGAAAAGGTGTGAGGCAATACACAGATCAAACAGTGTAGTCTGAAGACTCAATATCCACTCCGTCCGACCAGGATGCCCCTGTGGGATCCTACTGCGATCCTGGTTCGGAGGAGTCGTTGGGGGATGACATGCATACCGTTACAAACTACACCACTCCAGTACCTACTGGTAAAGTCTCACAAGTGATGACAGTGTAAACATAAAATGGACCGAGTACAAATAATGACTCATGTATCTATAGGGGTGACCCCAAAAAGAAATAGGAAGAGATAAAGATAGAAAGGGGTGTCGAGTTCAGGAGGGGGGTATAGTACAAAGGGAAGGGTGGAAGGGGGAGGAGGGGGGGGTAAGGGGACAGCGAGCTGCGGACCAATGAGAGGGTATCCAAACCTGGCAGGGAACCCAAAGGTTGAGGTCTGGTATGGCCTCAGGGAGTAGGTCCCAGCGGGAGCCTATCCTTCAACTTATCCGAAGTTGAATAATGTCTCTATATACTCCAGATAAAGGAGAAATTAGCACATCTGTCAAGAGCTTTGGCAAGCATCTCCTCCATTAGCATACTAGTGTTCATCTCATTTACCCATTCTACAATCGAAGGAGGGGAGGTGGTTTTCCAGTGTCTAGAAATAAGTCTCTAAGCCGCGCTAAGGGAAGATTTAAGGAGATTGTGTTTTTGGAATTTGACAGTACCCGGTAGAATGGAGAGGAGGGCAATAAAAGGAGAAGGCTTAAGAGGCGTATCATAGATCTCAGAATAAATTTGAAAAATTTGAGACCAGAATGGTCGAATTACATCACATCCCCACCAGATGTGGCTGTATGTACCTGTTGCCGAGTTGCATCTCCAGCAGGTGTCCGCAGCTGAGGGGTACATGATCCTGAGGGTGGTCGGCACTCTATACCATCTGGTAATCACCTTATAGTTTTTCTCTTGGGAGTAGCTACAGATGGACGATTTGTGGGTAGAGAGAAAGGCTTTACCCCACTCTGCCTCAGTAATGTCTCTCCCAAGCTCCTCCGACCAAACTTTAGTAAATTTAGGTAAGGAGTCATGAGTGTGGTCTAGAATCAGTTTGTAGGTCAAGGAAAGGGTATGGCGGGGGGTGTCAGGAAGTGTGCATAATTGTTCAAAACTGGTCAGGGGTCGATGGATCTGTTCGGATTCGTGGAGTCCTTTCCAGTAGGAAGTTAGGTGTAAGCGAGTAAGCCAAGTCAAGCGGGAGGACGTAGAGTCATGGTTTGACTGGAAGGTACCCTGCGCTGAGTTAACGAATTGTTGTGCCGTGGGCCAGGAAGCCCTGTCATAGTTGTCAAGTGTGTGGATGGACCTGCCCTCCGGAAGGGCTGGGTTGTCAAATAATGGGGTGAGTGGGCTTGGTTCAGTAGATAGAGCGTAGGCCTCTCTCTTGTGATACCAAAGCACCAGAGCATCTCTAGTGAGGGGAGATAACGCTGAGAGAGACCTATGAGTATGTTCAAAACCCCACAGGAGGGCCCGAAGATCTATCGGGGACAGGTCTTGTTCTACTAGGGTAGCAGCTTTGACAAAGGGGCGGGGGAACCACTCCAGGACCCGTGATAACACTGCCGAGGAATGATAAAGCTCAAAATCTGGCAGACCCATTCCACCTTTAGTGACGGTAGAGCATAAAAGAGCATGTTTCAACCTGGGGTGCCTCCCCCGCCACACGAAGCGTATAGCCAATGAGCGCAGGGTGCGGAAGAATGCGGAAGGGAGGGAAATAGGGAGGGCTTGGAATACATACAATAATTTAGGGAGTATGTCCATTTTTAGGGTGTTCATGCGACCAAACCAAGAGAGCGGTCTGTCCATCCGGTCTTTGGTTAGGCGTCTGATCTTAGTGAGCAGTGGGCCAAAATTCAGAGTATAGATATCCGCCGCGCGTGCCGGGATGGACGTACCTAAATATGAAATGGATGTCGCCTGCCATTGGAAGGAGAAATTAGTCTTAAGGGAGGAAAGGGTATGATGTGGAAGTGTTAAGTTAAGGGCTTCCGTTTTGGAAATGTTAAGCTTATAGTTACTATGCCGGCCAAAGCGGTTGATCTCTGCTAGAATGGACGGGATACTAATGTGAGGTTGTGTCACAAAGCAAGAGGTCGTCAGCGTATAGGGAGAGTTTGCAATGTGAGGAGGGGGTCTGAATACCATTTATGCTCAGGTTTGCTCTGATGGCTTGGGCCAAGTGTTCTATGACAAGGGCGAAAAGGAGAGGGGAGAGGGGACAGCCTTGCCTGGTGCCATTAGCTATCGTGAATGTACGCGAGTGAGTACCATTCACTAAGATAGAGGCGGAGGGCGTGGAATACAGGGCCATGATGCACGAGAGCATTTTCGGTCCTAGTCCTATCTGGGCAAGGGTGGCTTGGAGAAACGGCCAACTGACCCTGTTGAAGGCCTTCTCCGCATCACAAGAGAGGAGGCAGGCTGGCACACGATTACGGTGAGCGTAGGCAATAAGGTGGACAGTTTTAGTGGTGTTGTCCCGCGCCTCACAGCCAGGGACAAAACACACCTGGTCCCTGTGTATGATGTCAGGTAGTGATGGGGAGAGACGCTTCGACAGGATCTTGGCGAACAATTTCAAGTCTATATTAAGTAAGGAAATCGGCCTATAATTGGCACACAAGGAGGGGTCTTTACCGGGTTTTGGAATCACTACTATCTGGGCATGGAGTAAGGACGATGAGGGGGAGAGATCATTAATGGCGTTAAAGGCGTTTGTGAGGAAGGGGGCAACCTGGGGAGCAAACATCTTGTAGAAGCGCGAGGAGAACCCATCAGGTCCTGAGCTTTTACCATTTTTGAGTTCCTTAATGGCTAGTAGGAATTCTGCTGCTTCAGAAAGAGAGGATTCCAATTCCTCTGCATCCGAAGTCGGTATGGAGGGAAGGGAAGTTTCTTGAATGTAAGAGGACATATCCTGCTCGGAGACGACCGAAGGGGGCCTAGGCGAGAGGTTTTGGGGGGATAGATTATATAAATTGGAATAGTATCTACGAAATTCATCGGCTATGGCCGAATTGGCAATCAGTTTACCTTCGGAAGGGGAGTGAATAAAGGGAATATGTTTCCGGTTTTGCTGAGGTTGTAGGGTATGGGCCAAATCCCTACCACACTTGTTGGCTTGGGAGTAATGGGCGAATCGCCCCTTATCCCTAGCCACCAGGGAACGTTCTGAAAAGATTTGCAGAAGGTCCCGCCTGGCATTAACCAGGTCAAGGTGGATCTTGGCCTCAGGGGATTGTCTGTGGGACTCCTCCAATGAAGCTATTAAAGCCAAAAGTCTGGTTACGTCCGCTGTGCGTGTTTAAGCCTAGAGCCGTGCTGGATAAACTTGCCCTTAAGGACACATTTGAGGGCCTCCCACTTCGTAAGGGGGTTGGTGTTGTCATGGGCGTGGTCAGTAATAAAGTGCTGTATGGTCTGGAGGATGTCTTGGGCACAAACAGTATCTGAAAGTAGGTTGTCATTGAGCCTCCAAGAAGATCTGGCCTTGGAGGTAGGGGCCCTACCTAAGCTCAAGTGTATGGGCGCGTGGTCTGACCAAAGAGTGAGGCCAATCGAGGCGTCAGGAGAACAGTCCAATAGGGCTTGGGAGATGAATAGGTAGTCCAGTCTACTGTAAGAGGAGTGTGCCGGGGAGAAATATGTATAGTCCTTTGTGGTAGGGTGTAACACCCTCCAGACATCCACCAAAGACAAGTCGGACAGAGCGGCTTTCAGTTTGGTCAAAGAAGCAGGGGAGAGTGAGGACTTACCCGTCGAGGAGTCCAGGCGGGGTATCAGAGCTGCGTTGAGGTCACCTCCCAGGATCATGTTGGTAGTACTAAATGTTTTCAGGCGTGCGGTCACCGTGGAGAGGAACTGTGGTTGGTCCTGGTTTGGAGAGTATACGTTAATTACAGTGTAAATCACATTCAAATACGACAATTTAAGAAAGACATATCTCCCTGCAGGATCTATGAGTGTGTCAAGCACGTCAGGGGTGAATGAGGCGTGAAAGGCAACAGATACTCCTTTAGATTTTGCGGCAGGATTGGTGCTGTGGAACCAGGTAGGGTATTGTTTATGAAGAACCTGTGGGATAGTGTCGGATTGGAAATGGGTTTCCTGGAGGGGAAGGATTTGGGTTCGTAGCTTATGGAAGTGGTATAGGATATGTCTCCTCTTCTCCGGGACGTTAAGGTCCCTACAATTCAGGGAAGAGATTTTTAAGGAGGTGGGTGCTGCCATGGAGGGAGCAATATAGGGTGGTAATAGATCTCAATTAGTTCCGAGCTCGCTGTCGCTAGGGAAGGAGTAGGGAGGGAAAAGGGAGGGGTGTAGGATTGATTACGAAAAAACACAGGAAAGGAGAGGTCCAGATAAAGAGGGGAAAGAAAGAAATAGAGGAGAGGTAGAAAATAGGGCCTCAACGGCCAAACTAGTAACGTTGCAAGCAACATGTCAGCGGAGTCCTAGTAGGACGCTGTAAACCTAAGAGGGGGATCGCAGACAGTGCACAGAGGTGCCCGCACACACCGGGCTGCAAAAATAAACATTTAAACACAACAATAAGTCAAGCGGTTCAAGGCCCCCAACGGCTGCACTTAGTTAGAACACTCATGTATATAAGTCCGGGAGTATGAGTCCCGGACTCACTTGACAGCCTCAGGGGTCCTGCACCAGGCTTCCAAACAAAATAATAAAGAATCACTTTAGGTAGTGGGGGAGGGGAGGGGGATTAGGGGGAATCTACGATGTGTTGGAGGACAGTCATTACTTATGGGGGAAGGAGAAAGTTCACAGGGGGTCAACGTTCAGGGAGAATAACTCTAAGGAATACAATAATGGCAAAATGTCCCCTGTGAGCAGGAGGTAAAACACAAGTTAGTAGGTGAGCGCCCCAACAAAAAACTGTAACCTGAGAACGGGGACAACTTCATGGGTCTAAAAATAGGATGGCACTAAGTGCTGATAGCAGTAAATCATCCGGCATTAGACTTAGAGGTTTCTGATCTGGAATGCCTGGGTTTCTTGGATTGCTTCTGCCAGCCGGAGGCGACCAGGAATCCAGGGGTGGCTGCATGAAGAGGCCAATCAGGTAGAGATATTTGAGGCAGTTCAAAGGTCCCAAGAAATTTGGGGAGATCACTGAGTGTACGAAACACTGACGATTTCCCTTTGTGCGAAGCAAAGAGATGAAAGGGGAAGCCCCAGCGATATTTGATTTGTTTAGCGTGTAAGGCCCTAGTGAGGGGCTTCAATGCCCGGCACATGTCCAGGGTCAGCTTGGAGACATCCGGTAGCAAGGATACTTGAGACTCGTTGAAATAAATGGCTTCATGCTTGCGTGCCGCCTGCATGATGGCATCTTTAATCGCATAGAAGTGGACCCTGCAGAGGACATCTCTAGGGTGATCCAGATTAGGATTCTTAGGGCCGAGGGCCCTATGGACACGATCAAGTTCCAGAGGTGCATCCTTCTCTTTCTGGAGCAAGTCATTAAACATAGCGATGACAGCAGGGGCTAGGTCTTTAGTTTCCACTGATTCAGGGAGGCCACGGATGCGGATGTTATTGCGTCTTGCCCTGTTCTCCTGGTCGTCCTGATGGTACATGAGGTGCTGTATTTGCAAAGTGTGCTCATTCAAAATGGCATCATGTGATTGTATGGCAGAGACAGTCTCTCTTCAACACTGTGTTCCACCTCATCCAGCCTGCTAGTGACATCCCTGCGCAGCTCAGCAATCTCCTGCTTATAGGAACGTTCAAGCCTCTGCACACAGGCCTCAAAGTCATGTCTGGTAGGGAGGGCTTTAATATAGGCTTCCATGTCCCACGCTCCATAGGAGCGGTGCGAGGCAGGGGAATGGCAGGCAGAACGTGTGGAGCCGTTGTCTGAGTCAGGGGGAGAGCGGTCTCGCATCCTGGATCTGGTGTGAGGTGTGGCGTGCTGGGAAGCCTTTCAATGAGAGGCCGCATGTGTCCCCGAGGAGCGGGTCGACGCCATCTTGGATGAGGGGGGCCGTGCTGCTCCGGCACCAGCTTTTTGAAGAAAAATCTGTCTATGTCGCCCTCTTTGCTCGGATCGGGGGTATGGCGACTCTCTCCCCTCCCCCTTCCTCCCCATCACCGACCTGTTTAACGAGTTTGGAAAGCGCTGGTGGCCGCGATGAGTCTGGTGTGTGCGGGAGCTCCTGAAGGAAGCTTCTTACTCCTCCATACGCTAAGCCACGCCCCTCTTTGCTTTAATCTCAGATCCAACTATTGTGTTCTCGCCACTTGCAGCAGCTGCTTGTTTTGGCAACCTTACTGTCTGTGAAACCCTTGTTGATGTGACGGATGAGAATATTCTGGAACTGCTTAAAAAGGCAGAGAAGTATAGCTTAAGAAAATGTACATTGCCCCACACACAGAGTATTCGGTGCCACGGATGACCTCTCTAGAGGCCAGTGGTATATAACCAAGGGTCATGTTGGCACAAAGTGCTTTCCTTAAAATAAATTAAAACAAATAGAAGTGTTTTATTCTCCAGGTATTTCTAACATATACCTAATACTTGTGGGTTAAAATAACAGTTTTAATTGTCAAATTAAATTCATAGGAAAAATGTGCAGGCTACAAATGGCATTAGTATGTGGAACTATAGCAACCACCACTTTTTATTAACCTCTCTCTCTAATGAAAAATAAAAATAGATCAGTAACTGTCAAAAAGGGCAGCCTTACTTTGGGTTCCTGCCCCTAATAGTCTTTTTAGTGTGCTATTTACCTCTTTTGTCATTGCAAATGCTGAGAGAGAGGAGTTGAAAAAAAGCGGTGACTGTTATAACCCACACACGAACAGCATTATTGTATTGAAATTATATTGTATTACTGTGCACTTTTTCTTTGAATGCACCTGAGAATTAGAACTGTTGAAATAATAAACTGACAGTAAACTGATTCTTATTGTAGAAATAAGCATTACCCTTGAGTATTGGTTTATTATGCTGTGCCAGACTGCCAGTGACGGTGCCTGTGCTGTGTGCTTGTAGCTGCTGAAATGTTTTGCTGTGTTCTGTTCAGTTTAGTTAACTGTAAAGCCCTGTACACACGATCGGATAACCTATGGATTTTCGTCCGATGGATTTGTCCATCGGAAATCCGATGAAACTGTTTTTCATCAGTCTTGGCCACACACCATCAGTCAAAAAACCGACCGTTCCAAACGCGGTGACGTAAAACACTCCAATGAGCCGAGAAAAATGAAGTTTAATGCTTCTGAGCATGCGTCGACTTGATTCTGAGCATGCGTGGGTTTTTGATCCGATGGACTTGCCCATAGACGATCGGAAATTCCCATCGGTTTTTTATCCATCGGAAAATTTTAAAACAAGTTCTATTTTTTCCATCCGATGGAAAAAAGACCGATGGGTACCATACACGATCGGTTGGTCTGATGAAAACCATCCATCGGACGGTTTTCATCAGTTTAACCGATCGTGTGTACGGGGCTTAAGGCTACTTTCACACTGAGGCGTATTCGGCCGCTAGCGGGGGGCACTTTTAACACCTGCTAGCAGCCGAAAAAGGGTTAAAACTGCCGGCAAAGAGCCGCTGCAGCAGCACTTTGCCGGCGGTTTGGCTGTGCTGCCCATTGATTTCAATGGGCAGGGGCGCTTTAGGAGCGGTGTATACACCGCTCCTACAGCTCCTCAAAAATGCAGCTAGCAGGACTTTGAGCGTCCTGCCAGCGCACTGCTCCGTGTGAAAGCCATCGAGCTTTCACACTGGAGTGAGAGAAGAGGCTCTTTCAGGGTGCTTTGCAGGCAATATTTTTAGCTCTATAGCGCATGCAAAGTGTCTCAGTGTGAAAGTAGCCTTAGAGTTCATGTAAAATAGTATTTTTATAACAGCTTACCTGTAAAATCCTTGGAGTACATCACGGGACACAGAGCGACATAGCAATTACTATGTGGTTTATAGAGATTACATTCAGGTGATGGACACTGGCACACCCAAGACAGGAAGTCCCCTCCCTATATAACCCCTCCCATACCGGGAGTACCTCAGTTTTGTAGCAAAGCAATAAGTGTCCCCAAAAAGAGGGGTGGGAGCTCTGTGTCCCGTGATGTACTCCAAAAAAAGGATTTTACAGGTAAGCTGTTATAAAAATCCTATTTTCTTTATCGTACATCACGGGACACAGAGCGACATAGCAATTACTATGTGGGATGTCCCAAAGCAATGCCAACTGAGGGGAGGGAGACACCTATACATAAGCTGGGCGCCATCAGGCATGAGGATCTGTACTGCAGCCCGCAGCACACTGCGCCCAAAGGCGATATCCTCATGACCTTTTACATTCAACTGATAAAATGTTGTGAATGTGTGGACTGAAGACCATGTTGCGGCCTTACAGATTTGAGCCATGGAGGCCTGGTGATGTGCTGCCCAAGAAGCACCAACTGCTCTAGTAGAGTGCGCTTTATTTTAAATGGAGGCATCTTCCTTTTCAGACCATAGGCTTGAATAATAACCCGCCGAATCCACTTAGAAATAGTAGATTTCGACACTGCCTGACCCCTTCTGGGGCCCTCCGGCAGAATAAACAAAACATCTGTTTTGCAAATCTGAGCAGTGGCTTTAAGATAGGCTTTAACTGCTCTTACTACATCCAAAGAATGTAATAACTTCTCTTCCACCGAAATAGGTTTGGGAAAAAAGGAAGGGAGAACCACATCTTGGTTCAAATGAAAACTTGACACAACCTTTGGAAGAAAGGCTGGATGTGTACGTAGAACCACTTTATCCTTATTGATGACCAAATATGGCTCTTTAAAAGACAGAGCAGCCAATTCCGATACCCTCCTGGCTGAGGATATGGCTACCAAGAAAACCAACTTTCTGGTGAGAAGAACTAAAGGAATGTGGAGCAAAGTTTCAAAAGGCTGTTTTTGAAGAGCCGATAGAACCAAGTTTAAGTCCCATGGACACATGGGAGACTTAACTGGCGGGTTGATCCGAGTCATACCCTGTAAAAAAGATTTAACTAGCGAATGCATAGCTAGTGGTCTTTGAAAGAATATCCCTCAAGTTCTTAAATCGGCCAACAGAGGGTAGGGCCACGAACTGATAATGGCGTTGTTCTACCGCAAAGCGAAGAAGCTTTTGATGCCCAGGGAAAATAGGAACGTGTAAATAAGCGTCCCTGATATCGATGGACGCCAACCATTCTCCCCCTTGTAGGGTGGCGACTACTGACCGAATTGATTCCATACGGAATGACCTGACGATTAGGAATTTGTTTCGATCCTTGAGATCTAGTATGGGTCTTACATCTCCGTTGGGCTTCGGAATTGTAAAGAGGTTTGAGTAAAATCCCAACCCCTGTTCTTCCACCGGAACCTCCACAATTACCCCTTGGGATAATAGCCGGTCTAACGCCAAAAGGAGAGATTTTCTCTTTAGTGGGTCTCTTGAGACATTTGATGTTAAAAACTGAGGGGGAGGAAATTCCTGTAACTCCAACTTGTATCCCAAGGATACTGTGGAGAGAGCCCATCTGTCCCGGATCGTCTCTCGCCAAGCCCCTGAGAACAATTGAAGCCTTCCCCCCACTCGTTTGAGTGGGGTCGACCCTTCATAGTGCTGACTTGGGGGCTGGTTTAGCACCCCTTCAGTTCCAGTTTTTTTTTATTACCCTGTGCCTGCCCGTGAGTTTTCCCTCCAGGATTTGATCGGGGAGGCCGTCGGAACTGCTTAGAGGCTGAAGTTCCAGGGACTGGAGAGGTAGGTCGTCTGAAGGATGGACCCTTGAACTTTCTCTTAACAGGTAAAAGGGTACTCTTTCCACTGGAGATCTTCTGGATGTACTTATCCAAGTCTTCGCCAAATAACCGCTCCACATGGAATGGAAATCCAGCCAGGAGCTTTTTACAAGGCGTCTTGGCTGCCCAGTTTTTTAGCCATAGAAGTCTACGCATGTGTACCAACGATAGCGTAATTGAATCTTTAATGGCATCAACCACAAAACATAAAGACCTAGGCAGATCCGCTAGATCATGGGCCTGCTGGGCTGGTAAGTCCTTTAAAACCAGTTTCATCTGGTCCTTTAAAGCTTGACAAACGCCAATGGCTGCCACTGCAGGCTGAATTACAGCACCAGCTGTAGAAAAAGCCGTCTTTATTAAGGTTTCCAACTTTTTATCTGTTGGATCCTTAAATATCTGTACATTGTCCACTAGACATGTCAGGGATTTGTTCACAGAAGAGATGGCAGCGTCCACTATAGGGAGGCTCCATCTTTTGATGAACTTTTCCTCCATAGGATACACCACTGCAAACTTCTTAGGAGGAAGGAAAAGTTTATCAGGATGTTTCCAATCCTGATAAATGAGTCCCTCTAATAACGGATGCACCGGAAAGGACCCATTAGCCTGCGGGGCTTTCAAGGACCCCAATGAAGAAACCGATGTAGCTGCTGGTTCAGAAAGAGGCAGCTTAAAAGCTGACCGACCCATGTCTGTTAGAGACTGAACTAACAATCTTTCCGTTTGTGAGGCTGAAAACGGTTCTTCTAATGTAGACACTTCTGAGGCAGAATCATCCTCAGCCTGATCTTCTGCAGGCACCTCAATCTCATTGAGGGATAATTGCTCTGCTGTTAGGTATTCTAACGGGGGAGATGGAGATCTGGCGCACTTTTTTCCCGGCAGGGAGGAAGCGATTAATGCTGCCAATCTCTGCTCTAATCCTCCCAGAGCTGAGGTAAAATCCTCTTCCGTCACATATACAGGAGTAGGTGAGCCGAGGACAGCCGCAGCACCTAACACTCCTGATGGCTCCCCTCGGGTAGCTACCTCTGATTTATCAGGGGAGGATGGAACAGCGGGTGCATGTCCTAGATTCTCAGAGCCCGATGGTGAACCCCTTTGCTTCTTGGGATTTTTATTCCCAGAGCCTTTGGCAGGCATAGTCCTAAGCTCAAAGCCGAGGTACTCACAGCCAAAAATGCACCCACTACTAACTATAGTCTAGCGTACAAGCTTGCTATATGAGTTAGTCAGGTGTCTAAACTAATGTGCCTTGGAGATGCCTGTATCACCGCCTGTTGTATGCCAAATTAAAGTCACCACTCTTCCAGCTCCCGTGTCGGACCTCTTAGCTGTGTGTCTCACAGAGACTGTTCGTTTGAGGTAGAGGACGCCCGCACATGCGCAGAAGCGCGCCGGGAAAGACGAAGCGTGTGCGCCGCAAAGCTTCCCCATGGCGGGGTGGAGAGAGGAGGGAGGCTGTGGACTGCTCCAACCCTTTGGCTGAGTTGCACAATACAGGGGGACTGCTGCGTATCTCATACTGCGATCCAGGTCTCCCCTCAGTAAGATGTGGCAACATTCTCAGATGGGCCCTTGGAGCTGTACTTAGAGAAAAGAAGCTCCTCCATCTGTCCAGGTATTACACTTGTGAAAAGGTATAGCCTGGCTTTTTAGACATCTCATAAGGTATCACCCTCTAGTGGTCAAACAGGGGTACTACTATAATGTCCAGCATAGAGAAACCATACGAAATCATTTCAGGTTTACAAAAAATGTAGGCACTAGGATACAGCGGGAATAATACCACATAGGTAAATTACAGGCAAAAACACATTAGTTTGAGGGTTCCCTGCTGAACCAAGTCCATCAGAGACCCTCACTTGCCTGTCCCCGCCGCAGGACCCTGTTCGGAACAGAAAGCCCAAACTTCGCCCCTCTTTTGGCGGGCAATGTCCTCTGACCTTCAGGGACCGGGGTCCTACTGAAGGGAACACCACTCCCCTGGACCTGTATAGCACCCTGCCAGAAACACTTGGTATTGGGTTTGACCAGAGTACTGGATCCCAGGGTCCAGCCCTCCTAAGAGAGGCATTACAGGCCAAACCTCGTTCTTCACAGAGGCCCGGGTACCGTCTATTTTGGCTTTGAAGCACTTTGGACGGATCCGGAAAAGTTTGCCTTAGGCCACAAGAACCAAAACGCAAAGCTAACTTGAATACATGTTTAACCGTGACCAACACCTTAGACACTGACAAAAAAATGGAGGTACTCCCGGTATGGGAGGGGTTATATAGGGAGGGGACTTCCTGTCTTGGGTGTGCCAGTGTCCATCACCTGAAGGTAATCTCTATAACCCACATAGTAATTGCTATGTCGCTCTGTGTCCCGTGATGTACGATAAAGAAATGTGCACTGCATGATGGCATCATCACGCAAAGAGTTTTTGTTTTTTTCTTTTGCCTTTAATTATTTTAACATTACACTTCTGTCAAAAAAGCAATATTCTTGTAACAAAACGTTGTTTTACCTAAAGACGTTATAGAACAACTAAGCCTGTGTCTGTAGTGCATGTTCAAACCTTAATACTATAAATAACATATTGCATTTTTCACTCCAGGAGTATATAATGAGTTTGGATATTGTAGAGAAATGCTTTAAAAATGCACGAGTTTTAGTCCACTAAAATGTACTGGAGATTTTAGTCGACTAAATACGACTAAAACTAATGCAGTTGACTAAAATGGGACCAAAATCAACACTGGTATAAAGTGACACGGAGAAGGCAACTGTATTAAATGCATTTTTCTCCTCAGTTTATACAAAGAAAAATGGGGAGGGGGGTGTAATAAACAAGACAGTAAAGTTAACATTTTTTAAATGTACCCTTGTGGTTGACAGAGACCAGTGCTGAAAAAAGAAAAAACTCTATGTGAACCAGATGGCTTAAACCTGAGTGTTGTGGAAATTTTTATTAATGTATGTTGTCAGATGTCCCCCAGCATATTCGCACATACAGACGTTGGTGGGAGACCATTGGTTGCGAAAACCTTCCTGTGGACACAGCAGATATGTTTGCTCTTTTAGGGATGTTTGTTTTTATCCCTCATCAAGAGACTGGCCACTTCATGGTGACTGCATTTTATGACTCAGAGCAAACAGATCTGCGTACATAGGAACTATAGCATAACTATACGACAATTATGGCCCACTGAGCCATAATAGAGTATGGTTTGCGTCATTGGTAGCAGTAGGTTGGTGTGCACACGGTCATGTTCAGAGCCATCTTTGTAGTGTTCAAATTGGGAGGCACACTGTGTCTCACAGAAAGCATGCCACATGGCTCTGCACACGACCGTTTGCACACATTACTGCTAGTATTCTATTTGAATATATACATGTGTGTGATTGGTTCTTTTGAAAGAATACAAATGTCCGATTGGCTGATTGTGAAGCCACAACCTTCTTTTGTTATTCATGTTGACAGTATAAATAAAAGCAGCTGACGGCAAGGACCCGACACAATGCGGGAGCTACTGCCCTATCTCACTTTTAAACACTGACCTTAAACTTTTTACCAAGATTATTGCCTCTAGACTGCAACAACATCTACCACACCTGGTCCACTTAGACCAGGTCGGCTTTGTCCTTACCAGAGAAGCCAGGGATACCACCACAAAAGTACTAAACTTGCTGCAAATAGCGAATAGCACCAAGGTGCCATGTGTATTCCTGGGAACGGACGCCAAGAAGGCGTTTGATAGGGTTAGCTGGGCGTTTATGTTAGCAACACTGAAACATATAGGGTTGGGAACTAGGATGACAAACTGGATACTAGCGGCGTACTCGGAACCGACGGCTAGGGTCAAAGCAAACGGGGTCTTATCCACTACTTTCCCAATCGCAAACGGAACCAGACAGGGATGCCCACTCTCACCTCTCCTTTTCGCACTATCCCTAGAACCCTTCCTCTGTCATGTTAGAATGAACCCAGACATCACCGGTCTAGAAGTCAACGGAACACAGTGCAAGGTATCTGCATATGCTGATGATCTGCTGTTCTCACTTACGAAGCCAGCCATATCCTTACCTAACCTAATACGGGAATTCGATAAATATGGACAACTCTCCAACCTGAAGATAAATTTTAGTAAAATCGGAGGCGATGGGTGTGGGTATCCCGCTGCCCTTACTTACACGCCTGCGTACTAGCTCAAACCTAAAATGGACTGATACAGCCTTAAAGTACTTGGGAACCCATATCCCCACGACTATCTCAGGAGTTTTCAAACTTAACTTCCCTCCCCTCCTCAAAACTGTTCAAAAATTACTAGACCAATGGAACAGCGGCCTACACTCGTGGTTTGGGCGCTGTAACATTATTAAAATGACGATTCTACCTAAATTCCTCTACCTACTACAGGCCCTCCCGATACACATACCCGGGATTTACTTTAAACAGGTACAGTCTACCTTCATTAAATTTCTTTGGGCGGGGAAAAAGCCTCGCCTACACAAAAAGATACTCACTCCCCAAGCGGTGCGGAGGCTTGGCAATGCCAGAGATCCGCACCTATTACCATGCAGTGCATCTTAGCAGACTCCTCGACTGGTGCCGACATAATGACACCAAGCTGTGGCCACAAATAGAGCAGGCACAATGTGACATACCCCTCCATAGATCCCCGTGGTGCCCAACAGCCATACCACCTAACCTCAAAAGACATCCGTTGATCGGGAACACCATCAAACTATGTACACACCTGTTGACCCGCTTTTCCCTTTCTGCCTGCAATTCGGCACTGAGGCCCATACTGGGTAATCCTCAATTTGAACCGGGAATGCAGGACAAACCATTCAAAGACTTACGGGACGCGGGCATACATCAAGCGTCTCACTTCAGCATCAGGGGTAGATGGAGAACAGTGGAGGAGCTCTCAGACCCAAGCGGCCTGTACCGATTGGACTTCCTGAGGGCCTTGCAGCTTAGCCATTTCCTTGCCAGCCTGCCTCCTCCCAATGACACAAACCAACCCCTCACAAACTTCGAGGAACTCTGTACAGAGACAGGAGTTCTGCCACACACGATCTCCCTGACTTACGACATGCTTATCAGACCACCAGGAGACTACCAGATACCTAGCCTGGCCAAATGGGAACGAGACCTGAATTGCCAATTTACCAATGACCGCAAACAACACATACTCAGGTTCACGCTCAAGTCCTCCCTTTGCACCAAAATTCAGGAAACAAACTACAAACTCCTCACACGCTGGTATAGTACACCTGCCTTACTACATAAATTTTTTCCAACAACGTCAAACTTATGCTGGCGATGTCAAAGGGAAGAAGGCACCCTTTTGCATGTTTTTTGGTCATGTCCTGAACTCCAGAATTTCTGGAGAGAGGTACGCAGGATAACCCAAAAATTTTCTGATCGTAATGTTCCGAACGATCCTGCATACTTCCTTCTCCACGCTAATGACACACCGGCACGCATCTACAAACACTCAGTAGTACGCCACCTACTGGACGCAGCAAAAGCCTGTATTCCACTCGCATGGAAGTCCCCTCACCCACCGACTGTAACCACTTGGCTTAAAAAAGTGGACGACATCAGTAGGATGGAAGACTTGATTCTAACTAGCCAAAATAGACAGACGAGATACTCTAAGACGTGGCAACTCTGGACTATATTTAAATATTCAGAGGAAGGACAACTCCTTAGAGGAGTAGACCCGCCACCCTAAAAGTTTGGATACATTCTACACACATTTACTAGACCCATCCCTCCCCCACCCCCCCCCCCCCCACTTTGACCTTGAAGTGACCACCACCACCACATGTCCTACAAATAGGCTATACCTAGCGGACGACAACTCAGACCCATGTCAGTGAGGTCCCTTCTCACCCCTCCCCTCTTCTCTACTGTATTTCCTCTACCTCTCCTTTCTTTCTTGGACTCTGTCTAAGTGTTTCTATTTTCTCTCTCTGATAAATAAGTATTGAAAAAAGAACGGGAGGCTGGGTCTACAGGACTACGGCTCTTTGCCTTACCACTTTCAACCAGGAGAGACGGTCACCTCCACAGGTGGCCTGGCCATACTCTACGCATTGGCCCGTCCCTATGTTGGACATCACCCAGAAGCATTGCTACACGAGCTGGACAGACGTAGTGGTGATTAACTGGGAGGGGAAGGCGTTTCACACCTCCAACGCCATCGTGGAGTTTTATATGCATGTATACCTCACCTGTGTTGATGTTCTGCGTTTTGTTTCTCCTATGGTACTTTGACTTTGTTTTTGTTATTGTGGTCCATGTGGACCAGCTTCTCCTGATATAAAATAAAAAATTAAAAAAAAAATAAAAAAAATAAAAGCAGCTGATCATGCTAGAGAGGATTCTGCTAAGCTCAACGTGATACCAGCGTCTGTGTTACTTAGAGACAAAATCAGCGCACTTTTCCTGGCATTATACAAGAGAGCTATATTTGTGCTTTTAAGCGCAAGGAAATTATTTGCTTATAGGAGAAGCTTAAAATTTCCCGTACAAGAGTTCTAAAAAACCTAGTTATGTTGTAGCCAGACCATTGCTCCTAATTTTTAAGGAGAGCTTACTGGCTGAAATGGTATCAGCAGATTGACAAAAAGCAAATGTGGTACCAATATTCAAAAAAATGGCCGCTATATACCTGGAAACTACAGACCAGTCAGCCAAACATCCATAGTAAAAGAATGTTGGGGGACAGCATGCCCTAGTTATGGGGGGGGTGTCACCTTCGACCCCTATATGGATGAACCCGACCTTATCCCAGTTCTACAACCTACCGGATCCTATGATTTGGGCGGTTAAAGGAATCAAGACGTTAAGGGATATATCATCTTATGGTGAGCTGTTAATCTTTTCCCAATTACAGTCAGGACATGATCTTCCCGATTCGTATCTGTTTACATTTTTGCAGGTTCGACATGCCTTCCAGGTACAGTTTCAGGAGATGAGGGTGGAGTCCCTGTCCTCGTCTCTTGAAACATTATTGTCAAACGAGGACTTGGCCAAGCGTCTCTCGGTAACATATAAAGCGTTTAAGGTAACTCCACCGGCAATCGCTAGATGCAGGGAGAGATGGGAAGAGGAGGTCCCGGATGTGCAAGGGGAGGACTGGGATGATTTATGGACACAACCATTTTAACAACTGGTGTCAGCAAGGGACAGGTTGATCCAGTTAAAATTTTTGCACAGGAGTTATTATACCCCGGTTGGCTGGGCAAGATCTTCCCTACGGCCTCGGCAAAGTGTTGGAGATGTTCTCATTTACCTGCGGGCGCTGACCACATTTTTTGGCACTGCCCCCTTATTCAAAGATTTTGGACTGATATTACCTCCTGTATTACCGAATTAATATCAGTGCCGATACCAATGACTATCAGGGTTTGTTTGCTGGGTCTAGTAGAAGATGTAGTGCCAACACATGCTATGCAAACTATGCTGAATGTGCTGCTCTTCTACGGAAGGAAGGCTATTTTGCTGGCCTGGAAAAAGCCAGGGGCGCCGAGTATCTTCTTCTGGAAGGGCCTGGTAAATTCCATGCTACCCTACTACAAAGCTACGTATGAGGCGAGAGGTTGTATAAAAAAATTAGATAAAGTGTGGCACTCGTGGTTTAAATCTAGTACCACAGTGGGATAATGGCAGGTGCATACTGACTGCTGGTGTTGAAATTGGATAACTATGTTTTCTAGGCGTTCCATGCATTACAATGTCTATTTTTGAGGGGACTTTCCTTTACAACCCTTGATATCTGTATATATGCATAAGCACTTCCTATAGATTATTAAAGGAAAACTGATGGATCCTGTTATCCTGTCGAGCTGTGACTCATGGGTGGGGGTAGGGGGGGTTCGGGGTGGCATTTGATAGTTTGCCTTTGTTGGTGAGGTTATTGGGCCATATTGGCCATGTATGGATGGTGTCCTGTTGACAGGTCCAAAGGTTGTATGATATGCTTGAAAACAAAAAATACGTTTAAAAAAAAAAAAATATATAGTAAAAGAATGTAAAACCCTCAAAGAGCAATACGGGGGGCGTGGCCTAAGTATGGCGGAGTAGCAAGACACACACTACAGTCTCTCCACCCGCCCGACTAGCAGACTAACCTGGGGACGAGACAGCCAGCCAGCTGGCCAGACAAAACTGCAGCTTGATAGCCGTGCTGCCGGGTCTGGTGCCCTGCGTGTGCTGGTGCCTTCCCCAATCCACGGTGCTTCCCGTGAGTGAAACTGGAGCCCTAATTGGAGACCTGGTCCTGTGTCCTATGTGGACCCTGTTGCGCTGGACAAAACTATAGCTTAATATCCGCTCAATAGCTGTGCTGTCAGATCCAGTGTTCCGTGTTCCTGTGTGCGCAGGTGTTCTCCCTAATCCGGGGTGCTCTCCGCTCAGGGAGCTTAGCGAACGAGTGAGCGGGAATGGAGCCCTGATTGGAGCCCTAAAGGTGGATGGTCTGGGATGAGGAGGAGAGGAGCGGGGGTGGCGAAGGCAGATAAGGCGTCTAAGGCAGCAACTCATGGACAACAGACGCTGCAGACATTACCGCAGTCATTACCACATCTATCACAACCGGAGATCCAGGGCTTTTTTCCATTAACCAGAGCGGCCGCTCTGAGGGATCGTGAGACTGGGTCACGTGACACAGAAACAGAGACGGTGATAGAGACTGCCAGCAGAGTGAATCAGCTGACGCTATCAGCCCAGCACACCTCACCTACTCCACCAGCTAGGGTTAATACAGAGGCAAACAGAGGCAGAGGTGGGCAAAGAAGGTGAGATGGCCTCAAAGAAAGTGTTGGAAATTCCAGAAACTCCAGAAATATCTCAGGGTCATCCCGGGGGGGCCAGAACCAGAGCTACAACGAACCAGAGCATGATTTAAGGACTCTCCTACAGGCGTTACCAACACAAGCAGACTTACAAGCACTTCCAACTCACGCTGATATGGAGCGATTTGTCACACGAGTAGAGGACGACATGGAGTCATTAGTGGCACAAGTGGAGGAGGCGCACCGCAGAGACCTGGAAGCCGTACGAGGAGAAGTTCAACAGCTGGCAGATAAGTTAAAAAATGATGAGACAATGTTATCATCGCTAGAGAAAAGCATTCTACATTTAGAGCAAACACACACCCACCAGTCATTTCAGGTAAATGTTATGCAATTGAAATATGAGGAGTTTGAGGATCGCAGTCGCCGTAAGAACCTGAGATTTAGGGGAATCCCTGAGACAGTTGAGAGAGAACAGCTACCGCAGACTATTCTAGCAATATGTCTTCAGCTAGCTACTCCCCCTAGCCCACAGGCTTTCGAGTTTGAAAGACTCCATAGATCATTGGGCCCACGTTCAGTAAACCCTAATAGACCAAGAGATGTAATCTGTTGTTTCCATCGTTATGCCCATAAGGAGATAAGCCGTGGTGCATGGGAAGCAGGGCAAATTGCATATGAGGGTTTACAGATAAAAAGAAATACGCTGTCCTTTTTACTACATCAGCCAACAGATCTGCCAGAGTTGTTTGAGTTTCTTGAGATAGAAGCAATAGAAGTTACGGACTGGATACAGTATATCCCGGGCTGGACAAGGCGGACAAGAAATCCGACAGAGAATAAGGCATCCTTAGGGCAAAGGAAGGAAGAAAAGCGAGACCTCAAAGAGACTACTACGGGAATAGAAACTGCTTCACGACATAAATAGAATATTTAGTATAAACATTCAATAGAGTCCCCTCCTCTCCCCCTTTCTCCTTTTTTTTCCCCCCTGTTTCTTCTTTTTTTTTTCTCCCCTTTTTTTTTTTTTTGGGAGGTGAATGAGTTGAAGGTCCCGCCCTCCCCCTGGTCAATGACCATTTCTTTAGCTGTTGGACCGCCACCCGGCCCCCCCTCTCCTCCTTGTTCCCCCCTCCCCTTTTTTCTTGAAAGAGAAGAAGGGGAAGGGAAAAGGAAAAGTAAACCTCCTATAATTAAGTAGCATATGAGATAAGTGGAGGGTCAGCCTTGGCACCCCGTACTCCCCATCCACCCCCCCTTTTTTTTTTTTAAACTGCCCCTGTCCCCCTAGCCCTCATTAGAGCCCCATTGAAGGCACAAAAATCACAAAATCACAGAGGGAGGAGATGCGACCTCCCAGACCCCTTAGATTTACTGAATAACACAGAACAATGCCACATACATGCAATAGGTAATAAGGGGGTCTTTTCCCCCTTTCCTTTTTTTTTTTTTCTTTTCCCTTTTTTTCCCTTTTTTTTTTTGGGTGTTGAATGTTGAATATGTATATACACATGGTTGAGATCACGGATTAGAGATTAGGTTAACAAATTCAGAGAGAACACTAGGATACTAGATAATAGGGTTTAGAAATAGAAATAGAATTAGATTAGATTATATAGGGAAATACACTATTTGACCACAAAGAAATTTATTGGGTTAGAGGGTGGGAGATATGGGTGGACAAGACTGGGAACCCAGGGGAGGGAGGAGAGGGGGTGGGGGTGTGTCCTGTTCCCTTCTCTTTCCCCCCCCCTTTTTTTTTCTCCCTCTCCTCCACAGGATAGGAACTACATATTAATACTGAGAATTAACAGAGGGAGGTTACGGTAGTATTAGGGGTGAGGGGGGAGATTAGAGAATAAGTGATTAGGAGATGGGAGGGAGCTAGCTAGGGAGGAGGGAATGAGGGGAGATGGATGAGGGAGAAGGGGAGGAGGTAAGGAGAGTAAGGGGAAGCAGAAGTAGAATATATAGAATATATGAATGTATGATACATGAAATGTTGCCCCTCCCCCCTATTATTCAGTTTTTTGCCTTTCCTGTGTCTATGGGGGGGGGGAGGGTGAGAGGGGAGGGGATGGGGTGGAAGGGGAGGGGAAGAGGAAAAAGGGAAGAATTATAATGCTAAATTTTCTATACAACGTCCAGAGCCCTGGACTAAAGGTCAACGAAGGACCTAATTAAACAGAAGCTGACTTGTTGCCTTGCTGCCTTGAGAGGCGAGTAAGAGGACAGAATGTTTTTTTTTTTTTGTTTTGTTTTTTTCTTCCTCCTTTGTATAATAGGAGATTTAGAATGTAATAGAGTATGTAGCTGCATGAGAGGCACTAAATATGAATTAAGCTATGCCCGGGGAATACTAGACCCCAATTTTCTTTCCCTTTTTTTCCCCTAATTAGTTGGGTCCTGATAGAGGACTGGATAATCTGCATAGAAGCAGATGGGTAGGTGGTTCAGGCAGTTAGCACCCACACAGACCTGTTTTATTGTAGTTGGTTTGGTTTTGCCGATTTATTTGCGGGTCCACTAAGACCATATTCTCTGGTATATAAAAAAGTGTGTCAATATTTGAGAAGACGTAAAAAATAGTTGGGCGGGAGGGAAACGGAGCTCCTCAGCCTTCTTGGACCAACCCCCTATTAGGTTTTCACCCACTGAGGCCATTGTGGTATGACCTAGTAATGGGTGTGCCCCTTTTGGGTCTTATTAGGGGAAGAAGGTAAAGAACGGTTTAGGAGAAGGGGGGAGAGGGAGGTTAGCAAGGGGATTATAGTAGGGGGGGTGGGTTTTCTGTTCCCCCCCTTTTTTTTTTTTTTTTTTAGGCGAGAGATGGAGAGAATAAAAATCACTTCCCTGAATGCCAAAGGGCTTAACATCCCAGAAAAAAGAAGGATGTTATTGAATGATCTGAGACGCACAGAGACAGATGTCGCATATTGTCCAAGAAACACACTTCAGGGAGGGAGGACTACCATTTTTACAGAACAGATTTTTCCCATGTACATATCACACCACAAATCAACAGGCGAAATCTAAGGGAGTTTCGATACTGATTTCAAACAGAGTATCATGGTCCTTAATTGACAAGCGCGTCGATCCAAACGGAAGATTCCTCTTTTTGAAAGGATGTATTGGAAGTTCTAAGGTAACGTTGGCTACATTATATGCCCCAAACGTACAACAGGACTCTTTTCTGAAGAAAGTTTTCTCTGAGCTATCAGAATTCTCAGAAGGCAAATTGATTCTGGGCGGAGAATTTAATGTCTCTCTAGACCCCAGAATAGACACATCTGCAGCGGTAACATCAATTTCAAGCGGTGTTAGAGGAAGTATACAGCGGAAGATACATGAACTACAGCTGGTGGATGTATGGAGGATCTTTCATACAGAAGAAAGACTATACGTTTTTTCCAACCCCCACCAACGGTATTCCCGTATTGATTTATTTTTATTACCCCACTATTTGATTTCAGCCGTCTCAGAAACCAGTATTGGAAACATAACGTGGTCGGATCACGCACCGTTCACCCCGCGTATTTCCCTGTCCAATACGGTCCTCTCACAAGAAAGATGCTGGAGATTAAACAAGAGTTTACTTCAGAATATCGAAGTGAGTGATGATATAAGCCAAAAGAGATGATAGCATACTTTGAAGTAAATGATACCTCTGAGAGTGATCCGTATATGGTATGGGAGGCACACAAAGTGGTGATCAGGGGGATCCTGATCTAACATGAATCAATTCTAAAGCGGAAAAGAGAGAAACAAACTAGGGAACTACTGGAAAAAATCCAAGATCTTGAAGTGCAACATAAAATGTTGCAATCAATCCATATAGGTAGAGAATTGGGATAGCTGAGAAGACAACTTACAGATATCCTGCGATTTAAAGCCAAAGCAATAATTCAGAGAGGAAGGAAAACAAACTACGAACTGGGAGACAAATGTAGCAGATTGTTAGCAGGAAAGACCAAAGAAAAAAACAAGTTAACATATATACCACAAATGAAAGGGAGGGAGGGTCACTTAATACAAAAACCAAAGGAAATTGCCCAGACATTTGGAAAATATTACTCTTTATTATACAATCTGAAACAAACTCTGCCTTCATCACAGGCCATAGAAGAGTATTTGGCATCAGCAGGTCTTACTCGGCTTCCCTCCCCTGCTCGCCAGACTTTAGAAAAGCCCATCTCTACTGAGGAACTGGTTGAAATACTAAAAACGGTCGGCCCCGGAAAAGCTCCGGGCCCCCGGTTTTACGGTAATATACTACAAGGAATTCCTCCCGATTTTAAGTGGCCAGATGTTGAAGTCCTTCAACGCAGTAGGTCTGACTTCCGCATTCCCCCTGGATTCACTTATGGCTCATATTACGGTAATTCCAAAAGAGGGGTAGGATCCAGCAGAATGCGGAAGTTACAGAGCGATTTCTTTGTTGAGTGTTGATCTGAAACTTTTTACCAAAATATTGGCTTCACGCATCCAACCATGGCTCCCGTACTTAGTAGACTTAGATCAGGTAGGATTTATCCCTACACGGGAAGCGCGAGACAACACAATAAAAAAAACATCCCCTGCGTGTTTTTGAACACCGATGCTGAAAAAGCATTTGACAGGGTAAACAGGCGCTTTCTTTTTGAAGTGTTAAAGCAGATTGGTATGGGGGAACGTATGATCAGCTGGATTACAGGTGTTTATGCAATCCCACATGCAGCTGTGTAAGTAAATGGAGTCTTTTCAAAACCCTTTGCCATCACAAATGGTACGCGCCAGGGATGCCCCCTCTCACCTTTACTCTTTGCTTTGTCACTTGAACCATTATTGAATAGAGTTCGTCAAAACTCAGATATTCAAGGGATAAAAGTGGGAGGGCGCTCCCATAAGGTAGCAGCATTTGCGGATGATCTCTTGTTTTCTATAACCAGTCCGCATCTTTCCCTTCCAAACTTAGTAGAAGAGATTGAGGAGTATGGTACCCTATCTAACTTAAAAATAAACCAGACTAAGTCAGAGGCCATGAGCGTAGCAATTCCATCTTCAATACGCAAGAACATTCAATCTAATTTTAGATTCAAGTGGGGGCCAGCACTTAAGTATTTGGGTACATATATACCAGCAAAAGAAAAAGATACCTTTAAGATAAATTTTCCACCAGTATATACTCTAAAAAAAATCACTCCTAGACAAATGGCAATACGGATTTCACTTGTGGTTCGGTCGGATTAATATAATTAAAATGTGCATCCTTCCCAAAATTCTATATCTGCTTCAAGTGTTACCAATTACGATTCCAAAGACCTTTCTCCACCAGATTTGCTCTCTTTTTTTTAAAATTCATTTGGATGGGGAAAAGGCAGAGGATTAAACGTGATCTTTTGATGGCACCTAAGCACCATGGGCGGATGGCTGTTCCCGACATATTTAAATATTACCAATTAGTACATTTAGCCGGATTGGTGCAGACACAGTAAGCTTAAACAATGGGTGGATTTGGAACCACAGTTAAGCCCAATTCCCCTATGCAGAGCACCTTGGTGCTATACAGTATTACCAATCACTCTTAAGAAACATCCTACAATTGGCACGACTCAGAGTCACAGCTAAGATATGTCTTAATGAGAAACTCTCATCGAGACAATTGCCACCGTTTCCCATAATGGGAAATCCCAGCTTTATCCCAGGTATGGAAAAAGGATCTTTCAAAAACCTTGAAGAAAGAGGCTTATATCAAGCCTCACACTTTCTGCAATCTGGGAATTGGCCAACTATTGACTCACTGATACAACAGGGAGGTCCCTTTGAGATTTCGCTGTGGCGGGCATTTCAAGTAAACCATTTTTTGAATTCTCTAGGACCAGCCATAAAGTTTCAACGGGACTTAACCCCACTTGAGTCATATAGCAATGGCAAAGAACCATTAGCTAGGGTTGTTTCCAAGATGTATAGACTATTAAATGAACCAACGGAAGATTTTGAGTTACCGAGCCTTAATAAGTGGGAAAGAGATCTAGGGAGAATATTCACGCAAACTCAACATAAACAAATTATCTATTTAGCTTTAAATTCCTCGGTCTGCACACGGACCCAGGAATCCAATTATAAACTGATGCAATGGTACCATACCCCAGTACGACTCCATAAATTTTAGACGAAGAACCCAGAGACTTGTTGGAGGTGTGGGCAAGAACGTGGGACATTGGTACATTTATTCTGGACCTGCAAAAAAGTAAGACAATACTGGATAGAGATTCAGAGAATCATGCGGAAGTTTACAGACGTGCAGATATTAGATGACCCGGCCTTCTTCCTTCTCCACTGTTAGGGGCTATGGAGGATTTGATGCTTTCAGCTCAAAACAAAAAGGATCAGTACGAGCAAATATGGAGGAATTGGAATCTGTTTATGTACTCGGAGGAGGGAAAGAGATTACTAGATGGGATAACTGAAGAATAAACCTACATTTCTATGAAAGGAAGTCCGAACTTGTGGATGAGGAATTGGAGGATTTAATTCCCTCCAGTCTCTCTGCCGACGTGGGTTGGTTGGTTTAAGGGGGGAGGTTGGTTTAGTGTGGGAAGGGATTGGGTTGGAAGGTAAGGAAAAAAGGGGAAAGAAATGAAAAGAAAGGAAATAACGAGAAGTCACTAATTATTATTTCTCCAGTCCAAAAGTACAAAATGGTCTTAGAAAGTGAAATATAGAAGTAATTAAAAGTAGTATGTTTGCGTATTTGGAAAACACGATAGAAGGCTATGGAGATGGAAATGTATTAGGATTGTAGGAAAAGGAGATGTAAATGGTTCTAAATACGATGGTTGTGATAAATTGTCAGATGACATTTGTTCCCTTGTTCTATTGGAAAATAAAAAAGTATAAATATGAAAAAAAAAAGAATGTAAAATCCATGCTCGGTGTAAATAAGGAAAAATAGCAGCAAACCATTAAACGAGTTAATAAATTATAAAAGGAAAAAAAGCAGTGCACCAAATAGTGCAACAGTATGTAGCATTCAGTTGTACATAAAAGTGAAAAGTGTCCATGTGCAAAATAGAACTCAATCTTAATATTGCAACCAGTGGTGGCTGGTGCTCAAAATTTTGGGGAGGGGGGCGCAAACAAACTGAAAAAAAAAAACATCAATTGCAGCCACTGTGCCCATCAAACGCAGCCACTGTGCCCATCAAACGCAGCCACTGTGCCCATCAAACGCAGCCACTGTGCCCATCAAACGCAGCCACTGTGCCCATCAAACGCAGCCACTGTGCCCATCAAACGCAGCCACTGTGCCCATCAAACGCAGCCACTGTGCCCATCAATTGCCGCCACTGTGCCCATCAAACACAGACACTGTGCCCATCAAATGCAGACGCTGCCCATCAAACGCAGACACTGTGCTGAAACGCAGACACTGTGCCCATCAAACGCAGACACTGTGCCATCAATTGCCACCACTGTGCCCATCAAACGCAGCTAGTCACAAAAAAAAAAAAAGGGATTTATTTTTACTAAAAAACATTTAGCAGAGTACATATTGTCCTAAATAAATGAAATTAGATTTTTTTCGATTTATTTATTGGATGTTTTAAATCAGAAAATAAAAAACATTGGGGGTTTTTTCAAAATATTTTTTGTTCATGCTGCAAAAAAATAAAAAAAAAAACACGCAGAGGTGATCAAATACCACCAAAATAAAGCTTTATTTGTGGGAAAAAGAGGGTGTCAATTTTGTTCAGGAGCCACATCGCACGACTGCGCAATTGTCAGTTAAAGCGATGCAGTACCGTATCGCAAAAAATGGTCTAGTCAGGAAGGGGGGTAAATCTTCTGTGACTGAAGTAGCTAAACAGGGACCTGGACAATGCCATACACAGTAGTGTGTGAAGCAGAGGGACTGTGTACTGTGACATGCTGTGTATACAGTGGGGGAGGTGTCTCAGTGTAGCACACACACAGGCAGTAGAGATGTACAAACACAGCACACACTGACAGGTTAAGCCCTCCCCACCCCTCCTCTCCCCTCCTAAGAACTCTCATGGTCCCCTCACAGCCCAGTGTGATTGTTCCAGCACTACAGCATTCCAATAAGGCAGAATAGGGAGAGGGGGAAGTGGAGAAAGTGAGTGAGAGGAAGTAACAAGCTGCACACACACTGCTGGCTTTGTTTCTCACCTCTCTATACAGTACACTTGTTCCCGATCCCTCACCTGACATTATCTTATCTGTAGAGAGAGGAGGCTAGCAGTTCCCCCTTCCATACACTTACTGTGTGATCACAGAAGGCATGGCGAGCTTCCGATATTACCAATGATCCTCTCAGGTGGTACGTTCGACGTCCTGACATCGGAACTAGAATAGAAAGCACCGCCCATGTCCTAGGGCAATGAAAGTCTATGCAGTGTGCACCCGCCCGGGCAGTCCATTGCGCCGGAAGCTGTGGCGGCCTCAAATGCGCCATAGAACGAGTTTTTGCCTGCAAATGAAGCGCCTTGTCTGCAATCTCGTGATTGCATAGACGTGGCGTTTCCCATATAGCACTGCGCCCACGCCCGGACACAGTGCACATAAGGACATTTTTTTTTCTTTTTTTTTTTTCTTAAAAGGGACATATTTAAATAAATGGACGGGCCGCCACTGATTGCAACACAAAAAAATCAAAAACAGTCCATAAGTGCAAAACAATCCAATGAAGGAATGATCCGTGCAGAGTGAAAGTAAAGGGATACATCACCAGCAGCACCCTCACACTTAGACTTCTTGCCAGATGTCCAGGACCATAAATTATAATGGTTAAACAGGCAGCGGCAAGTTTATCCAGGAGGGCAACAGTCAATGGATCACAGAGCGTATAGGGGATACTTACAATGATAAAAAAAAGGGAAAAAAACTTTCATGGTGAAGCCCATCATGATATAAAAAAAAATATTTAAAAAAATGGCTACAATTATCTTCATACAAAACATATACAGCATTTGTTTTGTATGACAGAAGAGCAGCAGGCTGTCGGCTTCAAACACTACCACTGGTAACCGATCGGGCGTGCGTGATGTCATCACTGGTAGGCCACTCACTGATGCATCTAGTCATTTAAGTGGTTGTAAACCCACTTATGTAACTTGCACCTACAGGTAAGCCTATATTAAGGCTTACCTGTAGGTGCAAGAAATATCTCCTAAACCTACACGGTTTAGGAGATATTTTACAAAAAATAATGCACCGTTGTCTACGGCGCATTCATAGGGTTAATCCCATTCACAAATCCAGCTTAGCCGGATTTGACGGCTCCCGCGCGCATGCACGGAGTCACGTCTTCGGCGCTCCGGCCAATCACAGCGCCGGAGCAGCGCTGTGATTGGCTGGAGCGGCGATACCCGGAAGTAACATTCCAGCTATCACCGCAGCAATGGAGAGGGAGACGAGGACGGCTTCGGGGGCCCCGATCTAAGGTAAGTGATGCATAATGAGCTAGTATGCTAGTCATACTAGCTCATTATGCCTTTGTCTGGCAGGTGGGATTAAAAAAAAAAAAAAAAAAAAAACATTACCAGGGTTTACAACCACTTTAACAAGACATCTTCAGAGGATGGGCCGAGTGACAAACATCATGCATTGAGCAATATATATATATATATATATATATATAGTGCCTATGCCTGCTCTGAAACTAATGATTATTAGTTACAAGTGAGTGCACCTGAATCAAACATGATGTACCCCAATGAAAGGCTAACAAAAGTGAAAAAAACACAAAATGACACATTGACAACAGCGACATTGAGTACAAATGGACTACTCATATAAAACCAGCAACCTGCTATATCTAGAAAAACACCAAATAGTACAAACAGTTCATCATACATATAGTATGAATACAAAAAAATATATATCTTGTGTATAACTGACATATAAAATAATAAAATAAAATACACCAAAAAAAACATGAAAAACCCTAAAACCAGAGGAAAAATTTGAGGAAGAGAAAATCAAAAATGAAAAACAAACAAAAAAAAATAAAAATCGAAAAAAATTTACCAGTTCAAGGAGAATCAAACCCCTTGAGAAGTGGAGCAAGATAACAATGTTTAGCCATTATTAATAAAGCAATTTATGTCCCACACAATGTTCAAGCCGAATGGGACATAAGATTTTAAAAGAGTGAATCCACTGGGTCTTAAGGCGTGATACAGTGCCTTGAAAAAATATTCATACCCCTTGAAAATGTTCCACATTTTGTCATGTTACAACCAAAAATGTAAATGTATTTTATTGGGATTTTATGTGATAGACCAGACCAACACAAAGTGACAGAGAATTGTGAAGTGGAAGGAAAATGATAAGTGGGTTTCAACATACAAATACATGAAAAGTGTGGCGTGCATCTCCCCTTTACTCTGATACCCACAACTAAAATCTAGTGGAACCAATTGCCTTCAGAAGTCACCTAATTAGTAAATAGAGTCTACCTGTGAGTAATTTAATCTCCGTATAAATACAGCTGTTCTCTGAAGTCCTCAGAGATTTGTTAGAGACCCTTAGAAAACAAACAGCATTGTGAAGGCCAAGGAACATACCAGACAGGTCAGGGATAAAGTTGTGGAGAAGTTTAAAGCAGGGTTAAGTTATAAAAAAATATCCCAAGCTTTGAACATCTGATGGAGCACTGTTTAATCCATAATCCGAAAATGGAAAGAGTATGACACAACTGCAAACCTATCAAGACATGGCCATCCACCTAATCTGACAGACTGGGAAGGAGAGCATTAATCAGAGAAGCAGCCAAGAGGCCCATGGTAACACTGGATGAGCTGCAAAGATCTGTGCACTCCACAAATCTGGACTTTATGGAGAAGTGGCAGCTAGAAAGCCATTGTTGAAAAAAAGCCATAAGAAGTCCAGTTTGCAAGAAGCCATCTGGGGGACACAGCAAACTTGTGGAAGAAGGTGCTCTGGTCAGATGAGACTAAAATTGAACTTTTTGGCCTTAAAGCAAAACGCTATGTGTGGCGGAAAACTAACACTGCATCATATGACCCTGAACACACCATCCCGACAGTGAAACATGATGGTGACAGCATCATGTTGTGGGGAGGCTTTTCTTCAGCAGGGACAGGGAAGCTGGTCAGAGTTGATGGGAAGATGGATGGAGCCAAATACAGGGCAATTGTAGAAGACTTGAGACAAAAGACTTGAGACTAGGGTGGAGGTTCATCTTCCAGCAGAACAACCCTAAACATACAGCCAGAGCTACAATGGAGATCAAAGCATATTTATGTGTTAGAATCCAGACCTAAATCCAATTGAGAATCTGTGGCAAGACTTGAAAATTGCTTTTCACAGACACTCTAAATCCAATCCAATGGAGTTTGAGCTATTTTGCAAAATAGAATGGGCAAAAATGTTGCGCTCTAGATGTGCTAAGCTGGTAGAGACATACCCAAAAAGACTTGCAGCTGTAATTGCAGTGACAGGTGGTTCTACAAAGCATTGAAACAGGGGGGCTGAATACAAATGCACGCCACACTTTTCACATATTTATTTGTAAAAAAAAAGTGAAAACCATTTATCATTTTCCTTCCACTTCCCAATTATGTTCCACTTTGTGTTGGTCTATCACATACAATCCCAATAAAATACGTTTACGTTTTTGGTTGTAACATGTCAAGGCACTGTATTTCCCTTTTAGAGGAGCTGCCTCTCCAATGGGGTACAAAATTGTCAATGGCCATTGACACAAGTCAGAAGCGGAGGAATAAATTCGAGCAATAGACAAAGGTACAGTATACCACCTTGATAACAGTTTGTAGTTATTCTCCTATGTTTTGGAGTCTACTGAACTAGAGTGTGTTAGGCAGTACAGATGATGTAACTGTTCATCTGTAAAATAACTCTGGAGGTCGCGCTCCCATTCTCTCTTAAAAAAGGGTCTTGGGCTAGGTTTAGCTGCATCTAGCATCTTATAAAGGGTTGAGATCATGTGGGGCAGTGGGTCACTAGCCACCCATAGGCTTTCAAACTCAGTGAGAGTGGTCCTAATCTGTGAGTTTATATGTCTTGTATTGACGAAAGCAGCCAATTAACGATGCCTCCAGAAATCAAAGGGGAAGTTGCCAGATCATTCCCTGAGGGTGATGAGTGGAGCCAATGTGTGATCCTCTACAAAACGTGCCAAACTAAGGACCCCGTCGCTTGTCTAGGTTCCAAAGAAGGACAGGCGCTCCCCAGGGGGAAACCAAGGGTAACCACCTACCGGCACCAACAGAGACGTCGGAGGCGCCAGGGCAAAATGCCCATTCAATCCATAACACCTTTAGAGCATGAGAGGTCAGTGGGCACACCCAATCAGAGAAACCCCTGTCCTCCCGAGGAACCCATGGCGCATATGACAGTTCTCTACCCGCTATGGTCTTTTTCAGGGGAACCCATAGCTTGGAGGAATGGAACCTCCAGTTGAGAATCCGTTGCAATGCAGCCACCTGATAATATTGTAACACATTAGGTACTCCCAGTACCCTGGCACGTTTGGATCTCTGAAACAATATCATGGCAAGTCGTAGTGTCTCTTACCCCCCCTCCCCCCCACACAAACCCAATGAAAAGGCTGCGTATTTCTGCAAAGAAGCGCCGAGGTAGGGGCACAGGTATCATCTGCAGGTGAAATAGTATGTGGAGAACCACCATCATATCCTCTCTCGACAAACATCAATAGTATGTTGAAAGGAATGATAAGGGACCATATCTAAGTCTGATGAAAATAGTATCATCAGCAGTAATCAACATGGATTTATAAAGAACGGTTCCTACCAGACAAACCTTTTAACCTTCCGTGAGCAGGTGAGCTGTATTTTGAATAGAGAAAGGCCTGTGGATGTAGCGTTTCTAGATTTTGATAAGGCATATGATAGAGTACCGCACAAACGATTTACAAATTAAGGTCTTTTGGCATTGATGACATGGTATGTACCTGGACAAAAAATTGTCTGCAGGAGCATGTCCAGAGAGTGGTAATTATTAACATATTTTCTAAAAGGCCTGGAGTTGTGAGAGGGGTCCCCCAGGGCTCTGTCCTGTGACCAATTCTGTTTAACTTGTTCATAGAGGTTGAAATAAATAGTTTAATCTCAGTGTTTGCTGATGATACAAATCTAAGCAGGGCAATAACTTCACAACAGGATATAGCAACTTTAACATAATACCTAGTTAAAATAGAGGGGTGGAATGCTATATAGCAAATGAGGTCCAATGTAGGAAACTGTAAAGTAATGCATGTGAGAGCTAAAAGTATGCATTCAAGTTATAGAAGGAAAACTGAGGGAATCAAGGATAGAAAAAGATCTGGAGGTCCTACTAGATGACAGGCTCAGCAAGATCATGCAATGCCAAGCTGGAGCAAGGCTAGCAGACTATTAGCATGCATTTAAAAGGGTATTTTCTGAAGAGATAACACTACCACTTTAACTACCACTGGTTTGAACACATCTTAATTATCCTGTCCAGTTCTGGTCACCAATCCTAAGGAAGGATGTCCTTGAACTGGAGAGAGAGTCAAGAGAAGGGCAACAAAGCTTATGCTGAATGACCTCAGTTCTGAGGAACGACTACAAACATTACATTTATTTGAGGGAGAAGCCTGTCACCCCATTTGGGAGCATTCTGTGATCAGGCTTGCTAGTTACAGTCTTAGGAACTGCGTTTATGACCCTGAAGGCGGTCACTCAAAGTGGATCCAGCAGTATAACCCTTACCTTGTTTCCGAAACCAAATAATAGGAACTTTAACATTATATAGTATGTATTGCTTAAAATTCAAAACATGGAGACTAAGTCTCCATATCGAACACAGTAAGTCGTCATATTTATAGCTGTTATAGCTGTTAAACCCTTTGCGCTGTAACTACTATAGCACCTTTAGATGCGCTGTATTTTTCAATAATTGAACTTTGTAAGTGTCTTCATCAAACTCAACATTAGAGGTTATTTTAGATAGTTAACCAGCTATCCCAGTACTTATGGTAGATATGTATCCTGCCTTCCTTGTATGCTAACATTCTTTCCATAAGGCCTTGAGAGTTCACTCTAGCAATGACTTCGCTAATGTTGGGGGGATTGATTTCCATTTTTTTGCAATGGAGATGCGTGCTGCAAACAGGATGTGTACTATCACTTTTCTGTGTAGGAAGGAAAAAGAGTCTATTCCTAGGCTTAGTAAAGCTAGTGCTGGAGAAGGTGTACATATAGTATTAGAAGTTTTCGATAGTAGGGAGAATACATCTTTCCAGAAAGTGTGTAGGATTTTAGAGTGCCACATAATATGCAGCAGGTTGCCCTTGTGATGGCATTGTCTCCAACATAGTGGCGAAAGTGTGGGGTCTATAGTGTGTAGACGCATAGGAGTATTGTACCACCTGTGGAGCATTTTATGTGAGTTGTCCCAGTGGTCAGCACATGCTGAAGAGGTACCATTGTGCTTTATTGCCAGTAGCCACTGTGTTAGAGTGAAAGACATTTGCACTTCAGTTTCCCATTTATCCATCGTTGGTAGTTTAATATGGGTGTCATGAAAGTTACAATATTGATAGAACAATGATATACCTTTAATACTGGGTTTGTGTTTGTTCAGTAGAAAATTCCAGATGGAGAGTGGAATTGTTGTAATAGGGATTGGATGTTTTTGTGTGTAGTGGTTAATCTGCTGAATTCTAAGAATATCTAGGGCAGTTGGGTTCACTAAATCTGCTGTGGAGAAGTGGATGCCCTTTTGTTTCCAGCGGTGTGTGGAAAAATTTTGTATAAGATACTCATAGGTTGACAGGGGTATATTAAATTTAAAGAGTGATTCATTTTGGAACTGTTTTCTAAATAGTGACGACCAGGCTGTGAGTGATGCTTGTATGGTAGGGTAGGATGGGGTAAAGGGCTTGTGGTGGATAGTAGAGGCCATTAGCAGTGCCGTTAGGTCATGTCCCGGGGTGACGTCACGTTCAAGATGAGACCATAGATTGTCCTCCTTGCAAAAAAAACGGTATTTCAATTGGTCCAGCAAAGACGCTTGATAATAAGCTTGGGCGTTAGGTAGTCCACCTCCGCCCAATTTCCTCTGTTTATAAAGAGTTGCTAGAGCTACTCTGGGTTTCTTGCCTTGCCAGATAAACTTATTCAGGCTTGAGGCTAAGTCGGTGAAGAATTTTGGTGGGATGGGGATTGGGAGAGTTCTGAAGAGGTAAAGTAATTTGGAGAGTATTTGCATTTGGTAAGCCGCTATACGCCCCACCCATGTTAAATGGATTTTGGATATTTGTATGAATTCTTTCTGTATTTGTGATATCAGGGGTATATAGTTGGTGGTGTACTTATTAGAGGTAGGATGGGTCAATTGTATACCACGATATGTGATAGAAGGTAGATCCCAGGTGCAGGGGAACATCTTTTGAAGTTTGGATATATTTTCCATGGAGAGGCTTACAGGAAGAGCGTAGCATTTATTGGTGTTGATTTTGTGGTAAGTTATATTTCCGAATTCATGTAGGAGTTTTTTTTAACTATGTGTAGTGAAGATTCAGAATTAGATAGTGTTAATATAACATCGTCGGCAAAAAGCCAGATTTTGTGGTCCTTCTGTCCTACTGTAAGCCCGTGAATGTCAGTATTGTTCCTTATGAATTCCGCTAGCGGTTCAATGGCTTGAGAAAATACTATTGGGGATAGTGGACAACCTTGGCGCGTCCCATTGGTCAGGGTGAAGGAATCGGATAGCATACCTGAGTTATATACTTTGGCCGTGGGGTTAGAATATAGGGACATTCTAGCTGTGTGAACAAATCCTTGTAGTCCAAATTTAGTAAGTGTTTCAGATAGGTATTTCCAATGGACCCTATCAAACGCCTTTTCTGCGTCTAAGGCTACGAATATGCTGGGTGTATGCGTTAATTCTGCGTGTCTCAATAAATTTATCATTCTTCTGGTACTATCAGGGGCCCGTCTTCCTTTGACAAATCCCACCTGTTCTAGGCCTATGAGGGTGGGGGTGATTTCCATCAATCTATTGGCAATTGCTTTGGCGTATATTTTAAGATCTGAATTCAATAGGGAGATGGGTCTAAAGTTTTGGGGGTGTGAGGGGTCTTTTCCTGGTTTCGGTATGGTAACTATTATGACCTGTAGCATTTCACTTGGGAATGTACCTGTTTCTGCTGCTTGATTGAAAACTTCTACTAATCTGGGGGTCAGAAGAGGGGAGAAAGCTTGATAATACTCCACAGAGAAACCATCTAACCCGGGGCATTTATTTTTAGGGAGATTCTTGATCACTTCCCTGATTTCATTTTCAGTGAATGGCCTGTTCAATGTGTGTAGTGTGTTCTAATCTATTGCGGGAAGGTTAATTTTCTGGAGAAAAGAGGTGATCTCTGTATCTGTGGGTTGGTGTGTGTTCACATCTCGATTAAGGTTGTATAGGGATTCATAGTAGTCTTTGAAGGTGTTTGCTATGTCTTTGGGGTTAGTATATAAGCTATTGTTCTTATGGTGTTTACCGAAATGTTTGCCCGGGCTTGACGTTGTTTAAGTTGTGAAGCTAGAAGTTTGCTCACTCTATTCCCTTGGGAGTAGTATGAGAGTTTAAGCCTTTTAAAGTATAGATCATAGTCATTTTTTAGCGTTTGTTTTAGTTCCTCTCTGCAAGCGTTTAATTGCAGGAGTATTGAGTGTTCGGGTGATTGTTTGTGTTTGGTCTCCAGATCCGAGATGCGGTTGTGTAGGTGTTCTATATGCTGCACTTTGTTTCTTTTCTCTCTAGCCGCTATTTGTATAAGTGCTCCCCTAGAGAAGGCTTTGTGTGCACACCATACTGTGGTAGGGCGAGTTCCATGGTGTTCATTTAATGTAAAATATTCCTCTAGTTTAGTGTTCATCTCCTCACTAATTTGGGGTAGTGAAAGAAGGTAGGTGTTACGCCATAAAGATTTAAAGTGGAGCTCCACCCTAAATTTTCACTTCTGGTAATCGGAACCCTCCCCCCCTCCGGTGTCACAATTGACACCTTTCAGGGGGGAGGGGGGTGAAGATACCTGTCTAAGACAGGTATTTTCACCCACATCCGGGAGTCCTCTCTCCGGGAATCTGCGGGAGTGACGTCACTTCCCCCAGACTTCCCGTAGTCTTCTGGGAGACACTCGGCTCCCAGAACACAGAAGGATGAATCAGAACGGCGCAGCGCGACTCGCGCATGCGCCGTAGGGAACCGGGCATGAAGCCGAAGGGCTTCACTTCCTGGTTCCCTCAGCGAGGATGGCGGAGGGAGCAGCAGAGCGACGAGCGATCGCTCGTCCTCTGCTGCGGACGTCGCTGGACTCCAGGACAGGCAAGTGTCCAAATATTAAAAGCCAGCAGCTGCTGTAGCTGCTGGCTTTTAATATTTTTTTTTCCGGCGGAGCTCCGCTTTAAAGTTGAATTTGCGGGTATCTATAATGTCTATCATAATTGGGGCATGGTCAGACCATGTGATATTATAAATATCCGCTTGGACTACACTTTGTAGGGTGAACTTATCCGTGAGGAAAAAATCTATTCTGGAGCAGCTTTTATGCATCGGAGAGAAGTATGTGTAGTCCCTCTCTGTGGTGTGGAGGCACCGCCATGGATCATATAGCTCCTCTGATAAGCAATAATGGCTCAGGGATGGTCTGTGCCTCCCCCCCACAGAGGAAGTGTCCATTTTGTCATTTAAGATTATATTGAAATCCCCACAAATCAATAAATTGCCTTTTCGCAAACATTTAGCTTTCTGTAAGGTTTTACAAATGTATCTCATAGGTCTTTTCGTGGGAGCATATACATTTACCAGCGTATACACATTGTTGTTGATTTCAGCAATCAAAATAATATACCTACCAAGGCCATCATTGTATTGTTCTAGCAATTTAAATGTGAGGCCTCGTACACACGGCCGAGATTCGCGTTGAAAAAAACATGTCGTTTTTTTTGACGAGATTCTTGGACAAGAAAATTGTCCCGGCCGAGTGTACACACGCTCGATTCAAATAACCCGCGGTTCTTTGAATGGAGCGTACGCGGTGACGTCATCGACTACGACGAGCATGCGCTCGTCACATTCGATGCCGTCGCCGCCATCTTGGTATACCCTATCTATGCCTAGGAAGCTACCGCGCATGCGTCAAAGTCATTTCGAGCATGCGCGGGCTTCCCGGCGAAAAGGTAAGTGTACACACACACAATTTTCTCGTCGAGAAACAGGCTGACGAGAATCTCGACGAGAAAATAGAGAGCAGGATCTCTATTTTCTCGTCGAGATTCTTGTCGCTTTTCTTGACGAGAAACCATACACGAACAAATTTCTCGGCAAAAAATCTCTGCCAGCAAGTTTCTTGCTGGCTTTTGCCGAGAAACTCGTTCGTGTGTACGAGGCATGAGAGTCCTTAATTGCCACTAATACCCCGTTGCGTTTGCAAGAGTCATTTGCTGTAAAAACATGCGGGAATCTGTTATGGGTGCATTTAGGAGCGTTCAGTTGTGCAAAGTGTGTTTCCTGTGCACAAAGAATGTCACAATTTTTCTCCAGGGCTGTTTTCCACGTCATTCTGCGCTTAAATGGGCTGTTGAGTCCTCTAGTGTTGAGAGACATTACTTTAAGAGACATTAGTTTATTTTGTAGTGCTTTGAAGCCATCTAGTGGTGCAAGTTGGTCTTTGCTTTAAGAGTGTTAGAGCATCCAGTACAGTGAAAAGGGGTTTTCTGCTTGTCATTCCTGCGAGTTGAAATCTCCAGTGTGATGGAAGTATAGGTAGAAGAACTATGATGACTGGTAACAAGAACTATAAAACAGTCAATAACAAGGTGAATTTGGGATTTTCCCAGAAATCAAAGTGGGGCAAGTTCATGTATATATGTATTCCGGTACAGCCGTACATCAGGTGCTTTGTACATTAGCTGTAGTGAAGCTTAGTAGGTAATGTAGTGCCGCGGGGGTAATTTTGCCAGGAGTTTGGCGGATAAGGTCCATCGATTGGTAGCGGTGAGGGGCGGTCTTCATTTGTGTCTTCTTCTAGAGTCGCGGTACGTGTTAGGACCTGCTTTGGAGCCCCCAGGGCTCTTATCTTCTAAGTTGTTCTCGGTGGGGAGTATTTTCCATTTGCGCAGCAGTTCCAGGCCTTTTTCTAAGGATGAAATGGCATAGGATTCATTATCTCTTTGAATTAGTAGTTTGGCCGGAAAGCCCCATCGGTATAGTATCTTGTGATTCCTCAAAGTTTTCGCAATCAGGATCAGGTTGTTCCTGGCTGACATGGTAGCTTGTGAGAGGTCAGCGTATAGGGTGATCCCCACATACGGGTCCGGGATGGCGTTGTTTTGTCTAGAGAACCGCATGAGTTGGTCCTTTATATAGAAGAAGTGAATCCTAGCAATGACATCTCTAGGGATTCTTTCCGGGAGGTGCGGGGGCTTGTGCAGCCTGTGGGCTCTGTCAATGATGAGATCTGCAGATGATAGGGATGGTAGTGCTTTCAGCATAAGTTGTTGGAGAAATGAGCATAGGTCAGTTGTTTTCACAGATACGGGGATGTCCCTAAATTTCACGTTATTTCTTTGTGAACGGTCCTCGAGGTCAGCGACCTTTAACCTGAGGGCCTTAAGCTCATCCTCCACGTCCATATGCGCATCCACTAGCTCATTATGGGCTGTAGAGAAATCATCCATTTTAGTCTCCACATAATCCAGCCTATTACCCAGTGCAGTCATTTTCCTGTGTGTGGAGTGCAGGACATTAGTGATGTCTTGTTGTATAGCCCCCCTTAGGGTGAGAATCATCTCTTTCATGGTGATATCTGTCATGGGAAGGCCTGATGTGGGGAGTGCATGCAGCTTCTGGCTGTACTCAGTGTGTTCCATGTCACTTTCCTCATTGTCCTGTTCAGCATTAGTGTCATCAGGGGAGCTTAGCCTTCTTTTTTGTTTAATGGGGCTGTTTGAGGCTGAGTGTGGAGGATTAATTGCAGTTTCAGAATGAGGTGACTCACCGGCTCCAGTACAAGCCGCGCTGCTGTGAGGAGATGTTGCACCGGCGCCATCTTCAAACATTCTGGCCAAGACCGTCATATAGAAGTCAGTCAGCTTCCGAGGTCCTTCTCTCTCCTTTCGTTTAGACATCGATGCTGGTCGGGTCACCGCGGTTTCCGCCGTTCGTGTGGCTGTGTTCAGCTCATTATTAGCCGCTGTGAGTAGCTTTTGAGCACTTGGTGTGTCGGAGCTCTCTCCTCACAACACCATCCCCTCCGGCCGCTGGCTCCGCCCCCTATATTTCAAAATCTTAACAATACAGAACAAACAATAAGTGGTCAACAATCATTATAGGACCTAAGCAACATTACAGCGCTGGTAATGAACAATAAAATCATCTTAATAAGCAAATCTTTGCTGGGTCCTTGAGGTGGTCCCCCAGAATAAAAGGTAGGGTTTTGATCAGATTGTCCTCCATCGTAAAGCACGTTGGATTTGGGAGTTGGAGGCTACCAAGGCCCCTGGCCTAAATGATAGCCTGAGCTTTGTCCCATTCCCTAACTAACCCTATAGGATATCTCCTACCCTGCAGGCAATGATTATTTTTAATTTATGATTTTCAATTCAATTTTTTTCATACAAAGTCATCCTGTGATCGTGCTTCTCGCGCCCCCCCCCCCCCCCGTGTCACGCATCTGCAGGAATCTGTGATGGCTTTGTCCTTGGGACACAGCTGATCACAGATCGTGGTAAAGAGGCAATAACAGTGGTTATTTACCACGTGATCAGCTGTGTCCAATCACAGCTGATCACAGTGTAAACAGGATATGCAAATTAATGGCGTTCCTCTTCTCACGCTGACAGCGCATGAGAAGAGGAGAGCAGTTATCCGGCAAATCCACACAGGGGAGATATACACTGATAATTTAGGACGCTGATCATCAGTGCAGCCCCAACAAATCCCATTAGTGCCGCTTATCATTGTCCCCATTAGTGCCACCTATCAGTGCCCATCAGTGCAGTCTCATCAGTGCACATCAATGAAGGAGAAACATTACTTGTTTACAATTTATAACAGAAACTAAATAAAACTTTTTTTTAATTTTTTTAGCTTGTTCAGCAAAAAAATGAAAAACCCATTGGCGAATAAATACCACCAAAAGAAACACTGGGTACAGTACGCAATTGTCATTCAAAGTGCGACAGCACTGAAAATTGGCCTGGCCAGGAAGGGGGTAAAAGTGTCCAGTAGGCAAGTGGTTAAGAAGGCAGAGACACTGGAGGAGGGAGTATTTGGAATTTTTCACTATTGAAGAACCACCCTCTCTCCTGTGGAATTTATTTTGAATCTGTAAAATGCCTCACCAAAGAGATGCCCTCCTTCAAAGGGCATTCATGTGAGGAATATTTTCCAGGCAGCTTCAGCTGACAAGGCTTTAAAAGGAAGAAAGAAAATGCGCCTACTAAGTGCAGTATGTAAAATACAATTTATTAGAAAAATAATAAGATTCAGCCAAATGGCTACTCACAGGATAGTAATAAGGTAATGGCATAAAAGAATGTCTGTGGATGTCTGCCTGGGGTATGACACTCAGGTCCTCTGTAGTCTTACGGCAGTGTGGAGCCCCTCCAGTGTTGAAATCGTGGACGATGTTGTCGCATGAGCGGAGGATGAAAGAGCGTGGCAGGGCTCATGCAGGTCCGGAAAGCAGGAAATCAACACACCGCGGCGTGCGGTTCACGCTGGAGCGCAGCCGGCTCAAGGCGACAGGACGTGACAAAGCAGACTCTGGAAGAGCCGGCTGCGCTCCAGCGTGAACCGCGCGCCACGGTGTGTTGATTTCCTGCTTTCCGCACCTGCATGAGCCCTGCCACGCTCTTTCGTCCGCCGCTCATGCGACAACATCGTCCACGATTTCAACACTGGAGGGGCTCCACACTGCCGTAAGACTACAGAGGACGTGAGTGTCATACCCCAGGCAGACATCCACAGACATTCTTTAATGCCATTACCTTATTACTATCCTGTGAGTAGCCATTTGGCTGAATCTTATTATTTTTCTAATAAATTGTATTTTACATACTGCACTTAGTAGGCGCATTTTCTTTCTTCCTTTTACTGCATACAGAGTTCACTTCACTCTATAAAGTGCTGCCAACGGTGTCTATGTTATTCAGATTATCATCATCATATGGACTTTTATCATTTAATTGAGACTTTTTATTCCCTATAATTCATGGTTTATTATATATTATTTTTTGTTTATACTCCTTATCCCTATCAGTGAGTTCTCTGTACCCATTCCTTGCGCCGTCATTTTGTGTTAAATTGACAAGGCTTTAATCCTCAAGATTCTGCACTTGTGAAAAGAAATCAGAACCATCCTTGAAATTTCTGCCATTACTTGTTCCAGGCCATCCACACAAAATAGAAGGGCAGAAGGCAAATATTGTAATTGCTCAGTTAAAGTATGAACGTGGAATACAGGATGGTGTTGGTTGTTCATTGTCCTTGTTCATTGACAGAAATGGCAGAAATAGCTGCTTGCAGAACTGAAACCACAAAACATTACACAGTCAAATACATTTCTGAAGAATAATGACACACTTTTAAATGTCATTATTGTACATATGTACTCACAAAAATCCAAATTCTTTGTCAAAAGATTTTATTGAGTTTACAAGAAAAAAATATAACAAGTATGTTGAATGAACATATTGTGATGAAAGGAATGAAGCTCCATATTACACATGCTAATACCAATACAGAGTACATAAAGATATAATTAGAGATAACCCGGGGGGATAATAAAAAGCTGTATGGGACTATAGTTGAGTCTAGAATTATTAAGTATACCAACAGCGTTTGTTATGTTAGAGCTGAAGAAAGATGATTGTATCCTGTAAGGATGAGAGCTTCAAAATCATAATGGGTAAAGGGGGGAAAAGCGAGGTAAAAGAGAAGCAAACAAAAAAGAAAAAAAGTCGACAAGGTTGAATCGGGAGCCATCATGCATCAGTATTATCATTTTAAAAACGTCTTAAGTTTTCTCAACTCAGCTACCATAAGAACATTGTCATCAAAGGAAGACGGCAAATAGTGCGCCACCCAAGGATGCCATAATTTTTCGAATTTGGGAACCAGATTATTTTCTATAGCCACCATTTTGGCGTAAAGCATGGTATTATTCATCTTTTTCTTCATCTCAACCATAACCAATGACAGGGATTTCCATGCTGTCGCCAGAGTTTGTTTTGCAGCTGTAAGGAGTTGGACAAATAGTTTGAATTGAATGTGCGTTAAGCATTCCGGTTTCAGATTAAGTAGTGCAGTAGTAGGGTCAGGCTTCACTTTCAAATCAAACATTCTAGAAGCAAGTTTAAACACTTCAGCCTTGGACCATTTTGCTGGCCAAAGACCAGGCCACTTTTTGCGATTCAGCACTGCGTCGCTTTAACTGACAATTGCGCGGCCGTGTGACGTGGCTCCCAAACAAAATTTACGTCCTTTTTTTCCCACAAATAGAGCTTTCTTTTGGTGGTATGTGATCACCTCTGCGTTTTTTTTTTGCGCTATAAACAAAAATAGAACGAAAATTTTGAAAAAAAAAATCAATATTTTTTACTAGAATAAATATCCCCAAAAAATATATAAAACAACATTTTCTTTCCTCAGTTTAGGCCGATACGTATTCTTCTACTTATTTTTGGTAAAAAAAAAAAAAATCGCAATAAGCGTTTGATTGGTTTGCGCAAAAGTTATAGTGTCTACAAAATAGGGGGTAATAGCATCTATTAAATAGGGGGTAGTTACGGCATTTTTATTATTTTATTTTTTTTACTAGTAATGGCGGCGATCAGCATTTTTTATCATGACTGCGACATTATGGCGGACACATCGGACACTGTTGACACTATTTTGGGACCATTGTCATTTTTAGTGATCAGTGCTATAAAAATGCACCCATTACTGTAAAAATTACACTGGCAGTGAAGGGGTTAACCTGTAGGAGGCGCTGAAAGGGTTAAGTCTGACCTAGGGAGTGCTTCTGTTAGGGGGCGTGGCTTTCCGTGACACGTCACTGATCACTGTTCCCGATGAGAGGGAACAGACGATTAGTGACATGTCACTAGGAAGGACGGGGAGATGTGTTTACACTAACATCTCCACGTTCTTCAGCTCTGTGACCCAATAGTGGGACTCCCGCGGACAGAGAGTCCGCGGGTCCTGTGGGCGTGGTCACGGAGCTCGCGACAGGGTCGTATATATACGCCTGTTTGCGCAGCCGTGCCATTCTGTCGACGTAAAAAGTTGTGCGGCAGTCGGCAAGCCGTTAAAAAATTCCCTCCAAAAGGTCTGGGCTATTGGGCATGTCCACCAAATGTGTAGGTGTGTACCCAAATCCGAACAGCCACGAAAACATAGTGCAGAATAAGTAGGCATATACTTAGCAATTCTGGCTGGTACCAGGTACCATCGTATAAAGGAAAAAAATGCGCTAGGTGTGTAGTAAAAAATGTGTAAAATATGTAAAGTATTGAAACAAATCTATGACAGATAACCTGCGGCTAAAACACTATAACCCTGATATAGGGAAAACTGGAATATATACAAACAAGTGTAGCGCTGGATAATCAAGTGTGCAAAAAGGGAGTGCCATGACACGCCACGTACACGCAGTGCACATGCGCGAACCGGAACTATTTTGATACTAGCTGAGAGACATTTTTATCCTTGCAAGGAGCTTTTATTTGTATGAGGACTTAGTCCCATCTTTTGTACCTTTTAATAAAACTTTGGAGGAACTTCTACACTATTGGAATTTTTTGTTTTTTTCATTTTGATCAACTTACTGGTTATCCACCGGACACCTGCCCCCGCACCCATGGAAGAGTATACACACTGATGTGTATGGATTGCCTTTTGGATGTCTGCCTGTGATCACGGGCTCAACGCTTACAGCTGACCACATGTGGAAGGAACATCCTATGATCCAGTGAGGACACCACTCTGCCAAGCCTTGTCTGACCCCCCTGAATAAGGGTGGTCGCAGGCTTCTTGGTAAGCTCTTATTTCTACCTAAGGTGGCGGGCTGCACAAGATTTGATCGATTTCACATAGGTCTCTACAGTGTTGTTCTTCACCGGACACTCTCACTTGAACTGTTCACATATTTTACTAAGAACGTCATGTTATTTGGACTTTGCACAATCTCTTAATTTTTGTATTTTTGCACACTTTATTATCCAGCACTACACATGTTTGTATATATACCAGGTACCATTGTGTCATCACTTTATACAGTAGTTCGCTTCCACCGCAAGAATATTGGGGGAGGATGATTTGGTCATCAACCAGATTTGATTCCAATCTGTAGTGTCAAGTGTTTGCTCCAGGTCCGTCTCCCATTTATGGACGTAGGATGGTTTATCTAGGTCAGGTTTGACTAACAATTGGGGGTAGAGGAAAGAAATTAGACCCCTAGTATGGGGGTCTTTCCTACAAATAGATTCAAAGCCAGTGAATTGGGTTAGGGGGTTGTCAGTGTTTATATGAGGAGTGAAAACGTTTTTAATTTGGGGGTACCGGAATAATTCTGATTGAGGTAAGCCAAAGGTCTCACAAAGAGACGGGAAGGAGATAAAAGACGTAGAGGTGACAAATTTATGCATATGTAAGATTTCCAAGGACGTCCATACTCTGAAGGACATGGGGGAAAATCCATGCCGGGTAAAAAGCGGGGTTTTTGAAGAAGGAGAGAAGAGGATTATGCGAAGATTGTAGATGTTGCTTAAATTTGAGTCTATCCCAGAGAGATAAAAAGTGTTTGGTGATGGGGTTGCGTAAACCAGAGTGGTCTTTTGGATGAAGCCAGTAGATTAGAGGTCGATAAGGGATCGCATTCAATTGCTTCAATCGTTAACCATAATAAAATTTTCTGCTTTGCGTGGTATTTGGATAGGCTAGCAATATGTGCTGCCTTGTAATAAGTTGCGAAGTTAGGGAAGCCAAGGCCTCCATTTGTTTGGGGAAGGTATAGTGTGTGTAAAGGTATACGCGGTTTGGAGGACCCCCATACGAGTGTCGTTGCCTTTTTCTGTACTTTTCTTAAGTAGGGATGAGCAGAACACCCCCGGTTCGGTTTGCACCAGAACCTGCAAACGGACCGAAAGTTTGCGCAAACTTTCGAACCCCGTTAAAGTCTATGGGACTCGAACGTGAGAAATCAAAAGTGCAAATTTTAAAGGCTAATATGCAAGTTATTGTCCTAAAAAAGGGTTTGGGGACCCGAGTCCTGCCCCAGGGTACATGTATCAATGCAAAAAAAACTTCAGTTTTTTCGAGAGCAGTGATTTTAAAGATGCTTAAAGTGAAAAAATAAAAGTGAAATATTCCTTTAAATATCGTACCTGGGGGGTGTCTATAGTATGCCTGTGAAGTGGCACGTATTTCCCGTGTTTAGAACAGTCCCTGCACAAAATGACATTTCTAAAGAAATAAAAATCATTTAAAACTGCTTGCGGCTTTAATGTAAAGTCGGGTCCTGGCAATATGGATGAAAATCATTGAGAAAAAACGGCATGGGTACCCCCCCTCCCCCCAGCCCATTACCAGCCCCTTTGGGTCTTGTATGGATATTAAGGGGAACCCTGAACCCAAATTAAAAAAAGGAAAGGCGTGGGGCCCCCAGGTACTGGTACATTTTTAAAGTGTAGCTCCAGCCAAAAAATCAATTTTTAAGCTTTTTGGAAAACATAGGGAAGGGTTATCACCCCTGTAACATATGTTTTGCTGTCTGTGCACCTGTTCAGAAGATTTCACCTCACTCTCTGTCCCAATGACAATTGGATTTAGAAAATTTTGGGTTTTTAGGAAAACAAGGATTGGTGATAAAGCATCAGTGGAGATGAGACACCTTTTTCCCATATTAACTCTTACAGGAGAGAATTTCCATTCCTAGGGGTAGATTTCCTCTCACTTCCTGTTATCTCCCTCCATTTGTAAGTAGGAGTCGTTTGAAACTCAGATGTTTGAAAGTAGGGGCCTGCCCTATGTACTCTGCAGAAATTTGGGCCTTAGGTGTTGGTCTTGCCACAACACTGTAAGCCCTCACAGTTACTCTAGAGCCCCGTACACACGATCGGATAACCTATGGATTTTCGTCTGATGGATTTGTCCATCGGAAATCCGATGAAACTGTTTTTCATCAGTCTTGGCCACGCACCATCAGTCAAAAAACCGACCGTTCCAAACGTGGTGACGTAAAACACTCCGATGAGCCGAGAAAAATGAAGTTTAATGCTTCTGAGCATGCGTCGACTTGATTCTGAGCATGCATGGGTTTTTTAACCGATGGACTTGCCCATAGGCGATCGGAAATTCCCATCGGTTTTTTATCCATCGGAAAATTTGAAAACAAGTTCTATTTTTTACAACCGATGGAAAAAAGACCGATGGGTACCATACACGATCGGTTGGTCTGAAGAAAACCATCCATCGGACGGTTTTCATCAGTCAAACCGATCGTGTGTACGGGGCTTAGGTGGGCGCTGGAACACCCTGCTGTGAACTATTATATCAAGAATTGTAATTACATACCAGTGTTGAACAGTGGCAGAAAAATTGGGCCTTTGGTGGTGGTGTTGCCACAACACTGTAAGCCCTTACAGTTACTCTTGGTGGCCGCAGGGATGGGCCCTGCTGTGAAATATTAGATCAAGAATTGTAATTACATGCCCCTGTTGAAAAATTGGGCCTTAGGCACTGGTGCCACAACACTGCAACCCCTCACAGATACTCTAGTTGGAGCACAGGAATGAGCCCTGCTGCAAAGTATTACAGAAAAAATTGTAATTACACGCCCCTGTTAAACAGGTGCAGAAAAATTGGGCCTTAGCCACTGGTGGCGGTGCCCAGAACCAAAAATGTTCTTACAAGCTATTAGCATGATCATTCAAAAAAATAAAAAATATTCAGTTACATCAGCATCAGGTGCTTGGTAGCTGGTGGTGATCCAACACTGATTAATTTTTATGAAGGTCAGCCAATCGACCAAGTCGGTGGACAGGCGCACCCGGTGATCGGTTACAAAGCCTCCAGCAGCACTGAATGTGTGTTCCGAAAGAATGCTGGATGCAGGACAGGCCAGTAGCTCAATTGTATACTGTGCAAGCTCTTGCCAGTGATCCATCCTCAAGACCCAGTAACCCAGAGAATTTTCAGTGGGAAAGGTGTCCAAGTCTGATCTTGCCCCTAGGTATTCCTGCACCATTTAAAACAGACGCTGGCGATGGTTGCTGGAACCGATCATACCTTGGGGCTGCGGACTAAAAAATTGTCTGAACACATCGGTCAGACGGCCACCTTCTCCACCGCTCCTTCTGTGACTGACCAAAGCCTCTGCAACACATTGTCCAGGACCAGGAATTTGTAACCTCCCAGGCTCTGGGAACGCGTTGCACAAACCTTTCTGCAAGTCCTCCCGAAGATGTTTCATCCTCTGCTCCCTCTGCGACGGCAAGATAAGGTCCGCAACCTTACCCTTGTAATGTGGATCAAGGAGGGTTGCCAGCCAGTAATGATCCCTCTCCTTGATCACACAAATACAAGGATCCTTCCACAGGCTTTGCAGGATCAGGGAGGCCATGCAGCGTAGGTTTGCTGAGGCAATCGGTCCGTAGTCTTCTGGGTCACTAATGACAATATGATCCGCAGCCACCTCCTCCCAGCCACGTACAAGTGCATGGGTTTCTTGGGACTGTAATTGATCCCTTGAAGACTGCTGCTGATGCTGAGTGCTAGGCTCCACCTCCATGCTGACACATCCCTCCTCCTCCTCCTCGGCCCCTTCCTGTGTGATAAGCGGGCCAGCAGGAACACTGTCTGGATAAAAGGGGGCCTTGAGCGGTAAGGAAGTCCTCCTCTTCCTCCCTCTGTTCTGCCTCAAGTGCCCTGTCCATTATTCCACGCAGCGTGTGCTCCAATAGGTGGACAAGAGGGACAGTGTCACTGATGCATGCACTGTCACTGCTCACCATCCTCGTGGCCTCCTCAAATGGTGACAGGACAGTGCATGCATCCCTGATCATGACCCACTCGCGTGGCAAAAAAAAACCAAGCTCCCCTGACCCTGTCCTCGTGCTATATTGGCACAGATACTCATTGATGGCCCTCTGCTGCGTGTGCAGCCGCTGCAGCATGGCCAACGTTGAGTTCCACCTGGTGAGCATGTCACAGATTAGGCGGTTCTTGGGCAGGCTGTATTCCTTTTGGAGGTCAGCCAGCAGAGCACTGGCATTATGACCATCGGAAATGCACACAGTTTCCTGGCCTGCCTCCGGACATCCTGTAAGCCCGGTTACCTGCCCAAGAACCGCTGCACCACCAAGTTAAGGACGTGAGCCAAACAGGGCACATGGGTCAGTTGTCCCTGTAGGAGGGCGGAGAGGAGGCGTGGCGTCAACCACCTGCAGAGCTGACAATCTCTGCCCCAGTGTGGCTCCTGTCCCCCAAGCACACCAGCTCAAGCACCGCATGGCATCTTTTTGCCTGCGTACTTGCGTAGCCCCTTGAACACCTACGGAGCGCCGCTGGTTCCGAGGACAAATCAGCACAGGAAGAGGCCATGGAGGAAGAAGAAGAGGAGGAGGGGGTAGAGGAGAGAGGTGTGTCCGAATCACCACTAGTAGCATTTTGGAAGCGTGGTGGCGAAACAACCTCCAACACTACTGCACCCTGTCCTGCATCCTTCCCAGCTGCCAGCAGAGTCACCCAATGCGCCGTGAAAGATAGGCAACGTCCCTGTCCATGCCGGCTGGACCATGAGTCAGTGGTAATATGCACCTTGCCGCTGACCGCCCTTGTCCAGCGAGGCCAAGGCATTGCCTTCCACATCCTGTTAGAGAGCCAGAATCGCCTGGCGTTTGGGAACCTGCCACTGAGGAACCGCACATTCCACAAACCAACTGAAAAGGCAGCAGTTGAAGTGCTAGCAATTTAGTCAAGCTAGCATTCAACCGCTGGGCATGTGGATGACTGGGAGCGAACTTTTTTCGGCGGTGCAGCAGCTGGGGCAGGGAAATTTGCCTGGTACAATCTGACGTTGGTGTAACGATAGCAGATTGCCCGCAAGTACTTGGCAGTGACACGCCTAATTCTACACCTTCATTCCTCTCAGTGCAGGTTTCTGAGAGGACTGAAGGTATAGTGGGGTTGGAGATCCCAGCTGAAGAGGAGCAAGGAGAGGTCCACTTTGTTATTTGGTGTGGGTCTTTTCTGTACGCTTGCCAATGGACTGCATGGCAGGTCGACATATGTCTGGTCAAGCATGTGGTGCCCAAGCGGCTGCTGTTTTGGCCACGCGAGATACACTCCAGACATATGTTGCAAATAGCAAAGGTGCGATCTGATGGTCCCTGGAGGGCATCCTGCCTCGTTGGAGCTGTACCTCCTCCTCTCTCCTATCAGGCACCAACGTAGAGTCAGTGACCTCATCATCCCCTTCCTCCTCATCACTGGAGAAAACCTGGCAGTATGCTGCAGATGGGGAACATGACTATTAGTTTGCTGTCCTTCTTGGGCACCCCCTCTCTCTGGGCTCACGTTACGGACTTCCTCAAGCTGGGTACCATCATCAGAGCCTTCAAAACGCTGTGCATCCTCCTGCAGCATGTACCCAACACTGTGGTCAAACAGTTCGGAGGACTCCTCAGGAGGACAAGGTGGGGCTAGGGAAAGAGTGACTGATTGAGCCGAGGGAAGAGGCCGCTTTGGCTGACAAAGTACCCTGAGGCTGGATGAGAGGATGAGGACGGCTTGGTCATCCACTCTACCAACTCTTCAGCATGTTGCGGCTCAACGCGGCCAGCTGCCGAAAAAAAGGACAAGCGTGCCCCACGGCCACGTGCTGATGAGAATGCACTGTGTCTACGTCCAGCACTGTTGCCTCTAGACATAGAGCCTGCTTGCTCTCTTTTATTGGCCTGTGTGTGTCTGCCTCTCCTTGTTGGCCTTCCAGACATACTTTATTTGATGTATTAGAATAGGTAGGTACACAAGGAATTGTCTGCAGTCAGCTTTAGCTGCACACTGTGGCCAGTATACAGTACACTGACTGAAAATACTGCAGCTGCCTGCCTGTGGTATTATTAGGAAGAGAACACCAGCAATTGTCTTCAGTTAGCTTTAGTTGCACACTGTGCACAGGATACAGTACACTGACTGAAAATACTGCAGCTGCCTGCCTGCCTGCCTGCCTGTGGTATTATTAGGAAGAGAACACCAGCAATTGTCCGCAGTTAGCTTTAGTTGCACACTGTCCACAGGATAAAATACACTGACTGAAAATACTGCAGCTGCCCATACGTCACACAGAGGCACACATGCATGGATTCACATACTCACATATACACAGAATATACACATATACACAGAAGAACGTGCAATTTTCTTAGGTGAGAAAGGTAAAAAAAAAAATATTTGTTTTTGTAGTACACAAACATTCACTATAATCACAATCATAAAAGCAATACAACAAAATCACAAGATTGATTTTTTTTTTTTTTAGGTTTTCTTTTATTTATTTTTTTCCTTCTAGGGATATACACACTTAGTTCCCTAGGAGTAATACGTGGGCAGACACAAGGTGGATCAGCTTGGACCCGGCTGGGGGGCGAGGGGGGTTAAGAGAATAGAGGATGATGGTACTATTGGGATGGGGCATTATGCCCCCATTTCAATAATCAGGACAGATGCCTTCTATATTGTATGTTTTTTTTTTTGATGATACGTCCTGAATGTGGTTTAAGAATCAGAATCATATTTTTGTACAAACAGCCCTCACACCTTGAAAATGACAATTAATACTATGTGATGATATTAGTTTGAACAATAAGAATAAAAGAAAAAGGAGGGCACAGACAATGGGGAGGAACAGAGAGTATGAGTGTCATGATGGAGTTCTGCTGAAATACCTATAGGGAGGGGGTATATAGGAATTATGGAGGGTTGGGGGGGGGGGGCTTTTGCCAGGAGGTGGGGGGGGTTTGGGGGGTTTTTCTTTTTTTTTTCAACTTCCTGCAACTTTCCCTAAGATAAGAGAAGACAAATATCCTTGTAGGAAATAGGAATATATGAAATATAGTTTAAGGGATGGGGTGTGGAGGTTGGGGGTTCCATACCACAACACACCCATAATTTATTTTCCTTTTTTCTTTTGGTCCTTCTTGCTGACTCTTTCTGAAGACTGTGGGAGTCAGAACAAGGGCCAGGAACTAAATAATGGTGGGATGAATGAAAAAGATAATGGCCTGGGATCAATTTGCACAAATGCATACTGAGATACAGTAGGAGGAGCTGGAGGAGGGGTCGGGGACTACTCTCTTGGGTTCATGCCCAACCAATCCCCCCCAGTAGGTCAACACTCAGTTAGGGGGTAAGGGAATAGGAGTGTTTAAAGCTAAATAGCTTTGCATATCTGTGGGGAGGAGAGGCTGTAGCACCACCTCGCCATTTGATATTAGAGATGGGGGTTTTTTTTCCCCCTTTTTTCTTTTCTTTTTTTTTTGAGGCGCCGCTCTCTCTCACCAGTGCCCTAGTATTCAGTCTCTATTTCTTGTTTCCGGATATAGCCTCGCACAGGTTGATAAGAAATGGACGCTCTATCGATGGTGTCAATCAATGCGAAGGGGTTGAATACTCCAGAAAAGAGACGGATACTTTTGCAGGAGTTGAAACGAGCAGGGAGTGACATAGCATTTGTTCAGGAGACACACTTTAGAGAAGGGGGTCTTCCCTTCCTTAGAAATAGATCCTATCCGATTGGATATCATGCTACTAACCCGGTGGCAAAGAAGGGGGGGAGGGGGAGTATCTAATCTGATGTCAAGCAAGATTCCATGGTTATGTATGGACTCCCTGGTGGATGCCGAGGGACAATACCTGATCTTCAAAGGCATGATTGGGAGATTAGTGGTAACACTGGCCTCCTATGCCCCTAATACACAACAGGATGTATTTTTGGGGAAATTTCTGGATAAACTTATGGGATTTCAGGAAGGACAGTTGATTTTGGGGGGCGATTTGAATATCCCACTGGTTCCCAGTGTGGATACCTCTTCCGGAAGCTCAGTGGCTTCGTCGGGCACCCGGGAACGGATCTTGAGGCTGATACAGAAAGCAAGGTTAATAGATGTATGGTGACTGACACATTCTGGAGAGTGAGACTATTCTTTCAACTCCACCCCCCATAAGACATACTTCTGTATAGATTACTATCTTATTCCACATAACCAGTTGCTTGCAGTTAAAAAAGCAGAAATAGGGAAAATTTCCTGGTCAGACCACGCACCAATTTTTTTTAAATACACACTGACAGATTTCCAACTTCCCGGGTCGGCGACCTGGAAGTTGAATGTAAGTCTTCTACAAGATGCTGTAGTGCTGGAGGACGTCCAGAGAGAAGCAAGGTGGTACTTCCAGACCAACGACACATCAGATTGTGATCCAGGAGTGGTCTGGGAGGCCCACAAGGTGGTGATAAGGGGAGTACTAATGAAACACGGGGCAAGGATTAAGAGGGAAAGAGATGCAAAATTAACATCTCTCTTGGCAGACATCTCATGTCTAGAAGCTTTATACAAACGGAGTCCTAATCCAGGTTTGGAAAGGGACCTGTTGGCAACACGCAGACCGACTACAGAGCTACTTCTGCATAAAGCAAAGAGGGCAATACAGACAGGCAGGAGACAGAATTATGAATTTGGTAACAAGTGTGGGAAGCAATTGGCTGGCTCACTGAGGGAGCAACAATCAAAAACCTATGTACCAATGATCATAGGTGTGGGAGGTGAAAAACATAGGCTCCCTAGAGAGATAGCACAACGGTTTTGAGACTTTTATACATCCTTGTATAATTTGCAATCAAGTTCTCAGAACCAAACCGCAATGGATGAGTATATAGCAACTTCAGGTATTTCTAGTTTGATGCCAGCGGTAAGTAAGGAATTGGAAAGGCCAATCACTTTAGAGGAAATTCAGGAGGCAGTGAAAGAGGGGAAAGGAGGTAAATCACCGGGTCTGGATGGTTTTACCATTCAATATTATAGACTCCTTCTCCCTATTCTAGGACCATATCTTGTAAAAATGTTTAATGGACTAGGAGACAAGCTCTTTCCATACAGAATCTCTGAAAGCTTTGATTGCGGTCATACCAAAAGGTAGGTAAGGATCCTGGCAACGCGTCTGCAACAGCACATACCCGGCCTGGGCCATAAAGACCAGGTAGGGTTTGTGCAGACGCAGGAAGCCCGGGACAATAGGATTAAGAGTCTGAACTTGATCCATTTGGTGGGCACATCCGGAACCCCATGTTTCTCCTGGGGACAGATGCAGAAAAAGCTTTTGATCGTATGAACTGGCAATTCATGTTCTCGGTACTGACACATGGGGCTCGGGAATAAGATGCTACAATGGATCTTGAGCAACTATACCCACCCTACCGCCCAGGTTAAAGTGAATGGTGTATTGTCCCCACTTTTTAAGTTATCCAACGGGACAAGACAAGGGTGCCCGTTGTCCCCACTCTTATTTGCCCTGTCTGTAGAGCCCTTACTGAGCAGGATTTGACGGACCCAGATATCAAGGGGGTGTCGGTGGGAGGCATAGAGTATAAGATATCAGCTTATGCGGATGACATGATGCATAACTTGACCAACCCATTGGTATCCCTTCCCAACCTGCTCCAAGAAATAGAGACATACGGAGATTTATCAAATTTTAAGATCAATTACGTAAAATCTGAAGCAATGGGAGTTGCGATCCCCAAGGAAGAACTGAATACCCTGAAATCTAATTATAAATAAAAATGGACAGATCAAGCCCTGACGTATCTAGGGACCTCCATCCCGGCGGATCTTTCACATATATACAAGCTCAATTTTTTACCACTTTTATCTAGAGTGCGGATCCTCCTGGATGGATGGCAGTAAGGGTTATATTCATGGTTTGGGAGGTGCAATATTATTAAAATTAATATTTTGCTGAAATTCCTATACCTTTTTCAGACTCTCCCCATTGCTATACCCCAATACTTTTTCAAACAGATAAATCCCTTTTCAGTAGATTCATATGGGCAAATAAACATCCAAGAGTTAGGGGATCTTTGTTGTCGCTACCTAAACGATATGGAGGTGTGTCTGCTCCAGACATATACAAATATTAACAGGCAGCCTTATTGACTCGCGTGATTGATTGAAGCCGACATAGTGAGGGGAAAAGTTGGTCGGCGATAGAACAAGCCCAGTGTAGTGGTTTACTTCACCGAGCTGCATGGTGCTATAGGGACCTTCCGAAATGTATTAAGACTCATCCATTGATAGGTCCTACTCTTCGGTTGGGACATGGGTTATTTGCGAAGGGGAAACTATCAACATTAGACTCACCCCTTTTCCCCATCTTAGGGAACCCACAGTTGGGACCAGGACAGAATAAAGGACCTTTTAGTAAGCTGTTAGAACAGGGGCTCTTTCAAGCCTCCCATTTTGTGAAAGCAGGTGCATGGCCCTCGATACAGGAGATAATAGGATTTACATTCTATCAATTGGATTTTTGGAGGGCACTGCAACTGAGACATTTTCTTGACACTCTGAGTTTACCAAGTAGATATGAATGAACGTTAACAAAGTTTGAGGAGTATTGCAATGGGAGTGGTACCCTGTGGCATGCTATTTCTAAGTATGCTGAATACACCTGCTGAGGATTTTCGATTGCCCTTTTTTGGGAAGTGGGAGAGGGAGCTGGATAGGGTTTTCACGGAGGAACAAAAGGATAAAATATTATGTAACATGTTTGAATACTTGGTCTGTATAAGAACGCAGGAGATGAATTTTAAGATACTATCGCAGTGGTACCTTACCCCAGCCTTCCTAAAGAGATGTTACCCAGGCATACCAGATGAATGCTGGCGGTGTGGGGGAAAAGGAACGTTAATACACATTTTTTGGACTTGTCCCAGAATACAGAGTTTTTGGAAGGAGGTCCGGGAAATTGCGCAAAAGTTTAGAGAGGAGGAGATGCCAGAGGATCTGACTTTTTTTCTACTACAGGACACGGATGTCGCGGTTAAACGGTATAGGAAGTCGATCCTTTGTCATCTCCTAAACGCAGCAAGAGCACGTATCCCAGTGATGTGGAAGCAGACCCAGCCACCGTCAGTAGGGATGTGGCTCAAACGTGTAGAATATCTGAATATGATGGAGGATTTGGTTTGGACCTCTCGGCAGAAATGGGGGGTTTATCTGGAGACATGGTCGGCATGGAGCCTTTTTAAATATTCAGAGGAGGGGAAGACTCTTATAGATTTAAACTGAACGGATGCTATTGGGCTTGGGCCTGGGGGGTGCGAAAGAGAGAGAGCGGGGCCTTAAGCTTTTTTTTTTGGGGGGGGGGATAGGACAAGTTGAAACAAGGAATGTTGCAATGAGACAGGAGAATAGAAAAGGGATCGAAAGCCCCCCTCCAGCTTGGGGCTAAGATGTGGGGCCTTGAGGCGAGTAACACCTGGGCGATAGGTGGTTATTAATATGAAGAATTATGGATGTTGCATATTATGGTATATTATATTTAGTAGACAAGGGGACGGTGTGTGATGTAAAAAGTACATAAAATGTATTTTGTGATGCTTGTTTTTGCATATACCTGTGATGCTTGTTCTTCTCCTTTGCTTGCTGTTTGTTTCAAAACAAAATAAAAATGTTAAATATGAAAAAAAAAAGAAAATACTGCAGCTGCCTGCCTGCCTGTGGTATTATTATGAAGAGAACACCAGCAATTGTCTGCAGTTAGCTTTAGTTGTACACTGTGCACAGGATAAAGTACACTGACTGAAAATACTGCAGCAGCCTGCCTGTCAGTATATTAGGAAGAGAACACCAGCAATTGTCTGCAGTTAGCTTTATTTGCACACTGTACACAGAATACAGTACACCGACTGAAAATACTGCGGATCTAGCTAAACTGAATACAGTGTGTATATATATATACACACACACACACATACATACATACATATATACATATACACACACACACACACACACAACTCATAGGATGCATATATATACTGCATACACTGACCAAAGCTAACTCAATCGCCCGCCTGCTCTATCTAACTGAAATGAAATGACAATCTGACTATCTCTCTCTGCCGCAAGACACTACACAAGGCCGACACGCAGGCGGCCTTATATAGTGTGGGGCGTGTACCTACTCCCCTGAGCCATTATTGGCCAAAGGCACTCTTCCTTTGGCCAATTATGGCTCTCTGTGCTGACGGCGCTGTGACTGGCCAAAGCATGCGTGTCATAATGCATGCTTGGCCAATCATCAGCCAGCAATGCACTGCGATGCCGCAGTGAAATATGGGCCATGACGCGCCACTCGAATTTGGCGCAAACAGCCCATAATGTTCGAAATTCGGCGAACGGCCTAACAGCCAATGTTTGAGTCGAACATGGGTTCGACTCGAACACAAAGCTCATCCCTAGTCTTAAGTAATAAGTGGGAATTGGGATTGGTAAGACTCTAAACAAGTATAATAGTTTGGGCAGGATTGTCATTTTTATTGCATTGATTCTCCCAAACCATGACAATGGGAGGTGGGACCAAAGTTTCAACAGGTTTGTCACATTTCTCAGGATTGGAGGATAGTTAGCTGAGAAAAGATCCGAAATAGAGGCTGTAAGATGAATTCCTAAATATGGGATTGATTTCTCTGCACAGGTAAATGGGAGCCCAACTTTTGCTGAGTTTAGTTCCATATTGGAGAGGGATATATTTAGTGCCAAGCACTTCTTAGGGTTAATTGTTAGGCCGGAGAAAGCAGCAAACCTGTTGAGAATGGGAAAGAGAATAACAGAATATCATCTGCAAACATACCAAGCTTATGCTGAAACCCCCCTAATTCTATTCCAGTTATTGTGGGGTCTGATCTGATTAGTTGGGCAAGTAGTTCAATTAAAATGGCAAATAAAAGGGGGGAGAGTGGGCATCCCTGTTGTGTGCCTCTTTCTATATTGAAGGAGTCAGACTTCTAACCTGCATACTTAATGTATGCTCAAGGTTTGTTGTACAATGCAGCAATCCGTTTTATGAAGTGCGGGCCAAAACCCCACTTCCGCAGGGAGTATTGTAAATAGGGCCAGGAAACGGAATCAAATGCTTTCCTAACATCAAGGGAGAGAAAGCAAGAAGGGATGCGGCGAGTTTTAGCAAAATGTGCTAAAAGGACTGCTCACGATGTATGAGATTGCCTATGATCCCGTTAAGGCAGGTCGCTAAGATTTTTGCTAGTATTTTGATATCCAAGTTTAACAAGGCTATAGGGCGGTAGTTTGTACAGGATGTATCAGAATGAGGCTTGGGGATCATACAAATAATTGCTGTTAATGATTCCTGTCTAAAGGATTTACCCTCTAATAAGACACTAAAGGCTTCGGCCAAGATAGGCAAAAGGATTTCTGTGAAAGTGCGATAATATATGGCAGAGTAACCATCTGGGCCTGGCCTTTTGTTTGTTTTTACCACTTCAATAGTGTTAGTTACGTCTTCCGCTGCGATGGGTACATCAAGTTGAGTCCTTTGGGCATTAGATATCTCAGGTAAGTTTGAAAAGGAGTCCCCCTCATTAGGATTAAATTTGTTTGTTGCCGAGTATATAGAGGCTAGGTGGGAACAAAATTTATGAACAATTTTAACAGGGTTGCTAGTGTATATGTCATTTGACAATTTAAGTCTAATTGGTTTAAATTATTTGTTTACTGACTTGAGTGCACGTGCCAGATAGGTACCAGCCTTGTTGGATTTCATATAAAAGGCATGTCTAGAACGGCGTAGGAATTTATCAGCGGATTCTGTGAGGACTAGGTCGCATTCCAGACAGGCTTTCTCTAAGCGGGTTTTCGCGGCTGGGGTAGGGTCATCTTGAAAGGCTATGGAGGAAGAGTTGAACTCGGATTCTAAATTTCGTGCAAGATTTCTGCGTTCCCGCTTGAATATTGCAGATTGTTGCTGAAATATTCCACGCAACACGGGTTTATGTGCTTCCCAGAGTGAAAGTGGGGAGATGTCCAGACTAGTGTTATGAATTAAATATTCTTTTAGGGCCTGCTCAATTGTTAGACGATGAGATGGGTGTTTGAGTATAATATTTGGGAGGTACCAAGTAGGATCATGTGCTTTGGGAATAGTGGATGCAATAGTAGTAAAAGCTGCATTATGGTCGGACTACGGGACGGGGATTATATTTGATGAAAGTAATTCTGGTATCATACTTGTAGATAGAAATATGTGGTCAATGCAAGTGAATGTTTGATGTGGATAAGAGTGATAGGTCTATTTTCTTTTAGTCGGTTTTCCTTCTCTCCAAGAGTCGACTAAGTTGTGTTTGGAGAGGAGCTGAGGGAGAGACATCTTAGTTGGGTTTCGAGGTGGGATGTAGGGTGATTTGTCCAGAAATGGGAGGAGGACCTGGTTAGAATCCCTGCACACGATAATTGTTCCCATCTTGTGTGCAGACACTACTTGTAGAAAGTGAAAGAAAGGGAGTGGGCTGTTTATTGGGTGCATAATACGAAACAGTAACCGCTGTGTTCATTATGTAACCCAAAATAATTAAGTAACGCCCTTCAGGATCTTTGATTTCAGAATGAAGGGTGAATGGGGTGGAGCGATGGAAAGCTATGAGAGTTCAACTCTGCTTGGTAGTGGCTGAGGCCGTAAATATTTGCGGATAAAAGGAGCTTAAATTTTTTGGAGTTGAGCTCACTGTGAAGTGTGTTTCTTGTAAACACACTATGTGCGCCTTCCTTGCGTGAAACGAACGGAAGGCTCTAGTACGTTTCTGCGGTACATTGAGACCCAGGGATAAAATGTTTAAAGGTGCCATGGTAGCAGAGCTAGGAAATGGTACTTACAAATTATCATTAATTTTTGGCCGTAGGATTCAACCTGTGTAGACATGGAGGAAGACAAGTAGCAGGGGAACCCAGGATAGTCTGAAGTAGAGAGAAAATAGAAAACGTGAGATAATAAAATATACTTTTAGAATAAATATGTCAAAAAAATCAAAAATAACCTGTGAAAAGGGGTACAACCCCCCATCAGGGGAAAAAGGGCCTTTGTCGAGCTCCCACATATTATGAGTGGGAAACTGAGGGAGGCAAGGTAGGGCACATGGAACATCCGCGTGTGAGAGAAGAGCCTTATGAACAAAAACATCATGAAGATGTATAGTTGTTAGTCCGTAAGGCACTACGGAAATGCTGCTCTAAATGCTCTGGATGTTCCTAAAAGGGAAAAATATGAGATACATATGACATCTACCGGCATAAGATCAAACTTGTCTAATGTGGAGAGGGGGGAGGGATGTGGAGAGGGGACATGAAGGGGACTGTGAGTTAGGAAGGGGGAAAGTGAGCATTTAGAGCTATAACAACCCAAATTTAGTGGGTCAACTTAACCGATGTAAAGATACTATTAAAGCACTGGGGGTACAATTGGGTTTCACATAGACTGGCTGGGAACAAACACCATTTTATGTTTAACCCAATTAACAAAAACAAGTAACATTTTTTAAGAGACAAAACTGAATCCTGAATTTGTGATGTTTGCTTGAATCTGAATAATTTTAGATGTTTAACTAAGGACTTGCATATTGTCACGAACAGGTGTGACCAGAATCATGTGAACTGCGACAGAGGACACCAAAACATATATAAGTGAATATTTAAGTTTATTTAAAGATGAGCGATAACAATATAGAAACACCTCCAATACAAACAGTGAACAACCAACCAGACAGTAACCCACAAACAATAAATAAACTATATACAATAGAAGGGAAGTACCACAATCTAAAATTTAGCCAGGCCAGGGTCATTCACAGGAGATCAGCAGATGGGGGCAAGGAACAGGACAGGACAGGGAGAAGGTGGATGGGATCAGGCTGCAGGGCAGGGATGCAAGGTAACAGGAGGGACAGGATCAGGATCAGATGCACAGGGTAACAGGATCAGTACACAGGTTACAGAATCAGGTTCACATGTAGCAGGTATGGATCAGGGCACAATGAAGATACCAAGACAAGCATGTGAATGCTTGCCGGGTATTTATACACACACCTGTAATCAGATTTAAGTGACGCCTGATCGCAGGAGGTGATGTCTGCTCCACACTGTCAGGAGACACCCACTGGTGGACATTGGTACTGCGGGCCAAAGATCTAACAGTGCCACCAGCAGGTGAAACCTTTCATGACAGCTCCTGACTGTTAAGAGACACCTGCTGGTGGACACCAGCACTGTGATCCACAGGACCGACAGCGCCACCAACGGGTGAAACCTTTCCTGACACATATTATATCGGAGTGCCGAGGCACAACATGATATGTCACATCGTTTTGGGTAGTGAAGAACGTTTTATCCAAAATTGTATTCAGCCTGTGGGAAAAAAAGTAGTATGAACTACTTGTAGAGGTAAAAGGGTCAGGCAAAGCATAGATCTTTCAAGGATTGTTCCTAGACTAAGAGCATAGAGGAGTGTTCCAAGGAGTTATGCTGTCAGTCCATAGAATCTTTCTGATCCAGAGGTGGGGAGGCAAAGCGACCTCGCTTATGGGAATGATGGTTTCCATTTTTCCCTAAGGACTGGGATGAGTTGGGTAGAGATGAAGAAAAAGCTGATCTTCTGTGTTTAGTGGAAGTGTTAGGTGGGGCGTCGACCAGATGTACAGTAGGTCTTGAAGGGCCTTCTGAAGCTCCTCTGATGACCTGCAGGTGTATTTGGAGCACAGGTGGGTAAAGCGAATGGAGAATGGGAAACCCCATTTATAGGTAATGCTATGCCGTTGCAGCTCCATAAGCTGAGGCTTCATTGCACGTCTTTTGGATATGTTAGTTGGGAAAGGTCAGCAAAGAGTTGATAATTGTGACCCTGGAAGATTAGGGCGTTTTCCTCTCTAGCAGCCGCCAGGAGCTGCTCTTTCGTTCGTCAATGGAATTTCGCAATTATTTCGCGTGGAGGGCCATACTTGTTTTGGACATAAGGGCCCGGTGGGGACTGTCCATTTCCAGGTATACCCTGTAGTAGTTCCTGAAATAGAGCTGTTATGGTAGAATGCAGGTCTGTTATTGTTTCAGGTATGCCCCTGATACGCAAATTGGAACATCTGGCACGGTTCTCATAATCTTCCAATCTAGTCTGCAGTGTTCAGTTCTCCTCTTTGAGGTGTTCCATTTCAGTTGTGTAATCTTGTGCAGAGTTTTCAATCTCATCTACTCTGAGTTCCAATGTTGCTGTGCGGTTACCCAGCTCCCTTATTTCTTTTGTGAGGCTGCTATTTATTTGGTCAGATGTCTGCTGTAATGCTCTGTGTAGCATTTTCCCAAACGGTTTCAAAAGAGTTGGGGAAGCAGAAGATTCTTGTAGAGATTTCTGTGATAGAAAAAGTTCTGTGTCTGACTCACCAGGGGAGACAGGCTGTGTCAGCTTTGGCTTGTGAGAGCACGCTGAGGTGCTGGAGGCTGAGGGGCCGGCGCCATTTTAGCTGCGGCCGTGACTGCGTCCCTCCAATGGAGGGGTTTTTAATATTCGTGCAGTTACCAGCCAGCACCATATTTGTGCACAGAACGACGCTCCAGGCTCCTGGGAGCTAGCGAGAGAAGTTGTGGGGGTTTACAGCCGGCGGACTCACGGCGAACGGCATGCTTCTCTCCCCTCACAGAGCGGAGCTCTAACAGTGCATGTCCGCCCTGTTAGACTCCGCGTTTGCGCCCCCCACAAATCTAAATTCCTCAACAGTACCAAGCTATACATACTATTTGTACCATAACAACCACTCATTGCAATCACGTTCAGCAAAATGGAAAACACCATAGACTGAAATATTGCCCCACCCTGTAGCTTCAGTATCTAGCCAGTTGCATATGAGACTATACATACAGGTATTTGTATGTATATACACAAGCACTACAATAGCAATCTATCCAGAACTAAATCAGTTAGAGCCAAGCCTGGCACTGACCATCCACCCACTCCAAATTCTGTCAAACCTAGATGAAACTCCCCAGTGTTGGCAGATCAGACGTTCACAACGTAACATTGCACCCATCTCAGTCACCCACATCTCCAACGTAGGAGGGGACTGAGAGATCCAGTGCTGCAGTAGGAGTTTCCGGGCCTGGACAAACACCCTGGACACTGCCGTTCTGACATAGGAATCATGTATAATATCATCCAATATGCCCAGTATGCATGGCTTTCGGGTCTAAGGGTATCGATAATAAAGAAAAAAAAAAGATAGATGGGCAACATGCAGGCAGGGTGTGTAACACAGCAAATAACCATAGAAACAAGAAAACTAAAAATTGTGTACACCCAAAAGGCTACCTCATCACATTTATTAATCATATGCAAAAATAGTACATATAAAAACAGCAGAGACCATGTAGCGAACACTTTCCAGTCCTATACCTCCCCCACCTCCCTCCCAGAAAACCCTACAAACACCACCAATTTTGAAGCAGCACCCCTCACACCCCCTGATGTACTGCATCCTGCATTGCCTGTTTACATAATACCACTTACCTGACGGATTTACCAGAGGCTCTTGGGATAATCCCACTTTACTACAGCCTGCTGCTCTGCACCTGTCTTATGCTCTATGATGTCAGCAGCTGGGATTATCTACAGGATATATTGAACACCCGTACTAGTCACACAGGACACCTGTAAGGACTTCCACTGTACTTGCCTGCTGAACTAACTGGCTGTGAAGTTCTCTGGCTATTTATACTAAGGAATATGGACCATCGAAACAACATAAAATGGCTGCTGAAAAACCACGGAACAGTGAGTAATATATACACACAGACAGACCAACCATATCGGCAGCCTTTTGGTTGTACACAATTTTTCATTTTTTTCGTTTCTTTAAGGGTATCTATCGTTGATAAGCACTGTTAAAAAGGAAGTAAACCCTGATGGGTTTTCTGGGGGGGGGGTTCAGCAGCAGGTACTAAGTAAAAGTATTTTTAAATAACACAAATTGCGTCAAATTCATAAAGACTGGAAAAGGAAAAGCAATGTGTTGCTCATAGTAAGCAATCACATCCTTGATCCTCTTAAGAATTGAACCGGATTTCTGTTTTGCCTTCTTCCAGTTTTTATGAACATTGCCCAGTGGGATTGGTGGTGCACTGTAATAGCCAATCTTACTGGGCAGGTGCAAAGGGGGACCATCTTGTGGAAGGCAGCACACTCACTTTTTTACACTGCATGCTAGGCAAAAGAAGTGGTACTGTGCAAAGTCCATACATACAGAACATACCTCCCAACTTCCGAGCTTGAAAATGAGGGGCAAGAGAGGCAGTGATCTGCGCCGATGCCAAAAAGTGGGTATGGCCAAACATAATAGTGGGAGGGTCTTAAGGGACATGGTTAAACAAAACCTGGGCTATAAAATATGCTGAGGCCGAGTCTTCCATAATTGCTGTTGTGTTAGCCTATTAGGCCCTGACTGTTTACATGTAGCAATTTGGGGTCGTGGGCAGAAATCGCTGTGATTCTGTCCGCAAATTCCAAATCACACTGCAATGTTGCCAAAACGCAGCACATGCGTTTGTGTTCCATTCATTTTTAGTGGCACCAAAACACGGTGTGGTTTTGGATGCTTGTTGTGCGGTAAATCGCTCAACAATCACAGCAAAAAGACACCACATTGTGGTGCCAGTAAAAATGAATGGAACACAAACATGGGCTGAGTTTTGCCAGCATTGCAGTATAATTGGGAATCAGGGCGTGGTGGCGGGCAGAATAACAACAATATTCTGCCCACGATCCCAAATCGCTACAGGTGTCTAACAGGCTACCACAACAGCAATTATGGAAGACTCAGTCCAGCGTCTCAATCACCAACTTTGCCAACAGTTGCCACAATCACAGATACCAGTAGAATGACAGGAATAAATTCTGCAGCACTGCAGTTCTAAGCTTGCCTGACTGAGGAGGACACAAGGGAAAGAGGGACACACCTAATAACCTGGGATGGACTAGGTGGGTCAATGGACAGCAGCAGCCAGCAGCACTTCAGAACATCATCCATGTCCACGTGGCAGGCTGGTGGCTAACAGCACCCTGGAGGGTCCAGCTCCTCACCCAAACGGCAGTCAAAGGTGAGAAGTGGCACTGCAAGGAGGTGGAACCAAAGGAAATAGAGAGGATTGATGGGCAGTTAGGCTCCGGCCACTCCCACTCTGCTCAGTGCTGCCTCCTGTCCTGGTGGCTGGACAAGTCAAGAAGACATGATCTCATATAAAGGAGCCTGGAGGCACTGAGGTGCAGAGGTGGAGCAGCAAGAGCCAGGACTCTCTTTAAAATTAAATGGACCATGGGCAAACATTTTCAAAATGAGTTTACTGCGGCAGATCTGGCAGCGATTGCGATTGGTTGTCAGAGGTTACAGCACACATTATGGCTCACTGATTAGTTGCTAGAGGTTACAGCTCATCATTTCTGCTTGCTGAGTGGTTGCTAGAGGTTACTACACATCATTACTGCTCACTGATTAGTTGCTATAGATTACTGCTCATCATTACCGCTCACTGATTGGTTGCTAGTGATTATAGCAGTGTGACAAAGTTCTGTTAAGCATCCCGGGAGAGAAGTGGGCATGACCAGATTGCGTAAAAATAATGGCCTAAGCCCCCATTCACATTGGAGCAACTTGTTTACCTGTCCAATCAAATGACAAGTCGCACCCTATTGCCGGCAATGGCCATGTTCAAATGCCGCACCGATCTGAAAAAGTAGTTCCTGCACTACTTTTGATGATTTCAGGTGCGACTTGCATAGAGATCTGTACATGAAGCCGCACTGATGTCTTCCAAGTCACACCTGAAATTTTAATTGTGTGATTTCTAAAGAAGTTGCACGATTTCAAATTCACAGTCAATGTGATTGGGGACTCAAAGGGGATGATTAAACAGAACCACCCCTTTACCACCTACCTCTAAAAGTATATAGCAGCTGTATCATTGACTACACATTGCCGTAACATCGATGCTTGGCATCACAGTGTCGCAACCCAACATGTCAAGTTTCACAGGCGGCGTCCCAGTTAAACTTTCCCATTGATGTCACAGTTGCCGCATCCACAAGCCAAATGCACAGAAAATCAGAGACTGCGGATGGATTACAGGATATAATCATAGACTGCGGATGGATTACAGGATATAATCATAGACTGCGGATAGATTGCAGGAGATAACCAGAGACTGCGGGTAGATTACAGGAGATAACCAAAGACTGCGGATCGATTACAGGAGATAACCAGAGACTACGGATTGATTATAGGAGATAACCAGAGACTGTGGGTAGATTACAGAATTTTACCAGAGACTGCGGGTAGATTACAGGAGATAACTAGAGACTGCGGATAGATTATAGGAGATAACCAGAGACTGCAGATGTAACATACTACAGGAGGTGATCAAGTAGCCATTTATAAAATGTTACCTTTCAGCAATGCACAGCTATACAGGGGGGTAAACAGGGAGGGTTTAGCATAACAGTGAGGCATATATATATATATATATATATATATATATATATATATATATATATATATATATTGTGACAGCAGGAAGGTAAAGTCACCTGGTTGCATCCAGGGGGGTAGATATATTTCGCCCAGATTCAGGCTTTACGCCGACTTATACAACTAGGTGGAGAGTTGTATAAGCCCAGCTGAGGCTAGTAGGCTCATGGATGACTCATACCTCTAGGGAGAGTGCTGGGCGTCGTGCAGACAGGGAGTTGATGAGACCAGCTGAAGCTTGTCAGCTCATTTAGGCCTCTATAAGAACTCCCAGCTTCATTAGATGTTAGCTCATGCCTGGAACCAGACCTGTGTGGACTGTCTAGGGAGAGTGAACCCCTGTGCGGTGAGACAAAGCCTGTGTGGCTATTTGCTTGGACATTTAAAACCAGGGACTTAGGGACTAGGACAGCACTAGGCTGATCCCAGTTGTTAGTTAGGAAACCTGTATGTTTAGTCAGAGGTCAAGTTGACCAGGATTTATTTTATTTATGTTTCTTTTGCTTTGCTGTGTTTTGTCACTGTAAATAGAAAATAAACCGCACCTTTTTGATTTTGAAAACCACAACCTCCGTTTGCTGGGCCTGTTTTGTGTGGGGAGCCCATCCCGGGGGTCACACACACCCGCTGCCGAGCTAACCCCCTCACAATATATATATATATATATATATATATATATATATATATATATATATATAGTGTATATGGGCGGAAACACCTACCTGGCCAGCCGGGCTCACCTCCCCACTCTCAGCGATCTGGGGCGGGGCGCTCAGCGGCCAGGGGCGAGGCTATCAGCGGACATGGGTGGGGCTATGTGGCCGGGGCTCTCAGCGGCCGGGGGCGGGGCTCCAAGCGATCCAAGGGAGCAGCTCCCACTTGGTTTCTCTGCTCCGAGCCTCCAAGGAAGGACAAACAGGCTGCATGCTGACAGAGCCTCCCTCAGTCAAGCCCAATAGCCCGGGGCAGCGTGCCCCAATGGTCGGGTGGTGCAATAGCATGCCAGGCTCAGGCAGCACACAACACAGCGTGGGTGTCAGTGCCGAGTGCGGCGATGGCAGCGCAAACAGCACCACAAGAGCACACATGGCTTCTTCTTCTGCAATCTGCGCTGGCGCTCTGTGGGGGGTTTCAACCGCCAAAACCCCCCCCATATCTATGTACCTGGGGAGCAGCTATGCACAGACTTCAATGCCTCTGCCCATTAGTCACCAGTAATGTTTCCTGCCTCATTTTCCCATTGTTTCATAGCTAAATTAGGTAATTTTTCCAAATAGTCCCCTAACAGCATCGCATAGCATCTAAAAATGAAGCCTTTATTAGATGTGGAATATTGCATATGGAATATAGGGGTTGGGGACTGTTCTGGTGAAGCTAGAGAAGGCTGGGCTTTAATGGCATGCTGTAGTTGGACTTGATAAAAAAAAAACATGGTTTGTGGCAGGCCATATCTGTTTTTTAATTGATTAAACGTAAGCAGCCTACCATTATCAAAAATATGACGGAGGTGTGTAACCCCCCTTGCACGCCATAGGGTATTGCATTGTAGCTTGGCTAGTTCTGGGTAAGCATGGTTATTCCATATTGTACTGTATACTGTAAAGCCCGTCACTTGCTTTCACCTTGGACCATAACTTGTGCATTAGCCTATAAGTGGAGAATGACTTATTGGTTTTCAAATAGAGGTGCGCCTCTAAGCCTTCAGGGAGGGTTTGGGCCCCCACAGCGTATAGAACCATCTTTAATGGTGAATCTCGAGCCCCCCCCCCCCCGGATCCTGAGCAGTCAAGGCCCCCACCATATGATGTAATTGGGCTGCTAAATAATACATCCAGTGTTTTGGAAAGGCCAGTCCCCCATTATCTTTCGTTCTTTCAGCTGCTCCAGCCAGATTCTAGCAGGTCCTGTTTTTCAGAGCAAGGAGCGAAAAATGGAGGTAACCAGTCTGAATATTTTTAGAGGAATAACCACTGGAGTATTATATATAAAAGTAATTGGGGCATTAGGATAATTTTTACCAAATTTGCTCAACCGGCCACTGAAAGCCATAGCTTAGACCATATCCCAACCTTGTCCCTGAACCTCGATAAGAGTGGAAGGATATTCAGGTGACAGTAATCAGTAATCCTCGATGATATCATAACTCCTAGGTATCTGAGATGTGTTACCACTGGTACCGGGCAGGAGGTAGATAGCTGGGGGGTCCAGAGCCTGATCCAACTGCAATAGGGCTGACTTACAGTTTATAGTAAGACCAGAGTACCTGCCAAATTCAGTAATTATGTTCATAACCGCTCTCAGCCAGGGGCCTGTGTCTCCCAACATAATTAACGGGTCATCAGCATATAATAGTATTTTTTCATGGAGGGCTCCATATCGAAAACCCTCCACAGAGCCACTATCTCTAATCTGAGCTGCCAAAGGCTTTATAGCAAGGGAAAACAGTAGGGGGGAAAGAGGACAGCCCTGCCTGGTCCCTCTCCCTAGTTCAAAAGGCTGAGAAGTCCTACCCCCCCTCCCGAATGACCGCCTGTGGGCTCTGATATAGTAAGCACACCCAGGCAATGAAGGTTTTTGCCAAAGCCAAACTTCTCCAACACTGCCCATAGATAACACCGTTTAAGTTATTAGGATGCGGTTTTAATGTCTGTTATAAGCGGCAATACATTAGGCACATACACATTAATAGATTATTCAGGGTGGTATTCATGTGTGAGACAACACTTCCCGATTTTGGCTGAATATTAATTATGCCTAACGATCAATATATATGACCTCCCCTTTTCTATATCCATTTATATGGTCGGTCATTTATAGGATATGCATGTGGAATATTGATAGTGAAGTTTATTTGTGACCAAAACAGTGGCAGTTGTCAACTGCTTTGGATAATGAGATTTCATAAGGGTGGTTATTTGCGGATTTAATGTCCAATATATACACCATTTTCCCTTATAGTGCTATGTACCTTTGCTGGTAATTATCCAATTGGTTGGCAATGGACACCATACATCGGACGATTTGTTGTGATCGTCAAGCATGCCGATTCCATTATGGAGTGATGCGCAGATCGATCGTTAATAACATTGCGCTGAGTATATGTGAGTTAACACCAATTAGCAGCAATTTATTATAGCACGTATCTCACCGTTACAAGGTGAATATGAATATTAGGCTACACAATACTGGCAAACCAAGTGACGGATGCCGGGGGTGTGTTGGTTTTTAATTAAGCAAGCAGCAGTGGGTTAATCCTCCTGCAGCTGTGCGGGTATATTAGGCTGGAGCTGCGCTGCGTGGCCACGCCCTCTGACGAAAGCATTGAGGAAACGTGCGTCAGGGTGAGACCAAGCAGCAACCATCACCGTCATATCTCCTGCTCTGCCCACCCGGGAACACCGCTGTGGCGGTGGAAGGTATAGCAGGACAGAAAGCTTCTACACTTGATATTGTTTTTAACAAGGCTGACACATTGTAAGTGTACACCAAATTTAATTTTCTAAATAAAGAATTCTTTACTGGATCACGCTATGTGCACCCTTTATATATTTTTTATAACGAGTCACGTATAGATGGAGGCTTTTGGAGACCACTGACAACGAGTATATGGGATCCATTCATCAGCTTAAGATCAACATAGCTGACACACTCCAGCTGGATGACATCTGAGATGCAAGGATATGCTCTGAACTCGCTTATATCTGCCAAGTGTTTTTCCTTTGGGGATTAGCAGACAAGCAGGGTGCGGAGGAAGACTATCCTTTCTTGGGATTTCATCTCTTTTTGGGATTTCATATGGTTCATCGCCATTGATATAAACTTTTTTATGAATTTACTCTGATAGTATGAGCGATTATGCAAGCACATTTTCTATGGACTGTGCACCCATTCAATCCTTTTAGCGCTATTAATGTTAAAATTATTATTTATTTAGACATATTTTTGATTCAATTTTTAACTTTATAGTAGCAGCTTTACTAGCATCTTTATTCCCATGAGCGCTGAGGGAGAGGTATTTAATTTTTAATCATTTCTCATTTCTGTTTACATAAATAACACCACTCTACGCTTTTAAAGGCCTTGTTAGCATCTAGAGATGAAAGTGCCCTCATTCCCATATTGTCTGCCACAGTTTGCATATTGATATACAACCTTCTAAGGTTGATGGCAGTATATTTATTAGGCATGGAACCTGGCTGGTCATCGTGGACAATACTAGCAATAACTTTATTCAGCCTTCTAGCCAGGACTTTTGCTAAAATTTTAATGTCCGACTAATAGGGAGATAGGCCTATACAAATTGGGTTCTGTGGGGGGTTTGTCGGGTTTCAAAAGTAGAACAATGCTAGCCCTGGACACGGATGGCAGTAGCCGACCACATTTACGAGTCTCATTGAATACCTTCAACAGTTTTGGTATAAGTATCTCAGAGTAGTTCTGAAAAACCTCCATGGGTAACCTATCATCTCCAGGGGCTTTAAAAGGTGGGAAAAGAGCTGGCTGCCTCCTGAAGCTCCTCCACCGCATGAGTGGAGTATCTAAACTGACCATGTGCATCAGAAAGTTTAGGCAGTTCAATAGATTGTAAATGGGAGAAGGGTACCCACCTCCCAAGGTTTGAAAAGTAGCTGCTATCCCAATAGTATGTGTAAAAGAAAGGAAAATATACTCCCAAACGCTTATATGCAGCAAAAAAGATTGTACATGTTTACACGTAGGTAAAAGTTTATATAATTTATTTTATTCAAAAAGTATCAAATTTACATACTGAAGTATAGGGTATAGGGGAAATGGATGCATTTACATAGAACAAACAATAAGAGCTCTGGTGTACAATAAAAAATGGTATTCACATAACACAGTGTCACAATAATCCATATATAGTTCACCAAATTGGGTTGCCATATAGGGTATCCCCGACACGTTTAAGTCTTTCTTAATGTAAAAGATCTTCTTCAGGGAGTATTAAGTGAGCATCTATGATACATTAAAGCAGGGGTCCTCAAACTTTTTAAACAGGGGGCCAGTTCACTGTCCCTCAGACCGTTAGAGGGCCGGACTATAGTTTTAAAAAAAAAAACTATGAACAAATTCCTATGCACACTGCACATATCTTATTTTTAAGTGAAAAAACAAAACGGGAACAAATACAATATTTAAAATGAAGAACAAGTAAAGTTAAACCAACAAACTTACCAGTATTTCAATGGGAACTATGGGCCTGCTTTTGGCTAATGAGATGGTCAATGTCCGGTTCCATATTTGTCACTGCTAGTCGTAAGAAGTGATGCAAGTGTGCATCAGTTAGTCTAGATCTGGTTGGAGATTTCAGATGTTTCATTCTGGAAAATGTCTGTTCACAGACATAAGTGCTGCCAAAGATGGTTGCCATTTTGAGTGCATGGTTCCTGAGATTAGGATATGTCTCAGAGGGGAGAGATGCATAGAAATTAGGAAGGCTGCTTGACTTGAATGCGTCTTTCAGAGAGTCACAATTCTGCAGTTCAGCCAGTTCCATTTGGTAAATTGTAGCCACATTTTCAATGTCAATAGAAAATGGGTTACGGAAAAGCTGTATGTCCTGTTCATGGAGATGAAGATCTTTAAATCTACATTGCAACTCCTTTTGCAACTTTTCCAGTGAATCCACGCATGTTTTGTTTGGGAATGCAACCAATGGTTTTTCCGCTAACAGGTTTTGAGTTGTGGGGAGATGGCAGAAGTTTTCCTCCTTCACTTGTTTGATGAGGAGGCCTAATTTAACTTCAAATGCTTTCACATGTGATTGCATATCACAGATGAGCTTCCCCTTTCCTTGAAGTTGCACATTGAAACTGTTGAGTAGCTCTGTTACATCTGTCAGAAAGGCAAGGTGCCATTTCCATTCCGCATCATTGAGCTCTGGTACTTCGTTTTTTGAAAGCAGAAAAGCTGTAATCTGTGGAAGTAAGTCATAGAAACGTTTCAAAACTCTCCCTCGACTCAACGAACTTCTGTGTGGTACAGAACATCTTCATAGGCAACATTTAGCTCAGACAGAAATTCCAGAAATTGTCTGTGGTTTAGTGCATGAGCTCTAATGAAGTTAACATAAGATACCACAATTTTCATAACAGAGTCCCACTTCAGTGATTTACTACACAGCGCTTGTTGGTGGATGAGGCAGTGTATGGCTATTGAATGAGAATGGTTATGCTTGTCCATCTCTTGGTTAATGCGAGCAATTACTACTTAGACCCAACCATGCTAGGAGCACCATCAGTTGTCACACTGGCTAGTTTAGCCCAGTCCAGCTCCAAACCATTCACAGTTTGGCAAACCTTTTCATAGATATCCTCTCCTGTAGTTGTTCCTTTGATGCTTTGAAGTGCAGCAAGCTCTTCTGTGACTTCGAAATAATCATTCGTCCCACGAATAAAAATTAGAAGCTGTGCAGAATCACGAACATCATTGCTTTCGTCGAGTGCAAAGGAAAAATAGGAACTTTTTTTGCAGAGTTTTGCAAATGCCGATGCAAATGGTCTCCCATTTCTTCAATTCTTCGTGTAATTGTAGGTCCTGAAAGACTCAATGTACTAAATAAATCGTCCTTCTCTGGACACATCTCTTTGGCAACAGAAAGAAGGCATTCTTTAACAAATTCTCCCTCCACAAATGGTCTGCCAGTGCACGCTATTAGCTTGGCAACTTGAAAACTTGCTCGCATGGATGAAATATTTAGCTGCTTCTGCTTCACAAAAGTATTTTGCTGAGTTGTCAATGTATTTTTCAGTTTTAATATTTTATCTTTTCTCACTTCTCCGACCAAACAATCATATTTATCTTTATGTTGAGTTTGATAGTGTCGACGCAAATTGTATTCTTTGAACACAGACACTACATTCTGGCAAATCAGACACGCTCTTTCCTTGTACTGCATGAAAAAGTAATCATAAGTCCACTGTTCTTTGAATATCCTACACTCCGAGTCAATTTTTCTTTTTCTTGACATCATTCTTTCCTAGGGATTCCAATTTGCTATTAGTAAAATACCAATTATATATATATATATATATATATATATATATATACATATACATACATACATATACACATACATATACACATACATACACATATATATATATATATATACATACATACATACACACACACATATAAACATACACACACACACACACACACACAGCGCTACAAAAACAATATACCAGCAATAACTTTGCCCATCAATGCTCGCCAGAGCAGCCCAATCAGTGCCCCCCTCACCATCATTGCAAGCCCCCCCTCACCATCATTGCAAGCCCCCCCTCACCATCATTGCAAGCCCCCCCTCACCATCATTGCAAGCCCCCCCTCACCATCATTGCAAGCCTCCCCTCACCATCATTGCAAGCCCCCCTCACCATCATTGCAAGCCCCCCCTCATCGTTATGTCAAGCCATCATTGCAAGCCCCCCCTCACCATCATTTCAAGCCCCCATCACGATCATTTCAGGCCATCATTGCAAGCCCCCCCTCACCATCATTTCAAGCCATCATTGCATGCCCCCCCTCACCGTCATTTCAAGCCATCATTTCAAGCCCCCCTCACCATCATTTCAAGCCATCATTGCATGCCCCCCCTCACCGCCATTTCAAGCCATCATTGCATGCCCCCCTCACTGCCATTTCAAGCCATCATTTCAAGCCCCCCCCTCACCGTCATTTCAAGCCATCATTGCAAGCCTCCCCTCACCGTCATTTCCAGCCGTCATTGCAAGCCCCCCCTCACCGTCATTTCAAACCCCCCTCACCATTTCAGGCCATCATTGCAAGCCCCCCCCCCTCGCCATCATTTCAGGCCATCATTTCAAGCCCCCCCCCCCCCCCTCACCATCATTTAAAAATCCAAGCCATCATTTTAAGCCCCGCCCCCTCACCATCATTTAAAAATCCAAGCCATCATTTTAAGCCCCCTCCTCGCCATCATTTAAAAATCAAGCCAAATATCCTCCCAGAAACAGAACCTCCTTCGTTTCTTTATGTCGTCAGCTAGACAACTCATCCCTTCCTACTGGAAGTCGACCACCATCCCTCCCTTATCACACTGGGTCTCGATTATGAATGATACTATGAGAATGGAGGAGATGCTGGCCCTTGACAACGATACTTTTGACAAATATAAAGCACTGTGGTTCGTCTGGCTCCGCTTCTCCTCTTCTGACACTCTGGCAAGTATGTTGTCGACCCCAATTTGATTATCCTTGCACCTAAAGTGACAGTGGGACGAACAGGACTTGTTTCTGGGGGTCCCCCTCTCACCACAGCTACTTACTTATCTCTCCCTGTTCCCTGACTCAGTGGCTCTGACACTCTATGATTTCTCCTTGCCTACTTTTCTTTCTCTTTTCTGTCCTTCCTTCTCTTTTCTCATCTCTCTTCCTCCCTCTCTTCCTCTCCCCCTGTACCCCTCCCCACTCCCACCATCCGACCCCCTCTACCACTCCTTTTGTTCCCCCTTTTTATTTTGTTTGCTTTAATCTTAAACCCTAACGTACCTGTTTTCAATCCTGTTGTATATGACGACGGGGCTCTTCTAGCTGTACCCGTTTTCTATTCCAATTACCGGTTACCACATCTGATATTGTATAATTATGTATTATGAGTTATGCTGTGGGCGATAGCCATTTGGCTGACTCTTTGCACAAACTTGTATGTGACTGCTTATGGATTGTGACTTCATATAAATTTTCATGTACTCACTGTTAAAATCCCAATAAATATATTTTCAACCCTAAAAATCAAGCCATCATTTTAAGCACCCCCCCCCCCCCTTTGCAAGCCCCCACACAGCCTTACTGTGCAAAACAATCTCACCAGTTTCTGCTGTGTCACGGTCACAGAGCTCACAGTACAGTTCGGGTGCGCTGTGTCACTGTGAAAACCTTGGGTGCGCTGTGATAAAAGTCCCGCCCTCCTCCTAGACTAGCTCGTGTGATGGACAGAACACTGGCTCTATCACACGAGCTAGTCTAGGAGGAGGGCGGGACTTTTATCACAGCGCGCCCGAGGTTTTCATAGTGACACAGCGCGCCCATACTGTACAGTGAGATCCGTGACACAGCGGTCTCCCGCTGTGTTACAACCTGCCCGCCCCCAGGCCTGGCCTGTCAGGAATCTGGCCCTGGGTGGGGAGGGCCGTATGAATGTCATCGGCGGGCCGCATGTGGCCCGCGGGCCGTAGTTTGAGGACCCCTGCATTAAAGGATATTATTAACATTACATTTTATTAATTTAAAAAAACTCCTGTCTATGCAGTGATCCAATATTTAAGGTCATGTCTTACCTCAAATAGAACACCAGATATTCACACCAGAGTTAACATAAAAGCATCATTGCAGGGTTCTTTTAAAGGTTCACCCGAACGCGACGGAGCCAGGAGGGGAATCAAGTCTGCCTACAAAAGGTCACGTTAGTAACGGGCGGGCATAGGTGCAGGAAAGCTGGAGAGGATGTCAGGGGGTGGGGAGCGCAGGATAAGACCAAATACTGAGTATAAATTATGTATATGTAGTGCAGTTATTAAGGGTAGGCTATAGCTGGAAAAGCGTACTAATGTTGTATTGGTGAGTGACAGGGATGACAGAGAAAAATTATTCTAATGAATGTAATTACCTTATTTTGGCCACAAAAAGATGTCAATTTAACTCCCAAAATAAGTTGTCTTGTGTGGGCCATCAAGAGTAGAAAAAAGTATCCATTATAGGTGTCAGCTGGCAATCCTTATATTGAAAAATAACCTGTAATGCACATATATATGTCCATATGAATCTGTGAGATAGTAGAATCTTAGGCTAGAAAACGCCTGGATTTTACACAGGTGGGTATATGTATAAATATATTTACTTGCCGATAGGTGATCTAATACATATAGTTACCTTTATTTTAGCCACAGAGAGATGAAGATTTTATCTCCCAATGTCAGATTGTCTTATGTGTGCCATCAAAAGGAGCAAGTGAATAATTGCAGATATCAGATAGCAGTCCTTGTATGAATGGATTACCTATGAGGCACACATAAATATATATACAGTATATATGAGTCTACATGGTGGTAACATCCTAAGTGAAAAAAAACCTGAATATTACAAGAATATATCTATTTAAAGATCAACGTATATTTACCTACTGGTTACTGTGTTCAAATACTCTGCTCCATCCTGCACATCACCTGTCGGTTTGTTCAAATGAGAGTGTGGTGTATCTCACATTGTGATGTTTATATGTGGTCACAGTGATTGTCTTAAATCCTTTCACCTATGTCTGCCCTGCACGGTCTACCTGCGCTCTCCCCTCCCATCCCTAGCCAGTCCACACCCAAAGCACACCCTTCCAGCCGTGACTAAGTCTGAGACCAGTCATATGACTGGTCATGTGGCGTCCTGGCGTTCCAGGGGCAGGACCGGCACAGCCGCCGACTCCATGGCAACCCAACCGACAAGACCCCCCTGTGCGTCGTGCACACCCGCCACTTGAGGGTGAGTGGTGCGCACGCGCATCGGCACCAATGTCGGGAGGCGGTCACAGGACGCCGCTGACGTGGAAGGAAAATTAAATCCCTGATGTTGCCAGGGATACCAAGGGAGGGGAGGACACAAAACTTGCGTCTATTCCACGCCCCCTTCCGCGCCAGGAGACAGAATGGAAAACACCCTCACTTAGCGCCATCCACTGGGGGCTCCCAAGAGAGAAAAACCAGATTGCAATGAAAAAAGAAGACATAATATATATTGAATAACATATATTGGACTGAGACATAAAATGTGTAAAGGAAAAAGAAAACCAACAAGAAAAGAGCAAAAACAGGAACATGAACAATGTAACAAAAAAAAAAAAACTAACAAAGCAACATAAAACATAGTAAATGTAGCACTACCCCAGCAGGAGCTGCAGGTTTTGTTTGGGTCTGCCCTCTGATTCTCAACGCCTTAACTGGCTCGAACCCTCCCTTGGCACAACTGGTATAGAAAAGAATTGTAATACCCACTTACTATTGAGAAACATAATTCTGCATATATCACAACAGTAGATTTCACATGTATGTTACCTTTCTCCGCTAACAAAAATGCACCACACAGACTTTATTCTTAACCAAGAAATAAATTTACTTAGTAAGAGTTAAGTAGACAGGATAAGACAGTTATATAACTTTAGTTGGCTCTGCAGGGCCCTGCAAGAGTCAATAATATGAATAAAACAACAATATTACGCAATGTTAATGCCTACTTTGTATTAATAACCAATCATATGCTCGCGAGCTCCCCCTAGTGGGCAATACCTCCCCTGTGCCCCGTCACTAATAGCTCCAGTCAGGCCTGACTAAGATTAGTGTACAAATTCCTCGGTGAAGGGAGTCTTCGCTAGCAAACGTAGGTGCACATACTGTTTGTAATCCAGAGGGTATTAAAGAAGGAACTAAACTCCCACATTGTTTTTGGGAGTGTGAAACTCTCAGGCAGTGCAAACGTCAACTTTAAACTGCGCACTACCACACGATGCAATATGTTCCGGTGCGTGGCGCATTACTCTAATGGTGATGGGCCTTAAAAGTCACAGGCCTAACAGTAGGTAATGAATCCTGGGCAGGTGCCCGCTCACCCAAACAGGCCTAGTCCGCCTGACACGATCCGCTGTCAATACCTCGATCCGCGACATCTCCGCAACGTACAGTCTCCGCTCCCTCACAGCCGCCTTAGATGTCAGTTGGTGAATGACTCCGGTCTCTGGGAAGCGCGAGCTGGTCACACGGAAAGAGATCCCTCTCTGGCTTGGTGATCCTCCGCGAAACTACAGGCCCAGGCTTTGGGCCTAGTCGCTCCGGCAGCAGGCCTCATACAGACTTCCTGCTTGGTTGAGGGCGAAGTCCAGAGAGACTGAGCGCGGCTCCTCCCCTTCCTTAAGTAACCTCCCCCAGCAGGCTGTGCGGTGGTTGTAATGCATTCTGGGAGTACAGCTGCACTCTGGGTATCATAGTCTATTAGGTATCCATGGCAACGGAGTCCCTTTCTCCCTGTACCATAAGTTCCACACGCATCACTGAACATAAGTAAACAAATAGTTTATAGGATTGTAACTGGAACACCTGAGGGAGTTTGGGGTACATTCCATATAACAATAGTCTATTACAATAGAACCCCGCTACATAAACATTTCCTATCAATCATGATCTTATTACATTTTTCCTCATATAGAGTGAGGTATAATATCAATCAACCATATGTTTGTGCAATACATCTGATCTATTGTGGTGTATACCAGTATTCGATATCAAAATGGTTATAGCAACTGTCTAAACGTCTGTCTAGTCTGCTGGATCCAGACTGTTTAGGCCAATCTCATCTATTTCTACATACATAATTTTTATATATACAGTTGCAAAAACAAGTATGTGAACCCTTTTGAAATTATTATTATACAGGATTTATATAGCGCCAACAGTTTGCGAAGCGCTTTACAACATCAGGTTAGACAGTACAGTCACAATACAATTCAATACAAAAGGGATCAGAGGGCCCTGCTCGTTAGAGCTTACAGTCTAGAAGGGAGGGTCAAGTGAAACAAAGGGTAGTAGCTGTGGGGGATGATCAGGTGGACAAAATGAAAATACAGTTGTTAGGTGTGGATAGGATAGGATTCTCTGAAGAGAAGGGTTTTTAGGGATCCTCTAAAAGCTAATAGAGAAAGAGATAGACGGACAGATTGGGGTAAGGAGTTCCGTAGGCTTGGGAGAGGCTCTGGAAAAGTCCTGGAGATGAGCATGGGAGCAGGTGATGAGAGAGCTAGAGAGCAGGAGGTCTTGAGAATAACGAAGAGAATGATTACGTTGGTATTTAGAGACTAGGTCAGTGATTTAGCTGGGGGCAGTGTTGTGGATGGCTTTGTAGGTAGTTGTTAGTATTTTGAATTTAATTTGTTGGGTGAGCGGAAGCCAGTGGAGGGATTGACAGAGGAGTAGCAGAGACAGAGCGGTTGGTAAGGTGGATGAGTCTGGCAGCAGCATTCATGATGGACTGAAGGGGGGATAAAATTTTCAGAGGTAAGCCAATGAGGAGGGAGTTGCAGTAATCAAGGCGAGAGATGACCAGGGAGTGAATTAGGAGCTTTGTTGTGTCATTGGTTAGAAAGGGTGTATTTTGGAGATGTTGCAGAGGTTGAGGCGGCAAGATTTGGACAGTGATTGGACGTGAGGCTTAAAGGAGAGTTCAGAGTCCAGGACTACTTCTAGGACCTTGGCATGTGGGGATGGTCTGATAGTTGTGCCATTAATTTTGAAAGATTGGGGGAGGAGGCACGTGGGGGAAGAAAAATTATCAGTTCAGTTTTGGATAGATTAAGTTTGAGGAAGTGGTGTGACATCCAAACTGATATATCCGATAGTAAATTAGAGATACGTGAGGAGAATGAAGGAGTGAGTTGAGGGGCAGAGAAATAGATTCGAGTATCGTCAGCATAGAGGTGGTATTGGAAGCCGTAGGAGGCTATCAGCTGACCCAGGGAGGTGTAGATTGAAAATAGGAGAGGTCCAAAAACAGAACCTTGGGGGACCCCAACTGAGAAAGGAAGAGGAGAGGAGGAAGTAGAGTTGCAAGTAACGCTAAAGGTGCGGTTGTATAAGTAGGTAGAGAACCAGCGAAGAGTACAGTCGCGGAGACCAAAGGCATGGCGTTTTTTGAGGAGGAGGGGGTGGTCAACCGTATCGAAGGCAGCAGAGAGGTCCAGGAGTAGGAGTACAGAATAGTGTCCCTTCGTTTTAGCCGTTAGTATATCATTTGTTAGTTTTAGGAGAGCAGTTTCTGTGGAATGTTGAGGACGAAATCCAGACTGAAGGTGATCAAGAAGGTTATCAGCAAGATGGACGCTCAGTCAGTTGTAGACTAGACGTTCAAGGAGTTCGGATAAAAAGGGGAGCAAGGAGATGGGGCGTAGGTTGTCAAGATTGGATGGGTTTAGAGAGGGCTTTTTAAGTATGGGGCTGACTAGTGCATGTTTCAAAGAGTTAGGGAAGATTCCAGAAGAGAGGGAGAAATTGAAGATGTGGGTTAGAGTGTAGAATAGGGCCAGAGGGTGAACGTAGCATTTGCGAGAGAACAAGATACAGAACGCAGGTGGTAAGATGGACATTAGCAAGTAATTTAGCAACCTCGTCTATAGTGGTGGGGTAGAAAGAGGGAAGTAATGATTGTACCTGTGGGCATGAGGTGTAAAGCATGAAGGATATCTGAACAGTAGAGCTCTCCTTGCGAATTGTATCAATCTTCTATTTGAAATGATTGGCGATCTCCTGGGCGGTGAGTGAGTTAGTGGGTGGAGGCAGTAGAGGACGAAGGAGCGAGTTGAAGGTATAGAAAAGTTGACGGGGACGGGATGATAAGTTTTTAATGAGGGTGATGAAATAGGTCTGCTTGGCAGTGAGGAGGCTGGAATTGTATTTTTGGAGGGCAGATTTATACTGGGCAAAATCTTCCTGGGACATCGTCTTACGCCATTGGCGCTCAAGAGCACGGCTGTGTTTTTTCAGACTTCTAGTATCATCTGTTTGCCAGGGTTGAAGGGGTCGGGGCCTTATTCTGCATGTAGTGAGGGGGGCTAGTCTGTCCAGTGATGCTAGAAGTGAAGTGTTGTAGACAGAAGTGGCTAGGTGGGTGCAGGACAGGGGTGCGATTTTGTCATAGAGGTGGTCAGTCGCAGAGAATAGAAAAGAAGGGTTGATATGGCAAAGGTTTCTACGAGTAACCGTTAGGCGTTTTGGAGGGAGAGGAGGTGGAGGAGAGGGAGAGAGTGAAATTAATAAGGTAGTGATCAGAGAGTGGATAAGGATAGTTGGAGAGGTTGCATGGAGTGCATAGGTGGGAAAAGACAAGTAGGAGCATGTATCCATTGCTTCAGGTCAAAGGAGGAGGTTAGACTGAGAGTTTGGAAGTTGAAGGAGAGTTCTTATTAGTAGGTGTTGAAGTCGCCAAGAATGATTGTGGGGATTTCAGAAGAGAGAAAGTAGGGTTACCAGGTGGAGAAGTCATCAAGAAAGGAAGATAGATACTGGACCGGGGGGCAGGTAGATCACAGCTATTCTTAGAGAAACTGGGGAGAAGAGACAAATGCAATGTGCCTCAAATGAGAAGAGTGACAGAGAGGGAGGTGGGTGAAGTACCTGAAAGGTGCTATGTGGGGCTAAAAGGATTCCAACACCCCCTCCTTTGCGTCCAATGGATCTGGGGGAGTGAGTCCAAAGAAGACCACCGTGGAATAGAGCAGCAGAAGACGCAGTGTCGGATTTGTGAAGTCAGGTTTCGGTGACGGCGAGTAGATTAAATGAGTTTTTTTGTAAAATATATTTTTATTGAGAAAGATATATAAGCATCTCAATCAAATGAAGTACATTGGAACAGAGAGGGGTACACTGGGCGAACATGTGAAAATAATCACTCATGAGTATAGTAGAGACATTAAGAGTGACCCAGCATACCAAATTGAAATAACAATATAAAAAGCATAAAAAGAGAAACAAAAGGGGGGAGGAAGAGAGAAGTGCAAGAGAGGGAGGTGGGATGGGGGGGGAGAGAGAAGAAGGAAGGGGGTTGGCACACATGGCAGCAAAAAATTAATATTTGGCATGTGCTAACATTGAATTTAAACCTTATATAGAAATAAAATCCACAGCATTTAAATAAATAAGAGTGAGACATCAAGGACCTGGGTTGTTCAGGGGGGAAGAAGAAATTATGACCTTATAACATTGGGTAGATAGGAAGGAGGACCACGGGGCCCAGGTTAAAGTAAATTGTTTGGTAGTGTCTCTCGTAATGTGGGTGAGGTCTTCCATGAGGTAAACGTCAGAGACTCTTTGCAGCCAACACTTAGTGGACGGAGATGTAGATTGACCCCAAAGCACAGGAATGAGAGCCTTAGCCGTGTTAAGAAGATGTGGAATCAGCGAGCGTTTATATCTACCTATTGACATTGAGGTAGCATGGAAGAGCACTGTCCAAGGATCCAAAGGTAACTTGATCTCAGTGATCTGGTGAATAAGGTCTATTACCGCGGACCAGTAAGGGCGAATGATCGGGCAGAACCACCAGATGTGAGCATGGGTGGCCTCCTGTCCGCAATTTCTCCAGCATAGCGGGGAGTTGGAAGGGAACATGCGGTTTAATTTAACAGGTGTATGATGCCATCTAGTGATGAGTTTGAAGTTAGAGTCAGCCATGGAAGAAGCTAGAGAGGAGGTATGCGTGAGAAGTAAAACTTTATCCTTTGTCTTATCTGTGAGAACACCCAGGTCACGCTCCCAACTGGTCAGATACTGCGGGTGGGTAGGATTTTGTAAGTTGATAAGCGCTTTGTAAAATAGGGCAATACAGTGGAGAGGGGGATCCTTATGAAGGAACACATGTTCAATGCCATTCAGATCTTGGATTCCCCGTAATGGTTGGGAGAGTGTTTGAAGAAAGCAGCTCAGTTGATTATATCTCCATTTATCCATAAACTTTGATGGTCCATGGCCTAGTAGTTCAGACAAAGGTTTAAGTGTATTGGAGTTTAAAACATGGTGCAAGAGGAGGGGGCCTCCAGGCGACCAGGATTGGAAACCCGGGTCTAAGGATCCTGGTACAAAGTAGTTATGATTCAGGAGAGGAGTTAGCGGGGAGTTATAAGGCCATAAGAATTTCCTATGAAGGCCATCCCAGACGTCTAGAGAGGATACGGTAATAGGTGAGGTATTGTGGCCGAGGGTTCTAAAAGATCGTGGTATCCACGGAGCAGAGGAAAGGTCAGAGTCACATAGAGCATATTCCAGCTGTACCCAAAGTTTAGAAGCAAAGGCATATTTCCAATCTGCTATACGTGACAGAATGACAGCATGATAATAAGTCCTAAAATAGGGCAGGGATAGTCCCCCAGAGCGCTTGGTCCGAAATAGGACCTTCCTAGAGACTCTGGGGTGACCATCCCTCCAAATAAAGCGGGTAACCATGGTCTGCAATAAAGTAAAGAAACCTACAGGAATCTTTAAGGGAATCATTTGAAGGATAAAGAGAACGCGGGGAAGTATGTTCATCTTGACTATGTTCACCTTACCTAGCCATGAATGTGAGAGGGAGGACCATTTTCTGAGGTCAGCTCTTATGTTATTAAGAAGAGGAATATAGTTATATCTAAAAAGGGAGTGGAGGTGAGGAGTTAAGTATATACCAAGGTATTTCATGTGTGAGGTTTCCCAGCGAAAGGGAAATGGGGGCTTCAGCTGACCAACTACTGGTTGAGGTACCGAAATATTCAGAATTTCAGATTTTGACAGATTAATTTTAAAATTGGATAGCATTTGGAAGGTAGAGAATTCCGACATCAAGTTAAGTAATGAAATGCGTGGTTGTTGAATAAAAAATAGGATGTCATCAGCATAGGCTGCGTATTTATGGGATCTACAACCAACTTGAATGCCATGTATATTTCTATTATGTCTAATTGTGGCCAGAAAGGGTTCCAGAGAGATAGAAAAAAGGAGAGGAGATAAAGGACACCCTTGTCTTGTTCCGTTATGTAGTGTAAATGGGTCGCTCAAGGAGCCATTGATCCGAATCTGCGCAGTAGGGTCAGAGTAGAGGGAAGAAATACAATGAAACATTCTGGGGCCCAAACCGAAATAGCGGAGAGTGGTTTTGAGGTAGTCCCAGTCTACCCTGTCAAACGCCTTTTCCGCGTCCGTAGAAAGGAGGAGGGTGGACCGGGAGCACCTACGTACATAGTGGATCAGGGACAAAGCGCGTAGCGAGTTGTCCCTGGCCTCTCTGTTAGGGATAAATCCAGTTTGATCAGCCGAAACCCATTGGGATAGAAAGGGAAGTAGCCTGTTAGCCAAAACCTTGGAATAGAGTTTAGTGTCAATGTTTAAGAGGGAAATAGGTCTATAACTACTGCACAGAGTGGGATCCTTGTCAGATTTGGGGATAACAGTAATATGAGCGGATAGTGATTCCGGACGAAGGCCAGATTTGAGGGAGATGGAATTTGCATATGCCGTAAGATGAGGAAGAAGGATGTCACTAAAGGTTTTGTAGTATAAAACGGTGAAACCATCAGGGCCGGGGGCCTTACCTGAGGGGGAGGATTTAAGAGCGTGTTGAAATTCCTCAGTGGAAAAATCAGCTTCTAATCCAGCAAGTGCCGTCTTCGACAGCTTGGGGAGGCCGGCCTCTCTGAGATAAGAGAGTATACGTTTACGTTTTTCCGACAGTGGTAGGGAAGCCAGGCCACCCTCCACACCGTATAGGTCAGCATAAAACTCCCGGAAGGCTTTCGAAATTTGAGGGGTGGTGTGGACTAGTTCTCCTGTTGGTAATTTTATTTTGGGAATGAAGGATAGAGTTTTTCGGGCCGTGAGGGATCTAGCCAACTGTCTACCTGGTTTATTACCCCATTCGTATATTTTCTGGGAAACAGAATGAAATTTCCGCTTGGTTTCAAGATTGAGGAGAGTTTTAAGCTCCTCTCTCTGAAGGGCGAGGGCCTCGAGATGTGAGATATGTAAAGAAAGTTTATGCTTTTTCTCTAGTTCAGCAATCCGCTGTAGGACCTGTTTAAGCTGTTGCCCGTGCTCTCTCTTTCTCCTCACGCCCAATTCAATAAGAATACCCCTCATGGAGGTGTCATGGAAACCCTGTCAGGAACAGACGCCCTGGACTTCCTGGTTCCTGCCCCCGCAGGTGACGCCCGAAGGGCTATTTAAACTCCTCACTTGCAGACAGTCCCTGCTGTCTGCTCTACAGCGTTTATCCCAAGTGACCTGATCTGCCTTGTTTACCTGTATCTGACCCGGCTTCCTGTGACCCTCCTGCTATCTGCCTGTACCTGACCATCGGCCTGTTTTCTGACTTCGGTATTGCCTGATCCTTTTGTGCCTCGCTGCCTGCCAGTTTACCCGACCCCGGCTTGTCTGACGATCCTGCCTGACCTTGGCTCTTGTTCACCTGCTGCTGCCTAGTGGTTCCAGTTTACCTGCTGTGCCTCCCGGTCCGGGTCATCTGCTGAGTTCCTGGTTCCTGTCTGCTCATCTGCTGGTTCCTGTCTGCTCATCTGCTGGTTCCTGTTCACCTGCTGCTGCCCAGTGGTTCCAGTCTACCTGCTGTGCCTCCCGGTCCGGGTCATCTGCTGAGTTCCTGGTTCCTGTCTACTCACCTGCTGCAGTTCCTGGTTCCTGTCTGCTCATCTGCTGGTTCCTGTCTGCTCATCTGCTGGTTCCTGTTCATCTGCTGCTGCCCAGTGGTTCCAGTCTACCTGCTGTGCCTCCCGGTCATCTTCTGAGTTCCTGGTTCCTGTCTACTCACCTGCTGTAGTTCCTGGTTCCTGCCCACTCACCTGCTGTAGTTCCTGGTTCCTGCCTCCTCACCTGCTGGTTCCTGATCACCTGCGGTAGTTCTTGATCCTGCCAGGCACTCGTACCCCTTCCACCTCCGTGCTTCCTGTTATACCACCAGGGGCCGCCGGTGGGAGCCGTAAGGGAGGCCTCCCTCTGCTAACCGGGCTCGTCACCGTCAGGTACGTGACAGGAGGCCTTATGCGCCTCCCACAAAACAGAGGGGGAGGTGTCCGAGGTTGTGTTTTCTTTGAAATATTGAGCCAAGGTATTAGATAACATGGAGACCTCTGTTGGATTAGAAATGAGAAAGTCATTGAGCTTCCAGTTATTGGGGCGAGGAGGCAGATCGGGCACGTCCAAGCAAATGGAAACAGGGGCATGGTCGGAAAGGGTAGCAACACCAATGTGGGCTGAGCGGAGAAAAGGCAGGTGAAAGTGATCAAGGAAGATGTTATCAATTCTAGAGTAAGAGTTGTGCGTTTTAGAGAAGTGGGAGTAGTCCTTTTCTTTAGGGTGCATGAGACGCCAAACGTCCATAAGCTGAAGATCTAGGAGTTTTTTTTTGACCTGAGCTAATCTTTTAAATGGGATACCCGAGCGGCCTTGGGAGGTATCCATAATGGGATCCAGAGGTATATTTATATCTCCCGCCAGAACCATCATACCCTCAGCAAAATGGGATAGTTTTGTGAGTATTTGATTAAAGAAAACAGGTTGATTGTGGTTGGGGCAATAAATGTTTGCTAGAGTGCATCTAGTATTGCCTATAAACCCCTTTACAAAAAGGAAGCGACCATGATCATCCGCTAACATGTCTGAAAACCGAAATGAAGCACTCTTGGCGAGTCCAATAGCCACTCCCTTGGCTTTGTTAGTGTCAGACAGGCTATAATACCATTGTGGAAAATACTGAGAGTATAATTTAACTGACGTTGTATGGGTCAAATAGGTTTCTTGGAGGAAGGCAATAGAACAAGCAGAGTTCTTCAATTCCCGTAACACTTTATGTCTCTTTGCGGGGACACAAAGGCCTCTAACATTGTACGAGAGAATCTTTAGAGTAGCCATATCATCAGCAAAGAGTGGATCATTAAAACATATAGCCAAGCGTGCCAACAAAACAGAGAAGGGAGGGGGGAAGGGAAGGAGAGAGGGGGAAGGAGAAAAGTCAGAAAAAAAGAGAAAGAGGAAATAAGACATACATGAAGAACAGTAGAACAACCATTATAACGATTGGGAATGGTATCAAAATCACGCAGCGGTCTGCGGTGGTCCCAGTGGGGATGAGGGGAGCAGGCAACCAGGAAGGGTTGCAGACAAAGATCAAGAAGAAAAGATAAATTGCCAACTCCCACCAACCCCAAGAGGAGAGGGGCAGAGAACGGACTCCTTTGTGGAGGCATGGATTAGGAGCATAAAGCCCCGTCAGCTAACGGCCTGTAAAATAGTAAGGAACATTTATGATACCAGCAATGGTCAGGACAAATATGCACATAGACATAACAACAGGTCCTCAACAAAAAACGAAAACAGAGGATGATTAATAGGGTTAATTAAACCTTTGGCCTAAAAGATGATACCATCATAACCAAGGTATAGTCAAGGAATGTGAGTGTGGGCAGTAAGACGCCTCATCCATTTTTCTGAGATGAGCCAGGATTGGAGATACGCCCTTGCTTGGCTGGGGTTTTCCGCCAACGAGGGGAACAGGAAGCGGAAAAGGTGGGTATAGTATTCTGCCAGCCCGGTAACTCCGTGTGCGGCAAATTGAGATCCTGGAGGAAGGTAGGTAGGTCTTCGTGGAACCGCAGAGTTGAAGAGCGACCGTTTTTAGTAGCAATTAAACATGCAGGAAAACCCCATCTGTAAGTAGTCCCGTCACCCCGCAGATGCTCCAAAAGAGGTTTTAAAGCCCTGCGGCGATCAAGGGTCTCCTTGGCTATGTCAGGAAAGATGCTAAGGGTAGCTCCATCAAAGTCAATTTTAGGAGTGTTCCGCAGTTTGATCATGATGGCGTTTTTGTCTTCATAGTATTGGAGGCGACAAATCACATCCCTGGGTTGGTCAGAGGAGAAGTTACGAGGTCTCAGAGCGCGGTGAACTCTGTCAAAACACAGAGGGTCAGTAACTGAGTTGCCTAATATGGTATTAAGGATGCCACGGATCGAGGGTTCCAGGTCGTTATCTCTGGTCGCTTCTGGCAGTCCTCTAATACGTAGGTTATTTCTACGATTGCGATTTTCGAGGTCCTCGAGTTTGTATAATGAGGCTCTGTGAGCATATGCTAATTGAGTAACAGTCTCTTGCAGTTCTTTAATGGCCACCTCTTGTGAGTCTTGGCGTTGTTCTGTCTCCAACTCTGACGAGCAAATGCGCCATGTCCGCCCTAACCGTGGAAATGTCCTTTTTGATAGATTTTTCCATATTGTGAAACGTACCCGCCATTTCTTTTTTGAGTTCACTCAACAAAGAAGACATGTCAGAACCTGTGGGGGAGCCGGGGTCCTCCATCAACTCCGAGCCGCAGGATGAGGCCGGAGAGCTTTCACGGGCGGAGGCCGCGTGTGAGGCTGGGGATATAAGAGATCGTGAGGCTCTGGTCTTGTTGACCCGAGTGCTGGGGCTTTCGCGCTCCGAAGCTAGGAATCTTTTGATAGATCCGACAGTAGCTTGATGTAAGGTTGAGGATTTTGCAGAACGTTTGTTTATTGATGAACGGGAACTTGATCCCTTAGAAGGCATTGCTAGTTGTGTATGAGGCCGAGAGCTGAACGGGGCTCGATTTAAGTGCTTGCCATCAGTGCCATGTGTGGTTCAGCGGCACCAGACCAGCAGGGGAAGCAAATATTTTAGGCGTAGGCGACTTAAGGATGTGCTAGACAGAGACCAGGAGGGTACAATGGCCGTAAATAAACTATAACCGTCAGCAGCCCAGGCTCAGGCAGGTCAGTAATAGTTTGTGGGCATAGGCAAAGCGGACTTCAGTGCCACTCTTAGCGGAGGCCGGTTAAATCCCTGTTGTGTATAGTCTTTGGGGTGAGGTGCACCAAGATGGCCCCCGTAGCACCTAGTGGGCCTGGGAGGGTGTAAGCAGAGAGTATCTGTATATGGCCCCAGCAGATCCCTGTAGAGCAAGCAAGTGACAGGGGACTCCCGGCTCACCATGTATCAAGGAAGCCGAGCGGTGAGGGGCCGGAGGGGCCGTGGAGGGGATATGACACTGTCCTCGGGTGTAGCAAGATGGCCGCCGCACCTCCGTGAATGGGCCGAAGCCGCGGTCTCGAGTACAGGGCGAGGAAGGGTGCGGCGCTGACGGCCTCGGGTGGTGTGGCGGGTGAACTGGGGTCAAGCTAGTGGTAAGAGAGCCTGGATGCTAGTGGGCTGAAGTCCGATGCGGACCGCTAGGTACTCACTGCGCTCCGGAGGCCAGGCCGCATCCGCGATTGTAGGCCGCAAGTCGTCAGGTCACACCGCTAGAAGCGATTTTCGTCTGTGACCTCCAGCTGCAGCGTGGGTGACAACCGAGGCTGGATGGTGTATAGGCCTCACAGGTCGCGTCCTTCAGATGCTGGTAGTGGCAGGGGATCCACAGGCCCCAAGATGGCGGAGGGCCTTGGGAGCGTGGAGCCAGTCACAGGCCCAAAGCGGAGCAAGGTGCACAGAGTAAAAAAAAAAAGACAAAAAACCTCCGGGGCAGCAGCAGGGAATGACCAGGGATTGATGCAGGCGGACCAGGGCCCAAATAGTGCAAATTGGGCAAAGGATGGAGGTAGATCAACGCTGGATGCCAGGAGCTCTGTAGCAGCACGTCTTCCCTGCTTCACGTCCGGACACGCCCCTCTAGATTAAATGAGTTAGCGATAAAGAGATCGTGGAGGGAGGCGAGTTTGTTGCAGACAGAGTGAGCATTCCAAAGGGCGCAAGAGAAAGGGAGTCTGGTCTTGGGAAGAAGAGAAATGGGAACTAGATTGTGTGCATTGCGGCTGCAGCCAGAGGGTGTAAGGTAATGGGTGCGTTGAGCACAGTTAGATGAAGGAGGCCCAGGGTTTGGGGATATGTATGTATTCCTGCACAAATTGGTCATAAAATGTGATCTGATCTTCATCTAAGTCACAACAATAGACAATCATGCCGCGTACACACATTTTTCCCATTCGACGAGAAAAACGATAGTCTGTGGGCTTTCTGTCATTTTTTTCGACGAGAAAAACGGCATTAAAAACGACGAGAAAAATTAGAACATGTTCTAATTTTTCTCGTCGTTTTTTTCGACATGTTTTCCCATAGGGAAACACTGCCGCGGAGCCCACAGACGGTCGTTTTTCTCGTCAAGAGAAAAAATTACGTGAAAAACGACCGTGTGTGGGGAACAAGCTGTTCCCCGTTTTAAATGACATTATTCACGGCGGTTTTTTAACCGCCGTGAATAATGATCGTGTGTACACGGCATCACAGTCTGCTTAACCCTTTCAATACAGGGATTTTTATACCACTTCCATACTGGGCCTATTCTGGCACTTCTCTCCTACATGTACAAATCATCATTCTTTTGCTAGAAAATTACTCATAACCCCCAAACATTATATATGTTTTTTTAGCAGACAACCTAGGGAATAAAATAACGGTTGTTGCAACTTTTTATCTTGCACGGTATTTGCGCAATAATTTTTCAAACGCCTTTTTTGGGGAAAAAAATGGTTTCATGAATTAAAAAATAACAAAACAGTAAAGTTAGCCCATTTTTTTTGTAAAATATGAAAGCTTATGTTACGCCGAGTAAATAGATACCTAACATGTCACGCTTTAAAGTTGCGCCCACTCATGGAATGGTGCCAAACTTCAGTACTTAAAAATCTCCATAGGCGACGCTTTGAAAATTTTTACAGGTTACCAGGTTAGAGTTACAGAGGAGGTCTAGTTTCTAGAATGGTTGCACACGCTCTAACGCACGCGGCGATACCTCATATATGTGGTTTGACCGGCGTTTACATATGTGGGCGGGACTTGCACGTGCGTTCGCTTCTAAGCGCGAGCTATTGGGGACAGGGGCGTTTTAATTTTAATTTTTAACCACTTTTATTCCTATTACAAGGAATGTAAACATCCCTTGTAATAGGAATGTGTGTGACAGGTCCTTTTTATGGAGAGATGCGGGGTCACTAAGATCCCACATCTCTCCTCCAGGCTGAAAAGCATGAGATCATGAAAAAAAATTCACCGATTTCATGCTTACTAGCCGCAATGGCGGCTTTGTTTACTTTTGAGAACCAGGGCGTGACGTCATGACATCGCGCCCGGGCCTCCGACGGTCATAGAGATGACTGGTGACCATCTGGTCACCAGTCATCTCTATGCTCGTCATGTGACCACCGGCGCCGGACGATTTTTTCTCCGGGCCCCCGATGGCACGGGAGAGCCCAGAGAAGCACCGGATGGCGGCGGGAAGGGGGGATGTCCCCTCCCGCCGCCTATGAGAACGGTCAAGCGGCGGAATCACCGCTATGATTTTTCTTATGGTGAGTAGAATCGCCGACTGAAGAGAAGGATATCTGAATGATGCCTCTAGCTGCAGGCATCATTCAGATATCCCCCCACAAACTCAGGACGTCATATGACGTCCACCCGAGGGAAAGAGGGTTCCTGCCGGCGTCATTTTACAATGACCCGGTATGCAAGTGGTTAAACTAAAAAACACACAAAGAATTAAATGTTACCATGTTTTTATTGAACACACCATGTAAACATTCACAGTGCAGGTGGAAAAAGTATGTGAACCCCTAGACTAATGAGATCTCCAAGAGCTAATTGGAGTGAGGTGTCAGCCAACTGGAGTCCAATCAATGAGATGAGATTGGAGGTGTTGGTTACAGCTGCCCTGCCCTATAAAAAACACACACCAGTTCTGGGTTTGCTTTTCACAAGAAGCATTGCCTGATGTGAATGATGCCTCGCACAAAAGAGCTCTCAGAAGACCTACAATTAAGAATTGTTGACTTGCATAAAGCTGGAAAGGGTTATAAAAGTATCTTCAAAAGCCTTGCTGTTCATCAGTCCATGGTAAGACAAATAGTCTATAAATGGAGAAAGTTCAGCACTGCTCCTACTCTCCCTAGGATTGGGCGTCCTGTAAAGATGACTGCAAGAGCACAGCGCAGACTGCTCAATGAGGTGAAGAAGAATCCCAGAGTGTCAGCTAAAGACTTACAAAAGTCTCTGGCATATGCCAACATCCCTGTTAGCGAATCTACGATACGTAAAACACTAAACAAGAATGAATTTCATGGGAGGATACCACAGAGGAAGCCACTGCTGTCCAAAAAAACCTTGCTGCACGTTTACAGTTTGCACAAGAGCACCTGGATGTTCCACAGCAGTACTGGCAAAATATTCTTTGGACAGATGAAACCAAAGTTGAGTTGTTTGAAAGAAACACACAATACTATGGGGCTGATTTACGAAACGTTTGCGCCATGAGTATCGGCGCATCTGCGTGCGCAACGGCAGATTTGGTATCTACGAAACATTTGCGCCGGTAACGCAGCGCTATTCCCTATTTACTAGTGTTCTCGGCGCACGGGAGGAGGCGCTCAGTGCTTCACTATGGACCTGGCGCACGGCATCTGCAAATAAAAATATAAAGAAGCTGGAAGTGCCAATATAATGGGGGTGACGTGAGAAAGTGTAGTGACAACTGCCCAAGTAACAAACATGCCCAAAATAGAGTGAGAAAGTAACTTTTTCTGAACCAGCCTGCTGCGCCGGCAAGTACGTTTAGAACTGCAAGGGTTGTTTTTTAGCTCAGCGCGGGAATTTTCACTTGTTCAAACGCGCCGGGACACTGCGCCGGCAAAATCTTCGTAAATGTCAAGTCACGCGAGTCAATTTGCATAAGTTGAACAGGCGCAGCTCTGAACTTGAATATATATAACAGTCCACAGCAAAATGACATTTCTAAAGGAAAAAAAAAAGGCATTTAAAAGCACCTGCGGCTATAATGAATTGTCGGCTCCCGCCAATATAGAGAAAAGTCATTGAAAAAAAAATGCGTGGGGTCCCCCCAAATTCCATTATCAGGCCCTTCAGGTCTGGTATGGATATTAAGGGGAACTCCGCGCCAATTTAAAAAAAAAAATGACGTGCAGGTCCCCCTCAAAATCCGTACCTGGCCCTTCAGGTCTGGTATGGATTTTAAGGGGAACCCCCGCGCCAAACGTAAAAAGAAATGGCGTGGAGTCCCCCTAAAAATCCACACCAGACCCTTTATCCGAGCACGCAACCTGGCAGGCCGCAGGAAAAGAGGGGGGACGAGAGAGCGCCCCCCCTCCCTCCTGAACCGTACCAGGCCACATGACCTCAACATGGGGAGGATGTCCCCATGTTGATGGGGACAAGGGCCTCAACCCCACAACCCTTGCCGGGTGGTTGTGGGGGTCTGCGGGCGGGGGGCTTATCGGAATCTGGAAGCCCTCTTTAACAAAGGGGACCCCCAGATCCCGCCCCCCCCTGTGTGAAATGGTAATGGGGTACATTGTACCCCTACCATTTCACAAAGAAAGTGTCAAAAATGTTAAAAATGACAATAGCCGGTTTTTGACAATTCTTTTATTAATGTCTTCTCCTTTCTTCCATCTTCTTCCATCTTCTTCTTCCATCTCCTTCTTTTCTCCATTCGGGTTTCTTCCTCCATCTTGTTCTTCCTCTTCCTCCTTCCTTCGGTGTTCTCGTCCGCATCTTGCTCCGGCTTCTTGTTCCCTTCTTCTTTCTCCGGCCGCTCCGCTTGAATTCGAGGTTCCCGCTGTGTGATGCTTCAGTTCATCAGTTCTCCTCTGGGTCCGCCCCCTCTGACACCACAGGGAAAGTCCCCGTGAAATCCATGTGCGGGGTCACCGGACCCAGAGAAGCACTTTAGAACTGAAGCGTCACACAGCGGGAACGTCAAATTCAAGCGGAGCGGCCGGAGAAAGAAGAAGGTAACAAGATGCGGACGAGAATACCGAAGGAAGAAGGAAGATGATGAAGAGGAAGATGAAGAACAAGATGGAGGAAGAAACCCGAATGGAGAAAAGAAGAAGCTGGAAGAAGAAGGTGGAAGAAGAAGATGGAAGAAGAAGATGGAAGAAAGGAGAAGACATTAATAAAGGAATTGTCAAAAACCGGCTATTGTAATTTTTAACATTTTTTACACTTTTTTTGTGTAATGGTAGGGGTACATTTGTACCCCATTACCATTTCACACAGGGGGGGCCGGGATCTGGGGGTCCCCTTTGTTAAAGGGGTCTTCCAGATTCCGATAAGCCCCCCGCCAGCAGACCCCCACAACCACCGGCAAGGGTTGTGGGGATGAGGCCTTTGTCCCCATCAACATGGGGACATGGTGCTTTGGGGTCACAGACCCCCAAAGTATCCTCCCCATGTTGAGGGCATGTGGCCTGGTACGGTTCAGGAGGGAGGGGGGGCGCTCCCTCGTCCCCCCCTCTTTTCCTGCGGCCTGCCAAGTTGCGTGCTCGGACAATGGTCTAGTGTGGATTTTAAGGGGGACCCCCACGCCATTTTTTTTTTAAGTTTGGCGCGGGGGTCCCCTTAAAATCCATACCAGACCTGAAGGGCCTGGTACAGATTTTGTGGGGAACCCCCCACGCCATTTTTTTTTAAATTTGGCGCGGAGTTCCCCTTAATATCCATACCAGACCTGAAGGGCCTGGTAATGGAATTTGGGGGAACCCCCACGCATTTTTTTTTTCAAAGACTTTCAATGACTTTTATCTTTATTGACGGGGACCAGCAATTCATTACAGCCACGAGTACTTTTAAATGACTATTATTTTACTTTAGAAATGTCATTTTGCTCTCGAACTGTTATAAACATGTAAAACATGCGCTACTTTACAGGCATACTATAGACACCCCCCAGGTATGATATTTAGAGCCAGTTCACACCGGATGCAGTGTAGTGCATTTTTTTGATGCATGAAAAACGCAAAGAAAGTTGATCACATTAATGCCAATGGCATAGTTCACACCACTGCAGTCCGTTCCAGTGCGTTTCAGAAAGGAATAAAAAAAATTGGTCATGCTGCATTTTATGTACAGAACTGTACTGGACCACAGTAAAACACATCAAAAACGCTACGGAACGTACCAAAAACGCACTGGAATCCACCTAAATGCACCAAAGACGCACTGCAACACACTTGTCCTAAGTGAAGAGGGGGAAAAAACCACTGGACTGCATCAAAAAACTCATCAAAAATGCACTGGAACGTGTCAAAAACGCGCATGCAGAAAAGCACCTGGAACGTATCCAGACTGCGTTTCTATGGTGTGAACTAGGACCAGTTCACACCATAGAAACGCAATCCGGATGCGTTCCAGGTGCTTTTCTGAATGTGTGTTTTTGATGCGTTCCAGTGCATTTTTGGAACGTTTTTGATGCAGTCCAGTGCTTTTTTTTCACCCCTCTTTTTTACTAACCATAGATAAGGACAAGTGTGTTCCAGTGCGTTTTTGGTGCATTTTGGTGTGTTCCAGTGCGTTTGATGCGTTTTGCAGCGTTCCAGTACAGTCCAGTGCAGGTAAAATGCAGCATGTTCTACTTTTTTTGTGGAACTGGAACGCACTAGAACAAACACTGCCATTTAGAACCATATAACCAACTTTCCATGCATTTTTGATGCCTAAAAAACGCAATGGACTGCATGTGGTGTGAAAAGGCCCTTAATCAATTTGGCATATTTAAAGGCACTTCTCCTTGTTTTGTTTTTGGTGTTGTCCAAATTGGTGACATTGATATATGTCCCTTAGGGTGGGACCTGGGCCCCCATACCCATTTTAAGGCCAATAACTAGAAGATAAGCCAGCCAAGTGGGGACTAGCAAAATTAACAAGTCAGTTCCCATAGACTGCAATGGTATTTGTTGTATAACTTTTGCCCATGTTAGGCTCTTTGTTTGCCCCATCTCTAATTTTGTAGCATGCTGGATGATGTGCTTAATTTTGGACGGGGGGGGGGGGGGGGGGACACGACTGTGCATGTGTTTTCAATTGCCTCATTATCACACAAACCTATGTTATATAAAGCTTGCAGATAGCATTCTCTCCCTTGCCCTGAAGAGAGGCAAGATTGCGTGTGTGGCGCCGGCCGGCAAAATGTACATTTTGGTGTCCCTATCGAGTTTGTAACACATGCATTTTATTTGTTATGTCTTTGCAAAACAGATGTTTGTTTTACTTTTGTCGATTGTTTTTTTTTGTGTGGGGGATATGTTCCCCTGAAATATTTTTGATGTTGTTAATATGTGTCGTTTGTTCACTTTGATTTAATTGTCTGTGCTGCATTATTTTGCTAAAAAAAATGTAAATTGTGACTAATGTTTCAAATTTACCTTTGTGTCTTTTTTTTTTTGCTTATTTTTTTTGTTCTGAGTCCTGTTTTGTTGACCAATAAAAATTTGATGCAAAGTTTGAGGTTTGTTTTTTGTTTTCTATGCAACAAATGTGACAGCTGCAGCTTAACTATGCTTATTGGCATGTCAAAACAAAACAGGTGTGATTTGTCTAACCTGGTGCCTTCATGGTAGCATATGCATGTATTGTGTGCTGCCATGGATAGTCACCAGGAAATGAAAACTACAGAGCGGTAAGTATTCAATTTTCCTTTTTACTGCAGTTCTCAGCCTCAGTCCTCGAGTACCCCCAACAGGACATGTTTTGTGAATTTATCTCATCGAGAATTGCTGTCTAAAATACCAAACCATTGACTGCGATTTAAAGCACATGTGCAAGATGAAGGAAAACCTGCAAACATGGCCTGTTGGGTGTACTTGAGAAGCACGGATTTAGAGCACTGCACTTAAAAATAGCTCAAGGCAATACTATTCCAATTGTGGGCATTTTGAGGGAAACCAAGTGTTAGAACCCCTGCTTCTTTTTTTTTTTAGGTTGGGCTTTGTGTCCCTTTTACTAAAATTGGCTTCACTTCCTGTTACACAACTAAACAGGAAGTGAAGGTAAAACCCTACCAATGTCTTTTCTTGGGGACACACAGATCAATCTAACTAGTGTCCCCATTAAGCAAATTGCACTCTAGCACTTTGTTGTGAACACCCCTAATCAATAGGTAGTTTGGGGTTTAGTAAAGGCAAATCCAATCTGCAGTACAAGTGTAGTTGCTGAAAATCTGAGGGGAAGCACTGGTGATTTTAACATCCAATCATGTAGAAGCAAAGATGGTGTTTTTTTGGTTTCCTTGCATGTCCCCCTCGGATATCCAGCAAGTGCACTTGTAGTGCAAAGTGGATTTGCCTTTAGTAAATAAACCCCAAAGTCCAAAATACCTAATAATTTCGGGTGTACCAAGCAAAATGCTGGAGTGCAATGTACATAATGGGGAAACTATTTAGATTGACCTGTGTGTCCCCAAGGAAAGACATTGGTAGGGATTTACCCTCACTTCCTGTGTGGCTATGTGACAGGAAGTGAATTATTTGGAAGGATAAAGTGGCTAAATTTGGGAGTTGTGTTCACCCTATCAGGGGTGCAGACATCCCCAAAAACTGTCTAGACTTCTAATCCCTCTGCACTCTATCCCAAAGCAAAAATAAGAAAGGTTTTCATTTAGTTTAACTTTGCAAAGACACATTCCGAAGTTGAATTGTGATGCATGTCAATGGCCCATTTAGACCCTCTTTAATCACTTGAGATCAGCGCTATAGCTGATCGACGGCCACAGCACGGTCCCCAATTGCCGGGAGTCCGTCAATAGATGTCCTCCCCTTCGCGCGCGCTGTGGTCACCGAGTCACTAAGACTCGGGTGATGACAGATCCGAGTAAGGGGCCGATCCCTGCCCCTTACCACGTGATCAGCTGTCAGCCAATGACAGCTGATCACGTGATGTAAACAAAAGCTCGGTAATGGTTTTTGTTTTCTCCTTGTGCCGACAGCGTGAGCATAAAAAAGGCAATCACCGGCTTATGTGCAAGGGACATCGGGCCCGAAGAGGAAGAGCCAATTCTGCGTCATCTGTGACAATCAGTAGCCCCTACCAGTGCCACCTATCAATGCCCATCAATAGTGCCAATCAGTGCCACCTAGCAGTGCTGCCTATCAGTGCCCATCACTGCCAACTATAATTGCCACCTAGCAGTGCCACTTCTCAATGCCCATCAGTGCCAACTAGCAATGCCACCTCTCAGTGCCCACCCTTGCCACCTTATCGGTGCCCATCAGTGCAGTCTCATCCGTGTACATCAATGGAGAAAAATTACCTTTTTTCTAAATTTTCTAAATAAATATTAACCACTTCCCTACCGCCCACCGTCAAATGACGTCCTTGACTTTGTGCGGTGACATCTGAATGATGCCTGCAGTTCTTATAGGCGGCGGGAGGGGACGTTCCCCTCCAGCCGCCATCCGGTGCTTCTCCGGGCTCTCCCGTGCCATTGGGGGCCCAGAGAACAAATTGGCCGGCACCGGATGGGAAGCATAGAGATGACTGGTGACCATCTCTATGACCGTCAGAGGCCCGGGCGCGATGTTATGACGTCTCGCCCGGTTCCCGTATGTAAACACAGCCGTGATCTCGGCTGTCAGCATGAGATTTGTGAATTTTTTTTACCGATCTCATGCTTTCCAGCCTGGAGGAGAGATGTGAGGACTTATTGACCCCGCATCTCTCCATAAAGAGGACCTGTGAAAAATTGATTCCTATTAAAAGGGATGTTTACATTCCTTGTAATAGGAATAAAAGTGATCAAAAAAATAAAAAATAAATAAATAAAACGCCCCTGTCCCTGGTAGCTCGCGCTCAGAAGCGAACACACACTCAAGTCCCGCCCACATATGTAAACGCTGTTCAAACCACACATGTGAGGTATTGCTGCGTGCGTTAGAACGAGTGCAACAATTCTAGCACTAGACCCCCTCTGTAATGCGAAAATGGAAATGTATAAAAAAAATTAAAACATCGCCTATGGAGATTTTTAAGTACTGAAGTTTGGTGTCATTCCATGAGTGTGCGCAATTTTAAAGCGTGACATGTTAGGTATCTATTTACTCAGCAGAACAACATCTTTCACATTATACAAAAAAAATTGGGCTAACTTTACTGTTTTGTTATCTTTTAATTCATAAAACCGTTTTTTTTTTCCCAAATAAAAGGTGTTTGAAAATGTATTGCGCAAATACAGTGCGAAATAAAAATGACCGCCATTTTATTCCCTATGGTGTCTGCTAAAAAAACATATATAATGTTTGGGGGTTCTAAGTAATTTTATAGCAAAAGAATTATAATTTTTACATGAAGGAGAGAAGTGCCAGAATAGGCCCGGTGCTGAAGTGGTTAAAATATCCTAATTTTTTTTTTTAGTCGGTCTTTTGTATTTATAGAATTTTTTTTTTTTTAAAACGCAGAGGTGATCAAATAGCACCAAAAGAAAGCTCTATTTGTGTGCAAAAAATTATTACATTTTCATTGGGTTACAGTGTTGTATGACTGCGCAATTGTCATTTAAAGTGCATCAGCGCTGAAAGTTGAAAATTGGTCTGGGCAGGAAGGGGGTTTAAGTGCCCAGTAAGCAAGTGGTTAATATAAGGCTACATGCACACGGACATTTTTCCAGCCGCTTGTTTGAGCGTTTTTTTGCAGCTTAAAAACGCCTCTCCATGTTAGCCGATGGCCTCATGCCCACCATGGCGTTTTTGATCTGTAAATGGCATAGCCGTTTTTAGGCCCCATGTACATGGGACGCTGGTGCAAAGTCTTCAGAACTAAGGTTGAAACCGGCGTTTAGAAAAACGTGTTTTGTCGCGCTTGCATGCCGCGTTTTACCGCATTTGCGTCTAAAAGCGTTTAGTTAGGAAACATCATAAGGACCCGCCCTAAGCTCAAAAAACAGTATTAACCATTTCAGCTATTTTGTGAGACCAGAGTGAGTAGCAGCAGCTCAGAGAGCAGCAGTGTACTTGTATTTAGCGTGTCACTTGCCACAAGTTGTGGATTGTCCTCTTGCCATGTCACCTGGCCATGTCACCTGGCACAAGTTGTGGATTGTCCACAATGCAATGCAAGCAATAACATTTTTTGTTAATATATATTTTTAACGGTTTTTCACCATTTGCCATCATTTTCGAGTTTTTCAATGTAAAAAAATAGGTCACCTTTAAAAACGCTTATAAACGAAAATGCAGCTAAACGCCGGGTACCGCGTCTGAAACGTGGAAATCTTTGGCGTCTGAACACATTTTTTGGCTTTCTGAATAACGAGGTTAAAATGCAACTGCCCAATGGCCAGTTCACACCTTGGAAACGCAGTCCGGATGCATTCCAGGTGCTTTTCTGCATGCGCGTTTTTGATGCAGTCCAGTACTTTTTTTCCCCTTCTTTTTTTCTTAGGCCTCATGCCCACGGACAGACATTTTAAAAAACGGGCTGTAAAGCTTTTGGTGCTTTTGGTTCATTTTGCAGAAATGCAGGGAATTTTTTTAACATGGGTCCCTATGGAACATGTTCACATTAATGCATTTTTGTGCCTCTGCATTTTTGGAAAGGGTCGGGACTTTTTTTTCCCCAGCAAAAAACAGCATTTTGCATGTACTAGAATTCAATGGACCCGCATCCAAAACGCAAGTACCCGCGATTTGCGTTTTTTTTTTAACCTGTTTATAGCTGGTTGGTAAAGGAAATGTAAAAAAATGAACATTGCCGGCTATAAAAAAAGGCCCTTGGGTCTAGTATGGATTCAGAGGGGACTCCCCCCCCAGCAAAATAAAAAAAAAATGGCGCGGGGGTCCCCCCAAAATCCATACCAGACCCTTATCTGACCATGCAGCGCGGCAGGTCAGGAAAGGGAGGGGACGAGCGAGCGCCCCCCCCTCCTGAACCACACCAGGCCGCATGCTCTCAACATGGGTGGATGGGTGCTTTGGGCAGGGGGGCTCTGCGCCTCCCACCCCAAAGCACCCTGCCCCCATGTTGATGGGGACAAGGGCCTCTTCCCGACAACCCTTGCCCGGTGGTTGTCGGGGTCTGCGGGCGGGGGGCTTATCGGAATCTGGAAGCCCCCTTTAACAAGGGGGCCCCAGATCCCGCCCCCCTATGTGAATGAGTATGGGGTACACTGTACCCCTACCCATTCACTTAAAAAAAAGTAGTGTAGTGTTAAAAATTACAGTAGACAGTTTTTGACAAGTCTTTTATTAATAATAATCTACTTCTCCGCTCCTTTCTCTGGTCTTCCTCCATCTTCTCCCGCATCTTCATTCTCCGGTCTTCTCCTTCTCCCCCTGCTCCTTCTTCCGCTCTTCTGTCTTCCTGTCCGGTGTTCTGCCGCCGCTCCCGCCGACGACCCTCCTCCGATGCTGTGTCCCGCTGATCTGTCAGCGCCAATGTCCTGCATTACTTAAACAGCGGGGGCGTGGCAACCAGATTATGTCATACGGAGGCCACACCCCATTGTGACGTCACGGCCGAAGGCATGATGGGGTCGTGACGTCACAAGGGGCGTGGCCTCCGGATGACGTAATCTGGTTGCTACGCCCCCGCCGTTATTTAAGTAATGCAGGACATCGGCGCGGACAGATCAGCGGGACACAGCATCAAAGGAGGGTCGTCGGCGGGAGCGGCGGCAGAACACCGGACAAAGAAGACAGAAGAGCGGAAGAAGGAGCAGGGGGAGAAGGAGAAGACCGGAGAATGAAGATGCGGGAGAAGATGGAGGAAGACCAGAGAATGAAGCGGAGAAGAAGAAGAAGATTATTAATAAAAGACTTGTCAAAAACTGTCTACTGTCATTTTTAACACTACACTACTTTTTTTTAAAACTCATTCACATAGGGGGGGGGCGGGATCTGGGGACTCCCTTGTTAAAGGGGGCTTCCAGATTCCGATAAGCCCCCCGCCTGCAGACCCTGACAACCACCGGGCAAGGGTTGTCGGGAAGAGGCCCTTGTCCCCATCAACATGGGGGCAGGGTGCTTTGGGGTGGGGGGGCGCAGAGCCCCCCTGCCCCAAAGCACCCATCCCCCAATGTTGAGGGCATGCGGCCTGGTATGGTTCAGGAGGGGGGGGGGGGCGCTCGCTCGTCCCCTCCCTTTCCTGACCTGCCGGGCTGCATGCTCGGATAAGGGTCTGGTATGGATTTTGGGGGGACCCCGCGCCATTTTTTTTATTTTGCTGGGGGGGGGGGGGGGGGAAGTCCCCTCTGAATCCATACTAGACCCAAGGGCCTTTTTTTATAGCCGGCAATGTTCATTTTTTTACATTTCCTTTACCAACCAGCTATAAACAGGTTAAAAAAAAACGCAAATCGCGTTTTTTTTATTTTGGTGTGGGGGGGGGGTCCCCTCTGAATCCATACTAGACCCAAGGGCCTAGTATTGACCAGGGAGGACCCCACGCTGTTTTTTTCTAAAAAAAAATAATTTTATAGCCGGCAATGTTTATTTTTTTACATTTCCTTTAACAACCAGCTATAAACAGGTTTAAAAAAAAAATGCAAATCGCGGCAAAATTGCAGTACTTGCGTTTTGGATGCGGGTCCATTGAATTCGATTACATGCAAAACGCTGTTTGTTGCTGGGAAAAAAAGTCCCCAACCCTTTCCAAAAACGCAGAGGCACACAAATGCATTGATGTAAACATGTTCCATAGGAACCCATGTTAAAAAATTTCCCTGCATTTCTGTAAAATGCACCAAAAAACGCATTAGTGTGAATCAAGCCTCAAGCTAGTACAGACGCCAGGAAAAAAGCGGCGTTTTTAAACGCAATTTTTTTCTTGTTTTGCATTGAATTTAATGCACGTTTCCCCGCGCTAGCTTTCAACCGCGTTTTTCTTTCTCTATTCAAAATGAATGGTTCCCTATGGGAGCCCATTGTTTTGAATAGAGGTCGCACCAGAAGTCGGATCGAGATGATCCGACTTGCGGGGCACCTCGTGTGCAGAGAACCTTTAAGGGGAAACCCTGCGAAAATTTTAATCAAAATTTTGCGTGAGGTTCCCCCCAGGACGATACTAGACCCTTCGGTCTTATATGGATAATAATAGTGTGGGGGTTTCCCCAGGATCCATTCCAGACCCTTATCCGAGCACGCAGCCCAGGAAAGGGGGGCGAGTGCCCCCTCCCTCCTAGACCATACCAAGCCACATGCCCTCAACATGGGGGGGTGGGTGCTTTGGGGCGCCCTGCCCCCATGTTGATGGGGACAAGGGCCTCTTCCCGACAACCCTGGCTGTTGGTTGTCGGGGTCTGCGGGCGGGGGGCTTATCGGAATTCGGGAGCCCCCTTTAATAAGGCGGCCCCCAGATCCCGGCCCCCCACCCTATGTGAATGAGTATGGGGTACATTGTACCCCTACCCATTCACCTGGTGGAAAAAAAACACAACACAGGTTTTTAAAGTAATTTAGTAGGCAGCTCCAGGGGTCTTCTTCCGTGTCGTCTCCGCGCTCTCTGTTTCTTCTCCCGCTCTCCGGTGCCTTCTCCACGCCGTGTGCGCAACGACTTATATTGGCATGGGGCGTGGTCACCGGGTGATGCCACCCAGTGACCCCGCCCCCGTATGACGTCACAGTCCCATCATTCCCCGGGACTGCAACGTCATACGGGGGCAGGATCACCGGGTGGTATCACCCGGTGACCACGCCCCATGCCAATATAAGACATGCCAATATAAGACGTTGCGCTCCGCGCACACGGCATTGTAGCGGCAGACAGCGACGGGGCAACATCAGGCGGAGAGAAAAGGGAAGACGACGATGAAGACCGGGCCCCCACTAGCAAAAGAGCTGGAAGAAGATAGCGGGGCACCCGGCAGAAAGAACCGGAGATTGTGGAGAAGGCACCGGAGAGCGGTATTAGAACCAGAGAGCGAGGAGACGGCACCCGAGAGCAGAAGAAGAGACTCCCGAAGTCGGAAGAAGACCCCCGAAGTCGGAAGAAGAACCCGTAAGAAGAACCCCGGAGCTGCCTAATAAAATTACTGTTGTGTGTTGTGTTTTTTTATTGACATTTTTTTCCCCACCAGGTGAATGGGTAGGGGTACGATGTACCCCATACTCATTTACATAGGGTGGGGGGGTCGGGATCTGGGGTCCCCTTATTAAAGGGGGCTCCCGGATTCCGATAAGCCCCCCGCCCGCAGACCCCGACAACCAACGTCCATGGTTGTCAGTTAGAGGCCCTTGTCCCCATCAACATGGGGGCAGGGTGCTTTGGGGTAGGGGGGGCGCAACCCCACATGTTGAGGGCATGCAACCTGGTATGGTTCAGGAGGGGGGTCTCACTCGCCCCCCTTTCCTGGCTGCGTGCTCGGATAAGGGTCTGGTATGGATTTAAAATCCATACCAGACCTAAGGGCTGGTATGCTCCTGGAGGGGAAACCATGCCGGTTTTTAATTCAAAATTTGGTGTTCATGATTCATACCAAACACAGGGGACAGCGAGCGTGAGGCTTGCAGTACCCTGTCGCCGAGAACCAGCGCGATCCATATTCTCGCGGGCAGGTACTGGCAAAGGAGCCTGTACTGGAGGTGACTTCAAGTCGCCTCCAGGACACGACTTCAGCGTCTGCTTCACGCTCAAGTCGTGTCCAAGTTGCCTCGCGCTGCCCCTGTGTCAACCGGCACACAAGTCGCCCCGCAACTTCGGATCATCTTGATCCGACTTCTGGTGCGACCTCTATCCAAATCAATGGGCTCCCATAAGGAACCATTCATTTTGAATAGAGACACAAGCGCCGCTGACATTTTTATTTACCGTGCGCCGCCGGTTCACACGCCCAATTAATGATTAATTGGCGCACAAATTAAGGTATGAACTGGCACAGCGCACTGTTGTTAGTAAATCACCCCCATTGTGTGGGACACTTATATGTGTGGTATTATTTTACTATTGGTGCAGCTCTGGATTTACTATTGCATTTGTTTAAAAAGTGTGATGTGGACAGAGCACCAGTGGCGGTGCATCCATAAGGGGCGCACAGGCACCGCTCCCTCTCTCCTGCCACCCCCCTATCACCAGTAGAAATTCATGCATTGCATGAATCTATCTATCTATGGTCCCCCATTCAGACACCCAGACCCTTTTCGGGCACAGGAAGCCTGAATTACAGCGGTGGGGTTTATTTTTTTTGAAGCACCTGATTAGAGCTGTAGGCTCTAATAGACATCAAAAAAGGTGAACAGCGAGTGCCATGCTGGGTGCTCGCAGTTCACTCAGCTGTGTGTTAGGAAAGCAAATGAATATTCGCTTTCCTAACACTGAACCGCCTCTCCACCAATCAGGTGCTCGGGTCTGTTGCCTGTCACCTTTTTGGCTTAAATGACAGGCGCTGTGATTGGACGCCTATCAGGCGTCCAATCATAGCAGAGGACAGGAAGAGAGGATGGGAGAAGACATTGAGGCGTGTGGAGGACACTGCCGCTGTGACCCGCTGCCCCGAGACACGGTAAGTGGCGGGCGGGGGGTGCACACTGGCAGCATTTGATGGGCACAGTGGCGGCAATTGATGGGCACAGTGGCAGCAATTGATGGGTACAGTAGCTGCGTTTGATGGCACAGTGGCAGCAATTTATGGGCACAGTGGCGGCGTTTCATGGGCACAGTGGCGGCATTTCATGGGCACAGTGGCGGCGTTTCATGGGCACAGTGGCGGCGTTTCATGGGCACAGTGGCGGCGTTTCATGGGCACAGTGGCGGCGTTTCATGGGCACAGTGGCGGCGTTTCATGGGCACAGTGGTGGCGTTTCATGGGCACAGTGGCGGCAATTAATGTATTTTTTTACTTTGTTTATGCCCCCCAAAAAATTTTGAGCACCAGCCGCCACTGTACAGAACAAATCCAGCAGCAGCACATAGAGACACGGTTGTTTAGAATATATTTTATTTTTGGTTGCTCAAGAGTATATAGTATATCACTTTATATTTTCTGCATTGCAAGTAGTATTTTAGCCCCTATCAGAACTAAAAGGTGGAAAAATTAGGCTTTTTATACTCACCGTAAAATCCTTTTCTCTGAGTTCATGGACGGACACAGCCTTAATCTTGACAAGGTGGGTATTAGCCTTCCTTCAGGAGTAACTAGGCAGAAAGTGTTAACTTCAAAGCTTTACAGCCCCGCCCAGGGGGTGGTCCTACTGACTATATCCCCTCAGCCTGCACTAAGCAGATCAGTTTGTCAAAAAGGAGTACAAACTTAAAAAAGAGGGGTGGGTGCTGTGTCTGTCCATGAACTCAGAGAAAGGATTTTTATACTCACCGTAAAATCCCTATTTTCTCTTTCGTTCATGGACGGACACAGCCTTAACCTTGACAAAGTGGAACGTCCCAAAGCAGTGTCAAAAATTAGGGGTGGGAACAGCATTAAAACTTCACCCCAAAACAAAACAGAGCTCCTCAACGGAGGAGTTGCAACTCTAAACAGCCGCACACACCTCAACTTGTAAAGTTTAGTGAAAGCGTGAACGGACGACCAGGTCGCCGCCTTACACACCTGGGAAACAGACGCTTGATGCTCTCAGAGCTCGGACAGTGTCCAAGAAATACAACGTCATCTCCTTAGGATTCGACGGATGAGGACACAAGGATGGCAGTACAATGTCTTCCTTGAGATGGAAGGTCGAAACGACCTTAGGAAGAAAAGAAAGGCTGAGGACGCAGCACCACCTATCCTTGTGGAAGATCAGATAGGGAGCCTTGTATGACAAGGCTGCCAGCTCAGAAACCCGTCTTAACTGACGTAACAGACACCGAAAAGACCACTTTCTGAGAAAGTGTCGACAAGGGAATCAACTGATGTTCTCAAACGGTGGTTTCTGAAGCACCGAGAGGCCATGCCGTTAAACAGTGAGTCTGAACTCTGGAACGAAGCAGTAACAGACAAGTATACTCTTAGAGCTCGGACAACGTCCAAGGAATGCAAACGTTGTCTCCTTAGGATTCAACGGATGAGGACACAAGAATGGCAGTACAATGTCTTCCTTGAGATGGACGGTCCAAATGACCTTAGGAAGAAATGAAGACTGCGGACACAGCACCACCTTATCCTTGTGGAAGATCAGATAGGGAGCCTTGCACGGCAAGGCTGCCAGCTCAGAAACCCGTCTTAACTGACAGCCACCAAAAGGGCCACTTTCTGAGAAAGTGTAAACAAGGGAATCTCCCTATGTTCTCAAACTGTGGTTTCTGAGGCACCTAGAGGCCGTGCCGTAAAAGCCCTCAACTGTAAAGCAGGATGACGTATGGGACCTTGCGACAGCAGGTCCTCTCGTAGCGGTAGACGCCAAGGGACATCTGCTATACAAGTCCCACGGAGGTAGTGGAGGGCGGACCGGAGGGCCGCATGCCGAACCCCCTGTACAATGTTCTCACTAAAGAGTGAGCCCCCAGGAGTCGTTGAAAAAAGACAGCCAGGGAAGATATCTGCCCCTTAATTGTACTTAAAGTAAAAATTTTGGTCCGCCCCACGCTGTAAGAACAGCAGGACTCTGGAACCAAATATGTACGCGGATGCCACCTCCTTTCCTCCAAATGGATATGTAGGTCTTCCAAGTGCGATGGTAAATCTTCCGGAGGACGATTTCTGAGCACTCCTCATGGTAGAGAACACCGAGTCTGACAGGCCCCGGTCTCTGAGCACCTGGCTCTCAATAGCCATGCTGTTAAGCCAGTGACTGTAAAACAGGATGGCGTATGGGACCTTGCAAAAGCAGGTCCTTTCTTAGCAGTAGGCGCCAAGAGGCGTCTGCTACCAGGCGCACTAGATCGGCGTACCAAGGACGCCAAGGCCATGCCAGAGCAATTGGGATCATTAGATTCCTCCAGTCTGTGAAGCAGATGAGGAAGGAGCTTCGGAGGAGGGAAGGCAAAGATTAGCCGGTACTCACTCCAAGGTGCCACCAACGCATCTGTCGCTTCTGCCCATGGGTCTCTTGACCTGGCCACAAACCTCAATACTTTCCGATTAGCCAGGATCTACGTCTGGCGTGCCCCATCTATGGCAAAGGAGCTGAAACCCCTCCGGGTGTAGAGACCATTCTCCTTGGTCCAGCATCTGGCGACTCCGCCTGCCAGTTTTCTATGCCAGGGCCAGTACGCTCCTTTCTGCCCACCTTAAGATGTGAGAGATCTCCGATGCTGCAGCCAAGCTTCTTGTTCCTCCCTGATGGTTAACCTACGCCACTGCAGTGGCGTTGTCCACCATCCAGTAAAAAGGAAGGAACGACTTCCTGGACAGAAGTGCTGGTGATGTCAGCCACCAAACTAGAGAGGTCCTGACTAGGTGGCTCACCCGGATTTGATAATCCAGGGATGATGGGCACTTGTCCCCTCTGGACAGAATTACCTTCTGTAATACTCGCGTGTGAAATAGCGCATATGGTACCGTCTCGAAGGAGGCTACCATGAGGCCCAGGACTCCCATTCAAAAGCGGCGTGACGACCATCTTTGGGATGTCAACTGCCGCACCGCAGCCCGAAGGGCCTGCAACTTTCCCATAGGGAAAGTTCGCCTCTGGAGGAGTCCAGAATCAACCCCAGATACACTAGGAGTTGAGTCGGTACCAATACTGGCTTCTGAGTGTTCAGCATCCAACCAAAGTATCGGAGGGTCTGACAGGTTATAGACACGCTCACCTCTATCTGAGCTTGAGGTGGCCCTCAGAAGCCTACTCTGTCTTGGTAGGGCCAGAATCAGGGCGAGCACCTTGGTGAACACCTTCGGTGCTGATGCCAGGCCAAGGGGGGCGCCACCAATTGGTAGTGGTCTTCCCAGCCGCAAGGCGCAGACATGTATGATGCCTGGTGCCTATGGGGACCTGCAAGTATGCGTCCTCAACAGAGCGAACCAACTCCTTCCGGAATCTTTGTACCTACACAATCAATTGAGGGCCCTGAGATCCAAGATTGGATGAACCCCCTCCTTCTTGGTAATACGAACAGATTTGAGTAAAACCCCTGAAACCGTACCTGTACTGCAACAGGAATTATCACCCCGCGTTTATTATCAGCAGGTCTTGAACCGCCCCCCCCATAGGGCTTCCCGACGAGTCGGCAGAAGCTGGCGGTTGGAGGGGAAAGAAATAAAATAAAAATAATCTGTTCAGAGGGCAAGAGAGAACTATCTTGTACTGTGAGGAAACTACTTCGCAAACCCACCGGTCGGGGATCTGAGATGTCCACCATGTCGCAAATTCGCGAACACGTCCCCCTACCCGAGAGATGGGTGGGGACAGACCTTTATGCGGACGTAGATTTGTTTGCAGGCTTGTTGGCGGTGAAGGAGAGACCTAGCCATATGGCGTGGCTCCTTACCTCTTTTTGATTGTGGGAGCAGCATGCTCTTACCTCCTGTGGCATATTTAATAATGTCATCCAGGGATGCCCCAAAAAAGTCTGTCGCCCTTAAAGGGCAATCCATCAGGGCCTTCTTGGAAGATTGGTCCGCTGACCAACCTTTTAGCCAGAGCAGAGCTTGAGGCTCTGGACAGCAGAGGAATAGTGTCCAAGGCTGATTCGCAGACAATTTTAAAGGTCCAGTATCAACTGGTCGGCCATAGCCACCTTGTCCAAGGGAGCTTCATGTGCTTTAAACCCATGGAGCAGCACCTTTGCCACTTCAGAGAATGTTAGACACCAGGGCCCCAACCACCGTTGGGCTCACAGCCGCGCCGAATAGGTAGCAGATGACCGCTTCAGACTTCCTGTCCGCAGGGTCCTTGAAAGCAGGAGCCCCTTCCACCAGAATTGCCAAACTTTTTTGGGGAACGAAAACCTTTTGAGGTTTTTCCAGCTCCTTGTATAAAAGCTTGTCTAGATAAGACGCACAAGGAACACCTTAGCAGTGCGGGTCGGCTTGCGGAACCCGAAGGGACCGACGCCTCTGGTGTTTCTGCAGGCTCCTCTATCTTTAGATTATCCCACACTGCGGTGATAAGGTCACCTATTAGAGCCCTATCGCGTGGTGACCCAGACCTGGACTGTTAGACCGGCCATGGTCCGCATCCTCTGATATGTCATTACCAGGGCCATGAGCCGTAGCTGGGCCCGGCTTCGCATCAGAGTTATCCCCAGAAGATGGCGGAGGGAGGGGGCACTTTTTACCCCGTGTTCCCATGCGCCGTTTCCACCTTGGCAACAACCAGGTCTACTGACACAGCGGGTGCATAAGCACCAGATGCCAATTCAGGTGTAACAGGGGGAGAAGCGTCTGCTTCTGATGTTATGCTGACCCACGCACCTGACACAAGGACTCCAGTTCAAGTTACCAACAGCCCACCCTCCTAGCTGCAACAAAGATGAGGGGTTCCCCCCCAGAGGACTCACCACCCTACAACAGTAGCATGAGTGCCGTGCGCTTCCTAGTAGAGCCGCTTCCTTGTCAGCTATCAGTCTGACCACTCTGCAGCGTGTGTCTGTAGGCTTGCGCCGTTTAAAATGCTCTTTGATCGGCGTGGACAATGAGAAAATGGCCGCGAGCGGCAGCTAGAGGCCAAAAACAGCGCGGACAACAGAAACATGGCCGCAAGCGCAGAAGAGGACAAACAGCATGGATCACAAGAAAAATGGCCACCAAGCGGCCAATAGGGGCCAAACAGCGCTGACCACAAGAACATGGCCACCGAGTGCAGTTAGGGGCCAAACACAGCATGAAACACAAGAAAAATTGCCGCCAAGTGACCAATAGAGGCAAAACACTTTGCAGACCACAAGAACATGGCCGCCACGCAGAGAGAGGCCAAACACAACATGGATCACCAGCAAAATGGTCGCCAACAGCATGGAGCAGAACACACAGGTAAGCAAACTTTTTTCATGGCAGCTCATAACATTTATCTAGTGGACATACATGCACAGTTCCCACACAGGTGGAGCCCCCCCCCCCGGTGAACCCCCGCCCCAGCAGCCAGCCTAGCTCCGAGAGCCTAGGGGGAGGGAGGGGAAGGATAGAACCTCTTAGTCACCTCTCCAGGAATGCCCAGCTTTGTCTTCCTGCCAAGGCAGGGGATTACTACTTACCCTTCCTGCGTGGATTGTGCTGGAAGCATCCCAGACAGGCCACCTTCCGCATGGTGACGGAGGGGACTGTCAGCCCAGCTGCTGGGACTCGGCCCTATAGACCGGTCATATGCATGCCCTGGAGCGTATAGCTCACCGGACACCCATAGAGCGATGGTTATGTCGTGGAAAACCCAGCGTGTAGCTAGGGTCGGCACACGCTCGATGACCGAAACTGGGGAGACTACAAGGATCTGGGATCCAGCCTGTCACCCAGTCGGCAGTTGATCGAAGATCACAGGAACAAAAATAAAAATAAAATAATAAAATTTCAATCTGGAACAAAAAAACCCCAGGCCTATGGGCCCGAAGGGAGCCATGTCTTCTCCTTAGCTAGGCAGAAAAAACTGATCTGCTTAGTGCGACGTGAGGGGAAATAGTCAGTAGGACTGCTCCCTGGGCGGGGCTGTTCAGCTTTGAAGTTGTTAACACTTTCTGCCTAGTCACTCCTGAAGTAAGGCTAATACCCACTTTGTCAAGATTAAGGCTGTGTCCGTCCATGAACGAAAGAGAATATAGTGGTGCTAAAGTTACAATAATACAATAATAAAGTGAAAAATCTTAATACGTAAAAGTTAACATGACATTATCACCCTGTGACAAGTGAAAAAAATATTGTGTGTGGTTTAAAGCGTTCTAGCCAAGCACGGGAGTTTAAGGCATTTAAAGTTGGTGAGTGTGTTTTCTAAAGAGAGCGGAATCACTTGCACATATTGGTGTGGTGGATGAATAGAGAGAAACTGCATCGAGTCAATCTACTGGATTATTCTTATGGACTTTTTGTATAAGATCATAATAATTTTTTCACTTGTCACAGGGTGATAATGTCATGTTAACTTTTACTTAAGATTTTTCACTTTATTATTGTATTATTGTGACTTTAGCACCACTATTATTTCCAACTTTTAGTTCTGATAGGGGTTAAAATGCTACTTTCATTTCTTAATTATTTAAAGTGGCAGCATCATTGGTAATATTCATTTATTCTAGGGGCGCAGTGGTGGGACTTCAAGTGTGGGGGTGATAGACTTGCTGACCATCAGTTATAGATATTTTCTGCATTACTAATTCAATCAAGTAGCCCAGAGGAAACCTTCTCTTGAGCTGGCTCCAGCAATGACTTCTCCACATTAATGAGCCATCCCAACTCCGTTAGCTAATCTGACTCTGGTGAGGACCACTCTAACACCCATTCCATTGCTGGGCCATAAATGAGAATGTCTAAGAAATTAAATTAATTCCCTGGAGATGCAAATGAGCCATTTCCTCCACCAAAATCTTTGTGAAGTATCTGGCCCAGAGGCCTTAGGGCAGAGACCGAAACTGCCAGTTTGAATTCTGTTTTTTGTGGCAACTGCAAATCACAAGAACTTCTGATGGGCCGGATGATTCAGACTGTGCAAATAAATGCCCCTTAGATTCAAAGAGACACATTTTAAAACAGGGTCTTTTCTACTGAGTATATACTTTCCATTGAGAACTTTAGTTTCTTTAGATTAATAATCACGCCATATTTCCCAGAGGGTTTCCTCACTAGGAAAACACGAGAATAGAACCCCTGGAACCTTTGGTCTGGTGAAACCTGTACCATCACCCCATGCTGGTAAAAATTCTCTATGCACAGACTTACAGCCTCTGTCTCCTTTTTGTCCCTTTGCAGACTGGTAAGAAAAAATATTTTTCTCCATATTTGTTTCGATATTGTGAAATGTTTTGTTTTGGGTTTTTTTTTTTGGGGGGGGGGGTGGTAAGAAACTCTAGAAGCAATCTCTATGAGAATCTGCAAGACAAGGGTGCTAGTTTCCCACTGATGATAGAAAAGAGACCCCCCGCACCCTTTTTTGAGTCTTTCAAATCCATGCTTAGATTGGAACGGAGAGCTATGAAAACACCCCCAACTCCAAATCTGCTTTTTCTTGTGAGGGAATTGGCTACCCTTTTCAGCAGAATGGGAAAGCATAGAGTCTAACCCTGTGTCAAAGATTAATAAGTAATAAGCCCTCAAATGGAACTCCACACTACCTAGATTTGCAGAAGTCCCCATTTCAGGATTTAAGCCAGATTGCTCTGCAGCATTAAGTAAAGCCAAAGTCCTTGCTTTAAAGGGGTTGTAAAGGTTCGTTTTTTTTTTCTAAATAGGTTCCTTTAAGCTAGTACATTGTTGGTTCACTTACCTTTTCCTTTGATTTACCTTCTAAATGTTTTTTTTTCTTTGTCTGAATTTCTCACTTCCTGTTTCTCCTCACCAAACTTCACACCATCATCCGAGTGGTGTGGAGTCAGCCAGAACAGCTTACTGAACAGTTTACTGAGGAGGAACAGGAAGTGAGAAATTCAGACAAAGAAAAAAAATATTTAGAAGGGAAATCTAAGGAAAAGGTAATTGAACCAACAATGCACTAGCTTAAAGGAACCTATTTAGAAAATAAAAAACGAACCTTTACAACCCCTTTAACTGACTCCACCGCTGCATCATCCAGGTAAGAGACTGTTTTCTTCACCACCTGCAACTACCTTTTTGGCTTGAGAAAAATGGTTAGCTAACCAATTTAACCAGACATCCACATTTCTGGCAACACAGGATGCATTTACATCCAAAGCCCTGGTAAGTACATCCACCTTCCAGTCTATTTGGTTCTTAATGACCCACGCATCTTCAAAGGATAAATCTGTATTATTTGAAATTTGCGCACGGGGAGCATCAAGTCTAGGGTGCTAAAGGAACATGTCCTCTGCCTTGCTAGTGAGCAAATATTAATGATTTTCTTTTGTGGCTCCTTCCATTCCTTCAGAAAAAAAAAAATCCTTCAAAGACTGATAGAAACAAACACTATGCCCTTTTGCTTATGCTGTCTCTATACATCCTATTCTGCATAGACTGCTGCCAGTGGTGGGGGCCCTTCATGCTATTTCTTCCACAGCGTGTGCTGTGACTGGTGGCTCCCGTGCGCATGAGCTGGAGTGACGTCACGCGGCTCTGGCCAGTCACAGAGCCAGAGTCCGCAGCCCCGGAAGGGAGAGGGGCAAACATGGATGCTACCAGCGAGGACATTGCGGGCTTCGTTTGCAGGTAAGTGCCACATAATGGGCTAGTACGTGGCGCCACCAACCCAAACAGCCACCACCAGCCTATCCCCAACAGTGAAACAGGATGGGGGGGAGAAGTACACCCTGCCACCACCGGGTCGAACCAGTGTAAAAGATTCATTGGAAGACAGAGGTAAGCGCAGGGGGGGGGGCTTCAGGAGTTGCCGCAAACAACCTTTTGCAGCATCGCCATAAACTTGCTGAATCATGTCAAACGTCTTTGTGGCAGATTTGCCCAGTTTCACGCAGAATTTCACGTTTTCTCTTTGTTCTAACCTGCTATCCATGATGAAATCACAGATGTGGTAATGCACGTGGTCAGAATAGCACCAGTTGCACAGCTCCCGATGTATACAGGACAATAAGGGATTGTGGAAAAAAGGGACTTTATAGGCACACGAGAATATTTAGAAAAATAATAAAATTTTAATATAACATGTACACAATATATATACATATACAAAAACATATAATAGTACAACACAATAGATGTGGACACTTCCAAGGTAATACCCCACAAAACTGCGATGATTCCTTGGATTGAGGTTCACAATGTGTTGATAAATTGTTAAAACTTGGAGCTCGACATGTTTCGCGATCTGATCGCTTCCTCAGGAGCTTCTAAATGTACACAAAAGAAGATTCAATAATTGTGATACAGAAAAACATTTATCTTAGTATTACATATAATATTAATATTCATAGAATGAATCTAACAAAACACTCACCACTAAACGTAATGTTGGAGGTGAGTATGATTGGATTATTGCGACCCTCTATATTCTGCGGAACCTACACATAGATACAGGGGTGGCCCCAGATAAACAGGCCAACTCCCAAAATTGGAACACTCCAACACGATCAACTACATCCCGGCACGTGGGCAAGCATGGAGGAGCTCACGATAACTGTAGAATAATTATATATTTCGGAGAACAATGAAGGACTGTTCCTTGGGGTATACATAGGCATAGAAGTAGCTATGCCTAGAGGTAAAACCATTTCATACAAATAAACAAGGTGGAAAAAATATATATGTGTATAAAATAATGTGAGGCGACCTACTTTTCAAAAAGATACCTGAAGAGCAAAAGGTACCGAACCGAACCTGGACGAGATGTTGAGAACTTGAAGGAGAAACTGGGATGGCCACTATAAGGAAATTATTTTAAATGATGATGTTGATATTATACTAGCCCATGATAATAGAGCCAATGATTGAAACTATAAAACAAACTTGTTTGTCAAAAAGAGTTGACTAAACGAATACCAGTTAAATGGTGGAACCAGACTATAGGCAAATGAGAACTCCTAACACTAATTGATACAAACACCTCAAATGTAATGGGGAATATATATGTAGACCATGCTGAAAAAACGGCCCCAACATATCCTAAATATACCCTAAAACACATGTGTAATAAATACCTGAGGACAGGGCACTTGGAGGGAATAGCCAGACGACCGTCCTAAAGATGGAGAAGCAGGTACTTAGCGGGTGTAGACCGAACCCTCACACCCAAGTGTGAGAGGGCATTAAAAAACGCAAAAAAGGAGAATGTATAAAAAAGGTACTTGACAAGTACCATCATAACAAGACGGTATCATAAGCCCCAAGAAACATACCAGTCTAATGCTCCAGGACCTAATCCGTTTGGATCCGCCTCGCTGCAGAGGCTGCCACACACTTCAACTTGAAAACTACGAAATAGTTTGGTGGCTATGTTGTTATCAGAGTCACGATAAATGGAAAGGTCCAGAAAAGAAAACAGATTTTTGATGCCACACAAATGTGAATACAAGATTGAATTGGTTGATATTTAATTTAGCAATAAATTCATTAAGGGACGCGACTGTCCCCGTCCAGATCACGAAAATATCGTCAATGTACCTGAACCAACACAACGTCTGGTCCAGGTACTGACGAAGTTCTATACTAGAAAAAATCTTTCGCTCCCACCCCCCCAGGTACAAGTTGGCGTATGCCGGGGCACAAGTGCCCATGGCGACGCCTTGTACCTGGAGTGGGAGCCGAGAAAGGTAAAGCAATTGTGTTCCAGGATAAACGATAACAATTGCAAAATAAGACCTTGAAATTTCCATTCACGATGATAATGTTCCATAAGGAACCGTTTTACCACTTGTAGACCAAGTTTGTGTGGAAAACTAGAATACAGTACTTCCACGTCAATAGTGACAAACAACGCTCCCGGAGGAATACCCAGACCATCTAGATGTTTGAGCAAGTCTGATGTATCTCTAATGTAAGATGGTAAGCTTTTAACGTGGGGCATAAGGAAAAAGTCCACAAATCCTTATGCCCCACGTTAAAAGCTTACCATCTTACACTATGCCTATGTATACCCCAAGGAACAGTCCTTCATTGTTCTCCAATATATATAATTATTATTCTACAGTTATCGTGAGCACCTCCATGCTTGCCCACATGCCGGGATGTAGTTGATCGTGTTGTTGCAGTGTTCCAATTTTGGGAGTTGGCCTGTTCATCTGGGGCCACCCCTGTATCTATGTGTAGGTCCCGCAGAATATAGAGGGTCGCAATAATCCAATCATACTCACCTCCAACATTACGTTTAGTGGTGAGTGTTTTGTTAGATTCATTCTATGAATATTAATATTATATGTAATACTAAGATAAATGTTTTTCTGTATCAAAATTATTGAATCTTCTTTTGTGTACATTTAAAAGCTCCTGAGGAAGCGAACAATTTATCAACACATTGTGAACCTCAATCAAAGGAATCATCGCAGTTTTGTGGGGTATTACCTTGGAAGTGTCCACATCTATTGTGTTGTACTATTATATGTTTTTGTATATGTATATATATTGTGTACATGTTCTATTAAAATTTTATTATTTCTCTAAATATTCTCGTGTGCCTATAAAGTCCATTTTTTCCACAATCCCTTGTTCAGCTCTATTAGGATGTGGCACATTTTTTACCAATAGGTGTCGATTGCCACCTGAGGGCCATTGCAATCAACCTATTGTATACAGGACAATGTCTTTTGGCACACTGACTTATGAAGGTCGGTGCTCCCAGTGACTGTGCATGCAGCTTTGTGCTGCCATCTGTTGGCGTGTTAGAAGACTAGTCTCTAAACAATGAAATACCACCTCGTACAAAAAAAAAATGCCCAAAGTGTTCAAAGGACCTTCTGGTCTGAGCTTGCATATATAATAAGCCTCTGCATATTTGGGACCAGAAGGGAAAGAAACGATACTAAGAACAAGTGTTTTTCCGTGTACTCCTGGGCAAAAAGAAACACAAACTTAACTGAGAAACAAGGGGATGGGAGGGGTTTTATAATCTGTTGGCTTGTGTTTCCTGTAGAGGGAAGAACCAATCAACTCTCATGTCTGGAAGACGATTTGAGGAAATGTCTTTAGCTTTTTCTGTCGAATATCTCTAAAACTAAACAATCCTTTACTGCCCTGATTACTTCAAAATGGTCTGATCTATTAGCACTTTTGGAATGCTGGCATGCAAAAGTGGGCCACGTTACCATGCATTACACAAAAACCTGTCACTTTTCCCCATTTAGAGAAAAGTGACAGATTATCTTGATAATCTTGCTACTGATATCTTAATTAGCTACTGATATTCACCTTTGCAGTACTCCCCCACCATTCAGCTGCTGGAGCATTGGCACTACCAGTACTTCAAGCTGTGAGGGTCCACATGATCTTCTTACCCGTCTACAAAAATGTAATGCTCATTGCTGAAAATATAAACTGGCACTTTTTTTTTGGCGGGGGGGGGGGGGGGGGGGATATGGCTGTTAGCTCATTGTAAACAGGAACACAGACATTCAATGATGAATACATTAAACACAGGAAAATGTCATTAAAGAGTTTCACACTGCTTTTATAATTAACGCTCTCACCAGTGCATTTCTTTGTAAGTTTGATTCCTCTTGTGTAAAGCATCCCCATTGACCACGTCTCGATTACTGTTGGTCAGAACACCTCCAAAATCATAAGGACCTGCAATGATTCAGCAACAAGGAGCTTAAGCTTGAAATCTCCCCAACAGAGCATGCAGTCTACAGAGCACCCTTGCAACTTACAATGTCAGGCAATTATCTTAAAGAATGCTATCTAATGGTTTATTATATGGAAGCTCTATTTACATAACTTTTGTATTTTCAACAACTATTTAAAGTGTTCCTTTCAACAAATCATACCAAAGTTGCTTATGCAGTTAACTGGAAGCTAGCCAGGTCTCAAGAAGCTAGAGACAGCATAAACCAAAACATTACTTTCTAACTTGTAGGCCAAATCTTGAAATATCACTAAACAGAAACACTCTATAAAAAGGTTTTGTGTTTCCGGTTTATAGATCATGCGGTTTATGCTAAACATGGCTGAAAAGGACAGCTGTCATTTAAGGGGCCTATAGACTAGAAGTCAGCTACTGTATTTTTTGGAAAATATTTTTCCCTGTTAGGCTGTTCTGATACATTCATCAACCCAACATTACAATTCCTACGTTTACTTTCCTCTGATGGGACTTTAAAGTGGATGTAAACCTGATTCATGAAATTTGAGCTGGGCAATAAGGATGAGCCAAACACCCCCCGGTTCGGTTTGCACCAGAACTTGCAAACAGGCAAAAAATGTGTTTTAACACGCGAACACCATTAAATTCTATGGAACACGCACATGAAAAATAAAAAGTGCTAATTTTAAAGGCTTATATGCATGGTATTGTCATAAAAAGTGTTTTGGGACCTGGGTCCTGCCCCAGGGGACATGAATCAATGCAAAACATTTTTTTTTAAAACTGCTGTTTTTTCGGGAGCAGTGATTTTAATAATGCTTAAAGTGAAATAATAAAAGTGAAATATTCCTTTAACTTTCGTACCTGGGGTGTCTATAGTATGCCTGTAAAATGGCAATTTTTTCCTGTGTTTAGAACAGTCCCTGCAGCAAAATGACATTTCTAAAAGGAAAAAGGTAATTTAAAACTACTCGCGGCTGTAATGAATTGTCGGGTCCCGGCAATATAGATAAAACTCGTTGAAAAAAATGGCATGGGTTCCCCCCCCCAGACCATTACAGGCCCTTTGGGTCTGGTATGAATATTAAGAGGGACCCCTAACCAAAATAAAATAAAAAAATGGCGTAGGGGTCTCCCTCAAAATCCATACCAGACCCTCCAGGTCTGGTATGGATTTTAAGGGGAACCCTGCGCCAAAAAAAATGGCATAGGGGCCCCCCCAAAAATCCATACCAGACCCTTACCTGTGCACGCAACCTGGTAGGCCGCAGGAAAAGAGGGGGACGAGAGAGTGTCCCCTCTCCTGAACCGTACCAGGCCACATGCCCTCAACATGGGGGGGATGGGTGCTTTAAGGCAGGGGGGACTCTGCCCCCCACCCCAAAGCACCTTTGTCCCTATGTTGATGGGGACAAGGGCCTCATCCCCACAACCCTCGCCCAGTGGATGTGGGGGTCTGTGGGCGGGGGGGGGGCTTATCGGAATTTGGAAGCCCCCTTTAACAAGGGAACCCCCAGATCTCTCCCCCCCTATGTAAATTGGTAATGGGGTACATTGTACACCTACCATTTCACCAAAAAAAAGTGTAAAAAAATTGTAAAAAATTCAAGAGCCAGCTTGGGACAAGTCCTTTATTAACCACTTAAGCCCCGGACCATTTGGTAGCTAGAGGACCAGAGGTGAATTCAGAATTTAGCACTGCGCTGCTTTAACTGTAAATTGTGCGGACATGCAATGTTGTACCCAAACGAAATTTGCGTCCTTTTCTTCCCACAAATAGAGCTTTCTTTTAATGGTATTTGATTGCCTCTGCGATTTTTATTTTTTGCGATATAAACGGAAAAAGACCGAAAATTTTGAAAAAAAATGATATTTTCTACTTTTTGTTATAAGAAAAATCGAATAAACTCAATTGTAGTCATACATTTAGGCCAAAATGTATTCAGCCACATGTTTTTAGTAAAAAAAATGTCAATAAGCGTATATTTATTGGTTTGCGCAAAAGTTATAGAGTTTACAAACTAGGGTACATTTTCTGAAATTTACACAGCTTTAAATTTATGACTGCCTATCTAATTTCTTGAGGTGCTAAAATGACAGGGCAGTACAGAACCCCCCCAAATGACCCCATTTTGGAAAGTAGACACCCCAAGGAAATTGCTGAGAGGCATGTTGAGCCCATTGAATTTTTTATTTTTTTGTCCCAAGTGATTGAATAATGACTAAAAAAAAAAAAAAAATTACAAAAAGTTGTCACTAAATGATATATTGCTCACACATGCCATGGTTATATGTGGAATTTCACCCCAAAATACATTTTGCTGCTTTTCCTGAGTACGGGGATACCACGTGTGGGACTTTTTGGGAGCCTAGCCGCGTACGGGACCCCGGAAACCAAGCACCGCCTTCAGGATTTCTAAGGGCGCAAATTTTTGATTTCACTCCTCACTACCTATCACAGTTTCGAAGGCCATAAAATGCCAAAATCGCACAAAACCCCCCCAAATGACCCCATTTTGGAATATAGACACCCCAAGCTATTTGCTGAGAGGAATGGCGAGTATTTTCCAGCTCTCATTTGTTTTTGAAAATGAAGAAAGAAAATATATATATATATTTTTATTTTTTTTCAATTTTCAAAACTTTGTGACAAAAAGCGAGATCTGCAAAATACTCACAATACCTCTCAGCAAATAGCTTGGGGTGTCTACTTTCCAAAATGGGGTCATTTGGGGGGGTTTTGTGCTATCTGGGCATTCCATGGCCTCCGAAACTGTGATAGGCAGTGAGAAGTGAAATCAAAAATTTACACCCTTTGAAAGCCTGAAGGCGGTGCTTGGTTTTTGGGGTCCCGTACGTGGCTAGGCTCCCAAAAAGTCTCACACATGTGGTATCCCCGTACTCAGGAGAAGCAACAGAATGTATTTTGGGGTGTAATTCCACATATGCCCATGGCATGTTTGAGCAATATATCATTTAGTGACAACTTTGTGCAAAAAAAAAAAAAAAAAAATTGTTGTTTTTCCGCAACTTGTGTCAACATATAAAATATTCCATGGACTCGACATGCCTCTCAGTATATAGCTTGGGGTGTCTACTTTCCAAAATGGGGTCATTTGGGGGGGTTTTGAACTGTTCTGGCATTTTATACACAACATTAGGAAGCTTACATCCACTCTTCTAACCACTTGAAGACAAAGCCCTTCTTGACACTTTTTGTTTACATGAAAACATTTTTTTTTTTTGCAAGAAAATTATGTTGAACCCCCAAACATTATATATATTTTTAAAGCAAAGGCCCTACAGATTAAAATGGTGGGTGTTGCATTTTTTTTTCTACACAGTATTTGCGCAGCGATTTTTCAAACGCATTTTTTGGGTTAAAAAACACACTTTTTTTAATTTTAATGCACTAAAACACACTATATTGCCCAAATGTTTGATAAAATAAAAAAGATGATCTTAGGCCGAGTACATAGATACCAAACACGACATGCTTTAAAATTTTCGCACAAACGCGCATTGGCGACAAACTACATAAATTTTTAAAAGCCTTTACAGGTTACCCCGTTAGATTTACAGAGGAGGTCTACTGCTAAAATGATTGCCCTCGATCTGACCTTCGCGGTGATACCTCACATGCATGGTGCAATTGCTGTTTACATATGACGCCAGACCGACGCTTGCGTTCGCCATTGGGCAAGAGCAGGGCAGGACAGGGGTGCTTTTTTTTTTTTTCTTTTTTTTTTTCTTATTAATTTTGCTTTTTTATTTCATTTTTAAATTGTTCCTTCCAAGTATTTTTTTTTCTTTTATCATTTTTATTGTTATCTCAGGGAATGTAAATATCCCCTATGATAGCAATAGGTAGTGACAGGTACTCTTTTTTTGAAAAAACTGGGGTCTTCTAGACCCTAGATTTTTCCTCTGCCCTCAAAGCATCTGACCACACCAAGATCGGTGTGATAAAATGCTTTCCCAATTTCCCAATGGCGCTTTTTATATCCGGGGGGGGGGGGGCATTCCCTCGCACTACTTGTAAAAGCAGTCCAGAGGCTAATTAGCTGCTAGGATTGCTTTTACATGAAAGCCGGCCGCAGGCTGAAAAGAATGATACCAAGATGATACCTAAACCCGCAGGCATCATTCTGGTATAAACATTCAAAGTCCAGCAACATACCAGTACGTTGCTGGTCCTTGTTGGACATGTATTGTAATCTTTTTATTTCATGCAGCCAGTTGGCTGAACGAAAAAAGAGATTGATCGGTGGGTATGCCCACCATTAGAATACCGCCCTTCATCCACCCACTTCCAATGATGGGCATACACGCACCATTTATACATGCCGAAGCATGGGGGCATCCTCCCGCAAAAAAGTTATGCCGCACACACATGGTCGGACTTTTCCACGGGCAAGCCTCCGTCGGAATTTCGACCGTATGTACGCGGCATTAGGAGCAAAATCACTCCTCCGCCCCTGCTGCCCCAATGCTTCGGCATATTTGCTTTTTTTTTTTAACTGTGGTGGTGAAATCACCTCCTACAGCACTGGAGTCGCAGGGATCAGGCCTGTCTTTGCGAACGCTGCAGTTATGTGTGTTTTTGTTTTGTAAGTGACAGTGATCGATCGATACTGCACTTGGGTGGCCTGGGCTGGACGGAGGGGCAAAACGCAGGTGCCAGCAGGTATCTGGGCTGATCCCGCTAACACTGCGTTTTTGGGAACCCTAAACTGCTGGGGACGCTAGTATAGATCTGATCAGATCAGATATTGATCTGTTTAGATACTATACCACTAAGGGGGGTGTATGCTTCACGCGTGGGTGTTAGAGTTACTGGCACTAACCTGACGCTGCCTGGGGTGTGACGCAGACCCTCTCTGACGCTAAAACCTAATTGATATCACCCGCCGGGCGATCAGGGGGTTAAACCTTTATTGGGTTATATACACGGCGGGTGCCCTGACACTATAAAAAGCAAACTAACTAACCAGCGTCACCCGTAACACTTATATGGTGATCACTGGTGAAAGGGTTAACTAGGGGCAATCAGGGGGTTAAAACCTTTATTAGATAATATATGGGGGTACCTGACGCTATAAAAACCTGCGGTGAACCTAAAAAAAATTACCAGCTACCGATCTGCATCACCGACACTAAGACAGCGTTTAGAAAAACGATTGCTTAGTGACAGTGGTGATAGGGGGTGAAAGGGTTACCTGGGGGGCGATCAAGGGGTTAAACCTTTATTAGATAATATATTGGGGTACTTGACGCTATAAAAACCTGCGGCGAACCTAAAAAAAATTACCGGCTACCGATCTGCATCACAGACACTAAGACAGCGTTTAGAAAAACGATTGCTTAGTGACAGTGGTGATAGGGGGTGAAAGGGTTACCTGGGGGGTGATCAAGGGGGTTAAACCTTTATTAGATAATATATTGGGGTACCTGACGCTATAAAAACCTGCGGCGAACCTAAAAAAAATTACTGGCTGCCGATCGGCATCACTGACGCTAAGACAGCGATCAGAAAAATGATCGCTAAGCAACAGTGGTGATAGGCGGTGAAAGGGTTATCTGGGGGGTGATCAGGGGGTTAAACCTTTATTAGGGGGGGTTAGGGGGCTACACTGGACCTAAGACTAAACGTTGGTGACACTTTTACAGTCACAAATGTCACTGATTGCAGTGATCACTAAATAAATGGTCACTACAATCAGTGACACTGTGACTGGGGGCTGGGGGGGTGATCTGGGGTGATCTGGAGGGCCTGGGGGGGGGCAATTTATGTCCCTATGTGTCCTGGTGTCAGTGTAGTGTTGTGTGCACTGACCTGATATCTTCTCTTGTACGGCGTTCGGTATATGTGAGCGCCGCACCAGAGATGACATCACTTCCTCCTGCTTCCTCTGCCTGACACAGACAGAGGGGGCATTTCCATTCGCCGGGAGCGATCGCGAGGGGGTGGCCAGAAACGAATGGCTGCCCCCTCATCCCGGAACGCTCCCGGACACTTAGCCACCGCTCACTGTATAGGAGGGGGGTCCGATCGGACCCCCCAACTGTACAAAGGCAATCACGTATGCTCTATGTGATTGTGCCTGTCGGTGCCATTCTGCCGACGTATATATACAGTGAGCGGTCGTTAAGTGGTTAAAAAGTAAAAAAATATAAATTTCCAGCGATGTAAATCCATCTTGAGCACCAGACAGAGGAAAAATAAACAAAAAAAATGCTGCAACAGCTCTGCCTCCATGGGCGGCTCCCACCTAATGACGCGTCTCCCGCTGTGATAGCGGTTATATAGATGAGGGCAGGGCCACCCGGCGACCCCGCCCCCCTCTGATGCCACAGGGGTTTCCCTGTGGTGTCAGAAGTGGGCGGGGTCACTTGTATACCTCACCGGGTGGCCCCGCGAGGTTTCCCTGTGGCGTCAGAGGGGGTGGGATCACCCGTACATGTCACTGGGTAGCCCCGCCCTCAGCTATATAACAGCTGTCACAGCGGGAGTAGTGTCACTCGGCGGCCGCCTCCCATGTAATGAACTGTTACGTTTTTTTTTTCTTCCGGTCATCGTCGTGAGATGGATTTACATTGCTGGAAATTTTTTCTTTTTTTTCCTTTTAATAAAAGACTTTTCCCAAGCTGTCTCTTGTCCTTTATCCTTTATAACATTTGACACTTTTTTGGTTGAAATGGTAGGGGTACAATGTACCACATTACCAATTCACATAGGGGGGCCGGGATCTGGGGGTCCCCTTGTTAAAGGGGGCTTCCAGATTCCGATAAGCGCCCCGCCCGCAGACCCCCACAACCACCGGGCAAGGGTTGTGGGGAGGAGGTCACAGACCCCCAAAGCATCCCCCCATGTTGAGGGCATGTGGCCTGGTACGGTTCAGGAGGGGGGGCACTCTTGTCCCCCCCCCCTCTTTTCCTGCGGCCTGCCAGGTTGCGTGCTCGGATAAGGGTCTGGTATGGATTTTTGGGGGACCCCTACACCATATTTTTTTAAAATTTGGCTCAGGGTTCCCCTAAAAATCCATACCAGACCTGAAGTCTGGTATGGATTTTGAGGGGGGCCTCAACGCTATTTTAAAAAAAAAATGGCGCAGGGTTCCCCTTAATATCCATACCAGACCTGAAGGGCCTGTTATGGAATTTGGGGGGACCCCCACGCAATTTTTTTTGCTTTTGGTTCGGGGGTTCCCCTTAATGTTCAATGACTTTTATTTGTATTGCCGGGACCCGACAATTCATTACAGCCGCGAGTAGTTTTAAATGACTTTTTTCCTTTAGAAATGTCATTTTGCTGCGGGACTGTTCTAAACACAGGAAAAATGTGCCACTTTACAGGCATACTTTAGACACCCCCAGGTATGAAATTTAAAGGAATATTTCACTCTTATTGTTTCACTTTAAGCATTATTAAAATCACTGCTCCCGAAAAAACTTCAGTTTTAAAAAAATAAATACAAATTTTGCATTGATACATGTCCCCTGGGGCAGGACCCAGGTCCCCAAACACTTTTCATGACAATACAATGCATATAAGCCTTTAAAATTAGCACTTGATTTCTCCCATAGACTTTTAAAGGGTGTTCCGCGGCTTTTGAATTTGCAGCGAACACCGCAAATTGTTTGCTATACAACAAATAATAAAAATGAACGATAATTCAACAAACAGAGCTGAAAGTCTCTACCTAGAGGGGAGGGGCTGTGTTCCTTTCCTCCAATCAGCTGCCTTGGCTGTATGCCCAGGCTTCACTGTGGTGTTAAACAGGAAGAGAAAATCTCCTAACACGATGTGCACTTTCTAAACAGTATATAAAGATGAAGACAGCAGATATACATGTAAAACTTATATAGGGAGATTTGTTTCATCCCTGTGTATCATCTAAGGCTGTTCACTTTACTGGGTATATGTGAGGGTTTACATCCACTTTAAGGGCAACAAAATCCAGGTTATAGTTAAAACAATTATTTTACATACAAAGCAAGACAGTTCAGTTAAAATCCACAACAGATAAATACTATCAAAAGGCTGAAAAAGTGTACAAAATATTACAAAGTAGCTATCCACAATAACAACCTAGACTGAATTTGGGACATATAAATTCTGTCTTTATTCTTCATGTTAGTTCTTTTGCTGAGTAACCCAACAGCTTTCAAAGTATTTTTCTTCCTCAGGGGTAGGAATATGCCACTCTGAAAACAAAATGGGAAGCATATTAAACAAACCCATAAATAGTATTTAATGGTATAACACCACAAAGTGTAAAGGCTGAATATCTTTTCCATTTAAATAATGACTGTACACATGCAGTTTCATCAGCCATATTTTAAAAGAACAAGATGTCTCATCTTTTGGATGTCATGGAGCGTGCCTCTTTTTCATATCTCACCATGGGCACACAAAGAGCACACGGGCCAGCTCCGACCACTGTGATATGGGGTGATTGGTAGATGCATTTTAGTCAGACAGGTCAGTCCAAACTTAGAGGTTTAAGGGCATAGCAGCCCGCTTTTAATAAATTAAAAAAAGTTCCACCTAAAGTTGCCCACGCAGGGGTTTCAACTTCACAATGCTAACAACTGGAAAATGGATTCTTCAGGTTTACTCAGCCAGTTGTCACAGCACCTTGTTGTACAGGCCCACTTCTGGCCCCCAGATAGAGTTCTTCCAGCACCCCGGGCTCTCTTGCACTTCTCATGAAAACAGGACCCCCACCAGTCCCCTCTGTGGACTAGCTACCTCAGCTTTCTCAGTTTCTCCAGACCCACATACAGCAGCTGTCCTGAATCTCCAAGTCCTGGGGGCAGGAAGTCCCTCCAATATAGAGTCATCTTCAGAGAAAATCACCCCTCCTGGCTGGAGCACACCATTATCTTCACACACAGCCTGTGTGTCCGAATAGCAGCAACTGCAACTTGAGCTGCACTGAACTACTCTCAGATCTGGTGTCAGGGTCTGAACTTGCACCTGGGTCCTCTGCGGTGTCTGATAAGGACTCTTCTCGCTGAGCTACCTGAGATGCTGGACAGCACCCTGTCTAATCCATTGAACATATTTGCCTTGTGACTTGACTTCTGCTGAATCTTGAACACTTTGCTCCTCCCATGAACTTTGTGATTTAAGCCACTGTCTTCCAGATTATTGTGCACTTCAGCCAGTGTCTCGCTCTCATCTTCCCTGCAGTTGTCCATATTTTGCTACCACTCGTTATCAGTGGCGGCCCATCCCTTAGGGGCGCCACCCCCCTAATCCATGCACCTGGCCCCTAATCTACATGCAGGGTGCCGGACGCATGAATTCCAATGTTTTTTTTTGGTTAGAAGCACATGATTAGAGCCGGTGGCTCCAATTGTGTGACATTAATGAATTAATGTTCGCTAATGTCTTCTGGATTATTTTCCAGGCCAAACAGGAAGTGGGTCCTGAGTCCCAATTGGTGGGGAATCCTAAGATCGCCGTGACTCGGGAGGAGACGCAGGGGGAGAAGCCACCACCTGGATATGGTAAGTGCAGGGGTTGGCGGGGGGGCCTGCCAATCGATCGAGTGGCGGGGGGGGGTTGGATGGGTTAAGTGGTTGGCGAAAATTGAGCACCAGCTGCCACTGCTTATCGACCCTTGGCTTCTTCCTCGACTAAGCTTCTGCTTGATCCCAACCTGCAACTACTCGATACTGACCTTTGGATGTTTACTGACTACGCTTCCGTTTCATCCTTACCTGCTGCTAGACCCTGGCTTGCTCTGCTCCTGGTGGGGCGATCCCAAAGGGCCGCAACCTCAGCAAAATTCATCTCCACCATCAGGAGTTCTGGTAAACACTGGCTAGTACTGCCTGTATACCTATCCTGCTGGTTGGTAATAGTCCAGCTATAGCAACTGGTCTTCGAGCCTGACCCCTGATTGTGACAGAATCATCTTGCCTAAAACATGGAGACCACTACAGCAAATGCCATGGCTTTTTTTTTTAGGCAAAATATTGCAGAGCTGCAGGAGTTCGGTGTTACCTAACAAGAAAAATATTCCAGACTGGAAAGTGTGGTGAAAAGGCAATAGGAAAATTTCCATGCTCTGCAGAAACAATTGCTGGGCCTACGTTCCTGAGATGGTGCTAACACATATACTGTATGCCTCACCCACCCAGGTTTAATGGAGACCGCCACCATTACATAGGTTTCCCTAACCAGTGTTCCATAAATCAAATGTGATCCACTGCATTCACTTCTGAAAAAAAGAAGATATTGTTTGTTATCAACCTCCTGACTGGGGAAGCTTTAGCTTGGGCCTCCCCCTATATAGAACAAGACAGAGTCACTCTGAATAATTTCAAGACTTTGTGACCACAATGAATCGGGTTTTTGATGATCTCAACCACTGCGCTACCGCTGAAGCAAAGTTGTAGCAGGGTAAATACTCTGTTGCTGAGTACATAGCTGAATTCAGATTGCATTGCAGATGTCACTTGAAACCTTGCAGCACAAAAAAGTCAGTACCGCCAAGGGCTTTCTGAACAGGTGAAAGATGAGCATGACAGAGTAGAGACTTCTAATGATCTGGAGGCCTTCATCCAACTATGTATCCAAATTGATCAGAGACTTACAGAAAGGAGGAAGGAGAGACTGCGAATGTTTGCCATAAATGGTGGCATGCGTTTCTCTGCTAGTCAATTTGTTCAGAAGGATCCAAGTGTTTCTCCAGATTCCGACACTCCTGAACCTATGCAGGTTGATGCTATTAGGAGATCCATTTCTACTTGGGAGAAAGATGACGTTCTGAGAACTTATGTCTATATTGTGGGGACATTACACAGTTAACTGTCCTAACAAGGTTAGAAAAACAATTGCTACGACTGATGTAATTGTGTTTGAACAAATAAACTCCATTACCCAGTCTATCCCTCCTTTGATTCATTAAGAGAATAAAGTAAATTCTCCACTATCTTATTTTGTCATTCCGATTAAATTAATCTCCGAGGGCATTGAAATTCCTTACTCTGCTATGCCAGACTCTGGAGCTGGGGGGAAGACGGACTTCATGGTTTGCCCACAGCAATAATATCCAAAAAATAAAAAAATATGCCCCTATCGATATGGAGACAGTTCACCCTTAACTTCAGGACCTGTTACCCATGAAATGGTTCCTCTGATACTCCAAATTGAGGTTGACCATCATGAGATGATCAGCTTTCAGCTGATTACTTCACCCATTTTTTTTTTTTTAAATAACAGAATGTTCCTTTATTGAAAACAATGGCATGGAACAAAATCAGCAATAAAGAATGGTATCAAAAACAGAAAACAGACACACAAATCTATATATAAACCTTGGCAGTGCCAATGCCCCACATCCATTTCTCACAATAATAAGATGAGGTGTTGCAGACACAGCAGCACCAGGTCAAGATGTGCGATGGAAGTGTTTCCCTGATAAGCCATGGCTGCCATACCCTGTCAAACTTGATATGGAAATTCCTACCAATGTAAGTCAGCTTATACATAGGAAGAGAAGCGTTAATAGATTTTTCCCACAAACCCACGGAGGGAGGGGAATGAATATTCCACTGAAGTATAATTTCATGCTTGGCATAGTATAACAGGTATAAAATCAACAGTCTAGTGCATCTTGGTCGTTGTTCATCATCGGGTATACCCAACAGCCACAGTTTGAAGGGGACCGGGAGGGTCAGCTGGAAACGGAAATTAATGAGTTCGAACACCTTCGCCCAAAACAGAGCCACCCCTGGACAACTCCAGAACATATGTAAATATGTGCCTATACCAACTCGACAAGGGGGAGGAGTTCTATAATCTCTGAGGGGAAAACCTGTGCAATCTTTGGGGAGTATAGTATACCCTGTGTAAGTATTTTGTCTGAATCAATTTGTCCCATGAGGAGATCAGCAGTTTAGTACTATCTTCAAAACAGTCCTCCCAGTCTTCCCAATCAAGGACAGGATGGTCTGCCTTCCCCACAGCGGTTCCATCCTAGGGGAGTCCACAGCAAGGCCAAATAAAGAGAAAACAGAGGTTTGGACAAACACTACTTAGCAAGGAGCTCCTCAATAGGGTCCATGACAAGACTCGGCGGGGTGTCAAGGAACTGGGCGCGGGATGCGTGGCAAAATTAGAAATAGCAGATATACATCCATCTCGGTAGTCTATACTTTGCCCTAAGGTGAGAAAGGAGCGTAAGAAACACCCGAAAACACATCCTGCAGGGTTTTGACCCCGAATCGGGCCCAAAGCTGATGGTTGGGCAGTAGAAGAAAATTTGATACATTGAGGTTTCCCCAAAGTGGGCAGTATGGTGACCAACAGTTGGATAGTAGAAATCTCCGCCTTGGCCACAGCCCAAACCATAAGTGTCATCCTAGTGGGGTGTGGAAAACCGTAATATGCCCAATGACCCCTGAAGCGACCCCAACAGGGCAGCCTCTAGGCAAACCACAGCATTAGGCTGGGAGTGCATAAAACACCAATGGGCGGTGACCAGAATGGCCACCCAGTAGTAGGTCCGATAGTCGGGCAATGCCAGTCCTCCACACTGCACAGGAAGGTGTAGAGTAGACTTAGCCAGTATATATCGGTCAACCTCCAAGAAAGAGTTGGGTACCAGGTGGGGCAGTTGCAGAAAACAAAGAAATTTGGTAAGGAACATAATTTTAAAGAGGTTAGTACGACCCGTGAGATTCAACGGTGGGGTAGCCCAGGAGGTATATTTTTCTTGATGGTATAGTAATAATGGAGAAAAGTTAAGGTTGTAAAGGCTTAATGGCTCCTGCTGGACCTGGATATCCAAGTACTTAAACTGGTCAACCCCCATCAACTGCAGTCTCTCACGCCCGGCAGTCTAAAGAGAAGAGAGTTAATTAGGACCACTTAATTCGGATCCCTGAGAACCGCCCTAACTCAAAGATATTAAGGGCAGCCCTTAGGGATGACTTAGCATCATGGAGGTAAAGAAAGAAGTCACTCGCGTAGACAGATTTTTTTTTCCTCCAGATGGCCCACTTGCAACCCCTCAACAAGAGAGGATCCTTGAATCAAAATGGCTAAGGGCTCAAGAGCCAGGGCGGAAAGAGATGGGGCATTCCTAGAGTTACCCTCTAAAGCGGAAAGGTCTCAGAGCTTGGTATAACATACTCAGACACTGGAGGAATTTGGGACCAAATCCAAATCTACGCGTCACTTTGCACAGGAAATCCCATTCCACTGAGTCAACCGCCTTTTAGGAGTCCAGGGAGATGATAACTCTGTCCACTATTAGCATGGGTGGTTGAGAGATTAAAAAATAGGTGTTCAAGGTTAATGTCAGTACCCTTCCTAGGCATGAAACCAGTTTGGTCAACATGGATGACATCCTCAAGGACCTTAGACAGGCAGTAAGCTAGTATTTTAGCCAAAATCTTGGCATCCACATTAATCAAAGAAATTGGCCTGTAAGAGGCACAGTCTTCGGGGTCCTTGCTTGATTTGGGCACTAACACAACAATGGCTTTGGATAGACTCTGGGAGGGATCCTAAAAGAATTGAGCTCTAATTTCAAAGCCATTGTATCTAAATTTTAGGCACTCATTAATGACGGGAATAGTACCACTGGATTGGCGCAGGGCCAATGTGGTGCCTATATTTAAAAAGGGGACAAAGTCTTTACCAAGTAACTATAGACCTGTTAGATTAACTTCTATAGTTGGGAAGATACTGGAGAGTTAAATAAAAGACCACATAGACGAGTTCTTGATGGAAAAAAAAAAACATTTTAAGCAACAGACAGCATGGATTCACGAAAAACAGAAGTTGTCAGACAAACCTGATTTCTTTTTATGAAGAGGTAAGTAAAACTTGGACAGAGGGGTGGCGGTGGATGTGGTATACTTGGATTTTGCAAAAGCGTTCGATACAGTTCCGCACACACGACTCATGTGTAATGTAAAGTCTACAGGCTTGGAAATATCAGTTTGTAAATGTATAGAAAACTGTCTAAAAAGACAGAATTCAGAGAGTAGTGGTTAATGATTCTTACTCTTAATGGTCCAAGGTTATCAGTGGTGTACCACAAGGTTCAGTGCTGGGACCCTTACTTTTTAATATCTTTATAAATGATATTGGGTCTGAGATCAAAAGTAACATTTCTGTCTTTGCAGATGACACTAAGCTATGCAGTGGAATAATGTCCTTACAGGATGTCTCCAATTTACAAGCTGACCTCAATGCACTGTCTACTTGGGCGAATATGTGGCAGATGAGGTTTAATGTTGATAAATGTAAAGTTATGCACTTGGGGGCTAAAAATATGCATGCATCATACATACTAGGGGGAGTACACCTGGGGGGATCCATAGTGGAGAAGGATCTGGGGGTTTTGGTAGATTATAAGCTCAATAATGGCATGCAATGCCAAGCTGCCGTTTCCAAAGAGAGTAAAGTCCTTTCTTGTATTAAGAGGTATGGACTACAGAGATATAATTTTGCTCCTGTTCAAATCATTAGTAAGACCTCATCTGGAATATGCAGTTCAGTTTTGGGCACCAATTCTCAAAAAGGATATCGGGGGAAGTGGAGAAAGTGCGGAGAAGGGCAACCAAACTGATAAGAGGCATTGAGGAACTCAGCAACGAGGAAAGATTAGAGGAACTACATTTATAAACTCTTGAGAAGAGGAGAATAAGGGGGAATATGATCAACATGTACAAATATATAAGGGGTCCATATAGTGAACTTGGTGTTGAGTTATTCACTTTACGATCAACACAGAGGACAAGGGTGCACTCATTACGTCTAGAGGAAAGAGATTTCATCTACAAATACGGAAAGGTTTCTTCACAGTAAGATGTGGCACAGACTCCCTCCAGACGTGGTTCTAGCCAGCTCAGGAGATTGCTTTAAGAAAGGTCTGGATACTTTCCTAAATGTACAGAATATAACTGGGTATTAACATTTATAGGTAAAGTTGATCCAGAGAAAATCTGATTGCCTCTCGGGGGATCAGGAAGCAATTTTTTCCCCTGCTGTAGCAAATTGGAGAATGCTCGGATGGGGTTTTTCACCTTCCTCTGGATCAACTGTGGGTATAGAAATGGGTATATTGGATTGTATGATATTTTTTATTTTATTTACTTTATAGTTGAACTGGATGGACTTGTGTCTTTTTTCAACCTGACTAACTATGCAACTATGAACTGTGCAAACAGGGAAGCAAGTCAAGGGCAAGAAGTTCCTGGCACAGTGAGTAAAACTCAGCAGAGATTCCGTCCATCCTGGGGGTCTGCCCAGGTTGGAGTTGAACTATGGCTTCCTGCACTTCCTTTATTGAGACCTCCAGGCCAAGACTGGAGCTAATGTCAGGGTCAAGTGCAGTAAAGTTAATCCTGTCAAGGCAAGTACTCAGCTCTAAGGGTGTATAAGCCACTCAAGTAGAATACAGGGATTTGTAATACCGAAGGAATCGATCTTTAATAGTATGGCAAGTGACCTTAACGATTCACCCTCAGCATCTCTGATCCCACCAATATGGGTGGCAATGAACTGACCCTTAGGCAGCCAGGCCAATAACCTACCATTTTTCAAAGACTCTCTGAGCTGTGTACAATAGAGACTTCTGGGTCTAAGGGCGTGCTGCCAGGCCCCATAGCCAGGGCCAGATTAAGAACACCATGGGTCTGGTGCTGAGGATTTTGGTGGGCCTTTTATAAATAATAAATAAAATATGCAAACAATTTTTTGTTATAACAAATTAAATTAAAGAGAGAGTGGGAGGATGAGAAAGAGAGAGAGAGAGAGAGATGATGAGAGAGGGGTGAGGGGTAAGAGAGGGATGCTGAGAGAGAAAGGGGGGGATGAGAGAGAGAGGATGCGCATGAGCATGCATGGGAATGAGCATGCATGGGAATGACATCAACGCAGCCCAGCCAAGGCAAGTGACTGAAGGCACAGAGCCCAGAGGAAGACCGGGTGAAAATGGAAGCGCCAGGACCCGATGGATTGATCACAGTGCAGCACTGGAGGGTTCAGTCTGACAATTTAAGTGTACCCTAATGTGCTAATATGCTGTACATATTTGTACACTATGGCATAACCTACCTCAGGGCCTCTAAAAAGTAGTAATGTTAGCAAAGTTTACTACCGCTTTATTATCACAGGATCCCAGGAGCCTCCCATTGGGGCCCCCTACTGACCCGGTGGCCCTTGGTCAGTGCCTAAGTGCATAGTTGCCAACATTTCAAAAATATTTTTAAAGGGGCACTTTTTTCACCAGTGCTATATTTAGAGTAGCTGAGATCCCCTATGTTCCTCTAAACATCACAGTAGTAATCACAAAACAAAATGAGTACTAATAATGGGGCAGAACAAATATGAGGACTGAGAAGATTTCCTTTAGTTGAACTAACAAAATTGTGCCCATTCTAGAGCTGGTAACATTGAGGATATTCAGTATAATTTTAAAGAACTGTTTTTGTGGTCGAGAGGCACAGGGGAGGAGTATGGAGGGTATAAAACTGGGAAGTATGTGCAGGTAATGGAGAGGAAAGGGGAGGGTCTAACAGTGGGCACTATGTACAGGAGAGGAGTGTGGAGGGTATGACAGTGGGCAGCATGCACAGCAGAGGAGTGTGGAGGATATGACAGAGGGTGGTATGTACCGGAGAGGAGTGTGGAGAGTATGATAGTGGGCAGTATGTACAGGAAAGGAATGTGGAGGGCATGATGGGGGCAGTATGTACAGGAGAGGAATGTGGAGAGAAAGATAGTTGGCAGTATGTACAGTAGAGGAGTGTGAAGGGTAAGGTTGGGTTACAGTATGTACAGGAGAGGAGTGTGGATGGTATGATAGTGGGCAGTATGTACAGGAGAGGGGTGTGGGGGGTATAATGGGGGCAGTATGTACAGGAGAAGAGTGTGGAGGGTATAACAGCCAGCAGTATGTACAGGAGAGGAGTGGGGAGAGTATGACAGTTGGCACTATGTACAATAGAGGAGTTTATGAATGTGGGCAGTATGTACAGGAGAGGAGTGTGGAGGGTATGACAGTGAGCAGTATGTACAGGAGAAGAGTGTAGACGGTATGATACTGAGCAGTATGTACATTAAATGAGTGTGGAGGGTAAGACAGTGAGCAGTATGTACAGGAGAAGAGTGTGGAGGGTATGATAGTGGGCAGTATGTACAGGAAAGGAATGTGGAAGGTATGAGAGCGACCAGTATGTAAAGGAGAGGAGTGTGGAGGGTATGACAGCCGGCACTATGTACAATAGAGGAGTTTATAAAAGTGGGCATTATGTACAGGAGAGGAGTGTGGATGGTATGATACTGAGCAGTATGTACATGAGATGAGCGTGGAGGGTAAGACAGTGAGCAGTATGTACAGAAGAGAAGTGTAGAGGGTATGACAGTGGGCACTATGTATAGGAGAGAAGTGTGGAGGGTATGACAGTGAAGAGTGGGGAGGATATGACAGTGGGCATTATGTACAGGATAGAGGTGTGGAGGGTATGATGGTGGGCAGTATGTACAGGATAGAGGTGTGGAGGGTATGACAGTGGGCACTATGTATAGGAGAGAAGTGTGGAGGGTATGACAGTGAACAGTATGTACAGGAGAGGAGTGTGGAGGGTATGATGGTGGGCACTATGTATAGGAGAGAAGTGTGGAGGGTATGACAGTGGACACTATGTATAGGAGAGGAGCGTGGAGGGTATGACAGTGAGCAGTATGCACAGGAGAGGAGTGTGGAGAGTACAACAGTGGGCACTATGTACAGGAGAGAAGTGTATGACAGCGGGCACTATGTACAGGAGAGGAGTGTGTAGGGTATGACAGCGGGCACTATGTATAGGAGAGAAGTGTGGAGGGTATGACAGTGAGCAGTATGTAAAGGAGAGTAGTGTGGAGAGTATGTACAGGTGAGGAGGATGAAGGGAATCTGGGAAGAAAAATGTAAAGGTTTATTGAAGGTTTTTTAGTGACTGCGTAGTGGTTAAGCGAGCCATACATGCATTGAAATTACGCCAATTAAGCAGAGACCAGCCATAGTCGATCTTTGTATGGGCTAGCTGGTTTTACACAAGTCAATCTATTATCTGACTTGAGTACAACCAGCCTGTCAGGTTTTTCCCAAAACAATCAGTGCTGCCAGCTGTAGTTAGCAACACTGATCATTGTATTCGCAGGCAGAACACAATAACACTGCAGGAGTTATTCTCCCATCCACAGGTCAGCAGGTGAGAGGTTGTGTGGGGACAGGCTGGGGAGAGATACTAGTCAGTGGCTGGGTAGGCCCTGGCTAGTATCAGAGCCAGATACACACAGGTTACATACGCCACAATCGTTAGAACGAGAACAATAATTCTAGCACTAGACCTCCTCTGTAACTCTAAACATGTAAAAAAATGTAAAGCATCACTTGGTATACAAAAAAAATCGTGCTAACTTTAGTGTTTTGTTTTTTTTTATGAATGAAACAGATTCTTTCCAAAAAAACACGTTTGAAAAATTGCTGCGCAAATACCGTGTAACATAAAAAGTTGCAAAGACCACCATTTTATTCCCTAGGGTGTCTGCTAAAATAATATATAATGTTTGAGGGTTCTGAGTCATTTTCTAGCAAAAAACAAATGATGATTTTTACATGTAGGAGAGAAGTTTCAGAATTGGCCTGGGTGGCAAGGGGTTAATTACTATAAGACCCCTTTCACACTGAGGGCGTTTTGCAGGCGCTATAGCGTTAAAAATAGCGCCTGCAATCCGCCCTTAAACAGCTGCTTTCACACTGGAGGGGTGCGCTGGCAGGGCGTCAGAAAAAGTCCTGCCAGCAACTTCTTTGGAGCGCATTAGGAGCGGTGAACTCACCGCTCCTAATGTGCTCCTGCGCATTGAAATCAATAGGCAGCACCGCCATACCGCTGGCAGTACGCCGCTGTAGCTACGCATCTCAGGCGTTTTTTACCCTTTCTTGGTCGCTAGCGGGGGTTAAAAGTGTCCCGCTAGCGGCCGAAATGTTCCGCAAATCCGACGGTAAAATAGCAGCGTTTTACCGCTATTCTACCGCCAACGCTCGGGGCGGCATAGTGTGAAAGCAGTCTTAGTAATATACAAATAATTATTATAAGCCCTGTGAGCTCATCCTCTCTGCTGCAGTGTGTCAGCTTATATTTAAACTGGCCGTTCTGTATGTAGCTTCTGACAGGCTGCGCAAGCATCCTCGTATCTCTGGAACCATAAATGATAGCAGTCCCATAATTTAACCAGTGGTGAGGTGGGTCTTCAGCTATATACTCCCCAAAAATGGGGTCTCTGTAGCCCCTGGTCGCCAAGCTTCAATCCTCGAAGTCAATCTTTTTTTTTTTAGATTTTTTTTTTTTTTTTTGGGCAAATGGGCCTATCTTGAGGAAGGGGCCTGGAGCTGCAGCTCCAATAGCCCCTATGTTAATCCGGCCCTGGACCCAGTAAATAAAGTGTCCCCAAAGCCAAATTGCTGCAACGTCTGCCACAAGTAGGGCCATTCCACGCTATTGAATGCCTTATTGGCATCTAAGGAAAGGAGCGCACAATGTCCTATATTATCTGTCTGGGTTTGCATATTTGCAAATACCCTTCTGATATTAACCACTTGCCGCCCGCCCTATAGCAGATTGACAGCGGCAAAGTGGTTTCAATATCATGACTGGACGTCATATGACGTCCAGCAGGATATTGAGCCGCTGCGCGCCCCCTGGGGGCACGCATCGCGGCGATCGTTGTTGCGGGATGTCAGTCTGACACCCCGCAACACCGATCTAGGTAAAGAGTCTCCGACGGAGACTCTTTACCACGTGATCAGCCGTGTCCAATCACGGCTGATCACGATGTAAACAGGAAAAGCTGGTCATCGGCTTTTCCTCACTCGCGTCTGTCAGACGCGAGTAGAGGAGAGCCGATCGGCTGCTCCTCTGACAGGGGGGGTTTGTGCTGATCCATTATCAGCGCAGCCCCCCCGAGGATGCCCACACTGGACCACCAGACCACCAGGGATGCCCAGCTTAAGGTATGCCACCCTAGACCACCAGGGATGCAAATTAGAAATAGCTAATGGATGCCAATCAGTGCCCACAATGGATGCCAGTGCCCACAATGGGCACCACTGATTGGCAGGCATTATTGTTTGGCACTGATTGGCATCCATTAGTACAACACATTACAGTACAGTGCCACCTATCAGTGCCCATCCATGCCACCTATCAGTGCCCATCCGTGCCGCCTACCAATGCCCATCCGTGCCGCCTACCAGTGCCCATCCGTGCCGCCTCATCGGTGCCCGTCAGTGTAGCCCCATCAGTGAAGGAGAAAACGTACTTATTTACAAAGTTTTGTAACTGAAACAAAAAAAAAACACCTTTTTTTTCAAAATTTTAGGTCTTTTTTAATTTTTTTTAGCAGAAAATAAAAATCGCAGAGGTGATCAAATACCACCAAAAGAAAGCTCTATTTGTGGGAACAAAATGATAAAAATTTAGTTTGGGTACAGTGTAGCATGACCGCATAATTGTCATTCAAAGTGCAACAGCACAGAAAGCTGAAAATTGGTCTGGGCAGGAAGGTGTATAAGTGACTAGTATTAAAGTGGTTAAATATTGTGTTCAAATGAGCACTGTGGAAATGGGAAACTAAAAGACCTACCCGAGATAGTCTCACCGTCCCTCCTGAGCCACACTCTAATGCCGCGTACACACAATCATTTTTCCCGTCTGGAAAAATTAAATTTTTCCCTTTGGACGAGAAAGACGATCGTCTGTGGGCTTTTTGCAGTTTTTCCCGATGGGAAAAATGGCATTAATCACGACGAGAAAAATTAGAACATGCTCTAATTTTTCTCGTCGTGATTCCTGTCATTTTTTTCCGCGGCAGTTTTCCCATAGGGAAACACTGGCGCAGAGCCTACACACGGTCGTTTTTCTCGTCAAGAGAAAAAATGACGGGAAAAACGGCCGTGTGTGGGGGAACAAGCCGTTCCCTAGTTTTTCCTGTCGTGATTCACAGCGGTGTTTTCACCGCCGTGAATCACGATCGTATGTACGTGGCATAAGAATGAAAAGATTGGGCCAACTACTACAACAATTCTTGAATCTAAATGGCAAATACCAGTTGTGATCCTACAAAAATTTTTTATAGAAATTCATACAGGGAAGGTAAGCAGGATCCGAAGAAGGATCCAAGTTAAAGTGGGAGTGAAAAAAAGGACTGCTGAATCTAGCATAGATCCAGACTTCCTCCCACAGATCCAGAAGTATAACTTACCCAAGTATAGCAAAAATTATTTGCCAGGAGCAGTAAAACCCAAAGCCTGAAGTATCAGCAGCCTGTATGAATCTTGAAATTCTGCGACAGGAGATAGCAAAAAAAGAGAAAGAAAAAAGATAAAGGATTCAAAAGATCCTTAGCATCCATGGGATCAGAATCGCAATAGCATAAATTGATGGCTTACCAGGCTGTGCCGGACAACATGCTTGCTGTGGCTCACTGCTGACAGGAGTGAGGTGCTAGTGAATAACCATCTCTTTATATAGTGCTTACCTAATGGAAATGAAAGCCAGGTGAGTGGGGCGGAGAGTCCACAGGGGCGAACCAAGGTAACGCCCCCCCGAGTTCTGCGGCGCACGCATTCACCTCTCCAGGCATGGTCCAGGTTACCATGGAAAACAGACGCTCTCCCTAAGGAGGACGTCCGAGCGTGCATGCGTCATATCCCCGTGAAGAGCGACGGGGGACGGCGTGGAGAAGCGACGTCACGCGTCAAGGTCTCGCGACGCAGGAATGGCTATGGCCGAAGCCATGGAAACCATGGCTGCTTTACCAAGCCCAAAGAAAGGGCCGGATGTGTCGCTAGACACAAAGTGGCCCTACCTACATATTGATATATATATATGCATACACCTCTATGAGAGGAATTTAATTTATTACCCCAATCATCTCCCAGCCCAAAGGCTGCCAGGAGGTGGAGAGACGGGGAAATAAAATATTCCATTATGGAAAATTATAGAATTTGCAGTAAAACAGATTGCAAAAATACTGTAAATACTGTAAAGTGATCAGAAATATGTACATTGTAGATGTATGAGCATTAGTCAGGTGGTTCCCACTCTGAGCCACCTGATGAAAAACCCTCCAGGAATGGTATATAAGAGATAGAACCGTTCAATCCTGGAGGTTTGGTGGCGTTCTGGTGGAAGATCCACCTCTGCTCAGATTGTAACAATAATTTGTTAATATCACGTCCTCTCAGACCCAAATGTAATCTGTCTAGGATAATAAATTATATTTTTGGACAACGACCATCATGAAAGTCCGTCACATGCCTACCAAGTGGGAGGTCAGGATTGCAGGCCTTCATGGAAAGGATGTGACGGTAGGCTCTCTGTCAGAATTGCTGTATGGTCTTGCAAAAACAAGACCATTCACATAAGAGTAAATAGACCAGACCCGCAGTCTGGCAGTTAGCATAGTGTTTGGGGACATAGCGGTCACCATTGGGTAAGGTTATGTTCCGAGAGGTGTTCATGAAGCGACAATACCTACATCCTCCACAAGTCAAAGTATCTGGGTACTTGCAAGAACAACTTTTGCCAGATGTTTTGAACTCGCTCGAAACCAAAAGGTCCCTGAGGGATCTGGCCCTTTTTGAAGGTAAAAGATGTTTTTTTTTTTGTTACGTATGGACCAATGATGGGGTCCATCGTAAGGACATGCCAGTACCTCTTTGTAATTCTCTTAATGGTCTCCTGTTGGTTTGAGAACCTTGTTATAATGGAAATAGGGTTGATTTTGCTAGTCTTAGATGCCGGTTTGTAGAGTATGCTGCTTCGTTTTTTGGCGATTGCTCTCCTGTATGCTTTTTTTTAAGCATGTGTTAGAGTAACCACGTAAAGATAGTCTTGCTCTCAAAAGATCTGCTTGGTATGACCAGGTATGGTTGTCTACTATAAATCTCAGGTTGGCATGTCCCTCAAAGAAACTGGCACCTGAATTTGTGGGACCATTACCAGTCAAGAGGAAACTTAATGAGGTTGCTTATGAATTATCTTTACCGGATTCACTTAAAGCAGAGCTCCGCCGGAATTTTTTTTTATTAAAAGCCAGCAGCTACAGCTACAGCAGCTGCTGGCTTTTAATATTTGGACACTTACCTGTCCTGGAGTCCAGCGACGTCCGCAGCAGAGGACGAGCGATCGCTCGTCGCTCTGCTGCTCCCTCCGCCATCCTCGCTGAGGGAACCAGGAAGTGAAGCCCTGCGGCTTCATGCCCGGTTCCCTACGGCGCATGCGCGAGTCGCGCTGCGCCGTTCTGATTCATTCTTATGTATTCTGGGAGCCGAGTGTCTCCCAGAACACTACGGGAAGTCTGGGGGAAGTGACGTCACTCCCGCAGATTCCTGGAGAGAGGACTCCCGGATGTGGGTAAAAATACCTGTCTTAGACAGGTATCTTCACCCCCCTCCCCCCTGAAAGGTGTCAATTGTGACACTGGAGGGGGGGGAGGGTTCCGATCCGCAGAAGTGTAAATTTAGGGTGGAGCTCCACTTTAAGATACATCCTGTCTTCCATGTTTCTCTCTTGAAACCCGCAGTCCCTGACTCTTTTCCAGAAAGAGTATCCAAGCCACCAGAACCCGTGACCATCAATGGCGAAGAGGAGTATGAGGTGGAGGCTATCAGACTGTAGGAGAAGGAATCAGGTACAGTACCTGGTTAAGTGGAAAGGTTATGGCAGAAATCCACAGAAGAGAGACCTGTTGGGCACCCGGAGGTTGCCCGTAAGGGGGGGGGGGGGCAATGTCATGGATCTGCCACCTAAGGGTTAATAGTGCAGACTGATTTCAGTGAGTGGCAACATGCTGCCTTATTTAAACACCTCAGCAGCACTGTGTCTTCGCTGCCTGATCTGCAGTTCATACCTGTTCCAGTGACTTCCTGTTCCTGTGATCTGATCAGTTTCCTGTGTTTGACCCGGCTTGTTTGACTATGATTGATCTCTGTTATCCTGATCCCTGCCTGCCTTATAAGCTCTACACTGCTTGATTTCCAGTTGCCGAACTTTGCCTGTATCCTGACCATTCTCTGCCTGTCGTCTATACCTACATCTGATCATCTGTTACCAAACCCGGCTTGCTTCAGTGTCTCCCCAGCCAGTGCACCTACCAGCCTGCTTCCTGTGCCCTGTTGCACCAACTGAACTGACAAGACCAAAGACAAACCAGGCACCCATACACCGCCAGGCTCTTGCGGCCACTGTTGCAACATCGGTGGCCCTTGAGCCGGGGTTGTACGAGAGGCCTTCCCACTGCATGTCAGGCTCATTCGGCAGGTATGTAACAGGCGGTCAGTGAGTAGTATGTAGTAACAGGCGGTCAGTGAGTAGTATGTAGTGTCAGAGAGGTCAGTCAGCATGTAGTGGCAGAGTGGTCAGAAAGAAGTATGTAATTGCAGGGCTATCAGTGAGCAGTATGCAGTTGCAGCATAGGGCAGTATGTAGTGGCAGGGAGGTCAGTGAGCAGAATGTAATGGCACACTAGGGCAATATGTAGTAGCAGGGTGGTCAGTGAGCAGTATGTAGTGTCAGGCAAAAGCAGTATGTAGTGGCAGGGTAGTCTGAACAGCATGTAGCTGTGTTACTTGTATTACCTGGCATAAAACATAGGAATACCAGTTTTGTAAACAAGTAGTAGTTTATTGAAGTAAGGCCATGCAATCACATGTGTCAGATGTTATAACCAACCTCTGAGGTTGTGTGGTGCTTGCTTGTCCGAAGTTGGAAAGGTCTGAGATGCAGGGCCCGTGCTCCACCTAGGCGAACTAGGCAGCCGCCGCTAGGGTGCACTGCCGCCTAGGGGCGCAGATGATCCTTGCCTCACCTCTTCCTCCTCGTCGCCCCCCAGGCTCCCAGCAGGGCCGCTGATAAGGGGGGCCCAGACAGCAAGGAGTTTGGTGCGGTGGGCGGGTGGTAGCTATTGCAGAGCGGTGTGCGGCTTCCCCCCCCCTCTACATCCCACCGGCTTTCAGATGCTGGAGGGAGAAGGACGTCTGTGTAACAGGCAGCCAATAGCACTGCTCTTCTGAGTGGGAGGGCATGACTGCTAAGTTGCTCCACCTCCCCCCACCTCCTTAGCTAATCAGATTACCCAGCTTGCCACATTTGACCAGAAGATGCCAGTGGGCAGGGCGGGATGGAGAGTGTCAGGAAAGGCATAGCCGTCGAGCAGGAATTGCATGCCAGACACACGCATTCAGGGCGCGTCAGCGCACGCACACGTGCGCCTGTCACCAACATTGGCGCCAAAGGGGCTATTTAAAGTGAGTGCGCCAAAGACTCTGCTGTTCGGTCTGCAGCTTCTGTGTGTCTAAAACCTGTTACCTGTGCTGACTTCTGATCTTGAACCCGGCTTGCTCTCACTAACCATGTCTGCTTGATATTATGACTTTGGCTTGTTTTGGACTTCTCTTCTGCCTGCTGCTCTGCCTGATCCACCTGAACGCTACCGACCCGGCCTGCCTGACTCTGCATCTGCTTCTCTGCCTGCTGCAGTTCTGCTCTGCAAATCGCACCAGTTCCTGTCTCTTCTGCGATCCAGCCTGCCACAGCTCTGGTCTACCCAGCCCGGCCGGTCTGCCTGTTGCATCACCAGCCACGAACATCTAGTCATGCCAAATACTGGACTCATCCTAGGCACTCCTGTGTCACCGTGCTTCTGTAGCTACTGTCTCAACCTTAGGGTCCCACAAGCTGGTGCGGCAAGAGAGGCTCCTCTACAAGTCAGGCTCACAATCCAGGTAGGTGACAGAGAGGATCAGACATACCTGAGCATTAAGAAGGTATGATCACAGATCAAACGTCACAGGCTCACTGCCCAACATGTGTATGCTGGCTGCAGAAGTCTAATTGTCTGTGTGTTCTCCCGTCCTGTGTGTAGAGAAGACAGTGCTCACAGTGATCAAGGGATGACTTCCCCTCCATCTTCTCACACTGCTTCCCATCTCAGTTTTTATTTACACTTTACACAGGATGGGTGAATGATGATTAGACTTCGTCTTAGTGTCAACAAGAAAAATGTCAAACAAATCATGGATGGCTATCTTGTAGGAATTAACTGGTCAGGCTCGAAGCTTCACAGACATTTTAACCATTTACTGTCCACCTGCTTGAGAATTGACTGTTGGTAAAGATTTTTGCATTTTATATCTTGTAATTTCCTGTTTACACAGTGACCTGCTTCTGTCTTGTTCCTGATTGACATCTTGTGTTTGACCCTTGGCCTGGCTTCTGACCTTGCTGTTGGGTGTCCACACATCTGGAACCATCAGTCAGCTTTACCTCCAGGCAATCTGTGCATCTTTTGACATAGCGCCCTCTGTCACCACCTCCAGGGGTACTCTGTATTTAACTGCAAGGGAAGCCCTCCCGTCACCTCAGCCTCCAGTCAGGTAGGTGTCAGACAGGGTAGTCAATGAGCAGTATGTAGTGGCAGGGTGGTCAGTAAGTAGTATGTAATCACAGGGCTGTCAGCAGCCAGGAATAAGTAGTGGCAGGGCAGTCAGTGAGCAGTATGTAGGGACAGGGTGGTCAGTCAGCAGTATGTATTGTCTGGCAAGGGCAGTACAGTGGCAGTGTTAGTAATTAGAATATTGCGCTAGTCCTATGGACTAAACCAAAGGTGAAAAACAACAAGTGGAAATAAAACAAAAGCGGCTGCACAAAACATGACCAAAATTCAAATACAACTTATAACTAAAATGCAGCGCTAAAAACTGAAAAGCACCAAGTGAAAGGTGTCATTAAGTGCTCAGTGTAAAAAATTATTGAATAAGTCCACATAAAGTTCGTTCAAAGACCGTGGAATGTGATGTTCAGAACCAGACGTGTGACAATATCGTCATCTCATAAACCTTCAAAGGAGTAAGGGAGAATACTCTTACTGGAACTGATAGATCTACTTATTAGGCAGATTGTTAAAGCGTATGTAATCCCAATGGCAAGTCGCATCAGCTGGCAGGAAGACTCTGGATGAACCACACAAATCGCAGCTGGTCGTTCGTTGCAAGGGAATCCCAATGTCAACGAAACTCTGGATTCACTGGAAATCCCTGTGGTCTTCAAGTGATGACAAAATTACCTCCAATCTAGGAATCCTTTTCAGGACTGAAGGATGGTATGATAGAAAAAACCTCCAAGCAGCAGCTCAATCACCCACAATCATGAAAGAAAGGGAAAATAAAGAGGTGCTCCAATGGTGCGGGTAAATGTGGGTTTATTGGAAAACTGACAAAATTTTAAAAGTGATCACAGTACAAAAGATAAAAAAGGGCAATAAGTGGAGTGGTGAACCAAACCCGACACATTTCTTACACAAGTACTTCAACTGGGGCATCAACCAGCTCCCACAAATTGCCTGACATTTATAATAAAACACTCCAAACATGAATACAATCTAACCAATCAGTAAAGTTCCCAATACTGACACCTAATTGGAGGAAGGCTGCCACATGATCAAATGAGCATGGCCACCCAAACACTATAAACCAATCGGAATCACTGCTGAGAAAACGTCCTAGGTCAAATGATGACCATAAATGACTAGGCAGGAAGTAAACCCAATCAGAACTGCAAAAAAAAAAAAAAAAGCCTGCGGAAATCCTGGGGAGGAGAGGACTGTGGTGGTAAACACCCACATGTTCACTTATGCGTCCCCATTGGCGGAACATGGGCCCTGAATGTCCAATGGAATGTGTGCTGTCTGCACAGGTGGTCAGTTTCTATTACCCATATTACTCCAATAGCATCCCGCAGGACATAGGCCATACATACAAACACCCCAGCTGCAACAAGGACACTGCGCCCAAGGTAAACAGAAACCAGCAAGAGTTATCCAACTCATTGCGACCCCTGAAGTCACGGCGCGCATAGAAGCCTCTGGGCATGCGCAGACTGGACCTCATCCGCCGCCGTGTGACGTCATGACGCAAATCCGACGCCACGATGGACGCGCAGCCCTAAGTAACAAGGATGGACGCTCATGCAAAGCCACTGTAATGCAACATACAATGTGCATGAATGGCGCTTCAGGAAACATCTCAATAAGTGGCAATGGGCGACAGCGCTTGCGCCATCTTGTGGAAGAAAACAAAATCACTCAGTCCACATAGAGAGAGCTGAAGCAGAATGAAAATAAAAATACAAATGAATATGCAAATAAATGAGACAAGTGCCAATAAATGAACACCGACACCTGTCCTACTAGACTGTCAGAATATAAATACTGTATATACTCGAGTATAAGCCGACCCAAATATAAGCCGAGGCACCTAATTTTACCACAAAAAACTGGGAAAACTTATTGACTCGAGTATAAGCCTAGGGTGAGAATGCAGCAGCTACTGTAAGCGGAAAAGAGGGTCAACAATGCCCATTTGCAGCCTCACTGTGCCCATTAATGCCTCACTGTGCCCATTGCAGCAAGTGACAAGTCACCAGTGCTAAAAACATGGAAAAAAGTGTGGAAGCAATTGGGGATCGTTAGCAGCAATGTGGAAATAACACCCAGTGCAGCAGGACATAAACCATAACTGGGGAGTATGGATGAAACAGTAAAAAACAAACAAGATAGTCCAGCGCTCAATGGGTTATAAAAGCAGACAGCTTGCAACAGGACATGAAATATGCTGACAGTTTATTAGCTATAAATCATAAAACGCCACTCCTGTGAGCAAGCAAATAACGAATGGGGAAAGAATGAAATTAAATTGGTGACACAGTAAGCTTTTTAATTTCATTCCTGCATTTACATACAAAAAAAAAAGCAGAGTGAATAGCCACAAGATTTGTTGTGTGACTAATAGGCAATGGCAAAGATTAGGTGACATACATGGCCTCCACATGATAGGTAATCCTTGGGGATGGATGAAGCCTCACAGGTGTCTGTACAGCCACAACCATCTGGTTATTACGCTATTCCAGCCATATGAATGACTCCTCACAGCTTCCAAAATCTTACATCATTTGTTTTTTTTACTGTGCAAATTGCAGCCTCGGTGTGCCATACCTGATAAGCCATGTGCAGTCAGACGGCGGCCATCCATTCCAGTCAGTATACAAAAGCCGCGCCTCCTCCTCGTTCTCGTCCGTGATAGGGGAACACTCCGTTTCCCAGCAGTGAGTCAGTGTACAGTGTTCCACCTACCACGGACATCCTCTCATCCTTGTCCGTAGGACGAGGATGAGAGGTTGTCTGCGATAGGCGGAACACTGAACACAGTCTCTGCTTGGGAAACTGAGTGTTCCCCTTTCACGGATGAGAATGAAGAGGCGCGGCTTTTGTATACTGACTGGAATGGATGGCCGCCGGCTGACTGCAATGCATGACACGGCTCATCAGGTATGCAGACACTGACTCGAGTATAAGCCGAGGGGGGCATTTTCAGCACAAAAATTTGTGCTGAAAAACTCGGCTTATACTCGAGTATATACGGTACATGGAATGAAATAAATAAAATGGAAGAAAAAGGGAAACAAAAAGATGCAAATGAATCGAAATGGCAAATGGTCAAAAATCATGAATGACATAGACCCTAAGAAAAGGGAAAAAAGGGAATTGGAATGATATAATGCATGAGGGGTAAAAGTGAAGGGGACAACAACTCTAAGCCATGTTAATGAAAGAGTTGATGTCCCACTCCACATTCATACCAAAGGGCTCATAAGTGCGTAGTTCATATATCCAATATGTTCCAAGGCGGGATACTCCTCTTATACGGGACTCTCCCCTCCAATGAGAAACAAATTGGTCGATCACCAAAAACTGTGTCCCCTTAGGGTCACGATGCTCTAAATAGTGGTGAGGAACACTATGATTGGTCTTGCCACCCTTAATGTTGGAAACGTGTTCACCTACCCTAATAGTGAAGGTCCTAATTGTACGCCCAACATATTGCCTATTGTACGGGCAGGTCAAAGGGTACACTATATATTAAGATGCACATGTAGGAAAACACTTCATTTGATAGACACGCAGTGTAGTTGTTTACTGGAAGGTCTCACTTTTGCGTCTGCCACTGGTATTGTGCAAACAGACCTTACACCTACGAGAAGGGTAATAGCCTTTGCAATCAGGAAAGAAGGAAACCAGTTTGGGGGGAGGGGGTCTATGATGTTAGGTGTAATCTGTCCCTGAATGGACCTAGCACCCCTAAAAATCACCCCGGCTTGTTCGGGCCATACCGGTCCAAGAAACCTGTCACTGCGGAGAACCCCCCAGTGTCTTAAGGATTTCTTTAGCCTGTCTGGATTGGACGGAATAGGTGGTAAAAAAGGACCATCTGAATTTGTCATCCTTAGTCCCCTTTGAACCAATCTGTAGAAGTGAATTCCGATCGATCTCTTTGATCCGATCAATTTCAACATCCAAATCTTTGGAAGCATAGCCCTTTTCAACAAATCTATCCCTTAGGATAGCCGGCCTGTGAAGCAAATTCCCCCACTTTAGTACAGTTCCTCCGCAATCGGAGAAACTGACTGCGAGGAACCGACTTCAACCACTGTGGGTGGTGGCAGCTATCCACAGGGATGTAACCATTACGTTCAGTCAGTTTGAAATAGGTGGTGAACTCCAGATGTTAGTCCACCACCTTGATCTCAAGGTCCCAAAAATGAATAGACGTACGGCTAGCCTCATGGCTCAGCCGTATACCTCTATCATTGGAATTGAGGGAAAGCATTTAGTCATTCAGAGACTCCTGGTCTCCTCTCCATAGGAGGAGTATGTCGTCTATATATCTGGCCCATAGGACCAGCTCTGGTCTATTGAGAGCATAGACGACATCCTCCTCCCACTTGGCCATGAAAAGGTTGGCCAGGCTTGGGGCAAATTTAGCCCCCATGGCCACTCCCTTCGTCTGCAAATAAAAACTACACTAGAACCAGAAATGGTTCTGTTTAGTTGCAAACCTGAGGAGCTGCATGATGAAATTGTGCTGGATGGCCGGCAAAGTGGTGCTCTGGGATAGTGATCTATTGCCTCAAAGCCCAACTCGTGAGGTATGCACGTATATAGTGCGGCAACATCTGCCGTAACTAGAATGGTGCCTTCCGGGAAATCGACTGATTGCAACAGTCTAATAGTATCTCCTGTAGCCTTCAAATATAAAAGGAACCAGTCGAACTAGGGGCTGAAGATGTAAATCTATGTATCTCCCTATCCTCGCAGTCACCGAGTCAATCCCACTGACTATGGGACAGCCAGGGGGATTGACCGGGTCCTAGTGGACCTTAGGGAGATAGTAGATGGCCGGAATCCTAGGTGCTACAGGCACAAGGAAGCACTTTTCTTTTTTGTCAAGAATCTCCAAGGAAAAGCCCTCATCAACCAACTCGACCAGAGCCTTCTTGTAACGAACAGTAGGGTCTGTATGGATCAGGGTGTAGGTGTCAGAGTCACTTAGAATACTGTGCATTTCTTTGACATAATCAACTTTGTCCAGCACGACAATGGCGCCACCCTTGTCGGCCGGACGAATGATTAAATCTTTCTGTTCACAGAGTTGTTTTAATCCCACTTTCAGTTTAGGATTCAAGCGCATCTTTTTGGCAGGCAACCTTTCTAGGCCCTGTAAGACCAGATTGCGAAAAACATTAATAGATGGTGCCATAAAACCAGGGGGGTTAAACAGTGAAGGGTTGGCCAGCCCGGTATGTATATTGGTATCTTGTGGTGTATGGGTAGTGGACACTACCTTAGGGGGGTTGAGAAAGGGTCTCTGAATATTGAGCTTACGGATAAACTTTTGGACGTCAATGAACGTAGAAAACTTGTTCATAGTTCTGGGAGGGACATATTTCAGACCTTTATCAAGAACAAGTCTCTCTTCGTCCGTCAAGTCAACCGAACTCACATTAAAAACACCTGAACCAATCACGTTCTTGGTCTTTTTTCTCTGGACCCTCCGCCCCCCTCTAACACCTCTTTTCCTTCTGGACTTCCGGGGTATTCTTGAGTGACCCTGTGAAAACCCAGATGGTGAGAAGGACCCAAAGGTTTCTGATTATATTTATATGGAGACCTGGTGAGCAGATCTTCATCTCTCTCCCGATCTCCATAGAAATTCTGATCGCTCTCCCTCATGTTTTCATGTGGGGGGGGGAACGATTTATTGTAGAAATGGGTAGGGGTCCCTTATTGGTTCTCATGGCCATCATGACGATAATCGTCACGATAGTCATGCCAATTGGAAGGTGGTCTCCTGGGACTCTCATAATAATGGGGATCTCTAGAGAATCCCTGTTCATACTGGTAGGGATCCCTAGAAAATCCCAGTTGTGAACCTCTTCCTCTATTCCTAGGACCTCTGCCCCTAGTCGGGGGGGGGGGGGATGAGCCATATATGTACTAGGAACATGGGGTTTTGGTCTGGGTTCTGAGCTCCTTGGAGGTCCCCCCCTGGGGGGTTGGGAACTCACAGATGTTGTGCCGGAACATCCTGAACACTGTTTAACCCCCCTGGTTTTATGGCACCATCTATTAACGTTTTTCGCAATCTGGTCTTACATGACCTAGAAAGGTTGCCTGCCAAAACGATGCACGTGAATCCTAAAATTAAAGTAGGATTAAAACAACTCTGAACAGAAAGATTTAATCATTCGTCCGGCCGACAATGGTGGCGCCATTGTCGTGCTGGACAAAGTTGATTATGTCAAAGAAATGCACAGTATTCTAAGTGACTCTGACACCTACACCCTGATCCATACAGACCCTACTGTTCGTTACAAGAAGGCTCTGGTCAAGTTGGTTGATGAGGGCTTTTCCTTGGAGATAATTGACAAAAAATTAAAGAGCTTCCTTGTGCCTGTAGCACCTAGGATTCCAGCCATCTACTATATGCGCGTCCATCATGGCGTCAGATGTGCGTCATGACGTCACACGGCGGCGGATGAGGTCCGGTCTGCGTATGCCCAGAGGCTTCTATGCGCGCCGTGACTTCAGGGGTCGCAATGAGATGTATAACTCTTGCTGGTTTCTGTTTACCTTGGGTGCAGTGTCCTTGCTGCAGCTAGGGTTCTTTGTATGTATGGCCTATGTCCTGCGGGATGCTACTGGAGTAATATGGGTAATAGAAAATGAACTTCTGTGCAGACAGCACATATCTCATTGGACATTCAGGGCCCATGTTCCGCAAATGGGGATGCGTGAGTGGACATGTGGGTGTTTACCACCGCAGTCCTCTCCTCCTCCCGAATTTTGGGGGCTTTTTTGCAGTTCTGATTGGCCGCTGTGGGTTCACTTCCTGCCTAGTCATTTATGATCATCATTTGACCTAGGACGTTTTCTCAGCAGTGATTCCGATTGGTTTATAGTGTTTGGGTGGCCTTGCCCATTTGATCATGTGGCAGCCTTCCTCCAATTAGGTGTCAGTATTGGGAACTTTACTGATTGGTTAGATTTTATTCATGTTTGGAGCGTTTTATTATAAATGTCAGGCAATTTGTGGGAGCTGCTTGATGCTCCAGTTGAAGTACTTGTGTACGAAACGTGTCAGACTTGGTTCACCACTCCACTTATTGCCCTTTTTTATCTTTTGTACTGTGATCACTTTAAAATTTTTTGACGGTTTTCAAATAAACCCTCATTTACCCACACCATTGGAGCACCTCTTTATTTTCCCTTTCTATCATGATTGTGGGTAATTGAGTTGCTGCTTGGAGGTTTTTTCCATCATACCATTCTTCAGTCCTGAAAAGGATTCCTAGATTGGAGGTCATTTTGTCATCACTTGAAAACCACAGGGATATCCAGTGAATCCAGAGTTTCTTTGATGTTGGTATTCCCTTGCAACGAATGACCATCTGCGATTTGTGCGGTTCATCCAGAGGCTTCCTGCCAGCTGATCCGACTTGCCATTGGGATTTCATACGCTTTAACGATCTGCCTAATAGGTAGATCCAGTTACGGTAAGAATATTCTCCCTTACTCCTTTGTCTGAAGGTTTATGAGATGACCGATATGGTCACACGTCTGGTTCTGAACATCACATTCCACGGTCTTTAAACAGACTTTGTGGTTATTCAATTATTTTTTACACTGAGTACTTAATGACACCTTTCACTTGGTGCAATTCAGTTTTTAGCGCTGCATTTTAGTTATAAGCAGTATAGTGGCAGGTTAGGGCCATAAAGTGGCAGGCAAGGGTAGTATAATGTCAGAAAAGGGCAGTATAGTGGCAGACTAGGGCAGTATGTAGTGACAGGGCTGGTGACCAAAGACTTTCAGCATGGCTGGTGACCAAAGACTATCTGGGCTGTTATTCCTTCCCGTTTCCTCTGCTTCCTTATCTTTAGCTATGGGACCAGCCATAATGAGGCAGCCACCTGTGGGAGGAGGGAGGAGGCAACTACACTCCTAGTACTGCCCACCAACTCCAGCTGCCTGGGGAAATATTAAAGAGCCCCAAGAGACAACCTAACCTACTTAGAAACAAGCTATGGGGAGCTATGCACAGTCATCCCCCCCCCAATTGTTGATGGAGCTGGGTAGTGCACATGTTTAAATTTACTGCATTTAGGCTTCATTCACACTAGAAAGCTAAAAAACTGCTTTAGAGACGCTGGACAAAAAAAATTGCATGTGTCCTGAATCGCATCAGAACGCCAAGTACGATTCAAGTGCGGGCATAGAGAGCTGCAGAGCTGGAGGTGTGTGTCTGTGTATATCCAGGTAGTGAGCAGGCAGTGGCGGCTGATGAAGTTTTAGGATGGGGGGCGCCAGACCCCGCCCTTCCTTTTGGACCCCTCCCATGTCTCATAAGCCCCACCACTTATATAATCTACCCACTCCGTCCCCTGTATTCCACTTGCTTCCACGCAGTGTCAGGAGTATACAGCTCAGCGTCACAGGACAGAGTATACAGCTCAGCGTCACAGGACAGAGTATACAGCTCAGCGTCACAGGACAGAGTATACAGCTCAGCGTCACAGGACAGAGTATACAGCTCAGTGTCACAGGACAGCTCAGCCTCATCAGACCAGGGTATACAGGCGATACTCAAAAAAATTGAATATTGTGCAAAAGTTCATTTATTTCACGAATGCAACTTAAAAAGGTGAAACCAATATGAGATGGACTCATTACATGCAAAGCAAGATAGTTCAAGCCGTGTGTCATGGATATGCATTAATGTCTGTCTGCCATCTTACCTTCCTCCTCATGTGTTCATCTAGAGACCAGACCTCCTTCACCTGGCTTCCTTTATAATCTCCTCCCAGCCTGACTCCACCCCAGGCCCTATCACTGAACACTATATTAACCTGTGCACTGCAAGCCTGCTTTGCTGATCAACGTGTTTGTTAGGCATTGTGTGTTTGGGTTCCTGCCTGCCGTGTGCTACGTCTGTCTCTCTGTTACGTTATTGGCTTGTCCCCGACCATCCCTGTCTGCTCGTGACCCTTGACCTTCGGCTCGTTCTTCGTTATCCTTGTCTGCTTGTGGCCCCTGACCTTCGGCTTGTTATTCGGTTCTCTCTATCGTGTGCTGCTGCTTCCCCTTATCCTACGGGGCGTGAGCTAGGAAACTCCAGGGGCCGCGACCTGGTCCCAGCCTGCAGCGTAACATCCTCACCACTAGAGGCCCTGGAGAAGACCAGCTGGGTCTTAGACTCCGCGCCCTGGGGAATCTTGGCTCTCGCTTCCGTTGGGATCCCGGTTGTGCTCCTCTGGTCCCGCTTTCCACAACCACCCAGTTTCCTATCCACAGAAGCCAGCCATAGGGTTCACTACCTCGCGGTGCACTCCTGTCCCCCTACGGTGTGCATCTGTCACCTGGCCACAGGTGACCCTGACAGTTTGATCAGCCATGAACCCGGCTGACATCCCGCTTCCCGCGGATGATCCATTGCAGGGCATAGTTCGCAGACTTGAGACCCAGGAATCAAATCAGACCCAGGTGATGCGATTCCTCCAGGATCTGGCTTCTCGATTCGAGCAGCTTCAGGTCTCCTTGGGAACCCCGAATCCGCAACCCCAAGTACAACCAGCGGCTGTACCTATCGCACCAGTCGCAGCCTCACACTCACTAAGATTGCCAGCTCCGTTCCGTTTCTCTGGGGACTCCAAGGCCTGCAGGGGGTTTCTCAGCCAATGCACTATTCATTTTGAGCTTCAACCTCAAAGCTTCCTATCTGACCGGGCTAAGGTAGCCTATATCATTTCCCTCCTCTCCGGTGAAGCTTTGGCCTGGGCTGCCCCCCTGTGGGAGAGGAACGATCCGGTGGTTTCCAGTCTGTCCGAATTCTTGAAGCTCTTTCGTAATATCTTCGAAGAGCCGGCTCGGGCTTCTTCAGCGGCTAGTGCTGTCTTACGTCTTCGCCAAGAATCTAGTTCAGTGGGGCAATATGCTCTTCAGTTCCGTATCCACACAGCTGAATTGAGCTGGAATAATGAGGCCCTGGTCGCTACCTTTTTACATGGCCTCTCTGACCGAGTGAAAGACGAATTAGCGGGAAGAGCCATTCCCGTCGGTCTGGACGATGTAATTTCATTATGCAACCAGATCGACATTCGTTTTCAAGAGAGGTCCTTAGAAAAAAGACGCCAGCACTCTCTGGGTCCTAGCCAGTCTGAGCTCCCCTCCCTTCATTCCGTGGAGCATCCTCTACCTGCTGAAGAACCTATGCAGCTGGGCCGGACCAGACTAACCCCCGAAGAACGTGCTAGGCGCAGAACTCTGGGCTTGTGCCTCTATTGTAGGGGCAAGGGTCATTTTCGTGACTCCTGCTCGCTTCGTCCGGGAAACGCTCGGGTCTAATACATTTGGAAGGTGGAGTATTGGACCCAGAAACATCACCTTCTCGCCTGCTCTTGCCGGTGTCCCTTCATGTAGGCACTTCTCCTCAGTCAACCCTTGCATACCTGGATTCCGGGGCTGCCGGCAATTTCATGGATTGGAGAACTGCTTCTTCTATGAAGCTTACCCTTTCACCTCTCACTACCCCATTGGTAGTCTCGGCAATTGATGGCACTGTTCTCCCAGGGGGCCCTATTTGCTTCCAGACGCTACCCATTAGGATGTCGGTAGGGATTCTCCACCAGGAGTGGATATCCTTTCTTATTCTACCCAAGGCCTCTACCCCAGTTGTATTGGGCCTCCCTTGGCTACAGCTCCACTCTCCACATGTGGACTGGGTCTCTGGGCAGATCCTGGCCTGGGGTTCCTCATGTTTCTCGTCGTGTCTTCTCAAGGTGACCCCCAAGGAGAGTCTTCCGGTTGCTGCCACTTCTGTTTCTTCTGATCTTCCCGCCGCATACAGCGATTACCGGGATGTGTTCTGTAAAAAATCAGCTGAGGTGCTTCCTCCCCACAGGTCTTTTGACTGTGCTATTGATCTTGTCCCCGGAGCAACTCTACCCAGGGGTCGTACCTACCCTCTGTCCATCCCAGAGACCCAGGCCATGTCGGAGTATGTAGCAGAGAATCTGGAGAGAGGGTTCATCCGGAAATCCTCATCGCCTGCAGGGGCAGGGTTCTTTTTTGTTGCCAAAAAGGATGGTACCTTAAGACCCTGCATCGATTATCGGGGTTTAAATGCGGTTACTATTAAAAATCGATACCCCTTACCCTTAATATCTGAGCTATTCGATAGGTTGAAGGGTGCCTCCATTTTCACCAAGTTGGATCTCAGAGGCGCGTACAATCTCATTCGAATACGGGAGGGTGACGAATGGAAGACTGCATTTAACACTAGAGACGGGCATTACGAATATCTGGTGATGCCTTTTGGTCTGTGTAATGCTCCAGCCGTGTTTCAAAACTTTGTCAATGAAATCTTCAGAGATCTGCTGTACCAGTTTGTTGTCATCTATCTGGATGACATTCTGATCTTTTCTGAAAATCTGCTCGTCCACAGAAACCATGTCCGCACTGTACTTCAACGTCTTAGAGAGAACAATCTCTATGCCAAGCTGGAGAAATGTTCCTTTGAATGTTCTGAGGTCCTGTTTTTGGGGTGCTTTGTCTCATGTTCGGGGCTTCGTATGGACCCTGGGAAGGTCTTGGCTATCACCAACTGGCCTCTTCCTGCTAGCCTCAAGGCCACACAGCGCTTTCTTGGCTTCACTAATTATTATAGGCAGTTCATAAGGAATTACTCTTCCATTGCCGCGCCTATTATCGCTTTGACCAAGAAGGGTGTGAATGCCAGAGACTGGCCTCCCGAAGCTGTCTCTGCATTTCACAACCTGAAACAGGCCTTTGTTTCTGGCCCCCTCTTGAGGAGACCAAATCCTGGGAATGCATTTTTTATTGAAGTGGACGCTTCCTCAATGGGGGTGGGAGCTGTGCTTCTTCAAATCTTTGAGAAGAGACGCCAACCATGTGCGTTCTTCTCCAAAAAAAATTCTCAGGCAGAGAGGAATTATGCCATCGGTGATCGGGAACTTCTCGCAATTAAATTGGCGTTAGAGGAGTGGCGTCATCTCTTGGAGGGTTCCCCTCACTCCATAACGATCTTTACCGATCACAAGAATTTACAGTATCTACAGAATGCTAAACGTCTGAATCCTAGACAGGCCAGGTGGAGTCTCTTCTTTGCCCGTTTTAATTTCACGATTACCTACAAACCTGGTTCCTGCAACGGTCGGGCTGATGCGCTCTCTAGGTCATTTGACACTTTGGACGAGGAGTCCGCCCCTGAACCTGAGCCGATCATTCCCACCTCATGCATTGTTGCCCACTCTACCACCCTGAAGTCTAAAATTCAGCCTGGTAAGACCTTTGTCCCCACTGAGCTAAGAGCTAAGATCCTTCGTTGGGGACATGATTCCAAGGTGGCAGGGCATTCTGGATTCCTCCGATCCTTCCTACTCATCAGTCGTCACTACTGGTGGCCTAATCTCCGCTCAGACGTCAAAGACTACGTTAAAGCTTGTCATGTCTGTGCTCAGTCCAAATCCTCCACACAAGCTCCTGCTGGTCTCCTCATGCCCTTGCCTATTCCTAAGGAACCCTGGGCCCATATTGCCATGGATTTTATCACCGATCTCCCACTGTCTGAGAATAATACAGTCATTTGGGTGGTAATCGATCGATTCTCCAAGATGGCTCATTTTGTTCCTCTTCCTGGTCTTCCTTCTGCCCCTGCCTTGGTTCCCATTTTCATTCGAGAAATTCTCCGCCTACATGGGGTCCCTTCTCATATTGTTTCCGACAGGGGAGTCCAATTCACGTCTCGTTTTTGGAGAGCCTTTTGCAAATCCCTCAATATTGTCTTGGATTTTTCTTCTTCTTACCATCCCCAATCCAATGGACAGACTGAGAGGGTTAATCAGGAGTTAGAGGTCTTTCTTCGCACCTTTGTGTCTTCTCACCATGACGATTGGTCCTCTCTACTCCCGTGGGCAGAATTCTCCCATAACAATCATGTGAATACCAGTTCGCAGAAGACACCCTTTTTCACAGTTTATGGAAAACACCCTCAACTTCCTCTTCCTATGATCTGTTCTCCAGACATTCCAGCTTTGGCTTCGGTTCAGGAGTCTCTCAATTCCGTTTGGGGTCACGTTCATGATTCCCTCCGGGCAGCTGCTGAAAAATTCAAAGGCTTTGCCGACCGCCGCAGGCGTAAACCGCCTTCTCTTCAGCCAGGGGACAAAGTCTGGCTCTCTACCAGGAACATCAAGCTCCGAGTTCCTTCTCTGAAGTTTGCTCCACGATTCATCGGTCCATACACGGTAACTGCTAAACTGAATCCGGTTTGTTTCAAACTCCAGATTCCTAAGAGCCTTAAAATCACTAACTCCTTTCATGTTGCTCTTCTAAAGCCTTTAGTCCTCAATAAATTCTCTCGTCCTCTTCCTACCGTGGCGCCTGTCTCGGAGGATAATCAGGAGTACGAGATCAGTCAAATTCTGGACTCCCGACTCTGTAAAGGCGTTCTTCAGTACCTCGTTCATTGGAAAGGGTTTGGTCCTGAGGAGAGGTCTTGGATCACTGCATCTGAGGTCTTTGCACCTCGTCTGTTAAAGGAGTTTCATCTGAAGTTTCCCTCTAAACCTGGGCCCAGGCGGGGAAGGGGGAGGCCTCGTAAGAGGGAGGGTACTGTCATGGATATGCATTAATGTCTGTCTGCCATCTTACCTTCCTCCTCATGTGTTCATCTAGAGACCAGACCTCCTTCACCTGGCTTCCTTTATAATCTCCTCCCAGCCTGACTCCACCCCAGGCCCTATCACTGAACACTATATTAACCTGTGCACTGCAAGCCTGCTTTGCTGATCAACGTGTTTGTTAGGCATTGTGTGTTTGGGTTCCTGCCTGCCGTGTGCTACGTCTGTCTCTCTGTTACGTTATTGGCTTGTCCCCGACCATCCCTGTCTGCTCGTGACCCTTGACCTTCGGCTCGTTCTTCGTTATCCTTGTCTGCTTGTGGCCCCTGACCTTCGGCTTGTTATTCGGTTCTCTCTATCGTGTGCTGCTGCTTCCCCTTATCCTACGGGGCGTGAGCTAGGAAACTCCAGGGGCCGCGACCTGGTCCCAGCCTGCAGCGTAACATCCTCACCACTAGAGGCCCTGGAGAAGACCAGCTGGGTCTTAGACTCCGCGCCCTGGGGAATCTTGGCTCTCGCTTCCGTTGGGATCCCGGTTGTGCTCCTCTGGTCCCGCTTTCCACAACCACCCAGTTTCCTATCCACAGAAGCCAGCCATAGGGTTCACTACCTCGCGGTGCACTCCTGTCCCCCTACGGTGTGCATCTGTCACCTGGCCACAGGTGACCCTGACACCGTGATTTGTCATAATTGTGATGATTATGGCTAAAAGCTCATGAAAACACCTAATCCACAATCTCAGTAAATTAGAATATTGTGAAAGGGTGCAATATTCTAGGCTCAAAGTGTCCCACTCTAATCAGCTAATTAAGCCATGACATGTGCAAAGGGTTCCGGAGCCTTTAAATTGTCGGTCATGTACCAGGTGTGACCAGAACTGCGTGGCTAGCATCGGATCTCTGAAAAGTATAAGCATGAATATGTACTCAGTACTTGGTTTGGGCAGCAATTACTGCCTTAATGCGGAGTGAGATGGAAGCCATCAGCCTGTGGCACTGCTGAGGTGTTATGGAAGACCAGGGTGCTTCAATAGCGGCCTTCAGCTCTTATGCATTGTTCGGTCTCATGTCTCATCTTTCTCTTGCAATGCCCAATAGATTCTCTATGGGGTTCAGGTCAGGTGAGTTTGCTGGCCAATCAAGCACAGTAATCCCACGGTCATGAAACCAGGTTTTGGTGCTTTTGGCAGTGTGGGCAGGTGCCAAGTCCTGCTGCAAAATGAAGACAGCATCCCCATAGAGCTCGTCTGTGGAAGGAAGCATGAAGTGCTCCAAAATCTCCTGGTAGATGGCTGCATTGACCCTGGACTTAATAAAGCACAGTGGACCCACACCAGCAGATGACACAGCTCCCCCAAATCAACACAGACTGTGGAAACTTCACACTGGACTTCAAGCATCTTGCAGTGTGTGCCTCTCCATTCTTCCTCCATACTCTGGGTCCTTGGTTTCCAAATGAGATACAAAATTTGTTCTCATCAGAAAAGAGGACTTTGGACCACTGAGCAACAGACCAGGTCCGTTTTTCCTTTAGACCAGGTAAGATGCTTCTGACATTGTTTGTTGTATAGGAGTGGCTTGACAAAAGGAATACATTTGAAGCCCATGTCCAGGATCTGTCTGTGTGTGGTGGCTCTTGATGCACTGACTCCAGCCTCAGTCCACTCCTTGTGAAAGTACCCAACACTTTTGAATGGCCTTTTCCTGACAATCCTCTCCATTTCTGAATGCAAACCTACTATGAATACATGTGCAATGGGTTGGAGGTTGGGGAAGGAATATAATCTATCCAATTTGTCAGAACAAGAAATGTAAAATATGTTTTTTTTTTTGTTGGAGGGAGGAATTGAAAGAAGGAAATCATGTTTTTAATGTGGGACGTGTATTGACAAAACTGATTTAATATGCTGCAGGTACCCTGGAGACTGGCACTTATGCTTAAGTAAGATGTCTGTTGGCCAGGTGACACATCAATGGGGTGAAAATTTCCTTGTAGGGGTGGTGTCTCAATCTTAGTAGTCCTACAGAGAGGTTCTCAGTTTCTGGACAAGTGGGACACCAGAACTGATATGGGGGAGATACGCCTGGTTAATTTAAATACAAAAAAGGCGCATATTGCAATATAGTGACATACAACTGATTTTACCATAAAAGTCCTTTAAGCTGCAATGAGCTTTTGGTGGGTTGACAGTCTTGTAATAAACTGGGCAGCCTCGCGGTGGGAGCTGAAGCCAAACTCCAAATATGTAACAAAAGGCAAAGAAAAAAGGGTGCCACTTAGTTTAAAACTGTAACACTTTAATGACAAATTGCATCAAATAACTCACTTCTTAAATAGCGGTGTAAGGCATAGATCAGGTCCATGAAACGATCAAACTCCGCTGGTAGGTGGTCTCAAATGCCAGGCATGCATAGGCATGCCGGTCCTGACGTCACTCCGTCGAATGTTGCGTCCCAGCTGGACTCAGAGCTTGTGTTCCAGCCCTCTCCCTGGCTTCACACGGCGATCATCCGGAAATCGTCCTATACGGACGTATTACTAGGACTCTGCTTCACACAACCAGATGTCTGGCATTTGAGACCACCTACCAGCGGAGTTTGATTGTTTCATGGACCTGATCTATGCCTTACACCGCTATTTAAGAAGCGAGTTATTTGATGCAATTTGTCATTAAAGTGTTACAGTTTTAAACTAAGTGGCGCCCTTTTTTCTTTGCCTTTTGAGATACGCCTGGTTGATGTCTCACCTGAGAAGTTGGAACCTTGCACAGGTAATGCCAGTGACTACACAATAAAGCATGCTCCCTTAGAGAATGGGGAACAAAAACATGGGCTACCAGGGTGCAGTATGCCTTCACCACATGGCGCTTCAACATCTTGTAATGGTTGATAAAAACCAATTACCCTATATGTGCTGAGAATACACTGAATCAAGTACGGTCATTGTACCAGTGGCTTCCTCCCAGAGATGTGCGGACACAGAATGAGGTTCATGCAGGATGCTTATTTCTGAGGAGTAACCGAAACAGGAGGGATGTATTCAGCACTATATTGGGGGGAATAGGAGCTGGGATGGGTGTTAATGGAGTGGACGTTGGTATCCTGAGGAACAAACTCTCAGCCATAGCTTCAGACACTAAGCAGGGCTTTGTTACTCAGAGAGGTTGGTGGCATCCTTAATAACATTCAACAAAGTCACATAAATACCCAGGTTAAAGTGGCTCAAGATTTTGTCCATGTTGAGAGGTTGGTAGAGCGTGTGGGGGTACAGGACAGAAATCTGTCATAGCCTCTGGCGTGCACGCAGGGGCAGGCGGAGGTACAGTATCAACCAACTTCAAGCTGATTTTTCAGTCTCTGTATGAGGGGCAGTGGCCTTATGAGTTGGCATCAAACCTCAGGAGGACTTTGCCAAAACACGTCGCTTACAGAAATCCAAAGCGGTGGATGAATTCCTGGATGGGCTGTGGTAGTTTGGATTGTGAAAGGTGTTATGCTGCCTGATTGATCCCACATACAGAAGTGCAGACTCTGTCTGTATATTTGGTGGCATCAATGGGCTTACTGACTGGGGATTCTACCTTGTTGCATCTGAGCCTAAATGACCCACATGTGATCAGAAAGAATGGAAGCTGGAGGCAGGTTGATATTTCCCTCTGTCAAAGGCATGACCATGATGTCTTTTGTATGCCAGGTCAATACACCGTGGCAAATGAGAAATGTTGAGAAGATGTTTCACTCTGTGTTCTGGATGGAGAGATCATTGCTGGGAAGGTAGCACCTGGGTATTATTTGGGACATAGACCAATTTGTTTCTTTGTCCTAAAGGATACCGATGTAATGTTGGTCATGGAACTAGGGTGTTCCTTGAACCTAACAATAGGTAGAGGTGCATGGCATACCATGGGCATGGTCTCAAATCCAGGCACAGGGATGGAAATTTGTGGGTTTGTCATTGTTTCAGGTTTATAGGTTCTGTTGGACTCAATATTTATATAGAAGGGTCTCCCATTTATCTATGCAAGTTGAGGGACGAATTGACGGTAAGGTCTCTTCGTACAAGTTAGAGGCTTTGCTGCTAATTCAGAGTCTTGAAGTACCGCGGACATGCCAAGTTGCAGTAGAAAAGACCATTGTGCGCAAGCCTGCCTAATCCTGACCCGTGTCTACAGTAAAGAGTTATAGGAGGTTGGGAGCGGGATACGTAATGTGATGGGTTATATATATATATATATATATATATACACACACACACACACACACATATATTATGGTGATGGGTTGATTTATGTTATGGAATAGTGTGACATATTTGTATTTTGTTAGTAATATGGGTGTGTAAGGCCCTTCTCGACTCTCTGTATCTGAAAGCTGGTTAAAAGGTTGCTCTAAATGTGTGCTGGTGAATGGCGAGTGAATAGACACCCCTTGCCTGTATTGCACCCCGTCGTGAAGATACCAGAAAGGAGAAGACACAGAATGGTGACATGGAAGCTGTCACTGAAGAATGATGGTGCTGTGTCACATAGTGGCAAAGCGGCACATGTTGGGAAGCGCAACGCGTTAAAACAGTTATGGACTGTTTGTTTTCATAGCTAACCTTATGTCATTGTACTATCAACAGTAACATTATCAAGAGTTTTAATAGACTAGCTAACTATAGGAATAGACAAGTTAATACGTATATAGAATAAATAGAAGGAATCCATAGCCACCACCCAGGCAATATTTAGGTTAATATTTATTTCAGGTATGTTTATTGTAGAAAAAAGCACCATAATAAATAGACAAAGAAATTTCAGTGAAAATATCTTCCACAACTAATTAAAAAGACAATGTTGAGAAGGTCGCAGCAGCGTTCACATCCATTCATCCCAGCAGTCACACTTCTAAATACTAAATGGACTAGGTACACTAGAACAATGCACAGTATAGTCCAACAAATAGTTGTAGAGGATCACTGGTAAGGTGTGTGTATTCACTGGCGTGGATGTTGCAAGGCAGCTACCGTAATTAGGGGCTATCCAGAAATCCTATGAAACATCCACGCCAGTGGATACTTGCGACCTTCCTGGTAGGACCTTTTCCTTCCCTTTATGTATTCTTCACGCTATGTTTTCCTACTTAAGCTAGGTGTACATGTACCGAAAATTGGCTGGTTCAACAGGAACTGGCCAAGTTTCGATCAGTGTTGCCAACCTTCCAGATTGAAATTTACTGACACGACACCCACAATTTTTTCTGGTATTTCCAAAAGTTACAAAAATTTTACTTTTTCCTACATCTTACCTGTAAAATCCTTTTCTCGGAGTACATCACAGGACACAGAGCCGGTTATATTCATAACAATTTTGGGTTATTCGCCACCTATAGGTTAATGGACACTGGTAAATCAAACAGTAAGTCCTCCCCTATACAGGAAGTACTTTAGTTTTGTAGCAAGCAATACATTTTCAAAAAGAGGGGAGGGACCTCTGTGTCCTGTGATGTACGGCAAGAAAATAATTTTACAGGTAAGATGTAGGAAAAATACATTTTTCTTTATCGTACGTCACAGGGCACAGAGCCGGTTATATTCATAACTATTTAGGATGTCCTAAAGCAATGCCCTTGAGGGGAGGGAGACACTATCACAGAAAACTGCCACCAGAGAAGGACACACTCTGCTGTTTGTAATATGCTGAGGCCAAAGGCAGTATCTTCCGCAGTTTTACATGCATCTGGAAATAGCCTGCGAATGTATGAACCAAAGACCAAGTAGCCTTGCAAACCTGAGACACTGACGCCTGATGGTGGATTGTCCAAGATGCGCCCACACACCTGGTAGAGAAGATCTCCCCAGCAAGAGTGAGATTTTGCCCTTTCAAACCATAGGCTTAAATTATTAACCTATAAGAAATAGTTCACCTGGATGCCATCAGCAGCACAAACCAGAAATCCAGCCTGTGCTGGCAACTCAAATAAATCCTAACCACCCAAACTATATCCAGAGAATTGTTAGACTTTTGGGGAAGAAATAAAAACATTTGTTTCTCTTAATTTCTATATGGAATAAGCCCCATGGAAAAAGGTTAAAAGCAGGTCACAGTTACTTCAGTTATTTCCAAATTCTTAAGACTCATAAATCCTTTAACATTATAAACACATTGGGGGTTATTTACTAAAAGCAAATCCACTTTGCACTACAAGTGCACTTGTAAGTGCACTGAAAATGCACTTGAAGATCGCTGTAGATCTGAGGGAAGATCTGAAATGAGGGGAAGCTCTGCTGATTTTATCATCCAATTATGTGCAAGCTAAAATGCTGTTTTTTAATTTTCCTTGCATGTCCTCCTTAGATCTACAGCGACTGAACTTCCAAGTGAACTTGTAGTGCATTTGTAGTGCAAAGTGGATTTTCCTTTCGTAAATAACCCCCATAGTTTGCAGAGCGGAGTCCATGATACCTACAATCTCTGTTCGTTAAATAAAAAGACCAAGGGAGACTGATACCTATAATAAAAGTTGACGACACAACCATTTAACCGATTGTCTTCCAAGGTGAATGACCCGTCTATAGACAGAATCTATGGAGAAAACTTTAAGACTTATTTGTTCAGCTGAACACTTTCTAGTGAGTCAGCAAGGCTGTCCAAAGTCCATGTTAGATGAAAAAGAAACAAACTTTTTGCTAAAAAGTGTCATATGCACCTAATTTAAATGTATATGATTATAAGACATTCATATTATATTCTATGTCATAGATACAGTCATGATTTCAACGTCTACTGGCGCAATAGTATTTCTGTTATAAAATTAAAATATTTTATTTTGATTTAAAGCATATTAGAAGTAAAAATAGCTTCAAGTATACCAATTATTGTTGTTCATGACACAACAAGTATCTCACAAAAGTGAGTACACCCCTCACATTTTTGTAAATATTTTATTATATATTTTCATGTGACAAAACTGAAGAAATAACACTTTGCTACAATGTAAAGTGGAGAGTGTACAGCTTGTATAACCGTGTAAATTTGCTGGCCCCTCAAAATAACTCAACACAGCCATTAATGTCTAAAATCGCTGGCAACAAAAGTGAGTACACCCCTAAGTGAAAATGTCCAAATTGGGCCCAAAGTGTCAATATTTTGTGTGGCCACCATTATTTTTCAGCACTGCCATAACCCTCTTGGGCATGGAGTTCACCAGAGCTTCACAGGTTGCCACTGAAGTCCTCTTTCACTCCTCCATGATGACATCATGGAGCTGGCGGATGTTAAAGACCTTGCGCTCCACCACCTTCCATTTGAGGATACCCCACAGATGCTCAATAGGGTTTAGGTCTGGAAGAAATAAAGAAACCACTGCTCCAGGTGAATTGACTGTTCCTGATAAGAACTTCAGCTAGCCCGGGCCCGCCTCCATGGGAATATGAAGTAAAGAAGAAATGGCTGCACATTGATGAAAGTCCTATTACTGTTTATTGAATCACCAAGTTGACATCAAAAGACACCAATACACAGTCTTGTAGATGCGTTTCACACAGTACAGTTGTGCTTAATCATTACAAATACATATCCTACTGAACACACTTATTTAGAACCACCCCTTATGAAGTGTTCCAAGGGTGGTAATCAGTGGCAGGAAAACACACTGGTCTGGGTCTGACGTAAAATACACGTCAGGAAAAATTATATACAATAAGAAAAAAGTAATGGATATATAGTGCTAGTAAAACCATTTCATAAAAAAAAGAAATAAAGGGGTCTATGCTACATTAATTTAGATATAATGCAAAAGTCAACAAAATCCATTTAAAGATATAAATAAAAACAATATGATGAAAATGTTATGTGTGATAAAAAAAATTGAAAAATATGCATTTGTGTACGAAACATACAAAGAAAATTGTATAGCTATATGTGTCTATGAGTGAAGAAACTAAATATATATACGTAGAACTCCTACATGATGCAAAGTATATTAAATACACAAAAAACTTATTTTGATAAACTAAAAATAAAATTGTAAATACATGCGTCAGGTCACCAGAGGCCAGGTGACAGATGCACACCGTTGGGGTCAGGATTGCACCGCTAAGGTAGTGGACCCTATGGCTGACTGCTGCGGATGGAACTCTGGGTGGTTCAGAAAAGCAGGTCCACTGGAGCACCAACACTGATCCCACTGGGAGCTAGAGCATAAAATTCCCCAGGGCGCTGAGTCTAAGAACCAGCAGGTGTTCACTAGAGCCTCTAGTGGTGAGGATGGACTGCACTGCAACTGGCTCCAGGTCATGGCCCCCAGGGTCTCCCAGCTCACGGTAGGCTACAGGAGGATAGAAAGGAAGCAGCCTGGGACAACAAGGGATAGTCAGGAGATAAGCCAAAGGTCGGGGCAACTAGCAGACAAGGATAAACAGAGAAAACGCCAAAGGTCAGGGTAACAAGCAGGCAGGGAAAGTCAAAGAACAAGGCAGATTTGGACAGTACAGTGTTAAATGGTATATCGTAGGGGTGTCAAACTCAATTTTATCGTGGGCCGCATCAGCATTATGATTGCCCTCAAAAAGGGCCGGTTGTATCTGTAAGATTAGATGTCCAGCGCATCCCCTCCCCTTTACATTAGATGTCAAGAGCCACCCCATCATCAGAAGTTGAGTCCCCCACTCTACCTTAAATCACAGTGCACCCCCTTTCCTTATGCTGCTGCTGGGAAGACGCTTGAAAGCAGAAAGTAAGAGTCTGGAGTAGGACCACAGGAGGGCTGGAGCTCTATTGCAGCTGCAGGAGAGGTGCGAGGGCCACATGAAATGGCCTGGAGGGCCGGATTCAGCCCGCGGGCCTTGTGTTTGACACCTGTGCTGTAGAGGCTACGGTGGAGCCATGCTGAGGGAAGATTATTTAACCATGCAGGTGTGAGTGCAGGCCCAAGGCTGACACACAGACCAGGTAAGCAGACAGACAGGGCATGAAGGTATTAGTGGCGATTCATAACAACATGGAAACATAGCCAGTTAATGTATACCACATGTCCATATATAAAAAGTTAGAGGACAAAATTAAAAAAGGGATAATTGGTAATATATTATAAAATAAAACTACCGTATATACTCGAGTATAAGCCGACCCGAATATAAGCCGAGGCACCTAATTTTACCACAAAAAACTGGGAAAACTTATTGACTCGAGTATAAGCCTAGGGTGTCCATCTGCATGCCTCACTGTGCCTCACTTTGCCTCATTGTGTCCATGTGCATGCCTCACTGTGTCCATGCCTCACTGTTCCCATGACTAGACTGACATTTAACATGGGAGTCTATAGAAGGGGGGCCCAGGTTTGAAAAATCGGCGCTCCCCGGCCGTAGGTCTCCCAGACCAAAAACTATGCACACTTATAGAGGAGAAATGGGGCTGTGTGTGCCAAGTCTCGTGTCCAGGGGACCTACGACCTGCCAGTACCGGGTCCCCAAAGTCTGGGAGATCAGGCGCAAAAAGGTGACTCGAGTATAAGCAGAGGGGGGCATTTTCAGCACAAAAAAATGTGCTGAAAAACTCGACTTATACTCGAGTATATACGGTTTATATAGTAAAAACCAATTTGTATCCTATAAATAAATCAATGTGTCCAAATCCATGCACAGGACAGGCATTAACAAATATGGTATATCTATATACTACCAAAAGCAGAAGAGACATGGGGGTCGACAACTATAAAATCATGAACCACCGTTTTAAACCACTATATTAGTGTATATATGAATAGTCCTAATTATAGTCCTCGTACCTAACCCTCATGTTTACCCCTCAGGTGGACCCTATAATACCACTAAACTTGCTATTATTGGATATGATCACACCAATCCTAATAAATTTTATTTCATTGAAATGGTATGCCAGAGCCGATGAAAATTCTAACAGGGTAGATATCTACATCAGAAAAATATATTGTCATGGTTATGCAGTAATGTTTGTCTCTCAGCCTACCTCTCCATGTGTCCTGCTTTAGAGGCCAGCCACTCTCACCTGGCTGCTTAAGTAATCTCTCCTCTAAGCATGGCTTCACCCCGGCCCTATCAGGGAACACTATATTAACCTGTGCACTGCACGCCAGCCGTGCTGATCAACGTTGTTTGTTAAGCTAGTGTGTGTTTGGGTTCCTGCTTGCCGTGTGCTATGTCGGTTTCTGTTTTACCGATCTTGGCTTGTTCTCAACAATCTGTCTACTTGTGACCTTGACCTTTGGCGTGTCCTTTGTTTATCCTTGTCCGCTAGTCGCCTCGACCTTTGGCTTATCCCCTCACTATCTCTTGTATCCTGAGCTGCTGCTTCCCCTCTATCCTCTATAACAGGGGTCTCCAAGTACCGGTCCGCGGGCCATTTGCGGCCCGCGGACCAGTTAAAAATGGCCCGCAGGCAGGGCCAAGCCTGGACAAGTTTTTTTACTGCACAGGCACCGCAGAGTGGGAGGCACCGAAGATCTTTACCTCTCCATCTCTTTTGTCCTCTCTGCTGCACGCTGCTGCAGCCTAGAGAGAGAACAGAGCGGAGGAAGGATCCGCCCATAGCCCCGCCCACCATGCACTGGCGATCGATCAGAGCCCCGATCCAGGGTCCTGCTGCCACCTCAGGGCGGGAGATTGTGTTCTCTGAGTGCCCTGACTGTCACTAGGCCTCTGTGGAAGCCAGGAGCTGACAGGAGGAAAGGACTCGGGAGGCAGACGATCCTAACTGCCAGGAGAGGCGAGTGAGCCATCACACTGAGACAAAGTCCTTAGTGTGGTGACTGGGGTAGAAATTTGTGCAGTGTGGGGGTGTATTTTTTGGAGTGTGGGGGGGTAATTGTGTAGTGTGGGGGGTATTTTATGAAGTGTGGGGGGTAATGCTGGGGGTTAATAATGCGTTTGCTGACACCAATGCTGGGGGTTAATAATGCGTTTGCTGACACCAGTGCTGGGTTTAATCATGCGTTTGCTGACACCAGTGCTGGGGGTTAATAATGCGTTTGCTGACACCAGTGCTGGGGGTTATTAATGCGTCCGCTGACACCAGTGCTGTTGTTTTTGAAGTTTGAAAGTTTGCATGCGGCCCCCATGGGATATGAAAAGTTGTCTTGTGGCCCTCAGGTAATTTGAGTTTGAGACCCCTGCTCTATAGCCTACTGTGAGCCTGAGCTGGGGGACTCTGGGGGCCGCGACCTGGATCCAGTTGCAGCCCAGTCCATCCTCACCACTAGAGGCTCTGGTGAACACCTGCTGGATCTTAGACTCTGTGCCCTGGGGAATCTTAGGCTCTAGCTCCCTGTCGGATCCCTGTTAGTGCTCCAGTGGACCTGCCTTCCCTTAACCACCAAGAGTTCCATTTGCAGCAGTCAGCCATAGGGTTCACTACCTTAGCGGTGCACTCCTGACCCCAACGGTCTGCATCTGTCACCTGGCTTCAGGTGACCTGACAGTTTGATCAGCCATGGACCCAGCTGATGTGCCGCTACCCGCAGATCATCCGTTGCAGGGCATAGTCCGCAGACTTGAGACCCAGGAATCTAAAATCAGACCCAGGTGATGCGATTCCTTCAGGATTTGGTCTCCAGTTTTGAACAGGTTCAGGCTTCCTTAGGACCTCCCGTTCAACCTCAATCGCTATCAGTGGCTGCACCTATTCCGGTTGCAGTCGCAGCCACACATTCACTACAACTGCCAGGTCCGTCCCGTTTCTCTGGGGACTTCAAGGCCTGCAGGGGGTTGGAGTCCCCAGCCCCAAAACTGTTTGATTGGCAAAGGTAGCCTATATGATTTCCCTCCTCTCCGGTGAAGCCTTAGCCTGGGCAGCTCCTCTGTGGGAACTGAATGATCCAGTGGTTTCTAGTCTGTCTGACTTCCTGAAATTTTTTCAGAATATCTTCGAAGAACCGGGTCGTGTCTCTTCAGCGGACAGTGCCCTTTTACCTCTCTGCCAAGAGTCTGCTTCTGTGGGACAGTATGCTCTTCATTCCCGCATACTGACGGCTGAGTGGAGCTAGAACAATGAGGTCTTAGTCGCAACCTTTTTGCATGGCCTTTCTGATAGAGTGAAGGATGAATTAGCAGGAAGAACCATCCCCACTGATCTGGGCGAAGTTATCTCCTTGTGTAACCAGATCGATATTCGCTTTCAGGAAAGGACCCTAGAAAAGCGACGCCAGCACTCCTTGGTTCTTTGTCAGCCTAAACTCCCCTCTCTTCGACCCGTGGAGCATCTCCTGCCAGCTGGAGAATCCATGCAGCTGGGTCGGACCAGGCTATCCCCCGAGGAACGTGCTAGGCGCAGAACTCTAGGCCTGTGTTTCTACTGTGAGGGCAAAGGTCATTTTCGTTACACTTGCTCTCTTTGTCCAGAAAAACGTTTGGGTCCAATACATCTGGAAAGTGGAGTATTGGACCCAGAAATATCACCTTCACCTTCTCATCTTCTTCTTTCTTTGTTCCTTCATGTTGGTGCCTCTTCTCATTCGATCTCGGCATATCTGGATTCCGGAGCCGCTGGCAATTTCATGGACTGGGAAATCGCATGAGACTTTCCCTTTTGCCCCTCACCACGCCATTGGTGATCTTGGCGATTGATGGCACTGTTCTCCCAGGGGGTCCTATCCGCTTCCAGACCCTCCCTGTTAAGATGTCGCTAGGGACACTCCACCAGGAGTGGATATCCTTCCTTATCTTACCTAAGGCCTCAACTATCATTTTGGGTCTTCCTTGGTTACGGCTCCATTCTCCACATGTTGACTGGACTACTGGACAGATCCTGGCTTGGGGTTCCTCGTCCTGCCTACCCAAGGTTGTCCCAAAAGAGAAACTTCCTGTTGCCACCATCCCAATATCTTTTGCTCTTCCTACTGCATATAGTGATTTTTGAGATGTGTCCTGCAATAGTCGGGCTGATGCACTCTCTAGGTCATGTAGCACTCTGGATGAGGAGCCCACCTGTGAACCTGAGCCGATCATTCACTCCAGTTTGCATAACCATTTACCCTTGTCTGTCCCTAAACACCCTTGGACGCACAGCCAGGCTAGCTTGTCTGCAAGTTCTGCAGTCAATACGCCTTGCGATGCGATTCAGGTAGTCGCTACACCTAACTATGCTATTCATTCGGCCTCTGAACTAGTTATGCCAGTCCAGCCCGTACCCAGTGAGCCTCCTACCTTTTCTTATTCAGGACCTTCTGCAACCTCGCCTCACCCCAACACTGTTACGTCCATTCAAACCTGTCTAAGGGGTTCAATCCATCCTCATTCTGCTTGTCTTTCAGCTATCCAGCTTGACTCCTGTGACATGTCACCTTCTAACCAACCTGCCCTCAGGGTTCCACTGACCTCTGCCCAGTCTGATGGTCCTGTGCTAGATGCCCAGTTCATCTTTAAGGGTCTGGGGGACCCTCCTCAGATTCCTGTTGATCCTTTCATGCCCTTGCTTATTCCTAAAAATCCTTGGGTCCTCAATAAATCCTCTCGCCCTCTCCCTACTTCGGTTCTCTGAAGATAATCTAAAGTACGAAGTTAGTCAAGTTCTGGATTCTCGCCTCTGCAGAGGTTTTCTTCAGTACCTTGTGCATTGGAGAGGGCTTGGTCCTGAGGAGGCATCTTGGATTGCAGCATCTGAGGTCGTTGCACCTCGTCTGTTGGAGGTTTCATCTGAGATTTGCCTTTAAGCCTGGGCCCAGGCGGGGGAGGGCCCATAAGAGGGGGGGGGGGGTACTGTCATGGTTATGCAGTAATGTTTGTCTCAGCCTACCTCTCCTTCATGCGTCCTGTTTTAGAGGCCAGCCACTCTCACCTGGCTGCTTAAATAATCTCTCCTCCAAGCATGGCTCCACCCCAGGCCCTATCAGGGAACACTATATTAACCTGTGCACTGCAAGCCAGCCGTGCTGATCAATGTTGTTTGTTAAGCTAGTGTGTGTTTGGGTTCCTTTTTGCCGTGTGCCTGTTTTACCGATCTTGCTTGTTCTCGACTATCCCTGTCTGCTTGTGACCTTGACCTTTAGCGTGTCCTTTGTTTATTCTTGTCCGCTAGTCGCCCCGACCTTTGGCTTATCCCCTCACTATCTCTTGTATCCTGAGCTGCTGCTTCCCCTCTATAGCCTACTGTGAGCGTGAGCTGGGGGACTCTGGGGGGCCGCGACCTGGATCCAGTTGCAGCCCAGTCCAGCCTCACCACTAGGGGCTCTGGTGAACACCTGCTGGATCTTAGACTCCGCGCCCTGAGGAATCTTAGGCTCTAGCTCCCTGTGGGATCCCTGTTAGTGCTCCAGTGGACCTGCCTTCCTTAACCACCAGTTCCATTCGCATTCTGTCACCTGACATATATTTAATTACAATTATTTGATGGAGAGGAGGAAATGAGTGGACAATGAATAAAAGGGTGCCGATGTCAGGCAACCCAACGAGGGGGGAGTGCATAAAATCTATTTGTAGAAATAGCCAACATCCCACTCAAAGTTTAACCCCTGGGGGATAAATGTTCTGGATTTTTCACCTCCAAAAAACCTCCTTACGACACAGTAACCTAAAAACATCAATTATTTGAATTTTTATGGCTGTTTTGTCACCATTATGGTGCATGTTAAAATGCCTAGCCACATTGGTAGAAAGATTTTTCTCATAGTTCTCCCAACATACTGTGTATGACAAATTGCACATGTAATCAAATATACCATATAACTAGTGTTACAATTACAAAAGTTACCAATATCAGATGTCCTGCAATTGGCACTAGCTCTAAATGTTTTGCCACCCTGGATATGGTGACAGCACGAACATCCCGCTGCACCACATTTGAAATGCAGCCAAGTAAGGGATTTAAATGACTCTCTGTGAAAAAAAACTTGGAGATAGGGATCGACCCAAAGTGGGTGCACTGTGGGGTACCACATTAACTCTTTCTTGTAGAATATTAGCACATATCTCATCAGATTGCAAAATAGGTAAATGTCTATTAAAAATTATTTTTATTTCACTAAACTCATTGCTAAATGGAGTTGACATAGTTAAACCATTAAAGTTCTTGTTATCCTGATAGCCTTTTTTCTACAGTAGGTCCTCTCTGCTTCTAAGTCTTGCTATAAATAAAGCCCCCGTCTATCATCCATTGAGAGTAGCCACAAAGTAAAAATCTCTCAGAGTGACTGTGGCTCTTGTTCAAAATGTTGGTCATCACTACAAATGCACCTGACCCATAGGAACCGGCCGACAGGAATACCTTTAATAGTGTGTTTCGGGTGGCCTGACTGGGCAAGTAAAATAAATATCTATATAAGGTGGATGAAACTACACCATTAGCTCCAGTCAGGCATACATCCAAGTAACACACTGATTTGCTGTCTGCACAACCAGTAAAAATAGATTTCTATAATTTCTATTGAGATGTTCCAATAGAGACAAAAGACACTCAGTCACCTTCCAAACCTGCGTTTTCCCCTTTTCATCCTGTTTACAGAGCTGGCTTTTCTCTGAGGACAGCTGCCACATTTCATCTTCATGTTAAGAATTGATTTCTATGGACTAATATTCTTAATTTATTGCCCACTCTTATGTCTGCGGTCACACAGTCTCTTGTGCTTACAGTTTTTTTATTATGGATTCCCATCCAAACCACCTAAAGGGGTGTAGGTCCGGAGACATGCTTGGCCAGTCCCCCCCCCCCCCCATCACCTTTACCCTCAGCTTCTTTAGCAAGGCAGTGGTCGTCTTGGAGGTGTGTTTGGGGTCGTTATGTTGGAATACTGCCCTGCAGCCCAGTCTCTGGGAGGGGGATCATGCTTCAGTATGTCACAGTACATTTTGGCATTCATGGTTCCCTCAATAAACTGTAGCTCCCCAGCACTCATGCAGCCCCATACCATGACACTCCCACCACCATGCTTGACTGTAGGCAAGACACACTTGTCTTTGTACTCCTCACCTGGTTGCCGCCACACATGCTTGACACCATCTGAACCAAATAAGTTTATCTTGGTCTCATCAGACCACAGGACATGGTTCCAGTAAACCATGTCCTTAGTCTGCTTGTCTTTAGCAAACGTTTGCGGGCTTTCTTGTGCATCATCTTTAGCAGAAGCTTTCTTCTGGGACGACAGCCATGCAGATCAATTTGATGCAGTGTGGGGCGCATGGTCTGAGCACTGACAGGCTGACCCCCCACCCCTTCATCCTCTGCAGCAATGCTGGCAGCACTCATAGGTCCATTTCCCAAAGACAACCTCTGGGCGCCATGTTGAACTTCCAGTGACCAGTATGAGAGTGAGAGTGATAACACCAAATTTAACACACCTGCTCCCCATTCACACTTGAGACCTTGTAACACTAACGAGTCACATGACACCGGGGAAAAAAACCTATGACACTCTGATGAACTCCATGCCCAAGAGGGTTAAGGCAGTGCTGAAAAATAATGGTGGCCACGCAAAATATTGACACTTTGGGCCCAATTTGGACATTTTCACTTGGGGTGTACTCACTTTTGTTGCCAGCGGTTTAGACATTAATGGCTGTGTTGAGTTATTTTGAGGGGACAGCAAATTTACACTGTTATACAAGCTGTACACTCACTACTTTACATTGTAGCAAAGTGTTATTTTTTCAGTGTTGTCACATGAAAAGATATAATAAAATATTTACAAAAATGAGAGGGGTGTTAGGCCCCTTTCACACGGACGGATAGAATGGTGCTTTTAGCTGCGGATTTTCTAGTTTTCTACCGCAGCTAAAAGCACACAATGCTTTCCTATGGCCCCATTCACACACAGCGTTTAGCTGCGATTTCGTTACATGCGGTTCGGTGCGAATAGAAAAAATAGAATTGAATGCGTCCAGGTGCGATGTAGCGCAGCTATCTGCACATAACTGCAGGTAATCGCAGTGCACTGTGTCAGCTGCGGATAGCAGCGTGAACAAAAGAAAAAAACAACAGGAAGCACATCAAAATAAAAATGGTTGCTATGGGGATGACAATAATGGCCAACCGCAGCTAAACGCAGCCACATGTAAACGCAGCTAAAAGCAGTGTACAAATGCAGCTGATCGCTGTGCCTGGGGTCTTGAATTTTAAAAGAAAGAAACATGCTTTTAACTGCGGCAGAACAGCCGCCCATGTGAAAGGGGCCTTACTCACGTTTGTGAAATACTGTATATATTCTAACCACGTATACAGAATTATATAGCCATATAGCATGCGTTTTTACCTAGATGTACAAGTATGAATCTAAGAGTTAACAAAACACCAACACAGGATGGAACTGTGGGTGTTTGTGGTAGCGCAGTGCCACGTCCTAAACGTCAATTAACCTCCCTGACGGTTTTCCCTTCCCGAGTGTGGCTCGGGGTTAAATTTCAGTACCATCAGCAGTAATCCCGAGCCACATTCGGGATTGCATTGCAGGATCCTAGTGCAGTGTACTTACCTTGTCCCCAGGATCCTGCGATGTCCCCCCCACTGTGTCCGCGGGCTGTGTTCTCTGCCCGATGCCACTGTGTGCCAGGCTCAGTTCCCTGCAAGCGTTGTGACGCAAATTCAAAAAAGTACTAAATTCATAACACATACAGTACACTGTAATCTTACAGATTACATTACTGTATGAAATCATTTCACCTCCCTTTTGTCCCTAGTGCTTTGCCTGCAGTTTTATATTATATATATTGCTCTTTCTGCCTGGAAACTTGATTGTCCATAGCAACCAAAAAGTGTCCCTTTACGTCAAAAGTGGTTTTAGAACAGCTAGAAAACAGCGATAGTAAATTAGAATAGGAGGAAGGGAGCCGCTCAGGTGTGGAAGTCCCTGGAATTACCTCCTCCCAGCAACCAAGGGTGCAGGCAAATGCAAGTGCAATTGAAGAAAGAAAGGAAGATCTTCTGGACGCAGCACTCCGGTTAAAAAGCCTTTATTCCAAAAAAAGGTTCAGGAAACCAAAAACACTCTGCACAACACAACAAACTGATCTAGTTTGGCTGACGCGTTTCACACTATTTAAAGTGCTTATTCATAGCTATGAATAAGCACTTTAAATAGTGTGAAACGCGTCAGCCAAACTAGATCAGTTTGTTGTGTTGTGCAGAGTGTTTTTGGTTTCCTGAACCTTTTTTTTGGAATAAAGGCTTTTTAACCGGAGTGCTGCGTCCAGAAGATCTTCCTTTCTTTCTTCAAGTAAATTAGAATACTTGCAGAATTGAGCGATAGTAAATTGTGGGTAAATACATTTTATTATTATTATTATTATATTATTATTTTTTGTTATTTATTATATTATCATTTATGATTTTGTGTTTCAAACTTTATCATACCCGGGATGTCTACTAGACTCTTGTTTGGACAGATTTAAGTCCTATATGACTTAGAATTACAGGCCTACAATTTAAAACGCCAAATTTCTATGCAAAACAATTGTACCGCTTTGAGGTGCAAAAATCTGACATAATCATACCGCCAGGGTGGTTAATCAAAATGTTGAAAGTAAAAAAATTGACTTTCTAGGCACCAATAATAAGAAAAAACAATACATGTTATTACTATCAATTAGTACATAGACATTAAAAGCATTAAAATACTGTAGTGTTACTAGAGGGACAAACTAAATCTCTCCAGAATTGATCATAGATGTCAGAACATATCAAAAATAGACATGTATGACTAAACTATAGTCTAGCAATATGTTAAGCTCTACATGTTTCAAGAAGATCGCTTCTTCAGGAGCTTGTGTGTATTTTATGAGCAGAGAAAACGAATGTTGTATTTTACAATATAAGTATATATGATACAATAATACAAGAAGAAATATGATCTCAATTTAAGAAGGTATGCATTAAGCACCAAGACTGTGTCAAAGAACGAACAGGACAACAATGGCATGCACTGTGTGAAAAACAAAATGTGGGGGGCGTGCCAGATAGAAAAAATATATAGTTAAAAAATTGATAAAAAAAATACCAGACAAGGTTGCAACCCTGTGTAAATGGAAAGAAAAGAAAGGTAAACAGAAGGCAGACTACACCCAGAATCGGCGAGTACTTGAAAAAAAGTATCGGTACTTGTACTCGGTCTTAAAAAAGTGGTATCGGGACAACCCTAATTTAAAGTATCCCATAACTTTAAAGCATGGGCCGTCGTTGGAGAGACAGACTGACAGACCTCTATGTACCTGGGGAAGCCAGGGGGCACAAGATAAATTACGGCCTGCCAAAAACTTTTCTAACGGTACCCAGACCTTAGTGGATACCCCATGGTGCCAGTCCAATATCCGTTGAAGGGCGATTGCCTCGTAATACTTGCCAATATCTGGGACGCCTAGGTCTCTGTAAGGTACGAAAAGCCAGACGAGGACTTCGCCCCTGCCAGATATATTTAAGAAATGCACTGTTGAGGCTCAAAAAGAAAGACCTAGATTGGGGATATGCAATTAGCGGACCTCCAGCTGTTGCAGAACTACAAGTTCCATGAAGCATAGCAAGACTCTGAGACCCACAAGCATGACACCCAGAGGCAGAGGCATGATGGGACTTGTAGTTTTGCAACAGCTGGAGGACCGCTAATTGCATATCCCTGACCTAGATAATGGAGGAAAAACAGAATGCGAGGCAACACGTTCATCTTTAACACACTGACTCGGCCCATCCACGAGAAGGTCTCTCTATCCCACCAGTGTAGGTCCCATTTAATAGTGGAAAGTAGCTGAGCATAATTACTGCTATACAACTGAGAATAGAGGGGGGTAAGATAGACCCCCAAATATTTCATGTGAGTGCTGCACCAGGTAAAGGAGAAAGAGGATTGCAACCGTGTACGCATGCTTGGGGAGATATTTAAGGACAAAATCTCTGACATAGTGAAATTAATTTTGAAATTAGAAATAGAGCTGAAAGTCTGCAGTTCGGTCATAATGTTGGGGAGAGAGATCAACGGGTCAGCCACATAAAATAGAACGTCATCCGCATATGCAGAGAGTTTATGTTCTTGCGATCCGACGCCAAGATCCTTAATGTTGGGGTTAGAACTAATCCTATTGAGCAGGGGCTCCAGGGTTAGGGCGAAAATGAGAGAAGACAGCGGACACCCCTGTCTGGTCCCATTCTCAATCATGCGTTGTGGTTTTAAGAATCTCGTAAACTACAAGGTAGAAATATATTTAAATGCCTACCTTTATGGGAGCGTAAAATATTCAAAGACTAGGAGTACTTTATATGTGGTCAATGGCTGGGACATTCGCGTATAAATGCAAATATAATTAGCGACAAAAAATTGCCTTCTATAAAATAATATAAGGAACCAAATTAGATGGACAGAGAGGGAGGGAGAAAAGAGGAGATAAAGAAACCTATGGGACACCTCAGATAAGATACAGTAATCCTGGAGAGGGAACCCCCAGGTATGTGCATAATGAAATGTATTCTCACCTGATATAGCACTAAAGCTTCAAGCACAGAAAACGCAAAGACATAGCCAAGCCATCTGTAAAGATAGGATAGTCTATAATGAATCAATCCATGTATCTTGCCAATACCACCACGCCACTAGTAAGAGCAATCAGTACATACCAAGAAAGCTTGTATCATAAGGTACAGACTCGTCCGGACATAGGGACACACAGATGGAGATAGATGCCATGGTATAAGGCTACACCAGGTGCCTTATATACACGCTCCAATCAGGTGTGTGGTGCATCCAAGAGGTGGCATCCAAGAGAGCAGCCTCAACCCGCACACATGCCACAGACCATCCCAGAAGTTTATGGGCATGAGCTGCGGCCTTCTGGCCGCACATAAAGCCAGCAACGCTCACCTGCTGTGTGCTACTCGATCGCCCACACAGTCCAAGAGCCAGAAGGCCGCAGCTCATGCCCATAATCTTGTGAGATGATCTGTGGCATGTGTGGGGGTTGGGTTGGGGCTGCTCCCTTGGATGCCACCTCTTGCCTTTTCCTACTTAACATCCAGCCCTAGGTAATTCCATCTCCGGCCAATGCAGTGTAGTCATACCTTGCATGGCTTAGCGTGGAGGCGCCACTGGAGGGAGCTCTTAGCCTCTCTCTCTCTCCCACTGGGACGCTCGCTCTGCCTGTTTTCGCTCTATTGCGGCCGCTATTGCTGGCCACGCATGCAAGATCGGGCGGTGACGCGCGCATCCTGTGACGGCCGAGTCAGGTGATGCAGAAGTAAGCACTGCACACATGGGGCGTGTATATAAAAAGGCAATTGGTGTAGCCTTATACCATGGCATCTATCTCCATCTGTGTGTCCCTATGTACGGACGAATCTGTACCTTATGATACAAGTTTTCTTGGTATGTACTGATTGCTCTTACTAGTGTCATGGTGGTATTGGTAAGATACATGGATTGATTCATTATAGACTATCCTATCTTTACAGATGGCTTGGCTATGTCTTCTTTGTGTTTTCTGTGCTTGAAGCTTTAGTGCTATATATGAAGGACTCTTATATGATGAGGCTTAGGCTCTCCCTTGATACAGCATATACTCAGCTCCAATAAATTTTGCGGGTACCATTTATACTACCCAGTTCTGATTATTAGGCGAGAATACATTTCATTGTGTACATAACTGGGGGTTCCCTCTCCAGGATTACTGTATCTTGTCTGGGGTGTCCCACAGGTTTCTTTATCTCCTTTTTTTCTGCCTCCCTCTCTGTCCATCTAATTTGGTTCCTTATATTATTTTATAGATGGCAATTTTTGCCGCTAAGCACATTTGAATTTATACGCGAATGTCCCAGCCATTGACCACATATAAAGTACTCCTAGTCTTTAAAAATTTTACGCTCCTTTAAAAGGTAGGCATTTAAATATATTTCTACCTTGTAGTTTACGAGATTCTTAAAACCACAACGCATGTATGACTTTCGGATATGGGTGTAGTCTGCCTTCTGTTTACCTTTCTTTTATTTCCATTTACACAGTCCAGGTGTTGCAACCTGGTATATTTTTTGATCTATTTTTTACTATATATTTTTTCTATCTGGCACGTCCCCACATTTTGTTCGTTTCGCACAGTGCATGCCGTGGTTGTCCTGTTCGTTCTTTGACGCAGTCTTGGTGCTTAATGCATACCTTCTTAAATTGAGATCATATATCTTCTTGTATTATTATATCACATATACTTCTATTGTAAAATACAACATTCATTGACTGTTTTTCTCACCTCAGAAAATATACGCAAGCTCCTGAAGAAGTGATATTCGCGAAACGTGTAGTGCTTAACATATTGCTACACTATAGTTTAGTCATACATGTCTATTTTTGATATGTTCTGACATCTATGATCAATTCTGGAGAGATTTGATTTGTCCCTGTAGTAACACTACAGTATATAGATGTACAAGTAATCATATTTATATATTCATATTCAATAATTGGTGTGATATTATTGTGCAAATATTGTACACTTATCTTGTACTGGTTACCAGACCTAGTGAATATTACAGATATATTAGCAACACTATACAGTCAAGCACACTCTGAGTATATGAACATTTTTACAAGCTACCACTCCACTCATACAAAATATTTATGCTCTACAATGACACTTGGTGGTTAAAAGAGACAGTGACTAATCAAATATTGGGATTACCAGGAAGGTAAATTATTATCTACCTCAACCAATGGAAAAACAGCCCCGCCTTCTGTGATAGGTTTATAAAGCAAACAATACTCATAACCCCACTCACACGCAGATTCATTGACGCCTTATACCCTGAAACTTTAAAGGACACAAGACCCAGCTCCTCCTTAAGCAGATACATTCTGGAAATAGCAGCCATCTTAGGAGATTCTGGTAACCATCATTTTAAAACAGCAGCCATTTTGGGAAGGGTAATTATATTGTATTGATTCTACCTTATATGCATTTGTTTTATTTTAAAATGTTGAGTATTCATTTTTATTGAACAGTTACATAACCATTTCCCTCAAGGTGATAACCAATTAGTAGATTTTTCTTTAGCTTAATTTTTACATTACAATTTTTCTAATTTTTCTTTCCATTGACGCTATATAGCGAATGTCCATTTTATGTCACGCTGTTTATCACTTACTTACCTGCAGTATAGTAACAGTGGAATTTGTGAAACGTTCGGTCTAATCGTCATATATCTATACACAACACACTTTTTATGACTCTATGGGGACGTTTTATCATTTTTGTGTCATTTAAAAAGTACATCACCACCATTAGCGGGTGTTTTAATAATTTTTTCTTTATTTTATGTAGAATTTATATCTGTCAACCAATACATATTACTATTTTGTATGAATACATGTCTGGTGAATAAATATCCTATTTTTAGTCTGTGTTCATTATTGATCCTGTATCTTAAAAACATAGTTTAAAAATTACTCATTCATTATTATTGTGTGGAAAAATTCTCAAAAAGCACAACAGTATGCAGTAATCTTTTCCCTGCCAATTGTGAACTAGGAGAAAAAGGCAAGACACTCGTAATTCCAGTGAAAACTAGAAAACCACTCTAGACAAGAAAGATGGGTGAGGACGCAACATTATTTTAACATTATGTAAGACCAAGAACGGCTCCTTACATGAAAGAGCCCAGACATTCTTCTTGTGGAAACGATAGCAACCAAAGAAGCCACCCTCCAAGTCAAATAACTAACGGAGTTTCTCAAATTGGTTCAAAAGTTGGCTTCTGCAAGGAAAGCCAAGACCAAATTAAAGTCCCAAGGACACCAGGGTGGCCTGACAGGTGGGACGGTCTGCTTTACACCCTGCATGAAGCTTGAATCAAGGGGTGCAAAACAACGGTATCTGGGAAAAAATGGATGGGGACAAAATCAGACCTATAATGGCACTTAAGACCAATCTCATTTCCCCTACCGATTGGAGAAAGGAAAAAATCTCCCACTCACATATTTCCGCTGGTGCTTTTTCCTGGCTATACTCCAGGCATAAAAAATGTCCAAGTCCTGTAATGGAAACTCCCTGAAGCCAGCTTACTGGCGTTCAACAGTGTGGAGCTAACAGGACACAAAACCATTAGGTCTGGCTGGACTGGAAGTGCCCAAGTAGCGTCCCCCGCAAGATTCACTATGTCAGTGTACCAAGCCCTCTAGGGCTAATTCGGCTAACACTATTATCCGTGTCATCACCTCCTGGAATCTTTGCAAAAGATGCAGCAGTAGTTGAAACAGAGGGAGGTCGTCAATTAGGGAGAACTGGTCCCCAAGATGTTAGCAGTGTATCTACCCCTATTGCCAGTGGGATTTTTTTATACCTGGAATATGAACTGGCGACAGACTGCACCTGTTATTCTGCCCCAGACAGAATGTGGTTCACCTTCCTGAGCCGCATGACTCCTGGTCCTGCCCTGGTGGTTGCCACTGTAGAGCCATTGTCGGATTGAACCTACAACTGGTTTGTCCAATAATCCAGAGCAAGGTGTACTGGTCAAAAGTTTTAAGATATTGATGGGCAGTATTCTCTTCTGTGGAGACCACACGGAACTGTAGCCACCTTCAAACCAACTAAAGGTACTGACATCAGTGGTTATTGTCTTCCAAACCCCTGAAAGGAAGAATTTCCCCTTCTCCAAATTCCGAACCAACCACCACCAATTTTAGCTCTGGATCTTCAATGTTCCAGACAGAGAAAATAATCCTGTACAAAAGACTTATAGTAGGACTAAGTAGGGAACATGCTTCGACCTAGATACAACTTTCTCCTGCAGAAATGTATCGAAGGAAAATCTGGAACCAACTGCTTTCTGAGCAAAGATTATTGAGGTATACGGAGATTGATACCCCCTGTAGATTATTGAAGTCCAGAACCAGGGCTAGGAGCTTTGTGAACCCTCAGAAACTGTGGCCAGCCTGAAGGACAGGGTCACAAAAAAAAAAGACTACTTTCTACTGCATATTTCAGAAACCTTTGATGAGCCTAAAATAAAATAGGATTTTATTAACAGCTTACCTGTAAAATCCTTTTCTTGGAGTACATCACAGGACCCAGAGCTTAGTAATTACTATGTGGGTTATATATCTCACCTTCAGGTGCTGGACACTGATGTAATCAATTAGACAGGAAGTTCCCTCCCTATATAACCCCTCCCATACTGGGAGTACCTCAGTTTTGTAGCAAAGCAATAAGTGTCCCAATATCCCCAAACAAGAGGGGCGGGAGCTCTGTGTCCCGTGATGTACTCCAAGAAAAGGATTTTACAGGTAAGCCGTTATAAAAATCCTACTTTCTTTATCGTACATCACGGGACACAGAGCTTAGTAATTACTATGTGGGACGTTCCAAAGCAATACCTACTGAGGGGAGGGAGACACAACTAACGCAGACCGCCATCAGACGTGAGGACCTATACCGCTGCCTGCAGCATACTGCGCCAAAGAGCGGCATGCCGCCTTACATTTACCTGATAGAATTAGTGAACGTATGCACCGGCGACCAAGTTGCGGCCTTGCAATCGGAGTCATAAAGGCTTAGTAATGCACCGCGCATTAAGCGCTTACTATCCTGTTAGGGTGCACTCTAAAAGAAACAGGGGAACCCTCTCTTTAACCACAAGCCTGAATAAAAATCTGATGAATCAACATTGAAAACAGTTGATTTAGACGCTGCCTGCCCTTTCCTGGGGCCTCCTGGCAGCGCCCCAACATGAGTTTTCCATATCTGAGCAGCTGCTTCAGATAGGCCTTGACTGCTCTCATACCAATGAGAGAGTGTAACCATTTTAATAGCCGATTTGAAGGCTACCTGCCTATTTCTAGGGTCTTCTGGCAGCACAATCAAAACGTCAGTTTCCTATATCTGAAACCTTCAGATAGATTTTTAACTGCTCTCCTCTATATTGAGAGAAAGCAATAACCTTTCCTTCCGCAGAAAAAGGCTCTGAAAAAAAGGAAGGCAAGAATATCTTGATTGAATGAAAACCAGATCCTTCTAGGAAATAAGGCCGGGTGAAGATTTACCATCACCCTATCCTTAAGAAAATTAAGTATGGCTCTATACAAAGAAAGTTGCCAATACTGAAACTCTTGTGGAGGCTACCGCAACCAAGAACACCAATTCCCCTGTTAGAAGGATGAAGGGATATATGGTGCATCGGCCCAAGGTGCTGACCTTGTAAGCCGACCAAATTAGACTCAATCCTCCAAGCACAAGGGCGCCCTAACTGGCAGACTTTTTTTTTTGTTTAATATATTTTTATTGAAAAAGTTGTGTAGACATATCAAACAAATAAGATACATCGACAAGAGAAAAAAAAATTAAAGATTAAATAAACTGGCGGACTTATACATGTTACCCCTTGTATAAAGGCCTGGATCAAAGCAAGCGGCCTTTGAAGATACTGACAAGGCCGAATCGGATCCTTGATGGAACTTAAGGCTAGCTCCATCTCCTTTCCTAATGTAGGAAGGTAATAACTTTACCTATGACATACTGCCAAGGATCCACCCCTTGGTTTCACACGAGGAACATGGGCCTTCCAGATCCTTTGATACATGGTCCTGGAGGCCAGCTCTCCTGTATGAATCAAGGTAATTTGCCGCTGATTCTGAAAACCCTGATCCTCAAGAATGCGGGCTATACCAGCCAGACCATCAATTCCTATGTTTGCAAGACGGGATGGAATACCCCCTGAGAAGTAGGTCTAGACAAGATGTAAGGGACCCTGGGTCCTCTACTACCACCCTTACGATTCCTGCACAGTAAGGTTGTCTGGGTCATGCCGGAGCCATTAGGCCGGCTTCCGTTCCCCTCAGATGTTGCATAGAAGCCACGATAGTCGCGGCACTGGGGGGAGAGAATGCATAAACCAGTGACAACTGGTCCCATAAGATCACCAACGCATCTGTCCCACATGCGAGTGGATCCTTTGTTCTTGACACAAAGCTGTCCATCTTCTTGTTGAACCTGGACGCCAATAAATTTTATGTCCGGGATACCTTCTCTGGCATTTGGCCAGAAAAAAAAAAAATCGGGGTGTAGACGTTATTCTCCCAAGAACAATTGTTGACGGCTCCAGAGAACCGCCTGCCAATTCTCCATTTCATGTAATGAAGTTTGTCGATAGGCAAGGCACAAGCTCCTCTGCCCAAGCCAGAACATGGTTCACTTCCCTCTGGCTGCGACTTGGATCTTGACAACTTCCCCTGGGCACTTGTCTCTTCCAGGCCTGGCCTTGATCCTAAGAGGCCAGCCTTCGTAGCCGCCACCTCCCAGGTAACCGGCATGAAGGATCTTCCTTTCTGCCAATCTTTTGGTTAAGAACCAACTAAGACTCCAGCGTATCCCTGGGACCAGACCCTTTGGATAATGCTAGGTTAGGATCTACTTGTTCCAGGCTGCCAGAATAATGTTTATAGCAGTTAAAACTGAGCATAGGGAACTGCTTTGAAAGAAGCCACCATCTTCCCTAGCACCTTAAGCAAAAGGCAAACGTAAGGAACCCTTCCTTGCCTTGACCACATTAGACCAGCTTTCTTTTAGCGCTGCCTTTGTGTGAGGCAAAAACCTCTCCTTTTTGGGCTGTGTCCCAAAATTTCCAGGCTTCTTACCAAACGCAAGAAGGTACTTTTAGACTGGGATCCTAACCCAGGAGTTCCAGATACTTGACCATGCTGGACACACTTAGGTCCAGCCATGCTACTGACTGATCCATCAGCAGAAGATTGCCTCGGTATGCCATTACTGCTATACCCTGGGCCTTTAGACCTGCTAGAGACTGGCCCTAGCACCCTGTAAACCCGGGCACGGTGGCTAACCCAAAGGGCAAGACCACCAACTGGAAGAGGTGCTTCTCTCCTGCGAAACGCAGACAACCTCTGCAGTCTCATGTAAATAAACATATATGCAAATGGCTCCCCATATGTGTATGTGGCAAGTGTTAAGCCATATGCCTCTATGGAAGCGAGCGTTCATCGAGGCATGAATTCATACAAATATGCTTTAGGTACAACATAAAAAAGTGTGCGCTGTATACCACGCATACATATAGCACGTGTGCTATGGAACAGCCATCTTGCAAGCAAGCATGCGTTTGAGAACGTGTTATGCCACATGTACTCATGCAGACACATATTCCTATGTGAACACAAGGAATCCTGTATAATTAAGCAAACTTAAATTATCATGCCTCATTATGCAACCATGCAAAATCTAGGCGAACATGCAACTTTAGCCGATCATGTATCCTTATGCGATTCAGCATCTTTTATGCGATCAAACATCTTATGCATCTTAAGCACTACTGTGCGGACATGTACCCTTGTGTGATCAAGCACTCCTGTGCGATCCAGCATGTTTATGCAATCAACCATTTTTATGCGACTTTAGGCCTTTCCGTGAAAACAAGCCTCTCTGTGTGATCAAGTATCCTTGGAAAATCAAGGACTCCTGAGATCAGGCAACCTTGTGTGATCCAGCATCTTTATGCAATCAAGCATTTTTATGCGATTTTAGGCATTTCTGTGCAAACAAGCCTCTCCGTGCGATTTAAGCACTTTAATATGATTAAGCATCCTCATGCGACTATGTAAAAAACATGTAATCCATACAAACAGAAACATGTATCTTTGTGTGATCAACAATAAACATGTTCTGTTACTTGTCTTTTTACCCCACATGCATTTTGTGTATTCCAAACTCATGCATTTTATGCCAACCTGTGGACTGGTAAAGAGGCAGTTATCCTCTGTAGACGTGCGTTTCCGCAATCATGCGATATAGCTGGTGTGCGTTAGCAACGTGCACCAGCAACAGTGCATCCCAGCAGATGTGCGTTTGGCTAGCCTGAAGCCAGCACCAGGATGAGGATCCTGTGGAGGTCTTTCTAGCAACCTATACTCCTCGACTAGAGTTTTTAGGAGGAGAAAAAAAAACTGCTTATGCGGGTGCCCAACCAGCAGAATAAATTGTTTCAGTAATGGATGGAGTGGGAAGGTACAAGCAACCTATGAGATTTTTATTTATAAATTTTTTTTCAAAACATCAAGGCGGAGAAGGAGACTTTAGCCGACTAGGCTAAATTATATGCAGTATGAATCTCTGAAAAAGACTGCAGCTGCAACTCCAGAGCTCGTGAGGCTTCTGATACCTCCGCCTCGTTAGCCTGCACCTGTTCCCTGTCCTCTGACGGTGAACTTTCAACCTCAGGACTTTTAATCCATTTGTTTGAGGATTTAGAGCAGGGAAACGGGCACACCCCAGTTTCTGCTTTCTGTGAGGATGCAGCAATATAGCAATTAACCTCTTATAGACCAACAACGTCAGCCTTTTGCTTCTTAGGATTTTTAGTCCCAGAGCCCTTAGAAGGCATAGTCCTAAGCTCAAAGCCGAGGTACTGGCAGCCAAATTGAACCTATTACTGAGCTATAGTTCAGCGTACAAGCTGCTATATGAGCCAGTCAGGTGTCTAAACTAATGTGCCTTGGGGATGCCTGTATCACTGCCTGTTGTATGCCAAATACATTTATACTGTCACCAAATCAGCCCCTGCTCCTGTGTCTGTCCTTTTACCAGTGTGTCTCCCAGAGACTGTTCTTTTAAGGCAGAGGACGCCCGCACATGCGCAGAAGCGCCCCGGGACACACAGAGCGTCAGCACGCCAAGCCCCGCCCCCCTCCGTGACTTGTTCATTTCTTGGAAACCTCTTGCACGCACGCCGCGCTTCCTCATGGAGAGGAAATGGGGAGAGGAGGAGGGAGGCCGCGAACTGCTCCAGCCCGTCATGGCTGAGCGGCGTCTATACAGGGAGCTACACAGCGCAGCACCAGGATGCGAACTCAGGTCTCCCCCTCAGGTATGACATGGCAACATTTAACAGATGGCCCCTGGAGCTGTACTTACAAAAAGGGAGCTCTCCCATCTGTCCAGGCATTACTCTTGAAACAAGGTATAGCCCAGTTTAGACATCTCACAGAGGTCTCGCCCTCTAGTGCCCAAAAAAGGGTACTACCATAATGTCAAAAACTAGAAACCATATGAAATCATTTCAGGTTTTACAAGATTAGGCACCAGGATACAGCGGGAGTAATACCACATAGGTAAATTACAGGCAAAAAACTAATTAGTTTGAAGGTTCCCTGCTGAACCAAGTCCATCAGGGACCTTCACTTACCTTTTCCCCGCCGCAGGACCCTGTTCGGAACAGATAGCCCAAACTTCGCCGCTCTCGGCGGGCAATGTCAGCCGACCTTCAGGGACCGGGGTCCTACTGAAAGGAACACCACTCCCCTGGACCTGTATAGCACCCTGCCAGAAACATCTTGGTTTTAGGTATGAGCAGAGTACTGGAACCCAGGATCCAGCCCTCCTAAGAGAGGCATTACAGGCCAAAACCTTGTGCTTCGGATACGAGGCCCCAGGTACTATCCGTTTGGCTATGAAGCACTTTGGATGGATCTGGTCTTTTATGGAGGCTATTTAAATCCAGCATGGATCCCTCCAGTGGAGCTCCTCAGAGCACATCTTCACTCGTGACCAACACCTTAAACACTGATGAAAAAACGGAGGTACTCCCAGTATGGGAGGGGTTATTTAGGGAGGGAACTTCCTGTCTAATTGATTACATCAGTGTCCAGCACCTGAAGGTGAGATATATAACCCACATAGTAATTACTAAGCTCTGTGTCCCGTGATGTACGATAAAGAAAAAGCGACATAAGAAGATGTGTAATTGATGACTATGGAACCCAAAATCTATCTCTTGCAGAGGGGTCATCACTGAACAGACCTACACTATCTAAAACAGAAGGATGTCAAGCGGCTTGAGATCTTAACATAGTCCTCATGCCCCCATTTGGTTTTGGAACCACTACTGGTCGAGTATTTACAATAATGAGCCCATAACTTCTGCTCCAAGAGCCAATGCCAGGAATAAGAGCGATGACTCGTGTTAGACCCAGAAGGTCCCAAGAGGCATAACCTCTGGCCTAAAATACTCTCAAAACACACCAGCCTCAGATGCCTCCCTCACTTAGAAGGGTAAAAGCTTACAGCACCTGGTATTTCCAGGCAGTCTCACATCCAAATACTAACCAGGCTTGATCCTGCTTAGGATCCGATCAATGGCGATCAGGCATGTTCTGGGTGATGCAGCGGCAGTCCATTGCAGCTCTGCTAAACTCTCCTAATTACATTCTAATGAGTCAAGAATCACTGAAATGCCAAACACCACAGTGGCTCAGATACACCCGATGCGACTGGTCCATCAGGAGATGTGAACACCGCCAGATCACTGGACCTGAGGGTGGTGTACATGCCTCACCCAATTGTCTCTTTTTTCTAGAGCCATTTAACTCGTATAACAGATAAAGTAGCAACTAGATTTGCCAAAACTGCCAAAAAAATACCCCAAAAATGCAAGCCCAAAACCATGTTGGTCTACCACTATGCAACCACGCAAGTATACAAGTACCTAGATATGCAGGTATCCAGGTATTTATAGTTAAATGCAAACACGCATGTAAATATGCAGTTCTGATGCAGACACGCCTGTAAATATGAAGCTCTATGCAGACACGCCTGTAAATATGCAGTTCTATGCAGACACGCCTGTAACTACGCAGTTCTATGCAGACACGCATGTAACTACGCAGTCCTATGCAGACAAGCATGTAACTACGCAGTCCTATGCAGACACGCATGTAAATATGCAGTCTTATTCAGACGTGCATGTAAATATGCAGTCCCTAAGCAAACACCCATGTAAATATGCAGTTCTTCTGCAAACATGCATGTAAATATGCAGTCCTTATACAAACAGGCATGTAAAAGTGACGTTCTCACGGAAACACGCAATTATGCTGTTCTATGCAAACACTCATGTAATTGTGCTGTTCTATGCAAACATGAATGGAAGTATGTCGTTGCTATGCAAACATGCATGCAAATATGCCGTTCTATGCAAACACACATGCAAATATGCAGTTCTAATGCAAACACGCATCTAAATATGCAGTTCTAACGCACTCACACATCCAAATATGCAGTTTTTATTGCCAACAGACATGTAAATATGCAAATACACATGCAGTTCATATGCAATTATACAGGTATGCATGCAAAAAATTGTCATATTATGCTGCACCTGCCCAACCGCATTTGGCCCAATACTAGTTTTTGCAGGACTAGCCAAATACATCCAATGCATCCTGAATGCATGTTCTATTCCACTTCAGTGCAACACAAATGTAAGCCTGTACATATCAAATGCACCATTGGCGGCAATTTTTGTTTGGGGGGTGGCAAACCGTTCACCCACAAATGACAGCCCCCCCCCCCCATCGGGTCTGGTTGGTCGGTCAGCCGGTGCACTTACCCCATCCATGGTGGGCAATCACGGGCGGCTTCACTGGCTCTCCTCGCGGGCATCATGAGCTGCTTCTCCTTCCCCTGCTCGGCAGCTTCCGTCTCCTCCCTCCTCCTCACCGGCTAATCGGAAAACTTCTCCTTTCGGCCAAATCGGGAAATTGGTCTCAGACCTGGGCTTTCTGATTGGCGGAGAGGTGATTCAGTGTGAGAATAGGGAATATTTATTCCCTATTCTCACACACCTGGGTGGGCTCCCAGCTCATTCTTAGCGCCCCGAGCCCACCCTATTTTGAAGACTATTAGAGCCTCTGGCTCTAATCGGTGCTTCAAAAAAAACACCCACCCCGCATTGGAATTCATGCGCCCGGTGTCCTGAATGGGACCGGACGCATGGATGGGGGGAGGCGGCACCCGTGTGCCCTTAATGGACGAGTCTCCCCTGAAATGCACGCTACTCTGGAGACAAAACTCCTTTAAGTGCATTGATACCTGTGCAGGGTGTATCGACAAACAGTTGTACAAGCCCCCCCCAGTTAAGCAGTAAGTATACTTTTTTTGCTGTATATAATCATGACTTGTCTGGTCATGCAGCTCTCCCATAGCGAGTACTCACACTTCATTAGTAGCCATGGGCTCAAGAGGCCTTGCTAAACTTCAGCCAACATGGCATTTCCTCAAACAAACAAAAAAAGCCGCCCTTCTACTTCCTGCTTATACACTTCCTGAGAAGTACGCATAACATGACCAAACACCACACTGCCCCCAGTGGTCACCGGAAGAAAGACAGTCTGATCTCTTTTCTTTTTTTTTTTTTTAAAGGAGAAACTGCAACATGCAGAATTACTATTCCTGCTGTGAACTCTGAACATAACAGGAACATACCAGGAGTTTAACAGTGACCTTCACGGCGGGGTCTGTCATAAAAGACCTTCAGGGACTGGGTCCCCCTTAATCTGGGGTCCACTCCCCTGGACCTGTATAGCACTCTTCAGGAAAGCACCTCGGTCAGAACAAACACTGCACAGGGTTCCATTACACCGGGTCCAGTGGCGTAAGGCTGCATTACAGGCAAACCTCAAGGAATCTTCTTTCCTATCCAATGAGGCTTGGGTACCACCCATTTTGGCCGACAGCTTTTTCGAATGGATCCAATTGAAGGTCATGATTCTCTGTAGAACTGTTCAGGACCTCCAAGTATACTCCAACAGCACATGTAGCACATCAGTGAGCACCACCTTACAGACACTGGTGAAAAAAATGAAGTTATATAGGGGAGGACTTCCTGTGTGATTGATTTACCAGTGTACATTCACCTATAGGTGGCGAATAACCCAAATAGTTATGAACATAACCGGCTCTGTGTCCTGTGATGTACAATAAAGAAATTACAGTTTTAAGTGCAAATTTCAGTATTTAGGCTAAAAACAAGTAATTAGGGTAGATATAAAGGCAAAAAACGTATTTCTTATTTAATTTTCAATATAGTAAGTACAGTGCCTTGAAAAAGTATTCATACCCCTTGAAATTTTCCACATTTTGTCATGTTACAACCAAAAGCGTAACTGTATTTTATTGGGAATTTATGTAATAGACCAACACAAAGTGGCATATAATTGTAAAGTGGAAAGAAAATGATAAAATAGTTTTCAATTTTTTTTACAAATAAAAATCTGAAAAGTGTGGCATGCATTTTTAGAGCTACAATCGAATGGTTTCGATTACAGCATATTCATGCGTTAGAATGGCCCAGTCAAAGTTCAGACCTAAATCCAATTGAGAATCTGGGGCAAGATTTGAAAACTGCTGTTCACAGACACTCTCCATACAATCTGTCAGAGCTTGAACGATTTTGCAAAAAAGAATGGGCAAAAATGTCACTCTCTAGATGTGCAAAGTTGGTAAAGACATACCCAAAAAGACTTGCAGCTGTAATTGCAGCGAAAGGTGGTTTTACAAAGTATTGACTCAGGGGGGCAGAATACAAATGCACGCCACACTTTATTTGTAATTTTCCTTCCACTGTGGCACTTTGTGTTGGTCCATCACATACAATCCCAATAAAATACATTTAGGTTTTTGGTTGTAACATGACAAAATTTAGAAAATTTCAAGGGGTACAAATACTTTTTCAAGGCACTGTAGCTCAGGGACAGGACTCCGGAGGGCAAGAAATTATAATGGGCAGGCGCACACACACAAGAAACCAACTCTCACAGTGACACTGACCGCAGTTTGCAGCAGCACAGATTATGATGACACATCCCTGACTCAACATGTCCCCTCCTGAGTCACAGTGACATTCTCGCTCCATGCCAGGCGGTCCCTTCAGTCCAAACAGCACTGACAGTTCCACTCCCGGCTTGCCTTGCTCCCATCCCACACGTGAGGCTCCAGCTGCTTCGCTCAGTTATACCATGACATCACACAACACACTTAGGCACTGCATCTGCAAGACATCCCACTGGCACGACCCAAACAGACTATAGCAGGCACTCAAATGGTATCGGCCAGCTCCGGACCAGAAATGTGCAAATGGAGTTCCGAGTCGAGTGTCGCAGCCATATTTGTTACTGGCAACCTTTTCCTGTCACTGACATCTACTGGCAGGAGGAAAATGCCTGTTTTTTTTACTGGCTGCCAGTAAAAATGATGGTTGGCAACACTGATTTTGATCCATGTGTAGCCCTCTCTGTTCAACAGAAGCAAAAGTTTGTGATTGAAAACCAACATAGGTCCCCTATGCTTTTATGTCTTCTTATCCCATTCTGTATCCCATATCCTTTTCTCCACCTCCTATGTCCCTTTTAAACTGCCCTAGTCCCATATCCCAACTGATCTTCAAACAGATCTTCAACTGATCTCCCCTGCATTCCTCTCTCCTACCTCGTCCCCCAGCTATTCTTTACTTTATGAAAAAAAAGAACGGTCTTAGTATCTTGTATACAAGCCCAATAATGAGCCAAATTTCACAAAGAATATTTTCTTCCTATTGCAAGCATCCCTCACCAAGTGTATGTACACCTCTGTTTAGGAGTTCTTTCCTCTCCATTAAAATGTGTCTGTGTGTACTGTATATTGATCTTACCGATGTTAATGCGGAACTTCAGTAATTTTTTCCAACTTTCCATCTATTAAATCTTCTGCCCTTGTTTTAACTTTGGATAGCAAAACTTTTTTTTTTCTGCCAGTAAATACCTTATACAGCCCACGTCCTGTTTCTTGTCTGATAAAAAGCCTAGGCTTATGACATCATGCACAACTCTCTCTGACTCTCGTGAGAGTTTGCCAGGAAGGGAGAGGGGATGAGTCATAATAGGACCAATGAGTGCTGCATAGCTGGAGGTGTGCCTCTGTGTGTCTGTATAAATCCAGGAAGTGAACAGGCAGCAGCTTCAGCTGCCCACAGTTAAAATGGTTGCAGCCAGACTCAGTGGAGTAGGATTTCTGCAGCATATTTTGTACAGAATCACATTATATATAAAATAATATGCAAAGTGGTTGGAGGAAAGCTTTAGAATGGCAAAGATGTTTTTATTACAAATTATGTGAGCATACTGCAGTTCCTCTTCAACTCAAACTGTCTCGTGCATGCAGACTTTCCTCTGTGACAGCCTTACCAGTATGCTAATGTGCATTGTTTTTTCCTTCTGTATACAAGTGTCCAAACACAAAGAATTTTCAAAAAATTCTGTAAAACACATTTTCTAATGCCTTGTACACACGATCGGATTTCCGATGGAATAAAATCCGATGGATTTTTCCATCAGAATTCCGATGAAGCTGACTTCCGTCAGTCTTGCATACACCCTGTCAGACTAAATTCGATCGTCCAAAACGCAGTGACGTAAAACACTCAGACGAGCCGAGAAAAATGAAGTTCGATGCTTCCGAGCATGCGCCGACTTGATTCTGAGCATGCATGTTTTTTTCTCCGATGGAATTCCACACAGACGATCAGAATTTCCCATCGGAAAAATTTAAAACATGTTCTATTTTTTTACTCGGATGGAAAAAAGTCAGATGGGGCCCACACACTATCGGAATTTCCGATGAAACAAGTCCATCGGATTTTAATCCATTGGAAATCCGATCGTGTGTACAAGGCATTACAATGGCAAGGTGCCTTGTGACCCTTAAATGGACACATACTAAACCTTCCCTCTAGTAAAACTACATTCAACGATCCGAGTTGTCAAGCTTCTTTCAATAATTCACTGGAAAAAATTAGGGAGTTGTGGCACTTTATGAAGTGCTATCCATTAGCCAATTACCCACCTACTTGCTCCAACATATGATGGTGGGAAAAAGCTTCTCCAGTTTCATAAGAAGACTATGGTGTCATTCTTATCCATCCTCAACTATCCTCCCTTCCTCTTTCTACCACTTACTCTCTTCTCCCTCAGCATTTCCTACATCTCTATTTTTTAAGTCAATGGTTACCAAAGGCACATCCATCTCCACTGACTTTCCATAACTGCTTTTGATTCATTAAGCTTGAATTAACACTGTGTGTGACATATGTCCAACAATTTACACTAAACTACCTTTTAGTTGTCTTACTATAAGCTTGAAATGTATGTCATTACTTGATTATGGTCTGTCACTAATGTTGTAACTTATGATGCATAGCTTGTATACTTGACAATTACTATTGTTCTTGATTTACCTAGAAAATAAAAAAGTAAAGTATGCACTTATCACTAGAACTGCCACATGTTCCACACATGTAACTGTTCTAATTACTGTTTACAGGGTGAACAGCTTTGCATTCATGAAATTCAATAAGTTGGCTGGTAAATGGCAGTCATGTTTGGATATGAATGCTATGTCAGCAACTGCACTACTAAAGTTAGGATCATAAAGCAGCAAACAGATAATGCTCAAGATAGCAGTCTTGTATACATAGGGCAGGCTGCTCCAGTAGTGATTTATTTATTGTACAGCATGGAATAAAGAAAACTGAGGCCCTGTGAACAACAGGGTGCATTCCTTTTTCATACCTTCATAGTCAGAACGACCTGTGGGGAAGACACCCGTTGCAGACAAGTAAATCAAAAGGGCACTGTTTGCTGGCAACTCCTGCAGATGGAAAGAATGATTAGCCAAATATAATATTTCACAACTGTCATTGTCTAAAAAGTATAAAAGGCAACAATAAAAATGAAATGCTCAGGCACAAAATATCCATGCTATTCTTCACAAAAGCTCCTGTAAGGTTAAAGCACACTGGATTACAGACTCAGAATATACTCAAAACTTTATGACTTCTGTCCAAACCAGTAGATGTTCTTAAAGCCATGCCCTGTCCATGCTGGTGGCTATTGAGGCTCTGAAATTTGACAGAAAAATGGCAAGGTGTGAGGCTTGGTTCCAAAAAGAGGTTTGGCATTGTGAACATGATAGAGGTCAAGGTCCTGTGTATAGTCTGGACCAGAAATCTAATTTACAAAGTAATCTCTTTCGGAGGACTGACAGATACTTTTCAGACAACACAAGGTGGCTGCTTTACAGTTATATCCATACCTGTACTTCTATGTACCTTACCTTATTGAGAAAATAGCAATTATAAAAAAGTGTGTAGTGAAAAACACATTGGATGAAAAGGCATACTGGGGATTGAAAGTTATAAACTTGAATAAGCCTATGCCAATGGCCTACCTAATATCAGATATTTTTCCAACACCTGTGCACTCACCTTGAAAGATGCTGCAAGAAAGGTATAAAGCTGACTGAAGGTTGGCTTATAAAGAAGATATTTGTGAGGGTTTTCTCTCTTTGTTGGCTTCTCAGCAGGGTCCTTAAAGAAATTGAAATCTTTCAGTTTAATTTGTCTGTTAGCCTGCTCCTGCTTTTCTAAATTTTAGAATGCTTGTTATTTGAAGTAGAGACCTAACAACAGACTGCTTCCCCTAAACACACGGACACACACATAATAAACATAGAATTCTATGTACTGTATAAGGTGGTCTCCGGGGTATCTAAAGCCTTGGGAGATGGTCCTATAGAAAAGGGAACCAGCCCCCTCTAGTGACTAAACCCAATCTGCCACTTGATCGTTCTTATAGGCGGCGGGAGGGGACTTCCCCCCTCCCGCCGGTGCTTCTCCGGGCTCTCCCGTGCCGTCGGGGGCCCGGAGAACGAATCGGCCGGTGCCGGCTCACGACGATAGAGACTTCCGGTGACCAAATGGTCATCAGTCATCTCTATGACCGTCGGAGTCCCGGGCGTGACGTTGTGACATCACGCCCGGTACCCGGAAGTAAACAAAGCCGCAATTGCAGCTGTCAGCATGAGATCGGTGAATTTTTTTTCACCGATCTCATGCTTTCCAGCCTGGAGGAGAGATGTGGGGTCTTATTGACCCTGCATCTCTCCATAAAGAGGATCTGTCACAATGATTCCCATTACAAGGGATGTTTACATTCCTTGTAATAGGAATAAAAAAGTGATGAAAAAAAAAAAAAAAAAAAAGTGTCAAAAAAATAATAATTATTTTTTCTTTTTTTTCCCCACTGAAAAGTAAGACGCCCCTGTCCCCGGTAGCTCGCGCTCAGAAGCGAACATGCATGTAAGTCCCGCCCACATATGTAAACGCCGTTCAAACCCCACATGTGAGGTATTGCCGCGTGCAGGAGAGTGCGAGCAACAATTCTAGAACTAGACCTCCTCTGTAACTCGAAAATAGTAACCTGTAAAAAAAAATTAAGCGTCGCCTATGGAGATTTGGAAGAATGTGTGACTGAGTTTTGTAAAAAGGGCTTTCTCAACAGGGAAATCCCTCTCTTTCGATACTGGCCTGTGCCATGAGGCTCTCCGTCTCTCTCTCTCTCTGCCATCTTGAGAGTCTCATGGAATGGTGGCTTAGGCCTAATCCATACGGCCCAGAGCTCTTTTTTTCCCCCATCTTGAGCTCAGCCAGAGTCTATCTAGAGGAAGCGATAAGCATCTTTGATGATTGTTGTTATATGTTGTAGATATATGCTGTTTAGTTTGTGATATTCCTATTTTCTTGGGAAATAAATGTAACATTGTTTACTAAGCAGATGTGTTGGTTATATCATTGTGCTTATCCGACTCATTAGATTAGCCAAGTTATAGGGATAGGCAAATTAATACATTTATGCAATAGTTATATTAGATTGTACATTATTGCATAATTTACTTCACATGCCCAGAAATCAGAAGTACCAACCAAGAAATGGTTAGCCAGAGGCCCTAAAGGAAAATGGCCAAAGCCAAGATTCATTCCTTGACAATGCTCTACGGCAACACCAATACTCCAAATTTGAAGAAGCTGAATAGGCTTGAGGGTCAAATTCTAGGTACTTATACCAAGAAAAATAAGCCTTCCAGGTATAACAATAATCCTTAAAAGGAGCTGTTTTATGGTGGAATCACTGTCTAATAAAGACCTTTTAACCCTCAGCACCATTTAAATTGCAAAGCTATTAAGGACAGCAATTGAGAAGTAGGATAGAGAATCAGGCAGTGGGACAGAAGGTTCAGTCACTATGGAAGTAGTATGGGGCATCTGCAATCGAGCGCACCAGATCTGGATATCAGATCCATCTCAAGTCGGCACAGCTTGATGGGTAAAATTACTGATTGAAGTGAATATTTTTTCAGGATGAGAAAACAGAAATCTGTGTTGTTTGCGCTACAATGATGAAATATGCAGTGAGGGGACTGCTGATGTCAACACACACACACTAAGGCTGCTTTCACACTGTGGCGCTTTGCAGGCGCTATTGCGTTAAAAATAGCGCCTGCAAAGCGCCCTGAAAGAGCCGCTCCTTTCTCTCCAGTGTGAAACCCCGATAGCTTTCACACTGGAGCGGTGCGCTGGCAGGACGGTAAAAAAAGTCCTGCCAGCCGCATCTTTGAGGCGCTGTAACCGCGCTGCAGACGTCTTTCGTCTATAGCGCGGGTCTCAAGTGGTTAATGTGGGATCTGGTGTCAAAAAGACCTCAGATCTCACATTTACACTTAAAAGCAAAAAAAAAAAAAAATTTTTTTTTTTTTTTTTTTTTTTTTCAATAAAAGGTCCTTGGGCAGAAGTGACGTTTGACGTCGCTGCCGTCATCCAATGGCACAGAGTCGAATGATTTGATTTGTCTGTATATAGTCACATTTCCTTATATTTTTGGTAAATTAGAAGTGCTGCTTTTATTTCGTTATATTACAAACCAGCAAGTCTATAGAGCAAGCCAGTGATTGCAGGTCCAGTTTGGCCTTGGTACTAGGGAAGGACAGTTTCAGTGAATTTCCATACAAGCAGCAGTTCCCAGAGAGGCTGTTACAATGACAAAGTCAGGACATAGGGCCCTGCAGTGAAGTATCAGATTTAGTCAGATTTGGGAGGACCCTGTGCTTGTTGGCTGGAGAAGACTATCCAGGACCTAATATTTTGGCATGAAACTGCCAACATCATCTTTACAGGATAGTCTTCTAAAGACTTTGTCTAAAATTCTGATGATATACAGCCTACATCCTCAACACCAAGCTAAACTAAGCTCTAGAGAAAGTACAGAGGTAAAGCCACTAGAGGGAACTGGCCCAAATGTTTTATTAAATTGTATTGTGTCCAAACCACCTGCAGGTGGTAGCAAATCCACCAATAGAGGAACAAGATAAGTTGTGTCCTACAATAAATACTGTAGTAAACTACATTAGAAATCATACAGTCGCAGTAGCATCACACTCCATTTATTTCCTAAATAAATTAGGACTGAATATTTACCCATCCATCAGTATAGAGCTATTAGTGAATACCTGTAATCCAGGCTTATTCATCTGAGAGGTGAGATTCATGGGTTCCCTCTCCAGAGCTTGTAACATTCTAAACATATCAATTGTTAGCTCACTGAACTTAACCTGTAATATAAAAAAAAAAAAAAAGTTTATTTAAATTTAACAAATTGATTCAATTATATTAAAAAGAAAAAAACAAGGCAGACTGTTTTTACTATTTGTTATATATAACTAAATATATTTTACAAAGAAGGGATGTAAATATGTACACATTTGAATAGAATTGCATCAGTCAAATACATGTATAGTTCAGACAGCATTTCAAAAGGTTTGAAGTTAAATTTTTATAATTAAAGCTAAAGACATTTAATTTATTTACTTTACAGGTATTTATATTATAAATGACAATTTATACAGCGCTTTACATACTCTACATTCACATCAGTCCCTGCCCTGAAGGAGTTTACAGTCAGAGGTCCCTATCTCACATGCATACACACAGGCACACATATACTTAGGCCAATTTAGACAGGAGTCAATTACCCTAACAGCATGGCTACATAATGGAAAAATAGGATTTTTGTACTCACCGTAAAATCCTTTTCTCTGTCGTCCATGGACGGACACAGCCTTCTTAAGTCTTGACAGTTGGGTTATGTTAGATATTTCAATTAGGGATGTTACTGATTAAAATTTTCGTGTTCGATTAATCTTTTTTTTAAATCGATTAATCGACTAATTTCGATTAATTATAACGCACACAGATCCAACTACTTTTAGCTGATCTCCTTGCAGGCCGATTCCCAGTGCAGCTACCAACCACTGGAAAAATCAATAGGATCCAAAAAACACACAAAGGCAGCGGTCGATGGGAATAGCATTAAAACTTTTATAGACTTCAAGTAGGTAACAAAATAAATATTGCACTGGAGATAAAATCGATGTAGCTACATAAACTGTAAAAATGGTGCGAGTAATACCAAACAGTAGCAAAAGCAGTCATAAAAACATGTAGCCAAGTATGATACTGGTATAAAAATGTGTACAACGATACCACTGCTGAATCCAGATGAGAAGGGGCTAACATCAGTCCGTCGGCATGTAGATGTCCCGTGAAGGGAACTATCACAACTCCCAGTGGATGGCTGTAGAATCCCAGGTTGATAGAGGGAAGTGTAACAGCCCTTGCGTGTGGCAGATAGTAAGGTCCCGCCGGCATGCAGATATGAAGGCACAGCAAAGGAGCCCTTCAGATGGACACGGCAAGCCCAAAGAATTTTGATCGATCAAAACAATTAATCGATTAATCGAGGAATTAATAGTTAATTTCCACAGCCCTAATTTCAATACATGTTACTTTAACAGAGTTGAACAGCCCAGCCCAGGGGGCGGTCCCTCCGGACATAACCCTCCGCCCTGCAGCATGCAGCCTTAGTTCCTAACAAGCAGTACAAACCTAAAAAGGAGGGGTGGGTGCTGTGTCCGTCCATGGACAACAGAGAAAATAATTTTACAGTGAGCACAAAAAATCCTATTTTCTTTTTTCGTTTTTTTTTTTATGGTCCATAATCAAAAAAACTATTTCACCCCAAGCAAGCAGAGCTCCTCAACAGAGGAGTTGCAACCTTAAAACAGTCACCTGCAAAACCTTGCGGCCGAAGGAAGCATCTGAAGATGCACTCACATCATCCTCAAAATTTTTGGGAGAAAGTGTGCACGGACGACCAAGTCGCCGCCCTGCACACCTGTGAGAGAGAGAGACGCTTGATGTCGGAAAGCCCAGGAAGCACCTATTGCCCTGGTTGGGAGCGCCGTCACCGGAAAGGAGGGCTAAAACTAACCCTTAGTGGTGCTTAAAACAAGCTTTTGATCCACTCCATGCTGCAAAAAACAGCAGGACAACGGAAACGAAAACGTCCATCTCTGCGCACAAGGAGATGTAGGCCTTCCAAGTGCGATGGTAGATCTTCCAGGAGGAAATTTTTGTGCCCTCAGCCTGGTCGAGATGACCGAATCCGAAAGACCTCGGTCCCTTAGTACCTGGCTTTTAATAGCCATGCCATAAGGCCAGCGGCTGTAAGGCAGGATTAAGTATGGGACCTTGAGACAGAAGGTCCTCCCACATTGGCAGCCGCCAGTGTGTTCACCAGGCGTAAGAAGTCGGCGTACCAAGGACGCCGGGGCCATGTAAAACGATTAGGATCCGGGATCCCCTCGATCTGCACATTGAGGAGCAGACAAGGAAGCAACATCAGTGGGGGATAGGCATAAATTAGCCGATACTGACCCCACGGGGCCACAAACGCGTCTGACGCATCTGCCCAGAGATCTCTGGACCTGGCCAGAAATCTCGACATCATGCAATGGAGTCGAGAAGCCAGGAGGCCCACGACAGACGTCCACCTCTGGCAAAAGGAGTAGACACCCCTCCGGATGGAATGAGCATTCCCCTTGGTTCACCAACTGGCCACTCAAATAGTCCGCCAGTTAGAGTTCTACACCCTGAATGAAGACGGCCAACAGAGCCGGCACGCTTCTTCCCGTCTACCGCAGAATGTCCAGATGGTTGACATAAGCCACAGCCATGGCATTGTCTGACTGGATCCTGATCGGGCACCCTTGTAGTCTCCATGACTACGAAGAGAGACATATCCTAATCGCCCGAAGTTCCAGAACATCGACCGGCAGACAGGATTCGTCCAGAGTCCAGCGACCTTGGACCGACTGGACCCCCCAGACTCCCCCCCAGCCTGTGAGGCTGGGATCGTAATCACAGTTCAATAGAAAAGAAGGAAAAAACTTCCCGGACAGAAATGCCGGGAATGTCAGCCACCAAGTCAGAGAGGCCCTGACTAGGCGATTCACCTGAATCTGATGATCCAGAGACCATGGGGATGTGTTCCAATAGGACAGAATCTCCGCTCCAAATGTGGACCTGGGCAAACGGTACTGCCTCGAAGGAGGCCATCATGAGATCCAACTCACTGCAGCCTGGAGCATCCGCAACCCCTCTGGAGGGAGAAAACTCTTGCCTCTGATGAGCACAGATCCAGCCCCAGGTATTCTAGGCGCTGAGTCTAAACTAGTATCGACAACTGGAGGTGCAGCATCCACCCGAAGTCTTGGAGAGCGACTATAGACAGGTCTTCCTCTAATTCTAACCAGGAAACAGGTTATAAAAGAAGACCATGCAAAGAACCAACGATGACAATGCCGTGCTGACTCAGCAAGACTAGAATCGGGGCGAGCACCCTCCTGGTGAAACTCTTGGTGCTACCACTAGGTCAAAAGGGAGAATCATAAATTAATAGTGGTTCCCCTTGACCGCCTAATGCAGGAACCTCTGGTGCCTGTCGCATATGGGAACCCAGCACGGGTCCCTGAAGTCCAGGAACGTCAGAAGGTCCCCTGGTTTGAGTGATCCGACTTGATCCTGAATTTTTGAATCCCCAACAAGTCTTGAACTGCCCCATCAGGGCAGTCCGACGAGATGGTAGGACAAAGAAACCATTCGGTGAACAAGAAAGAAAACATTCATCTTGTATGAAGAGACCACTTCGCAAACTCCGTGGCCGGAAAAAAAGGAAGGCTACACAAAGGCATTAAGGGCCTTGAGGCCTAAGATTGGACGACTCCGTCCTCTTCAGGGACCATGAATAGATTAGAGTAGAATCCCTGAAAACTGTCCTGCGGCGGTATGGGTATGACAACCCTCAAAAACACCGCAATATATTGGGGAAGGAAGGTCCCAGCTTACGGGGCACCCTTACTCTTAGCTATTGAAAGGCAAAACAGTCAGAGCTTCCATAGAAACTCAGTCAGCGGACCAGTATATCAGCCCCCTCAGGTGGCGCACCTGCTGGTCGGCCAGTGTCCCAACTTTTAGAGGAAGCTGAAGCTCCTCCACTGTCTGGTACAAAAGTTATGCCCATTCAGTGAGTGTCAGACACCAGAGACGCAGCCACTAACGGGCGCAACGCTGACCTCAGCATGGCGAACACGGTCCAAGCCAATGTTCCTGATCACCTCCTAAAGGCAGGTGTCCCCCTATCGGGATTGTGGTACCCCCGATACCAGGGGGGTCAACTTCATGGGAAAAAACCCATATATTTTTAAAAAATGCTCTACAAAAGGAATAACGGACCAATGTGCACTGAGGGACCAAAAAAGGACCTCTGTGGCAATCCCCAGTCCTTAAAAAACCTATATAGAGTGGGTCGGTCAACGCGACCCCCAAAAAAAAAAAGAACTGACACCTCAGTGGATGTTTCAGCAGCTACTATATTGATAAGTGCTGATTGTACAAAACACATAGTTTATACTGTGTATTGCGCCAAAGCGCGCAATTGGAGCGTGGGAGGAAACCGAAGTACCCGGAGGAAACCCACGCAGACACAGAGTATAGTACATACACATACCGTGTATGTATTTTAGTATGTGTGAATAAAAATATTGAACATGTTTATGCTGTGCAAAGCGCCAAAGGTGCGCACACCCTTGGAGTGTGGGAGGAAACCGGAGTACCTAGAGGAAACCCACGCAGACTGCATACACATACCGTGTAGGTATTGTAGTATGTGTGTATAAACAACTTGTGTATGTTTAGACTGTGTATGGCGCCGAAGGCGCGCACGTCATTGGAGCGTGGGAGGAAACCCATGCAGACACAGAGAGAGCAATAAAACATACATACACTGTGAATGTATCCAGTGTTGTGTATGTTTAAACTATTGCGCCGAGGGCGCTTAATCTTCTCTGCATCGTTCCAATCTGAGTATATGTGCTGCCGAAGCAAGCACCAAACTGAAGGTAAAAGGCAACCTCTGACACCTCAGACCAGTGGTCCTGTCAGAGTCAGAGCATGCCCTAGGATATGGCGGGAAACCAGAGGTGCAGAGGCTCTGCTGTTGCCTCTCAGATACTGACTCCATGTTACACAGAAAGCTCTCAGGGACTTGACAAAATTAATGAATAAAGTCCCCCCACCATGCTGCACCAACCGAGGGGGTCACCCAGGGGACTCACCAGCCCAGAATGAGACTGCTCAGTGCCACTGCCCGCCTCTATACATGAAGACTGTGTATCACTGTATTATCCATGCTGCTCTAGAGGCAGTGTGTGAAGAAACAGTGAGGAAGCTGTGAGGAGAATCGTGCTGTGCAATCCAGGAGCCAGCACTAGAGGCCAAACCTCCACCAAAGATGGCCGCCGGACGCCTCAGGGAGAAGGAAAGGGCGCGAGTACAAGAAAATGGCCACCCGCAATAACAACTGCGCCATAGCGCGGCCACAGCAAGATGGCCGCCAATGGGCAAATCCATGCAATAGAAAACACACCACGACAATGGCGGCAGCACCGCAAAAATGGCGCCCGAGCACCGCGATGTGGACGAGAAGGCCCAGCATGGCTACCTCGGAGCAGAGTATCCCCCCCACAGAGAAATGGGCCCTGACACCCCCCGGACCCCCACCAGGACCTGGAGTCCCCACAGGTACGCCCCGGTTGCAGCCAGCCCCATTAGGACAGAGGGAGTAAAGGTGACAGAGAGCAGGGAAAGGGAGGACAGGAGAACCCCCTATTCCTAGGAACACCCAGCTGTTCCCACCTACCGAGGCAGGAGGAACTGTACTTACCCGTCCTAACGAGGACCTGCTGGTGCGTTCCTGACAGGCCTACAACCGAGCAGTACGGAGTATCTGTCGGCCCGGTCCACTGTGATTGAGACAGCAAGCAGCCCAGTCATATGTGGACCCCGGAGCACAAGCTCACCGGCCACCCCTGGAGCCATGGGTTATGTCGTGACAGACCTGACGCCTATTTGCAAGGGACTGTACACGCTCGCTGGCCGGACTGGGAAGACTACAAGGATCTATATATCCAGCCTGTCGCCCAGTCGACTGTTGATAGAAGAATCACAAAATAAAATAAATTTCAATAAAAAAAAAAAAAAAGAATCCTCAGGACTCTGGGCCCAAAGGGAGCCACGTCCATCTCCTCTGCTAGGCAGAACAAAACTGAGGCTGCATGCTGCAGGGCGGAGGGTTATGTCTGGAGAGACCGCCCCCTGGGCGGGGCTGTTCAACTCTGTTAAAGTAACATGTATTGAAATATCTAACATGTCTGCCTAGTCCTCTCCTATGAACAGGAACATAACCCAACTGTCAAGACTTAAGAAGGCTGTGTCTGTCCATGGACGAAAATAGAAACAATGTATTAAAAAAAAGGCAAGGGAGACTGTGGTTCATCATGAGAGAAGTAGGGAAGGGAGTGCCTTCCTGCTCTGAAAAGCACAGTAATATAAATTTCAATATCTTATTTGGGACTTGTCAAAAATACTAGTAATATTTAAAAAAATATGTATAAATAAAATTATATAATATATATATATATATATATATATATATATATATATATATATATATATATATATATATATATATATATATATACACACACACATATATATACACACACACATACATACACACACACCCCTCATAAAATTAGAAAATCATCAAAAAGTTAAATATATTTCAGTATGTATTATACATTTTCCTGCTGTTACCTATTCTGAGCTTCATACGTATCATAATCTGAAGGTTGATTGAGTCCTCCATGCCAGTATTTTGTTAATCGATCTCCTCTATGTTGAGGTGATGAGCCCGACAGGGCTGGTAGTGAGAAGACGTGAATAAACATGAAAAATTGATTCAAATACAAATTCAGACTTCAGGACGGAGATCACCCATAAGTATGAGCAGGGAGAAAATTCACCAATATGCAACCACCACCAATGAATGTAATAGGGTACGCTTACCAAATGGTATGGGCTACCTGCCAGCAGCAAGGAGCAAAATAAGCAGAACTGATGAGACCTTAACCTCACAGGAACCAGCATGTGGATTGCACAGCAGTGCGGATTCAGCATTCAAACATTCCAGGAACCAGCATATAAAAAGTGTAGCAAACCAAGCTCAGCATGTAAAGGCCCCACGAGTCACCAGGAGGGAGTCATGAAGAAAAGAAAGATTGCCACATAGCATAAAATCCTTGGCTAAAAACGTATTAAAGTATTGCACTTACATCGATGTAGATAAACACAGGCCTATATATAATTTGATCACAAAGAATGGAGGAGAAAGCAGTTTTGTTGAGCCAGCATGGTATGTCCTGACACGTTTCGTCTACCAAGACATCCACCTTTTATATGCCGATTCCTGGAATGTTTGGATGCTGAATCTGCACTGCTGTGCAATCCACATGCTGGTTCCTGTGACGTTAAGGTCTCATCAGTTCTGCTTATTTGGCTCCTTGAGCGGGCAGGTAGCCCATACCATTCGGTAAGAGTACCCTATTACCTTCATTGGTGGTGGTTGCACATTGGATAGTGAATTTTCTCCCTGCTGAGCTGAGCCCATATACTTATGGGTGATCTCCGTCCTGAAGTCTGAACATTTACTTTTCACAGTTTGAATCAATTTTCTCCTTCACATTCACTTGGACTTATTCAAGTGTTCCTTGATGCAGTTTGATAGACATTAGGTTTTTCATATGTTTATACACGTCTTCTCACTACTGTGCATAATATGTTTTGCTTTGTAGGTGACATTATTGGTCAATTGATGTGTAATTTTGCACGGTCACTTTGATTTTATTTTTATATATTTCCACAATTATTTAGCGCTGCACTTTACCCTCCCATTATCTTCACACAATTTGTGTAATTCTAATGCCAGCGGCTCACTTAGGGAGTTAGGTGGCACAGTAAAATTTCATTTTTTTCACTTTAGTATAATTGTGGTCTCTGTTTTTTGCGCCATTTAACCACTTGCTTACTGGGCACTTAAACCCCCTTCCTGCCCAGACCAATTTTCAGCTTTCAGCGCTGACGCACTTTGAATGACAATTGCGCGGTCGTACAACACTGTACCCAAATTATTTTAACATTTTTTTCCCACAAATAGAGCTTTCTTTTGGTGGAATTTGATCATCTCTGCGGTTTTTATTTTTTTGCGCTATAAACAAAAAAGACAGAACATTTTTGAAAAAAAAAAACACAATATTTTGCTTTAATAATATCCCAATTTAAAAAAATATATATTTTTTTTCTCAGTTTAGGCCGATATGTTTTCTTCTACATATTTTTGGTTAAAAAAAAAAAAAAACGCAATAAGCGTATAGTGATTGGTTTGCGCAAAAGTTATAGCGCCTACAAAATAGGGGATAGATCTATGACATTTTTATTGTTTTTTTTTTTTACTAATAATGGCAGCGATCTGCGATTTTTGTCAGGCCTGTGATATTGCGGCGGACATATCAGACACTTTTGACACTATTTTGTGACCATTCACATTTATACAGCGAACAGTGCTATAAATATGCACGGATTACTGTATAAATGTGACTGGCAGGGAAGGGGTTAACACTAGGGGGCGATCAAGGGGTTAAATATGTTCCCTGGGAGTGATTCTTACTGTGGGGGGAGGGGACTGACTGGGGGAGAGGACCGATCTGTGTCCCTATGTACAAGGGACACAGCATCGGTCTCCTCTCTCCCTGACAGGACATGGATCTCTGTGTTTACACACAGAGATCCACGTCCTGCCTCTAACAGCCGATCGTGTGTACCTGGCGGACATCGCGGCCGCCAGGCACGCTGTGTTGCGTTTGTTAAAAATGATTTTTATTATAATACTCAGACATAGGATACATGGGACAATTTTACAATAGGGAGTTGGCCAGATTACTGTCAGTTTTCTTTTGGTTTGAGGAGATTTCTCAAACAAATGTTGTTTTCATACAATGGGGTTTAGATACCATTGTTGTATTATAGCTACAGTAAACAAGTAAGACATTACTTGTTTGAGATTTCTTTCAGCTCTCAAACTGAAAGAATGACTGTTAGATTACTGACAGATTTGGTTTAAGTAGACAATAGGTAGATAGCATTGTTGTATTCAACAGCTACAGTAAACAGGTATGTTTTCTGTTGTGTGGTAACTTTGCCTGACACATAAAAGCAGGCATAAGCTAGGACACACACACACACATCATGTTGCTGTAACATCAGAAGAAGCCACTCATAAGAACAGAACCTGGTCTCCAAGAAGAATCATTGCCAATGGAGATCACGAGTAACAGAAGACAAGTAACTTAAATGTATTTGTAGTTATAGACCATAGGCTGTTCCATTTTCTAGGCATTTTGCTTGTTATAGATATCTGTCAGTCTTGTAGTATATTCCTAATATTGTAATAGTTTTGTATGTACAGCATCTTGTATAGTAAAAGCACATTTACACATTGCAGAAGTCTCAGCTTCCTTGTTATACCACAGAGTAACCTTGCTAGATAGACGCAAGCAAAACACGCGCATCGGCACCACGTGACACGGCAGGCACAGCTTTTCCCCTCCGCGCACCCTCGGTGGCGGGCAGGTGGAATGTAAACAGGAAGACGTCCAGGGACGTCCACCCGGCAGTTGAGAGCCGCACTGTAGACGTCATTCGTCTATAGCGCGGATCTCAAGTGGTTAAACTAAAGAATAACAAGCTGCAACTCAAAGTGATATACAACACAAACAGAACAAATAACAAAAGGAAGTTGCGCTAATAATTAGATTGATGGTGTAAAACTGTGACGTGAGCACCTAATTTGCGTGATGTGATGTACAAGTCAAAAATGAAAAATATGAATAACCTAAAACGCAATAATAATGACAAATATGAAGTGATAAATAATAAAAAAGCGTCATACGACAAATCATGAAAATACCATATAAATTGTCAGATAAAATGAAGCATGTAGTAATAATTTTTGAAATAGAGACTTGCCCATTTCCCCTTTTCTCCTATCAACAATGATCAAGACGATGAGCACTGCAACACCCAGTGATATATCTTCAAAGAGAACAGACTGTGAATCCACCACCGCACAGAGGCTTACCAGCTTTTCAAGTTAGCGTGGCTTGTCACCCAATCCTGGGTACTGTGAGGAAACAAGGAAAACACCCCCCGTGCAAGGCTGGACTTGGCAAAGGTGCAGGGACGTCAGCACGTTGCTCTCCCTACGCTTTTCGTCACAAGGAGGACGTTGTCTCGGTGTGGCTTTTGTTGCTTTTTTTTAGCTATTTGATGGAGTCTAATGTTGCTTTGACCAATCTTTTTGGCAATAAATCACCTGGTTTTACAGATGGCAAAACTTTTTTGCTTTTCTTTCTGGGCCGCACACATCCATTGAGACCATCTCTCCAGCTACGCTTTTTGCGTTGGATTTAGCTGCAAGCCTTCAATACATAGTGTGTTTGGTTCAATAGACAAATCTCTAGCTTTTAGGAAAACATAAGGAAGGGTTATCACCCCTGTAACATTTGTTTTGCTGTCTGTGCACCTGTTCAGAACATTTCACCTCACTTTCCGTACCAATGCCAAATGTTTTTTGAAAATTTGGGGTTTTTATTGAAACAAGGATTGGTGATAAAGCATCAGTTGAGAGGAGACACCTTTTTCTCATATTAACTCTTACAGGAGAGAATTTCCCTTCCTAGGGGTAGATTTTCTCTAACTTCCTGTTGTCTCCTGTTTGCAAGTAGGAGTCGTTTGTAAGTTGGATGTTTGAAAGTAGGGGCCTGCCGTATATACTCTGTAGAAATTTGGCCCTTAGGTGTTGGTGTTGCCACAACACTGTAAGCCCTCAGAGTTACTCTTAGTGGGCGCTGGAACGCCCTGCTGTGAACTATTATATCAAGAATTGTAATTACATGCCATTGTTGAACAGTGGTAGGAAAAATTGGGCCTTTGGTGGTGGTGCCACAACACTGCAACCCCTCACAGATTCTGTACTTGGAGCGCAGCAATGAGCCCTGCTGCAAAGTATTGCATCAAAAATTGTAGTTACACGCCCCTGTTAAACAGGGGCTGAAAAATTGGGCCTTAGGCATTGATGCTGGTGCCACAACACTGCAACCCCTCACAGATACTGTAGTTGGAGCACAGCAATGAGCCCTGCTGCAAAGCATTGCATCAAAAATGTCAAATACACACCCCTGTTAAACAGGGGCTGAAAAATTGGGCCTTAGCCACTGGTGGTGGTGCCCAGAACCAAAAAAGTTATTACAAGCTATCAGCATGATCATTGAGGAGGAAGAGGATAGTCAATCAGCATAACAGGATAGTCACTCAGCATAGGCAGTCTTGAAGGGATCTGACATTTCCAAAAAATATATTTGGTTACATCAGCATCAGGTACTTGGAAGCTGGTGGTGATCCAAGACTGATTGATTTTTATGAAGGTCAGTCAATTGACCTAATCGGTGGACAGGCGCACCCTGTGATCGGTTACAAAGCCTCTAGCAGCACTGAATGTGCGTTCCGAAAGAACGCTGGATGCAGGACAGGCCAGTACCTCAATTGCATATGGTGCAAGCTCTGGCCAGTGATCCATCCTCAAGACCCAGTAACCCAGAGGATTTTCGGTGGGAAAGGTGTCCAAGTCTGATCTTGCCCCTAGGTATTCCTGCACCATGTAAACCAGACGCTGGTGATGGTTGCTGGAACCGATCATACCTTGGGGCTGCGTACTTGCACAGACCTTTCTGCAAGGCCTCCCGAAGATGCTTCATCCACTACTCCCTCTGCGACGGCAAGATAAGGTCTGCAATCTTACCCTTGTAACGTGGATCAAGGAGGGTTGCCAGCCAGTAATCATCCCTCTCCTTGATCGCACGAATACTAAAAAAATTCCGCAGGCTTTGCAGGATCAGGGAGGCCATGCAGCGTAGGTTTGCTGAGGCATTCGGTGCGGAGTCCTCTGGGTAACTGAGGACGACATAATCCGCAGCCACCGCCTTCCAGCCACGGGTCTGGGTGGTGTCCATGGGTGTCTTCGGACTGTAATTGATCCCTTGAAGACTGCTGCTGATGCTGAGTGCTAGGCTCCACCTCCATGCTGACACAATAATCCTCCTCCTCCTCCTCCTCTTCCTGTATGATAGCCGGGCCAGCAGGAACACTTTCTGGATAAAGGGGGGCCTTGAGAGGTAAGGAAGTCCTCTTCCTGTCTCTGTTCTGCCTCAAGTGCCCTGTTCATTATTCCATGCAGTGTGTGCTCCAACAGGTGGACAAGAGGGACAGTGTCACTGAGCATGCACTGTCACTGCTCACCATCCTCGTGGCCTCCTCAAATGGTGCCAGGACAGTGCATGCATCCCTGATCATGGCCCACTGGCATGGCAAAAAAAATCCAAGCTCCCCTGACACTGTCCTGGTGCCATATTGCAACAGATACTCATCGATTGCCCGTGTGCAGCCACTGCAGCATGGCCAACGTAGAGTTCCACCTGGTGGGCATGTCACAGATTAGGCGGTTCTTGGGCAGGTTGTAATCCTTTTACAGGTCAGCCAGCCGAGCACTGGCATTATATGACCGGCGGAAATGCCCACAGTTTCCTGGCCTGCTTCAGGACCTCCTGTAAGCACGGGTACCTGCCCAAGAACAGTTGTCCTTGTCGGAGGGCAGAGAGGAGGTTGGTGCCATTGTCGGAAACCACCTTTCCTGGCTGAAGCTGGCGTGGCGTCAACCACCTCTGAGCCTGCCCCTGCAGAGCTGACAGAATCTCTGCCCCAGTGTGGCTCCTGTCCCCCAAGCACACCAGCTCAAGCACTGTATGGCATCTTTTGCCTGCGTACTTGCGTAGCCCCTTGAACGCCTAAGGAGCACCGCTGGTTCCGACGACAAAGCACAGGTAGAGGCCATGGAGGAAGAAGAAGAGGAGGGGGTGGAGGAGAGAGGTGTGTCAGAATCACCAGTAGTAACATTTTGGAGGCGTGGCGGTGGAACAACCTCCAACACTACTGCACCTTGTCCTGCATCCTTGCCAGCCACCAGCAGAGTCACCCAATGCGCCGTGAAAGATAGGCAACGTCCCTGTCCATGCCTTCTGGACCATGAGTCAGCGGTAATATGCACCTTACCGCTGACCGCCCTGTCCAGCGAGGCCAAGACATTGCCTTCCACATGCCGGTAGAGAGCCGGAATCGCCTTCCGTGAAAAAAAGTGGCGTTTGGGAACCTGCCACTGAGGAACCGCACATTCAACAAACTCACGGAAGGGGGCAGAGTCTACCAACTGAAAAGGCAGCAGTTGAAGTGCTAGCAATTTAGCCAAGCTAGCATTCAAGCGCTGGGCATGTGGATGGCTGGGAGCGAGCTTCTTTCGGCGGTGCAGCAGCTGGGGCAGGGAAATTTGCCTGGTACAATCGGACGTCGGTGTACCGATAGCAAATTGTCCGCAAGTAATTGGCTGTGACACACTGAATTCTAAACCTTCATTCCTCTCAGTGTAGGTTTCAGAGAGGACTGAAGGTATAGTGGGGTTGGAGATCCCAGCTGATGAGGAGCAAGGAGAGGTCCGCTTTGTTCTTTGGTGTGGGTCTTTTAGGTACGCTTGCCAACGAACTGCAAGGCAGGTCGACATATTTCTGGTCAAGTACGAGGTGCCCAAGCGGCTGATGTTTTGGCCACGCGAGATACGCTGTAGACATATGTTGCAAATGGCCACGGTGATATCTGCTGCACACGGCTGAAAAAAAGGGATTTTTATAACAGCTTACCTGTAAAATCCTTTTCTTGGAGTACATCACGGGACACAGAGCGACTTAGTCATTACTAATGGGTTATATAGTTTACCTTCAGGTGCTGGCACTGGCAACTTCCAAACCGGAAGTACCCTCCCCTATATAAGCCCCTCCCATCCGGGAGCACCTCAGTTTTGTAGCAAAGCAATAAGTGTCCCAAAAAGAGGGGTGGGAGCTCTGTGTCCCGTGATGTACTTTAAGAAAAGGATTTTACAGGTAAGCTGTTATAAAAATCCCTTTTTCGTACATCACGGGACACAGAGCGACTTAGTCATTACTAATGGGACGTCCCAAAGCAATGCCAAATGAGGGGAGGGATACACTATACATAAGCTGGGCGCCATCAGGCATGAGGATCTTTTGCGGCCTGCAACACACTGCGCCCAAAGGCGACATCCTCCTGACTTCTAACGTCTACCTGGTAGAATCTAGTAAACGTGTGTACTGAAGACCATGTTGCAGCCTTACAGACTTGAGCCAGGGAGGCCTGGTGATGCACTGTCCATGAAGTTCCAACTGCTCTTGTGGAGTGCGCCCTAACTTTGAATGGAGGCGGTCTCTTTCTCAAGCCATAGGCTTGTATTATGACCTGTCGAATCCACTTGGCTAAAGTAGATTTTGATGCTGCCTGACCCTTTCTGGGGCCTTCCGGCAGAACAAACAAAGTATCCGTTCTGCGAATCTGAGCAGTGGCTTTTAGATAAGCTTTAACTGCTCTTACTACATCCAAAGAATGCAATAACTTTTCCTCTACCGAGCTAGGTTTGGGGAAAAAAGAAGGAAGAACCACATCTTGGTTCAAATGAAACCTCGATACCACCTTAGGAAGAAAGGCTGGATGAGGACGTAATACTACTCTGTCCTTATGGACAATCAGGTATGGCTCCTTACAGGACAAGGCGGCTAATTCCGATACTCTTTTAGCCGAACAAATGGCTACTAAGAAAATCAATTTCCTGGTGAGAAGAACCAAGGAAATGTGTTGCAATGGTTCAAACGGTTGTTTCTGTAGAACCGACAGAACCAGGTTTAAGTCCCATGGACATATGGGAATACTAACCGGAGGGCTAATACGCATCACTCCTTGTATGAAAGCTTTGACTAGTGAATGCGAAGCCAAGGGCCTTTGAAAAAATATTGACAAGGCCGAAATCTGACCCTTGATAGTACTCAAGGCCAGCTTCCTATCTACAGCCCACTGTAGGAAGTCCAAAATCCTACCTATTACGTACTTATGTGGATGCCATTTCTTGGCCTCACACCATGTAATGTACGCCTTCCAGATCCTATAATAGATCTGCCTGGATACCGGCTTCCTGGCATTGATCATGGTAGATACCACAGGATTAGAGAGCCCTCTCTTTTTCAGAATGTGGGCTTCAATAGCCAGGCCGTCAAACCTAGGGCTGGTAAGGAAGGGTGGTATATCGGTCCTTGCGACAGCAGGTCCGGACGATGTGGGGGGGTCCAAGGACTCCTCACTGACATTTTTACAATCTCCGCGTACCATGCCCTTCGGGGCCACGCTGGAGCCACCAGAATCACTGGTTTCTTTTCTACCCTGATTCTGCGGATTAATCGCGGTAACAATTGTGGCGGTGGGAATGCATATATCAGCTTGAACTGATCCCAAGTGAACACTAGGGCATCCGAGCCGCAAGCTAGGGGATCCCTTGTGCGAGACACAAATCTGTCCACCTTTGCGTTGAATCTGGATGCTAGCAGATCTACATCCGGTGTTCCCCACCGCTGGCATATTGCCTGGAAAACCTCGGGGTGAAGAGACCATTCCCCCGGGCATAATTGCTGGCGACTTAAAAAGTCCGCTTTCCAATTTTCCACTCCTGGGATGAAAACCGCGGATATGGCTGGGACATATCTTTCTGCCCATTCCAGGATGCAATTCGCTTCCCTCTGGGCTGCACGACTCCTGATGCCACCCTGGTGATTGATATATGCCACTGCTGTGGCATTGTCTGATTGAATTCTGACAGGGGACCCTTGGAGTTTGGATGTCCATGCTACTAGGGCATACCGGGCTGCTCGTATCTCTAAGAGATTGATGGGCAGGGCCTTCTCTGCTTCTGACCACTTGCCCTGGAGAGACCATTGCTCCAGTACTGCCCCCCAGCCTATGAGGCTGGCATCTGTAGTGACCACCTTCCAAGAAACCGGACTGAAGGGTTTCCCTTTTTCCAGATTCTGGGGCACCAACCACCAATGGAGGCTCTTGCGAACGGAAGGGGACAGGGACATTGGTAAGTCTAAAGCCTGAACTTTTTTGTTCCAGACTGACACTATGGCCCTCTGCAAGTTCCTTGAATGGAATTGACCGTAGGGTACTGCTTCGAATTAAGCCACCATTTTTCCCCAGCAGCCTCATGCACAGGCATACGGATGGTTTTGTTTTTGTACCCACTAAGTGGGTCAAATCTTTTAAAGACGACACCTTTTCTGGAGGTAAGAAAATCTCTCTCTGATTTGAATCCAGCCTTAGCCCTAAGTATTCCAGACTTCTGACTGGTCTTAGAGCTGACTTGCCCGGTTGATAATCCAACCGTGATATTCCAGATACTTGATTGTCTTGTGAATAGCTACTTCCAGCTTTTCCACTGAGTGGTCTATTAGTAGCAGGTCGTCTAGATATGCCATTATCGTTACACCTTGTGTTCTTAGATTGGCCAATAGTGGGGCCAGAATTTTTGTGAACACTCGTGGTGCTGTGGCCAGACCGAAAGGTAAGGCTCTGAACTGAAAATGGCGCCCTTCTACTGCAAAGCGTAGAAATTTCTGGTGGGCCGGAAAGATGGGAATATGCAGATAAGCATCCCTTATGTCGATCGAGGCTAACCACTCCTGCCCTTGTAGGGCGGTGGCCACCGATCGGATCGACTCCATCCGAAAAGTCCTGATATTTAGGAACTTGTTTAGCCCTTTTAGATTTAATATGGGCCTCACGTCCCCATTTGGTTTGGGGACTGTGAAAAGGTTCGAGTAAAACCCGAACCCACTTTCTTCCAGGGGAACCTTCATGATTACACCTTGGAGCAATAGTTGTTCTAGTGCCAGAAGGAGGGATCCTCTCTTCTGGGGATCGCTTGGCACGTTTGACCTCATAAATTGGGCAGGAGGAGTGTCTTTTAACTCCAGCTTGTATCCCAGACTTACTGCGGAGAGCACCCATCTGTCTCTGATGGTGTCCCGCCAGGTCTCTGTGAACAACTGAAGTCTTCCCCCCACCCGATTGAGTGGGGGCAACCCTTCATGACTTAGGGGGAGGTTTTGTACCTCTCTTGACCCAGGGTTTCTTGTTACCCTGTGATTGTCCCTGATTTCTGCCCCCTGAATTTGACCGCGGAGGCCGTCGGAACTGTTTCACAGCCGATGTGCCAGGGACTGGAGAAGTAGGCCTCTTAAAAGAAGGACTTCTACTCTTGTTCTTAACCGGTAAGAGTGAACTTTTACCGGCAGAAATTTTCTGGATATATTTGTCCAGATCTACTCCAAATAAGCGTTCTCCATGAAATGGGAAGCTAACCAGCAATTTCTTACAGGGAGCTTCAGCAGACCAGTTTTTGACAGACAGCGTAAAGCGGGAGGCCTGTTGGATTGTATCCTTTATGGCGTCCACCGCAAAACACAAGGCTCTAGGTAGGTCAGCTAGGGCAAGAGCCTGCTGATCTGGCAAGTCCCTTAAGACTTGTTTCAACTGATCTTTCACCGCTTGGCAGACTCCAATCGCTGCTATTGCAGGTTGTGTCACCATGCTTGCTGTAGAGAAAGCAGATTTTAGTAAAGACTCCAATTTTTTATCTATTGGGTCTTTGAACATTGGAACATTATCTACTGGACATGTCAGTGATTTGTTCACAGAAGAGATGGCTGCGTCCACTGTAGGGACCCTCCATTTTTTAATGAACTTATCCTCTATGGGATAGATCACCGGAAATCTCTTGGGGGGGAGTAAATATTTTATCAGGATGCTCCCTATCCTGGTAAATAAGCCCTTCCAATAAAGGGTGGATTGGGAAGGTACAGACAGCCTGGGGAGCTTTCGGCGACCCCAGCGAGGAAACCGTAGTGGTTGATGGTTCCGCCAGAGGCATTTTAAATGCTGATCGGACCATGTTAGTCAGAGACTGAACCCATAATCTTTCAGCCTGAGATGCTGAGAAAGGTTCTTCCACTGTTGATTCCTCCATAACTGAATCAACCTCATCCTGATCCCCTTCAGGTAGGTCGATCTCTGTGTGGGGCTGTTCCTCCACTAACAGGCACTCTGAAGGAGGAGACGGAGATCGGACGCGCTTTCCCTGTGACAGGGAAGCAGCGATCAATGCTGTTAATCTCTCTTCCAATCCTCCCAGAGTTGAGGATAAAACCTCCTCTCTTATATATACACAGGAGCAGGTGGACTGGGGACAGCCGCAGCACCAGGCACTCCTGCGGAGTTCCTACGGCTACTGACCTCTGAATTCTCAGGGGAGATTGGTGCAGTACAAGCATGCCCAATATCCTCAGAGCCCGATGGAGACCCCTTTGGCTTCCTGGAAGACTTATTACCGGAGCGTCTGGACGACATATCCTTTAAGCACAAAGCTGAGGTATTCCCGTCGTCATACACCAATTTTGCTGGTAATAGTCTAACACAGTTGCTGCTATATACCAGCTGGTGTCCACTAAAGTGCCTTTCTATGGGGATGCCTGCATCAACCGCCTCTGTGTGCCACTGTTTGTTGCTAGCTCTGTTTGCATCCAGCTGACACTTGTACTGTGTCTTTTACACATGCTGGGACGCCTGCACATGCGCAGAAGCGCCGCGGCGCGCATCGAGCGTCATCCACCCGCCCCGCCCCTTTTTTCATAGGAGGCGCGTGCACGCGCCCGCGCGCCATTGGCGCCCTTTTCGAAAACCAAGCAGGGACTAGGAGCCAGGGCCCTTTTTGCCAGAGGGCCTGTGCGGTGGATGAGCGCAGCAACAGGGCAGAGGAAGTGGATTCACACAGAGAACTTACCAACTGCCTGGATCTTTTGACTTGAGAAAACCAAAGATCCACATCACAAGAAAAAATGGACCACAGCGGCCTCTAGTGGTTTAACACAGGTACCGCGGTCCTCTTTTTTTTCTTGACTACTATTAAAATTTTACATTTTTCAGTAGTTACAGGCATACACAGATATTAGCGGGAATACCGTTAGGTAACAGACAGAAAGACAAATTAGGCTTGGGGGTCCCCCAATAGAACCAAGTTCCTGGGGGCCCCCACTTACCTGTTCCCCGCCGCAGGACTCTGTTTGGTCCACAGAAGCCCAAACTTCACCTATCACGGCAGGCATTGTAATTAAACCTTCAGGGACCGGGTTCCCAAGGATTCCACTCCCCTGGACCTGTATAGCACCCTGCACAGAAAACATCTTGGTTGTGGGTATGACCAGAGCTCTGGATCCCAGGGTCCAGCCCTCCTAAGAGAGGCATTACAGGCAAAACCTTGCTCTTCTGTTGCAAGGCCCGGGTACCGACCGTTTAGCTATGAAGCTTTTTTGGTGGGATCCGGAACAGCTTACTAAGGCCCGTAAAAGAACCTGTACGCAAGCCCAGTGAAAACACATGTTACTCTTTGGCCAACACCTTAGACACTGGCAAAAAACTGAGGTGCTCCCGGATGGGAGGGGCTTATATAGGGGAGGGTACTTCCGGTTTGGAAGTTGCCAGTGCCAGCACCTGAAGGTAAACTATATAACCCATTAGTAATGACTAAGTCGCTCTGTGTCCCGTGATGTACGAAAAAGAAAAGGCCCATACCAAAGAACTTTTGGAATAACATGCAGACACAGCAGCGCCCAGCACATGCAGAGCTCTGCGGTGTGATGCGGTCGGTGTGCTGCCCTTAAGCTGGCCCCTGAAGGGCATCCTGCCTCGTTGGAGATGTGCCTCCTTCTCATCCTCTCTCCTATCAGGCACCCAGGTGGAGTCAGTGACATCATCCCCTCCCTCCTCATCACTGGAGCCAATCTGGCAGTATGCTGCAGCTGGGGGAACATGACTGCCAGATAGCTGTCCTTGTTGGGCACCCCCTCTCTCTGAGCTCACGTTACTGCCTTCCTCCAGCTGGGTTCCATCATTAGAGCCTTCAAAACGCTGGGCATCCTCCTGGAGCATGTACCCAACACTGTGGTCAAACAGTTCGGTGGACTCCTCAGGAGGACATGGTGGGGCTAGGGAAGGAGTGACTGATGCCATTGAGCCGAGGAAAGAGGCCGCTTTGGCAGCTGCTTTGCCAGACAAAGTACCCTGAGCCTGGGTGAGAGAGGACGAGGAGGACGACGACGGCTTGGTCATCCACTCTACCAAATCTTGGGCATGTTGCGGCCCAACATGACCAGCTGTCGAAAAGGACAAGTGTGTCCCACGGCCACATGCTGATGAGGATGCACCGTGTCCATGACCAGCAGCACTGTTGCCTCTAGACACAGAGCCTGCTTGCCCTCTTTTATTGCCTCGTGACTGTCTGCCTTTACGCGAAAACTGTGCAGAGAGGGACACAGTACACTGAAAATACTTGCAGCTCTCTGTCTGTGGTTTAATTATGAGAACACCACTATTAGTCACTCACTAACTGTATACAGGTAAGCTTTAGGTGAACGCTATGAAAAGCACACAGTACACTAAGTGAAACACTGACTGTCTGCAGCTAGCACAATCACCTGCCTGCCTGTCACAGTATAGAGAAAACCAGGAACGGATCTAGCTAAACTAAATACAGTGTATAAATATATATACACACACACACACACACACACACACACACAAACACCTAGGATGCATATATATCCTCTACACACTAACTGCAGCAAACTGACTCGCCTGCCTGCTCCATCTGACTCAATATAAATGACACTGTCTCTGTAAACTCTCGTTTCACAACTACAAAACACTACACAAGGCCGCCTAGCCCTGAGCCATAATTGGCCAAAGCCACCCTGGCTTTGGCCAATTACGGCTCTCTCTTTTTTCTGTGCTGTGATTGGCCAAAGCATGCGGGTCATAGTGCATGCTTGGCCGATCATCAGCCAGCAATGCACTGCGATGCCGCAGTGAATTATGGGCCGTGACGCGCCACTCGAATTTGGCGCGAACGGCCCATAATGTTCAATCTTCGACGAACGATCGAACAGCCGATGTTCGAGTCGAACACGAAGCTCATCCCTATTCTCTTCCTAATATACTACAGGCAGGCAGTTGATTCAGTTAGCTGCAGTATTATTCAATATATATATATATATAGATATATACACACACTGTATCCTGTGCAGCTATATCGCACTGCAGGCCATTCCTGGTGTACCGATTCAAATACATTACAAATCCATCAAATACAGTATGTCTGGAAGGCCAACAAGGAGAGGCAGACACTCACAGGCCATTAAAGAGGGCAAGCAGGCTCTGCGTCTAGCGCAAACAGTGCTGGTCGTGGACACGGTGCATCCTCAGCACCTGGCCGTGGGGCACGCTTGGCCCTTTTTCCGGCAGCTGGCTATGTTGAGCCACGACAAGCAGAAGAGTTGATAGAGTGGCTGACCAAGCCGTCCTCATCCTCTGTCACCCAGGCTCAGAGTACCTTGGCTGCCAATGCAGATGCCAAAGTGGCCCATTCCATTGGCTCATCAGTTACTCCTTCCCTAGCCCCACCATCATGCATGGAGGAGTCCCCCGAACTGTTCGACCAGTGTTGGGTACATGCTGCAGGAGGATACGCAGCGTTTTGAAGGCTCCGATGATGGTACCCAGCTTGAGGAAGGCAGTAACGTGAGCCTACAGAGAGGGGGTGCCCAAGAAGGACAACAAACTGGCAGTCATGTTCCCCCAGCTGCAGCATACTGCCAGGTTTGCTCCAGTGACGAGGAGGGAGGGGATCACAAGGTCACTGACTCTACGTGGGTGCCTGATAGGAGAGAGGAGGAGGAGGCACATCTCCAACGAGGCAGGATGCCCTCCAGGGGCCAGCTTAAGGGCAGCCAACCGACTGCATCACACCGCAGAGCTCCGCATGTGCAGGGCCCTGCTGACTCGTTTTTTCCAAAAGTTCTTCTGTGTGGGCCTTTTTTGAGATGTTTGCAGCAGATCGCACCATTGCAGTTTGCAACATATGTCTGAAGCGTATCAAATGTGGCCAAAACAGCAGCCGCTTGGGCACCACATGCTTGATCAGACATACAGTAGGTGCCGCCGATATTGTGTCAATCTCGCCTCTTCTAGCGGCGAGATTGACACCCTACGAGCTCCATTGCGAGAGCCAGCGCCGAGCTGTCTCGTCATCGGGAAAGGAAAAATGTTGTTTTTCCTTTCACAATGAGCGACACGCATTGCCGGAGATCCGACGTGGATTCCCGCCAATACCAGGCAGCGATTTATATAGGCTTCTCATGACTTCACAGTCACATGCTCCGGGTGGCCCCGGAGCATGTGACTGACGTCATGGGAACATGTGACTGACGTCATGAGAAGCCTATATAAATCGCTGCGGCCCGAAGATTTAGCATTATAGCGAGAGGAAGCGACGAGTCAACATCGAGGAGGAGAAGAGGGAAGAAGACGCCGACGACGACGGGAAGACCGGCCTCTCCACTAGCAAAAGAGCTGGCAGAAGATAGTGGAGGGGCCGGCAGAAGGACAACGGAGAGCCGGACGAGACGACGGGGAAGACCGGGCCTCCGCTAGCAAAAGAGCTGGAAGAAGATAGCGGAGGCTCGGCAGAAGAAAGAACTGGAGAGCGCGGCGACGAAAAACCGGAGACCCCCGAAGTCGGAAGAAGACCCCCGGAGCTGTGCAATAAATTACTTTAAAAAGCTGTGTGTTTTTTTTATTGCCATTTTTTTCCACCAGGTGAATGGGTAGGGGTACGATGTACCCCATACTCATTCACATAGGGTGGGGGGCCGGGATCTGGGGGCCCCCTTATTAAAGGGGGCTCCTGGATTCCAATAAGCCCCCCGCCCGCAGACCCCGACAACCAACGGCCAGGGTTGTCAGGAAGAGGCCCTGTCCTCATCAACATGGGGACAGGGTGCTTTGGGGTGGGGGGGCCGCAGGTCGCCCCCCTGCCCCAGAGCACCAAACCCCTCATGTTGAGGGCATGTGGCCTGGTACGGTTCAGGAGGGGGGTGCTCTCTCGTCCCCCCCTCTTCCCCTGCGGCCTGCCAGGTTGCGTGCTCGGATAAGGGTCTGGTTTGGATTTTGGGGGGGACCCCCCACGCCGTTTTTTTGGCGTAGGGGTTACTCTTCAAATCCAGACCCAAGGGCCTGGTATGCTCCTGGAGGGGGAACCCATGCCGGTTTTTTTATTTAAAAATTGGCGTGGAGTTCCCGCTCAAGATTCATACCAAACACAGTGCCTGGTATTGGCGGGAATCCACGTCGGATCCCTGTTCAATACAGTGCCGCGTCTCCTCGCTATTGCAGCGAGGGCGAGATGTGTCGTCACCCTGTCGCCGAGATGTCGGCACCCCTGTTGCCGAGAATCTCCGCGATAGGATCGCAATGAATATACGTCGGCGGCACTTACTGTACGTTGACCTCCAATGCAGCCCGTTGGCAACACTACTTAAAAGACCCACACCAAATAACAAGGCAGACCGCTCCTTGCTCCGCCTCATCAGCTGGGATCTCCAACCCCACTGTCCCTTCAGTCCTCTCAGAAACCTGCACAGAGAGATGAAGGTGTAGAATTAGGTGTGCCACTGCCAAGGACTTGCAGGCAATCTGCTATCGCTACACCAACGTCCGATTTCCCTACCCCAGTTGCTAAACCGGCGAAAGAAATTCACTCCCAGCCATCCACATACCCAGCGGCTGAATGCTAGCTTGGCTAAATTGCTAGCACTCCAACTGCTGCATTTTCAGCTGGTAGACTCTGCACCCTTTTGTGAATTTGTGGAATGTGCGGTACCTCAGTGGCAGGTTCCTAAACGCCTTTTTTTCACGGAAGACGATTCCGGCTCTCTACCGGCATGTGGAAGGCAATGTCTTGGCCTCGCTGGACAGGGCAGTCAGTGGTAAGGTACATATTACTGCTGACTCATGGTCCAGCAGGCATGGAAAGGAACGTTACTCATCTTTCACGGCGCACTGGGTGACTCTGCTGGCAGCAGGGAAGGATGCAGGACAGGGTGCAGTGTTGTTGGAGCTTGTTCCGCCACCACGCCTCCAAAATGCTACTAGTGGTGATTCTGACACACCTCTTCTCCATCCCCTTCTCTTCTTCTTCCTCCATGGCCTCTTCCTCTATAGATGTGTCGGAACCAGCTGTGCTCCGTAGGCGTTCAAGGGGCTACGCAAGCACTCAGGCAAAAAGATGCCATGCGGTGCTTGAGCTGGTGTGCTTAGGGGACAGGAGCCACACTGGGGCAGAGAGTCTGTCAGCTCTGCAGGAGCAGGCTCAGAGGTGGTTGACGCCACGCCAGCTTCAGCCAGGAATGGTGGTTTGCGACAATGGCACCAACCTCCTCTCTGCCCTCCGACAGGGACAACTGACCCATGTGCCCTGTTCGGCTCACATCCTTAATTTGGTAGTGCAGCAGTTCTTGTGCAGGTACCCGGGCTTACAGGATCTCCTGAGGCAGGCCAGGAAAGTCTGTGTGCATTTCCACCAGTCATATAATGCCAGTGCTCGGCTGGCTGACCTCCAAAAGGAATACAACCTGCCAAAGAACCGCCTAATCTGTGATATGCCCACCAGGTGGAACTCAACGTTGGCCATGCTGCAGCGGCTGCACACACAGCAGAGTGCCATCAATGAGTACCTGTGCGACTATTGCACCAGGACAGGGTCAGGGGAGCTTGTTTTTTTTTCGCCATGCCAGTGGCTCATGATCAAGGATGCATGCACTGTCCTGTCACCATTTGAGGAGGCCACGAGGATGGTGAGCAGTGACAGTGCATGCATCAGTGATACTGTCCCTCTTGTCTACCTGCTGGAGCACACGCTGCATAGAATAATGGGCAGGGCACTTGAGGCAGAACAGAGGGAGGAAGAGGAGGGCTTCCTTACCTCTCAAGGCCCCCTTTATCCAGACAGTGTTCCTGCCGGCCCGCCGATCACACAGGAAGAGGAGGAGGAAGAGGAGGATTGTGTCAGCATGGAAGTGGAGCCTAGCACTCAGCATCAGCAGCAGTCTTTAAGGGATCGTTTTCAGTCCCCAGAAACCCATGGACTTGTACGTGGCTGGGAGGAGGTGGCTGCGGATCATGTCGTCCTCAGTGACCCGGAGGACTTCGGACCGAATGCCTCAGCAAATCTACGCTGCATGGCCTCCCTTATCCTGCAAAGCCTGCGAAAGGACCCTCGGATTCGTGGTAGCAAGGAGAGGGATCATTACTGGCTGGCAACCCTCCTTGATCCACGTTACAAGGGTAAGGTTCCGGAACTTATCCAGCCGTCGCAGAGGGAGCAGAGGATGAAACATCTTCGGGAGGCCTTGCAGAAAGGTTTGTGCAACGCGTTTCCAGAGCCTGGGAGGTTACAAATTCCTGGTCCTGGACAACGTGTTGCTGAGGCTTCGGTCAGTCACAGGAGCGGTGGAGAAGGTGGCCTTGGAGACCTTTCCAACCGAAAATCCTCTGGGTTACTGGGTCTTGAGAATGGATCACTGGCCAGAGCTTGCACAGTATGCAATTTGACCAGGGACGTCTCACTTCCCCCTCTTTTTTACTTTTGAATATGCACTAGACACTTTTATAAACACTTGCTGCTACAAAGACTTTTGGAAATATACAGTATATGTACAGTTACGTAGTTCCCAGATGTGTATAGGTTCTTCCTGCACTCAACTAGAGTATCTATGAGGGGTTGCAGTGTTGTGGCACCAGCACCAGTGCCTAAGGCCCAATTTTTCTGCCCCTGTTCAACAGGGGCGTGTAATTACAATTTTTGCTGTAATATTTTGCAGCAGGGCTTGTTCCTGCGCTCAACTAGAGTATCTGTGAGGGGTTGCAGTGTTGTGGCAACACCACCACACCACCGCCAAAGGCCCAATTTTTCTGCCCCGTTTTAACAGGGGCGTGTAATTACAATTTTTGATCTAATATTTCACAGCAGGGCCCGTTGCAGCGCCCACCAAGAGTGTCATGAACCTTTGAATACTGAAGTATTTCTCCTTTGAATCTATTACACAGTGGTGGGGGGGTCTTCTGCCCTGTCTTAAGGCTAACCCCCCCTCCAGACGGCTCCATGGTCTAGAAGAAAAGCATTGTTCTGTGTTTGACTGTTTGTTTATGTACTTTAATTACCCCCTGGGGCTTCTGTGTCAATACATGTCTCAGTTCTTCTATTCAAGCGTTCAGACCAATAGGAAAGTGGTTGTTGGGGGCAGGGTGTTCAAACTGCTGTATAAGAGTGTGTGTGTGTGCTTCCAATAAAAGGAGATTCCTGTTTGAACTTACATACAGCCTGCCTGGTGTTTGTTCTGAACTAGCACAAATGGATTAGATTGGCACATAGCTGTAGTTTGAATCCTGGAGCATCGGATGACCGAACCATCAGACGTTGCGATCTGCAATATGGTCCAATAGTAGCAGAGGAGTGTCGGGAGAGTGGAACCGAGCGAGCAAAGGGGCTCGTTACATTGGTTGGCAGCGGTGGGATTTGCTCTCCAGTTACTGGGACACTCCAAACCACCACAGTGAATGACCAGCTATGCAGCCTGCAGAAAAGCCACGCTGAAAGACTTACTTGAGAGCCGTGGAGGGACCAGTGGGACAAAGAACAAGGCCACATTGATCAGGGAGCTAGCCGAGATGGACAAGAGGGATGATGATGCAGGACCCCGGTCAGTTGAAGACCTGTTTCAGCAACGAGTCCGAGAGCGGTTGGCATTATATGGTGCTAACCCATCAGAAACCGCCATACAGAATGCCATTAGAGACATCAAGCTGCAGGATGAGCGACAAGAGAGAGAACTAGAGCGACAAGAGAGAGCACTAGAGCAGCAACATGAGCAGAGAATGGCGGAAATACGGCAATCGGAGACAACACCTATAGATGCAGCGCCTTTCCGTAAGTTTCCCTTTCGGGCGTTCAAACTATTTAAGGAAGGAGAGGAGGAAATTGAAGCGTTCCTGCAGGACTTTGAGAGACTATGCCAGATACATGAAGTACTGCCCCAAGATTGGGTCGCCTTACTGGGGAGTAATTTAACTGGCAGAGCGGCGGATGCGTATCGGGCCCTGGAGGACGAGGACGCTAAAGACTATGACCGGGTAAAAGAAGCTCTGCTAGCCCGATTTGCCATTACACCCGAAGCCAGCCGGATTAAGTTTCGAGAATCCCGGAAACAAACCAAAATAACATACGTGGAGTGGGCACATAGTCTGCAGCGAAACCTTAAGGGCTGGATCCAGGGAAGCCACACTCATACCATAGGAGGACATCACCCAGCTAGTACTCTTAGAACAGTTCTTTAACCACACCCCTCTGGTAGTACGGGATTGGGTGCGAGATAAGCAACCACGGACTGTACAGCAAGCGGCTACTTTGGCCGATGAATATCTGGACTCTCGAAGGTCAGGCGAAAGCGAGCGCTATCCACTATCTCGGCCCAGTTTACCAGCCTCTAACCCAACTTCAGTACCTCAGTGGTCTGCCTCTAGACCCCTAGCCTGACCCAACCCTCCTACCGGGCCTAAGTGCTATACCTGTAACCAAACCGGTCATCTGCAGCAATATTGCCCTACCCGATCCACGAGGTACGGAGAGACTAATCATCCATCCAGACCAGCGGCTCATTGCTTCCAGAACGAGCCCAACCATCGAGATGTTCAGGAAGAGTGCGGCGAACTTTGAGGCTGATCCCGTCCAAGCTGCTGCCGGAGATAATCGGCAGCACCATCGCCAGGCAGTATGGGTTAATGGGCAGCCGGCCCAGGGACTCCGCAATTCCGGGGCTACGATTACCCTCATCCAGCCTCACATGATTCCCCAGTCGGCCCGGACCGGCCAGACTGTTGCAGTCAGGGTAGCAGGGGGCAAGGTACTACGTTTATCCACCGCCCAAGTCCTCTTGGATTGGGGCTCAGGGGAGCGACAAGTGCGAGTGGGATTACTACGCGAGTTACCCGCAGAAGTACTTTTGGGAAACGATTTGGGACATTTAACTTCCTCATATGCCCCAGAGGACGCTATGGCCGTGACCACCAGACGTCAGAGCCAACTTCAAGGCAACTCCACTCCTATGGGGACCTAGGTAAGACCAAATCCTCCTACGTTACCCAGACTTGACAACCCCTGGTCCTGGGATTCTCCCTCTGACGTTAGGCAAGAGACTCAGAGTGACCCAACTTTAGCTGGTTATCGGGACAGGGCGGGCAAGGATCCAGGGGGGTTGGGGGAAGACAGAATAGAGTGGGAGGGGGGGGTTTCTTTATCGTTACACTGAGGGAATGGGCACTGGGAAGCGACAGGGTCCCCACAAACAGCTAGTTGTACCCCAGATATACAGACGGGAGCTATTGCGCCTGGCGCACGACATCCCCTTGGCCGGACATTTAGGGATAGCCAAGACCCGGAGTCGGTTGTCTCATGCTTTCTTCTGGCCCAGGTTACATGCCGAGGTGCGAGAATACTACCGGACCTGTGAGACTTGTCAGAAAGTAGGGAAGACAGGGGATCACCCAAAAGCCTCGCTGCAACCCCTGCCGATTATTAGAGAACCCTTTAGCCGCAAAGCGGTAGATATTATAGGCCCACTGGCCCACCCCAGTGCCACCGGGAAGAAGTATATTCTTACGGTGGTGGATTACGCCACCCGCTACCCGGAGGCCATTCCCTTATCCAATATCCAGGCTGATACAGTAGCAGATGCCTTGCTGCGGGTATTTACTAGTGTAGGGTTTCCCCAGGAGATATTGTCCGATCAGGGTACCCAGTTCACAGCTGAGCTGACGCAGCAGCTCTGGCGTCTCTGTGGGATTAAACCCCTCCAGAGAGCCCCCTACCATCCTCAGACTAATGGGCTGTGTGAGAGATTTAACGGGACCCTGAAGCAGCTGCTTCGGGCCTTTGTGGAGAGTAGGAAGGATTGGGAGAAATATCTTCCCCATCTACTGTTTGCCTATAGAGAGGTACCCCAGGAGTCCACTGGGTTTTCCCCATTTGAGCTGTTATATGGGCGAAGGGTTAGGGGACCCTTAGACTTAGTGAGGTGAGGGCCCAGTGGGAGGGGGTAGAGGCTCCGGAAGGCCTCCCCATCCTTAGTTATGTCTTGGAACTCAGGGAGCGACTGCGGGAACTTACCAATCTAGTCCATGAGAATATGCAATCGGCCCAGAGTCAGAAGAAGGTTTGGTATGATCGGTCTGCGAGGAATCGCACCTTTTATATCGGACAGAAAGTCCTGGTACTAAAACCCCTGAAGCAAAATAAATTACAGGCCTCCTGGCAGGGCCCCTATCAGGTGGTAAAACAGCTGTGCGATACAACCTACGTGGTTGCCAGCTGTGCAGACACAAAAATTAAGAGGACGTTCCACATTAATATGATGAAGGCCTATCATGAGAGGGCTGAGGCAGTAGCCGCCATATGCGCTCCTGCCACCAGGGACTCTAAATATCTACCGATGCTGGAGCTCCCCGAAATCAGTAACTGTTCCGGGGGTGTGGAGGATATACGGCTAGGAGATAGATTAGGATCCCAAGAACGAGAACAGGCCAGAGAATTACTCCAAGACCGTCAGGAGATGTTCTCGGCACTCCCTGGGTACACTCACATAGCTGTGCACAAGGTAGAGACCCCCAGGCAGAAGCCCCTGAGACAACCAGCCTATAGGATTCCTGGAGCAGTGCAAGAAGGGATGAGAGCGGAGATTAGGGAGATGCTTGAGTTAGGGGTGATCGAGCCATCAGCAAGCCCCTGGGCTTCCCCTGTAGTATTAGTCCCAAAACGGGATGGCACGACCAGATTTTGCGTGGACTATAGGCGACTGAATGACTGTACTGTGACAGATGCCTACCCTATGCCCCGAGTGGACGAATTGCTCAACAAAATAGCTCAGGGACATTATCTGACGACTATTGACTTGTGTAAGGGCTACTGGCAGATTCCCTTGGAAGCGAAAGCAATTCCGAAGTCGGCCTTCATCACCCCGTTCGGCCTTTACCAGTTTCGGGTAATGCCATTCGGGATGAAGAATGCGCTGGCTACCTTCCAGCGGATGATAGATGAACTCCTTGATGGTCTGCAAGATTTTGCATGCGCATATCTTGACGACATTGCAATCTATAGCCAGACCTGGGAGGAACATCTTAGACACCTGGGAATAGTGCTAGATAGGATCCGAGCCGCAGACCTGACCCTGAAGCCAGACAAATGTAATATCGGGATGTCTGAGGTACAATATCTGGGACATAGAGTAGGATGTGGGAAGCAGAGGCCAGAACCTGCAAAAATAGAGGCCGTCCTAAACTGCCCGGTTCCCAGAACCAAGACCCAGGTACTTGCATTTTTAGGGACAGCAGGGTACTACAGGAAGTTTGTACCCCACTATAGTGACATAGCCAAACCCCTGACGGACCTGACCAAAAAGACTCTCCCTAGACAGGTCCTGTGGTCCCCGGAGTGCGAGATAGCATTTCATCAGTTAAAAACCGCCCTAACGCAAGCTCCCATACTGGCGGCCCCTGATCCTAACAAACGCTTTGTCATTCATACAGATGCCTCCATGTTCGGACTGGGAGCTGTACTAAGCCAAGTTGGCGATGACGGGAAAGAGCACCCCGTGGCATATCTCAGCCACAAATTGTTACCCCGTGAAGTTGGATATGCTGCCGTGGAAAAAGAGCGTTTGGCCTTAGTCTGGGCTTTAAAGAAATTGCAGCCCTACGTGTATGGACGCTCTTTTACCGTCATGACGGACCACAACCCCTTGATATGGCTTAACCGGGTGGCGGGAGAGAATGGGCGATTACTAAGGTGGAGCCTGGCTTTGCAACCGTACAATTTTACCATACAATATCGGCCAGGGTCTCAAAACGGGAATGCGGATGGGTTATCCCGGCAGACAGACCTGGAACCTTAAGACTACTTTTCCAACATCCTCGAGTTGACCCGTTTGGGGTCCCACTGTGGCTGTTGGACTGTTTCCCAGGGGGGAGTATTGTCATGAACCTTTGAATACTGAAGTATTTCTCCTTTGAATCTATTACACAGTGGGGGGGTCTTCTGCCCTGTCTTAAGGCTAACCCCCCCTCCAGACGGCTCCATGGTCTAGAAGAAAAGCATTGTTCTGTGTTTGACTGTTTGTTTATGTACTTTAATTACCCCCTGGGGCTTCTGTGTCAATACACGTCTCAGTTCTCCTATTCAAGCGTTCAGACCAATAGGAAAGTGGTTGTTGGGGGCAGGGTGTTCAAACTGCTGTATAAGAGTGTGTGTGTGTGTGCTTCCAATAAAAGGAGATTCCTGTTTGAACTTACATACAGCCTGCCTGGTGTTTGTTCTGAACTAGCACAAATGGATTAGATTGGCACATAGCTGTAGTTTGAATCCTGGAGCATCGGATGACCGAACCATCAGACGTTGCGATCTGCAATATGGTCCAATAGTAGCAGAGGAGTGTCGGGAGAGTGGAACCGAGCGAGCAAAGGGGCTCGTTACAAAGAGTAACTGAGGGCTTACAGTGTTGACACCACCACCACCACACCACTGCCAAAGGCTCAATTTTTCTGCCCCGTTTTAACAGGAGCATGTAATTACAATTCTTGATATAATATTTCACAGCAGGGCCCATTCCAGCGCCCAGTAACTGTGAAGGCTTACAGTGTTCTGGTACCACCAACACCTAAGGCCCAAATTTCTGCAGAGTATATACGGCAGGCCCCTACTTTAAAACATCCAACTTACAAACGACTCCTACTTACAAACGGAGGGAGACAACAGGAAGTCAGAGGAAATCTACCCCTAGGAAGGGAAATTCTTTCCTGTAAGTTTTAATATAGGAAAAAGGTGTCTCCTCTCCACTGATGCTTTATCACCAATCCTTGTTTCCCTAAAAAAAACACATTTTCTAAATCCAATTGTCATTGGGACAGAAAGTGAGGTGAAATCTTCTGAACAGGGGCACAGGCAGCAAAACAAATGTTACAGGGGTGATAACCTATTCCTTCGTAATCCAAAAAGCTTAAAAATAGATATTTTGGCTGGAGCTACACTTAAAAAATGTACCTGTTCCAACTTACAAACAGATTCAACTTAAGAACAAGCCTACAGTCCCTATCTTGTTTGTAACCCGGGGACCGCCTGTATATGGTTAGAGAACAAAATATCTATAGATAGAAGATACACGGGGTCATCAAAAAGTTTCCACACTTTTTTATTTTTAAGAGTTTAAAAAAAGTGAAAAAGTGCAGAAACTTTTTGAAGAACCCTTATACTCTTGAGGTTGAATCTGGCACATATCAGACTCAAATGTTTTTACATTTGAGACCTAAAATACTGTTTTTCTAGTTTTAGACAAGATTGTAATATAATATTATGCATGACAGAATGTCATGATCAGTGTTATTGCCTGGGTCACCTGCTGGTGGCACTATTGCTTTCAGAACCTAAGGGTGTAATTCTGGTGGCCACCAGCGGATGTCTCCCAGTAGATCAACTTTTCATTAATCAAGCTGCACCTGATGTGAGCTGCTGGGAGTATATAAGACCGCCCTTCACTAAGGTTCAGGGCTTCAGTATCGTCTCTGCAAGCCTTGTCCCTGCCTGACCTGATCCGTTTTCACAAATCTGTTCCTGATCTGCTTCCTGCCCTGGACTGTTTCCTGTACTCTGTCCCTGAGTCTTGTCCCCCGATTCCTGCTTCCCCTTGCTACTGCTCCCGCCATCTGGCCGCCTGTTCCCCCTCTTCTCTCGTCCCTGCCTTGCTTATGTATATGTGCTCCTGTTCTTGTATATATTAGTTAGATTAGGTGTTTTGGGGTTTGCTGTGTTTTCTTGTATTTATTTCTTGTATGCATTGCTTGTTTTTGGCTTGCCGTTGTTTGGTTTATACGTGTGCCTTTATCTTTAATAAATATATATTTTTCTCTTACTTTTGTGACTGATTCCTTAAGTGCAGCCCACCGATCTGTTTACCCTGTGCTGGATGCCTGTGTTAGGCATCACTGACACAGACTCCCTTGTCATAGGCATGTAGCTTGATACAAACTACCTGCGCCTGCTGCCACTTACAGTATTGCTGGCTATACTGGACAAATTATTCCTTTAAAAATGTTCGGTGCAAGAGTATTCGTTCGATTTTCTAATTATTAGTGGGGTCAAAACTAAGTTGGTTTTCGACCACAGTGACAGGAAAATTTGCAGGAGCAGAATAGAAAACCTCTATCGACTGAAGGCATTTTCGTACAGTTTATGTGGTTTTCATTCAGTAAATAGATTAAATTTAAAACTGAACGTTAAAAAGTACCGCATATACTCGAGTATAAGCCAAGTTTTTCAGTACATTTCTTTGTGCTGAAAATGCCCCCCTCGGCTTATACTCGAGTCTGATCTCCCAGACTTTGGGGACCCAGTACCGGCCGGCTGTAGGTCCCCTGGACCCCAAACTTGGCACACATGTAGCCCCCTCTTCCTATACAAGTGTGCAAAGCTTATTGTCCGGGGGACCTATGGCCGGGGAGCACCAATTTTTCAAAGCAGGGCACCCCTTCCATAGACTCCCATGTTAAATGGTAATTTCTCCAGTGATTTTGGGGACCCAGTACCAGCCGGTCGTAGGTCCCCTGGACCAGGAACTTGGCACACATGTAGCCCCATTTTTCCTCTACAACTGTGCAAAGTTTGTTGTCTGGGGGACCTACAGCCGGGGAGCACCGATTTTTCAAACCCGGGCACACCTTCCATAGAATCCCATGTTAAAACGTCAGTCGAGGCATGGGCACAGTGAGGCATGGGCACAGTGAGGCATGGGCACATTGAGGCATGGGCACATTGAGGCATGGGCACAGTGAGGCATGCACATGGACACAGTGAGGCAAAGTGAGGCATGCAGATGGACACCCTAGGCTTATACTCGAGTCAAGTTTTCCCATTTTTTGGGGGTAAAATTAGGTGCCTCGGCTTATATTCAAATCAGGTGCCTCGGCTTATATTCGGGTCGGCTTATATGCGAGTATATACGGTAAGTGAAATTTTTAAACATTCGTCCAATGTACAAAGAATTTTCATACAAAGATTCCTATCCTAAAATCATTATTTGTATTGCCTTCTATCTTCAGCTTTAAAAATTAAAGCTATGAGCTGATTGGTTGCCATGCACAGCTGTTCCAAATTCTGTCTGCTCTAGTTTTTGATGAATTCCCCTAAGGGCTCATTCAGACAGGCACTGAGACAGGTCCTGTATGCTGTGCCACTTTTTGCTGCATCTGCATCAACCAGAGAGCTTCACCTATAGAAGTGGGTGCACATATCCAAATGCAGACGCTGTGTGTTTGGATATATGCATTCCTTCCTGTCTGTATGTCAAATGTTGACATTCGACTATATCCATGCAGCTTCTGTGTGCCAATTTACTTTTACTGGCCTGCCTGCACAGGGATGCACAGGACACCAGCCATCACACTGGGCATGGCCGCATATGCTCCACATGAATGAAGCCTAATTGTCGTCATGTGGACCGAATAGAACGAAATAGGAGATGTCGGTTAATTAAAAGAGAAGTATGGGAATTTTATGAATCGTTCTCAGTGCTCCCTAAACAGAGAGCTGATGGCGGTCAGTCTCCTCGGCTTGCTGAGAGGCTGATCTGGGTGCCAGTCCAGGCATGTGAGTGGATCTCAACCATATGGTTGTGATCTTTCCCTAGCCTGGGCCGACTCTGTGACATCACCTGACAGGAGGCTTAAGCCCGCTGTCAGCTGAAAATTCCTCTTACTTCCTGTTTGGCTATGGGACAGGAACTGAAGGGATATCTCTGCAATGGGACACAGGTGGTGAAAAAATAAATCTGACGGGTTATTGCTGTATCCAAAGTGAAAAAAAAGTTTTGCCTTTAGTTCTACTTTAAAGAAGCCTGTGTCCTGTACTGTACTTTTAAATAGTTGGATGTTATTTATCCATTTATTATTATGATAGGTACATATATAATGCCGTTATTTACACAGCACTTTACATTTATATTGTACAATCACATCAGTCCCTGCCCCCCAAGTAGCTTACAATCTAAGGTCCCGAACTCATATTCATATATACACATACTAGGGCCAATTTAGAAAGGAGCCAATTAACCTACCAGCCTGTCTTTGAATTGTATGAGGAAACCCACTCAGGCACAGAGAGAACATGCAAACTCCATGCAGGTAGTGCCGTGGTTGGAAATCGAACCGTCAATCCTAGTATTGCTAGGCAGAAGTGCTAACCACCTATGAGAATGGGTTCCCTTTCAGAAGAACAACAGCATTCAAGTTTCTCAAGCCTACATTTCAATGAATGTCCAAAAAATTCTCACCTGATTATTGCAATTGCCAATAATAAGGGCATCAGCCAGCATCAGCTGTCCCACTACCATACCCTGTTCCAACACAGGTCCTGTACCATCCACCAGCCGATTGGAAATAATCACAATTGTGTTGTCATCATTTAAAATCATCACAGGGTCTGCCTGCCAGGGAAAGAAAAGTTAGATAACTTTGGGAACAGTCAGTGAACAGAAATTTACACATTTGAGGATCACTCTAAAATCGGCGTCAAACACAGTGGGACTACTTTTGGTATTTTCATCTGAGCAGGCGCCAGCCGGAGGGAGAAGGCAGTCGCGGACTGAGCAAGCAGCTGCATCAGCTAATGCCTCTTCTGTAGTTCCGGCTGCAGTATAAGGCAGAGCGATATCAATCCATTTTCACCAACAGTTACTGCAAGTTCCCGGGACAAACTTTTGGGCTTACCCCCCTTTTTCCAAGGTCAAAGCAGTACTGAAAAAATAATGGTTAGTGCAAATAAAAAAGTATCACACACAGTACTAGACTGCCTTGTTGCAAAACTGCACCAATATGGTTTCAATAACCTCAAGTTTAACTAAAGACATTTTTTTTTGTTTTGGATAGAACCGGTCAGTTTTAACCACTTGCGGACTGCCCACCGTAGATATACCCCGCACGCTGGGGTAGGGAGAGATCCACCACCACCCTGGCAGTGCTGCGATTGGCTGCAAAACTAACCAATCAGTGGGTGTCGGCTCCAGACATTACCGAAGTGAGCCCTGTGTAGGTAACACAGGGCTCTCTTCTGACAGCAGCAACGTGCTGTTTTTTTCTTCCTTGGTAAAAACTGCACACATAGTGACATGTTGGCTACACATTTAACCCCTTGATAACCCTAGATGTTAACCCCTTCCCTGCCAGTGTCAATAGTACAGTGACAGTTGTGAGGGGGTAGCTCGGCAGCGGGTGTGTGTGACCCCCTGGATGGGTTCATCACACAAAAGTAGGCACAGCAGACAGCGGTAGGAGAAAAAACATAAGGGTGCGGTTTTATTTGAACTATATACAGACAAAAAATATAACAGAAAACAAAAGAAACAGGAAAATAAATCCTGGTCAACGTGACCGCTCACTACACACGTTGGTGTCCCTAACTAACAACTGAGTACAGCCTTGTGCTGCCCCAGTCCCTAGCTCCCTACTTTTAGAAGTTCTTAGCAATAGCCACACAGGCTTTGTCTCACCGCACAGAAAGCACACTCCGCAGTCTATACACACAGATCTGGTTCCAGGTTGGAGCATCACCCTTAGCATGCTGGGAGTTCTTGTAGAGGTCTTAATGAGCCCACTTACTTCAGCTGGGCTCATTAACTCTTCCCCTTTAAGACTCCCAGCACTCCCCCTAGTGGTATAAACTGGCATAAAGCCTGAATCTAGGACATATATCTTCCATCCTGGATGCAACCTGGTGATTTTACCTGCCTGCTGTCACAAAGCGCATATGTTTACACTGATCACTGTATTGTTGTCACTGGTTTCCAAAAAAACTAAAACAAAAAAGTGTTAATTAGGTGTCCGATTTGTCCGCTGCAATATTGCAGTCCCACTACAAGGTCCCTGATCACCACCATTACTAGTAAATAATAATAAAAAAAATCCATAAATATCCCATAGTTTGTAGACACTAACTTTTGTGCAAACCAATATACGCTTATTTGGGATTTTTTTTTACCAAAAATATGTATATTAGAAATAAATAATCCGGTTTCCTACTGCGCATACGCAAAGCGCTTTCTAACTGGTCTGGTGGCGGAGGAAGAAGTAGGAGGCCAACTTCTGGGAGTCCCGGCCGGGGCCCTGATCTCCTGGAAGTTGGGAACAGTACCTGTCAAAAACAGGTGCCCGTCCTCCCGGATAAGCAGAAGTTCCACTTTTGAGTGGAACTCTGCATTAGTTCTTAAAAATGATCCAAAACATATTTAATTAAGAATGTTTTGGTTCCTTTTAACAAAACGGACCTTAAACCCCTCTAAATCATATATAAACACCACAATTACCACGGCAATTTACAAAGTGCTATTAAAATTATACCAGCCAGAATAGCCTCACACATCCCAGGTGCTTCCACCAATTCCATTTTTGAATGCATCTAGAAAACAAAGCCACAGAGTGGTATAGAGAGTCTAGGGACAAAAATAAATGAACAAGCATACAGAACCTCAATAAATGCAGCAACCTCCTGGAGAACCAGATTCCATTCCAACTGATCTTCTGTATTAAAGCGATGTGTATAATCTTCAATTTCATCAGAAAGTTCCTAAGTGAGCAAGAAAAAGCATTACTGGTCTAATAGTTGTCTATAGTCTCTATATCTTGAGGTAAAATAAAAAATATGATACTTGTCTGATATCAGCAATTTAAAATGTCTGTTTATTCCAAATAACACCTTAATCTTAGATGTTGATAAACTGAAGAAGCTACCACAGCTTGGTCCATGTGACAGAGGTTTTACTACAACATTCCAACGGTAGCTTGCATAGCTTTTTGCCCTGCCTGTCATAGCATCATTTTTATAGCAAAAAAAAAGAAAGAAAAGAAAAGAGACTCCCTGTAATGGGTGTCAAGCACAAATAATTTCATATATTGCATGTGACCATTCCTTATATGTGGTGGCTTTAAGAGTGCTTTCACACTGAGCCGCCCCGGGCGTCGGTGGTAAAACACTGCTATTTTTAGTGGCACTTCACTGTTGTTTTTGCGGCACTTTTCTAATGCTAACGGGTCGCCTTTAACCCCTGCTAGCGGCCAAAAAAGGGTTAAAAGCGCTGCTTTTGATTTCAATGGGCAGGGGCGCATTAGGCGCTGCAAAGAAGCTGCTGGCAGGACTTTTTCTGACGCCCTGCCAGCGCACCGCTCCAGTGTGAAAGCCAGAGAGAGTGGAGCAGCTCTTTCAGGGCGCTTTGCAAGCGCTATTTTTAGCTCTATAGTGCCTGCAAAGCGCCTTAGTGTGAAAGGGGTCTAAGGCCTCATGCACACTGGATGCTTTTACAGCTGCTGTTTTTGGCATCACACGTTTTTTTTTTTTTGTGGCAGCCAATAAACTCAACAGCATGTTAACAGTATGTGTGCATGGACACATAGGATATCAGATGTTTTTGGCAGTGGCGTTTTCTGTCTGGAAACAAAATTCCATAACTAGTGGGTTTTGAGAAGAGTTTTTCAGCTGTAAAACAGCTCTAATTCTGAAAAAAGCTGAAAACTAAAAAAACGCCAAAAAACGCTGAAAAACACGACTATTCAGCGTTCATCAGCGTTTTTGAGCCACAAGATTTTATGGGAGCAAAGTTTTGCTACGAAAAACACTACAGCCAAAAAATGCTAGTGCAAAAACGCTGAAAAACACTCTACAGCTATAGCTTTCTATAGCCAACGTTACTGGATTTGTAATAACGTCCAGTGTGCATGAGGCCTAATAGTCATATATTTTCCCCTTTATTTTCACCTAATGACCCTGCCAGCAACAGTTATGCCGCGTACACATGACCGTTTTTCATGGCGTGAAAAATGCAATTTTTTAAATTGGTCATTAAAAACGATCGTGTGTAGGCTCCAGAGCATTTTTAACGACGTGAAAAATGGGCTAAAAAAAAAATTAGAACCTGCTCTATTTTTTTACGTCGTTCTTTTTAACGTCGTGAAAAAGGGTAGTGTGTAATGCTTTTACGAGGAGAAAAAAAATGTGCATGTTCAGAATCAAGTATGAGACGGGAGTGCTCCTTCTGGTAAAACTAGCGTTCGTAATGGAGATAGCACATTCGTCACGCTGTAACGGACTTTAGAGCATGAGGCTGAAAAGCACGAATCGGCTCTCACCAAACTTTACTAATACGAGGATCAGCAAAAGCAGCCCAAAGGGTGGCGCCATCCGAATAGAACTTCCCTTTTATAGTGCCGTCATAAGTGTTGTACGTCCCCGCGCTTTGCTCAAGCATTTTTTTTCACGATAGTGTGTAGGCAAGGCAGGCTTGAGAGGAAACACGAAAAATCACGTCGAGAAAAACTTAGTTTTTTTCAATGACATTAAAAACGGCCGTGTGTACGTGGCATAACTCTTAAAGTGGTTGTAAACCCTTTACAACCACTTTATGCTACAGGTAAGCCTAGATTAAGGCTTACCTGTAGCTACCCAGGATATCTCCTAAACCTGCACGGTTTAGGAGAAATCCCCTGTCCCCTGCATGCGCCAATGTCATTGGCACATGCGCACTGGGGAAAACTGAAGCAATGGCACCCATGTGCCATTGCTTTAGTCCGTGTGCCGTTACTGACGGCTCCCGCGCATGCAATCACAGCGCCAGAGCCGTGATACCCGGGAGTAAGCGCCAGAAGAAATGTCGGCAGCCGGAGGGGGAGACGTGGACCGCTGCCGGGGCTTGGATCTGAGGTAAGTAATACATAATGATCTAGTATGCTATGCATACTAGCTCATTATGCCTTTGTCTTGCAGGGATTTTTTTTTTGTAGGGCTTACTTCCTCTTTAAGCAGTGTTTTACCACCGACGCCCGGGGCAGTTTAAGGTGACAACACTCAACACTGTATTGCACACCCTAGGCTGTTCTGATTTGGATTACAAATATCTCTACTTTCATCCTCTCCATTACATAGAGGGTAGGTGTTTTGTAGTTCACAGATGAGAACTGGAAAGGCTGATGATGATATTTGAAATTTCAGTTCAGTGCACAGGAAGTTGCAAGAACACAACATTTTCAAACAGATGTATAAAATCAATTTAGCCTGAAAAAACTAAATGTATGCAGCCACCACATATAAGCTGCAATAGTAATGGTAAGCTGCAATACAAATACCATTTTTGTTTAGATATAGGTCATTTAAACTGTGGGAAAACAGTAGACCTGCATACCTAAAAGGCGGGGCAGAAGCAGCAGCCTGCACATTTAACTGACTTGACTAATGTAAGCTTAAACTGTTATGAACACTTTGCTGCAAAGTTATTACATCTTGGTCTGTTAAATCACAAACAGAATTATCGCTGTGTCCAAAATATTTCTAGTGACAAGTATATACAGCGAAGATACACAGCAATAACAAGATACAGCAGGAGAGGAAGTCCTGTATATACAAATTGACAATCTGGACAGGGCACTTCCTCTGTTCAGGTTGCTTTGGGCATTGTCCGATTCAGGATCAGGCTGCTTAGCATTAGCAGTTACATAATGTTTTGAAAGAGGATAGACGTTACTTCTTCCAGCAATGAAGGTTTTAATGTATTTTGGAAGAGTCATATATAAGACCTAATCCTGTCTTATGTGTCTCATATCTGTCAGCATGTTACCATACTAAGGATAAATGATAGGACTTAAAGAGGAACTTCACTCTCTCAATCAACACTGACTATTTTTAATACTTACGCTGCTAGCATTAGTAAATACCGTATATACTCAAGTATAAGCCGACCCAAATATAAGCCGAGGCACTCAATTTTACCACCAAAAACGTGGAAAACATATTGACTCAAGTATAAGCTTAGTGAGGCACATTGAGGCATGCAGATGGACACCCTGTGTCCATGCCTCACTGTGCCCAACCTCCCTAACTGAACCTTGGCGCTGTGTCCATCTGCAGCCTTACGATCTCCCGGCGCTGTGACATGCAGTCAGTCTAGTCGGCGGCCATGCAGTGTACCAAAGCGCCGCCACCTCCTCGTCCTCGTTCGTGATGGAACACTGACTCGGTTTCCCAGCAGTGAGTCAGTGTTCCACCTATCAAGGACGAGGAGGAGGCGCGGCTTTGTTACACTGCACGGCCGTCGACTAGACTGACGTCACAGTGCCGGGAGATCAGGCGCATGAAGCAGCAGATTCAACACAGACTGAAGTATAAGGGGAGGGGGGGGCATATTCAGCACAAAAAAATGTGCTGAAAAAAATGTGCTGAAAAACTCGGCTTCTACTCGAGTATATACGGTAGATAGGAAAGTATATATTAACCTAGTTTAACTTATTTTTATTTTTTTTGCATTTCTTTAGTTACTTCCTTGTTTCCAGGCCTAGGTAAATAATGTCATACATCCCAGGGGTCTTCAGGAGGGGAGGAGAGCTTTTCTCAGCTAAGTACACCCTCCTGACTGCATGCCAGAGCTAAAGGCAGGTGGATTCCAGGAAGTAAATGCTACATGAATCGTCTGCCCTTATTTAAGATGGCCATGACCAGAAATGCTAGGGGTGTTTTTCAAAGTTAGTTCTCAGCAAAATAAGGCATACAGACATGGATAGATAGGCGAGTTTGCTTTAAATATTACAATTAAATAAAATAGCATTTTTGGTTTGTGGTGCTCAGATGCAGCATAGGCCTGTGACAGGCACAGCTGCTAACATAAAAATATATATCATGTAGCACAAAAAAAAAAAGAAGGCGTTTTAAATTATCCTTCTTTCAGTTTTCACTCTGCATCTTGTGCTCTCCAATCTTCAGTCATCACCAGAAAACCTTAGAGTCAGGTAGTCAATGGACCCTAAACATTACATAAAAATTCCCCTGCCATTTTGTGAACGCTTTGTATCAGAAAAAAAAAATTGTGGGGTTTTAAGCCTTCACTGCTAAAAAATAAATAAAAAAACTAGAGATACATTTTCATCCTCTGTGTTTTAGTTTTTCATATTACATGTTCTACAGATAAAGATGCACTTTATTATCCCATCAAGTTGGAAGGAAGCAGTTGCGCAATTAAAATATAATATGGATAGTGACAGATAAACACATACAACAGTTTGGGAGCTAAAGTGCACGAACTTCCAAATCACAAGACAACAAAGTATATCAGACTGACAATACATAAAGCACTGAGACTTACAGGCCATCAATTACCTTGACTAGGTCTTTAACAACATCCATTTTATTGAGTAACAGACAGACGACGATGAAGCGGGCATAATAACGCAATTTCTTCACAACCAGCTCAGGTCTAAGGGACAATAACTGCAGTTATCTAAAAAAGCTTTCATCACTAGCATTTAACAATAGGAAGATGTGATTTCATGCATCTGGTAACACGCAGCTAGTATCTGATTTTAAGACTGCATGCACTTGAAATGACCCTGTCAGCACTGGCTCACTTTGTAGGTTTAATGCCTACCTGTAATAAAAGGCAATATACTTACATTTCTGGCAGCCTGTGTGGATATGCCATATGGGTCAAATATCTGTTGCCCTGTAGCACACTGTGCTAGCTTGTATGTCCTGTAGTAACACATGAGCCAGCAGGAAAAAACACTACCTGTGAAGTGGGAAACAGGTAGGGTTGTCCCGATACCGATACTAGTATCGGTATCGATACCGAGCATTTGCCTGAGTACTTGTACTCGGGCAAATGCTCCCGATGCTGCACCCGATACTTGTACAGTCAGCGGTGATCGTGTGTGGGGGAGTTACAAGCACCGATCAACGCTGTATAGATTTAAGTTGTTTCTCCGATTCTCTCTCTCCCCCCCCCGCGGCTTTCAGCTGCTTTAAAATCAGCGGTGATCAGTGCTTGCAACTCCCCCACACACGATCACTGCGGATTTTCCACGTATCCTCCTCCAGCCCCCCTCCGTTTTGCTGATGTCTCCCTCCCTCCATGTCCCCCTCCATGCTGCGGTATCCCTCCGTGTCTCCCTTCAAGCTGCCGTTACCCTCTGTGTCCCCCCTCCATGCTGCCGTTCCCCTCTGTATCCCCCTCCATGTCCCGCTCCATGCTGCCTTTCCCCTCTGTGTCCCCCTCCATGCTGCTGCCCCCCTCCATTCTCCTCCTCTACCCCCTCAATCTGGCAGGATGGAGAGCGGAGGCAGGAGCCGGTAAAACTGACTCTGTACATTCACATAACTGAAACATTGTAAAATTTGTGTACAATGTTTCAGTTTATGAATGGAGAGAGAAGCCGCTGTCTTCTCTCCATTAATTTGGGGAATCTGTGTCCTTAGTCCCTTTCTCTGTCTCAAAGGGGAGATGTCAGAGGTCTGTTAAGACCCCTGATATCTCACCAAAGCCCCCCAACAGGGCTGATTAAAAAAAATATATATATAATTGTAAAAAATAAAAAATAAAAGAAAAAACACACTGCACACTGTCCACCCCCCCCCCCTTAAAAAAATAAAGCATTATAAAAGAATAAATAAAAAATAAATTGTAAAAAATAAAACTACTGACACATACGCCACTGTCACATGAGATTAAAAAAAAAGTATCGGTATTCGGTATCAGCGAGTACTTGGAAAAAAGTATCGGTACTTGTACTCGGTCTTAAAAAAGTGGTATCGGGACAACCCTAGAAACAGGTATTTAACCCCTCCAGTCAGCCAAATACTTGCAGCGGCCAGGGAGAAGTGAAGAGACAGCATACCAACAAATGGTCTGCTGGAAAGAAAACAATAGTGCCTCCTCCTTTATACATATGAGGCAAATAGGGTAACCCTGTGCTGACAGGATCTCTTTAAAGAAAGCCAATGGAAGGAACCAATGGAAAAATGTTTAGATTTTCCATTGCTTACCTCTCCTTCTGGAAATGCTAGTGGTTTTATAGGCCCACTGATGTTTTGGCCTTAGTATTTTGAGTCACTTACCTAGAATAAGAATGGAGATGAGCAATGCTAACATTCCTCTAAATGCCCTATGCTGCAAGCTTGCTCTGGGTCAGTGATTCTTTAGTATAACTAGCATTTTCAGAAGATGACCACAAGTGGCAGCTTAAAATTCCTTTCATGGTAGATCTACTTTAAAGGGGTAAACTTACCCAAAACTGATATTTTTTGCGTAGGTAGAGCATGTGGACTAAATTCACAATTATTTACCTGGGTATTCCATCGGCAAGATTTTCCCACCACAGCTTCAGCTGCTCTTGCAAGAGGAGAAAGCCTATTTTTTTGCAAAATATGCATCCAGCATAAAACAAACATTTAAGATCTGATTGTCTGAGAGGGACAGCCCTATAACTGACCACAGAACGTGGCTAGACTTGTAAACCCACTTAAATTAAAAAAATATATTCAAAGCTCACGGGGGTTTAAACATAACAGATGCTACCCTGAAGTGAAATATCAATTTTGGCTGGGTTGACCCTTTAACACATGGAGGAATCTTTAATAGGATAATCCATTATCATCATAATGAGTATTTGCTATAAGGGCTCATTTACACTTGCTTCGGCTTCAACACACATTAAAGCAGCTACAACGTCAACATGCTTTTTTGATGCTTCTGTGATGCTTTAATGAATTTTGGCAGATGCACTGTGTGTGTGTGTGTTGATATCTCATATCTGCAATACTTCCAAAACAAAGTGAAGCTAAAGCTTAATAAAAGCCTCTTAAGCTTTAGGTGCTGTAAATGAGCTTTGTCAGACTTCTATGAAGGCTTTGAAGCACCATGAAAGCGACCTGGGGTATAGTTTTTGAAGCAACACGAAGCAAAGCAAACAACTTCTAAACAGGGCCGTAAGCTAACCATTTTTTTTAGTGACAAGGGCTTTGATTGCCATTCAGAGTGCTTTAAAAAAGCATGTCGAATGCCACATTTTGAAGCAAGTGTGAACAAGCCCTAAGATTTCAGGACACAACTTACATGACCTGTATTTGTAACCTCTTAGATATTCATACACAAGCAAAAACAAAAAGAGATGTTTAAAGCCTAAGTTAAGGTAGAAAAAAAAAAGAAAAACCAACACACGGTACATTTAGTTGAAATATTCCTCCTTCGATTTACCCCCTACAACAGAAGATTGTGGGGAGTTGAAGTGATTGTAATGCTAATTTTTTTAAATTAAAATAACAACCATTTTATACTTACCTGCTCTGTGCAATGGTATTGTAAAGAGTGGGCCCAAAGCCCCTCTTATGGGGTTGCCCTGCTGACAATCTTGGTCCCTCCTCTTCTCTGGGTGCCCCCATAGCAAGCTGCTTTCTATGCAGGTGCACTCCCGAGCCAGGCTGTGTGCATCCACAGACACACACACACACAGCATGGCCTGGCCCCTCCCCCTGCCCCACCTCACAGGATTCGACTCGCAACAGCAAGAGCCAAAAGCTCCTGCTGCTTTAAGTAAAGCCTGGTCAAAGGGTAGTGGGCAGAGATCGGCATACCTTCAAACAATGTTTTATAGCACCGACATGCCTAAATTTGGCAAATTTTCTCAGAACGGGATATGGGACTTAAAAGGTGCGAATATATCAGTGGATACAACAAAGTCTTTATATAAAAGTAGAAAATGTATTGATCACATCAAATAAAAAACGTATGTATACCTGTAACGGTTAGTGAAGTGTGTATATCTACTACCTAACATGTAACAGAAAAGGGTTGTATATAGTTGACAAGAACATCCATTTGTGTTCAACAGTTTCGCCTGTAAGGCTTCATCAGGACTGGACGTTGAAGAATATTTTGAAATAGAAAATTCCCACTTTAGATGTAAAAGAGAAAAACATACATTAGCATTGATTTTATAACATGTCAATATAAAGAGAAATAGGTCTTGGCTAGGCATGCATAAAAGGTTCTCCAAACAAGAAGTGAAAAAAAAGATAAAGGGGGGGGGGAAGAGAAAAAGAGGGAGGGGAAAAAAGACAAAAGGGAAAAGAAAGGAGTCAATGGAATAATCCACTGTTCCTAAAACACTCCATACCTCAAGATGATATAGAGGACACTAAAATAGAGTCAGCACCCTCCGTGTGCGCATGCGCAGATGTCACTCCACTCCGCTCAGGGAATGTCAAAGGCTCCCGTTGATGGGAGAATGATGTATAGACGTTTTGATCAGAAATTCATAAAATGCCTGAAACATATGTTAAATTTCTTATTTACAAGAAAGAATTTTCTTTATATGTAAAGTAGAACATATGGAGAGGTAGCGCAAATCCATGGGCATCCTGCCCTATGGAAACAAGTGCACTCACCTTCCTCAATTCATACAAAAGAAACCAGAAGAGGGAGCTCCATGGGAACCGGGATTGGAGAGGTAACTAATCTTCATGCACATGCTCTAACCTGCTGTGCCTATAAGTGTATAACATAGGAAAAAACCCTTAAGACAAACAGTATGGATTAGACATAATAACACGATAAGATTGTAGGCATGACCTCACCCAAGGGTATGTTCTGTTAAGGATCATAAAACTAAACCCTCCTGGGGCTAACAAAGGCTTCCTGCCTCAGAGCGGGGCTTTGGTTGGCGGAGTCCAAACGCCCACAACAGTGGACAACAAAGAATAAAGATTCCTCCTAAGAATGAACAAACACCCAAATGGGTGAATGAATAAGTATACTTCTTAATAGTATACAGTCTAAGGTGAATGCTAAAGACAATAAATACCGTATTTTTCGCACCATAAGACGCACCTGACCATAAGACGCACCTAGGTTTTAGAGGAGGAAAACAAGAAAAAAAATATTCTGAACCAAATGGTGTACCAAAATATTTTCCAGTGCCCATGAAATGCAGCCTGACCATTGCCATAGTAAACGCAGAGTGACCATTGCCATAGTAAACGCAGAGTGACCATGCCATCAGTGGTGTATTTAGGTTTTGTGCTGCCCTAGGCCTGACTAAACTTGCGCACCCCCTAATTTAAAAATATGACCCATCCCTTCCGTTTAAAGACCCGCCCTGTCATCTTCATGGGAAGAGGACAGAGGGGACGCTGTGGGAAGAGGACAGAGGGTTGCCGTGGGTGAAGGACAGAGGGACACCCTGGGAAGAGGACAGAGGGGACGCCGTGGGAAGAGGACGGAGAGGGACGTTGTGGTGGTCAATAAGGCCTAGAGAATAGCAGGCTAGGCACTTCCTAATGGCTCAGTCCCTGGGAAAAGTAATGGATAATGGCCAACAGGCCCTCTTACCAGACCCAGCGAAATCGCAACAGTGATCCCTCTTGCTGGACGTTCGCTCACTCTGGGTTGCCCGGGGTGACTCTAGTCAGTAGTGTAGCATGTCTGTATCCTGGCAGTGGCTCGGTCTTTCTCCCTCTCTGGCGGTGCGGGGTACAGCGTGGCTCCCTGGCGGTGCGGGAACAGAGTGGCTCCCTCTCTGGCGGTGCGGGGTACAGCGTGGCTCCCTGGCGGTGAGGGGTACAGCGTGGCTCCCTGGCGGTGCGGGGTACAGCGTGGCTCCCTGGCGGTGCGGGGTACAGCGTGGCTCTCCGGCGGCGCGGGGCACAGCGTGGCTCTCTGGCGGTGCGGGGTACAGCGTGGCTCTCTGGCGGTGCGGGCAGGGTACAGCGTGGCTCTCTGGCGGTGCGTGCAGGGTACAGCGTGGCTCTCTGGCGGTGCGTGCAGGGTACAGCGTGGCTCTCTGGCGGTGCGTGCAGGGTACAGCGTGGCTCTCTGGCGGTGCGTGCAGGGTACAGCGTGGCTCTCCGGCGGTGCGTGCAGGGTACAGCGTGGCTCTCCGGCGGTGCGGGGCACAGCGTGGCTCCCTGGCGGTGCGTGCAGGGTACAGCGTGGCTCTCTGGCGGTGCGTGCAGGGTACAGCGTGGCTCTCTGGCGGTGCGTGCAGGGTACAGCGTGGCTCTCTGGCGGTGCGTGCAGGGTACAGCGTGGCTCTCTGGCGGTGCGTGCAGGGTACAGCGTGGCTCTCTGGCGGTGCGTGCAGGGTACAGCGTGGCTCTCTGGCGGTGCGTGCAGGGTACAGCGTGGCTCTCTGGCGGTGCGTGCAGGGTACAGCGTGGCTCTCTGGCGGTGCGTGCAGGGTACAGCGTGGCTCTCTGGTGGTGCGTGCAGGGTACAGCGTGGCTCTCTGGTGGTGCGTGCAGGGTACAGCGTGGCTCTCTGGTGGTGCGTGCAGGGTACAGCGTGGCTCTCTGGTGGTGCGTGCAGGGTACAGCGTGGCTCTCTGGTGGTGCGTGCAGGGTACAGCGTGGCTCTCTGGTGGTGCGTGCAGGGTACAGCGTGGCTCTCTGGCGGTGCGGGGTACAGCGTGGCTCTCTGGCGGTGCGGGGTACAGCGTGGCTCTCCGGCGGCGCGGGGCACAGCGTGGCTCTCCGGCGGCGCGGGGTACAGCGTGGCTCTCCGGCGGCGCGGGGTACAGCGTGGCTCTCTGGCGGCGCGGGGTACAGCGTGGCTCTCTGGCGGCGCGTGCAGGGTACAGCGTGGCTCTCTGGTGGTGCGTGCAGGGTACAGCGTGGCTCTCTGGTGGTGCGTGCAGGGTACAGCGTGGCTCTCTGGTGGTGCGTGCAGGGTACAGCGTGGCTCTCTGGTGGTGCGTGCAGGGTACAGCGTGGCTCTCTGGTGGTGCGTGCGGGGTACAGCGTGGCTCTCTGGCGGTGCGGGGTACAGCGTGGCTCTCTGGCGGTGCGGGGTACAGCGTGGCTCTCTGGCGGTGCGGGGTACAGCGTGGCTCTCTGGCGGTGCGGGGTACAGCGTGGCTCTCTGGCGGTGCGGGGTACAGCGTGGCTCTCTGGCGGTGTCCCCCAGCAGAGTATTTTCTTTTGCTCCTCTTCTAACACCCCCTCCCTCCCCTCCAGCAGAGTGCTTGCATGCTGGGGGAACTGGTGCCAGAACTCTGCCGTGACTTAATTTCCCATGATGCCCCCAGTGTCTTCTGATTGGCCCTCTGCTGTGGCCAATCATGGGGAGGGAAACAACGAGCAGGAAGCTGGGTGGCAGCGCAGAGAATCCAATTAGATCCGCTCTCTTACTTTTCTCCCTTCGACTTACAGAAAGGGAAGGGGGGCGGCGGGGGATGTACAGACAGCCCGCAGCTCTCCTCTCCCTGTCACAGCGCCGCTGCTCTATTTGCCAGAGAACTCGGCAGCGGCGCTGTGACAGGGAGAGGAGAGCTGCGGGCTGTCTGTATCCCCCGCCGCCCCCCTTCCCTTTCTGTAAGCCGAAGGGAGAAAAGTAAGAGAGAGCGGATCTATTTGAATAAGCAGCGGTGGCGGGGGGCGAGGCCAGTGGCAGCGGGGGGGGCGGAGCCAGTGGCGGCGGTCGGGGGATTCCAGCGGCTATGGGGAGTGATGCGAGCGGATGGCAGGGGCTGTGCCAGCAACGGCGGGGGGCGGGGCTTGTCGTGTATTCGCACTATAAGACGCAGGGACATTTTCCCCCATATTTCTGGGGGGAAAAAGTGCGTCTTATAGTCCGAAAAATACGGTACCTGTAATGCAGATCCCGGTCCGGCGTGGGCTCCCTGTGTAATCCCATCATGGCATACACCAAGTGGGATTTAAATACTTCCCCCAAAAGAGCGCCAAAATGTGGCGTGCGACGTCGCCTCCCGCTTGCGCTCCACGGATGCAAAAAAGGGGAGGGGCCTGAGACACGGACTAGGACATGCACTTGCTTCCATAGGGAAGGATGCCCATGGATTTGCGCTACCTCTCCATATGTTCTACTTTACATATAAAGAAAATTATTTCTTGTAAATAAGTAATTTAACATATGTTTCAGGCATTTTATGAATTTCTGATCAAAACGTCTATACATCATTCTCCCATCAACGGGAGCCTTTGACATTCCCTGAGCGGAGTGGAGTGACATCTGCGCGTGCGCACACGGAGTGTGCCGACTCCATTTTAGTGTCCTCTATATCATCTTGAGGTATGGAGTGTTTTAGGAACAGTGGATTATTCCATTGACTCCTTTCTTTTCCCTTTTGTCTTTTTTCCCCTCCCTCTTTTTCTTTTCTTTCCCCCCCTTTTCCCCTTTTTTCCCCACTTCTTGTTTGGAGAACCTTTATGCATGCCTTGCCAAGACCTATTTCTCTTTATATTGACATGTTATAAAATCAATGCTAATGTAAGTTTTTCTCTTGCATCTAAAGTGGGAATTTTCTATTTCAATAGTTCATTAAAATATTCTTCAAACGTCCAGTCCTGATGAAGCCTTACAAGCGAAACTGTTGAACACAAATGGACGTTATTGTCAACTATATACAACCCTTTTCTGTTACATGTTAGGTAGTAGATGTATACCTGTAACGGTTAGTGAAGTGTGCATTAGTTTTTTATTTGATGTGATCAATAAATGTTCTACTTTTTTATAAAGACTTTGTTGTATCCACTGATATATTAGCACCTTTAACCACTTCCATACCGGGTCAGTGTAAAATGACGCCGGCAGGAACCCGCTCTCCCTCCGGGTGGACGTCATATGACGTCCTGAGTTTGAGGGGGGATATCTGAATGACATCATTCAGATATCCTTGTCTTCAGCCGGCGATTCTGCGCACCATAAGAATGATCATAGTGGCGGCTTGATCGTTCTTATAGGTGGCGGGAGGGGACACCCCCCCTCCCGCCGCCATCCGGTGCTTCTCCGGGCTCTCCCATGCCATCGGGGGCCTGGAGAAAGAATCGTCCGGTGCCGGTGGTCACATGACGAGGAGCATAGAGATGACTGGTGACCAGATGGTCACCAGTCATCTCTATGACCGTCGGAGGCCCGGGCGCGATGTGATGACGTCACGCCCGGGTCCTCAGAAGTAAACAAAGCCCCCATTGCGGCTAGTAAGCATGAGATCAGTAAAAAAAAAAATCACGATCTCATGCTTTCCAGCCTGGCGGAGAGATGTGGGGTCTTTTGGAGATTTTTAAGTACCGAAGTTTGGCGCCATTCCATGAGTGTGCACAATTTTAAAGCATGACATGTTAGGTATCTATTTACTCGGCGTAATATAAGCTTTCATATTTTACAAAAAAATTGGGCTAACTTTACTCTTTTGTTATTTTTTAATTCATGAAACCATTTTTTTTCCCAAAAAAAGGCGTTTGAAAAATTATTGTGCAAATACCGTGCAAGATAAAAAATTGCAATGACCGTCATTTTATTCCCTAGGGTGTCTGCTAAAAAAAAACATTGAGAGAGAGAGAGAGAGAGAGAGAGAGAGAAACCTTCTGCCTTTAGAACCACTTTAAAAAAAATCTGAGCGACCTAATTGATGAGTGCCAACTATGCCCACACTTTCAGCCTCCCTCCTGCATTTATAGAAGCTGTACTATATCTTCTATGAATAAAAAAATGATCTAGGAATGGAGGAGGAATTTCTTTTATTAATTCGCTCATCTTTCACTGCTTTTGATTGATACGAGCTATATTACAGCTTCTATGAATGGAGGAGGGGGTCAAAAAGTGCATATCGACAGGTCCCTTGGGTCTATTAACCCCTTTAGCACTTGTGGCAAGGGTAGGTGGGAATCGGAGGAGTAAGATTTCAAAGAAAGCATAAGCTGACAGCACAAGAGACACATTGCATTGATTGTAAGTAATGTTCCTTGTCTTGATTTTTTTTTTATTTGACTAAACTTAGGCTTTAATTATTACAGCTATATGCATATGCAAACATCAGATCAGAGCACAACATGTTTATGAATAAATTAAACTAGTAAGAAAAGGTTAGCTGATCCTTTCTTAAAGGTGCATTGCTCAGGACCAAAGAATGAAGTCATGTTTATTGCGACATATACAGCCAACATAGAAAAATCTTGGAGTTACTGTACAACTTATTGTCATTTAATGAATAAAAACTTCACCTTCTGCAAGAGAACTTTATGATGTAGGCAGTTATAAATAATTGGGTAATCAAGAGTGACAGAAAGGAGAAGGGAAATAAATAACAGTGCAGTGAGAGCCAATCTCATACAAAATGTGAACTTCAATCTATATAACAATATATGTTCATAGGAAAAATGTGTCCAATTTTCCTCTAGCCAGCAGGACTATATCACTCTGGCTGAGCTATCCCTATTCTCATTCAGCTGATGGTTTGCAGTAGCTCAGAGACCCATTTACAAATAAGCTGAGCTGCTAGTTTAAAGCATCTATATGAATGAAAAATCATATCAACGTCCACATTTTATTTTGGTTATTTCTAGCCTATTCCTATTAATCCGATTTGAGTTTTGCAACTTTCGTTGTGAAGATCCCCACACATTTACTTCCTTGAATTTGGTGACAGGTATTTACTATGACTTGTAAATAGGCACTGCAGTGTCAAAGAATTCAGACAGCCTGCCTTTTGAACTGCAGGGGTGCTGAGAAGAGGAGTTTCAAGAGTCAGGCAATATCAGGTTCTTAAAAATTAAAAGTAAACAGTGGAAAAGAAGCAGCAAAGCATGCAGGGAGTTGTGGAAAGAGACGACCAGCAGACAGGCAGAACATGAAAGATTTTTCAAGTAAGCTTATATTAGACCGTAAAAACTATATTGTTTTCCTATTACAATGCTGACGTTATAAAATGAAAATGTATGCTGTGACCAGAGAACTTCTTTAAAGGGGTTGTAAAGGTTAGTTTTTTTATTTTCCAAATAGGTTCCTTTAAGCTAGTGCATTGTTGGTTCACTTACCTTTTCCTTCTATTTCCCTTCTAAATGTTTTTTTTCTTTGTCTGAATTTCTCACTTCCTGTTTCTCCTCACTAAACTTCACACCAACATCCAAGTGGTGTGGAGTCAGCCAGAACAGCTTACTGAACAGCTTACTGAGGAGGAACAGCAAGTGAGAAATTCACACAAAGAAAACAAAGAAAAAAAATATTTAGAAGGGAAATCTAAGGAAAAGGTAAGTGAACCAACAATGCACTAGCTTAAAGGAACCTATTTAGAAAATAAAAAATGAACCTTTACAACCCCTTTAATTCTTTACACAATATTCATCCTCCACCAGACCTGTAATGGAGGAATTATTTTCACATCCACAAAGCCTCTACGGTAATTTATCTAGACTACGTTTGATCTTGCAGATTGTTGATTGCAATGACTGTCCATGAAAATCTAATTCAAATACACAATATTTTAAACTAACAATGGTCTACAAAGAGAAAGCCTCGAAAATCAAAGTACTGTATATACTCGAGTATAAGCCGACCCGAGTATAAGCCGAGGTACCTACTTTTACCACAAAAAACTGGGAAAACGTATTGACGCGAGTATAAGCCTTGGGGGGGAAATGTGCCCATTGCCACCTCACTGTGCCCATTGCCACCTCACTGTGCCCGAGTCAGTCAGTGTACCTGAAAATCTTCTTATTCCGCAGCCGGCGTCCATTGTTTAAATCTCGCGGCTTTCTTCTGGTCCCTTCCGTGATAGGCGTTTCCAGCAAACACTGTGTTGAGTGTTGCGCCTATCACGGAGATCCTCTCTTTCTCGGACTCCGTTTCCCAGCAGGCACTGTGTTCAGTGTTCCGCCAATCACGGACGTTGGACAAAAGAACGTCCATGATAGGCACAACACTCAACACAGTGTTTGCTGGAAACGCCTATCGCGGGAGGGACCAAAAGAAAGCCGCGAGATTTAAACAATGGACGCCGGCCGCGGAATAAGATTTTCAGGTACTGACTCTAGTATAAGCCGAGGGGTATACTTTCAGCCCTAAAAAAAGGGCTGAAAAACTCGGCTTATACTCGCGTATACACGGTAGCTACATTTTACCAGAATTGGGTCACTAATAAAGGAACATCAAAGTGGTTGTAAAGCTTCACTTTAAAAAACAAAAAACAAACCTGTTATACTTGCCTCCACTGTGCAGCTCGTTCTGCACAGAGTGGCCCCGATCCACGTCTTCTTGGGTCCCTCGGCGGCTGTCTCGGCTCCTCCCTGCATCAGCTAACCCCCTCTGGGAAGCACTCTCCCAAGGTAGTTAGCTTGCGGGCGCTCTCCCGAGTCCTGTATCCAGCGCCCATAAGCTGCCAACTATAGGACTCGGCCGCGCCCACCGGCCCTCGTGTCATTGGAGTTGAGTGACAGCAGCGCGAGCCAATGGATCATGCAATGCATTTTTATAGCACGGATCGCTGTATAAATGTGAATGGTCCCAAAAAATTTCAAAAGTGTCCGATGTGTCCGCCGCAATAATCGCAGTCACGATAAAAATTCCTGATCGCCGCCATTACTCGTGTAGCGGGTATTTAGCGGGGAGCATCTGGGTTATTTAACCCAGATGTACTAATTGTTAGGGAATCTGAGAACCCCTTTTGTGGTTCTTGGAGGACTCTGGTGGTGCGAGGTTCCCTGTGGTCTGCAGGTGGCGTTGTCGCCCTGGGTCGGAGTTGAACCTGCACCGCAAGACTGTACCTTTTTGTCCTTTCTTGGCGCCGGTACAGCGGGGCGGGGAACCCGCTGTGACGCAAAGGGGGAGGAGATAAAAGGGGCGGACGCCCTGACCTTGGGTTCATAGTTGGAGGGCGCGGCCGCGCCCAGGCACCTTCAGCCTGGGTGCTGGCGTTCCGGACCCAGGTGCCCTTGACCTAGCCGGAGCCAGGGATGGAGTCCATCCCAGGCACCTTAAGCCTGGGGTGGGGTACTACGGCCAAGGCCTGGGACCCAGTAACTTCGACTGGGTTTCCGCGAGGGTGGAGGAGTCCGAGGGGCCCTAAGGTGTTGGGACCCATATCTGAGGCGAGGAGGCCGGGGAGTGTAACCCTTCCGAATAGCCCGGTACAGCATTAATCCGGGGACGGCGGGGCCTCTGGTAACTGCCTTGGAGGGATGTCTTCCCCCTGACAGGGGCTGCAACGTAGCGAAGGTAACTTCAGTTCCTGTTCACTAGAGTCGCTGGAAGAGACTCTGTACCAAAAGTTCATTTAACAGCCACTGTGCTTAGCAACCGTTGGTGAAACCTCAACGGTTTAGTTTCTTTGAGGATTGTGCCTTGACCTACTCCCCACCAATACTGAACTGTTCTATGGGTCTCAAACTGTCTGCTCGCAAAGGACTATTTGTTTGCCGTTATGGAATAAATAAGTGTTGGACCTTTTTCAGTGTGTGGTACTCCAATTACTGGGAGCAAAGGGGGGTTATCAGCAGAACAGACCTGGCTCTGAGCGTATACACAGCCCGAATGTTATCTGATACTGGCCTTCACCTCTACATGCTGTAATCTAGAGGACATGGGCCGTGGCGCACCTCGCTCTCCCCTTCAAGGTACCCCTAGACTGAAGCCAAAGTAACCATTAAAGAAGAAGAGAGAGGGTGAGGCCGCTACACTCGTAAAAATCAATAAATAATAAAAATGCTATAAATCTATCCCCTATTTTGTAGCTGTAACTTTTGCGCAAACCAATCAATATACGCTTGTTGCGATTTTTTTAACCAAAAATATGTAGAAGCCTACATATCGGCCTAAACGGAGGAAAAAAAATTGTTAAAAAAAAAAGATATTTATTATAGCAAAAAGTAAAAAATAGTGTTTTTTTTCAAACTTGTCGCTCTTCTTTTGTTTATAGCACAAAAAATAAAAACCGCAGAGGTGATCAAATACCACCAAAATAAAGCTCTATTTGTGGAGGAAAAAAGGACGCAAATTTCATTTGGGTACAGCATCGCACGGCCGCGCAATTGTCATTCAAAGTGACAGCACTGAAAGCTGAAAAATGGCTTGGGCAGGAAGCCCTGTAGGCAAGTGGTTAAGGCTACTTTCACACCGAGGCATTGGGGGCGTCAGCGGTAAAGCGCCGCTTTTTTAGCAGCGCTTTACTGTCTTTACCTCTAGCGGGCAGCTGAAAGGATTAAAATCGCCAGCAAAGCGCCGCTGCAGAGGCACTTTGCCGGCGGTGCTGCCCATAGATTTCAATGGGCAGGGGCGCTTTAAGAGCGGTGTATACAGTGCTCCTACAGAGCTGCAAAGATGCGGCTTGCAGGACTTTTTTTTACCATCCTGCCAGCGCACTGGCTTTCACATTGGAGTGAGAGGAGAGGCTCTTTACAGGAGCTATTTTTAGCGCTATAGCGCCTGTAAAGCGCCTCAGTGTGAAAGCAGCCTAAGTCCTGAGTATTAATTGGCCTAGCTTCCAAGATACAGCTTCAGGTTAAAATTGCATCAAAATTATTCAAAATTATAAGGGGGATGTGAGATTATGCTCCATAACTTTTCTGCAAAATGTGATTAAGCAATGAGAATGGTGCCACACCAATCATACTGTAAATGTATCTTTTTATTGATGCCAAAAGATAAAGTTTGGGTCCGCTGACATAGACGGCCCCTGATCAGCTGCATCCTGCTCATCGTCTTCATCATCATCTGAGTCTAGAGAGTAGGATTCTGGTGGATCTGGAATTGGCAAGTCCTCACCATGGGGTAAAAGACGCAATGCGGATGGCATGTTTGGATATTCCATGTTCCACTTCTTCATTCTTGAGATTCCTTTTGCATTTGGGGGAATCATGCAAAAATAACAGGCGCTACTATGATTGGTGGGTTCCCTCCACACCATTGGGACTGCAAAAGGCATGGACTTTTTCTTCTTGTTTAGACAATGACGCAGATAAGTTGCATGTGTAATGCAACAATAATGACGGGCCCAACTCTTGTCCTGATCCCCCTATTCGCATCCACAATATAGGTGGTATGCGTTTACCACTGCCTTCATACTGTAGTTTTGAGATGCAAATGTAACCTTGCCACAAATGTAGCAGAAGTTATCTGCGTTGTTTACACAGTTTCGAGGAATCTTGGCTTCTGAGGGAAAATATCACGCAACTGTTTCTTGGAAATGTTAGGCAATGACACAGTCACAAGCCACCAGATGTAACTGTATGATGCGTATATCTGACCAAGCCCTTGCAAAAAAAGAATAAATGACAGTTAGGTAATAATTGTCTCAAAGTGAAGATAAAGTTATACAATTCCATGTGGTACCATTTTCATTGTTCTACCATACACTACTTTGTCGAGAAGTTACGAGGCATCATGATCAGACACCTCCCTCCCTTGTAGGCAAATATACTCGGCTGTGTATAATGCCGCGTGCACGCGATCGTTTTTAATGACGTGAAAAATGTCATTTTTTTAAATGGTCATTAAAAATGATCGTGTGTGGGCTTTCCAGCATTTTTCCAGACGAGAAAAACGCTGAGAATCACGACGAGAAAAATTGGAACATGCTCTAATTTTTCACGTCGTTTTTCTCATCATGAAAAACGCCCGTGTGTGGGCTTTAAGGACGTGAAAAAAAATGTGCATGCTCAGAATCAAGTGAGACGGGAGCGCTCGTTCTGGTAAAACTAGCGTTCGTAATGGAGATAGCACATTTGTCACGCTGTAACGGACTGAAAAGCACGAGGCTGAAAAACGCAAATCGGCTCTCAAACTTTTATAACATGAAGGGTGGCGCCATCCGAATGGAACTTCCCCTTTATAGTGCCGTCGTACGTGTTGTACGTCACCGCGCTTTACTCGAACATTTCTTTCCACGATAGTGTGCAGGCAAGGCAGGCTTGAGAGGAAACACGAAAAATCACGTCGAGAAAAATGCAGTTTTTTTCAATAACATTAAAAACAATCGTGTGTATGCGGCATAAATCTTTATTGTGCAATATCTTTAAAAAAACTTTAGCCAACCAGCACCTTTATCACCCGTTTTCTAATGCATCTAATCAAAATATGTAAGAATTAGCACATTTTATCCCGGAGGTCGATAATTTCCCAAATTAGACCAGTGTAATGAGGAACTTGAAAAAAATTGGTATAAGATAGGTCAAAGGAAGGACTGCCATTGAGTTCAACAACAAACTGAATAGAATTTAATAAAAAATAAAAAAGTATCCAATAAAAGGACACCAATGTATACCCATGCATCAGGCTGCCCAGGTAAATAGAGTTCTATAGCTCACAGTGTCCATTTTCTGGGTACATGTGTTATCTTTGTTCAAGCATAGTGCCCATCCCTCACACTTTATTAATTGGAAAATCTGCCTCTAGCACCTGCATTACAGGAAACATTTATGCTTTTGGAATAGCTCATCATTGTGGGCCCATATAGAAATCACAGAACGATCTGACTATAGCTATAGCAGATCTAGCTGATAAGGATACTGCACTGACACCCGAAGTCACACCCACTGGAGCAGGGAAAAAATTCCCATCAGCAAAAGCAGTGGGATATAGAAACCTTAGTTCAGCTACAGAACCAGGGGTCTGATGATTATAAGATATGTGAAATTAAATGTATTTCTATCTAAAACAAGCAGCGCTGAGAATAAGTGGTGTCTTCCCAGTTTTAGCACAACTGGCACATGGTATTAGTCAGCTCACTAAAGGAGAAATAGTGGCACTCATTGACTGCTATTAAACGGCACCTGGATTTAGTGCATTTGCATGAAGCAGGTTTTGTCCTTCATATCTCCCTTGTGCTATGCATACCTCCCAACTTTTGAAGTTGAGAATGAGGGACATTTGCTGTGGCAAAAAGTGGGTATGCTTAAATTATGCTGACCGGGAGGTTATAATCTGGCATCCCCTGTGTGCCTCTACCACTATCCCCTTTAGTTAAAATGGCAGCACCTGTGGGTGTATACATACTGTATCCACAATGCTTTGCTTCACAGCTGCGGCATGAATTATACCCTCTGTTGAACGTGACCCATTCAAGAGAATGTCACTGCTCTGCAAGTGCCTCACAACTGTACAATGCAATGCACACGGTTGCAGCGTGGTGAAGAGGCAATACAACACTTTGTCACCTGCCAAATTGCTCTCTCAAAAGCAATCCGAATCATTTCTTTCCCATAAAGCAGACGCTGGGCAGGCTAGTTTCGGGCTGGCAGTGCACAGTCAGACTGTGCACCCCAAGCCAGCTTCTGTAAATGATGCTGTTGGTGCAGGCACGCTAATATGTGCGCCAAGACATGCGCTAGGGGTTACTACACATTACGGCTCAGCATTTGGTTGCTAGAGGTTACTGCTCACTGATTGCCACTCATTGATTGGTAGCTAGAAGTTACTACACATTAACACCTACTATTCAGTTGCTAGAGGTTACTACACATTACCACTCACCATTCGGTTGGTAGAGGTTACTACACATTACCACTCACCATTGGGTTGCTAGAGGTTACTGCACACTGATTGCCTGCAAGTTGCCAAGTCATGCCGCTGCTTTATTAATCCCCATCCCTGCTGCTGATAGAATGGGGAGGAAGAAGAATGCACACACAGCCCGCTCTGTCTCTTTCATCTCAGAGTGCTGACCAGAGAGGGGGGGGGGGACATCAGAGAGCCGGCTCTGCCTCACTCCTTGTCACACACTCACAGCCGCTTTGGTCCTGACAGAGGGAGAATTCGATTCTCTAGAACATGCAGCCCACAGCTGTGGCCCTGTCACTGTGTGGCTGCAGGAGAACAAGTGGGGGTGATCGGCTGCACCCACTACAGCGATGCCACTGCCTCCAGGGAACTTGTCTACCATTTGTCACGGCCCCGCTCTTACCTTATTTACAGGAATGACTTGAAGGCAGGAGTCAGGGGGTGGAGCTGGGAGGGAGAGCTGCTCTGCAAGGAGGTACTTTTCTCCACAGTGCGCACCATCTGCTGTCATCGGTTGCCAGAATGCCAGGGAGGGGGATGGCTGCAGTGAGGATAATTCCACTGAGTGGAGCCCATTGTCAGAACTTGTTCCAGTACTGGGTCCTGGGACTCCGGCCCAGATCCGCGGGACCCCGGACTTACCGCAAATCGCGGGAAAATCCCGCAGAATCCGGGACGGTTGGGAGGTCTGTTAAACACAGGAGGGATGTCCTGTCCATGTTTCCAAAAATAGGATTTTTATAACAGCTTACCTGTAAAATCCTTTTCTTGGAGTACATCACGGGACACAGAGCGACATAGTCATTACTAATGGGTTATATAGATACCGTCAGGTGCTGGCACTGGCAACTTCCAAAACCGGAAGTACCCTCCCCTATATAAGCCCCTCCCATCCGGGAGCACCTCAGTTTTGTAGCAAAGCAATAAGTGTCCCTAAAGAGGGGCGGGAGCTCTGTGTCCCGTGATGTACTCCAAGAAAAGGATTTTACAGGTAAGCTGTTATAAAAATCCTATTTTCTTTCTCGTACATCACGGGACACAGAGCGACATAGTCATTACTAATGGGATGTCCTAAAGCAATGCCAAATGAGGGGGGGGGATACACCATATATAAGCTGAGCGCTATCAGACATGAGGATCTTTTGCGGCCTGCAACACACTGCGCCCAAAGGCGACATCCTCCTGACTTCTAACGTCCACCTGGTAGAACCTAGTAAACGTGTGTACCGAAGACCATGTTGCGGCCTTACAGATTTGAGCCAGGGAGGCCTGGTGATGCACTGCCCATGAAGTTCCAACTGCTCTCGTGGAGTGCGCCCTAACTTTGAACGGAGGCGGTCTACTTCTCAAGCCATAGGCTTGTATTATGACCTGTCGAATCCACTTGGCTAAAGTAGATTTTGACGCTGCCTGACCCTTTCTGGGGCCTTCCGGCAGAATAAACAAAGTATCCGTTCTGCGAATCTGAGCAGTGGCTTTTAGATAAGCTTTAACTGCTCTTACTACATCCAAAGAATGCAATAACTTTTCCTCTACCGAAGTAGGTTTGGGGAAAAAAGAAGGAAGAACCACATCTTGGTTCAAATGAAAACTCGATACCACCTTAGGAAGAAAGGCTGGATGAGGACGTAACACTACTTTGTCCTTATGGATAACCAGATATGGCTCCTTACAGGACATAGCTGCTAATTCCGATACTCTTTCAGCCGAACAAATGGCTACTAGAAAAATCAATTTCCTGGTGAGAAGCACCAAGGAAATATGCTGTAGTGGTTCAAATGGTTGTTTCTGTAGAACCGACAAAACCAAGTTTAGATCCCATGGACATATGGGAATATTAACCGGAGGACTAATACGCATCACTCCTTGTATAAAGGCTTTGACTAGTGAATGCGAAGCCAAGGGCCTTTGAAAAAATATTGACAAGGCCGAAATCTGACCCTTGATAGTACTCAAGGCAAGCTTCCTATCTACAGCCCATTGTAGGAAGTCCAGAATCCTACCTATTATGTATTTACGTGGATGCCATTTCCTGGCCTCACACCAGGCGATGTACGCCTTCCAGATTCTATAGTAGATCTGCCTGGATACCGGTTTCCTGGCATTGATCATGGTAGACACCACAGCATTAGAGAGCCCTCTCTTTTTTAGAATGTGGGCTTCAATAGCCAGGCCGTCAAACCTAGGGCTGGTAAGGAAGGGTGGTATATCGGTCCCTGCGAAAGCAGGTCCGGACGATGTGGGAGGGTCCAAGGACTCCCCACAGACATTTTTACAATCTCCGCGTACCATGCTCTTCGGGGCCACGCTGGAGCCACCAGAATCACTGGTTTCTTTTCTACCCTGATTCTGCGGAGTAATCGAGGTAACAATTGTGGCGGTGGGAATGCATATATCAGCTTGAACTGATCCCAAGGGAACACTAGGGCATCCGAGCCGCAAGCTAGGGGATCCCTTGTCCAAGAGACAAACCTGTCCACCTTTGCGTTGAATCTGGATGCTAGCAGATCTACATCCGGTGTTCCCCACCGCTGACATATTGTCCGGAAAACCTCGGGATGAAGGGACCATTCCCCTGGGCATAATTGTTGGCGACTTAGAAAGTCCGCCTTCCAATTCTCCACCCCTGGAATGAATACCGCAGATATGGCTGGGACATATCTTTCTGCCCATCTCAGGATGTAATTTACTTCCCTTTGGGCTGCACGACTCCTGGTGCCCCCCTGACGATTGATATATGCCACTGCTGTGGCATTGTCTGATTGAACTCTGACAGGGGACCCTTGGAGTTTGGATGTCCATGCTACTAGGGCATACCGGGCTGCTCGTATCTCTAAGAGATTGATGGGCAGGGCCTTTTCTGCTTCTGACCACTTGCCCTGGAGAGACCATTGCTCCAGTACTGCTCCCCAGCCTATAAGGCTGGCATCTGTAGTGACCACCTTCCAGGAAATCGGACTGAAGGATTTCCCTCTTTCCAGATTCTGGGGAACCAACCACCAGCGGAGGCTCTTGCGAACGGAAGGGGACAAGGACATTGGTAAGTCCAGAGCCTGAACTTTTTTGTTCCAGGCTGACAGTACGGCCCTTTGCAATTTCCTTGAATGGAATTGACCGTAGGGTACTGCTTCGAATGATGCCACCATTTTTCCCAGCAGCCTCATGCACAGGCGTATGGATGGCTGTCTTTTTGAGCCCACTAAGTGGATCAAATCTCTCAAAGACGACCCCTTTTCTTGAGGCAAGAAAATTTTTCTCTGGTCTGAATCCAGCCTTAGCCCCAAGTATTCCAGACTTTTGACTGGTTTTAGGGCTGACTTGTCTCGGTTGATAATCCAACCGTGATATTCCAGATACTTGATTGTCTCGTGAACAACCACTTCTAGTTTTTCCACTGAGTGGTCTATCAGCAACAAGTCGTCTAGATATGCCATTATCGTTACACCTCGTGTTCTTAGACTGGCCAATAATGGGGCCAAAATTTTTGTGAACACTCTTGGTGCTGTGGCCAGACCGAAGGGTAAGGCTCTGAACTGAAAATGGCGGCCTTCTACCGCAAAGCGTATAAATTTTTGGTGGGCTGGAAAGATGGGAATGTGCAAATAAGCATCCTTGATGTCGATCGAGGCTAACCATTCCTCCCCTTGTAGGGCAGTGGCTACCGATCGGATCGACTCCATCCGGAAAGTCCTGATATGCAGGAATTTGTTTAGCCCTTTTAGATTTAGTATGGGCCTCACGTCCCCGTTTGGCTTCGGAACTGTAAAGAGGTTTGAGTAAAACCCGAACCCCCACTCTTCCAGGGGAACCTCTATAATTACTGCTTGAAGCAATAATTGTTCTAGTGCCAACAGGAGGGATCCTCTCTTCTGGGGATCCCTTGGCACGTTTGACCTTATAAAAGCGGGAAGAAGGGGAGTTTTTTAACTCCAATTTGTATCCCAGATTTACTGCGGAGAGCACCCATCTGTCTCGGATCGTGTCCCGCCAGGTCTCTGTGAACAACTGAAGTCTTCCCCCCACCCGATTGGGTGGGGGCAACCCTTCATGCATTTGACTTTGGGGGAGGTTTTGTACCTCTCCTGCTCCAGGGCTTTTTGTTACCCTGCAACTGTCCCTGATTTCTACCTCCGGGATTTGACCGAGGAGGCCGTCGGAACTGTTTCACAGCCGATGTCCTAGGGACTGGAGAGGCCGGCCTTTTAAAAGAGGGACCTCTAACTCTATTTTTAACCGGCAAAAGTGTACTTTTACCGCTGGAAATTCTCTGGATATACTTGTCCAGGTCTTCCCCGAATAAGCGCTCCCCATGAAATGGGAAGCTGACCAGCAATTTTTTACAGGGAGCTTCAGCAGACCAGTTCTTGAGCCATAGAAGCCTGCGCATATGTACTACAGACAGCGTAAGGCGGGAGGCCTGATGGATTGAATCCTTTATAGCGTCCACCGCAAAGCATAAGGCTCTAGGTAGATCAGCTAGGGCAAGAGCCTGCTGATCCGGCAAGTCCCTTAAGACCTGTTTCAACTGATCCTTCACTGCTTGGCAGACCCCAATAGCTGCCACTGCTGGTTGTGTCACCAATCCTGCTGTAGAAAAAGCAGATTTTAATAAGGACTCCAATTTTTTATCTATTGGGTCCTTGAACATTTGGACATTTTCCACCGGACATGTCAGTGATTTATTCACACAAGAGATGGCTGCGTCCACTGTAGGGACCCTCCATTTTCTGATGAACTTATCCTCCATGGGATAGACCACCGGAAATCTCTTGGGGGGAGTAAATATTTTGTCAGGATGCTCCCAATCCTGGTAAATGAGCCCCTCCAGTAAAGGATGGATCGGAAAGGAACAAACAGTCTGGGGAGCTTTTAGCGACCCCAACGAGGAGACAGAAGTGGAGGATGGCTCCGCAAGTGGCATTTTAAATGCTGATCGGACCATATTAGTCAGGGACTGAACCCATAACCTTTCAGCATGTGATGCTGAGAACGGCTCTTCCACTGTTGATTCCTCTGCAACCGAATCGACCTCATCCTGATCCCCCTCAGGTAGGTCGACCTCTGTATGGGACTGTTGCTCTGTTAACAGGCACTCTGAGGGGGGAGACGGAGATCGTGCGCTTTTCTCCTGTGACAGGGAAGCAGCGATCAATGCTGACAATCTCTCTTCCAGCCCTCCCAGAGCTGAGGAAAAAACCTCCTCTGTTACATACACAGGAGCAGGTGAACTGAGGACAGCCTTAGTACCAGGTACTCCTGAGGGTGCTCTACGGTCACTAACCTCTGATTCTTCAGGGGAGACTGGTGCAGCCAAAGCATGCCCAAGATCCTCAGAGCCCGATGGAGACCCCCTATTCCTCCTGGAATTTCTAGTCCCGGAGTTTTTAGACGGCATATTCCTAAGCCACAAAGCTGAGGTATTCCAGCCGAAATACACCAGTTACTGATAATAGTCTAGCATAAATGCTGCTATAAGAAACAGTTGGTGTCTACTAATGTGCCTTTCTAGGGGATGCCTGTATCAACCGCTTGCTGTATGCCTTTAAATGTTGTCAGCTCTGTCTCTGTACTTCATAGCCAGCTTACTACAATATTGTGGTTTTTTTAAACTGCTGGGACGCCCGCACATGCGCAGAAGCGCTGCGGCGCGCACAGAGCGTCATCCCCCAGGCTCCGCCCCCTTTCCCGGCTCACCTCTATATATAGAGGCGCGTGCACGCGCACGCGCGCGGCCACGTGCGCCTTCGGCGCTAATTTCAAAAAATGGAAACAAGGGACAGGAGCCAGGGCCCCTCTTTGCCGCAGGCCGGGGGATGGACGAGCACTGCAACATGGCAGAGGAAGCAGTTTCCTATAAGAGAACTCACCATCTGCCTGGACTTTGCTCTGCTGAGAAGAAACTAGTCCACATGACAAGAAAACATTCCACAGCGGCCTCTAGTGGACAAACACAGGTACCGCAGTCTAATATATTAAATATATATATAAAAAAAAATTTTTTTTTTTTTTTTTCTTGACCACCATTAAAAATTATTACATTTTTTTTAGTAGTTACAGGCATGCACAGAATTTTGCGGGCATACCATTAGGTAACAGACAGAAAGACAAATTAGGCTTGGGGGTCCCCCAATAGAACCAAGTTCCTGGGGGCCCCCACTTACCTGTTCCCCGCCGCAGGACTTTGTTTGGTCCACAAAAGCCCAAACTTCACCTATCACGGCAGGCATTGTAATCAAACCTTCAGGGACCGGGTTCCCAAGGATTCCACTCCCCTGGACCTGTATAGCACCCTGCACAGAAAACATCTTGGTCGTGGGTATGACCAGAGCTCTGGATCCCAGGGTCCAGCTCTCCTAAGAGAAGCATTACAGGCAAAACCTTGCTCTTCTCTGCAAGGCCCGGGTACCGACCGTTTAGCTATGAAGCTTTTTTGGTCGGATCCGGAATAGCTTACTGAGGCCCAAAAGAACCTGTACGCAAGCTCAGTGAAAAACACATGTTTCTTCTTGGCCAACACCTTAGACACTGGCAAAAAACTGAGGTGCTCCCGGATGGGAGGGGCTTATATAGGGGAGGGTACTTCCGGTTTTGGAAGTTGCCAGTGCCAGCACCTGACGGTATCTATATAACCCATTAGTAATGACTATGTCGCTCTGTGTCCCGTGATGTACGAGAAAGAAAAGCATTCTTCTAAGCCAGATTTCCCTTTCCAAAGACTTCAAATAAATGGCATTCAGATACTTAGTATAGCCACCTATGAGTATACACTCTGGTGGGTCTTGACATGTCCTCAGGCTGGACTCGTCACTGGCGAAAGCAAAATGCAAAAACAGCAAAAAAAAATTGAATGAAGTATCTTGTAGATATAGTTCCTCAGACTACTGAGATTAACAAACCCAATTTACAGTAGAAGTGATGAAAGAGGTAATGAATATACAACAAGCTTTCCAAATTCCTCATCACCCACAAAAATGGCAAAGTTGAAATTATTAATAAAAAAAAACAAATGTGTTAAAAATTTACCACCTGCCAACCGCTAAATATTAACTATACTTGTATGCGTTAAATATACTGCAAGCGGGCAGCAGGTACAGTCATGTACATGACTGGCCTTCTTCTGGGTTTGGGACATGCATGTCCAAGCCCTCTGTCCACCCATCCTGTGATTGAGAGAAAAGAGGGTGTATAGCAGTGTGCCGATGGTCCATCCAGAATTTTCCATGCTGTAAATCGGACACAGCACGGGTTTGGCAATAGATTTTAGCAAATGATTTTGGCTGAAACCTGCTGACTGGCTGTGTCCATCACACACAGAGTTCTGTATTTACAAACACACAGAACTTTGTGTGGCGAAAAACAGTGATATGGCTATTTCTTCTACCTGAAAAGCAGGGAGAAAAAACTGCCAGATTACTAAGTAAAAGCAGCACACATTACACTTATTAGGCACACAGTTAACCCCTTGATTGCCCCTAGATGTTAACCCTCTTCCCAGACAGTGTCATTAGTAAAGTGTCAGTGTACAGTATTATCACTAATCACAGTTATTAGTGTCACTAGCGACATCAGTGTAAGTTAGTGACTCTCTGAGCCAGTGTCTGTTAGCGCCAGATTGCTCACCACACTATCACAGTCCCACTATAGTCACTGATCACCACCATTACAGTACAGCGTCTATATCTGCATAAATTTCAGTATATATACCATAGTTTGTATTCGCTATAAAACTCACACAAACCAATTAATATATACACTTATTGGAAATATTATATATATTTTTTTTTCACCAGAGTACATTTTGGTCTAAAAATTATGAAGAAAGTTTAATTTTTAATAATTTTTATTGGATGTGTTTTTTTTGTTTTTTGTTTTACAGAAAGTAGAAAATATTGTATTTTTTTTCAAAATTTTCCGTCTGTTTTCATTTATATAATGAAAAATGTAATTACATACATTTCATATACAGTGCCTTGAAAAAGTATTCATAACCCTTGACATTTTCCACATTTTGTCACGTTACAACCAAAAACGTAAATGTATTTTATTGGGATTTTTTGTGATAGACCAACACAAAGTGGCACATAATTGTTAAGTGGAAGGAAAATGATAAATGGTTTTCAATTTTTTTATTTTTTTTAAATATCTGAAAAGTGTAGCGTGCATTTGTATTCAGTCCCCTTTACTCCGATATCCCTAATTAATCTAGTGGAACCAATTGCCTTCAAAAGATAGTTTTCTATTTAAGATACATTAATAATTTAGTTTATTCAGCATGAAATGGACTTTAGTTATGTAGCATGATGCTGTATATTCTGCAATATTTACATTATTGGTAAACTCATTCAATGAATCCAAGCTCTGTAAGCCAAGTTAACATGCACTGCATTGATGCATTCACACAATTTCAGAGTAACCATGAGATAAAACAAAGTTAAGGAATATTCTTTATTCCCATTGTTTTGCATATCTATGTACACAACAAACTGTATGATTGTTTGAAGAGAAATGCATATGTACCAGGCTCTAAGTGTGAGGAGGAAGGGCAAGCAGTAAAAATGAAAGTGAAACCTAAGCAGCTTATAATGCTTGTGATCTTTCTGCACAATGAAGTGCTTTATTCCTCCCTTGAGGAGCACAATGGCAGCAGGCCGTAAAAAGAGACCTAGTTTGGGAATATTTTATTAACGTTCCTCTACCTATGGGTAAAACAGGTAATAAAATGTTATTGTTTTAATAAAATAAAATAATTTGAGTAGTTCAACTATGTGTGGTTAACCTATTAACCTTTTAGCGGGCATCCACTCACCTGCTGCCACCACGTCCCTCACCTTGTTGTGTCACTGCCGCATCATCAGCTGTCCCATTAAAGTGAATGGGACTGTTGGTGAGCCAACAGCAAGTCAGAGGAGGAGCTGCTGTGGGACAGAGGACAGTTGCTCTTTAAAAATTATGATTTAAATCAAGTTTTTTCTAGTGATTTAAATCGTGATTTTAATCTACTTGATTTAAATCAAATCCACCCTGTACAGAAGTCACCTAATTAGTATATCGGAGTCCACCTGTGTTTATTTTAATAAAAACAGCTGTTCTATGAAGCCCTCAGAGGTTTATTAGAGAACCTTAGTGAACAAACCACATAATGAGGGCCAAGGAACACACTAGACAGGTCAGGGATAAAGTTGTGGAGAAGTGAAAGCAGGATTAGGTTATAAAAAAATATCCCAAGCTTTCAAAATCTCACAGAGCATGGTTGAATCCATCATCCGAAAATGGAAAGAGTATGACACAACACTGCAAACCTACCAAGACATGGCCATCCACTAAACTGACAGCCCGGGCAAGGCGAGCATTAATCAGAGAAGCAGCCAAGAGGCCCATGGTAACTCTGGAGGAGCTTCAGAGATCCACAGCTCAGGTAGGAGAATCTGTCCACAGGACAACTATTAGTAGTGCTCTCCACAAATCTGGCCTTTATGGAAGACTGGCAAAAAGAAAGCCATTGTTGAAAGAAAGCCATAAGAAGTCCTGTTTGTGAGAAGTCATGTGGGGGACACAGCAAACATGTGGAAGAAGGTGCTCTGATCAGATGAGACCAAAATATCATTTTGCTATTAGGGCTAAAAGTTCAATGTGTGGCGGAAAACTAACGCTGCAAATCACCCTGAACACACCATCGCTGTGAAACATGGTGGTGGAAGCATCATGTTGTGGGGATGCTTTTCTTCAGCAGGAACAGGGAAGCTGGTCAGAGTTGATGGGAAGGTGGATGTAGCCAAATCCAGGACAATCTTAGAAGAAAACCTGTTAAGAGTCTGCAAAAGACTTGAGACTGGGGCGGAGGTTCACCTTCCAGCAGGACAAGGACCCTAAACATACAGCCAGAGATACAATGGAATGGTTTAGATCAAAGCATATTCATGTGTTAGAATGGCCCAGTCAAAGTCCAGACCTAAATCCAATTGAGGATCTGTGGCAAGCCTTGAAAATTGCTGTTCAGATACTCTCCATACAATCTGACAGAGCTTGAGCCATTTTGCAAAGAAGAATGGGCAAAAATGTCACTCTCTAGATCAGTGTTTCTCAACTCCAGTCCTCAAGGCGCCCCAACAAGTCGTGTTTTCAGGCTTTCTAATTTGCACAGGTGATTTGATCAGTTTCACCGCCTTAGTAATTACCACAGCTGTTTTATCTGAGGGAAATCCTGAAAACACGACCTGTTGGGGCGCCTTGAGGACTAGAGTTGAGAAACACTGCTCTAGATGTGCAAAGCTGGTAGAGACATCCCCAAAAAAGACTTGCATCTGTAATTGCAGTGAGAGGTGGTTCTACAAAAGTATTGACTCAGGGGGGCTGAATACAAATGCACGCCACACTTTTCACATATTTATTTGGAGAAAAAAAAATGAAAACCATTTATCATTTTCCTTCCACTTCACAATTATGTGCCACTTTGTGTTGGCCTATGACATAAAATTCCAATAAAATATATTTACAATTTTTTTAGTTGTAACATGACAAAATGTGGAAAATTTCAAGGGGTATAAATACTTTTTCAAGGCACTGTACCTACACTGTTGAAAGACTATGTAATTGCCAGTTAAAAGTAGCACAGTGCTGAATAGCAAAAAATAGTCTGGTCATAAAAGGGGGTATAACATTCAGGTCTAGTGGTTAAAGCAGAAACAGGGACGGGATGGGGGTATGGCCAGAATGTGAACCAGGACAGATAAACGGCTTCAGAGCTCTGGAATTGACCTCCACCCTGCTTTTATCCTGATGGCACCTACACTGATTATTTCTCCACTGAACAACTTCTGCTACATCCGGCGGTCCTCCGGTCTCCATCTGGCTTTGTGCATGTCACCTGGCGAGCCACACTCCTCCCGCACACCGGCTGCAGCGGCCATCTTGGACACAGTCTCCTGCCTACACCAGTGCGTACTCACACCTTCTCAGCCAACACTGACCCGGACAGGCCCACCACTGCCGACATCCGGCATCACTGTAAACATATAATGGCATGCAAGGAGACTCACTGCAAAAATATAATATATGTCTTTACTGACATCAGCCTCATTTGCATGACCAGCTGTCAGAGGCGGAGTAGATGCTCTCCTAAGTGGAGCACACGGTCCGTTCAGACTCTCTCGAATTGCCTGCCCTGCAAAGACAGGTCAAGTCTCTCCAACAAAAAGCTATTGATACTGAAAATGATCTACGCCATAACAACCTCAGAGTGCTGGAGTGACCCGAGTGGGTGGAACACACCAGCCCTGCTTCATTTGTGGAGACCTTCCTTACCATCATCTTAGGCCTATAAAATCTGCCCCCAATGTTCGTGGTAGAGCGGATGCATGGTGTCCCCCCCATTCCTCCAATACCGGGAGCACAGCCGTGACGGTTTCTCCTTCAGTAGCTTAACAATAGAGACTGAGACATGGTCCTCGCAGCTGCCAGAAATAAACCAGATCCCCATTACGAAAACATCAAAATTTCCATCTTTCTGGATTACTCCCCAGAGGTACAGCAACAAAGACGCTCCATTTCGGAAGTCTGAAAACGACTCAGGAACCATTGCCTCAAGTACAGTCTTCTGTTCCCAAGTAAGCTGCAGGTGGTTGATGGAGCTACAGTCGGCTTCTTTGATACTCCGGATGTTGCTACGGCTTGGCTGGATGCCCATTAAACCATTCTGATAGTCCTGCTCACTACCTGCCACCTCCCGACCGCCGGACACCATCTGCAACTGGGACTCTTCATCTCATCTTTCAGCAAGTATTGTTCCCTACTCTACTAAGTTTCTCTTTACATTTACAAACGTCATTTTGGAGCTAGCTTGCCAGTTTAAAGTTTGCTATTACTAATAATTCCCACTCTGTCGTCTGCCACCAGTCTGGTGCTGTTCGGAATTAGACTTCCGGCTCCTCACAGCTTCGTTGGCCTCCACTACGGAGCTTCCTACTTTGGCTGTCCCGTAGAATTTAGTTAGATCACAACTGGACTTTAGTCTCAGTTTAGGGTCAAAGCTTACACTTCTCTGGCCTTGTTTTTGGGGCCTAGAGGTGCACTGACAAGGTAGGACTCTAAAGACTCAGGGATATTTTTTTTTACTTCTGTATGGCTTTCTTTTTCGTACATCACGGGACACAGAGCGACATAGTCATTACTAATGGGTTATATAGATACCGTCAGGTGCTGGCACTGGCAACTTCCAAAACCGGAAGTACCCTCCCCTATATAAGCCCCTCCCATCCGGGAGCACCTCAGTTTTTTGCCAGTGTCTAAGGTGTTGGCCAAGAAGAAACATGTGTTTTTCACTGAGCTTGCGTACAGGTTCTTTTGGGCCTCAGTAAGCTATTCCGGATCCGACCAAAAAAGCTTCATAGCTAAACGGTCGGTACCCGGGCCTTGCAGAGAAGAGCAAGGTTTTGCCTGTAATGCTTCTCTTAGGAGAGCTGGACCCTGGGATCCAGAGCTCTGGTCATACCCACGACCAAGATGTTTTCTGTGCAGGGTGCTATACAGGTCCAGGGGAGTGGAATCCTTGGGAACCCGGTCCCTGAAGGTTTGATTACAATGCCTGCCGTGATAGGTGAAGTTTGGGCTTTTGTGGACCAAACAAAGTCCTGCGGCGGGGAACAGGTAAGTGGGGGCCCCCAGGAACTTGGTTCTATTGGGGGACCCCCAAGCCTAATTTGTCTGTCTGTTACCTAATGGTATTCCCGCAAAATTCTGTGCATGCCTGTAACTACTAAAAAAATGTAATAATTTTTAAAGGTGGTCAAAAAAAAAAAAAAAAAAAAAAAAAAAAATTTTTTTTATATATATTTAATATATTAGACTGCGGTACCTGTGTTTGTCCACTAGAGGCCGCTGTGGAATGTTTTCTTGTCATGTGGACTAGCTTCTTCTCAGCAGAGCAAAGTCCAGGCAGATGGTGAGTTCTCTTATAGGAAACTGCTTCCTCTGCCATGTTGCAGTGTTTGTCCATCCCCCGGCCTGCGGCAAAGAGGGGCCCTGGCTCCTGTCCCTTGTTACCATATTTGAAATTAGCGCCGAAGGCGCACGTGCCCGCGCGCGTGCACGCGCCTCTATATATAGAGGTGAGCCGGGAAAGGGGGCGGAGCCTGGGGGATGACGCTCTGTGCGCGCCGCAGCGCTTCTGCGCATGTGCGGGCGTCCCAGCAGTTTTAAAAAAAACACAATATTGTAGTGAGCTGGCTATGAAGTACAGAGACAGAGCTGGCAACATTTAAAGGCATACAGCAAGCGGTTGATACAGGCATCCCCTAGAAAGGCACATTAGTAGACACCAACTGTGATATAGCAGCAATTGTGCTAGACTATTCTCAGTAAAAGTGGTGTATTACGGCTGGAATACCTCAGCTTTAGGCTTAGGAATATGCCGTCCAGAAGCTCCGGAACTGAATCTTCCAGGAAGCGAAGGGGGTCTCATCGGGCTCTGAGGATCTTGGGCATACTTCTGCTGCACCAGTCTCCCCTGAAGTTCAGAGGTAAGTGACCGTAGAGACCCCGCAGGGGTACTTGGTACTGTGGCTGTCCTCAGTCACCTGCTCCTGTGTATGTAACAGAGGAGGTTTTTTCCTCAGCTCTGGGAGGATTAGAGAGAGATTGTCAACATTTATCGCTGCCTCCCTGTCAGGGAAAGCACGCCCGATCTCCGTCTCCTCCTTCAGAGTGCCTGTTAGCAGAGCAACAGTCCCATACAGGGATCGACCTGCCTGAAGGGGATCAGGATGAGGTTGATTCTGTTAGAGGAATCAACAGTGGGGGAACCTTTTCTCAGCATCTCAAGCTGAAAGATTATGGGTTCAGTCTCTGACTAACATGGTCCGATCAGCATTTAAAAATGCACCTTGCGGAACCATCAACCACTACTGTATCCTCGTTGGGGTCGCTAGAAGCCCCCAGACTGTTTTTTCTTTTCCACTTCACCCTTTACTGAAAGGGCTCATTTACCAGGATTGGGAACGTCCTGAGAAAATATTTATTCCCCCAAGAGATTTCCGGTGGTCTATCCCATGGAGGATAAGTTCATCAAAAAAAAAAAAAAAAAAAAAATGGAAGGTCCCTACAGTGGACGCAGCCATCTCTTGTATGTATAAATCACTGACATGTCCAGTGGATAATGTCCAAATGTTCAAGAACCCAATAAAAGATTGGAGTCCTTATGAAAATCTGCTTGGTGATACAACCAGCAGTAGCAGCTATTGGGGTCTGCTAAGCAGTGAAGGATCAGTTGAAACAGGTCTTGAGGGACTTGACAGATCAGCAGGCTTTGCCCTAGCTGATCTACCTAGAGCCTTAGGCTTTGCGGTTGACGCCATAGAGGATTCAGTCCATCAGGCCTCCCGCCTTACGCTGTCTATAGTACATACGCGTAGGCTCCTATGGCTCAAAAACTGGTCTGCTGAAGCTCCCTGTAAAGAATGGCTGGTTAGCGTCCCATTTCATGGTGAACGCTTATTCAGGGAAAACCTGGACAAATATATCCAGAAAATTTCCAGCGGTAAAAATACGCTCTTGCCGGTTAAAAGCAGAGTTAGAGGTCCCTCTTTAAGAGGCCTGCTTCTCCAGTCCCTGGGGCATCGGCTGTGTAACAGTTCCGACGGCCTCCTCGGTCAAATCCCGGGGGTAAAAAACAGGGACAGTAGCAGGGTAATGAGAAACCCTGGGTCAGGGGAGGTACAAAACCTCCCCCAAAGTTAAATTCATTGAAGCCCCCACTCAGTCGGGTGGGGGGAGGACTCCAGTTGTTCGCAAGAGACCTGGCGGGACACGATCAAGACAGATAGGTGCTCTCCGCAGTAGGTTTGGGATACAGTTTGGAGTTAAAAGACTCTCCTCCTTCCCATTTTTGAGGTCAAACGTGCCAAGGGATCCCCGGAAGAGAGAGTCCCTCCTGTTGGCACTAGAACAACTATTGCTCCAAGGAGTAATTATGGAGGTCCCCTGGAAGAATGAGGGTTCGGGTTTTACTCAAACCTCTTTACAGTCCCGAAGCAAACGCGGACGGGAGGCCCATATTAATTCTAAAAGGGCTATACAAATTCCTGTATATCAGGTCTTTCCGATGGAGTCGATCCGATCGGTGGCCACTGCCCTACAAGGGGAGGGTTGGTTAGCCACGATCGACATCAAAGATGCTTATTTGCACATTCCCATCTTTCCAGTCCACCAAAAATTTCTACGCTTTGCAGTAGAAGGGCGCCATTTTCAGTTCAGAGCCTTACCCTTCGGTTTGGCCACAGCACCACGAGTGTTTACAAAAATTCTGGCCCTTTATTGGCCAATCTAAGAACACAAGGTGTAATGATAATGGCATATCTGGATGACTTGTTGCTGATAGACCACTCAGTGAAAAAACTAGGCGTGGTCGTTCACAAGACGATCAAGTATCTGGAATCTCACGGTTGGATTATCAACCGAGTCAAGTCAGCCCTAAAAACCAGTCAAAAGTCTGGAATACTTGGGGCTAAGGTTGGATTCAGGCCAGAGAAAAATATTCTTGCCTCGAGGAAAGGTGTTGTCTTTGAAAGATTTGATCCACTTAGTGGGTACAAAAAAGACAGCCGTCCATACGCCTGTATATGAGGCTGCTGGGAAAAATGGTGGCATCATTCGAAGCAGTACCCTACGGTCAATTCCATTCAAGGAATTTGCAAGGGGCCATACTGTCAGCCTGGAACAAAAAAATTCAGGCCTAGACTTACAATGTCCTTGTCCCCTTCCGTTCGCAAGAGCCTCCGTTGGTGGTTGGTTTCCCAGAATCTGGAAAAAAGGAAATCCTTCAGTCCGATTTCTTGGAAGGTGGTCACTACAGATGCCAGCCTTATAGGCTGGGGAGCAGTACTGGAGCAATAGTCTCTCCAGGGCAGATGGTCGGATGCAGAAAAGGCCCTGCCCATCAATCTCTTAGAGATACGAGCAGCCCGGTATGCCCTAGTAGCATGGACATCCAAACTCCAAGGTTCCCCTGTCAGAATTCAATCAGACAATGCCACAGCAGTGGCATATATCAATCATCAGGGGGGCACCAGGAGTCGTGCAGCCCAGAGGGAAGTAAATTACATCCTGAAATGGGCAGAAAAAATATGTCCCAGCCATATCTGCGGTATTCATTCCAGGAGTGGAGAATTGGAAGGCGGACTTTCTAAGTCGCCAGCAATTAGGCCCAGAGGAAGGGTCCCTTCACCCCGAGGTTTTCTGGACAATATGTCAGCGGTGGGGAACATCGGATGTAGATCTTCTAGCATCCAGATTCAACGCAAAGGGGGACAGGTTTGTCTCTCGGACAAGGGATCCCCTAGCTTGCGGCTCGGATGCCCTAGTGTTCCCTTGGGATCAGTTCAAGCTGATATATGCATTCACACCGCCACAATGGTTACCTCGATTACTCCGCAGAATCAGGGTAGAAAAGAAACCAGTGATTCTGGTGGCTCCAGCGTGGCCCCGAAGAGCGTGGTACGTGGAGATTGTAAAATGTCAGTGGGGAGTCCTTGGACTTTCCCACATCGTCCGGACCTGCTTTCGCAAGGACCGATATACCACCCTTCCTTACCAGCCCTAGGTTTGACGGCCTGGCTATTGAAGCCCACATTCTAAAAAAGAGAGGGCTCTCTAATTCTGTGGTATCTACCATGATCAATGCCAGGAAGCCGGTATCCAGGCAGATCTACTATAGAATCTGGAAGGCGTACATCGCCTGGTGTGAAGCCAAGAAATGGCATCCACGTAAGTACGTAATAGGTAGGAGTCTGGACTCCCTACAATGGGCTGTAGATAGGAAGCTTGCCTTGAGTACTATCAAGGGTCAGATTTCGGCCTTGTCAATATTTTTTCAAAGGCCCTTGGCTTCGCATTCACTAGTCAAAGCCTTTATACAAGGAGTGATGCGTATTAGTCCTCCGGTTAATATTCCCATATGTCCATGGGATCTAAACTTGGTTCTGTCGGTTCTACAGAAACAACCATTTGAACCATTACAGCATATTTCCTTGGTGCTTCTCACCAGGAAATTGATTTTTCTAGTAGCCATTTGTTCGGCTAAAAGAGTATCGGAATTAGCAGCTATGTCCTGTAAGGAGCCATATCTGGTTATCCATAAGGACAGAGTAGTGTTACGTCCTCATCCAGCCTTTCTTCCTAAGGTGGTATCGAGTTTTCATTTGAACCAAGATGTGGTTCTTCCTTCTTTTTTCCCCAAGCCTACTTCGGTAGAGGAAAAGTTATTGCATTCTTTGGATGTAGTAAGAGCAGTTAAAGCTTATCTAAAAGCCACTGCTCAGATTCGCAGAATGGATACTTTGTTTATTCTGCCGGAAGGCCCCAGAAAGGGTCAGGCAGCGTCAAAATCTACTTTAGCCAAGTGGATTCGACAGGTCATAATACAAGCCTATAGCTTGAGAAGTAGACCGCCTCCGTTCAAAGTTAGGGCGCACTCCACGAGAGCAGTTGGAACTTCATGGGCAGTGCATCACCAGGCCTCCCTGGCTCAAATCTGTAAGGCCGCAACATGGTCTTCGGTACACACGTTTACTAGGTTCTACCAGGTGGACGTTAGAAGTCAGGAGGATGTCGCCTTTGGGCGCAGTGTGTTGCAGGCCGCAAAAGATCCTCATGTCTGATAGCGCTCAGCTTATATATGGTGTATCCCCCCCCTCATTTGGCATTGCTTTAGGACATCCCATTAGTAATGACTATGTCGCTCTGTGTCCCGTGATGTACGAAAAAGAAAATAGGATTTTTATAACAGCTTACCTGTAAAATCCTTTTCTTGGAGTACATCACGGGACACAGAGCTCCCACCCCTCTTTGGGAACACTTATTGCTTTGCTACAAAACTGAGGTGCTCCCGGATGGGAGGGGCTTATATAGGGGAGGGTACTTCCGGTTTTGGAAGTTGCCAGTGCCAGCACCTGACGGTATCTATATAACCCATTAGTAATGACTATGTCGCTCTGTGTCCCGTGATGTACTCCAAGAAAAGGATTTTACAGGTAAGCTGTTATAAAAATCCTATTTTTATAGTCTAATTCTTGTGCTGATCATGCTGCCCTTTAGATAAACTCCCTCCCCCTCGGTCTGTTGACCCAGCAGATGCCAATGATTGAGAAGGACAACACTTACTTCAAAGAACTATCTCAGCATTGAGGCCCTGCAGGCTGACACTGCACATTTGGGTGATAGAGTGGAGACTTTGGAGGCACAGTGGGATGAGACTGCTCCAACCCTGCAGGACCTCTCTGATCACTGCAAACAACAAGATTGCAGGCTTGAGGCCCTGCTAGATCAAATGGATGATTTTGAAAATAGGAGTCGCAGGGTTAACATCCGCATCAGAGGCCTGCCTGAAGCCACTGGCCCCAGAGATATCATCCCCACCCTACAAGGGATCTTTAAGCAAATTCTATGACGACAGGCACCTGAACATTTTGAAATCGACCGGGCCCACAGAGCCTTGCGGCCCCCCCTCTGATGATCCTGATGAACCCAGAGACATTATCTGCAAGCTACACAAATACTCGCTTAAAGACCGCATCATGAATCAAGTTAGGGGAGTCAGATTTGTGGACTTTGACGGGGCCAGGCTGACATTTTTTCCAGATCTCTCCAGACGCACACTGATGCAACGCCGAGCTCTTAAGCCACTGTTGGCGGCTCTACAGGATGCCCAGCTTCCCTATCGGTGGGGTTTCCCGTTTAGCCTCTCCGCAACTAAAGATGGCAGACAGGTCACACTACGGAGCAGGGATGATCTGCCCCGATTCTTGGAATCCCTAGACCTGCCTCAGGTCGACATCCCAGACTGGAGGTCGCCGTCTGACATCTCTCTTCCCGCACGCCCTGAAACGTGGCAGCCCGCCCGCCGGAGACGTCGCCGCGGATCCAGGCGAGGTCCCCCTGGCTCGGCGCCTCCATCTCGCCCCCCGCAGGGAGAAGACTGAACGACTGAACTGCTTTTTGCTGGCTCCTGAGACGTCTTTGTTTTACTTTTTTGACTTCCCCCTAGCTGCCGTATCACCTTTCTGCCCCTGGCCGAGGGGTAGATGAGCACCTTTAACTACTTGCGGGTCCTCATGCGGACTTGCTCTTGGTGCCTTACCACTTCCCCCCAATAGGTCAACTCCTTGGAGTTACGTGTCCCATTTTGGGAATGCCTCTGCTCGCTGGCCTTCACAGTCTCCTCGTCTTGAGGGGGGGGTGGAGGCCCCTGACTGGTGGCAATGTTGCACTTTGTTGCGCCCTTTGGGCTTGTTATATGTGTTTGTGTTTTTGTTTCCTGTATTTTTCCCTCCCCGTTTTTTTTCTAAGTCTTATTTTCTATGACACCTGCTATAACCTTGGTTTGTTTTTTAGGCTCCTGTGTGTAATCCCTGTGCTCCTGGTGTCCTTCGCTGCAGGCCTGTTGTGCTGTGGGTCTCTCTTCCCTCTTGCCGCCGGCCTAGTGGCCGCACCCGTTGAACTCTCATTATGGCTGCTCTGAAAGTCGTGTCATACAACGTTCGTGGCCTGGGCTCCCCGTCGAAACGCAGTAAGTTGTGGCTTGAGATGAAACGCATGGGGGCACACATCCTTTTTTTTGCAGGAAACGCACTTCAGACCTGACTCGGTCCCCCGCCTTCCCAACCATTTATATAGCTCCTGGTATCTTAGCAACTCCCCCCGTCTTAAATCGGGGGGAGTGGCTATAGCGATACATAAAAATTGCCCTTTTGTGATGACGGACCAATTGCTCGACCCGGAGGGTCGGTTTGTGTTTGTCAAAGGCACCATATATACCCGCATGTTCACCTTTGCAGCCGTGTACGCCCCGAATAGCAAACAGCTTACCTTCCTGGACTCGGTCCTGCAGTCCCTGTCCACCTTCCGGGAGGGACAGCTCATCCTGGGGGGGGACTTGAATGTTAGCCCTGACCCACACGTGGATACGTCCTCGGGCCACTCGACTCATTCCTTTGCCTTCCTGAAACACTTTAGAAAGTCCCTGCAAGAGCACCATTTGGTCGACTGCTGGAGACTTCTCCACCCTATGGATAGGGATTATAGCTACTTCTCTGCCACGCATAGAGTATATACCCGCATTGACCTTCTGGTGATGGACCAGTTCTCGCTTGATTCCCTTGCTAACGCCTCTATTGGGTCCATTACTATTTCGGACCATGCACCGGTCTCCATCTCCCTGCATCCTCTGTCATTGGAGGCACGGTCATGGAGCTGGCGTCTAAATGATGGCATCCTAGATGATGCGGTCGCCCAGAAGCGAGTGTCAGATACCATATCCCTGTATTTCTCAGAGAACAAACCGGGGGAAGTTAGCATGGGCTCTGTATGGGAGGGGCATAAGGCGGTGGTTCGGGGGGAGCTGATATCTCAGGGTACGAGACTGAAACGGGCCAGGGAAGGGGAACTGCAGACCCTCTTGACCAAAATACATGCAGCTGAGCTGCTGCATAAACGGAAACTAACCCCTGACTTGGCATCTAAATTACAATCCCTGCGACAGGAGTTGGCTGCACTGTTAGACACCAAAATTAAGGCGCGCGTTCGACATTTGGCACACAAATTCTATGAATTCGGTGATAAATGTGGGAGGTTACTGGCTAGGGCCCTTAAAAGCCGACGTGCCTCAGGACATGTCCACAAGCTTGCCTCCTCGACGGGACTTCCGGTCGTCCACTCCTCAAAAATTGCTAATGTCTTTAGGGACTTCTATGCCCGCTTGTACCATCTCCCTGATACTTTACATGGCGCGACAGAATCCCGACGGGTTGACCGCATTCATCAATACCTCACAGAGGCCAAGTTCCCGCAGCTGGAGGCGTCTGTATGTAAGCAGTTGGACTCACCCATCACTACTGCTGAAATTCAGAAGGTGGTGAAAGACCTACCCAATGGGAAAAGCCCTGGCCCTGATGGTTACACAAATACCTACTACAAAAAATACTCTGGAGGTGCTCTCTGGTCCCATGTGTACCTATTTCACGGCGCTGGCGTCCGGCACGGCGATACCACCTGAAGCACTGATGGCACACGTTGCGGTCCTCCCTAAGGATGGTAGAGATCATACCCTACCGGGCAGCTACAGGCCTATTTCACTTATTAACACAGACGTCAAGATTTTGGCCAAAATCTTGGCTAATAGACTTATGCCGATACTCCCAACGGTCATCCACCCGGACCAGACAGGGTTTATCATGGGCAGGGAAGCCAGGGATAACTCCAACAGAGCACTCCAGCTGATTCATTGGGTGGGGTCGCGGGTGGAGTCTCGCCCCTGTCTCTTGCTTTCCACCGATGCGGAGAAGGCGTTTGACCGGGTGGACTGGACTTATATGCGAACAGTTCTGGCCAGGCTTGGCTTGGGCTCAAGTATGATGGCGTGGATATCCTCCCTCTATAGCTCTCCGACTGCCAGGGTGAAGGTGAATGGGCTATTGTCCGAGCCCTTCCCGATCGGCAATGGGACACGCCAGGGATGCCCGCTGTCCCCTCTCATTTTCGCTCTGACCCTAGAACCACTGCTTAATAAAATTCGCCTTAACAATGATATCAATGGTTTCACAGTCGGTCCGACGGAACACAAACTATCGGCTTACGCAGACGATGTCCTATTCTATGTTTCCGATCCCTTGATATCGCTGCCTAACATCCTGGCGGAGCTGAGGGACTTTGGCCTGCTGTCTAATTTTAAAATTAACTATGATAAGTCAGAAATCCTGTCTTTGAATGTCCCCACGGATTTGCGTACACGGCTGCAAACAGCGTTTCCGTTTACCTGGTGCCCAACCTCCTTAAAATACTTGGGAATATATTTGCCCATGAAATGTTCGATGCTTTATGACTGTAACTTTGCTCCGTTGCTTTCCACTGTCAGAATAGATCTGAAACGTTGGGATAGGGCGGCGTTTTCATGGATGGGCCGAGTCAGTGTACTTAAAATGAATGTGCTACCCCGTATCCTGTTTTTCCTGCAGATGGTGCCGATTACTTTGCCCAAGTCGTTCTTCTCAACCCTCAATAGCCTGTTCATACACTATATTTGGGGTGGGAAATGCCCCAGGTTAGCCCTTCGCACTATCCAGCGCCCTAAGAATAGGGGAGGGTTGGGGGTTCCAGTGATCCGCAGGTACTATGAAGCAATAGCCCTGCAGCGTATTCTGGACTGGCACCACAATGTCCGGTATAAACTATGGGTACCCCTTGATAAGTTTTTAGCGGGCCGCAACCTGTCACACGCCCCATGGGTTCCCAGAGAAGATAGAGGTCTCTCGGGGCTGGTCTCCCCGTTTGCTGCTCACGCCCTGCCGACTTGGGACAGGCTGAATAAATTGGGGCTGCTTGCACCCCCGGTCTCTCCGTTGGCGCCCCTAGGAGGCTTCCCCTGGTTCGCTCCGGGGGAACATCCTTCCTTTTTTCGGACGTGGGCGGCGGATGGTGAGTCCAGATGCGGCAGATTTGTCCAGGACCATGGCCTATTGCCACTGGCCACTCTAAGGGACCAATACGGCCCCTACCCCATGGATGAGTGGCGTTACAGGAAGCTCCAGCATTTTGTCGCCGGGTTGCCCCAGGGGGTTAGGTCCCCCACTTCGGCTTCCCCCTTTGAACGCTTATGCATGTCTGACTCCGCTGTTCCCCATGCCATTTCGGTGCTGTATGATTTGCTGCAGTCCATGCATACTGAAGGGAAACCGGGATTCATTGGTGAGTGGGAGAGAGACCTCCGGCGCACCTTTACTGAACCTCAACTAGAGCACTTATATAGCTTAACACACTCGAGCACAGTGGATACTAAGATGCAGGAGAATAGTTACAAGGTACTGTCCAGGTGGTACAGGGTACCATCCAAACTTGCTAAGATTTACCCATCTCTCTCAGATGATTGTTGGAGAGGCTGTGGCCTCAGAGGCTCGTTCCTTCACATCTGGTGGGAGTGCCCTAAGCTGAGGCCCTTTTGGTTAGATATCCATGCACAGATCAAACTGATCTTGGATCTGGAGCTACCCGATTCCCCGCTGGAATCCTTGCTGCACTTTCCCACCATCCCCCTCGGCCAATATAGCAAATCCATCCTGCCCCTTCTGCTTAATGCGGCTCGGAGGCTGATACCGATTCACTGGAAGACACTTCGGGTGCCTTCCCGTGCGGATTGGGTAAAGTTAGTGAATAATATCATGGCTGCTGAGGAATGGATGGCTAAGTGTAAAGATCGGTACGAGAAATTCTATTCCGTATGGGCCATCTGGATAAACTATGCAAGCCCGCCTGCTTTGTGTGCCCCGGATCCCTCTCCGGCTGCGACCCCGCCCCCGTAAGGGGCGGGGTCGGGGGGGAGACGTGAGGGTTGCAAGGCGGTTTCTGAAAAGAGTGAGGAACTCCCACAAACCTACAGAAGCTTAAAAGCTATGTAATACTTTGGTTGGTGTCACTTTTTCCCCTGGTTGTGTTTTTTTTTTTTTGTGTTTCTTGCCCCCACCCTTCACCCTCCTTTTTAGTTTTTGTTTTTATTTAACTTTTCACTGAGGTTACTGCCCCTAGGCTTTCGGCCTGCTAACTGTGGACCCAGCCTACTCCAAATTTTTGGGAGTGGGATGGCATCCTCGATAGGGATATGCCAGACGGAGTCGGATGGGGTGATCCATGTCTGTTTGAACTCATATCACGCTGCTCATATGTTGATTATTATTCCCCCAGATATGGTTGTTACACCGTATGCTTCCACGATTGGCTTTACCACTAACTGTTTGTCCATGGTGGAGGGCTCCTCCTATAATGCTGTATTTTGCAAATCTTTCTACTTTGTCTATTGTCTCTCTGTTTGTCCTTTGAATATATCTTTTTAAATAAAGATTACATAAAAAAAAGAACTATCTCAGAACGTCTGTGGGCTTAACTCCGAATTTAAGTGTGCACTTTCAATACGTTAAGAACCATGGCTCTCACATTCTACTATTACAGGAAACACACCAGTTGGGCAGCAGCAAAATCCTGGCACTCATAAACCCAGGGTGCAGAATGCACACATACTCCATTTCTTTAGAGGTGTTTCTGTGCTGGTAAGCAAATCTCTTCCTTGTGTGGTAAACGCGATTCATACAGACGCTCTGAGCCAGTTTGTGATAGCGGTTTGTGTTCTGACATGAACTGTTAACTGTGGGACCTTATTCCAGTTGATTGGACATGATTTGGAAAGGCACACACCTGTCTGTCACACCTGTGCCTTTCCAAATCATGTTTAAATCATGTTTAAATCAACTGCATTTACCACAGGTGGACACAGGATGAACCTGAGCTCAATTTTAAGTGTCATGGCAAAGGCTTTGAATACTTCTATACATGAGTTTTTTCATTTTTTATTTTTAATAAATTTGCAAAGATTATAAACAAACTTCTTTCACATTGTCATTATTGGGTATTGTTTGTAGAATCTGGGCACAGGCTGATGATGTGATGGAGATCTGTTGGTGGAAGCACCCCTCCTCCAGGGTTTATTCTTTTGTCCCTGCATCACATTAAAATTGCTTTCTCCATTGATCTGGCAATTGCAAACTCCTCCTTGGTGGACATTCAAGAGGCAAACTACCTGGTCTGTCTGATCACTGCCCGCTAGCACTGACAGTTCATTCAGGTGCTAATCATAATGCATCCTTATAAAGGCTGGGGTCTCACCTCAAAACCGTGGATAGTCCCTGTTATGCAGGACATTTGGTTGACACATGAGGGGTCTGCCTTGCTGGGTTTGGTGAGGGATGCCTTCAAGGCCTAGCTGGGGCCTCTTATCCATTCTGAACAGACTTCCGAGGTTACGGTTTTACAGTGTGAGGTGGATGGCAGGGCTGCCCTATATGCCACCTTGCATACTTCTGAGGATTTTGACTACTTATGTCTGTTTGGACACTGGGTCAAAGACCTGAGTAGCATGAACATATATTAAGAGCCAGTTCCATATACATGACCATTAATGCAGAAAGCCCATGCTGCAATGAAAAAAAGTAGATGCACAGTTAAGTCAGGTTCAGCAACCCTCAGGGCAATCTAAAGGAAAAAGAGTAGTACAATATAGATGAGCATAACACTAGTAAGGCTGCATAAGCCAGTAAGAGACGTCTTGCCTGTACTTACCATGACCAACAAGTCTGTCCAGCATACCCCCCAGGGAGATCTGCATGCTCACCACACCAGGATAGGATGGAGGGAGCTATTTATAGCCCTTCTAACACATCCAAGACCCGGCCACATACCAATGCATGTGGCACGGGTCCTACGCCGAGCGACGGCGCCGCAGAATGAAGTCATTCAATGATGCGAGGGCAGGCACACCCCCATCTGATGCCAATGACAAGAATGGCAACAATAAGGTAAACACAATGCAACAGGAGGGGGGAAGACGACACTCCACCCCACACCCCCCCCCCCCACATAGAGACACACGGACAGCAAGCAGAGGGAAGGAGCACGAACGGATGTGCAGACAGATCCACAGCATGGCCCACCCTCAGCACATAAGTGCACACACGAGCTGCACGGATGCCCAAAACCCCAGCAGTCATTCCCAAAAGACAAAAACAATAGAGCCAGACCCAGAACCAAAACCAAAACCCACCCATTTCAGACAAAAAGGAAAAAGACAAGAAAAATGTATTATTAAATAATGACTCCACATTATAATGCAGTTAAAGTAGTATCTGCGTATAGAATAAAAAAGTGTGCCAGACAAGAAGGCGCATGGGCGAGGCTCCTAAGATGGCCACTTGAGCCGAGAGCTCCGCTCCATCCCTCCACAGCGGTGCCAATAGCGGCAAACACGGTGGCGGTTCTGCCCTCATTTCGACACAGCTGACTACCGGAAGACCAGAGCACATTCCCAGCTTACCTAATCCTATTTTTTAGAGGTTTTCAGGCCGTTATTTGGCTTACTAATGACGGATGTAAAATCCAAGATGGCCGCGGCATCACAGCATTTGATTCCTGATCCGCCATTTCTGACTGAAAAACGACAGAATACCCGCTCTTCCACTGCTAAGTTCTCCTCAGGAACTCAAGAGGTACTTACTCAGGTAATTACCACCACTCCAACTACATCTGGAATCATAACTAACCTCTCTGCCTCAGAATATAGCCATACTGCATTGGGGCATGACACTGCTATTCAGGCCATTTCTTTTACCTCAGACGCCTGTCAGGGAATAGAGGCTTATCAAATGGCGGACTTATTTCAGAAATTCTCTGACTTACTTGACAAAGGTCTGGCACAAACTGCTAATAAAATCACAAGGGATCTGAAAGCAGATATTCAAAGCTTGGGCTCTAGAATTGACTATTGAAAATAAAATCGATGAAGCTGCTGCAGCTACTAATCAAAATATGGAACATAACACTGTTCAGGAACAACTGGATATTGCATTGTCAAAAATCGATGAACTCGAAAATAGGTCCCGCGGATACAATGTCAGAATTAGGGGTATTCCTGAATCTGTAATTGATGTACCCAAAGCGGTCCAGGACTTATTTAGAAATATGCTTCCTAATACCCCACTTGACCGACTGGAACTGGATAGGGCACACAGAGCCCTGGGACCACCTAGGAAGGATGGCAATCCGAGGGACATTATTGTCAAGCCTCATTTCTATGCAGTGAAGGAAGATATTATGAAGCAAGCTAGATCTTCTCCACAAGTGACATACCAGGGTCATTCAATTCAATTTAAAAGATTAAAGATTAAATATTATCGCGCCCAAATAAGTGAACAATATCAAATGATGTGAATTGGCTGCTATGAAAACATTAGCATCCACAAGTGACACAAACCAATGAAAAGCAAAATCACCTGTGGATCCAACTCCATCCACAAAATTAACTGTGAATTATTTAGGTAAGTAATTCGATCTAACACAAATTAGATACCATACAATAAACAATCAATCAATTAAAATAAATGGTGTCATAAAAATTGTAATACTAATGAAACATGAAAAATAAGTGAAAATACATGCATATGTAAAAAAGTGCTGAGAAAAAGTCCTTGTAACTTAGCTCCAAACTACCCCTTAAATACAGAAAAAAGGGGAGTCCAACATGTATACAAATACGTTTCTTTCACACTGACGAACGGGAGGCTCTGAAAGATGTTTCAACGGAGGAAAATGATACCAGAGAAATGTCCCGGACGATCCACAAAAGTGAAAAAAAGAGAATCACATCCACCACGGTGAGTGAAAACTATAAAAGGTGGGTACGTTACCAGAAATGGTGGACCGCCACTATGGCAAGGTCTAGCGAGCCTGCAGATATCACCCTCTGCGGGGTACCAGGGTGAGTCCACCAGATTCCACTGAATTGAAATCACGGTATAGATTCTTGGCATCCGTTTTGCAGATTCATTCGCTGAAGCTGCTGCTAATTGATCTCTCCAGATAGTAAAAAACACAAACCTCCAGGTTTGTAGGTTACATGAAAAAGAGGGAGAGAGACTCGGGTAGTGTTTTACCTCAAGGTAAAATTGAATTCGCAATTCCAGAGGTATACAGATAAAATATCAAAAGGGAGTAAAAAAGTAGTTTAAAATTGCCGGCATAAACGTAGCGTTCGCCCGTGCTAGCGGGGTCACGTGTGAGTGACGTCAGTGCGCTGCACCGCCCTGACTAGTTTTGTTTTAACAAACGTTTTCAAAGGGCACTTTAAACAAAACTAGTCAGGGCGGTGCAGCGCACTGACGTCACTCACACGTGACCCCGCTAGCACGGGCGAACGCTACGTTTATGCCGGCAATTTTAAACTACTTTTTTACTCCCTTTTGATATTTTATCTGTATACCTCTGGAATTGCGAATTCAATTTTACCTTGAGGTAAAACACTACCCGAGTCTCTCTCCCTCTTTTTCATGTAACCTACAAACCTGGAGGTTTGTGTTTTTTACTATCTGGAGAGATCAATTAGCAGCAGCTTCAGCGAATGAATCTGCAAAACGGATGCCAAGAATCTATACCGTGATTTCAATTCAGTGGAATCTGGTGGACTCACCCTGGTACCCCGCAGAGGGTGATATCTGCAGGCTCGCTAGACCTTGCCATAGTGGAGGTCCACCATTTCTGGTAACGTACCCACCTTTTATAGTTTTCACTCACCGTGGTGGATGTGATTCTCTTTTTTTCACTTTTGTGGATCGTCCGGGACATTTCTCTGGTATCATTTTCCTCCGTTGAAACATCTTTCAGAGCCTCCCGTTCGTCAGTGTGAAAGAAACTTATTTGTATACATGTTGGACTCCCCTTTTTTCTGTATTTAAGGGGTAGTTTGGAGCTAAGTTACAAGGACTTTTTCTCAGCACTTTTTTACATATGCATGTATTTTCACTTATTTTTCATGTTTCATTAGTATTACAATTTTTATGACACCATTTATTTTAATTGATTGATTGTTTATTGTATGGTATCTAATTTGTGTTAGATCAAATTACTTACCTAAATAATTCACAGTTAATTTTGTGGATGGAGTTGGATCCACAGGTGATTTTGCTTTTCATTGGTTTGTGTCACTTGTGGATGCTAATGTTTTCATAGCAGCCAATTCACATCATTTGATATTGTTCACTTATTTAGGCGCGATAATATTTAATCTTTTATGCTGTTTTTGTATGGTTTCGCATATTTATTTGTCGCAGCCATTGTTTGATTAGCACATTATTTCACTACCTTTTTCTCACATTAGCGCAGTTAACACCTTTATTACACATTCAATTCAATTGTTTGCTGATCTTTCTCCGTCCACTATACAGCGCAGGAGGTCATTGAAACCTTTATTGTTAGTCCTCACTAAAAGGGATATCAGATACAGATGGGCCTTGCCATTCGCTGTTAGATTTACTATCAACGGGAAATCCTATTCTTTCTCCAACTTTCAAGAAGGTGAAAAGTTGTTCTTACAACTGAAATTAATCTCGCATGAGGCAGAAATGGATACTTCTCCGCCCAGTTCTGGACCATCTAAAAGACCAACGCCGACGAGTCCAAATTCTCTCCAATGGAACAAAGGAAGAGCTAAAAAAAATGAAGGATGCTGGCCCTACTTGATTTGATTGTATTGTCTGTTTTTTTTTTCTTCCCTTCATTCTCGTTTGGACCGAGGGTCCAACTTTTTCCCTTTGGGGAAGTCTGTCGATTGTTCTCCCCCTTCCACATTTTTTGTGCCCCTAGTGACTTAAATTTACAACAACCTGTCCTATCTTATTGTTTTATGTTTTATGTATGTATGTATGTATTGTGACAGCAGGAAGGTAAAGTCACCTGGTTGCATCCAGGGGGGTAGATATATTTCGCCCAGATTCAGGCTTTACGCCGACTTATACAACTAGGTGGAGAGTTGTATAAGGCTAGTGGGCTCATGGATGACTCATACCTCTAGGGAGAGGGCTGGGCGTCGTGCAGGCAGGGAGTTGATGAGGCCAGCTGAAGCCTGTCAGTTCGTTTAAGGCCTCTATAAAAACTACCAGATTCATTAGGTGTTAGCTCATGCCTGGAACCAGACCTGTGTGGACTGTCTAGGGAGAGTGAACCCCTGTGCGGTGAGACAAAGCCTGTGTGGCTATTTGCTTGGACATTTAAAACCAGGGACTTAGGGACTAGGACAGCACTAGGCTGATCCCAGTTGTTAGTTAGGAAACCTGTATGTTTAGTCAGAGGTCAACTTGACCAGGATTTATTTTGGTTATGTTTCTTTTGCTTTGCTGTGTTTTGTCACTGTAAATAGAAAATAAACCGCACCTTTTTGATTTTGAAAACCACAACCTCCGTTTGCTGGGCCTGTTTTGTGTGGGGAGCCCATCCCGGGGGTCACACACACCCGCTGCCGAGCTAACCCCCTCACAGTTGGTGGAGAACCAGTGGCAGTTTTTTTAAGCCAGCATGGAGGAGATACTGAAACAGCTGGCTCTAGCAAATGCCAATCAACAGCAGACAAATGCAGGTTTGCAAAGGAGCCTTGCAGCCCAGCAGCAAGCTCATCAACAAGCCCAGCAGCAATCTGAGGCCCGCTTCATAGACCTGTTACAGAAGCAAGAGCAGAGACTACAACAAATGGAAGCAGTAATGCAGCAACGTCCGCAGACCATTGAGGAAAGCCGTCCCACTAATACCGCGTCCTTTGGGGTGAGTCGTTTATTGACAAAAATGACTGGAGAGGATGATCCAGAGGTATTTTTGACCACATTTGAAAGGACTGCTGAAAGAGAAAAGTGGCCTGAGGAGCAGTGGGCTGGACTGGTGGCTCCTCTGTTAACTGGTGAATCGCAGAAGGCTTACTATGACCTAGAGCCTGACCAAGCAAAAGACTATGTGATGCTAAAAGCTGAAATATTGGCAAGGCTGGGTGTCACCCAGGCTGTCCGGGCTCAGCGTGTGCATAACTGGACTTTCCAGCTTGGAAAACCCCCCAGGTCTCAAATGTATGATCTCATTCACCTGAGCAGAAAGTGGCTACAGCCAGAGACTTTGTCCGCACCAAAGATTGTGGAACGTGTTGTAATGGATCGGTTTTTGAGAGCTCTTCCTACTGCCATCCAAAAGTGGGTAAGCCATGGAGACCCAGAGACGGCCGATGGTCTTGTGGATCGTGTGGAGAAATACTTGGCTACAGAGAACCTGACGGCCTCTTCCAGAGACACTCGGACTTTCCACCCTAAGACCAGACCATTCCCAGGGGTGGATAAGAGGATTCCAAGGGGTGAGGGTGGAGAGAGTGAGAGGGTGGGAGCTCTACCCCAAGTTTGGCGAGAACAGCCTGGGAAATCAGCGGCTCAAGAGGCGGCAAGAAGGATCGTTTGCTACCGCTGCCGGCAAGCGGGACATATTGCAGCCAATTGCCCGGTTGTGGAGGAACCCATGCAGTGTGACTTTCTGACGGGCAGACGTCAGTCGCTGTGTGCGACAGTCGCATGCACTGCCATTCGAGGAACTGAGAAACATTTATGCAAAATGTGTGTTAATGGTAGAAATGTTGTGGTATTGCTGGATTCAGGTAGCCTTGTGACCCTGATAAAGGCTGAGTTAGTTAAAACAGAGGTCTCTGGGAATAGCAAGGTAGCTGTTATTTGTGTGCATGGGGACACCCGAGAGTATCCAGTGACTACAGTGTGTTTCGAGACCCCCAAAGGTACCCTCTCTCATCCAGTGGGGTTAGTATCTCAATTACCGCATGATGCCATTGTGGGAAGGGATTTTCCGAAGTTCTGGGAACTGTGGGATGATCCTGAGCCCCCCACTGGTGCCCCTATGTACCAGGAATGTGATAGCCAGACCTCCCCTGAGAGGGGTGAGGACTCTCCGGAATTTCCCTTATCAGTATTGGCAGGGGAGACTCAAGAAACTGGAGAGGAGCCCACCTCCTCAGACGAAAACCTACCGTCTGTGGAGTTTTCTGATCTGGAGGTTCACAGGGAAAATTTTGCCACAGAACAGTTAAAAGACCCCGCCCTAATAAAGGCACGGGAAAACGTAGTGGAAATAGATGGCGAGTTAGTGAACCCAGATAATACCTGCACTTACCCATACTTCAGCGTAGAGAAGGACCTACTGTATCGGGTGGCAAAAAGGGCAGAAGAAACCGTTGAGCAGCTTATGGTGCCCAAACCTTACAGGAAGTTGGTGTTGGAGTTGGCCCATGGGCACATTCTTGGAGGTCATCTGGGGACAGAGAAAACCCGAGAGAGGGTATTACAGAGATTCTATTGGCCGGGGGTGATGAAGGACGTAGAAAATTATTGTTCCTCCTGCCCTGTGTGTCAGAGGTTGGCCCCGATGCCACATTTCCGTAGCCCGCTGGTCCCTCTACCCATCATTGAGGTCCCGTTTGAGAGGATTGCCATGGATTTGGTAGGTCCTATAATCAAGTCCGCTAGGGGGCACCAGTACATATTAGTTATAATGGACTATGCCACCCGTTATCCAGAAGCGATCCCTCTCCGAAATACCTCGGCCAAAACCATAGCCAAAGAGCTATCTCTTGTTTTTAGCCGGGTGGGTATTTGTAAAGAACTGCTTACGGACCAAGGTACACCCTTTATGTCCCGGGTTATGAAAGAGCTGTGTAAATTGTTCAAAGTGACGCAATTGCGTACGTCTGTGTATCACCCCCAAACCGATGGGCTGGTTGAAAGATTCAACAAAACCCTAAAACAAATGTTGAAGAAAGTGGTGGATAGAGATGGAAAGGATTGGGACTGTTTACTTCCTTATTTGATGTTTGCTATTAGGGAGGTGCCCCAATCCTCTACGGGATTCTCCCCCTTTGAGTTACTGTATGGGAGACACCCAAGAGGGCTGTTGGATATTGCCAAGGAAACTTGGGAAAGTGAGAGTTCTCCCCACAGGAGTGTGATTGAGCATGTCGCCCTGATGCAAGATCGAATTGCACAGGTAATGCCCATCGTGAAGGAACATTTGGCCCAAGCGCAGTTGGCACAGCAGAGAGTGTACAACCGTGGAGCCAAGACCCGTACCTTTTCCCCGGGGGATAGGATATTGGTACTTGTCCCTACGGTTGAAAGTAAATTCCTTGCCAAATGGCAAGGCCCCTACGAGATAATGGAAAAAGTGAGCGAAGTGAATTACAAGGTCAGACAACCAGGAAGGCGAAAGCCCGAACAGATCTATCACGTTAATCTGTTGAAAGCCTGGAGGGATAGAGAGTCCCTAGTCGCAGACACTTGGTCACCAGCTCAAACTGGTTGCGTGATTCCTGAGGTTGGAATAGCAGCCACCTTGTCACAACCCCAACAACATGAGGTTAAGGAGTTTGTGCTTCACAAGGAGGTATTCTCTGAGCTGCCGGGACAAACATCTGGGGTAGAGCATGACATCATTACCCCGCCCGGTGAAAGGGTGAAGTTAAAACCCTATAGGATCCCAGAGGCTCGACGGGAGGCAATACGGGAGGAAGTACAGAAAATGCTGAACTTAGGGGTGATAGAGGAGTCCCAAAGTGATTGGTCTAGTCCCATCGTGTTGGTGCCTAAACCGGATGGGAGCTGGCGATTTTGTAACGATTTTCGTCAGTTGAACAAAGTTACAAAATTTGACACCTACCCCATGCCACGTATAGATGAGTTGATCGACCGGCTGGGAACAGCCCGATACATGACGACTCTTGACCTCACAAAAGGGTATTGGCAAATCCCCCTGGCCAAGTCGGCCAAAGAGAAAACCGCATTTGTAACCCCAGACGGGGCGTTCCAATATAAAAGAATGCCGTTCGGGTTACAGAATGCGCCGGCCACATTCCAGCGGAAAATGGACCAGATGCTGAGGCCCCATCGGAAGTATGCTGCGGCTTACCTGGATGACGTAATTGTCCATAGCACAGATTGGGCCTCACATCTGCCAAAAGTGCAAGCAGTCCTGGACTCTGTTCGGGAAGCGGGGTTTACGGCTAACCCCAAGAAGTGTACCATTGGGCAGGAGGAGGCCAAATATCTTGGGTACACCATTGGGAGGGGAGTAATAAAACCCCAACTCAACAAAGTCGAGGCCATCCAGAGTTGGCCACGTCCCAACAGCAAGAAGCAGGTACGAGCCTTTCTGGGAATCGCTGGGTATTATTGGCGATTCATTCCCCACTTTGCTTCTAAGGCTGTGCCCCTGACGAAGGGGAAAGGGTCGGTCATGATTAAATGGACCCCCGAGGCTGAGGCAGCATTCCAATTCTTGAAACAAGCCTTATGTAGCCAGCCAGTGTTGTACTCACCCGACTTCTCTAAAGACTTTGTCGTACAAAGTGATGCGTCAGATGTGGGGTTAGGAGCAGTATTGTCCCAGGTCTGGAACGGGGAAGAGCACCCAGTCATTTACCTCAGCAGGAAGTTGAAGTCCCATGAGGTAAATTACGCCACCGTTGAAAAGGAGTGTTTAGCGGTGAAGTGGGCTCTAGATTCCCTTTGGTACTACCTGCTAGGTAGGCACTTTGACATGGTTACGGATCACGCTCCGTTAAAGTGGATGGCTCAAAACAAGGAAACAAATAGAAGAGTGAATAGGTGGTTCCTGGCCCTCCAGGAATTCAACTTCACAGTAAAGCATCGCCCTGGCGTTCAAATGGGGAATGTGGATGCTTTGTCTCGAGTACATGAATGCCTGATTGCTGGTGTTCCAACCCCGAGGTTAAAACAAGAGGGGGGGGTATGTGACAGCAGGAAGGTAAAGTCACCTGGTTGCATCCAGGGGGGTAGATATATTTCGCCCAGATTCAGGCTTTACGCCGACTTATACAACTAGGTGGAGAGTTGTATAAGGCTAGTGGGCTCATGGATGACTCATACCTCTAGGGAGAGGGCTGGGCGTCGTGCAGGCAGGGAGTTGATGAGGCCAGCTGAAGCCTGTCAGTTCGTTTAAGGCCTCTATAAAAACTCCCAGATTCATTAGGTGTTAGCTCATGCCTGGAACCAGACCTGTGTGGACTGTCTAGGGAGAGTGAACCCCTGTGCGGTGAGACAAAGCCTGTGTGGCTATTTGCTTGGACATTTAAAACCAGGGACTTAGGGACTAGGACAGCACTAGGCTGATCCCAGTTGTTAGTTAGGAAACCTGTATGTTTACTCAGAGGTCAAGTTGACCAGGATTTATTTTGGTTATGTTTCTTTTGCTTTGCTGTGTTTTGTCACTGTAAATAGAAAATAAACCGCACCTTTTTGATTTTGAAAACCACAACCTCCGTTTGCTGGGCCTGTTTTGTGTGGGGAGCCCATCCCGGGGGTCACACACACCCGCTGCCGAGCTAACCCCCTCACAGTATGTATGTATGTAATGTATATATATATATATATATATATATATATATATATATATATATATATATATATATATATATATATATAAATTCTAAACTTTCATATATAGACTTATATATGGACTTTATGTAAAATAAATGGTATGTGCAGCGCAATAGCTAAGATAAAACAAAATAAAATGTGACAGTCCAATCAAATAAAACAGATATTCAAATGTCCCATTGGATAATAAGACAAATTCCTCATAGAAGAGAGTGAGAAGAAATCTCTGCCGACTGGGATGACGATACAATCCTCCCCCACACATGCAATGTGCTTACCAGAATTGGTGGACCTCTCAATTAAGAGAAGGTCATGCGAGCATGTATCCACCCTGGGATAATGGGATGTGGCTGCTGCAGAAGAATCCTTCCAATGTCAGGAGTGAGGAAAAGCCGGATACTATCTCCAATGAGCAAACAAACTTCCACTGTAGGATGCTGAATGGATCTCCGTAAAGTGCAGGTGCCAAGAGAAAGATGAAGGGGACAATCTAAGTGTACTCCGTATGTACTTTATTTAAAATAGGTTCTCATATAAAATCAGCGCTATCGCGCAATGCATAAAAGGCTGATACTGAACAGCAAGCCGGATCAACTATCCAGCAGAGAGATGGCAGCGGGTGACGTCCGTGCATAAGCTCTTACCCCCGGTACTGGCACCTGCACTTTACGGAGATCCATTCAGCATCCTACAGTGGAAGTCAGTGGAAGTTTGTTTGCTCATTGGAGATAGTATCCGGCTTTTCCTCACTCCTGACATTGGAAGGATTCATCTGCAGCAGCCACATCCCATTATCCCAGGGTGGATACATGCTCGCATGACCTTCTCTTAATTGAGAGGTCCACCAATTCTGGTAAGCACATTGCATGTGTGGGGGAGGATTGTATCGTCATCCCAGTCGGCAGAGATTTCTTCTCACTCTCTTCTATGAGGAATTTGTCTTATTATCCAATGGGACATTTGAATATCTGTTTTATTTGATTGGACTGTCACATTTTATTTTGTTTTATCTTAGCTATTGCGCTGCTCATACCATTTATTTTACAGATTATCTTTGGGCTTGTGATTACCTTTTGTGTTCAGCTGGCATTTTTAGGTTATATTAGAGGTTGTTTGCGCTGATTGTTCCCTTATTCTTTATATATGGACTTGACACTCTTATTATCTCTCTTCAAATAGATGTATGTGTGTATGTATATGTGTGTATGTATGTGTATGCATATGTATATATGTGTGTATATGTATGTATATATGTGTGTATATATGTGTGTATATGTATTGTGAGGGGGTTAGCTCGGCAGCGGGTGTGTGTGATCCCCTGGATGGGCTCCCCACACAAAAACAGGCCCAGCAGACGGAGGTTGTGGTTTTCAAGATCAAAAAGGTGCGGTTTATTTCTCTATTTACAGTGACAAAAAACACAGCAAAGCAAAAAGAAACATAAACAAAATAAACCCTGGTCAGCTTGACCTCTGACTAAACATGCAGGTTTCCTAACTAACAACTGGGATCAGCCTGGTGCTGTCCTAGTCCCTAAGTCCCTGGTTTAGTAAATGTCCAAACAAATAGCCACACAGGCTTTGTCTCACCGCACAGGGGTTCACTCTCCCTAGACAGTCCACACAGGTCTGGTTCCAGGCATGAGCAAACACCTAATGAAGCTGGGAGTTTTTATAGAGGCCTTAAACGAGCTGACAAGCTTCAGCTGGTCTCATCAACTCCCTGCCTGCACGACGCCCAGCACTCTCCCTAGAGGTATGAATCATCCATGAGCCCACTAGCCTCAGCTGGGCTTCATCAACTCTCTCCCTAGTTGTACAAGTCGGCATAAAGCCTGAATCTGGGAGAAATATATCTACCCCCCTGGATGCAACCAGGTGACTTTACCTTCCTGCTGTCACAGTATGTATATATGTGTGTATGTGTGTGTGTATATATATATATAATTTTTTTTTCTTTTTTTGAGGGGTAGTGATTCGCTAATCCTATATAGGTCACTTGTGGACAACCTGATATGTTCAGTTCAAAATGTTATATAACCGTGTTACAACTTGAATGCAATTTTTTTTTTCTTTTGGGGGCGTCCTGTGGGGGGATGGCTCACATGCGCCTCCACCTATCTCTTGAAGACCAGTAGTCTTTGGAGGAGGATAGGTTGTCTGTACCTTTGGGTCAGACATTTTTGTTGAAGGGCTCTGGGGGGTTGTCTCCCCCCCCCCCCGATCCTGATATTTGATGCTAGGAGACTTTTCTTTTTTTTTCTTTTTTTATTGGTTCTACTTTTTCAAAAAAAAAATCTTCTCCCTCATCCTTTTCTTCCCCTCTGTGTACATGCCTGACTTATCTGTATTTTACAGGATCACATCCACCAGATTTACAGTGAGCACATTCACATATGGGTATCTGCTGAGAGAAATTCTGAGCTCAACTTCTACCAGCTATCTCTTCTGGGTGAGTGGGTATGACTGTAATAGATGCTTCCACCTTGACTTCCATGGCTAATACCACACATTCCAACCTACTAAATTGCCTCGCACAATGTACAGGGCCTAAACTCTCCAACCAAAGGGAGAACATTTTTAGACTATTATAAAAAACTCTTAAAATTGACATTCTCCTACTCCAAGGAGACACTTTCCTATACGGTATACTCCTACATTCACATTATTCACAATTTCACCTAGCCAATGCCGAGAATAAGACAAAGGGGGTAGCGATTCTTTTTTCAAAAGTTTGTAAATTTGAAAAGATTGCTGAATACTTAGATCCTGAGGGACGATTTATTCTACTCAAAGGTACCATTGAAGGGCACCTTTATTCTTTAGTTTCCTACTATGCCCCTAACAAGGGTCAAGCTTCTTTTTTTAAAGTCATGATGGATTCCCTCAATCCCTTACTAGAAGGCACGATCCTTCTTGGAGGCGATTCCAATGTTGCTTTGGACCAGGCTTTGGACAAATCTAAACCCCAAGGTACTCAACTAACTAGACCTACTAGAGAAAGCCACAAATTTGCAAAATTACTTTCGACCCATAAGCTGGCTGACATATGGAGGGAGCTGAATCCTTCAAAAAGAGATTTCACTCACTTCTCTCATCCGCATAATAGATATGCTAGAATTGATCATATTTTAACATCCACATCTCTTCTCCCATTTATTCTCAATGCTCGTATTAAAAGATACTGTCCTTTCAGATCACTCAATTGTACTTCTAGCTCTTCACTCTAATGCTTTGAGCGGAAAGAGGGGCAATTGGAAACTCAACGAATCCATTCTTTCTGATCCATTAAGAGTTGAGACGATTAATAAAGCTCTTCAAGATTATTTTCTTCTCAATGATACTGGAGAAGTCTCGGTTGAAACGCTTTGGGCGGCTCAGAAGGCTTTCATACGGGGTAAAATGATTCAGCTAGCAACGCAACTCAAAGGGGAACGTAAAGATAAAATAGACCGCTTAGAAAAAGAATATGCCTCTCTCAGAGCCAAACACAAAAAGGACCCGTCCAAAGTTCCTATTGCCCTCATTGATAAAGCTAGACTTGATCTAAACTTACTCCTCACTACTCAAGCTGATAAAGCTATTCGCTGGACGAATAACAAATTCTATGTTCATGCTAACAAAATAGGACCCTTATTAGCTGCTAAGCTTTCCCCCCGGGTTCGAATCAATACTACTCCTAAAATCAGAATTTCTGGTCAGCCTCCCACAGCTAACCCTGTCAAAGTTCTGGAGGCCTTTCATGAGATTTTTCCGACCTCTATAAATCTTCCTCCCAAATTGATACAAACTCCGTTACTAAATTCCTTGATGATCTTCCCATTCCTACCCTTCTCTCTTCGCATAGGGATTTACTTGAATCTGCCTTTACTGAGAAGGAGGTTCTTGAAGTCATTAAAAGGTCTCAAAGCAGGTTCGGCTCCGGGTCCTGACGGGTTCTCTATTCCCTATTATAAGGCCTTCGCGGAAACATTAGCTCCACATTTAACTACATTTTTCAATGCTAAAACAGTGGGTGTTCCTTTAGATGTCCAATTAAATACTGCATATATCACAATTTTACCTAAGCCTGATAAAAATCCTGAAGAAATTAATAACTACCGTCCAATCTCTTTGATAAACAATGATATAAAAATAATGACGAAGATACTAGCCAATCGTCTAGCCTCTTTTATTAATGTGTATTATGACAGCAGGAAGGTAAAGTCACCTGGTTGCATCCAGGGGGGTAGGTATATTTCTCCCAGATTCAGGCTTTATGCCGACTTATACAACTAGGGAGAGAGTTGATGAAGCCCAGCTGAGGCTAGTGGGCTCATGGATGATTCATACCTCTAGGGAGAGTGCTGGGCGTCGTGCAGGCAGGGAGTTGATGAGACCAGCTGAAGCTTGTCAGCTCGTTTAAGGCCTCTATAAAAACTCCCAGCTTCATTAGGTGTTTGCTCATGCCTGGACCCAGACCTGTGTGGACTGTCTAGGGAGAGTGAACCCCTGTGCGGTGAGACAAAGCCTGTGTGGCTATTTGTTTGGACATTTACTAAACCAGGGACTTAGGGACTAGGACAGCACCAGGCTGATCCCAGTTGTTAGTTAGGGAAACCTGCATGTTTAGTCAGAGGTCAAGCTGACCAGGATTTATTTTGTTTATGTTTCTTTTTGCTTTGCTGTGTTTTTGTCACTGTAAATAGAGAAATAAACCGCACCTTTTGATCTTGAAAACCACAACCTCCGTCTGCTGGGCCTGTTTTTGTGTGGGGAGCCCATCCAGGGGGTCACACACACCCGCTACCGAGCTAACCCCCTCACAGTTGGTGGAGAACCAGTGGCAGTTTTTTTTTAAGCCAGCATGGAGGAGATACTGAAACAGCTGGCTCTAGCAAATGCCAATCAACAGCAGACAAATGCAGGTTTGCAAAAGAGCCTTGCAGCTCAACAACAGAGCTTCGCAGCCCAGCAACAAGCCCAGCAGCAATCTGAGGCCCGCTTCATAGACCTGTTGCAGAAGCAAGAGCAGAGACTACAACAACAGATGGAAGCAGTAATGCAGCAACGTCCGCAGACCAGTGAGGAAAGCCGTCCCACTAATACCGCGTCCTTTGGGGTGAGTCGTTTATTGACAAAAATGACTGGAGAGGATGATCCAGAGGTATTTTTGACCACATTTGAAAGGACTGCTGAAAGAGAAAAGTGGCCTGAGGAGCAGTGGGCTGGACTGGTGGCTCCTCTGTTAACTGGTGAATCGCAGAAAGCTTACTATGACCTAGAGCCTGACCAAGAAAAAAGACTATGTGATGCTAAAAGCTGAAATATTGGCAAGGCTGGGTGTCACCCTGGCTGTCCGGGCTCAGCGTGTGCATAACTGGACTTTCCAGCTTGGAAAACCCCCCAGGTCTCAAATGTATGATCTCATTCACCTGAGCAGGAAGTGGCTACAGCCAGAGACTTTGTCCGCACCGGAGATTGTGGAACGTGTTGTGATGGATCGTTTCTTGAGAGCTCTTCCTACCGCCATTCAAAAGTGGGTAAGCCATGGAGACCCAGAAATGGCCGGTAAACTTGTGGATCGTGTAGAGAGATACTTGGCTGCAGAGAACCTGACGGCCTCTTCCAGAGACACTCGGACTTTCCACCCTAAGACCAGACCATCCCCAGGGGCGGATAAGATGATTCCAAGGGGTGAGGGTGGAGAGAGTGAGAGGGTGGGAGCTCTGCCCAGGGTTTGGCGAGAACAGCCTGGGAAGTCGGGGGCTCAAGAGGCAGCCAAAAGGATTGTTTGCTACCGCTGCCGGCAAGCGGGACATATTGCAGCAAATTGCCCGGTTGTGGAGGAACCCGTGCAATGCGACTTTCTGACGGACAGACGTCAGTCGCTGTGTGCGACAGTCGCATGCACTGCCATTCGGGGAACTGAGAAACATTTATGCAAAATGTGTATTAATGGTAGAAATGTTGTGGTATTACTGGATTCAGGTAGCCTTGTGACCCTGATAAAGGCTGAATTAGTTAAAACAGAGGTCTCTGGGAATAGCAAGGTAGCTGTTATTTGTGTGCATGGGGACACCCGAGAGTATCCAGTGACTACAGTGTGTTTCAAGACCCCCAAAGGTACCCTCTCTCATCCAGTGGGGTTAGTATCTCAACTACCGCATGATGCCATTGTGGGAAGGGATTTTCCGAAGTTCTGGGAACTGTGGGATGATCCTGAGCCCCCCACTGGTGCCCCTATGTACCAGGAAGGTGATAGCCAGAACTCCTCTGAGAGTGGTGAGGACTCTCCAGAATTTCCCTTGTCAGTATTGGCAGGCGAGACTCAAGAAACTGGAGAGGAGCCCACCTCCTCAGACGAAAACCTACCGTCTGTGGAGTTTTCTGATCTTGAGGTTCACAGGGAAAATTTTGCCACAGAACAGTTAAAAGACCCCGCCCTAATAAAGGCACGGGAAAACGTAGTGGAAATAGATGGCGAGTTAGTGAACCCAGATAATACCTGCACTTACCCATACTTCAGCGTAGAGAAGGACCTACTGTATCGGGTGGCAAAAAGGGCAGAAGAAACCGTTGAGCAGCTTGTGGTGCCCAAACCTTACAGGAAGTTGGTGTTGGAGTTGGCCCATGGGCACATTCTTGGAGGTCATCTGGGGACAGAGAAAACCCGAGAGAGGGTATTACAGAGATTCTATTGGCCTGGGGTGATGAAGGACATAGAAAATTATTGTTCCTCCTGCCCTGTGTGTCAGAGGTCGGCCCCGATGCCACATTTCCGTAGCCCGCTGGTCCCTCTACCCATCATTGAGGTCCCGTTTGAGAGGATCGCAATGGATTTGGTAGGTCCTATAATCAAGTCCGCTAGGGGGCACCAGTACATATTAGTTATAATGGACTATGCCACCCGTTATCCAGAAGCGATCCCTCTCCGAAATACCTCGGCCAAAACCATAGCCAAAGAGCTATCTCTTGTTTTTAGCCGGGTGGGTATTTGTAAAGAACTGCTTACGGACCAAGGTACACCCTTTATGTCCCGGGTTATGAAAGAGCTGTGTAAATTGTTCAAAGTGACGCAATTGCGTACGTCTGTGTATCACCCCCAAACCGATGGGCTGGTTGAAAGATTCAACAAAACCCTAAAACAAATGTTGAAGAAAGTGGTGGATAGAGATGGAAAGGATTGGGACTGTCTACTTCCTTATTTGATGTTTGCTATTAGGGAGGTGCCCCAATCCTCTACGGGATTCTCCCCCTTTGAGTTACTGTATGGGAGACACCCAAGAGGGCTGTTGGATATTGCCAAGGAAACTTGGGAAAGTGAGAGTTCTCCCCACAGGAGTGTGATTGAGCATGTCGCCCTGATGCAAGATCGAATTGCACAGGTAATGCCCATCGTGAAGGAACATTTGGCCCAAGCGCAGTTGGCACAGCAGAGAGTGTACAACCGTGGAGCCAAGACCCGTACCTTTTCCCCGGGGGATAGGATATTGGTACTTGTCCCTACGGTTGAAAGTAAATTCCTTGCCAAATGGCAAGGCCCCTACGAGATAATGGAAAAAGTGAGCGAAGTGAATTACAAGGTCAGACAACCAGGAAGGCGAAAGCCCGAACAGATCTATCACGTTAATCTGTTGAAAGCCTGGAGGGATAGAGAGTCCCTAGTCGCAGAAACTTGGTCACCAGCTCAAACTGGTTGCGTGATTCCGGAGGTTGGAATAGCAGCCACCTTGTCACAACCCCAACAACAGGAGGTTAGGGAGTTTGTGCTTCGCAACAAGGAGGTGTTCTCTGAGCTGCCGGGACAAACATCTGGGGTAGAGCATGATATTATTACCCCGCCCGGTGAAAGGGTGAAGTTAAAACCCTATCGGATCCCAGAGGCCCGACGGGAGGCAATACGGGAGGAAGTACAGAAAATGCTGAACTTAGGGGTGATAGAGGAGTCCCAAAGTGATTGGTCTAGTCCCATTGTGTTGGTGCCTAAACCGGATGGGAGCTGGCGATTTTGTAATGATTTTCGTCAGTTGAACAAAGTTACAAAATTTGACACCTACCCCATGCCACGTATAGATGAGTTGATCGACCGGCTGGGAACAGCCCGATACATGACGACTCTTGACCTCACAAAAGGGTATTGGCAAATTCCCCTGGCCAAGTCGGCCAAAGAGAAAACCGCATTTGTAACCCCAGACGGGGCGTTCCAATATAAGAGAATGCCGTTCGGGTTACAGAATGCGCCGGCCACATTCCAGCGGAAAATGGACCAGATACTGAGGCCCCATCGGAAGTATGCTGCGGCTTACCTGGATGACGTAATTGTCCATAGCACAGATTGGGCCTCACATCTGCCAAAAGTGCAAGCAGTCCTAGACTATCCGGGAAGCGGGGTTTACGGCTAACCCCAAGAAGTGTACCATTGGGCAGGAGGAGGCCAAATATCTTGGGTACACCATTGGCAGGGGAGTAATAAAACCGCAACTCAACAAAGTCGAGGCCATCCAGAGTTGGCCACGTCCCAACAGCAAGAAGCAGGTACGAGCCTTTCTGGGAATCGCGGGTTATTATCGGCGCTTCATTCCCCACTTTGCTTCTAAGGCTGTGCCCCTAACCAACCTGACGAAAGGGAAAGGGTCGGTCATGATTAAATGGACCCCCGAGGCTGAGGCAGCATTCCAATTCTTGAAACAAGCCTTATGTAGCCAGCCAGTGTTGTACTCACCCGACTTCTCTAAAGACTTTGTCGTACAAAGTGATGCGTCAGATGTGGGGTTAGGAGCAGTATTGTCCCAGGTCTGGAACGGGGAAGAGCACCCAGTCATTTACCTCAGCAGGAAGTTGAAGTCCCATGAGGTAAATTACGCCACGGTTGAAAAGGAGTGTTTAGCGGTGAAGTGGGCTCTAGATTCCCTTCGGTACTATCTGCTAGGTAGGCACTTTGACATGGTTACGGATCACGCTCCGTTAAAGTGGATGGCTCAAAACAAGGAGACAAATAGAAGAGTAAATAGGTGGTTCCTGGCCCTACAGGAATTCAACTTCACAGTAAAGCATCGCCCTGGCGTTCAAATGGGGAATGTGGATGCTTTGTCTCGAGTACATGAATGCCTGATTGCTGGTGTTCCAACCCCAAGGTTAAAACAAGAGGGGGGGGTATGTGACAGCAGGAAGGTAAAGTCACCTGGTTGCATCCAGGGGGTAGGTATATTTCTCCCAGATTCAGGCTTTATGCCGACTTATACAACTAGGGAGAGAGTTGATGAAGCCCAGCTGAGACTAGTGGGCTCATGGATGATTCATACCTCTAGGGAGAGTGCTGGGCGTCGTGCAGGCAGGGAGTTGATGAGACCAGCTGAAGCTTGTCAGCTCGTTTAAGGCCTCTATAAAAACTCCCAGCTTCATTAGGTGTTTGCTCATGCCTGGACCCAGACTTGTGTGGACTGTCTAGGGAGAGTGAACCCCTGTGCGGTGAGACAAAGCCTGTGTGGCTATTTGTTTGGACATTTACTAAACCAGGGACTTAGGGACTAGGACAGCACCAGGCTGATCCCAGTTGTTAGTTAGGGAAACCTGCATGTTTAGTCAGAGGTCAAGCTGACCAGGATTTATTTTGTTTATGTTTCTTTTTGCTTTGCTGTGTTTTTGTCACTGTAAATAGAGAAATAAACCGCACCTTTTGATCTTGAAAACCACAACCTCCGTCTGCTGGGCCTGTTTTTGTGTGGGGAGCCCATCCAGGGGGTCACACACACCCGCTACCGAGCTAACCCCCTCACAGTATATACATAAAGATCAAGTTGGCTTCATCCCTGGTAGACAAGGGCCTGACCAGATAAGGAGAGCAATAGATTTAATCTCTATACTTCAGACTAATTGGGAGGTGGGCACAAGGCAACAGGGATTCCTTTTATCATTAGACCTTCATAAGGCTTTTGATTCGGTTTCATGGCCTTATATATTTTTACCCTTATGGAACGTTGGGGTTTTGGAATGCGCTTTAGGGGTCTTCTTCACTCCCTATACTCTCATCCCACAGCATTGCTTCGTCTCCAAGGTCATTATTCAAAACCGATTAACATAGAAAAAGGCACTAGGCAAGGTTGCCCGCTTTCTCCGCTCATCTTTGCCATTGTGATAGAAACCCTGGCAATAGCAATTCGTCAAAACCCTAGCGTTAAGGGGGTGGTATGCGGAAATCAAACACATAAATGTGGGCTATTTGCGGATGACATTCTTTTGTTTGTTACTTCCCCTTTAATTTCTTTACCAAACATTTGCAAAGTACTTAATGACTTTTCTAAAATTTCAGGTCTAACAGTAAACTATACGAAATCACAGGCCCTAAACATCTCGCTCCCCTGTTCCGTTGTTTCCTCATTACAGCAATCATTCAAATTTGAATGGAAAGATTCTATCAAATACCTAGGTATAACTCTAATTGCACAAACGGAAAATCTATATGACTAACTATCCGCCCCTATTTAAGAAATTGGAAATTGATCTCAAAGCCTGGTCCAAATATGATATGTCTTGGCTTGGCAAAATCAATTCTGTCAAAATGACTTTACTCCCGAGGATTCTTTATTATTTTAGATCATTGCCCATCCCTATTAAAAAAAAATCATTTGAAGTCATTTCAGAGCAAGATTCTCAAATTTATTTGGGGTTCCTCTGGTTACCGTGTATCACAAAGCACTCTTTCTTCATAGAAATAGAGGGGGACTAGGTCTCCCAGACTTATACAAATAAGTTGTTTCAGCAAGATTAGCACAACTCTCCTCAATATACTCTAAGACTGAAAAGCCTGATTGGGTCTTAATAGAAAAATCAAGCAGTACCCTGCTTTTCCTTGGATTATCTCCTATGGTGCCCTACCAAGTTTCGTCCTCCTATAATGTCTCCTATCTTGTCGCAATCTATAGCGCTTTGGGACAAACTTAGAAATCTTCCAACCCTTACATCTGCTGGATGGCCTCTCACACCTGTATTTAATAATCCAGATTTCCCCCCTGGTCTGAATGTTGATGATTTCAGATGGTGGACTAATAAGGGACTATACCGTATAGGAAACTTCATTAAATCTGGGTGTCTTATATCCCTAGATCATTGTATTAAAATATTAAAACTCCCAGACTCTGAAAAATTACATTATCTTTCCTGAATCTTTCCTCTAAATAAAGATTGCCTAGATGTATGGACTTTTATTACCATCAATTGCATCATGCGGCGCAATCGCAATTTCCTACCTTATTTGAAGGTTGACCTGATAGAGGACCTTCTCTTTCATGACTGTCTTAACTCTATCCGGCTCTCCTCAGTGTGAAGTCTCCTAAAATGGACAGGTTGTGCGTGCAGTGAAGGAGGGATATTTCAACTTTGGACAGGGAGTTCTGGGAGGAATATTTTGATGATAGCTTTGGGTTGGTTATTTCTTTGCAAAACAAATTGATTAATGCAAAATTTTTGCATACAATATATTGCACATCTCAGACTGCACAGAATTTATCCACAAATGTCTCCCGAATGTCCACGCTATCACTCGGGTGTTTTGAACATATTATCACATGTTTTGGACTTGTCCTAGAGTGGCACAGTTCTGGGCAGAAGTATTTGCATGCATCAATACCCATCTCTGCAAATGTACCTCCCACTCTCTCCTGAGCTTGCATTGTTGGGCATCCAGGAAGATGAACAGATGCCTCGCTACACTGAAATACTGATTTCTTACATACTGCATTATTCTAAGAAAGAAGTACTTAGTAAATGGACCCCCACCCCCTTTGGTAGCCTCATAAAAGAGTCTTCTATTAATGTAGTGTTGTACAAATTGACATACATGGATACAGACTGCCCTAGGAAATATGACAAGGTCTCACAGTCATGGATAACACAATAAGTATTTTCTTTTCACGTTTACTAGCTGCATTAACCTTGAGTTTTCACTGTAAATCTTCTGTGGGGGTCCCCTATTTATTTTGTTTTCTTTTTTCTTGTGTTACTTGTAAGCTACTCTAACCGGTTTTGAACTCTACAATTACTAATGTTTCACTATATTGTTTATAATTGGCATACAATTCGCTGTCATTATGCCATTACAGTATCTCACAAAAGTTGGTACACCCCTCACATTTTTGTAAATATTTTATTATATCTTTTCATGTGACAACACTGAAGAAATTAAACTTTGCTACAATGTAACGTAGTGAGTGTACAGCTTGTATAACAGTGTAAATTTGCTGTCCCCTCAAAATAACTCAACACAGCCATTAATGTCCAAACCACTGGCAACAAAAGTGAGAACACTCCTAAGTGAAAATGTCCAAACTGGGCCCAAAGTGTCAATATTTTGTGTGGCCACCATTATTTTCCAGCACCAGCTTAACCCTCTTGAGCATGGCTTCATGGGTTGCCACTGGAGTCCTCTTCCACTCCTCTGACGACATCACAGAGCTGGTGGCTGTTGAGACCTTGCGCTCCTCCACCTTGTTTTGAGGATGCCCCACAGATGCTCAATAGGGTTTAGGTCTGGGGACATGCTTGGCCAGTCCATCACCTTTACCCTCAGCTTCTTTAGCAAGGCAGTGGTCGTCATGGAGGTGTGTTTGGAGCTTGTTATGTTGGAATAGGGAGGGGAATAGGGAGGGGATCATGCTAAGCATCAGTATGTCACAGTACATGTTGGCATTCATGGTTCCTTCAATGAACTGTAGCTCCCCATGCAGCCCCAGACCATGACACTCCCGCCACCATGCTTGACTGTAGGCAAGACACACTTGTCTTCGCACTGCTCACCTGGTTGCCGCCACACACACTTGACACCATCTGAACCAAATAAGTTCATCTTGGTCTCATCAGACCACAGGACATGGTTCCAGTATGGTCTGAGCACTGACAGCTTGAGCCCCCACCCCTTCAACCTCTGCAGCAATGCTGGTAGCACTCATATGTCTATTTCCCAAAGACAACCTCTGGATAGGACGCTGAGCACATGCACTCAACGTCTTTGGTTGACCATGGCGAGGCCTGTTCTGAGTGAAACCTGTCTTGTTAAACCCCTGTATGGTCTTGGCCACCATGCTGAAGCTCAGTTTCAGGGTCTTGGCAAGCTTCTTATAGCCTACGCCATCTTTATTTAGAGCAACAATTCTTTTTTTCAGATCCTCAGAGTGTTTTGCCATGAGGTGCCATGTTGAACTTCCAGTGACCAGTATGAGAGAGAGAGCGATAACACCAAATTTACCACACCTGCTCCCCATTCACATCTGAGACCTTGAAACACTAAGTCACATGACACAGGGGAGGGAAAATTACTAACTGGGCCCAATTTGGACATTTTTATTTAGGGGTGTACTAATTATTGTTGCCAGCGGTTTAGACATTAATGGCTGTGTGTTGAGTTATTTTGAGGGGACAGCAAATCGACACTGTTATACAAGCTGTACACTAACTACTTTACATTGTAGCAAAGTGTAATTTCTTTAGTGTTGTCACAAGAAAAGGTATAATAAAATATTTACAATAATTTGAGGGGTGTACTCACTTTTGTAAGATACTGTATTTCAACAAAGAGCAATCCTGGTTGTCAAAAAAAAAAAAAAAAAGGAGAAACTGAGCTAGGAAGTCAAATAAAGACAGCAATACATTTTGTAATGTTTATATTGTACTATCAAGATTGGCATTCTCAAACTGGAACAGCTTTTGTAATGTGCAGTAACGTATAATTATTATATTATAAAATGCAGAGCACAATGCAGTTTCCCTAAACTTGCAATGTAGTGCTAAAAATATGAATGGGCCCGATTTGTATGTTTCTTGTGGTTCTCCTGCTGTGGATGACTTAATTTTTTACCACTGGTAACAGTTTAAATGTGAACATATGCTCATTTTTTTTTTTCTTTTTTAAAAAGCATGGCATGCAAGCATTTTAATAAGCAAACTTCATCCTATGTAGTTTTTTCACCATGTTACCATTATAAGGGTGCACCAAAGAACAGAACATTTTCATGCAAGATATATCTTAAATCTAAGACACTTTTTTTTTTTTTTTTTGTAAAACTTAATTTTGCTTGTGTAAACATAGGTTTTTGTTTTATCAATTTACTCTACCACAGATTTTGCAAATGACAAGTGATGATGTACCTGAATGCCATTGGATGCATAAAAACGTTTCTATTATAATTACAGAAGAAAGCAAGCTAAAAGAATCCCCTTGAGGGAAATATCTCACATGCTGAACATGATCTACCACTTTTGACATTTAGGTTACAAAAATTGAAGACTGTACAAAGAAAAGGAAATTATTAAGCAAAATCTCACCTGTCCTCTTTGGTGACTTGAGAATAGTAGGAACGCTGTCGAATAGCAGAGTAGAATGAGAAAGCTTCGTTAAGGTAGCTGGTCTCTGAGGTGCGAAGACTGTAGGAGAAAAAAAAGCTCTTGCTACAGAATATAACTAAAATTTGTGAGAACACTAGATAACTTTGCATAGCTGAACATGCAAAAATACAGTAATCCTTTATAAATGGGTAATATAAGTAAATAGAATGAAAACAGTGCAGCGCTAGGAATCAAATGTTTAGTATTGACATATCAACATACCGTGATCGACAAACGAAATTGTGATTAGCATATACAAAAAACTCTAAGACCCCTTTCACACTGGGGTTGTTTGCAGGCGCTATAAATAGCGCCTGCAAACCGACAATAAACAGCGGCTGCTGTTTCTCAAGTGTGAAAGTCCGAGGGCTTTCACACTGGAGCGGTGCGCTAGCAGGACCGCTCCAAAAGTCCTGCTAGCAGCATCTTTGGAGCGGTGAGAGGAGCGGTGTGTTTACCGCTCCTTCCCATTGAAAGCAATGGGAAACTGTGGCTATACCGCCCACAATGCACCTCTGCAGAGGCGCATTGCGGGCGGTATTAACCCTTTTTCGGACACTAGCGGGGGCTAAAACCTCACTGCTAGCGGCCGAATACCGCCGCAATTCCGACGGTATACTGCCACCGCACCTCCCCGCCCCAGTGTGAAAGGGGCCTAACACCATCATCTAATTGATCGTGTCTCTAAATAAAGTGCACTGTGCAAATTGTATATCAAAATTGGTAGTATAGTCGCATTAGTGATTAAATTAATTAGTATATATTGATGGGAGGGAATCCAGGAGTGTATTATACAGGATTTATATAGCGCTAACAGTTTACACAGCGCTATACAATATAAAAGGGAGACAATACAGTTATAATACAATAAAATACAAGAGGATTAAGAGGGCCCTGCTTAGAAGAGCTTACAATCTAATATGATGGGGCAGGTGGTACAAAAGGTTGTAACTGTGGTGAATGAGCTGATGGAAGTGGTAAAAAAATTAGTTGGAAACGTGATAGGTTTCCCTGAAGAGATGAGTTTTCAGGGATCCCCTGAAGGTAGCAAGAGTAGGGGGATAGCCGGACAGGTTGAGGTAGCGAGTTCCAGAGGATGGGAGAGGTTCTGGAGAAATCCTGGACACGAGCATGGGAGGAGGAGACGATAGAGCTTGAGAGTAGGAGGTCTTGAGAAGAGCGGAGAGGACGGTTTGGGTGATATTTGGAGACAAGATTGGTGATGTAGCTCGTGGCAGAGTTGTGAATGGCTTTGTATGTTGTGGTTAGTATTTTGAAGTTAATTCGCTGGGTGACTGGGAGCCAGTGTAGGGATTGGTGGAGAGGGATGGAAGACACTGAGCAGTTGGTAAGGTGGATAGGTCTAGCAGCAGCATTCATGATAGACCGAAGAGGGGATAGCTTATGGAGAGACAGGCCAATGAGAAGGGAGTTGCAATAGTCAAGGCAAGAGATAAAAAGGGAGTGAAGGAGGAGCTTGGTGGTTTCATTTGTTAAAAAAGGTGAATTTTATTGATGTTACGGAGGTGAATTCTACAAACTGTTGACAACAATTGGACTTGGAGGCTGAAATGACAAGTCAGAGTCTAGGATTACACATAGTACCCTGACATGAGGGGAGGGACTGATGGTTGCATTGCTGATTTTGATGGAAAAGTCAAGGAGGGGGGGATTTGAATAGCTCAGTTTTAGAGAGACTTAGTTTAAGGAAGTGGTGCGACATCCATGCTGATATGTCAGTTAGCAAGTTAGTAATGCGAGAGGGGACTGAAGGAGTGGGGTGAGGAGTAGACAGATAGATGTGGGTGTCATCGGCGTATAAGTGGTATTGGAAGCCATGGGCGGTTATCAAATGACCAAAAGGAGGAAGTGTAGATAGAGAAGAGAAAGGGTCCAACAACAGAGCCTTGGGGGACCCCACAGAAAGGGGCAATGGAGAGGAGGAGATAGAGTTGGAGGTAACACAGAAGGAGCGCTGTGATAGATAGGCAGAGAACCAAAATAGAGCAGAATCTTGAAGGCCAAGGGAATGTAGTTTATTGAGAAGGAGCGGGTGGTCAACAGTATCAAAGGCCGCAGAGAGGTCAAGTAGTAGGAGTATGGAGTACTGGCTGTTGATTTTAGCAGTTAGTAAATCGTTAGTGAGTTTTAGTAAGGCAGTTTCCATGGAGTGCTGCGAGCAAAAGCCAGACTGTAAAGGGTCAAGAAGGTTATTTTCACTGAGGTAGGAGCTAAGATGGTAGGCTAAGCATTCTAGAAGTTTAGAGGGGAATGGGAGCAAAGAGATGGGTCTTAAGTTGTTCAGGTTGGTGGGGTCCAGTGAGGGCTTTTTAGGTATGGGAGTGATCTGCGCATGTTTTAGAGGGGAGGGGAAGCTGCCACTAGAGAGGGAGAGATTGAAGATGTGAGTGAGGGAGCATAGGATAAAACAGTGGTCTCCAAATTGCGGCCCTTTTCTTGCCTTTATCTGGCCCTTGGGGCACTTTTCTCCCTCTTATACAAGACACTATTCTGCCAAATGACATCAATGGGGCACTTTTTCTCCTATTGACACCAACAATGGGGCACTATTCCTCCCAATGATAGCAACAGTGGGGTACTATTCCTCCACCTTATACCAGATGTGGTGATGTTTATTCCCACTGATGCCAGGAACATTTCCACTGGCCCCCCTAAAGTCTGAAGGGCAATAAATTGGCCCTTTGTTTAGAAAGTTTGCCGACCCCAGGGATAGAAGATGATGGTGATCGTAGTAGTTGTGAGGGAACAGAATCCAAGGGACAATTGGTCTGGTGGGCATCTGAGAAACATTTTGTTACCTCTTCAGTAGTAGCAAATTCAAAAAAGGGGGGTGTTGAATGTGCTGTTAGGCAAGGTATGTTGGGTGGGGAAGATGTACGCACAGTGGAGGTGTCCTCACGAATTGCATCAATCTTGTCCTTGAAGTGATTGGCAATCTCTTTGACAGTGAGTGAGTTAGTGGGTAGAGGGAGTGGGGGATGTAGCAGAGAGTTAAAGGTTGAGAAGAGCCGATGGGGACTGGATGACAAGGTTTTAAGAGACAAAGGGGGCGTGGCTGCGGCATGGGAGAGAGCAGACGAGCGTGAGCCGAGCTCCGTCTGACCCGCTTCATAATACAACACTTGCAGCAGCATTAAACCTCCTCATAACCGCCGGACGAGATGCCATCGCAGAGAAAGCAGTCCCCACCATCCCGGAGGACCCCGCAGCTCCGTTCAAGCTCCCTGGATGAAAATTTTATCTGCGGGAGGCAGACAATAGACTTGTGCACAACGGAAAAATGAGTTTAGTTTTGTTTCGTTTCTTTTCGGTCCTGTTGATTCGTAATCGTTCGTAATTTTGCTAGACGGGATTTTTCCTGTTCGGACTAATTCGTACTATCGGTAGAGTACATTGTTTTTCGCTGATTCTGGACACAACTCCTACTTTCGTAACTTTTTTTGGGTTCGTTGATTCGTAATTTTCCATGTCTCTCTCACAACGACGCTGCCTATTATGCCTAATGTGCTTCAAATGGATTTGTACTTTTCTAAATACATAGCGGTTATTTGTAACGATTCGAAATCTCGTATTTTACTTGAGTTTTTTTTATTTTATTATTCTTTATTTTTATTTTTTTAAAACAGGGTATACAGATATATCATAACCAGTTAGAGAAAACATACAAAGACTAATTTAAACCATATAATTTCACTTTCATTGTTTTGCTATCTTTTTCTAACCTCTTCTTCCTATTATCCTCCTTTTCTTTTTTTTTTCTCTCTCCTTCTTCCTTTATCCCTGTTCCCCTTTCCCTAATCCCCTCCCTTTCCTTCGACCCCAATTTCCACCCTCCTTTACCATTGATTACTCAGTGGTACATTATACCGTCACACAAAAAAAAAAAAAAAAAAAAAAAAGAAGAGAAAAAAAAAACGCCCCGGCAGTGGAATTTCTCGGACGACCCCTTGCTTACTCTTTCTCCTTATCGGCCTAATTTTTATCTTTTCTTCTCCTAATAGCCGCTTCCCTTCTTCTGATTTTACAAATTGCTCCCATGGTGCCCATATTTCTTGTATTTGTTTTTTTCCATCTAACGTTATTGGTAAGAGTTTTTCCATTATTCCCACCCTTCTAACTTTGTTTAACCAGATTGAGACCGTAGGGGCACTAGGGTCTTTCCAATTTATCGCAATACAACTTTTTGCCGCATTTATTAGGTGGCACAGAACTGAATTTATATATTTTTTCGGTGGGATTTGTGTATGGTGTAACAAAAACAGAGCTGGGTCTTCTTCAATCTGATGTTCAGTGAATATTTGGGTAATTCTCTGTACAGTTTGCCAAAATTGTCCAATTACTGGGCATGCCCAGAAAATAAGTAACATTGCCCCTTTTTCATTGCATCCTCTCCAGCACCTGTCAGATGTTTCTGGAAAACATTTATTCAAGGCCGATGGCGTATAATACCAACGTGTTAATATTTTATGATTTGATTCCTGCGTTTTCGTACACCTTGAAGATTTTAAAGACAGGTTTATAATATTCTGGCATTGTGCTGGAGAGAAGGTTTGGCCTAGATCACGTTCCCATTTGACAAGACACTCCATTTTAAAATCCTCTGAGGGATTAGTCAGGATTATATATATTGTAGAAATTACGTGAGATAGATGCTCTTCTCCCTCACAGTACTCCTCGAACTTAGTTCATATTCGCCTATATCTTCCTGCGGGTCCCAGGGTTTCTAAATAGTGTCTGACCTGTCGAGCTTGCCATATGGGAATTTCATATTGCCCTCCTCGTTGTGTTAACGCACCTATTGATACCCATCCCCTGTCTCCTAAGAAATGTGAAGCTTGAAAACTTCCCTTTTCCCTCAGTTTCCTAAATATTTGTGAATCCATGCCTGGTGGAAACTCAGGGTTTCCAAAACCGGAAACAGTGGTGAGTTTTTGGTAGAGAATTTAGGATTTTGGCTTTACTATTCTTCAGGTTTCCCCTATCGTAGGGTGGTTCTTTACTGATGGTGGTAGAGTTGTATAACACCATAACGCCCTATTTAGAGGAACAGGACTCACCTGCTGCTCCATAGTAACCCACAATTTATGATCCCCATGTCTGCTCCAGTCTACAATCCTACCAAGTTGAACCGCCTGGTAGTATTTATACATATCTGGTGCAGATATTCCTCCAGCCCTTTTAGGTGAAGTCATCAGTGTTCTGCTTATCCTAGGCCGTTTACTGGCCCAAATGAATTTAGTAAATACGGCACGAACTTGATTGAAGTAAGACATGGGGATTCTGACCGGCAATGCTTGAAAGAGATAAAGGAATTTTGGTACCCCACTCATTTTTAAAATATTACATCTTCCAAACCATGAGTGTGTTCCTTTACTCCAGCCTTCCAATAATTTTCTAACTGTACTAAGTAATGGTACAAAGTTTAACTCAAAAATATCTATTAAATTTGGGGGCATTCGTGTTCCTAGATAGTTCAGTGCCTTAGTTGTCCATCTAAAACTTGAAACTATGTTCTAGTCCACTTTTAAATACAATCCGGGAGTGCCACCCCATCGCCTCTGACTTACCATAATTTATTTTTAAAGTTTGACATAGTTCCATATAGTTCTACTTCTTTCATTAAGTTAGGTAGCGAAATTTATGGCCGTGCTAGTGAGAAAAGCATATCATCCGCATATGCCGATACTTTATATTCCCTTACCCCTATATCAATACCTACAATATTGATATATACTTTCATTTTTTTACATGCGGCTATAGCCTCCGCCCCTGTACACCATTTTGAGAGGGAGTTCAGCACGGTGAGGGAGAAGCAGAGAACAGAGTGTTATGCCGCGTACACACGATCGTTTTTCACGTCATTAAAAATGCCATTTTTTAACTTGGGCATTAAAAACGATCGTGTGTAGGCTCTCGAGCATTTTTAACGACGTGAAAAACGGCCTACAAAAATTTAGAACCTGCTCTATTTTTTCACGTCGTTTTTCATAAAAAAATGCGCATGCTCAGAATCAAGTATGAGATGGGAGCGCTCGTTTTGGTAAAGCTAGCGTTTGAAATGGAGATAGCACATTCGTCACGTGGGGAATTATTGCATCGTTTAATGCAGCGCATTCCTTTCTTCTTTAGATAATGCTTAAATAATGAACTTCTTTTGCTAATGATATTCTGAGTTATGTCAAACTTGTTTGTTAGTAATTCTTAGTGATTTTAAAAACTTATTTTTGTTTTGTTAAGCCAGATCTCCGTCATAAATTATTAAATACTTTAAAATATCTTCAAACATAAATTATTATTTTTTTGCTTTTATATTTAGCAATGTTTTTTTTTTTTTTTTTTCTTTTGTGTGTCAAGTTACCACACCCACATTATACATTTTTATTATTTTCCCTCAAGGAGGTTTGTGTCCCTTGTTGATTTTAAACTTACTTTTAAGAAATGTCCCTGCCTACTCTCTAGCAAAATCTCTTTTTGAATTGAATTCACATAGTCAAGTATTTTCTGTAAATCAAATAATCCTTTATTTAGGCAATATAAATAAAGGAAGAGTGGGACTTTTAAGGTGCACTTAAACACATGATGAATAGAAAATATAATTTTTATTTGATAGAAAAATTCCATTCACATATAATATTAAAAGTGATTTCAATTACAGTAAAAAACAATGGAGTATTATACAGACAAATATTCGACGTTTCGCCAATAAACTGGCTTCTTCAGGAGTATTAATTATTGTCATGTATTACTAGAACGAGAAATACACAGTAAATATACAAAATACACTAATAGATTACTCTACAAAATAATATTTAAATATTAAACAAAAAAGTGATACAAGGACATTTTCAAAGCCACCGCATGAGCCATTCGTTACCTGTGCATTGTTGTAGAAAAAATGTATATACAGGATCCAATATATATATCTAACACAAGATATAATGAAAAATATACGATTGAGTTAAAGGTGTCAGATGATTAAAGAATGGGCGCGTTTGCGGCCCGGTTAAATCCCAAGGAAAGCAGAAAAATCATCTGACAGCTATAGGTCAATAGGCACCATGTCCCTATTAATTAGAAAATATAAATAAAGGAAGAGTGGGACTTTTAAGGTGCACTTAAACACATGATTAATAAAAAATATAATTTTTATTTGATAGAAAAATTCCATTCACATATAATATTAAAAGTGATTTCAATTACAGTAAAAAACAATGGAGTATTATACAGACAAATATTCTCAACGTTTCACCAATAAACTGGCTTCTTCAGGAGTATTAATTATTGTCATGTATTACTGTGCATTGTTGTAGAAATCAAAAATTTAGCTCGTGTTAAATCAATCAGAGGGGTGTTCTCAAAATGGAGTCTTGTAGTGAACCTTAGAGAAGGTGCTAGCTCATAGAGAGCACATAAATAAATAATGTGCTACTGAAGACAATGGAAGGTGAATAGTCACCTTAGTCTAAAAGGTCATTTTAAGATTGCAAAAGAGGAACAAAAGATCATTATATCATGATGGAAGGTATCTGAATCATCCACTTTAAAGGCTAATTGCAGAAAGAGGATGGAAATTCAGAGCAGAGAGTGTGCCGGTCAGTATCTATAAGACCAACAGTCCATCTGAGACATATGATCTTTGGACATATAACCTTCCTCTGATAGCGGCAGCTATGAAATGTTGTTTATTTTTGATAGATGGACTGTTGGTCTTATAGATACTGACCGGCACCCTCTCTGATCTGAATTTCCATCCTCTTTCTGCAATTAGCCTTTAGAGTGGATGATTCAGGTATTTTTTTCTTATACCTCCTTATCGACATAAGTTTTTATATACATGACTAATTCCTCCATTATAATTCCATCTTCCCACAGATACCTTCCATCATGATATAATGATCTTTTGTTCCTCTTTTGGAATCTTAACCACTTAACGACCGCTCACTGTATATATACGTCGGCAGAATGGCACCGACAGGCACAATCACGTAGAGCATACGTGATTGCCTTTGTATAGTTGGGGGGTCCAATCGGACCCCCCTCCTATACAGCGAGCGGTGGCTAAGTGTCCGGGAGCGTTCCGGGATGAGGGGGCAGCCATTCGTTTCCGGCCACCCCCTCGCGATCGCTCCCGGCGAATGGAAATATCCCCTCTGTCTGTGTCAGGCAGAGGAAGCAGGAGGAAGTGATGTCATCTCTGGTGCGGCACTCACATATACCGAGCGCCGTACAAGAGAAGACATCAGGTCAGTACACACAACACTACACTGACACCAGGACACACAGGGACATAAATCGCCCCCCCAGATCACCCCCCCAGCCCCCAGTCACAGTGTCACTGATTGCAGTGACCATTTATTTAGTGATCACTGCAATCAGTGACATTTGTGACTGTAAAAGTGTCACCAAAGTTCAGTCTTAGGTCCAGTGTAGCTCCCTAACCCCCCCTAATAAAGGTTTAACCCCCTGATCACCCCCCAGATAACCCTTTCACCCCCTATCACCACTGTCGCTAAGCGATCATTTTTCTGATCGCTGTCTTAGCGTCAGTGATGCCGATCGGCAGCCAGTAATTTTTTTTAGGTTCGCCGCATGTTTTTATAGCGTCAGGTACCCCAATATATTATCTAATAAAGGTTTAACCCCCTGGATCGCCCCCCAGGTAACCCTTTCACCCCCATCACCACTGTCGCTAAGCGATCGTTTTTCGAAACGCTGTCTTAGTGTCGGTGATGCAGATCGGTAGCTGGTAATTTTTTTTTAGGTTCGCCGCAGGTTTTTATAGTGTCAAGTACCCCCATATATTATCTAATAAAGGTTTTAACCCCCTGATTGCCCCTAGTTAACCCTTTCACCAGTGATCACCATATAAGTGTTACGGGTGACGCTGGTTAGTTAGTTTGCTTTTTATAGTGTCAGGGCACCCGCCGTATATAACCCAATAAAGGTTTAACCCCCTGATCGCCCGGCGGGTGATATCAATTAGGTTTTAGCGTCAGAGAGGGTCTGCGTCACACCCCAGGCAGCGTCAGGTTAGTGCCAGTAACGCTAACACCCACGCGTGAAGCATACACCCCCCTTAGTGGTATAGTATCTGAACAGATCAATATCTGATCTGATCAGATCTATACTAGCGTCCCCAGCAGTTTAGGGTTCCCAAAAACGCAGTGTTAGCGGGATCAGCCCAGATACCTGCTGGCACCTGCGTTTTGCCCCTCCGTCCAGCCCAGGCCACCCAAGTGCAGTATCGATCGATCACTGTCACTTACAAAACAAAAACACACATAACTGCAGCGTTCGCAGAGACAGGCCTGATCCCTGCGACTCCAGTGCTGTAGGAGGTGATTTCACCACCACAGTTAAAAAAAAAAGCAAATATGCCGAAGCATTGGGGCAGCAGGGGCGGAGGAGCGATTTTGCTCCTAATGCCGCGTACATACGGTCAAAATTCAGACGGAGGCTTGCCCGTGGAAAAGTCCGACCATGTGTGTGCGGCATAACTTTTTTGCGGGAGGATGCCCCCATGCTTCGGCATATATAAATGGTGCGTGTATGCCCATCATTGGAAGTGGGTGGATGAAGGGCGGTATTCTAATGATGGGCATACCCACCGATCAATCTCTTTTTTCGTTCAGCCAACTGGCTGCATGAAAAAAAAAGAAGATTACAATACATGTCCAACAAGGACCAGCAACAAACTGGTATGTTGCTGGACTTTGAATGTTTATACCAGCATGATGCATTTTATCACACCGATCTTGGTGTGGTCAGATGCTTTGAGGGCAGAGGAAAGATCTAGGGTCTAGACCCCAGTTTTTTCAAAAAAAGAGTACCTGTCACTACCTATTGCTATCATAGGGGATATTTACATTCCCTGAGATAATAAAAATGATAATAAAAAAAAATACTTGGAAGGAACAATTTAAAAATAAAATAAAAAAGCAAAATGAATAAGAAAAAAAAAAGAAAAAAAAAAACACCCCTGTCCTGCCCTGCTCTTGCCCAATGGCGAACGCAAGCGTCGGTCTGGCCTCATATGTAAACAGCAATTGCACCATGCATGTGAGGTATCACCGCGAAGGTCAGATCGAGGGCAGTCATTTTAGCAGTAGACCTCCTCTGTAAATCTACTGGGGTAACCTGAAAAGGCTTTTAAAGATGTATGTAGTTTGTCGCCAATGCGCGTTTGTGCGAAATTTTAAAGCATGTCGTGTTTGGTATCTATGTACTCGGCCTAAGATCATCTTTTTTATTTCATCAAACATTTGGGCAATATAGTGTGTTTTAGTGCATTAAAATTAAAAAAAGTGTATTTTTTAACCCAAAAAATGCGTTTGAAAAATTGCTGCGCAAATACTGTGTAGAAAAAAAAAATGCAACACCCACCATTTTAATCTGTAGGGCCTTTGCTTTAAAAATATATATAATGTTTGGGGGTTCAACATAATTTTCTTGCAAAAAAAAAAAATGTTTTCATGTAAACAAAAAGTGTCAAAAAGGGCTTTGTCTTCAAGTGGTTAGAAGAGTGGATGTAAGCTTCCTAATGTTGTGTATAAAATGCCAGAACAGTTCAAAACCCCATTTTGGAAAGTAGACACCCCAAGCTATTTGCTGAGAGGTATTGTGAGTATTTTGCAGATCTCGTTTTTTGTCACAAAGTTTTGAAAATTGAAAAAAATAAATAAATAAAATATATATATATATATATATATATATATATATATATATATATATATATATATAGTGACAGCAGGAAGGTAAAGTCACCTGGTTGCATCCAGGGGGGTAGATATATTTCGCCCAGATTCAGGCTTTACGCCGACTTATACAACTAGGTGGAGAGTTGTATAAGCCCAGCTGAGGCTAGTGGGCTCATGGATGACTCATACCTCTAGGGAGAGTGTGGGGCGTCGTGCAGACAGGGAGTTGATGAGACCAGCTGAAGCTTGTCAGCTCATTTAGGCCTCTATAAGAACTCCCAGCTTCATTAGATGTTAGCTCATGCCTGGAACCAGACCTGTGTGGACTGTCTAGGGAGAGTGAACCCCTGTGCGGCGAGACAAAGCCTGTGTGGCTATTTGCTTGGACATTTAAAACCAGGGACTTAGGGACTAGGACAGCACTAGGCTGATCCCAGTTGTTAGTTAGGAAACCTGTATGTTTAGTCAGAGGTCAAGTTGACCAGGATTTATTTTGTTTATGTTTCTTTTGCTTTGCTGTGTTTTGTCACTGTAAATAGAAAATAAACCGCACCTTTTTGATTTTGAAAACCACAACCTCCGTTTGCTGGGCCTGTTTTTGTGTGGGGAGCCCATCTCGGGGGTCACACACACCCGCTGCCGAGCTAACCCCCTCACAATATATATATATATATATATATATATATATATATATATATATATATATATATATATATTTTTTTTTTTTTTCTTTCTTCATTTTCAAAAACAAATGAGAGCTGTAAAATACTCGCCATTCCTCTCCGCAAATAGCTTGGGGTGTCTATATTCCAAAATGGGGTCATTTGGGGGGGTTTTGTGCGATTTTGGCATTTTATGGCCTTCAAAACTGTGATAGGTAGTGAGGAGTGAAATCAAACATTTGCGCCCTTAGAAATCCTGAAGGCGGTGCTTGGTTCCGGGGTCCCGTACGCGGCTAGGCTCCCAAAAAGTCCCACACATGTGGTATCCCCGTAAAATGATATTTTCTACTTTTTGTTATAAGAAAAATCGAATAAACTCAATTGTAGTCATACATTTAGGCCAAAATGTATTCAGCCACATGTTTTTAGTAAAAAAAATGTCTAAGCGTATATTTATTGGTTTGCGCAAAAGTTATAGCGTCTACAAACTAGGGTACATTTTCTGGAATTTACACAGCTTTAAATTTATGACTGCCTATCTCATTTCTTGAGGTGATAAAATGGCAGGGCAGTACAAACCCCCCCCCAAATGACCCCATTTTGGAAAGTAGACACCCCAAGGAAATTGCTGAGAGGCATGTTGAGCCCATTGAATATTTTTTTTTGTCCCAAGTGATTGAATAATGACAAAAAAATAAAAAAATACAAAAAGTTGTCACTAAATGATATATTGCTCACACATGCCATGGTTATATGTGGAATTGCACCCCAAAATACATTCTGCTGCTTCTCCTGAGTACGGGGATACCACATGTGTGGGACTTTTTAAGAGCCTAGCCACGTACGGGACCCCGGAAACCAAGCACCGCCTTCAGGATTTCTAAGGGCACAAATTTTTGATTTGACTCCTCACTACCTATCACAGTTTCGAAGGCCATAAAATGCCAAAATAGCACAAAACCCCCCCAAATGACCCCATTTTGGAAAGTAGACACCCCAAGCTGTTTGCTGAGAGGCATGGTGAGTATTTTACAACTCTCATTTGTTTTTGAAAATGAAGAAAATTTTTTTTTATTTTTTTTCAATTTTCAAAACTTTGTGACAAAAAGCAAGATCTGCAAAATACTCACAATACCTCTCAGCAAATAGCTTGGGGTGTCTACTTTCCAAAATGGGGTCATTTGGGGGGGTTTTGTGCCATCTGGGCATTCCATGGCCTCCAAAACTGTGATAGGCAGTGAGAAGTGAAATCAAAAATTTACACCCTTAGAAAGCCTGAAGGCGGTGATTGGTTTTTGGGGTCCCGTACGCGGCTAGGCTCCCAAAAAGTCTCACACATGTGGTATCCCCGTACTCAGGTGAAGCAACAAAATGTATTTTGGGGTGTAATTCCACATATGCCCATGGCATGTTTGAGCAATATATCATTTAGTGACAACTTTGTGCAAAAAAAAAATAAAAAATTGTATTTTTTCCGCAACTTGTGTCAACATATAAAATATTCCATGGACTCGACATGCCTCTCAGTATATAGCTTGGGGTCATTTGGGGGGGTTTTGAACTGTTCTGGCATTTTATACACAACATTAGGAAGCTTACATCCACTCTTCTAACCACTTGAAGACAAAGCCCTTTTTGACACTTTTTGTTTAAAAAAAAAATTTTTTTTTCATGTAAAGAAAATTATGTTGAACCCCCAAACATTATATATATTTTTAAAGCAAAGGCCCTACAGAATAAAATGGTGGGTGTTGCATTTTTTTTTTCTACACAGTATTTGCGCAGCGATTTTTCAAACGCATTTTGGGGAAAAAATACACTTTTTTTAATTTTAATGCACTAAAACACACTATATTGCCCAAATGTTTGATGAAATAAAAAAGATGATCTTAGGCCGAGTACACAGATACCAAACACGACATGCTTTAAAATTTCGCACAAACGCGCATTGGCGACAAACTACATACATTTTTAAAAGCCTTTAAAAGCATTTACAGGTTACCCCGCTAGATTTACAGAGGAGGTCTACTGCTAAAATTACTGCCCTCGATCTGACCTTCGCGGTGATACCTCACATGCATGGTGCAATTGCTGTTTACATATGACGCCAGACCGACGCTTGCGTTCGCCATTGGGCAAGAGCAGGACAGGGGTGCTTTTTTTTATTGGACCCCCCAACAGTACAAAGGCAATCACGTACACTGTACGTGATTGTGCCTGTCGGTGCCATTGTGCCGACGTATATGTACAGTGAGCGGTCGTTAAGTGGTTAATATTATATGTGAATGGAATTTTTCTATCAAATAAAAATTATATTTTCTATTAATCATGTGTTTAAGTGCACCTTAAAAGTCCCACTCTTCCTTTATTTATATTTTCTAATTAATAGGGACGTGGTGCCTAGTGACCTATAGATGTCAGATGATTTTTCTGCTTTCCTTTATTTAGGCAGATAACAAATTAAAAGGGGAAGGCAGCACTGGAGACCCTGCTTGAATTTGTGCATCCTTTGGACCCCACAGCAAACATCCAAGAATAGAACACCAAACTCTGTAATAACCTCAAAAAAAAAAAAAAAAAGGAGCACAATCTTGTCTTGGCCTCCCAGAGGTCAGGAACAGCAGCAGACAAGTCAGATTTGTCCCCAGTCTGTGGTACTACAGCAGTCATTATTTTTTCCTCTTCCTTGTTGCCTTCTCTCCAGCCTTTGTTGAGCGCTTCCTCGGAGGCTGGGTCCCAGGAGGAGTGCTTGTGGCAGGAGGAGGAGGAGGAGGAGGAAAAAAAAAAAAAAAAAACCACAGTCACTTCTCAAATCCAACAAGCCCTCTGATGAGCCATTTAAGATATTTAATTGGGGGGTGGGGGGTTTGAAGATGAGTTGGGGACCTCACAAATCAAAGCTGTAGCACTCTGTATGAAGTGAAATAATAAGAAACATTCCTAAGCAATCTTTAGGGGGCGTTTAGGGTAAAGCAATACAATGGAGCAGACAACAAAAGAAAGGGAAGTAACTAGGCTAGGTGGGTATGGCCCCAGGACAGCATGCTGGAGAGGTTAGTTAGGGTAAAAAATATTGTAGGCCAAAAAAAAAGAACAGGAAAAAATACACAACATGCATGTGGAGAAAGGGGGCATTCCCAGCATATTAGAATCATGGGAATTGGGGACTGATGAAATAATAAACATTATTAGGCAAGAAATACATAAAATGTGATGTTTTAAAGTAGAAAACTTACCTTAATATAGTCCTCCTGCAAAACTTGAAGGATGGCAGAACAAGTCTCTGGTATAATGATCCCCAGAGCCTGGGGGGAGATGCCTGTTGAGAACTTGGAGGTCCTGCAGGCTTCTCCCACTCGCCAGGTATCGCAACGTGGCAATGAGCCTCTGCTCAGCAGTGATGGCTTCCCGCATAACGGTGTCCTGTCTGGTAATATAGGGGGGACACCAAAGCCAACAGATGCTGAAATACGGGGTCAGACATCCTGAGAAAAATTCCTGTAGTCCTCAGGATTATTCTCCCTGATCTCCCGCAACAAAGGCATGTGACAGAACTGGTGCCGCTGGAGCAACCAATTCTTGGTCCATGAACTCCTCCTCACCCTGTTCATGGCCTGGAGTCGGGATACAGCATGAACCCCTGCTCCAACTACAGCACGAACTCTACGACGAGTACGTAGCCGCAACATGGCTAGATAACGGTCGGCTGCTCAGAACGCACGGAAGAACAGCAAGGCCTATGAAGAACGAGCTGAAAAACAGTAACGAGCAGACAAGAACGCACTGAAAGACAGATACGAACCCACAAGCACAAACTGAACTCCAGAAAACGATCCTCAAAGCACGAAGACTGAAAAGCGCGAATCGTCTCTCAAACTTTTACTAAATTAGCAAAAGCGTCCCAAAGGGTGGCGCCATTAGAACGGAACTTCCCCTTTATAGTGCCGTCATACGTGTTGTACGTCGCTGCGCTTTGCTCAAGTGTTTTTTTTAATGATCGTGTGTATGCAAGACAGGGTTGAGAGGAAACCAGAAAAAAAAAGACGAGAAAAATGTTGGTTTTTAAAAATGACATTAAAAACGGACGTGTGTATGCGGCATTGTTGTGCTTCGAATGGATTCGTACATTTGTAACTTTTTTCATAACGAATTATGCTGAAGACATTCGGGCATTCGCTATTATTTCTGATTCAGTTTTATTCATAATTGCTTTGTTCGGAAATTCGAATGCTTCCGAATGTCTGAAAGTTGCTAAATTCGGACTAATTTTGATTCGTTACAAAACAAATTGCACAAGCCTGGCCGGCAACATGGGACTGGATCCAAGATGGAGCTGGGTGAGTGCTCACAGGCCGCACACGCGGCGTCTCCGATTACCCTCACCGTGCCAGCCGCCCTCCTCCCATCCTCCCCCCTCTTCACCAGGCTCCCGGAGCAGCCCCTTCAGCAGCCCTGGCTGGAATGACACCCAAGGGAACAGCGGCAGTGTCTCCAACAGGTCTCCCCATAGCCCACACGCAAGACCTGCTGGGCCTTCCTCCTCTGACTCCAGAGCCCCCCCCGCACGTTTACTGGGCATAGGGACATGGAGGGGGCCTTGGATGAAGGAGACCAGGAAAGACATTGAAGACCTGCAGGCTGACACGGCTCATATTGGGAGTAGAGGCATTAGAAGTATCAGTGGAAGACATCACCCCTACCCTACAGGCACTACAGACACGCTGCACAATGCAGGATCAACGAATTGATTCCTTGCTTGACCAACTATATGTAGAAAATCTGAGCCGCAGGGTTAATATCCGCATACCAGGCCTACCGGAGGCTACAGGATCCAGAGACATAATACCTACCCTTCAGGGAGTGTTCAGACAGATATTGGGCAAAGAAGCACCCAATCGCATAGAGATCGATCAAGCTCACAGGGCCCCTCAGGCCTCCCTTTGATGATCCAGACAAACCCTGAGACATCATCTGTAAGCTGCATAGGTACACCCTGAAGGAACGTATCATGTAACATGTCAGGGGGGTCTGCCACGTGGACTTTGATGGAGCCAACTTGTCCCTATTTCCGGACTTATCCAGACGCATGCAGGGCCCTTAAGCCATTGCTGGAAGTCTTACAAGATGCTCACCTAATCTACCACTGGGGATTCCCCTTCAGCCTTTCCGTAACTAAAGGAGGCCAGCAGGTCACTTTAAGGAACAAGTCGGATATACCCCAATTTTCTTGCCCGCCTTGGCCTCCCCAAGATGGACATCCCGGAGTGGCGTTCTTCCCGGGGGTTCCAGCACCGATTCGCCCAGAGCCCTGGCAACAAGCACGTCACAGACGCCGTAACAAGTCACGAGATGACCCCGCTGCCTGTGCCGAACGTGAGCCTCCTCTTCCTCAGCTGTACGCTGGATGACATTTCAAGTGCCTGATGACTCTACCCTCCCCTTTTCCCCATTTTTCCTATTTCTCGCCTTCATTTTCAGGACTGCTATTGCTGCTGCAGATCATCCGAATGCACATCCGCACCACGTAAATGCTCATTGACTGCAGCGGGACCCCTTTTTGATGGGTTCTTGCTTGATGCCGCTCCATTTAACCCCCATAGGTGAACGCTTGGAAGTTATCCTCAGACGAGGACATCCACAGTGCGTGGACCACTTGCATGTTAATGGCCCGGCTGGCCGTGAGGTGGCCCTTGCACCGTCAATTTTAGGACTATTAACTCGCCTAATGGAGCGCCTTGTTTATTACTTTTTTTTGGGTCAGTATGCTGCAACTCCCTGGACCTCTCCCTGGATTCCCCCAGGAATTTTCCTCTCCCTGGAGTTCTCCCTAGTGAGCTCCTCTGCAAATAGGAACGCAAGATAAAGTAAGATAAACAAAGAATATCTCTGAACCCCGGAAAAGTCCTGACGCTCCCGACACACGGTAACACAAGGAAATGATACAATGTGATATACAATGTGACATAAACAAACGTTATCGTTGTGGTTGTAGCTAGTCAACCCTCACTTGCTATATGTCTTTATAGCTTAATATAGCTTGCTATTGCTGTTACTGTTTCTATTGCTAAATTTTACTATTGTCCAATGACGGCACTTTATACTGCACTATCGCATTGCTGCTTTCCTGCTTTATAGCCATATTAAAGATGCGAGTAGACTGGTCTAGGCAACAGTGTACGTTTCCCTATAGTATGCTTACAGTTTTTGCTGGCTCTATTAGTCCGCCCGCCCGCAAGCCGTGGACGTTCACCCGCTCACCTGTCGCTCATTGGCCCACCCGACCAGCACACTTGGGGTCTGGAGTTCGAGGGTAGCGTGCTGCTCCTGGGGGTGGTGTGCCCCGAGGCCTGAGGGAGGTCTGCCGGGTGATCGGGCTGAACGGAGTTGAGCTGCGCCAGACAGCAGCAGGTAGTATCGAACGCTCACCCTCCTTGCCCCCTCCTCACTTTCTCATCCGCCGGAGTGTTGTTTCTTTTTTTTATGGGCCTACAACAGGCAGAGCGGAGGGCAGAGCAAGAGAGCCGGTGGAGAGGTGAGGTGGAGAAAGTCTGAGGACTGTAGGCGGCGGAGGGGGGCGGATATAGCTGTTGGACGGACTTGAGGCAACGATAAATAATAAAAGTCAGGAGGTACAAGAAGTAACTGTAAAAACTGAAATAACCGAAAAAAAAAAAAAAAAGCATTCAAAATAATTAGATATGGCTTTATTTGCACAATGACGATGGCTGTGACAGCAATGGCCAAGCGCTGAATTTGCAGTTTTGCGACACGGCGATAGCAGAGAAAAATCTATATAGAACAAGTGGAAATTAAGAGAAGTGGAAAAGAAAAAGGAAAAAAAATAAATAAAGGGACAGGAGGAAAAGGAGTGGAAGAAAAGGAGAAGGGAGAGATGTGAGGTGGCAGAGGAGGAAGTGGAAGCGGACAAGCTAGTGGACAAGATAAGAGGGGACGTCGACAGTTCTGAGTAGAGACGAGCAGAGGTACCTGGAATTAACTACACTCCGGCAATTGAACACTTTCACCCACTGGTCGTTGAATCTTCAGATCTTCTGGTATCTAAAATAAATTTGGACTGAGTTGGATGTATACGAGTCTAAAATAACTTTGGGACTGAGTTTGATGTATATGAATCTTTTCCTCTGGTCCTGAAACCCTGTTAACTTTCATCTGCGGAACACTATTTAAAAGAACTACAGGTATAGAGTGTCATAGCATCGGCAGGAAAATATAAAGAGAAATACACAAAACAGAATAAAGAACTGTGACTTTTGGTTCAGTAAAAACGCAGAGGAAACTACAAATATAACAAATATTACCCTTAGAAATAGTCTATATAGGACTTGTATCACAAGAGAAGTACACATATGCGCAGTTAAATAGGCCCTGGATAAGTGGACCCGCTACAGATACCAGGAACAATTGGACAAGTAGAATAAACAGTAGCATAGGAGAAATCAATAGACTATATAAAAACAAGTAATGCTGTGGCCTCAAAACAACTAGTAAGGATCTTACACAGAGCGCATAGAAGGAGTGAGATTCAGATACATTTATTAGACGTAGAGATACGAGAAAGAATGATGAGGGGAAGGCAGTTAAGGGGTGCAACAGCAAAAAAACCTAAAATGAGTGAAAGTCCGAGTTCTATTAAAAAATACATGACACAAGAAAAATCTAAAGATAGCCCAGGGAAAGTAACACCGTTAAAACAGGAGGACATCTGAGGGCTCACAGAAAGCAGTCACGAGAAGACACTCCGAATATACAGAGACCGAAAACCCTATTACAGCGGAAGAAGAGGAAGAAATCGTTGATACTAGACAAATAGACAAATTACCCACTAAGGGAGAAATAGTGGAGATGTTCGCTAGAATGGAAACAGTCATGTACAGAATGGAGAAATCGATCAAAGGGGAAATATCGATTATACAGGAAGACCTGAACCACTTATTGAGGAGAGTGGAGGAAACAGAAGAAAAAATGGATGCGCAAATAGCGGAAGTCATGGAACTAAAAGGGCAATTGGAAGATGTACAGAAAGAACAATGGTATTTGAAATACAGACTCGAAGACCAGGAAAATCCTAACAGGAGAAAAAATTTGAGGATACGTGGACTACCAGATCAACATATAGAAGACCTACAGGAAAAAAATTGATAAAATCTTTGGACATATGCTAAATAAAAACGCTACAGAAAAGATAAAATTCGAAAGAATACATAGGATCAGGAAACCGGCGGGTCTAAAAGGGAGAAATCCCAAGAGATATAATTGCACGATTTCATAACTATCAAGATAAAGAACAGATACAACAGAGTTTAAAATCTAAAGTCCCCGCAAAGTATGAGGACACTACATTGCAGATATTTCCAGATCTAGCAGGAGAGATATTGAACAGAAGAAGAATTCTAAAACCACTCTTGGATCAACTTAAGAGCCAGGAGATCCAATACTCTTGGGGTTTCCCAGCTTGTCTAGTGGGTCGAAAGGAAGGACGCTCAGCTACCCTGAGATTCCCCAACGACACCCCTAACTTCTGTAAAAGATTGGATATCCCTTAAATTGATATCCCAGGATGGTGGGAAAGAGAGCATAGACAGAAGACCTCAGACAAACAATTCTGGTCCTCGAAATCGAGGAAAAAATAATTTAGAGTAAAAATAAAAAAAATAAAAATAAATAAAGGATAGAGGACAAAAGGAGAGGACCGGGAGAGGGGGAGGGGGGAAGCTGGGGGGAGGTATGGGGAGGAGACAACAAACGAGGAATACTTGTAACCAGGGGAGTAGAATGGGCTCTGGAGCTTTCCCCATAGCAGGGAGTGGCTGTCCCGGGTTCCGCTCCTGAAGTAAGAGCTCAACCATCGTAGGAGCAGATGGAGAAGGAGGGCTACAGATTACGGGGCCTCGATGAGGCTTCATACCCCAAACAGGGAGGGAAGAGGGATGGGGGGGTGGTTGAGGGAAGGGGGGGTGGGATAGTGGTGGAGGAGGGGTCTTGGGGGGGTGGGGGGGGAGGGGGAGACCTCTTGGTAAGAACCTTGAGAATTAGTTCAGGTCTGTTTTAGTCCACCCAATCTAGGAACATCAAAATGCCTAAAATAAGTATAATTTCATATAATGTAAGAGGATTGAATGCTCCCATTAAGAGGGCAAATATAATTAGAGAATTAATCACATTGAAGGCGGATGTAGTTTGCTTACAGGAGACGCATTTCTGCGTTAGTTTTAACCGTCAAATTATCTCAAAGGAATACCCCTTGTGGTATTATGGGGACTCACCTATAAGTAGGGCTAAAAGTGTGGCCATAGGGTTTGCCAGGGGGACCAGGTTCATGCTAGAAGAAAAGAAGGAGGACCCAGAGGGGAGATATCTATTTTTAAAAGGAGAACTGAATGGAACCGAGGTCTCACTGGCAAACGTGTATGGACCAAATAAAAAAATCCACCCAATACCTAATGAAAATCATAGCTGAATTTATGGATTTCAGGAAGGGGGAGGTCATAATAGCTGGAGATTTTAATGTATGTTTCGAGCCATCAATCGACAGTACATCCCATGCTAGGGGGACTGGAAATGCCCAGAGGATTAAATAAAATAAAAAGATGTACCAACATCAATTGGTAGATGCTTGGAGGACACAACATCTAAAGCAACGGGATTTCACTTTCCGCTCCCCCTTGCACGGGACGTGCTCGAGAATTTATTATTTTTTAGTAGAACATTGGCTACTGGAGACAGTAGAAACTGAGATAGGTATCGCAACATTTTCAGATCATGCACCAATTACACTCCGATGGAATATCGGGGAAGCACAAAAAGTAACAATATATGGAGGTTGAATGAAGAGCTTCTATTGGATAAAAATATAAATCAGAGAATAAAAGTAGAACTAGAACAATTTTTTAAGGAGAATAGCACTGAGGGTATGTCAGAAGCCATAATCTGGGAAACTCGCAAAGTATATATTAGAGGGATACTAATAAAGGAGGGTGCGGTTAAAAAGAGAAGGAGTTATGGAAAAAAAAACACTATTGATGAAAGAGATCTCCGAACTAGAACAGCAAAACCAAAAAACCAAGGGGAAAGGGAAATTACTATACCTCAATAATAAAAGAGAGCAACTAAGAGAAGTCTATGAACAAGAGAACCGGACAGCCTATAACCAAATTAAGAAAGAGAGATATCTATGGGGTAATAAACCAGGGAAGTATTTGGCGAAAATATTAAAAAAGAAAAAAAATGGCAACTATATAGAAAAAATTCAAAACAAGATAGGGGAAATTAGATATAAAACTTCAAAAATATCCAAATCTTTCCAAGAATACTATAGCCAATTATACTCACTTAATGCCCAGGATACAAAAGTAGAGATTAAACGAAGAAGGGAGAAAATTAAAACCTATATTGAGGAGATTGCTTTAGATAATATCCCTCTGGATAAATTAGACTTCTTAGAAGCACCCATAAGAGAAGAGGAAATCAGAAAAACAATCCTAGAATTACCACATGGGAAAAGCCCAGGGCCAGACGGTCTGACGATACTTTATTATAAAAAATATCTAGATCTTCTAACCCCGATAATGTGCTCCTATATGAATGGGATAGGTGTAAAGTGGGAGATGAGAAAGGAGGCATTAGAAGCCATAATAACTATAATTCCCAAAGAGGGCAAAGATTCTACACTATGCTCCAGCTATAGACCAATCTCACTTCTAAATATAGACACTAAGATTTTTTCTAAGAACCTAGCAAATGGGCTGAAAATTATTATGACAGACGTCATACACTCAGACCAAGTGGGATTTATCCCAGGAAGGCAGTGTAAAGACAATGGAATAAGATCGCTCCTGGCTATTAAGAAAATTAAAGAGAGTGGGGCCCCAGGACTACTCCTGTCAATTGACACCGAGAAGGCCTTTGACGGGATGGACTGGGGCTTCATGCATTTCACACTTGAGGCAATAGGTCTAGGACCCAGAATGAGTACGTGGATTAAATCCTTGTACAAGAATTCAGCAGCGAGGGTGAAAGTTACCGGGGTACTATCTGCACCGTTCCAGCTGAAAAATGGAACCCGACAGGGGTGTCCTCTGTCACCACTACTATTTGTGCTAGCATCTGAACCCTTATTGAGGAAAATCAGACAGGATCCGGAAATAAGTGGGATAGGGGTGGGAGAAGAGCATAAGCTTGTAGCCTATGCAGACGATGTTTTATTTTTTATCACTCACCCTAAAGTAACCCTACCTAAGATCCTAAAAACCCTTAATGAGTTTGGGGAGATGTCTAATTTTAAAATAAATCGTACCAAATCTGAAACACTTTGTTTAATAAACATTAATAAACATTTATAAAATAGATATGAATAAATACCAAAAAGCTTACTCATTTAAAATGGGGGAACAGCGTACTTTCGTACCTGGGAGTTAAACTGGCCGTTGAAACAGAGACAATCTACAGAGAGAATTATATTCCACTATTGAATGAAATTAGGGTAGAACTGAATAAAATCTCACGGGGTCAACTTTCATGCATCGGGAGAATAGGAATTCTGAAGATGATTATTCTCCCAAAAATAGTCTCCAAAATGCAGATGCTCCCGATCCCATTATCTCGGGTCTTCTTAGATAAATTAGAATCACTGTTCTCGGTTTTCACGTGGTCTGGGAAAAAAACCACGTATCAAGTGGACGACACTCACAAAAGAGAAGGGCCAGGGAGGATTAGGGGCACCCAATATTAGAAACTATTATAACGAGATAGTAACAGCGCGGATTATGGAATGGGCTGATAACTCGAAGAGTTGGGTGAAAATGTAAAGTAGAATTAGTAATGTATCATTAGGGAAGGTAATATGGATACCGCCACAACATCGAGATACGAGTACAAACACACACGAGATCACCAGAAACGCACTAAAAATTTGGGACCGGTTGCACAAAAAAGAAAACTGGCAGTATAACTCGCCTCTTATACCATTAAAAGACACAAGTTATTTTACACCAGGTAGGGAAAACATTTCTGGGAAATGGATTTTAAAAGAAAAAACGCACAATTAAAAGATGTTATGGTCCAAAATAAATTACTTATCAGGAATTAAAGAAGAATATGGAGTGGAGATTGATCGACGAGTGGCGGTATACTCAGTTAAGACATTTTTTTGATAGTCTACCTAAACCTATTAGAGTTAAAGATAATTTAAGGCCATTGGAGAAAATATGTGAGGAAAAGAAGACGAAAGGAGTTATTTCCAAGATTTATAAGGTCTTAAACAATACACAAAGAAAATCAGAGAAATTGACATTTATTAAGAAATGGGAAGAGGAACTGGGAACACAAATAAGAGAGTATGAGATTAAACAAATAATTAATAGGGTTCATTCAAGTTCTGTGAACTGTAATATAGTGGAAACTAATTATAAATGCCTAATCAGATGGTATTTGACGCCGGATAGGGTACATAGGTTCACAACGGAAAAATCACAGCTATGTTGGCGCGGATGCCAGGAAATAGGGACAATGGTCCACATATGGTGGACTTGTCCAAAAATTAAAAAATACTGGACAGAGATTAGGAGAACCATCAGAGACATTACTAATATAGAAATACCGGATGATCCGTGGGGATGTTTACTACATGGAATCCGGATGTCGAACAAATACCTTAAAAGTTTGATCCCACACCTATTAAATGCAGCCAAGAGCCAAATTCCTAAATACTGGCAAGAACAAGATAGTCCTACCCAGAAGGGATGGTGCAACAGAGTAGACAAAATTTTTAATTTGGAATACTTAAGATTTTGCGACATGGACTCATTGGATGCATTTGAAGAAAAGTGGAAGGTGTGGACGGCTTTTAAAAATACTTTAGGTTATGCAGAAATAATGGGCGAATAATCACAACATAAGATGGTGAAGGAAGAAGCAGATAATGTAGTAGAAGGAGGTCAGGGGATTGTGGGAGGGGGAGGAGGGGACAGGGGGGGGGGAGAGGATTGTAGGAAAGGAATTGTATTGAATTATAGGTTTGTACGGATTGTAATAAAGAAACACTTTTCTTTTCTTAAAATTTGGAGAACCACATATGATGCGAATCCAAAGCAGAGACGACATTAAGGAATAATACCATGAGAAAGTCTCTCGTTGTGATAAAGTCTGAGTGGTACCAAAAGAAAAAAAAAGAAAAAAAAAAAAAAAAAGTATGCTGCAGGTCTCTCCCCGCCCTCCGCGGAGCTGCACTACTAGGTGACCATCTATGGCTGCTATGAAGATCGTACAACGTCAGTGGCCTGAGTTCCCCATCTAAACGCAGTAAGTTGTGGCTTGAGACAAAGACTTGGTGCACACATTTTACTCTTGCACACTTATACAACCAATGGTATCTCAGCAATTCACCCCGGCCTATATCAGGTGGAGTGGCGGCTGCGATACATAGACACTGCCCATTCATCCCCCTGGACCACTATGCGGATCCCGACGGCAGATTTGTCTTTCTGAAAGGCACTCTGTTCGGTCGCAGGCAGACCCTCGTTGCGCTTTATGCACCAAATACCAGACAACTGGCATTCCTGGACACGCTATTAGATTCTCTTTCCGCCTTTCATGAGGGGCAGCTGGTGGCCGGTAGAGACTTTAAGGTCTGTCCCAAACCACAGATGGACACCTTCTCCGGTCGCTCCGCACACTCGTTCAGGTCAGGTGAGGTACAGGCTCAATGTCAGAATACAGGCAGCGAGGTCAGGGCTCAAGGGGAGAGAGATACCAAGGCGAGCATGTAGGGGCTCGCCAGGTATTTATAGGACTGCAGTGATTGTCCTCACACGACAGCTGAGCGGAGGAAGTGCTGCTTGCCCCACATTGCCGGAATACACCCGCTGGTGGACACCGGTACTATGGCCCATGAATCAGGCATTACCACCAGCAGGTGAGATCCTCTATCAAAAATACTGGCTGCAAGAGGACACCTGCTGGTGGGACACTAGTACTGCAATCCATAGGACCAACAGCGCCACCAGTGGGTGAAGCCTTTCCTGACAGACCTCCTATTGGTCGATCAGTGTTTTCTGGAGTCGCTCTCCAGTGCGTTGATTAGATCAATTACGATATCTGACCACGCACCCATCTCCGTCTCCCTAGCACCTCTATCCTCCAATACCCGCCAATGAACGAGGCACTTAAACGAAAACCTGCTAGACGACGCAGTAGCTCATAAGCAGGTTTCAGACACTATTTCCCTTTACTTTAAGGAAAACATGACGGGGGAGACGGGGATGGCATCCGTGTGGGAGGGCCATAAAGCCGTGGTCCGGGTGGAACTTATCGCTCAGGGATCCAGGCTGAAAAAGGCACGCACTGGGGGAACTTTAGTCCCTCTTGGTCCAACTACGAGCCGCGGAACTTAAACACAAGCGCAAAATGACTCCATCCCTATACGCAGAGCTAGTGTCCCTTAGAGAGAAGCTCTCTTCTGTTGGAAACACACGCACGGGATAGATTGAGATCTGTTTCTCATAAATTTTACGAGTTCGGAAACAAATGTGGGAGACTCTTGGCTAGAGCCCTTAAACGTCAACACGCATCCGGCCACGTTCCCAAGCTAGAAACCAACTTAGGACCCCAAATGGTGCTGTCCTCCAAAATCGCTGACTCCTTTACGGAATATTATGCCCAACTTTACCAACTCCCCCCTACGCTCGCAGGTCATTCTCCCTAACAGAAATCGGAATGCATTTCGAAATACCTAGAGGAAGCACTGGCCACCCAACTATCGATACAACTTAGTGAACAGCTAGACCGGTCTATAACTAATGGAGATTGAGTCGGTAATCAAGGACCTTCCACACGGAAAAGAGTCCTAGCCCTGATGGGTTCACTAATGCGTATTACCGTAAATTTTACTCTTGTCCAACCGCATGTGCACTTATTTTAATGCCCTTGCTTCAGGCACGTCCCTTCCGAAAGGGGCCCTGTTGGCTCATATTACGGTCCTCCCGAAGGAGGGGAAAGACCCCTCCATTCCCAGCAGTTATAGACCGATTTCGTTACTAAACACTGACATTAAAGTCTTGGCAAAAAATCTGGCGAGTCTACTGAAACCTGACGGTAATTCACGCAGTTCAAACAGGCTTCATAACAGGGAGGGAAGCTAGGGATAATTCCAACCGTGCGATACAACTAATTCACTGGGCAAACTTGCAGCGGTCCAGTCCACGAATGCCGAAAAGGCGTTTGACCGGGCCTATCTGCAGGCAGTACTGTCGAGACTGTGCCTGGGCCACAACATGCTCAGGTGGATAGGCTCCTTATACAGCTCCCCAGAAGTCTGGGTTAAAGTCAATGGGACGCTCTCTAACTCCTTTTCCATACGGAACGAGGCAGGGGTGCCCCCTGTCCCCACTAATATTTGCTCTCACCCTAGAACCACTGCTCAACATGATACGGCTAAATCCCAACATTTCAGGGTTCACGGTGGGGACGACAGAACATAAAATTATCGGCATACGCCGATGACATACTGTTTTATGTCACGGACCCGCTGATTTCCCTCCCCAACATTATGGCGGAGATTCCATTCTCTAACTTCAAGATTAACTATAGTAAGTCGGAGATCCACCCCCTTGCTATTCCCCCTGTGATGCGGTCCCAACTGTGAGCCTCATTCTCCTTCACATGGTGCAATTCCTCCTTAAAATACCTGGGCATCTACCTCCCTGCTACATTCACATAACTATATACATGTAACTAAGCCCCTTTAACTTAACACGATTAGGCCCCTTTCACACTGAGGCGTTTTTACCGCGTTTTCGTGGTAAAAATGCCTGAAATAATCCTGCCCCATCGTTCTCAATGTGAAAGCCCTGAGGGCTTTCACACTGAGGCGTTTTGCTGGCTGTGCATTGGAAAAATCCTGAAAACAGCTTTTTTTGGAGCATCTTTAGGGCTTTAGCGCTGTAAAAACGCCTATCTCCATCGAAATTAATGAGTAACACGGTAAAAACGCTCAGCGAGAGCGGAAGTGCCTATGTTTGTATGAGATTACATGCGTCTGTTGAACAGTAATTGATGCAAGTGTTTCCATGTTCCCCTGTGTTTTATCTCACTTCTGAGAACCTAGTGCCCCACTCCAAAGCGTTTACTGATGCAGAGGAATCAAATGGTCACTCCTGGATCCATAGCCAGTGAGGGATATCAATCTTGCTGAGGAGCTGCATCTGCCATTGCGTCAACTTAAAAGGCTTGTTTACAAGCCAGCCAAGGTGAGAGGCTGGGGGGGGGGGGGAAACGTGGGCACTTGGATAGAAGCACCTGCATGTGATTAGCAACTTGCGGATGGTGGATCTGTTCTGCACTACTACTTTGGATTTTATATTTTTTATACTGCACAGAGACTCATTTTTTATTGTATTTTTGGATACTTGATTCATTTATTTTTTGACTACACAGACTCACTATTTGCACTTTATTGGTATCAGATATCTATTTTTGCAATAGAAGATTTGTATTTTTTACTGAGACTCACATTTAGTAAAAGAAAGTGGACAGAGGTCAGCATACACATACAAGATTGTCTAATGGCACCATCATCCCTGAATTGATATGAAGAAAATATTTAACAGGATGTGGGATTTTAAAGGTGCAATGACTAATTACACAAAATTATATGACAAGATTTATATAAAAAATAGAAAAAAAAATGTATTGTTTATACATGTTAAAAAACTGATACATATACAGTGGGGCAAAAGAGTATTTAGTCAGCCACCAATTGTGCAAGTTCTCCCACTTAAAAAGATGAGAGGCCTGTAATTGTCATCATAGGTATACCTCGACTATGAGACAAAATGTGGAAACAAATCCAGACAATCACATTGTGTGATTTGGAAATATTTTTTTTGCAAATTATGGTGGAAAATAAGTATTTGGTCACCTACAACCAAGCAGGATTTCTGGCTCTCACAGACCTGTATCTACTTCTTTAAGAGGCTCCTCTGTCCTCCACTCATTACCTGTATTAATGGCACCTGTTTGAACTTTTTATCAGTATAAAAGACACCTGTCCACAACCTCAAACAGTCACACTCCAAACTCCGCTATGGTGAAGACCAAAGAGCTGTCAAAGGACACAAGAAACAAAATTGTAGACCTGCACCAGGCTGGGAAGACTGATTCTGCAATAGGCAAGCAGCTTGGGGTGAAGAAATCAACTGTGGGAGCAATAATTAGAAAAAAGACCACTGATAATCTCCCTCGATCTGGGGCTCCACGCAAGATCTCACCCCGTGGGGTCAAAATTATCACAAGAACGGTGAGCAAAAATCACAGAACCACACGGGGGGACCTAGTGAATGACCTGCAGAGAGCTGGGACCAACATAACAAAGGCTACCATCAGTAATACACTACGCCGCAAGGGACTCAGATCCTGCATGTGCCAGACGTGTCCCCCTGCTTAAGCCAGGACATGTCCGGGCCCGTCTGAGGTTTGCTAGAGAGCATTTGGATGATCCAGAAGGATTGGGAGAATGTCATATGGTTAGATGAAACCAAAGTAGAACTGTTTGGTAGAAACACAACTCGTCGTGTTTGAAGGAGAAAATGCTGAGTTGCAACCAAAGAACACCATACCTACTACTGTGAAGCATGGGGTTGGCAACAACATGCTTTGGGGCTGTTTCTCTTCAAAAAGCAACAGGACAACTGATCCGTGTACATGAAAGAATGAATGGGGCCATGTATCGTGAGATTTTGAGTGCAAACCTCCTCCCATAAGCAAGGGCACTGAAGATGAAACGTGGCTGGGTCTTTCAGCATGACAATGATCCCAAACACACCACCCGGGCAACGGAGTGGCTTCGTGAGAAGTATTTCAAGGTCCTGGAGTGGCCTAGCCAGTCTCCAGATCTCAATCCCATAGAAAACCTTTGGAGGGAGTTGAAAGTCAGTGTTGCCCAGTGACAGCCCCAAAACAACGCTGCTCTAGAGGAGATCTGCATGGAGGAATGGGCCAACATACCAGCAACAGTGTGTGACAACCTTGTGAAGACTTACAGAAAACGTTTGACCTCTGTCATTGCCAACAAAGGATATATAACAAAGTATTGAGATGAACTTTTGATATTGACCAAATACTTATTTACCACCATAATTTGCAAAAAAAAATCTTTACAAATCAGACAATGATTGTCTGGATTTGTTTCCACATTTTGTCTCTCATAGTTGAGGTATACCTATGATGACAATAACAGGCCTCTCTCATCTTTTTAAAATGGGAGAGCTTGCACAATTGGTGGCTGACTAAATACTTTTTTGCCCCACTGTACATGCTTGTGACCATCACAGGTATACACCCATTTCCAATCGCTAGGTGGCCACAAAAATGTGTTCAGTTGAAAGAAGCGTCTATAGGGTTTCTCTACAGTTTTGCCTATAAGGCTTCATCTGGAAATAGCCGCCAATAACAGTTTTAATAGAGTTCAGAAATAGATTCCAACTTTAGGGTGTAAGAGAAAAAAAAGAAAGAAATTAATATACATATTTAATGCATACAATTGGTAAACATCAGGCACATTCATGCACGGCACACACACACACACACACACACACACACACGTTGCCCAAATCCAATAAAGGTGCACAGAAACAAATCATCCAAACAGGGACTCCACTGAAGATTCCGTACCTCCAAGAACCCGGAATCCTGAATAGGTGTATACCTGTGATGGTCACAAGCATGTATATGTATCAGTTTTTTAACATGTATAAACAATAAATTTATTTTTCTATTTTTTATATAAATCTTGTCATGTAATTTTGTGTAATTAGTCATTGCACCTTTAAAATCCCACATCCTGTTCAATATTTTCTTCATGAGACTCACATTTGTTGTTTATACCTTTGCATTGGATCTATTGCATGGGATTTTTTGCCTTTTATTATTGGAGCACTTTATTGGATTATTCTTTTATACATATTGTATATGATGCCATCACATCATGGACTATTTAGCCTTTATATTTTTTAACTTTATTATATACCCACTTGGTTGCACTTTAATTGAAGGGATTTGTATTTAGCAAGCGCCATTACGCCCCCCCTCATTTTCTACCCAGAGTTGTTGTGGTGATTGTTCGCTTGTTAAATGCTCCCAATTGTGTTTTTCCCTTTCTTTCTCTCCTCCCCTTATCCTTTCCCCTCCCCGTTTCATTTTGGGTTGTGGAAGGCACAGCGCTCACTGCGCTGATTCTGATATGCAAAAACACAATCCGGTTGATTACTTCTCAGCAGCTGGAACAAAATAGCCGTGATGGTAAAGAAAGAACCGTGCAGCAGCATGCTCCGCTTTGTAACAGTAAAGTGGAATTAAACTGGAAACAAGGAAAGGTGGTGTGATGACTCATGATGGGGCAGGACGCCTGTTGCGCGCCTCTCGGAACGCTTGCTCTTCTCTATCCAGCCATTGTGCAGCCGCAGATGGCGAATCAAAGAATTGTACTGTTCCGAGTGCTTCAAGGCGCAGGCGGGCAGGGTACAACATGGCATATTTCAGGTCAAGGTCCCTAAGCCTGCGCTTGACATCTGTCACGTAACTGACGGTGACGAGCCCGGATTTGCAGAGGAAGGCCTCCCTTACGGCTCCCACCAGCGGCCCCTGGTAGTGCAACAGAAGGCGCGGAGGTAGGAGGGGTACGAGTGCCTGGCAAGATCAACCAAGGTGGAGGTAATTCCGAAGACTGGGCTGGATCCAGGCACACAGGAAGTACGGCAGACAGAACTGGAACCAGGAACACAGCAAGCGGACTGCAACAGCTACAGCAGACCGGACCGGAACCAGGAACACAGGAAACCAGCAGGCAGAACTGGAACCAGGAACACGGGAACACAGCAGGCAGAACTGTAACCAGGAACACAGCAGGCAGGACTGGAACCAGGGGTGGTAAGATTGGTCAGACAAGCCGGGTCGGTTAACTGGCTGGCAGAAAGGTACTGAGGGATCAGGCAGAGGAGAGGTCACAACAAGCCAGAGGTCAGATGCAGGCAGAAAACTGGAAAGGTCACAGGCAAGTCGGGTCAGATGCAGGCAAGTCTTTGGATCAGGTTCTCAGGTACTAAACCCTGTAGAGCAGACAGCAGGGACTGTCATTGACAGGTTTAAATAGGCCTTCTGGCGCCACCTGCGGAACGCGCGCGCACCTGAAGAACACGCGCGCACCTGCAGAACGCGCGCACATGCGAACGCACCCGCAATCGGGAACCAGGAATTCCGGGGCGCCAGTTTCTGGCAGGATCTCCGTGACAACATCCATAAACTTGGCCCGTTGCTTCTGCAACTCCGCAGAAAAGTCTGGGAACAGAGAGACCTTAGCATTGTCCAGTTTCGGGGCCGCTGGTTTTAGTCTGGCATGGCGCAGAATGGTATCCCTATATTTATAATTAAGAAGTTTAAACAAGAAAGATCGTGGCGGTTCTCCATGTACCGGTGGCCTCGCAGGGACCCTATGCGCTCGCTCCACCGAGAACATGGGGGAGAATGCTTCTTTGCCAAAGGCATTAACCAGCCAGGTCTCTATAAACTCCACTGGGTTCTTGCCCTCGATTCTCTCTGGAAATCCAATCGCTCTCACATTATTTCTTCTCATCCTATTTTCCAAATCTTCCAAGCGGGAAGAGTGCTGAGAGAGAAGATGGTTATAAGTGAGAGGTGCCATGTCATCCTCTGTGGAGCTCACTCTCCCTTCTAGAGCTGATGGCCTCTCCCTGAGTTTTTGGTTATCTTGTCTCAGAAAAGTAATTTCTGCCTTGACTCCCTTGATCTCTGTGGGGAGTGCAGCTATAGAGAGGTTGCAGGTTGTTACTACTGTGAAAATGTCCCTCAGTGTAGGCTCACTGTCACTGGGGTTTATGGGGCCTTGCGGCCTAGCAGAGACCTCCTCTGGAGTACTCACCGTGTCCCATGCAAAGGCCGCGCAGACCGATTCCTCCAGAGGTACTGTGTCATCCGACTCTGATCCTCCACCAGGTGAGTAGTCAGGTGTGCTGGAGGAGGCTATGGTATCCGAGGATAGTGGCATGGAGAACAACTTCTCTGACCCCTTCTCTGTGCCGAGCCTTCGCGGAGCGTGGGGCCAGGGCGCCATGAGGTCCACCAAACGGGACTAGTTTTGCTTCCAAGCGGCCGACATTGTGGGACAAACCGGCGGATAAAGGTATGGTGATGCACCGGGGACCTTCCGACAACCGCTGAGCTGATTTTGGAGCAATAGTGAGTATATCCTCAGGATAGTTTGACGGATTTTCGGCGGAGCTCACTGAGAACACGTCTGGCTACATCCGCTGCCTGGCCACGCCCCCAATCACAATCCGGTCGACACCATGGTTTAAATACATACACGCCCCCCTTTGTTGTTGGGTATAAGTAGATGAAGTCATATGATGCTGGCTACTGAAGGTATCCTAGATCCTTTTGCACTTGTGGCCTGATGCCCACCCCCAACCCTTTATGTACCCTCCCGTTTTTGTACTTACGGTCTCGTTTATGTTTTTCTTTTATTGTATGTTATGTTGAAAAATAAAATAAAGATTATACAAAAAAAAATAAAAAACACAAAGTAGGCTTGTTTGGCAGCATGGAGGCAGGAATTGTATTTTAGAAGGGCAGAACTATATAGGGTGAAGTCTTGCAGGCATTTGGTTTTACGCCACAGTGGTTCAAGAGCATGGCAAGGTCTCTTGAGATTTCTAGTGTTGTCAGCTTGCCAGGGATGTACCGGTCGAGGCCTGATTCTGCGTGAGATTAGAGGAGCAAGTGCATCTAGTGATGATGAGAGTGAACTGTTGTAGACAAAATTGGCAAGGTCAGGACAGGACAGGGGAGAGATTATGTCATATAGGTGGTCAGTAGCAGAATAGAGAAGAGAAGGGTTAAAGTGGCGAAGTTAATTGTTTGCTGCCTGGAGGGATGGGTGGTTGGAGGCAAGGATACAGTGAAACTAATGAAGTCGTGATCAGAGAGGGGAAAGGGGGTGTTGGTGAGGTTGCCAGGATTGCAGAGATGGGAGAATACAAGGTCAAGGGTATTACCATTGGAGTGAGTGGAAGTATGAGTCCATTGGGTTAGGTCAAAAGATGAGTTTAAGTTGAGAAGTTGAGCTGTTAACATTGACAGGCATGTTGAATTCACCAAGAATGATAGTAGGTATTTCAGAGGAGAGAAAGTAGGGTAGCCAGGCAGCAAAGTCATCAAAGCGCGATACCTGTCCAGGAGGCCGATAAACTGCTGCAATCCTCAGAAATGGGAGAAAACAGATGAATACAGGGCATCTCAAAAGAAGAGGGATAGAGAGGGAGGGATAGGAAGGACTTGGAAAGTGCTTTGTGGGGATAGAAGGAATCCACTCCACCTCCTTTCTGTCCATTGGGTCTGGGGGAGTAAGTCCAATGGAGGCCACCATGGGAGAGGGCAGCAGGAGAAGCCGAGTCAAAATTTTGAAGCCAGGTTTAGGTTATGGCGAGTATGTTAAAGCCATGAGAGATGAAGAGGTCATGCACAGATGTTAGCTTGTTACAGATGGTGCGGGCGGTCAAAAGGATGCATGAGATTGGCGGGCTGCTTTAAGGAAGCAGGGGGATAGAAATTAAACTGAGTGGATTGCGGTGGTTGCCAGAGGAGGAGGGGAATTGGCTTGCAGTTGGAAAATGACCAGGATTAGGAGAAATGTCGCCTGAGACTAGAAGGAGGAGGGCGAGGAAGGCAAGATTGGAGTAGGATGTGCATGAGCGCATGTGTCTAATGGCCCGCAGCAAATGCAGGAGATGATGGGTGCAGTAGTAGGGAGAGGGAAGGATTGAGGGTGATATGTGCATGCTGCAGGGTAGATAGGAGGGGTAGAGTAAGGATAATTTGAGGATAGAACACACCGATGTGAGAGGGAAGAAGGAGCATGTTAGTGGATAGAGTGTGGAAATCTGACTTCATAGAAAATAAATGTCAAATGCTGGTTTTATTGTCGTCTTTCAGAGTATAGCAGAGTTCTTGTTGTATCTGCATCCACCTTTAGTTATCCTGCTCTTGTTAAACTGCGGCGGTGAAACTGCGCATCACTCAGGAAAGAGCAATGGTGTCTGCGCCTTGCCCCTGTCTGCGCCACCCAATAGGCTGCTTTAGATTTATAGGGAGACTGAGCAGGCATGCATTTCTCAATTGGTCATTATGGGGTCTGGTTTGAGACACCTGAATATGGGAGAGGAGATGGCCAATACCAGACCAGCTACAGACACAGGCTAGGGTCGTCAAGCTAATTACCTCTTGATCACTCAAGCCAAATGGGGTTGAGAATCAATCACCAGTAATGTTCCTATTGCAGTGTGTTTGTTATAGAGCTAGCATTAAATATAGAAGTTTAAAGATATGGCAGCAGAAGACATTTACCAAAAATAAAAAATGGCAAATGTCAGATAGTTCAGCAGAGTAGAGTGTACAGATGGATAGAAGACATTTACCAAACATGGATTAAAGGAGTCACCGCCAAGGGGAGAAGATTAAATATGCTTACCAGAAGGTAGCATCAATCAGACATGTGATATCAAAGCTCTGAATAGCGAGTGGTGCAATTCCTCCTCCTCAGCTGAGCCACCTCAGGCAACCGCAACCCGGCATGTGAGAATATGGATCAGGATGGCAATGTTCCAGATGGTAAAAAAAACTCCTTCCACCACAGAACCGTTTGGTAGGTTTATGGCTAACAGCATCCATAAAAAACAGAAAGCCTCCACATCGTGAAAAACTGTATGGTTACAGGTTTATTTAGAATAAAAAGGCTTTACATAGATTCCAATATGTATTGTATCAAGTAAAAAATCTCCACTGTGGTCAGAAAAGCATACAATTTGAAAAAGGCGTAATGGCATGTAAACGACCCATCAAAGCTGACGCGTTTGGTCTACAAAACGCATCGGATTTGATAAGCCCTTTTCATATTATGTGGATATGTCAATTAGGGATGAGCTCCGGCGTGTTCGCATTGAACACGCGCAGAGCCACGCCAGGAAGTCGGCACCGCGCTGCGCTAATCACAACCAGGGAGACATTTCCCGATCTCTGCAGCCGAGCATCGGGAAATGTCTCCCTGCCTGTCATTAGTGCAGCGCGGTGCCGACATCCTGGCGGGCTCTGCACGTGTTCAATGCGAACACGCCGGAGGTCATCCCTAATGTCAATACTCAACTTTTGATTCCTAGCGCTGCACTGTTTTCTCTCTATTTATTCACAATTTTTGAGAAGATTGCAGTGCTGGCTGCTATGGTGTATAGCGCAGTATTTGTATATTAATTCCTAATATAAGTAAATGACAACTCATTTAGGTTAATTTAAAACTGGTTAAAAAAGGTTCATTTTTTTAATTATAAAAATAACAAACATGCATATAATTACCGGTTCTGTGCAGTGGTTTTGCACAGAGCAGCCCGATCCTCTTCTGGTGTCACCCGCAGGCGCTCCAGGCCCCTCCTCTTCATTGGGCACCCTGCGTGCTCGCTCTCAGGTCCCGCTGCTGCGTCCATTGACACAGACAGCGGGACTCGGCCCCACCCCACACACCTGTGTCATGGGATTTGATTTAAGGCAGCGTCAATCTGTCAAATGAGGATAGACATTGGCGGGAGCTGCTGTGCTCGTGCACATTGTCAGATAGGCTCAGTTAAGGGAAAGGGGGGTGTCTGGGGGGGCAGCTGCAGTACAGAAGGTTTTTCACCTTAATGCATAGAATGCATAAAGGTGAAAAACCTTAAGGCTTTAGAACCACTTTAAAGTGGTTCTAAAGTCAGGATCTTACATTGTGTGCTTTCTATAGGCCCATATCCCTCAATTAGGACACCAAAATTGTCACTAAAGTGTTAGCCAAGTTTCCTGCCTACATTGGTCAGTACAGGTTTTATATCGGGCAAGTCAACAGATATTAATCTACGTAGAGTACTGACTCACCTGCAGCTTCCCACTTCTAATTCTTCTACTCGGTTATTGGTACATTTAGCTATAAAGAAAGAATTTGATTATGTCGATTGGACTTATATGGCAATAGTTTTTGGGATTCGGTATTGTCAGGAAAGGCTTGCTAGAGGAAGGAATGTTCCCCGCAGACTAACTCCTGCTCCCCGAACTTGTGTTAGAGAAGCTGCGTTGGCGCATGTGCACAAAGAGGTGCAAGATTGAACGCTTATGGGCATGCGCGCATCAGCGCACACCAGCGTGCACGGCGCATCTTGTGACCAATTAAGGGACTATTTAAACCAGATCAGTGTACCAGACCCGGTGCCGTCTTGTCTACAGCGTTCCCGTGAGTGTCCTGTTTCTTGTTAAACCTGCATCTGATTCCAGTTACATACCCGGCTTGCTCTGACTACACCTGCTCTCTGCCTGCATCGACCCCAGCCTGAACCTGGACTACTCTCCAGACTACTCTCCAGCCTCTGCATTTCTGATGGAAGCCATAGCCCAAGCTATATGAGACTCAATTGACATTAAAGATATTCGAGATTTGTTTATAACTGAAAAAGTGGATTTAAATGCCAACTACTTCGTTTTATTTTTAGATGGTTTTTATTTTTATTTAAATTACAATTTTCCGGGGCGTGTCCGGACGTGAAGCAGGGAAGACGTGCTGCTACAGAGCTCCTGGCTCCCAGCGCTGATCCACCTCCATCCTTTGCCTGATTTGCGCTATTTGGGCCCCAGTCCGCCTGCATCAACCCCTGGACATTTTCTGCTGCTGCCCCGGAGGTTTTTTGTTCACTTTGTGCACCCTGATCTGCTTCGGGCCTGTGACTGGCTCCACACTCTCAAGGCCCTCCGCCATCTTGGGGCCTGTGGATCCCCTACCACTCCCAGCATCTGGCGACCGTGACCTGTGAGGCACATACACCATCCAGCCCCGTTTGTCACCCGCGCCGCATCTGGAGGTCACAGACAAGACCCGCTTCTAGCGGTGTGACCTGGCGACTCGCGGCCTACAATCTCGGATACGGCCTGGCCTCCGGAGCGCAGTAAGTACTTAGCGGCCCGCATCGGACTTCAGCCCACTCGCATCCAGGCTCCCTTACCACTAGTTTGACCCCAGTCCGCCCGCCACACCACCCGAGGCCGTCGGCGCCGTACCCTTCCTCGCCCCGTACTCGAGACCGCGGCTTCGGCCTATTCACGGAGGTGCGGCGGCCATCTTGCTACACCCGAGGACAGTGTTCTATTCCCTCCACAGCCCCTCCGGCTCCTCACCGCTCGGCTTCCTCAATACATGGTGTGCGGGGAGTCCCTGTCACATTTATCGCTATACGGGGATCTGCTGTGGCCATATACAGATACTCTCTGCATATATCCTCCCAGGCCCAGTAAGTGCTACGGCGGCCATCTTGGTGCACCTCATCCCAAAGACTATACACACCAGGGATTTAATCGGCCTCCTCTAAGAGTAGCACTGTGGTCCACTTTGCCTATGCCCACATACTACTACTGACCTACCTGTGCCTGGGCAGCTGACTGTTATAGTGTACTTACGGCCATTGTACCCTCCTGGTTTCTGTCTAACACATCCTCCAGTCGCCTACGCCTAAAATATTTGCTTCCCCCTGCTGGACTGGTGCCGCTGAACTACACATGGCGCTGATGGCAAGCACTTAAAACGAGCTCCGCTCAGCTCTCAGCCTCATACACACCTAGCAATGCCTTCTAAGGGATCAAGTTCCCGTTCATCAATAAACAAACGTTCTGCAAAATCCTCAACCTTACATCAAGCTACTGTCGGGTCTATCAAAAGATTCCTAGCTTCGGAGCACGAAAGCCCCAGCACTCAGATCAACAAAAAACACAAAATATCCAAGCTCGGATCAACAAGCCCAGAGCCTCACGATCTCTTATATCCCCAGCCTCACACGCGGCCTCCGCCCGTGAAAGCTCTCCGGCCTCATCCTGCGGCTCGGAGTTGATGGAGGACCCCGGCTCCCCCACAGGTTCTGACAGGTCTTCTTTGGTGAGTGAACTCAAAAAAGAAATGGCGGGTATGTTTCACAATATGGAAAAATCTATCAAAAAGGAAATTTCCGCAGTTAGGGCGGACATGGCGCATTTGCTCGTCAGAATTGAGGAGACAGAACAACGCCAAGACTCACAAGAGGTGGCCATTAAAGAACTGCAAGAGACTGTTACTCAACTAGCATACGCTCACAGAGCCTCATTATACAAACTCGAGGACCTCGAAAATCGCAATCGTAGAAACAACCTACGTATTAGAGGGCTGCCAGAAGCGACCAGAGATAACGACCTGGAACCCTCGATCCGTGGCATCCTTAATACCATACTAGGTAACTTAGGTACTGATCCTGCGTTTTGACAGAGTTCACCGCGCCCTGAGACCTCACAATTTCTCCTCTGACCAACCCAGAGATGTGATTTGTCGCCTGCACTACTATGAAGACAAAAACGCCATCATGATCAAACAGCGAAACACTCCTAAAATTGACTTTGATGGAGCTACCCTTAGCATCTTTCCTGACATAGCCAAGGAGACCCTTGATCGCCGCAGGGCTTTAAAACCTCTTTTGGAGCATCTGAGGGGTGACGGGACTACTTACAGATGGGGCTTTCCTGCATGCTTAATTGCTACTAAAAAGGTCGCTCTTCCACTCTGCGGTTCCACGAGGACCTACCTACCTTCCTCCAGGATCTCAATTTGCCGCACACGGAGCTACCAGGCTGGCAGAATACTATACCCACCTTTTCCGCTTCCTGTTCCCCCCGATGGCGGAAAACCCCAGCCAAGCAAGGGCGTGTTTCGAATCCTGGCTCATCTCAGAAAAATGGATGAGGCGTTTTACTGCCCACACTCACCCTCCTTGATTGTACCTAGGTTATGATGCTAGCAGCTTTTAGGTCAAAGGTTTAATTAACCCTATTAATCATTCTCTGTTTTCGTTTTTTGTTGAGGACCTGCTGTTATGTTTATGTGTATTTTTGTCCTGACCATTGCTGGTATCTATAAATGTTCCTTACTATTTTACAGGTCGTTAGCTGACGGGGCTTTATGCTCCTAATTCATGTCTCCACACAGGAATTCGTTCTCTGCCCCTCTCCTCTTGGGGTTGGTGGGAGTTGGCAATTTATCTTTTCTTCTTGAATTTTGTCTGCAACCCTTCCTGGTTGCCTGCTCCCCTCATCCCCACTGGGACCACCGCAGACCTCTGCGTGATTTTGATACCATTCCCAATCGTTATAATGGTTGTTCTACTGTTTTTCATGTAGGTCTTATTTCCTCTCTCTTTTTTCTCTGACTTTTCTCCTTCCCCCTCTCTCCGTCCCTTCCCCCCTCCCCTCTCTGTTTTGCTGCCACGCATGGCTGTATGTATCAATGATCCACTCTTTGCTGATGATATGGCTACTCTGAAGATTCTCTCGTACAATGTTAGAGGCCTTTGTGTCCCCGCAAAGAGACAAAGTGTTGCGGGAATTGAAAAACTCTGCTTGCTCTATTGCCTTCCTCCAAGAAACCTATTTGACCCATACAACGTCCGTTAAATTATACTCACAGTATTTTCCACAATGGTATTATAGCCTGACACTAACAAAGCCAAGGGAGTGGCTATTGGGTTCAGCAAGAGTGCTTCATTTCGGTTTTCTGACATGTTAGCGGATGATCATGGTCGCTTCCTTTTTGTAAAGGGGTTTATAGGCAATACTAGTTGCACTCTAGCAAACATTTATTGCCCCAATCACAATCAACCTGTTTTCTTTAATCAAATACTCACAAAACGATCCCATTTTGCTGAGGGTATGATAGTTCTGGCGGGAGATATAAATATACCTCTGGATCCCATTATGGATACCTCCCAAGGCAGTTCGGGTATCCCATTTAAAAGATTAGCTCAGGTCAAAAAAAAAACTCCTAGATCTTCAGCTTATGGACGCTTGGCGTCTCATGCACCCTAAAGAAAAAGGACTACTCCCACTTCTCTAAAACGCACAATTCTTACTCTAGAATTGATAACATCTTCCTTGATCACTTTCACCTGCCTTTTCTCCGCTCAGCCCACATTGGTGTTGCTACTCTTTCCGACCATGCCCATGTTTCCATTTGCTTGGACGTGCCCGCTCTGCCTCCTCGCCCCAATAACTGGAAGCTCAATGACTCTCTCATTTCTAATTCAACAGAGGTCTCCATGTTATCTAATACCTTGTCTCAATATTTCAAAGAAAAACACAACCTCGGACACCTCTCCCTCTGTTTTGTGGGAAGTGCATAAGGCCTCCATGAGGGGTACTCTTATTGAATTGGGCGCGAGGAGAAAGAGAGAGGACGGGCAACAGCTTAAACAGGTCCTACAACGAATTGCTGACCTAGAGAAAAAGCATAAACTTAACTTACATATCTCACATCTCGAGGCCCTCACCCTTCAGAGAGAGGAGCTTAAAACTCTCCTCAATCTTGAAACCAAGCGGAAATTTCACGCTATCCCCCAGAAAGTATACGAATGGGGTAATAAACCAGGTAGACAGTTGGCTAGATCCCTCGCGGCCCAAAAAACTCTATCCTTCATTCCCAAAATAAAATTGCCATCAGGAGAACTAGTCCACAACACCCCTCAAATTTCGAAAGCCTTCCGGGAGTTTTATGCCGACTTGTACGGTGTGGAGGGTGGCCTGGCTTCCCTACCACTGTCGGAAAAACGTAAACGTATACTCTCTTATCTCAGAGAGGCCGGCCTCCCCAAGCTGTCGAAGACAGCACTTGCTGGATTAGAAGCTGATTTTTCCACTGAGGAATTTAAACATGCTCTTAAATCCTCCCCCTCAGGTAAGGCTCCCGGCCCTGATGGTTTCACCGTTCTATACTACAAAACCTTTAGTGATATCTTACTTCCTCATCTTACGGCATATGCAAATTCCATCTCCCTCAAATCTGGCCTTCGCCCGGAATCACTATCCGCTCATATTACTGTTATTCCCAAATCTGACAAGGACCCCACTCTGTGCAGTAGTTATAGACCTATTTCCCTCTTAAACATTGACACTAAACTCTATGCCAAGGTTTTGGCTAACAGGCTACTTCCCTTTCTACCCCAATGGGTTTCGGCTGATCAAACTGGATTTATCCCTAACAGAGAGGCCAGGGACAACTCGCTGCGCGCTTTGTCCCTGATCCACTATGTGCGTAAGTGTTCCCAGTCCACCCTCCTCCTTTCTACGGATGCCGAAAAGGCGTTTGACAGGGTGGACTGGGGCTACCTCAAAACCACTCTCCGCTATTTCGGTCTGGGCCCCAGAATGTTTCATTGTATTTCTTCCCTCTACTCTAACCCTACTGCGCAAATTCGCATAATTGGCTCCTTGAGCGACCCATTTACACTACATAACGGAACAAGACAAGGATGTCCTTCATCTCCTCTCCTTTTTGCCATCTCTCTTGAACCCTTTCTGGCCACAATTAGACATAATAGGAATATACATGGCATTCAAGTTGGTTGTAGATCCCATAAATACGCAGCCTATGCTGACGACATTCTATTTTTTATTCAACAACCACGCATTTCATTACCTAACTTAATGTCGGAATTTTCTACTTTCCAAATGCTATCCAATTTTAAAATTAATCTGTCAAAATCTGAAATTCTGAATATTTCGGTACCCCAACCAGTAGTTGATCAGCTGAAGCCCCTATTTCCCTTTCGCTGGGAAGCCTCACGCATGAAATACCTTGGCATATACCTAACTCCTCATCTCCACTTCCTTTTTAGACATAACTATATTCCTCTTCTTAACAACATAAGAGCTGACCTCAGAAAATGGTCCTCCCTCTCACATTCATGGCTAGGTAAGGTGAACATAATCAAGATGAACATACTCCCCCGCGTTCTCTTTATCCTACAAATGATTCCCTTAAAGATTCCTATAGGCTTTTTTACTTTATTACAGACCATGGTTACCCGCTTTATTTGGAGGGATGGTCACCCCAGGGTCTCTAGGGAGGTCCTATTTCAGACCAAGTGCTCTGGGGGATTATCCCTGCCCGATTTTAGGACTTATTATCATGCTGTTATTTTGTCACGTATAGCAGATTGGAAATATGACTTTGCTTCTAAACTTTGGGTACAGCTGGAATATTCTCTATGCGACTCGGATCTCTCCTCTGCTCCGTGGATCCTACGGTCTTTTAGAACCCTCGCCCACAATACCTCACCTCTTACCATATCCTCCCTGGACGTCTGGGATGGCCTTCATAGGAAATTCTTATGGCCTTATAACTCCCCGCTAACTCCTCTCCTGAGCCATAACTACTTTGTACCAGGATCTTTAGACCCGGGTTTCCAATCCTGGTCTCCCGGAGGCCCCCTCCTCTTGCACCATGTTTTAAACTCCAATACACTTAAACCTTTGTCTGAACTGCTAGGCCATAGACCATCAAAGTTTATGGATAAGTGGAGATATAATCAACTGAACTGCTTCCTTCAAACACTCCCCCAACCATTACGAGGAATCCAAGAACTGAATGACATTGAACATGTGCTCCTTCGTAAGGATCCCCCTCTCCACTGTATTGCCCTATTTTACAAAGCACTTATTAACCTACAAAGTCCTACCCACCCGCAGTATCTGACCAGTTGGGAGCGTGACCTGGGTGCTGCTCTCACAGATAAGACAAAGGATAAAGTTTTACTTCTTACGCATATCTCCTCTCTGGCTAATTCCATGGCTGAATCTAACTTCAAACTTATCACTAGATGGCATCATACACCTGTTAAATTACACCGCATGTTTCTTTCCAACTCCCCGTTATGCTGGAGAAATTGCGGACAGGAGGCCACCCATGCCCACATCTGGTGGTTCTGCCCAATCATTCGCCCTTACTGGTCCGCCGTAATAGACCTTATTCACCAGATCACAGAGATCAAGTTACCTTTGGACCCCTGGACAGTGCTCTTCCACGCTACCTCAATGTCAATAGGTAGATATAAACGCTCACTCATTCCACACCACCTTAATACGGCTAAGGCTATCATTCCTGTTCTTTGGGGTCAATCTACATCTCCGACCACTAAGTGCTGGCTGCAAAGAGTCTGACGTTAACCTCATGGAAGAACTCACCCACATTGCGAGAGGCACTACCAAACAATATACTTTAACCTGGGCCCCGTGGTCCTCCTTCCTCTCTACCCAATGTTAAAAGGAAATAATTTCTTCAGCCCCCTGAACAACTCAGGTCCTTGATGTCTCATTCTCATTTGTTTAAATGTTGTGGATTTTATTTCACTATAAGGTTTAAACTCACTGATAGCACATGCCAAATATTCATCTTTGCTGCCATGTGTGCCAAACCCCTTCCTTCTTCTCCCTCTCCTACACCCCACCTTCCTCTTCCTCTCTTGCATTTCTTTCTTCCTCCCCCCTTTGTTTCTCTTTCTGCGCTTTTTATATTGCTGTTTTAATTTAGTAAGTTGGGTCACTCTTAATGTCTCTACTAAATTCCTGAATGATTATTTTCACACGTTCGCCCAGTGTACCCCTCTCTGTTCCAATGTATTTCATTTGATTGATATGCCTACATATTTTTCTCAATAAAAATATATTAAAACAAAAAAAATTAAAATTTTCCTCCCTAAAGGCAGCCCTGGATTTAATTTCATTATTTTATCCCTTTGCCAGTTTAAAAGTAGACTGGGTAAAATCCCTTATCCTTCCAATTGATGAGCATGCACAGGTAGCTGGGAACCCCCATCTCTACCCCTAAAATGGACCTCCTCTGCAAAGTTTTTGGCCATAGTGATATCATCTAAGCTCAGAGTATAGCTCCCTTAATTGTATTTCCCTACTTCAATCAGCAAAACTGCAGTTGAAAACGTGGGCCAAGTTTCCCGTCACTAATAAGGAATCGGGCGATTTCCTTGTTTGTATGTATATTTTGGAATGGAGGTGATCTATGGGTGAGTGTATCCCTTTTTTTTTATGCATGCTAATATTCTGCTGGCTTATGCATGCTAATATTCTGCCGGATTTGGTAGCTACAGCTTGACATTGCATGCTATTGCTCAATCTGTCATCTACTAGGACCCCCAGATCCTTGTCCATCCTTGATTCCCCCAGAGGTTCTCCCCCCAAAAGGTGCTTCAGAGGCCTTGGACCCAAGGCGGTTTGGCCTGCCCAGCTCTCCATCCATATTGTATTGCTGCTTTACTCACTCATACCCACAATTGGCTGACAGCTGACAAGACCAACACTGCTGTGGTATTGGAGGCTGCGTGTCTAGGGTCTTACGAAGCGCTTCATAACTTATTATACCAGGGAGCCTTAGTGCCGCTTTACATCACCCAGTCAGTCAATGAAGGTGCTCATTAAAGGCTGGTGTCTCCTGAATTCTAGATCATCCCAACTGTGGTGCTCTCATATAACTATGGTACAATCCTAATCTTGCAGAGTTTTCATCTTTCAGTACTCCATGGTTTGGGCTAGCAGGGGGATTAAATCTCTCAATCAGATCTGTGTGAATGGTACTCTCAGAATGCTCGACTCTCTGAAGGTTCAATTTGATCTGCCCAACTCCTATCTAATCCGGTACCTCCAACTGAACTACACTTTTCAAATGAAATTTCACAGCCATCAGCTCACCTTTGTAGAGTCTGGAATGAAGAGCATGTTACGAGATGACTCTTTGGCAAAACCTTAATCCAGTATATACAAAGCCCTCCTTCCATCTCTTCATGATGGCCTTGAAAAACTGCTGGCTAGCTGGCACATGGAGGCCCCCGGACATGGATTTGGAGGACTGGGAGGATGTTTGGGAATACCCTTTGCAACAACTGGTTTTGGCAAAAGACAGACTAATTCAATTTATGATACTTCACAGGGACTATATCACCTCCTCAAAAATTGCATAGGATCTACCCAAACCCTCCAGCTAAACGTTGTCGCTGTCCAGTAGACCCAGCAACATATATATATGTTATTTGGCTATGTCCAATGGTCCAGTTCTTTTGGAAAGATGTTTTTGAGTGTATAAAACCGTGTGCTATGACCTCCTTACAACTAACGGTAGATATCTGTGTACTTGGTCTGGTCCACTTTATGGCCATGTGAAACGCTGATTGTTGTTTAACGCCCGTAAGGCCATCCTGCTCAAATGAAATCCCCCGTAGGCACCTATGCTTGACTTTTGAAAAACTCTGGACAATTTAGCAATACTGGTGTCTAACCACTTCAGCCCGGAAGGTTTTACCCCCTTCCTGAACAGCACCCTTTTTACAATTTGACACTGTGCTGCTTTAACTGGTAATTGTGCGGTCATGCAATGCTGTACCCTTTTTTTCCCCACAAATAGAGCTTTCCTTTGCTGGTATTTGATCACCTCTGCGGTTTTTATTTTTTGCTGTTTTTATTTTTTGCTAAATAAAAGGAAAAAAGACCAAAAATTTCAAAGAAAATAAATATATTTTCAAATGTGTTATAAATAAAATAGAATAAACTAAAATTTTAGTCATACATTTAGGCCAAAAAGCATTCAACCACATGTCTCAGGTAAAAAAAAAAATAAAAAATACAATAAGCGTATATTTATTGGTTTGCGCAAAAGTTATAGCGTCTACAAACTAGGGTACATTTTCTGGAATTTACTAGAGGTGTGCATCTTCACTGGTCTCACGATTCGATTACGATCATCTGGTCAACGATGCGATGCATCACGATTACTGACGAGCTCCCACTTCCGCTTGGGTCGCCCTTCCTCCCTGCAATCTTCTGGTACACATCACAGGTCCCAAAAGATTGCCCGCCTATGCAGGACAGCGCAGTAAAGGCATGCGCACCCGGCTGTGAAGCTGCAAGCTGTCACAGCCGGATGCCCACAGTAGTATTGCCAGCACCGTGGACAGGGGGGGAGAGAATGGAAGGGTTTGGGTGGCAACGTCGCTGGATTGTGGGACAGGCAAGTGTCTTTTTATTAAAAGTCAGAAGATAATTTTTTTTGTAGCTACTGACTTTTAATAAAAAAAAATTTTCATGGAATTCTGCTTTGAATTAAAAATAACCTCACTCCCTTAAAAAGTGCACTAATCCGTTGCACTACAGGGTACAGGCATGCACACACACTGCTGCTGGGAGGTCAGGAGGGATTAGAATCCACAGCTGACAAACAGCCCTGTGAAGTTCCCTGTACGGTCTCTGTGCTAACAGTTCCCTGGCTTCCCTGTTTGCACCTTCATGCAAACTAAGAGTAAACACAGTGGAATGTGAAAACGGGGAAGCCAGGGAACTGTCAGCAGTGTAGGAGGTGTAAGTAGAGTACAGACATATTTGTACTCTACTTACTGCGGTTAAAATAACTGTTGTAATAAATTCCAAGTTACAATGCATCAAGTGCCCCGCTGTATGTGTGTTTTAAAAAAAATATGGAGCTTCATACCTCATTTCTGTATACAGTGTACATGCCGCTCATGTGACTGCCCGGCCCACCTCTCTCCTCTCACGTCTCTCCTGACATCCCAGCTGAGAATTTTTGGGGGTTCAAAGTAATTTTCTAGCAAAAAAATATATATATTCATGTAAACAAAAATTGTCAGAAAGAGCTTTGTCTTCAAGTGGTTAGAAGAGTGGCTGATGTGTGGCATAAGCTTCTAATGTTGTGCATAAAATACCAGGACAGTTCAAAACCCCCCCCCAAATGACTCCTTTTTGGAAAGTACACACCCCAAGCTATGGGATATTTAATAATTTGCTAAAAGTTTTGTAAAAATGGCAATAGGTTTATTTTTTTCACAAAGTGGATTGTAACACGGGATTTATTACAACACAGTTATTTTAACAGCTATACGCTCAAAGCAATCTCCCGTGAGGGGCGGGGCAAGTCGGGATGACGTCACCCGGAAGTAGATTTTTCCGGTCGCATGCATCGCTGCCGCATCGGGGACACCCAAATCTTGATGCAGCAATTTAAGCACCCCTAGAATTTACGCAGCTTTAAGTTTGTGACTGCCTATCTCATTTTTTGAGGCGCTAAAATGGCAGGGCAGTACAACCCCCCCTCCAAATGAGCCCATTTTGAAAGTAGACTTTGACAAAAGCGAGATCTGCAAAATACTCAACATGCCTCTCAGCAAATAGCTTGGGGTGTCTACTTTCCAAAAATGGGGTCATTTGTTTGGGGTTTGTGCTATCTGGGCATTTCATGGCCTCCAAAATTGTGATAGGTAGTGGAGTGAAATCAAAAATTTACGCCCTGTGAGTGAGTAACCTGTATAGCGCTACAAATGCAATCTAAATCCTCAAGACGCTTTGTATCCATTGTCGTCCTGATCCTTCAGAAGAGGGGGTCTTACGTTTTTTCCTGAAGGCCCAGTGGTTTTCTTCCATGCGGATGTTCGTTGGTAGAGCAATCCATAGCCCTGGTTCTTTGACTGCGAATCTTCGTTCTCCTTTAGATTTGTAGTGGGACTTGGGGATGTGGAGGAGGTTTTGGTTACTTGATTGGAGAAAGCGATTGGGGATGTAGTGTTTTATTTTCTCGCATATGTATTGAGGAGCGTTTCCTTGTGTGCATTTGTGATGGAGGCAGGGGGTCTTGAAAGTTACCTGATCCTTTACTGCTAGCCAACGGAGGGTCCTCAGGGATGGGGTGATTGATTTCCATGTTTTTTTTCCCGTTACCAGTCTGGCTGCTGTGTTCTGGATGACTTGTAGACGAGAAATCTGGTATTTGGGTAGTCCTATGTAGAGGGAGTTAGCGTAGTCGAGTCGGGAATTGATTGTTCCAACTACTACTGCTGTATCCTCTTCTGGGATAAAGGGCATAAGTCTTCGTAGCAGGCGGAGAAGATGGTGGGATCCGCTGACTACTGATCCTATTTGGGCGTCCATGGTCATGTCCGAGTCAAAGATAACTCCGAGACTTTTGACTTTGGTGTTCGGGGTGATGGTTTGTCCATGGATGGTGGGTGGTGTCCATGTCATCCTAGAGTTTGTCTTTCGGTTTGCGTGAAGAAAGAGAAGTTCTGTTTTGGATCCATTAAGTTTGAGGGAACTCTCCCTCATCCAATTGTCTATCAATGTAAGGCATTGTTCTAGTCCGTGATATTGGTCTTTTTTGTTGGTGATGCGAAAACGGAAAATTGTATACTTACCTTTCTGTAATTTTCCTTTCCTGGTGCCTACCCATGGCAGCATACCAATGGTTGGTGGCTCCGCCCTTGACCAACCCACAGAACCACTTAACTCTATAAAAAAAGAGTAGTTGTCCCTCCCTTAGGCATTCTTGTAACTAGTCTTCAGAACTTTAAGGTTTATAGAAGGGAGGGTGTATGCTGCCATGGGTAGGCACCAGGAAAGGAAAATTACGGAAAGGTAATTATACAATTTTCCGTTTTCCTGGTGCCTTCCATGGCAGCATTCCAATGGTTAACTCGCTTACAGGGAGGGTACTGCAATAATAATTCTACAGAACTGATAGCACCAGAGACCCTTTCCAAAATTTTGGAGGTAAGGACCGCCAGATGTAGGCTATAGTGCGACTTAAAGGTGTTGAAGGATGATCAACTAGCCGCTCTGCCAAAAATGTCTCAGAGGAGACCCGAGCCAATGCTGCCCAAGAAGAAGCAAGCTATTCCCGGCATTGAGTGAGCATTTCCCGCATTTGGGACTGGAAGACCACTAGCCTGATCCGCCTTTGGGTTAATTTCACGATCCAGCTGGCCAATGTCGTTTTGGGACTGCTATTCCCCCTTTGCGCCCATGGGAATAACGAATAGACGTTGATCCTTGCGGAACTGTTGTCAGATCTAAAGAAAGCCCCAGGGATCTGGCTACATCCAATTCAAGTAGTTTGAGGAGGTTGGATCTTCTCCGAAAGTCGGAAGAAACCATCCCTGGTTGAGATAGTAGACTGAAGGTACTTTGGGGACAAAAAAAGCTGGTGAATAGGCTGCGGGACTACCCTGTCTATGAAAAGGGGTGACGTAGGGTTCCTGTGCCGCCAGAGCTTTAATTTCTGACACTCTACGTCCTGATGTTATGCCGATCAGAAAAGGCTGTTTTCCAGGTAACATCCTCCAATGCACATTCTTCTGTGGGTGCTTCTTCCCAAGGCATAGAGGACCACTGTCGGATCCCATTTGGCTTATAATGCTTTCCTGGGAGGGTGGAATCTTAGGACTGCCTTCAGAAAACGATCAACGAGGAGGTTCATTGCACAGCGTGTGTCCGTTAGGGCTGGCAAGGCTGAGATCTGAACCTTCAGTGTGCTATGATCCAAGTCTAAGTCCAGACTAGTCTGTATGGAGAGTAGAGCATTTTGGACTCCAGGATCCAGTGGGTTGAAATGGCTAGCCTTCCCTGGATCCGTAAACTCTCTCCATACTCTGTAGTGGGAGGCATTCATGGATGACTTTCTTGCCTGCAGTAGTGTCTGAACAACATCACAAGAGCATCTTAAGTCGCCCAGCCTCTTCCGCTCGACTTCGTCTTCAGTCTAGAATATCTGGATGTGGGAGGAGAAAGTCGCCTTGGGATAGCAGGCTGCTTATACGCGGAGAGGTAGTGGGCTGCACAGGGCCATCTTGACTAAGAGCGTAAATCATGGACTTTTCAACTAGTACGGAATAAATCGCCCGGATAGTGACGTTTTCCAACGTCAGATGCTGGAGGAACCTCGGAATCCGAGGGAATGCATATCCCATTTGGAAGTTCCATGCGTGGACTAGGACACCCCCCCCCCCCCCCCGCTGACATCGGAGACGGAAATCTCAAGGTGGCGAGAGGTGTTTGCGTTAGCGGGAAGCGAGAAGATCTATCTGGGGAGTACCCAACTGTTGGTATATCTAGTTGAAAACCTGCGGGTCAAGTGACCAATGGTTGTTGGCCATGAAAAACCTTAAAAAGTGGTCAGCCAGCTGATTCTCGGGGGGCTGGAATATAGGCAGCCCGAAGGTCGAGCAAATTCCTCTTGGCTCATGATATGATCGGGTTCACTTTGGTGGCTAATGACCGGCTGTGCGTCCCTCCTTGTTTTTCAGACATAGGCTACTGCCATCCTGTTTAGCTGAAGTAGTATAGACTTGCTTCTGAGAAGAAAGGCTAGATGTAAGATTGCCATCCATGCTGCCTTCAGTTCTAGGATATTGGAGATCATCCTTCTGTACTGAAACGCCATTTCCTTTGTACTTTGATAGTGTGCCCCCCATCCCAGCTGGCTTGCGCCCGTCATAAGGATGGTCCACGAGATGGGGCCGAGGGAGCGGAAAACTAGAAGGTTGGGTGGACTTGTTCACCGCCAACGGTTGGATTTCACTTGCAAGAGCAATGATTATCAACTGCCCGAGATGCTTCCTTCTCCAATGTGCCCGAAAGCCTGATTGGAAGTCTCGTAAGTGCCACCTGGCCCACTTCATCTTCGGTATACATGATGAAAGGGACCCTAGGAGGCTCAGACAGTCTAATGCTGGTATGGTACAGCTTCCTATGCTTGTTTCACCTTCTGTACTAGTATGGGGATCTTCTCTGGTGGAAGTGACAGCCTTTCCCAGGGTATCGAATAAAACCCCTAGATATGACATCTTTGTTTAGGATACAATTGACTCTTTGACTAGTTGATAAGCCATCCAAACTGGCTCTAGGTGCTCAGGACTATTTGCACATGCGTTTCCAGAGTCCCCTCTGTGCTGGGATAAGTTCAGTATGCCGTCTAAGTGTAGGACCTGTATCCCACTCTCCCAGAGGGGAGCTAGGGAGGACACTAGAACCTTGATAAAGGCTCTGGGAGCTGATGAAACTCTAAGGGGAAGATATTGGAGCTGAAGGTGCAAATCGCCCATCTTGAACCGGAGGAAGAGCTGGAAATGATGATGGATGGGGGTGTGAAGGTATGCATCTTGGAGATCTATAGAGATCGTCCAATCGCCTGGCTGTACTGACAGAGTACTGTGTTTAATGACTACATTTTGAAGCTTGAATGTATCTGCTCAGCCTCATCAGGCCCATTATGGGTCTCCAGCCTCCCAATTTCTTGGAGACTAAAGACGGGAATAAAACCCTGAGTGTTTCTCCGAGTCTGGTACGGTATCACTGCCCATTGGTGTAGAAGTATCTGAATATATAGGTTGGAAGAAAAAAAAAAAAGAAGGAGGGGGTGGAGGGCGGCTCTTGAGTTTCCAAATAAAAAATGTAATTGAAGGACTTTGGAGATTGCCCGTTGATCTGCGCAATTTTCCCACCCAAGCCTGGGTGAAATATTTGAGTCTTGCTCCTACCAGACCGGATTGGGTGGGTAAGGAGTCAGAAGCACTTCTGGTTATCAACCGTCGATGTTGAGGCCTTACCCGGACGGTATGTCCTGGAATCCTTTGACCTTGTTGAGAAGCAAAATATTCTTCTCCTATCCCTATCTTGGGAAATAAGGTCACTTTCTCTACCTGTGACTCTGGTGATTGCTGTATCCACTTTATCGCCGAACAGGGCCTTTCTTTCATACGGGATATGACACTGACTGTTTTGAAGACAGGTTCGCTGATCATGGCTTCAGCCATAGCGCCCTTCCTGCTGAGAATAGCATGATCTTGGAGGAACATCCTAGGATGCCTGATTGCTGCTTCTGCCTTAAATCTGAGGCTAGCTTTAATTCATCCAGCTCTTTAATGACTATCTGTGCCTAGGCTTTGTCTGAGGGCCATCTCCACATTATCCGATAATACTCTGGAAAAGGAAAGACCATGCCACTGCTGGCTTGCAGGCCCCCCGTTGTCTGATACACCTTCTTGAGACCTGAATCGATACTGCGGTCCAGGACGTCCCCGAACGAGACTGCGTCTTCTAGAGGACAGATTGTATTTCTGCCCAATTTCATGACCGACGCGTCCACAGTCGGGATGGAATCAAAGAGCTGAGCGTCAGTTTCTGCCAGTGGGAATAGCCTGAGAAATCGACTGTAAGCGATGGGCCTTCATTCACTTTCCTCCATTCCTCCGTAACCATTACTTTATCCCACTGAATCGCATCCTTAACAGTGATAATAAAGGACTCTACTAAACTGAAATCAAATGCTGATGGGATTTGACTGCGTTCGATTTGACTTCTGAATCAGGTTGGAGGATAGGCATCTCTACTGTTCTTTGCTGTAGGCGTAACTGACTGGTCTTGGGATAGGGCAAATTCCCGGATGGTGCCAAATCTTTAATTGAGTCCTATGGACCTTTGCTTGTCAGGAGACACTGACCACATGTCAATTTTCCCGATAAGGCTTGCTTACCACACACCCAGCAGCCCCTTTTCCCTGGCTGTGAGGGTCCGCTGGGAATCACGTCTGCTTGAGGTATGCTGGAACGACCTCTGACTGCTGCGGGAAGCATGTGCAGAAGATGAATGCGGGTGATCAGAATTTCTGTGCCCCCTGACCTCTTATGAGAACACCGACGGGAGGATCCCGCGGGATGACACATGGTGCAGACCATGAAAAAAAGGGATGATCACATGGCGCCCATGGAAAACAAACGCTCTTTTGAAGGAAGGAACTTACCTGCTTGTTGCAGCCCTCCTAGTATGTTGAGGATCTTTTTCTTTTAATGCGGTATTGCAATAGAGACAATTTAGGGCTTATTCAAATTTGAAGAATCCAATGATATATAGAATGAATACAGTGTGTGTGTGTGTGTGTGTGTGTGTGTGTGTGTGTGTGTGTGTGTGTGTGTGTGTGTGTGTGTATATATATATATATATCACACACACAAACTCATAGGAGATCTATCTATCTATCTATATATACACACACACACAGTGGGGCAAAAAAGTATTTAGTCAGCCACCAATTGTGCAAGTTCTCCCACTTAAAAAGATGAGAGGCCTGTAAATGACATCATAGGTATACCTCAACTATGAGAGACAAAATGTGGAAACAAATGCAGACAGACAATCACATTGTCTGATTTGGAAAGATTTTTTTTTTGCAAATTATGGTGGAAAATAAGTATTTGGTCACCTACAAACAAGCAAGATTTCTAGCTCTCACAGACCTGTATCTTCTTCTTTAAGAGGCTCCTCTGTCCTCCACTCATTACCTGTATTAATGGCACCTGTTTGAACTTGTTATCAGTATAAAAGACACCTGTCCACAACCACAAACAGTCACACTCCAAACTCCACTATGGTGAAGATCAAAGAGCTGTCGAAGGACACCAGAAACAAAATTGTAGACCTGCACCAGGCTGGGAAGACTGAATCTGCAATAGGCAAGCAGCTTGGTGTGAAGAAATCAAATTATATATTTTTTAAAGCAAAGGCCATACAGATTAAAATGGTGGGTGTTGCAATTTTTTTCACACAGTATTTGCGTAGCGATTTTTTAAAACACAATTTTTCGGGGAACAATTTTTTTAAAAAATTGAATGCACTCAAAACACTATATTGCCCAAATGTTTGCTAAAATATAAAAAGGTGATCTTATGCCAAGTACATAGATACAAAACACGACATGCTTTAAATTTGCGCATAACCAACATATATTTTTAAAAGCCTTTAAAAGCCTTTACAGGTTACCACTTTAGATTTACAGAGGAGGTCTACTGCCCTTGATCTGACATTCGCGGTGATACCTCACATGCATGGTGCAATTGCTGTTTACATATGACACGAGACCGCCGCTTGCGCTCGCCTTTGTGCGATAATTTGTTATTATTTATTTTGCTTTCTATTTTATTTTTACACTGTTCCTTTCAATTTTTTAAATAATTTTTATTGTTATCACAGAGAATGTAAATATCCCCTATGATAGCAATAGGTAGTGACAGGTACTCTTTTTTTTAATTGGGGTCTATTAAACTCTAGATCTCTCATCTGCCCTCAAAACATCTGACCACACCAAGATTGGTGTGATCAGATGTTTTCCCAATGGCGCTGTTTATATCCAGCGAAACCGAAGTCATGAGATGCTTGTAGTTTCCGGTTTCTGAGGCCATAGACATGATTGGAGCCGTTCTGGTTTCCTTTCAGCTCTATGGTGAGCTGGCAGAACAACCAGCTGCATAATTAGGTTCCCCAGTGGGACAGGAGAGCCAGAGAAAACCATGGAAGACGGCAGGAGGGGGAATGTTCCCTCTCACTGCTTGTAAAAGCAGTCCAGCGGCCAATTAGCTGCTAGGATTGCTTTTAAATCAAAGCTGACCGCTGGCTGAAAATAATGATACCAAGGTGACACCTGAACCTTCAGGCATCATTTTAGTAGAACCACTCAAAGTACAGCAACATACCAGTATGTTGCTGGTCCTCGTTGGGCCTATATTGTAATATTTTTTTGCATGCTGAGAGCAAACCCTGTTGCTGTCAAGATAAATAAAGCAGTGCTGCAGCTGAATGGGGTACCTGAAAAGCAAATAATGGTAACAATAAAACCTTAACTCAATAAAACACCCCTAATGTTAGGAGCAAATCGCCCCTCCACTCCTACCTCCATGCTTCGGCATATATGCGCTTTTTTTTTTTTTTTTTAACTGTGGTGGTGAAATCACCTCCTACAGAGCTGGAGTCGCTGATTTACGTATCGTGAGAGCAAACGCTATTGCTGACAAATCAGTGCTGCAGCTGAATGGCGTACCTACAAAGAAAACAATGGTTAACAATAAAACAATAAACAGTAAAGTATAAAATTACTACATACCTGCAAAGTAAACATGATAAAACATAGTAACATTAAAACATTGCAGTTATAAAATACAGTGAAACAGAGCAGAATAGAGAGAGAATAGACAGAAGTAAAATTAAAGAACTATTTTTTGCTTTATTTTATCTTTTTTTTTTACTTTTTTTTTATATACACTTTTATTTGCAACTGTAAAGGTTCCAGGTTTGGGTCTCTAAAAATGCAATAGCATATTTGGAGACCCTGTGAAAGTGTGTCCTATGACTAATACTACACTAGTGTGTGGTAGCATTGGAAACATTCACAGATGCAGAGACCAGGTAGGTTAGGATAGGAGGGACAATAAAAGCGGGTGTCAGGCCTGTAGCCACGTTTCCTACAGACACATCTTTTTTGGGGTGTACTTTGACCTGAGGTACCACGGAGGACTTATTGGAAGTGCCTCTCATGCAGCCGGCTCACTGCATTGGGAAGTTGTGCCACAGCACCATCCAGAAAAAGAAGGGCTGTGATGATCTCTTCCTGGAAATTAAGGAAGGATCCAGTTCATCCTAACGTTTTGTATAGCACAAAAGGGTTCAGCAGAGCCAATTGAAATAGGTATACAGACACTTTTTTATACCAGTGTTTGTCCTTACGGGCAACGGCGCCAACAACTGGTCATTGAGGTCCACCCCTCCCATATTTAGGTTGTACAGACACTCCTCGGGCATAGTTTGAATAGGTGGAATGATATACATGCATAACCCAGTGTTTTTTGAGTGCAAGAACCTTACACCCCATCAAATAGGTTTCTTGCAAGCATTATATATGTGGTTTATGGGATTTAAGGAAGTCAAATAAGGAAGCCCTTTTAAATTTGGAACTCAATCCCCTAACGTTCCAAGAAACCTGACAGTGGACATATTTGTGACGGACTAAGATGGGCAAGAAAAAGGATGGGCACATGGCCCGTGAGCCAGCCAAAGGCCCCTTCATGGCTGCAAACCCAGAGGGAGAGGGAGGCGAAGAAAAGTTCAGACACACACATAGAATCCACAAGCACACCAACATAGCACAAAAAACACAATACGGACATTTATAGTGAAAACCACTGTCAGAACATTTGAGGTTAAAAGAATATACATTTAGGCCTTTATATTACGCATATTACATATTTTTCATATTGTTCATATTCATGTATATTATGAACGAGAGGACAGCCATTTTGTCTCTAAAGTTTAAGTTCATAACTAATGATATGCTATGAACAATACTAAAGCCATTTTGGTTTATACTTTCTCTTTAAGAGGTTAACCCAAATTTACTATCTTTAAGAGTTTAAATGAGATTCATAGGCATGAATAGGCCTTGTTCTTATGTCACACTAAGGAGTCTGGCTGTACCAGTCTCCCCAGGTTGTAATTCAAAGGTTTGACACTTAGGCTTCATGCCCACTGATGTTTTTACAGCTGCGTTTTTTTACAGCTTAAAAACGCCTGTCCATGTTATTGTAAATTTTTATTTTTTTTAAAAAAAAAGAAAAAAAAAAAAACGTCAGAGCTAAAAAACGCGACCGCGTTTTTTCTGCCTAATTCCGACGCTGAGGAACGCACTGGTCCTGGGTTTTTTTTACAGCTCAAAAACGTCTATGCTATTTGCAGCTCAAAAACATCTAGGTGGGCATGAAGCTATAGACTAACATGGACAGGCGTTTTTAAGCTGTAAAAAACGCTCAAAAACACGGCTGTAAAAACGTCCGTGGGCATGAGGCCTTAGAGATAAGCGGGGTGTTGGTACGGGCTAACACAAACTGTGTAGTATTGTCTCTGTATAACGAGATCATAGGGCTCATCCACAAAATTCCTGTGATATTGTATATCTTAACTACTTCCCACCCGGCCACTGTACATATACGGCCGGGTGGGTGCTCTCTCCTGAGTGGACGTTCCTGAACGTCCTTCAGAAGGAGGGGGATCGCGTGCGCCCGCCGCGTTACCAAGGACCCGGTGCGCGTGCCCGGCGGCCGCGATTGCCGCCGGGCACCCGCGATTGCCCGGGAACCAAGCAGGAAAGTGGATCTGTGTGTGTAAACACACAGATCCACGTCCTGTGAGGGAGAGGAGGCTGATGGTGTGTCCCTTGTACATAGGGACAACCATCGGTCACCTCCCCCAGTCAGTCCCCTCCCCCCACAGTTAGAACACATTGAGGGAACATATTTAACCCCTTCCCGCCCCCTAGTGGTTAACCCCTTCCCTGCCAGTCACATTTATACAGTAATCAATGCATTTTTATAGCAGGGATCGCTGTATAAATGTAAATGGTACCAAAAATGTGTCAAAAGTGTCCGATGTGTCCGCCACAATATCGCAGTCACAATAAAAATCGCAGATCGCCGCCATTACTAATAAAAAAATAAAGAAAAATAAAAAATGCTATAAAACTATCCCCTATTTTGTAGACGCTATAACTTTTGCGCAAACCAATCAATACGCGCTTATTGCGATTTTTTTTTATACCAAAAATATGTAGAAGAATACGTATCGGCCTAAACTGAGGAAAATTTTAATTGAAAAAAAAAATGGGTATTTATTATAGCAAAAAGTAAAAAATAGTGTTTTTTTTCCCCAAACTGGACGCTCTTCTTTTGTTTATAGCGCAAAAAATAAAAACCGCAGAGGTGATTAAATACCACCAAAAGAAAGCTCTATTTGTGGGAAAAAAGGACGCAAATTTTGTTTGGGAGCCACGTCGCACGACCGCGCAATTGTCATTCAAAGTGTGACTGCGCTGAAGGCTGAAAAATGGCTTGGGCAGGAAGGGGGTTTTAGTGCCCAGTAGGGAGGTGGTTAAATAATGTTTCTTTTATATATCTTTACCATGTATTAGTTATTCTATATAAACCCGTTTAATACATATATATATATATATATATATATATATATATATATATATTGGTATAACAAGGGTCACAATTATATGATCCTGTGAAAAGTGTGAAAGCATTAGTAGCTAGCTGTATTGCCATTAGAACCTGTATTTGTAAAGTAATTGTTTTGCTTAGCGTTACTTTTCAAATGATCTCACTTTCTTAGGAATGTAACTAATGGTCTCAGCTAATGTGTGGGTAGATTTTCCCAAGACATTACTCTGAGCCATTCGCCGAGATGGCTGGGATACTTGACATGTGTTTGACACCCTTAGACAATTAATTGTGTTTTTCTAAGCCTTGGTCAAAAAGGGGTCAAAAAGGGGTCATAAATTTTATTAGGCCTCGGTGACCCTAACATTAGGAGTCATTCCTTATACAAGACTGCCCCTACAGGTGAAAATACTTAATTATTCAAGATGGCGTCTATTTGGTTGCCAAGACAACCTTCCAAAAACATTGTCACTTGACGTCGTCAATTACATAGTAATGTAACACACACACACACACACTTTTTGGGGTGGAATAAAAATAGGAAGAGTTCAGTGTGTGGAGATCTCGGGAGGAAAGAAAAGCTGAAGCGATCTCTCAATCTCTGAAGGAACACCTCGCTATCTCTCTCGGGAGACTGGAGCTGGAAGGAGGAGATCTTGAATGCAAACATGTACAGTGGGGCAAAAAAGTATTTAGTCAGCCACCAATTGTGCAAGTTCTCCCACTTAAAAAGATGAGAGGCCTGTAATTGTCATCATAGGTATACCTCAACTATGAGAGACAAAATGTGGAAACAAATCCAGACAATCACATTGTCTGATTTGGAAAGAATTTTTTTTGCAAATTGTGGTGGAAAATAAGTATTTGGTCAATATCAAAAGTTCATCTCAATACTTTGACCTCTGTCATTGCCAACTAAGGATATATAACAAACGTGTTCTGTAAGTATTCACAAGGTTATCACACACGGTTGCTGGTATGTTGGCCCATTCCTCCATGCAGATCTCCTCTAGAGCAGTGATGTTTTGGGGCTGTCGCTGGGCAACACGGACTTTCAACTCCCTTCAAATGTTTTCTATGGGGTTGAGATCTGGAGACTGGCTAGGCCACTCCAGGACCTTGAAATGCTTCTTACAAAGCCACTCCTTCGTTGCCCGGGGGTGTGTTTGGTATCATTGTCATGCTGAAAGACCCAGCCACATTTCATCTTCAATGCCCTTGCTGATGGTAGGAGGTTTGCACTCAAAATCTCACGATACATGAGATTCATTCATTCATGTACACGGATCAGTCGTCCTGTTCCCTTTGCAGAGAAACAGCCTTAAAGCATGATATTGCCACCCCTATGTTTCACAGAAGGTATGGTGCTCTTTGGTTGCAACTCAGCATTCTCTCTCCTCCAAACACGAGTTGTGTTTCTACCAAACAGTTCTACTTTGGTTTCATCTGACCATATGACATTCTCTCAATCCTCTTCTGGATCATCCAAATGCTTTCTAGCAAACCTCAGACGGGCCCGGACATGTACTGGCTTAAGCAGGGGGACACGTCTGGCACTGCAGGATCTGAGTCCCTGGTGGCGTAGTGTGTTACTGATGGACTGATGGTAGCCTTTGTTACATTGGTCCCAGCTCTCTGCAGGTCATTCACTAAGTCCCCCTGTGTGGTTCCGGAATTTTTGCTCACCGTTCTTGTGATCATTTTGACCCCACGGGGTGAGATCTTGCGTGGAGCCCCAGATCAAGGGAGATTATCAGTGGTCTTGTATGTCTTCCATTTTCTAATTATTGCTCCCACAGTTGATTTCTTTACACCAAGCTGCTTGCCTATTGCACATTCAGCCTTCCCAGCCTAGTGCAGGTCTACAATTGTGTTTCTGGTGTCCTTCGACAGCTCTTTGGTCTTCACCATAGTGGAGTTTGGATTGTGACTGTTTGAGGTTGTGGACAGGTGTCTTTTATACTGATAACAAGTTCAAACTGGTGCCAATTAATACAGGTAATGAGTGGGAGGACAGAGGAGCCTCTTAAAAGAAGAAGATACAGGTCTGTGAGAGCCAGAAATTTTGCTGGTTTGTAGGTGACCAAATATTTATTTTCCACCATAATTTGCAAAAAAAAAAATCATTCCAAATCAGACAATATGATTGTCTGGATTTGTTTCCACATTTTGTCTCTCATAGTGGAGGTATTACCTATGATGACAATTACAGGCCTCTCTCGTCTTTTTAAGTGGGAGAACTTGCACAATTGGTGGCTGACTAAATACTTTTTTGCCCCACTGTAGCAATGATTGAAGGAGTCCTGTGGGACTCATAATGGAAGCTTCTCAAACAGACAGAACTCTTAACTACTGGTAACGTATAAATCATTCAGTTATACCTTTGGTAATGAAATTGTTTTACATATCCATTACTAAAAACATTTAAATATATGGCAGAGCAAGTGTTGGCGTTATATTATTTTTAACTGCAGTATGAAATAATTATATTCCAAGTATTAAGAGACATACACCAATATTTGTTTGTCTTTAAAAAGCTAAATGCCAACAGTTGTACAATGGTTTTGGTGTGAAGTATGTGTAAAATAGATTCTCTCTAAATTTAAACATAAGCTTTGATCAAATTATCAAGCTATGCATAAGATATAACATTTTGTTTATGCGTTTAAGAAGTGTAATCAGGAGATCTGTTTGTTTTGAGAAAGATAACATAGTGTAAATGTAAACAACAGTGTTTACACCTTCCGTGAAGTAACGGAAAGACATTTCACAAGAGTTACCAAGTCTTAAATATACAAGTATTATTTAAGTATTGAACTGTGAATATACCTTGTCATATAGAGCTTGCATAGAAATGTATGTAAATATTATCTGAACATTAACCATTTATCTCTGATTGTAGAAGTATATCCATTCATTTCAACATGAAATATACCCGATTTTAATTTGCACTGTACTTTAGTTAATTATATATATATATATATATATATATATATTATCATTTTAAATATTCATTTGTGTTACTTGTCTTCAAACTAGCATGGATAAAGAACTTTGGATATCTTGATATTGTAGTAAGTTGTAAATCCCCCAAATCATAGATTTGCATATTTCCATAAGTACAATAATATTTTAATATTGCAGTATAAACATTCTGACATATTTGGAGGCACTGTGCGGAGATACGTCAATGTTTCTGACACCACAAAGTCTGTACAACTGCCAAACGCCAAAAACAAGGAGCAGGCTTTATCCCTAAACAATAACGACGCAGGGAACATGCCCTATACGGCCACAGTATAGAAACTATTGGATCAAATAGTCCTTAAAAGTGTGATACCAGTACCAGCTGAGTCTTACAAGATGATGTGAAACTCCTCTTGACAGGATAAGACTGTAGTCACCCGACCCAGAAAATGGTGTCCAAAGCTCAAAATTGAAATGGAGATCTTGCTTCCAACATTAAGTTCAGGACTCCGGAGGGTATGTAGATGGTTGACGAGGCTGTCTCAGAGATTCAAACCAGGAAAGAGCATTTGTGGGGGATTGGAAGAAATGCACCTGGCCTTGGTACACAACTCTCAGGGTAGCAGGGAACAACATGGAATATTGAATAGCTTTCTCACTAAATTTCTGCTTAACATGCTGGTACTTAGCCCTGAGGGGACGAATCATCATGGTGCGTGGAGGGTTGCCCCTAGGGAGAGGTCTGCCAGACTAAGGAAGGCATTTTTGTTGGTCCACAGATAAGACTGGGTATGACCCTACAGATGAGCTCACCTTGTTTTGTGCATTAACCACTTGCTTGTTTTACTGTGGCAGAATGGGACGGCTGGACAAAACTGCGTTACCTCACGTCGCTTTGCCTTTTGGCCACTAAGGGGCGTGCACGCTCGCAGCGTGTACCCGGAGTCGATGCGAGTGCCCGGCGGGCACAATGACCGCCGGGCACCCGTGATCGCTAGTGACAGAGCGAGAATCGGGATCTCTGTGTGTGTGTGTGTGAACACACAAATCCCGGTTCTCTCAGGGGAGTGAAGAGAGATCGTGTGTGCATACTGAGTATGAACACCGATCCCTCTCTTCCCCTAGTCAGTCCCATCCTCCCAGAGTTAGAACACACCTAGGGAACATAGTTAACCCCTTGATCGCCCCCTAGTGTTAACCCCTTCCCTGCGCCAGTGACATTTATACAGTAATCAGTGCATTTTTATAGCACTGATCGCTGTATAATTGTCAATGGTCCCAAAAATGTGTCAAAAGTGTCCGACATGTCGGCCGCAATATTGCAGTCCCGATAAAAATGGCAGATCGCCGCCATTACTAGTATAAAAAAATGAATAAAAAACTAGAACCTCTGGCAGCAACAATCAGGGCTTCCAAATACATCACAGGTTTAATTAGGGGGATCTAGGGAAGACAAAAATTTCCTTATATGCAGACGACACTTTTGTATTTGGGGGGATACCGAAACTTCCCTTCCTAATGTCATGTCTCTGATTAAAAATGTTGTTTCCCTCTCCGGATATTCTATAAATTGGAATAAAATCGGTTCTCCTACCATTGGCAGAATTGTGTTGCCCCTTAGAAGTGCTAGCTCACTACAAATTGTGACTCAAAGTATTTAGGGGTTCAGGCCCCTCCAAATATCTCAAAAAACTTACTTTACTTTTTAAAATTCCAAGCCAAATGCAACACATAGGGGTTGATTTATTAAAACTGGAGAGGGCAAAATCTGGTTCAGCTCTGCATAGAAACCAAGAAACTTCCATGTTTTTTTGTCAAAGCTTAATTGAACAAGCTAGAAGCTGATTGGCTACCATACACAGCTACCCCAGATTTTACACACTCCAGTTTTAGTAAATCAACCCCACGGTGTAAAGTTCTGCTTTTAGTGATAGGCAGAGTTAATCTGATTAAAATGGTGTGGTCCCCACAGCTACTATACACAATTGCCCAGAGTGGTTTCCCCAGAGGTGGTTTGTACATATGGAAACTTTATTCCGTGCACTTATATGGAAGAAAAAGGTCGCTAGGATACGTCTTTCAACGCTACAATATAGCAAAGACCCAAGGGGCCTAGTGGTACCTAATCCCAGACTATACTTTATGGTCTCTCAGCTCCAACATCTTGGGGGCTGGGGTTGTCCTGACACCTCAGACCAGATTTGTAACATACTTTTTGTTGAATCCTCCACATATACAGCTTTGTCCCATTTAGAAATGGGGCTCTCATCCCCACAATAACTCTTATAAAGAAGCTCTGGACAGAGGTTAAAAGTAGCATTAAAATATCAGGTTTTCTTCAGGCAACACCCTTCTGGCAAAATCCAGAATATCCTGAACTATACAAACTAGAGGAAATCGCAAGTATGGGAAGTTGCAGATATACATTATTTCTCCAAATTATACACTCAAAACATGTTAAAATCTTTTACTGAATTATTCAGAATATGCCCTACCAAGACAGAAGTTCTATAAGTATTTACAAATATGCCATGTCCTACAAAACGCAGGCACAGGTTTCTACCCTAAGGCCCCTTTCACACGGGACAGATCCGTGATGATCCGCCCCCTGAACCTCCGCTAGCTCAGCAGGGATCGCTCCGTTGATCCCTGCTGAGCCGGCGGATGACAGGGTGGTCCCAGCACACTGTGCAGGGACCGCCCTGTCAGATCTCCGCTCTCCCCTATGGGGGGGATCGGATGAACATGGACCGTCTGTCCGTGTTCACCCGATCCGCTCTGCAGACTGATTGAAAAATAGGATTTTCCTCCGTCTGCAGAATCGGAGGATTGCGGGCCCGGATGAGATCGGGTGTCAGCGGATGTTCATCCGCTATCTCATAGGGACCAATGTATGTCCCTTTTTCATCCGTAAACGAATGGATGAAAAAGCGGACATACGGTCCGCATGTGTGAAAGGGGCCTAACACCATCAGATCATCCCTTGTTGCGGCATTTATTTACTGAACCTTGTAAGACGGGTATGATCGCCCTGATTTACTCCTCACTGCTATTTGCTACACAAGATGATACAGCCTTGCCTTGTAGGAAAGGATGGGAATAAGATTTAGGGGAGATCAGTGAGGAAATGTGGTAACTAAGTTTGCAAAATGTACCTATTATTTCTGTGACACTGTCGCATAAACCATCACAGTTATTTTTACTGCATAGAGCTTATCGTAACACAATGCAGTTGTACCGCTGGGGAAGGAGAGATTCTCCTATATGCCCTAAATGCTCTATTGAAGAGGGAACACTTATTCACCTACTGTGGAGATGCCCCAAATTATTTTGTTAGTTATTGGAAGGACGTGACGATACCATTACTGCGCTATTTATGATTAAGGACCCACAGGACCCTTTGGTTTTCTTATTGGGTGCAGTGGATGAGGAGATTTTCCCTCCCCCGGCCCATATAGCTGTAACTAGACTCATATATTGTGTGGAAACAAATAGCACAATTCTGGCTTTCCCCCACACACCTCTACGAGAAAGATTTGGATAGAACAGGTTAACTCTATATTGATAAAGGAACGGTTGACATATCGGCATAGGAGCGCTACCCAAAATTTCTCTTCTATATGGTTATATATGGCAGGCGTGGCTTGACACCCCAGAACTCACTCCACCACAGTTAGTCTTGGAAAGACTACTGCAGGCATGAGTGCCCTGGCAAATATATATATATATTATATTATATATATATATATATATATATATTTTTTTTTAAATCGTATATTATTTTTTTATTTGCAAACAACATTAAGACAATACAGACAAATTATACAAACTAAACCAAATTAAACAAAGCACAACCCAGTCCCCCCCCCCCCCCCCACACACACACACACACACACACACACACACACCTCTTGGAGTATGTATGGAAGAGAAAAAAAGAAAAAAGGACAGGAAAAAACAGCAGCCAATATTACAAAGTATATAGTACCTATCAGTTTACATGATACCTAGGTCATGAATTGAAGCCATCTTGACCAAGTAGCATCAAACATACTCATGGAATTCCTTAGGGAGTATGTATGTTTTTCAAAAATAATAATCCTATTGAGACCTAAAATCCACTCAGATACCGTCGGCAGGTAGTGGGAGGTCCACTTAAGAGCAATCTGTCTGCGGGCAACAAAAAGTGCACGTCTTATAGTGTTACCAATAGAGGAGGTATAAATAGACGTATCGCAGTGTCCCAATAGGCATATAAGTGGTTCAACCGGAATATTAGTATCCAATAGCCCATTTAAGGTACCAATAAACTCCACCCAGTATCTTTGAAATTTCGGACACCGCCACAGAAGATGTATTAGTGTACCTGTATTGCCACACCTAGCACAGGCTGGCTCAGATTTCAATCCAATTGCATACAGAAATTAGGGAGTTCTATAGACTATGAAGAATAAAAGATTTGTGTCAGTCTGTGTGATGAGAAAGACACCCGGGGCGAGGACCGAAGAAGATCATCCCAGACCTCCTCAGGGATAGAACCAATATCTTTTCCCAGCCCGCCCTAGAGCGAATGGGAAAGTTCAGTAAAAGCCTATCTAACAATACCCTATATGTAGCAGAGGCGAGACCTTTTGTTGACCCTGCCTGTAATATCCTAGCAGAAGAGAATTGGGCATGTAAACCATGTCTTAGTTGGAGGAATTGATAGAACCAATTAGATTGTAAAGAGAACTCTCCCCTTAGATCTTCAAAGGATTTAAGTATACCGTTTTCGTATAACTGAGCTAGGAGTTGTTATTCCTAATTTCCCCCATCTCTGAAAGCCTCTAAGGGGCAAAATTTGAGGAAGTCTATAATTTTCCCATATGGGGGTGTATCTAGTAGGATAAGAAACACCCAGTATTTTTTTAACTGTATCCCATATTTTACATATTAACATACAGGTAGGCATATCGGCAAGCTCGACACCCCCTCTTGCACCATGTAGGACATAGAGTGGTAACCGACCCTTAAATGCATAAAAAAAATTATCGTTGAGTAGGAAGAAATGTTTGCTCAGACTCACATCCTGCAAAATGCTGTAGTTGGGATGCAAAAACGTATAAAGCTTGGATTATGAACTGCCAGACCGCCCGCATTTTTGGGGTGTTGTAAAATCTCCAATTTAATGCAAGGGGTTTTGTTCCGCCATATTAATCGCCTAAATATGGTATTAATCTTAATAAAGATCCGTATGGGTATCCAAATTGGGGCATTGTGTAAAAAATAAAGAAGCCGAGGCATCCATATCATCTTAATTAGATTAATACGGCCTATTAACGATAGGGGCAGCTTATTCCAGGTTTTACTTTTTTTGGAATCTAGAAAGTAATGGAAGTATATTATCCACAATATATGACTGTGGGGAGTCAGACATAGTTATACCCAAATATTTTATAGAAGAAACAACCTTAAGATGAGAAAGTGTAGATGGCAATGAATCTGGAAAGGGGATCCAGAGGCATTAGCATGGATTTCTCCCAGTTTATGCCTAACCTGAAAAACCTGCCAAACTCCTTAATCTATTTCATTACCGCCGGCAGGGATGAGCAGGTATTGGTCAAGAAAAGAAGATCATCTGCATATAATGATATCTTTTCTTCCATATCTCCCCTAATCAAACCGGTAACCTCCAGAAGAGGCCCGCATAAGACACGCCAAGGGCTATATAGCCAGGGCAAAAAGCAGGGGGGACAGTGGACACCCCTGCCTAGTGCTCCGGAAAAGTCTAAAACTGGGAGATTGAAGGCCAATGACCCTAGCCGATGCCACCGGAGTGGAGTATAACAGACGCACCCACTGGCAGAAGCCAGAGCCAAGCCCAAATTTTTCGAGGATGGCCCATAGGTATATGGCCATTTGACACTATTGAAGGCCTTGATTGCATCCAACGCCAAAAAGGCACGATTTCAGTGGCCTGGAGCCGGAACCTGCATATTTAAATATGCGCATCTGATACTTAATTCGGTTGAATTATTGGGCATGAATCCTACCTGATCTGAATGGATAATATGTTTAATAACCTTATTTAATCTAGTAGCAAGTATCTTAGCAAGAATTTTAACATCTGTGGATAGTAGAGAGATTGGTCTGTAAGATTCAGGCTGTAGCAAGTTTTTATACTTTTTAGGTATGACTACAATTACAGATTGACCCATAGTGTTTGGAAGCCAGCCCAGATGAAAAGCCGTATTTATTGTACTAAGGAGGGCAGGAAGCAGCTCTTCATTATATTTTTATAGATCTCTATAGGGAGACCATCCATCCCTGGGGCCTTGGAGGTATGGAAGCTAGCCACCGCGCTTTCCACTTCCAGTAAGGTAAGTAGAGCATTAAGAATTTATCTCTCTTCTTGTGGGATAACCGGAAGATTAATACTGGCCAAATAACTAGCTAGCTCTGCTGGGGTATAGTCAGCCCTAGAAGTATACAAATCCCGATAATAGGACTTAAAAATAGATATAAATAGTGCTATTCTGATTAAAAACCTCCCCCTCTACATTCATTAGAGCTGAGACATGTGTAGGGTTGGATTGAGACCTTACTATCTGAGCCAAGTCTACCATTCGCCTCTCCCTCAGCCCATCTAAGTCTTTTCTGGAAGAAGAGTTTATTCCTAGATCTAGATTCAAACAGTTCATTCAGCCTATTTTTGAGATAAAAGCCATTCTTGTTGGATATCCAGAGAGGGATTCTGAATGTACAGGGCTTCTGCCACGGAGGTATCAGCCTTTGCAAGCTCAAGTTCTCTACAGGAGGCACTTTTAATAATACTTATATTCTGGATTAACATTCCCCAAAGATAGGCCTTTAACCACTTAAGGACCGCCGCCTGTACATATACGTCAGCAGAATGGCACGGCTGGGCATAAGCACATAGATATATATATATATATATATATATATATATATATATATACACACATACACACACACACACACACACACACACACACACACATATATATATACATGTCCCCTTTAAGATGGCCAGCCGCAGTTGAGGGGGGCGTGACCGGATGTAGAGGTGAGAGGCCGTAGCAGCACGGACCACACACCCGCTCCCATGCTATACGCTGTTTGAGCCGTTTAAACTACCCTGCATGGAGGAGGAGGGGGGGCCGTAAGCATACCGAACATCCAGCTACTGCAGAGCGGCAACTATTACAGTTATCTGAGCCACCTGGACTGCCCTGTGTGGAGGAGGGGGGGCCATAAGGGGGAGAAATCGGATACTTGGCCGCTGCAACTACCTCACGCTGTCTGCGCTGTCTGAACCGCCCTGTATGGAGGAGATGGGGGGCCCCAAGGTGGAGATACCAGACATACAGACGCCGCAACGCAGCAACACAGCGGTAAGACAGTTCATGCTGGGGAATGTATGCTTTTTAAAACATCTTATCAAAACCCGATAGACTGACTGTGCCACTGTTCTTACGGAGGAGCGGACGGTTGAGGACCGTGGAGGAAGGAGGGTGCATGATCTGGCTTCTCCTGCTGGTAGATTCCCTTTTTTTTTTTTTTTGCTTGGGATCTCTTTTTTTTTCTGTTTGGCTGTTTGACTGTCCCCTCTTATTAGCTGGAGCCAGAGCCGGGTCAGGCATTTGGGACACTGAAAGAAGTACTGGGAGCAAGTTGTTGGAGTCAGTGCAAACCCTGTACTCAGAGAAACTTTGTATACCAACAGATGCCAGGGACTATTGAAACTGAGACAGGAAGGAGCTATGTAAATGTCTTTTAGATGCACTACAATCCTGTATAGGAAAGACTGCTATACTTGCTGTGCTTGTTACACTTGCTGTCCCTACCTTGAAGCTGCTCTGGTTTAGCATTTAATATTTAGAGTCCCCATAGGGATTTGTGACATTGGCATTTTACATTGTAAAGCTCCAAACCCAGTCTCCAGAGGCGTGCGATAGCGAGATTTGGGGGTAAAGCTATATAACCCGGTTGCCGGGAAATTGCAGAAACAAGAGCATCTGATCTGAAAGTTATGGAGAAAGCAAAAAGCTATACAGCCTCACAGCCTTAATAATAACTGGAGGACAATGCCGGGCATCCTGTCGGTAATGATAAGGGGGAAAAAAGGAGAGGAAGTCGCCTCTCAAGAGAGAACCAGTGCAGGTGGTGGGGAACAGATGCATATACAGTCACAGCCACAGGTACAAATACAAGCAACACGAGGAACTAAAGGCAAGTCAGGCCGTGGCGGCAGCTGCGGCGGCTAAACTGGAAAAGTTTGCACATACGGCAGGCCATACAGCGGGCCAGACACCTAAAAAAATCACAGGGGGAGCAGCAATCCACTACTCAGAGGAGAAGCCAGGGAAAGGTACTAACAACGGATACATCAGCAGCTACGGCCAGGAATACGGGGTCAGGGAAAAAAACACAGAAAGAAAATGCAGAGTCGATTACAGAACAGGCGAAAGAGGATGAACCATCTATGAGAGAGATTCTCCAAGCAGTCAACAACTGTAAGTCTTCACTAGTTGAAATATTTGGTCAACTAAAAGATATAAAAGAGGACATGACAGTGCTTAAGCAAGATGTGCAGGGGATTGGGGAACGGACGTCTGCTTTAGAGGGGAGACTTAGTCAGGTTAAAGATGACGTTGATCCACTGAAAAATTAGATAAAAGTAATGCAGGAACAGCTAAACATGTGTCTTAATAAGATGGATGACATGGAGAATAGATTACGCAGGAAAAATATTAGGGTACTAGGTCTCCCTGAAAAAAGTGAAGGTAACAATCCCACAGAATTTATGGAAGACTGGCTTGGAGAAATAGTTGGTAAAAACTGCCTACCAAAATTTTTTGCAATTGAGCGAGCTCACAGAGCCCCTTCTAGGAATCCTGCCCCAGGAGGCCAGCCCAGGCCCATCCTCATCAAACTGCTCCATTTTAGGGACAAGATTACAATCCTATGAAAGGCAAGAGAAATGGGGGAGATACAATATAAGGGTGTGAGAATTTCAATCTATCCAGACTTTTCCCCGGAACTACAGAGACAAAGGTCAAAATTTGCGGATTGTAAGCGTAGGCTACAATACAATAAACTTAAATATGCAATGTTCTACCCAGTACGCCTACGGATAACGGATAATGGGGAACATATCTTTTTCAACACACCCGCAGAAGTGACACTATGGTCGGGTGGGAGAGATGGGAGGGATGGGGGGGAACGGGGTGGAGGGGCAGAGGGAAAGGGATAAGAAGAGAAAGTAAAAGGATAAAGTTTTGATCCTTTGTGCCACTTACCACCTGGACGTTTCTCCCTCATTTCCCTAGCCCCCCCCCCCCCTTTTTTTTTTTTTTTTTTTTTTGATGGCCAGGATATAGGGGAGCGGGTGGTGGGGGGGGAAGTGCTGTAATATGGTCATATGTGAATGTTTTTTTTTTTTCCTTGATTAGCACTATGTGTGAAGGGGACAATGAAGTATAGAAATATAAATGGATGAAACTGAAAATATGGGGAAACACAGTGAAAGAAACAATAGCACTAAGCACCTTAAAAGGGAAGACACGGTCACTTTAGAAGCCTCAATATAGGCCCAAAGGAGGGCAGGGAGGGGGAGGGAGCAAGGGAGGGACAAAGGTACGAATAGGTAGTATGAATGGGTGAATCCACCCAACATAAAATATGATTTCTTGAAGGGAAATAAAAATATGAGAATTAAATGGAAAACACGTTTGAGGCACAGAAGCACAATATGGGAAATACACTGATAAGTTTGAATAATGACCAATAAACAGGACAAAGGGGTCCTTCCAAACCAGATTAGGAGAACTAAGGTACGTTCCTGGAACATCCGAGGGGTAAGGGATCCAGCTAAAAGAAGAACAATTTATTCGAGGCAGAAATGGATAATATTGGGATACTGTGTCTGCAGGAGACGCATCTAGAAAATGACACTATTCATTTATTAAAACATAGAAAATACCAAACTCAATACCATGCCACTCACACCTGGTATTCAAGGGGAGTGAGCGTGTTGGTTAATTCTGGAATTATGTTCTCCTGCAGGCAGAGTAAGGTGGATGAAAAGGGGCGGTTCATTTTCCTTTTCTGTCAGATAGAGATGAGAGAGTATGTGCTGGCTAACGTTTATATCCCCCCACCATTTGGCACCGAGATCCTGGAAAGGTTGATGGATTTTACCGTAGACAAGGAAGGGGTACCGGTTATAGTGACAGGAGACTTTAATATGACCATGAATAATGCGGTGGATAGGTTCCCCCCCGGGGTCTCCTCGGGCCGCACGCCTGGCAGCCCCCTCCTCCACTTTTGTGGAGAGACGGGGCTGGTGGACGTGTGGCGGGAGAGACACCCGGATGAAAAGCAGTTCTCTTGTCACTCAGACACATGTAACCCTATCTAGGATAGATCTGGTGCTCTGTAATGAAGAGGCTTTGAGTGTGATAGGGGAAGTGAAATATGAGCCGAGAAGCATATCGGATCATGCACCAATAACTTTTGAGATAAATATAAGAAGGCATGTTAATAAGGGGGATTGGAAGATAAATCCATACTGATTGGAAGTAATTAAAGAGGTAGGGGGAATCTGTGCCAGTTTGGAGGAATTTATATTGTTAAACGAAGGATCAGCACCAAAAGGAGTTGTCTGGGACACCCTGAAAGCCTTCCTTAGGGGAACACCAATACAAAAAATCTCATACGTTAAAAAACAATCGCGAGTTAAAGAGGTTATAGCGAGGGAAAGGGTGAGAGGAGCTGAAGTGAATTACGTAGAAAATCCAACTATAGAAAAACACAAAGAATGGATAGAAAGCCAGGAGGGATATAAAACCCTATTAACAAAAAAAAACAGAAAATAAAATGCTATTTTAGAAACAAACCTTTTTTGGAGAGGGAGAGAGAGTGAGGAGAATGCTGTCCCTAATTGCTAAGGCTAATGCCCCATCCTCTGTCATCTCGGCTATATATGATAAGGAAGGGGTGATCAGGAGGGGCACAACAGAAATAATAGAGGTGTTTAGAAATTATTACCAAAATCTATAGCAGTATACTATCAGAAAACGCAGAACGAGAAATGGGAATTTTTTTTGAAGGGTTACAGATCCCCCAACTTTCGGCGGAAGATAGGGAAGGATTGGAGGCACCACTGTCGCTGGAAGAGTTACAAAAGGCAACAGCAGATATGGCAAACCAAAAGGCCCCTGGGCCTGACGGTCTGCCAATTGAAATATACAAGACCTACAGCAAGGTGCTGCTTCCAAAACTCCTGGAAGTATTCAAGGGAGCAGCCGAAGAAGGAAAGCTACCAATGTCTATGACAGAGGCAACCATCAGAGTAATCCCAAAAGGAGGGAAAAAACCAGGCGGACACAGCATCATATAGGCCGATATCTCTCTTGTGTTCGGACATGAAGATATTGGCCAAAGTATTGGCAACACGACTGAACAGAATAGTGGCGAAATTGGTGCATTCGGACCAGACTGAATTTATTCCGGAAAGATCCACAAGCACCAACATAAGAAGAGCATACCTCAATATTTAACTGCTAGTAGAAAAGGGAGAGACAAGAGCAATACTGTCTTTATATGCAGCCAAGGCGTTTGATAGCCTTGAGTGGCACTTTTTGTGGAGGGTATTGGCAGAGTTTCAGTTTGGCCCAAATTTTAATAAATGGGTTAAGATAATGTATGAGGGTCCAAGGGCTAAAGTAAGAGTGAACGGGGAGTGTTCAGAGTGGTTCCAGTTGGCGAGGGGGACAAGACCGGGGTGTCCATTGTCGCCCCTGCTTTTCGCCCTCGCAATGGAGCCCTCGGCTATCTCAATAAGGGCATCCCCAGAAATACCGGGATTGAAGAGTTAGTATGGGGAAGAAAAAGTCGCCATGTACGCAGATGATGTCCTGCTTTTTTTGGGGGACACGCAGTCCTCGCTGGACGCGGCAATGAGGATAGTGGGAGATTATGGCAAATTCTCAGGGTTGAGGATTAACTGGGAAAAATCTGTACTCTTACCGATAGATCCAATACCATAGCAAATAACCCAAGTAAAAGTTGTAAACCAGATGAGGTGTTTGGGAATAAATATATCAAAAGACACAGGCCAATATATAGCTGGAAACTTAGTGTCATTGATGACAAAATTAAAACAGAAGTGCCGTGTCTGGAAGAAGCTCCCACTTTCAGTAGCTGGACAGTGTAACCTGGTTAAAATGATGTGGATGCCTTAGATCTTGTATGTCCTACACAATTCCCCAGTGTGGATTCCAAGGTACTGGTTTAAAAAACTGGATAGCGTGTTTAGGGAGCTAATATGGAGAAATGGAGCGGCAAGAATTCGCCTCCGAACCTTGCAGCAACCTAGAGAGAAGGGGGGTCTGGCAGTCCCTAATTCGAGACATTACTTCCTAGCTGCACAAATGTAGCATATGAGTGGATGTAACCTACCGGTGAGCAGGGAGCTGGGGAAAAATCTCCTACTGAACGACACAAACCATGATACAGAGGTGGAGGCAGTGGAGGCGGATTCTTTCTGTTCCAGGAGCCCTACGGGAAAACTGATGGTAAAAAGTTGGGAAACAGTTAAGGGGATACTGGGGTATGGTGGATTCTCTGAATTCTCCCCTATATGGGACAACAATAACTTAAAGTGGTTGTAAACCCTCTTTATCAACTTGCACCTACAGGTAAGCCTAGATTAAGGCTTACCTGTAGGTGCAAGAAATATCTCCTAAGCCTACACGGTTTAGGAGATATTTAGTTAAATGACAAGCGCCCGCTGTCTACGGCGCATTCATGGGGTTAATCCCATTCACAAATGTGGCTACTTCCCAGCAATCGCTGGGCGTAGCCGAATGTGACGGCTCCCGCGCGCATGCGCATAGTGACGTTTCCGCCGCTCCGGCCAATCACAGCGCCGGAGCGGCGCTGTGATTGGCTGGAGCGGCGATACCCGGAAGTAACCTTCCGGCTATCGCCGCAGAGATGGCTGCGGTTGAAGAGGGAGACGAGGACGGCTTCGGGGGCCCCGATCTAAGGTAAGTGATGCAGAATGAGCTATTATGCTAGTCATATTAGCTCATTATGCCTTTCTCTTACAGGTAGTTAAAAAAAAAAAAATGATATAAGGGTTTACAACCACTTTAAAAGAGCTAAAAATTATGGGGAAAATTGTGGAATGGGATTTGTGTGGTGTACATCATCTAATACAACTTTTTAAAGGAGGGGAGAATAAAAACATTCCAGGAGATAAGGGAGGAGTACTCAGTTCCCAATAAATCATTCTACAGATATTTACAGGTTAGGCACGCCCTGAACTCGCAATTTGGGCAGGAGACACCAGTATGGAATGAAATGACCCAGCTCCGCAGATTAGTAAACGTGGATACATCTAAAGGGACAATTTCAGAGATGTATAAATGTATAAGCGAGGCAGATCAGGAAGAGAGACCTGACACTAAGAATAAAGGGAAATGGGAAAGATGTGGGTCCAATAACACAGGAACAGTGGAAAAAGATATTGGAAGCAGGCCCCAAAGTCTCACTCTCCCCCTCCCAAATGATCTCCCAACTATAATTAATACACAGAGCATATTACACACCCCAAAGAATGTTACAGTTTGGTAGGAGACAAGACGCGAAGTGCCAGAGATGTGGAAATGAGCAAGGAGACCTGATACATATGGTCTGCAGGTGCCCCAAGCTGTATAGGTATTGGAAAGAAATAATAGATAGAATAAATTATGTATTCAGGACATCCTTGCAGCTAGAGGCCAGGCTATGTGTGCTAGGTTTGATGGAAGAAAGGGGAATACCTGGAGATACGCAAACGGCAATATTAAGATGTCTGTTTCAAGGCAGGAAACTCATAGCACAAAGGTGGCAAGCAAAAGATCCCCCAGCAGGAACAGAATGGAGGAAAGTAATAGATGACACCATTAGGAAGGAAGAATTTATATATAATAAGAGGAAATAAAAATAAATTTATGAAGATATGGAAACAATGGATAGAGGTGGAGGTATGGTAGAGGGGAGGGAGGGAGGAATGAAAGGGAGGGGAGAGAAAGGGAGAATGGGTCTAATGTTTCACTATATGTGGTAAAGGATATCTATAATGTTGTAAGTGGAAAGAAGTATATACGTATAAGCATGTTTATATAAAAAGAAATAAAGAATACCTGATTTAAAAAAAAAAAAATGGCCAGCCGCGGGTCGCGCTCGCGACCCGGTCCTGAGCTCCGTGACCGCGGGACCTGCGGACCCGTTTGCCACCGGTGTCCCACGATCGGGTCACAGAGCTGAAGAACGGATAGAGGTAAGTGTAAACAAACCTCTCCTTGTGCTTCCAAGTGTGAGTGTCACTGATCGTCTGTTCCCTGTCATAGGGAACGACAATCAGTGACGTCACACGCCAAGCCACGCCCCCACACAATAAGAATTACTCATTAGGTGACACTTAACTCCTTCAGCGCCCCCTACATGTTAACCCCTTCATTGCCAGTGTCATTTTCACAGTAATCAGTGCATTTTTATAGCACTGATCGCTGTAAAAATGACAATGGTCCCAAAATGGTGTCAAATTTTTGTTTATAGCGCAAAAAATAAAAAAAAAGCAGGAGGTGATCAAATACCACCAAAAGAAAGCTCTATTTCTGGGGAAAAAAAAGGACGCAAATTTTGTTTGGGAGCCACGTTTCACGACCACGCAATTGTCAGTTAAAGCGACGCAGTGCCGAATCGCAAAAAGTGGCCTGGTCTTTAAACAGCCAAAATGGTCCGGGGCTGAAGTGGTCAAAGCATCCCATACAACTCGTATGGGAGCAGAGCCCAAGTTGGAGGGACCAAAAATCCACAATTCGAGGGGAACTAACATCCTCTTTGGGAAATAATTCCAGCCAAAAGGGGTTCAGCCGCCATGACATATTGGACGCCCGATGCCCTGATGTTAGAGTAACCAACAGAGGGGAGTGATCTGAAATCCCTCGAGGTTCGATATTTACATCAGCTATGTATGGTAGGAGATCAGCCGAACACAAAGTCAAATCAATTCTTGATAATGTGTTGTGTGTTTTCGAGTAACATGTATAAAGCACATTCTTCGGGATGTAGCTTCCTCCACATATCATACAGTCCCAATTCCCTGTATAGTCATCCAAAGGGGGAGAGATGCCCATCGGTCATTGACCTTGGAGCTGGGCATCTGTCCCGCCTTGTATCAACTACACTATTAAAATCCCCAAGTACTAATATTGGCAGGGGTGAAACACTTGCAAAGGAAATGAGCTGACTAAATATTTCTGGGTTATATATATTTTATATATTATATATATATATATATATATATATATATATATATATATATATATATATATATTTATATTAGCAGCCAGGATCAACATAAGATCATCCAACTTACATTGTAGAAAAATGTATTTGCCATTTTCGTCTACCATAGTCCTACTACAGGAGAAAACCACACCAGCATACACCAGGACAGTGACTCCCCTTGAATGGGAGGTGAAGAGTGAGTGGTATGCCTCTCTGACCGATCGGCACTTCAAAAATCTGGTCATGCCGGGTGTGGCGTGTCTCCAGCAGACAGACAGACGAGGGCAGGAGGAAATGAATCAATATAGTCAAATACAGATTGTCTTTTTAAAGCATTATTCATTACCCTACTGTTCCAAGATAGTAGTCCAATTGATATGGTCATCCAGCCCGTACCATATACAAAGATATGACATATGAATATAAAGCATGATAGTAGATACTCCAAGAAGCAAAACTCCCCCCCCCCCCCCCCCCCCCCCAAAAAAAAAAAAAAAAAAAAAAAACGCAAAAATAAAATCCTCAAGGACAGAAAAAAGAAAAAAATTCAGAGGCTATTGCTATTGCTGATCAGGCCTCCGACAGCCTGGCTTATAGTGGAAGAGAAAAAGAAGAGAAAAAATAAAAATAAAAATGGTTTTGGAGGGCGGGTAGGGACCCGATGGGCACGTTCTGTTACAAGTAATGAAAAAAAAAGATCTTTGCCGAAGATTTCAATAAGCCATCATTCAGCAAAGTTAATTAGGTTGTTACCCTCAGCATTCTCTGGTATACCCAGTACCCTGACATTATTAGAACGTAAACGATTCTTAATGTCTTCAACTTTGGAAATAGCAGTGTTTAACTTGCGGGTAGCTGCTTTCATCTCTGTCACCATGGGAGGGAAGGTGTCCTCTATGACACTAACCCTGTTTTCTAGTGTCTTCGTGCGTTCCTGTACATTTTGGAGATCCCTACGTATATGAACAACTTCTTCCCATATGGCCTGTACCTGTTCTGGAAGCACGGAGAGGGAGGAAGAACAATGTTGTATCAAAGAATAAACATCCCTTAATGTGGGTTCAAAGGTCTTTTCAGTTGTGCTTTCCCCTTCAGTTGATTTCAGAGTAGAAACAGTTTGAACAGTTAAAGTATTTTCATTCATACTCACATTGATCGCAGACAAAGATGGATTCAGGGGGGACATTCATTGTCACCGCCGGGATGCGGTGTCAATGGGGCACCCATCTTAGTCATTTGCAGACAAGATTCTTCTGTACGCAAGACCACCCCACACTCCTCTAATTGTCAATGATGGTCTGCCATTGTATTAGTGCCATCTTAGCGGGCGACATTTCCTCATGCGATTTCGGCTCTTGTAAAAGCTCTGGACTGAGAGGAAGGAAAGGGGGGCCCTGTTCCAGCGTTCGCTGATCCTCCAGAATTAAAAATGGCTTTTATAGAAGTAGTATTTGCTGCACCTTAACCCTCCTTGCTTTTAGACGTGACAGGCAGAGGGAGGAGAAGAAAGAAAAACTGAAAATATCACACCAGCAGATTGTCGCTCTCTCAAAAGGTTAGGGTAAGGTTAGGGTAGTCTCTGCGATTTAGGGGTTAGGGCAGTCTCTGCGTCAGGTTCAGAAAAAAGCATCCGGGACCCACAGACAGCAACTACATCAGCCTCAGCCGCAGCAGGACGTGCAAAGAAACAGGAGGAAGGACAGAGACGATCAGCCAACCAAACTGCAGATTTTAACTAAAGATGGCAGCAGGAATCACAAACCTCTCAGCTGCAGCATGACCCAAGTAGGGCCCATCATCCAGCATAAGGATCCACGAGGACAGGAAGGCAGAAACTGGCAGCCCACAGCCCCATCAGGCACAAGGTATCAGGACGAATCAGCATAAACGCCAAGAAAAACAAAAAACACCGCTCTGTCATGGCTCTTCGGCTCCATTCAGCTCAGTCAGCAAGAAATGACACTGCTTAGTCTCGAATATCAACCCTCAACATGCCTCTATCAATATCCAGGATTAATGTAGCAGTATACCACGATGCATGGAGCATTAGCAAGCACTAGCATCAGTCAGCATGGATCAGAATGAATCAGCCAGGCGTCGGAGCGTAATCAGCTGTGAGCACTCTCAACTGCTCACATCACAGCCTCCTGGGTGAAGGAGCCCTGGCATATATTTACCCTCTGAATAGATTAGCATGACAGAGAATCCTAGTTTTGCTTAATTGCATATAGTATATTGGCAGTACTAAGTTTACCAGTTTCTCAAAGGATGCCTGTTTTCGTCTACTGATGCCCTTAAAGGGGTTGTAAACCTTTGTGGTTTTTCACCTTAATGCATCCTATGCATTAAGGTGAAAAAACACCTTGCAGTCACCGCCCCCCCCCCCCCCCCAGTCCCTGTTTTACTAACCCGAGCCCCCAATATCCAAAGGCGCGATCCCGCGTCGTTCTGCCCATGCCTGATCGGCTCTTAATTGGATAGATTGATAGCAGCGCAGCCATTGGCTCCTGCTGCTGTCAATCAAATCCAAAGACGCGGCCGCCGGGGCCGAGTCATACAATCGGCGTCTATGGACTATATGGCACAGCAGCGCGCTCGCAAGGTAACCCCCCTTGGGAGAGAGCTTCCCAGAGGGGGTTAGCTCTTGCGGGGAGGAGCCGCTGTGGGACCCTAGAAGAGGACGATCGGGACCACTCTTTGCAAAACGAACTGCACAGTGGAGGTACAGTACCTGCCCGCAAGAATGTGTTTCCAGCGCGACCCCATCGCGCTGGTTCTCGGCGACAGGGTACTGTACATCTCGCGCTCGCTGCAATAGGAAAAACACATTACAGCGAGCGCAAGAAGGAAGCAACGGGGATCCGACTTGGATTCCCGCCAATACCAGGCACTGTGTTTGGTATGAAACATGAGGGGGAACTCCACGCCAAATTTTAAATAAAAAACTGGCATGGGTACTCCAAGAGCATACCAGGCCCTTCGGTCTGGTATGGATTTTAAGGGTAACCCCTACGCCGAAAAAAATGGCATGGGGTTCCCCCCAAAATTCATACCAGACCCTTATCCGAGCACGCAGCCCGGCCGGTCAGGAAAGGGGGTGGGGACGAGCGAGCGCCCCCCCCCTCCTGAACCGTACCAGGCCGCATGCCCTCAACATGGGGGGTGGGTGCTTTGGGGCAGGGGGCGGCCTGCAGCCCCCCCACCCCAAAGCACCTTGTCCCCATGTTGATGAGGACAAGGGCCTCTTCCAGACAGCCCTGGCCGTTGGTTGTCGAGGTCTGCGGCGGGGAGTTTATCGGAATCCGGGAGCCCCCTTTAATAAAGGGGGCCCCCCAGTTCCGGGACCCCACCATATGTGAATGAGTATGGGGTACTTATCGTACCCCTACCCATTCACCTGGAGGAAAAAAAGTGTCAAGAAAAAGAAAAAAAACACTACACAGGTTTTTAAAGTCATTAGGCAGCTCCGGGGGTCGTCTTCCGACTTCGGGGTCTCTTCTCCTGATCTCCAGTGTCGTCTTCGTGCTCTCTGGTTCCTCTCCCGCTCTCCTTCGCCTTCTGCCGGGCTCCTCCGCTATCTTCTTCCAGCTCTTTTGCCAGCGTTGGCCCGGTCTTCCCCGTTGTCTTCTTCCCTCTTCTCTTCTTCGATGTTGACACGACGCTCTCTTCCGCTGTAATGCGGTGCGCAATGATTCATATAGGCATAGGGCGTGGTCACCGGGTGATGTCACCCGGTACCCCACCCCTTATGTCGTCACCACCCGGAGCATGATGGGACTGACGTCATAAGAGGCTGGGTTACACGGTGACCACGCCCCATGCCTATATAAATCGCTGCGCACAGAGCACACGGCATTACAGCGGAAGAGAGCGTCGTGTCAACATCGAAGAAAAGAGGGGAGAAGACCGGGCCAGCGCTAGCAAAAAAGAGCTGGAAGAAGATAGCGGAGGAGCCTGGCAGAAGGCAAAGGAGAGCGCGAGAAGAACCGGAGAGCGGGAGAAAAACCAGAGCACGGAGACGACACAGGAGAGCGGGAGAAGAGCAGAGAAGTCGGAAGAAGACCCCCAAAGTCGGAAGAAGACCCCCGGAGCTGCCTAATAAATGACTTTAAAAAACCTGTGTAGTGTGTTTTTTTTTTCTTGACACTTTTTTTCCTCCAGGTGAATGGGTAGGGGTACCCCATACTCATTCACATAGGGTGGGGGGCCGGGATCCTTATTAAAGGGGGCTCCCAGATTCCGATAAGCTCCCCCCGCCTGCAGACCCCAATAACCAATGGCCAGGGTTGTCGGGAAGAGGCCCTTGTCCTCAACATGGGGGACAAGGTGCTTTGGGGTGGGGGGGCCATGTTGAGGGCATGCGGCCTGGTACGGTTCAGGAGGGGGGGGCGCTCGCTCGTCCCCAGCCCCTTTCCTGAACGGCCGGGCTGCGTGCTCGGATAAGGGTTTGGTATGGATTTTGGGGGGACACCCACGCCGTCTTTTCAGCATAGGGGTTACCCTTAAAATCCATACCAGACCTAAGGGTCTGGTATGCTCCTGGAAGGGAACCCATGCCGGTCTTCTATTTAAAATTTGGCGTGAAGTTCCCCCTCATGATTCATACCAAACACAGTGCCTAGTATTGGCGGGAATCCAAGTCGGATACCCGTTCATTGAAAGTCGGACGTATGTCATGTCGGCTTCAACACATTTTTCCTTTCCCGGCGAGCAAGCTCGGCGCTGGCTCCCGCGACAGGACTCGTAGGTGGTCAATCTTGCCGATAAAAGCAGCGAGTGACACAATATCGCAGTCCCCTACTGTAAGAATATGTTTGTTATTTAAAAAAATAAATAAATGCAAGCTTTAGTAACCCTTTAAAGAATGGAGACAAATGTGTATCAGTTAATATACCAGCTATTGGTCTCACTCTCAATAGGAGATGGTTAATACTTTTATGTTTATAGTTTAGATTTTTCTTTAGGCATATTCCAAAGTGCCATATGTCTGAGTTTACATTAGACCCTGTATAAATTAGGAATGTTATATTATTTGCTACTACAAAATGCAAAGTATGACGCCTAATCATTTATTTTGTGGTATATTGTATTGTTTTCTATGTTGAACTTTTGACACAAATTGTTTTCTGATTAAACCCAGGTAAAAAGCTATATATTTGAAACATTTCATAAAAGTTCAGTAAAATTAAACTAGATAACTTCATAATGTTTGTGTAAACCTTAATAAAATATTGGGTTATGTTTCAACTATGTAACTTTAGACTGGGTGGCCTTAATCATTCTAGGCTTTGTGCTCTTTAAACTTGATACTTACTAATAGTGGTAATACAGCTGACCAATCTTTGAGGCTATTTCTCCAATTTGCCATCGTTTGAGGCCATATCGGTTGTCAAGGACTTGTCTGTAAATAGATAAAAAAAAAAAAAAAAAAAAAGGTAGATGAGGCAAGCAGATAGTGTAAACAGTAAAGATATTGTATTTGTGCAAAGTGTTGTGTGTCCCAAGTACAAATATGGCATCAGTAAAAGGTTATTCTTCAGAAACCTGAGCATCAAATTATTCCAACAAAAAAAGCAGGTATAGGGTGGTCATACGCTGCACAGTAACTGCAAGCTAAATTATAAAATTCATCATTTTTAACACAGAAGTGATCACTTAACCTTATAGGAGGTAACAAGTTTACAAAAGCTAATATTTAGGAGGAGTTTGGAAACGCGACTTGGATTTATATGCCAAAGCCAAACCCCACTGAAGTGAATAGCAAAGGATTTTCAAACAAATGGCATGGGGAAGGTGGGGCACTGACCTAAGGAACATGTACAAAATCATATATATTATATATATATATATATATATATATATATATATATATATATATAATAGGATTTTTATAACAGCTTACCTGTAAAATCCTTTTCTTGGAGTACATCACGGGACACAGAGCGACATAGTCATTACTAATGGGTTATATAGTTACCGTCAGGTGCTGGCACTGGCAACTTCCAAAACCGGAAGTACCCTCCCCTATATAAGCCCCTCCCATCCGGGAGCACCTCAGTTTTGTAGCAAAGCAATAAGTGTCCCCAAAGAGGGGTGGGAGCTCTGTGTCCCGTGATGTACTCCAAGAAAAGGATTTTACAGGTAAGCTGTTATAAAAATCCTATTTTCTTTTTCGTACATCACGGGACACAGAGCGACATAGTCATTACTAATGGGATGTCCTAAAGCAATGCCAAATGAGGGGGGGGATACACCATATATAAGCTGAGCGCTATCAGACATTAGGATCTTTTGCGGCCTGCAACACACTGCGCCCAAAGGCGACATCCTCCTGACTTCTAACGTCCACCTGGTAGAACCTAGTAAACGTGTGTACCGAAGACCATGTTGCGGCCTTACAGATTTGAGCCAGGGAGGCCTGGTGATGCACTGCCCATGAAGTTCCAACTGCTCTCGTGGAGTGCGCCCTAACTTTGAACGGAGGCGGTCTACTTCTCAAGCTATAGGCTTGTATTATGACCTGTCGAATCCACTTGGCTAAAGTAGATTTTGACGCTGCCTGACCCTTTCTGGGGCCTTCCGGCAGAATAAACAAAGTATCCGTTCTGCGAATCTGAGCAGTGGCTTTTAGATAAGGTTTAACTGCTCCTACTACATCCAAAGAATGCAATAACTTTTCCTCTACCGAAGTAGGCTTGGGGAAAAAAGAAGGAAGAACCACATCTTGGTTCAAATGAAAACTCGATACCACCTTAGGAAGAAAGGCTGGATGAGGACGTAACACTACTCTGTCCTTATGGATAACCAGATATGGCTCCTTACAGGACATAGCTGCTAATTCCGATACTCTTTTAGCCGAACAAATGGCTACTAGAAAAATCAATTTCCTGGTGAGAAGCACCAAGGAAATATGCTGTAATGGTTCAAATGGTTGTTTCTGTAGAACCGACAGAACCAAGTTTAGATCCCATGGACATATGGGAATATTAACCGGAGGACTAATACGCATCACTCCTTGTATAAAGGCTTTGACTAGTGAATGCGAAGCCAAGGGCCTTTGAAAAAATATTGACAAGGCCGAAATCTGACCCTTGATAGTACTCAAGGCAAGCTTCCTATCTACAGCCCACTGTAGGAAGTCCAGAAACCTACCTATTACGTACTTATGTGGATGCCATTTCTTGGCCTCACACCACGCGATGTACGCCTTCCAGATTCTATAGTAGATCTGCCTGGATACCGGCTTCCTGGCATTGATCATGGTAGATACCACAGCATTAGAGAGCCCCTCTCTTTTTTAGAATGTGGGCTTCAATAGCCAGGCCGTCAAACCTAGGGCTGGTAAGGAAGGGTGGTATATCGGTCCTTGCGAAAGCCGGACGACGTGGGAGAGTCCAAGGACTCCCCACTGAAATTTTACAATCTCCGCGTACCACGCTCTTCGGGGCCACGCTGGAGCCACCGGAATCACTGGTTTCTTTTCTACCCTGATTCTGCGGAGTAATCGAGGTAACCATTGTGGCGGTGTGAATGCATATATCAGCTTGAACTGATCCCCAGGGAACACTAGGGCATCCGAGCCGCAAGCTAGGGGATCCCTTGTCCGAGAGACAAACCTATCCCCCTTTGCGTTGAATCTGGATGCTAGAAGATCTACATCCGATGTTCCCCACCGCTGACATATTGTCCAGAAAACCTCGGGGTGAAGGGACCCTTCCTCTGGGCCTAATTGCTGGCGACTTAGAAAGTCCGCCTTCCAATTCTCCACTCCTGGAATGAATACCGCAGATATGGCTGGGACATATTTTTCCTGCCCATTTCAGGATGTAATTTACTTCCCTCTGGGCTGCACGACTCCTGGTGCCCCCCTGATGATTGAATTCTGACAGGGGACCCTTGGAGTTTGGATGTCCATGCTACTAGGGCATACCGGGCTGCTCGTATCTCTAAGAGATTGATGGGCAGGGCCTTTTCTGCATCCGACCATCTGCCCTGGAGAGACTATTGCTCCAGTACTGCTCCCCAGCCTATAAGGCTGGCATCTGTAGTGACCACCTTCCAAGAAATCGGACTGAAGGATTTCCTTTTTTCCAGATTCTGGGGAACCCACCACCAACGGAGGCTCTTGCGAACGGAAGGGGACAAGGACATTGTAAGTCTAGGGCCTGAACTTTTTTGTTCCAGGCTGACAGTATGGCCCCTTGCAAATTCCTTGAATGGAATTGACCGTAGGGTACTGCTTCGAATGATGCCACCATTTTTCCCAGCAGCCTCATATACAGGCGTATGGACGGCTGTCTTTTTTGTACCCACTAAGTGGATCAAATCTTTCAAAGACAACACCTTTCCTCGAGGCAAGAATATTTTTCTCTGGCCTGAATCCAACCTTAGCCCCAAGTATTCCAGACTTTTGACTGGTTTTTAGGGCTGACTTGTCTCGGTTGATAATCCAACCGTGAGATTCCAGATACTTGATCGTCTTGTGAACGACCATGTCTAGTTTTTTCACTGAGTGGTCTATCAGCAACAAGTCATCCAGATATGCCATTATCATTACACCTTGTGTTCTTAGATTGGCCAATAAAGGGCCAGAATTTTGGTAAACACTCGTGGTGCTGTGGCCAAACCGAAGGGTAAGGCTCTGAACTGAAAATGGCGCCCTTCTACTGCAAAGCGTAGAAATTTTTGGTGGACTGGAAAGATGGGAATGTGCAAATAAGCATCTTTGATGTCGATCGTGGCTAACCAATCCTCCCCTTGTAGGGCAGTGGCCACCGATCGGATCGACTCCATCGGAAAGTCCTGATATACAGGAATTTGTATAGCCCTTTTTGAATTAATATGGGCCTCCCGTCCGCGTTTGCTTCGGGACTGTAAAGAGGTTTGAGTAAAACCCGAACCCTCATTCTTCCAGGGGAACTTCCATAATTACTCCTTGGAGCAATAGTTGTTCTAGTGCCAACAGGAGGGACTCTCTCTTCCGGGGATCCCTTGGCACGTTTGACCTCAAAAATGGGAAGGAGGAGAGTCTTTTAACTCCAAACTGTATCCCAAACCTACTGCGGAGAGCACCTATCTGTCTTGATCGTGTCCCGCCAGGTCTCCTTGCGAACAACTGGAGTCCTCCCCCCACCCGACTGAATGGGGGCTTCAATGAATTTAACTTTGGGGGAGGTTTTGTACCTCCCCTGACCCAGGGTTTCTCATTACCCTGCTACTGTCCCTGTTTTTTACCCCCGGGATTTGACCGAGGAGGCCGTCGGAACTGTTACACAGCCGATGCCCCAGGGACTGGAGAAGCAGGCCCCTTAAAGAGGGACCTCTAACTCTGCTTTTAACCGGCAAGAGCGTATTTTTACCGCTGGAAATTTTCTGGATATATTTGTCCAGGTTTTCCCTGAATAAGCGTTCACCATGAAATGGGACGCTAACCAGCCATTCTTTACAGGGAGCTTCAGCAGACCAGTTTCTGAGCCATAGGAGCCTACGCATATGTCTATAGACAGCGGGAGGCCTGATGGACTGAATCCTCTATGGCGTCAACCGCAAAGCCTAAGGCTCTAGGTAGATCAGCTAGGGCAAAGCCTGCTGATCTGTCAAGTCCCTCAAGACCTGTTTCAACTGATCCTTCACTGCTTAGCAGACCCCAATAGCTGCTACTGCTGGTTGTATCACCAAGCAGATTTTCATAAGGACTCCAATCTTTTATCTATTGGGTTCTTGAACATTTGGACATTATCCACTGGACATGTCAGTGATTTATACATACAAGAGATGGCTGCGTCCACTGTAGGGACCTTCCATTTTTTTTTTTTTTTTGATGAACTTATCCTCCATGGGATAGACCACCGGAAATCTCTTGGGGGAATAAATATTTTCTCAGGACGTTCCCAATCCTGGTAAATGAGCCCTTTCAGTAAAGGGTGAAGTGGAAAAGAACAAACAGTCTGGGGGCTTCTAGCGACCCCAACGAGGATACAGTAGTGGTTGATGGTTCCGCAAGGTGCATTTTTAAATGCTGATCGGACCATGTTAGTCAGAGACTGAACCCATAATCTTTCAGCTTGAGATGCTGAGAAAAGGTTCCCCCACTGTTGATTCCTCTATAACAGAATCAACCTTATCCTGATCCCCTTCAGGCAGGTCGATCCCTGTATGGGACTGTTGCTCTGCTAACAGGCACTCTGAAGGAGGAGACGGAGATCGGGCGTGCTTTCCCTGACAGGGAGGCAGCGATAAATTTTGAAAATCTCTCTCTAATCCTCCCAGAGCTGAGGAAAAAACCTCCTCTGTTACATACACAGGAGCAGGTGAACTGAGGACAGCCACAGTACCAAGTACCCCTGCGGGGTCTCTACGGTCACTTACCTCTGAACTTCAGGGGAGACTGGTGCAGCAAGAGTATGCCCAAGATCCTCAGAGCCCGATGAGACCCCCTTCGCTTCCTGGAAGATTCAGTTCCGGAGCTACTGGACGGCATATTCCTAAGCCTAAAGCTGAGGTATTCCAGCCGTAATACACCACTTTTACTGAGAATAGTCTAGCACAATTGCTGCTATATCACAGTTGGTGTCTACTAATGTGCCCTTCTAGGGGATGCCTGTATCAACCGCTTGCTGTATGCCTTTAAATGTTGCCAGCTCTGTCTCTGTACTTCATAGCCAGCTTACTGCAATAATGTGGCTTTTTAAAAACCTGCTGGGACGCCCGCACATGCGCAGAAGCGCTGCGGCGCGCACAGAGCGTCATCCCCCAGGCCCCGCCCCTTTTTCCGGCCACCTCTATATATAGAGGCGCGTGCACGCGCACGCGCGCGGCCACGTGCGCCTCGGCGCTAATTTTCAAACATGGAAACCAGGGACAGGAGCCAGGGCCCCCTTTGCCGCAGGCCGGGGGATAGACGAACACTGCAACATGGCAGAGGAAACAGTTTCCTGTAGGAGAACTCACCAGCTGCCTGGACTTTGCTCTCTGAGAAGAAACTAGTCCATATGACAAGAAAAACATTCCACAGCGGCCTCTAGTGGACAAACACAGGTACCGCAGTTTAATATACTAAACATATATAAAAAAACATTCCTTTTTTTTTTTTTTTCTTGACCACCATTAAAAATTATTACATTTTTTTAGTAGTTACAGGCATGCACAGATATTAGCGGGAATACCGTTAGGTAACAGACAGAAAGACAAATTAGGCTTGGGGGTCCCCCAATAGAACCAAGTTCCTGGGGGCCCCCACTTACCTGTTCCCCGCCGCAGGACTTTGTTTGGTCCACAAAAGCCCAAACTTCACCTATCACGGCAGGCATTGTAATCAAACCTTCAGGGACCGGGTTCCCAAGGATTCCACTCCCCTGGACCTGTATAGCACCCTGCACAGAAAACATCTTGGTCGTGGGTATGACCAGAGCTCTGGATCCCAGGGTCCAGCTCTCCTAAGAGAAGCATTACAGGCAGAACCTTGCTCTTCTCTGCAAGGCCCGGGTACCGACCGTTTAGCTATGAAGCTTTTTTGGTCGGATCCGGAATAGCTTACTGAGGCCCAAAAGAACCTGTACGCAAGCTCAGTGAAAAACACATGTTTCTTCTTGGCCAACACCTTAGACACTGGCAAAAAACTGAGGTGCTCCCGGATGGGAGGGGCTTATATAGGGGAGGGTACTTCCGGTTTTGGAAGTTGCCAGTGCCAGCACCTGACGGTAACTATATAACCCATTAGTAATGACTATGTCGCTCTGTGTCCCGTGATGTACGAAAAAGAAATATATATATATATTACACACATATACATACACACACGCACACACACACACACACCACTACCTTTAGAGTGATTTGACACTGGCTTTGCTGGCAACATCCCCTGTGCACTCTCCTATAACCCAATTCATTCTGCAGTTCGTTTTGTAGCAAATAATAAGGAGAAACAGAACAAAAAGGGGAAGGACCTGTACTGTATTCCAAGAAATATAAAATGTACTTTTAAGTCAAAATGCCCATTATCCTAATTGGCATAAACATAACAAACAGGCCCACAAGAGTCAATGAAATGGCATCCCATGAAAGAGAAAAATTTAATGGGGAAGGTTCTATAGGTCTGAGTGTCATTTTCTTAATCCAAGGAGCCATCGCCTTCCAAAATATTTTAAAATCTTTGGGCAGTGCCGCCATAAATGAAGAAATTAACCCCTTTGGTTACATCCCCTCCAGCAGTTAACATCCGCCGATGGGTAAATCTAAGCCAATCGAGACGGTGTGCGATACCATCTTGTCAAGAACTTCTAAGACATCTCCTGTATATGGGAACTTATTGAAGTATGTATGATGTGTCGCCCCCATCAACCTTTTAATTTGTTCGTATGTAAAATTATAACCCAGCTCCCTTTGCCATTCCCGGATAAAATACGGAGTTGTCATATTTTGGGCACTCAGAACCAGTTTATACATTCAAGACAACATATGACCAGGCTCTGAGAAGTTAACACACCATTCCTCAAAAGTAGTAAGTGGGTTCGCTGGCCTAACCTGATGCTTCCACTTATTGAACAGATCCGTTAATTGATGATATTTCCATACAGCCATTGGTATTTCTCCCAATATCAAAACCAATTCTACCAATGGTAACAATTTACCCTGTGGGGCCACGCTATCACAATTACCCTTCCCGTCCATTCCCCAATGGTCTAAACCTCATTTCTCTTCCCTTGGGGGGAACCAGGGGAATCCTTCCAATGGTGTCATGGGAGATATTGGGGGGGGGGGGGCAAACTTTCCCGTTCTATTCATTCAATCACAAATGGATAGTGTTGTTTTTGCCAATGGTGATGTATATTCTGATAACCTCCTATAAGAAACCAGAAGCCAGGTAGCTCGGGTCAAGTTCCTACCTGCTTATGTTTTCTCCAAGGGCACCCAAAATTTACCAAGAGTCATGGCACCAATTCATAATATGAACCAGGGCCATGGCTCTGTATTAAGTCGCTGTGTCCAGAAGTCCCACCCCACCCTCCCATTTTGGTCTCCTCAAAATCTCATATGTCAACCTAAGGTGTTTTTCTCCCCACGCAAAAGGTCACAAAAGCCCTTTGTATTTGTTTGAAGAATGTCTGTGGGAGCGTTATGGGTACGATATGTAAAACATAAATAAGTCTAGGGATTACATTCATTTTAAGCGCATTTACCCTGCCGAACCACGTCAGAGTATGACTTCTCCACTTCTGCAAGTCTTTTAGTATAGATACCACCAAAGGTCCATAATTTAGATCATATAGGCGCTTTACATCTGAAGAGATATAAATCCCCAAATAAAATATAGAATTGAGGTGCCAAAAAAAAGGAAGATTGTTGCAGAGTGGTCCTCATCCTCCAAGGCACATGGCTCGGCATCATAAGCGATTTCTCTATTTTATTTTAAAAATTAGATACAAGGCCAAACCTGTCTATTTCCAAGATCAATTCCATCAAAGTCTCTTGAGGAGAAGAGAGGTACAACAGTAGATCATCTGCGTGAGCTGAGATCCTATGTTCCGTTGATCCAATACAAATTCCCTTAATCCTCATATTTCCCTTAATTGTTTGCAGAAAAGGCTCCAGCACCATAGCAAATAACGGGGAGAGTAGGCATCCCTGCCTAGTTCCATTCAGTATCTCAAAATAATCTGATAATCTGCTATTGACTTTAACCCTTGCTCTAGGCTCTGCATACAGTGCCGTCACCCACCCCCATCATCCGTTCTCTCAGACCCATCTCCCTCAAAACTGCGACCATAAAGTTTCACCCCCCTCTATCGAATGCTTTTTCAGCATTCATTGAAATTGCTACACTCGGGGTCTGGTTCGGTCCATTATGCATCCAATGCAATACATCCAGGACCTGAATAGTATTGTCTCTGGCCTCTCGGGCCTTCATGAACCCTGTTTTATCCGGGTGAATTAATTTAATGATATGGTCTTGTAACCCAGTGTTTCTCAACACCAGTCCTCGAGGCGCCCCAACAGGTCATGTTTTCAGGATTTCCCTCAGATGAAACGGCTGTGGTAATTACCAAGGCAGTGAAACTAGTCAAATCACCTGTGCAAAATAATGGAAATCCTGAAAACATGATCTGTTGGGGCGCCTTGAGGACTGGAGTTGAGAAACACTGTTGTAACCCAAGGGCCAGAATTTTAGCCAGGAGCTCAGTGTCAGAGTTAAGGAGAGAGATGGGTCTATACCTGGCACAGCACTGAGGATCCTTCCCTAACTTCAGGAGAACTGTCACATAAGCTAGCAGTGCCTCTGGAGGCAATGGGTTAGAGACCGATACAGAATTAAGGTATCTGCAAAGAGGAGCCAACAGAATTAAGGAAAACTTTTTATAATACATATTTGTGAAACCGTCTGGTCCCGGGCTTTTACCCAATTGCAAAGCCGCAATCGCTCCGCCCAACTCTTCAATAGAGATTTGGAAAAAGGGGGAAGAAACTGTGCTAAGATCAGTAAAGTTTGAGTCCCACAATGGTCAAATTGGGGTGAATGGGAAGCAGCAAACCTTCTGCAAACAAAAACAGTAAGAAACCAATGGAAAAATAGGATTTTTTGTACTCACCGTAAAATCCTTTTCTCTGACATCCATGGACTGACACGGTGTCTCTTTACACTTTACACGTGGGTTTATGTCCCTGCTTGCAGGAGAAGACCTAGGCAGAATGTGAGATGTTATACATACATTCTAAAAGCCAGAGCTGAACAGCCCCAACCGCTTGGCCCTGTTATGGACCAGAGACAGTCACAAACAGTGAGTCGGACTTCCGAATAGAAGCAGTAGCAGACAGGTACACCCGTAAGGCTCATACCACATCCAATATGTGCAGTGCAAACTCTCTGGGATGCGATGGGTGAGGACACAAAGACGGGAGGACAATGCCCTCATGTAGGTGAAAGGTCGACACCACCTTTGGCAAAAAGGAAGGTCGCGGATGCAACCCCGCCTTATCCTTATGGATGACTAAATACGGCGACTTGCAGGACAAAGCCGCCAACTCAGACACCCGTCAAACAGAAGAGATTGCCACTAAAAGGCCACCTTCTGAGACAAGACAAGAGGGGAATATCCCAGATATTCCCAAAAGGAGGTTCCTGGAGGACCGAGAGCACCAAATTCAGATCCCACGGTGGGAAAGGAGGCTTGACAGGAGGGAGCACATGGCGAACCCCCAACACAAGGTGCTAACCAAGAAATGACCCGCTAGAGGTCACTGAAAGAAGACGGCCAAGGCCAAAATCTGATTCTTGATGGTACTCAAAGCAAGCTTTTGGGTCACGCCACACTGCAGAGGACGCAGGATTCTGGGGACGGAATACGTCCGAGGACGCCAGCCCAGCGCTTCGCATATGGCGATATAAGCTTTCCAGGCACGGTGATAGATCTGCCTGGAGGAAGACTTCCGTGTCCTTAACATGGTCAAAATGACCGAGTCCGAGAGACCTCGGTCCCTCAACACCCGGCTTTTAACAGCCCTGCCGTTAAAGCCAGAGACTGTAAACCGGATGAAACATAGGACCTTGAGACTGAAGGTCCGCCCTCATCGGCAACCGCCAGGGAACGTCCGCGACGAGACATACCATATCAGCGTACCAGTGATGCTGAGGCCAATCCGCAACAATTAGGATCTCTGGAGTTTATATCAGGCGATAAGGACCCTATGGGGCCACCAACGCATCCGAGGCATCGCCCAAGGATCCCTGGATCTGGCCACAACCTCGACCCTTGCGATTGAGTCGAGAGGCCATCAGGTCCACATCCGGCGTGCCCCACCGTCGGTAAAGGAGTTGAAATATGCAAGGACCACTCTTCTTGGTCTGGCGTCTGGCGATTGGCGACTCAGATAGTCCGCCTGCCCATTGTCTATGCCCAGAATGTAAAATGGCCTACAGAGACGGCACGTTTCTTCCTGCCCACTTCAGGATACGGACTACCTCGGAAGCCGCAGCTGAGCTCCGCGTTCCCCCTTGATGGTTTACATACGCCACCGCCGTGGCGGTGTCCGACTGGCTCCTGATGGAGCGACCCCGTACTCTCTCCGACCTGAGGAGAGACACAGTCCGATGGCCCGTATTTCTAGAACAGTGATTGGTAAACGGGCTCGTCCGGAGTCCAAGGCCTGAGCCGACAGGACTCCCCAGACTCCACCCCAGCCCGTTAGGCTGGTGTCCATCGTGAGAACCGTCCATTGGATGGGAGGGGAACGACTTTCCGGACCGAAGAGCCGAGGATCTCAACCACCATGTCAGGGGCGCCCTGACCAGGTGAATCACCTGGATCTGAAGATCCAAGGACAACGGAGATTTGTCCCAGGTGGACAAGATCTCCTTCTGCAATGCCCTGGTGTGTGATTGGGCATACGGAACGGTCGCGAAGGAGGCCACCACGAGTCCCGGGACTCTCATGCAAAAAACGGATTGACAACCATTTTTGGGATGTCAGCACCCGCACCGCAGACTGAAGTGTCAGCAACTTCTCCAGAGGTAGGAAACCTTTGCCTCCAAGGAGTCCAGAATCAGAACTAGATACTCCAGACACTGAGTCGGGACCAGGACTGACTCCTGAATGTTCAGGAACCACCCGAGTCCCTGAGGGTCTAATTGACGATAGTCGCCTTTCCTCTAAGTCTGATCCACTTTCTGCTCTTAGCAGAAGATCGTCCAGATAGCCCACGACAGCAATACCTCGCTGTAACAGAAGGCTAGAACCGGAGCAAGCACCTTGGTGAACACCCTTGGTGCCGAGGCTAGGCCGAAAGGAAGAGCCACAATCGATAGTGGACTTCGCTGATCGCAAAGCGCAGAAACTTCTGGTGACTTGCGCAGATCGGAACATGCAAGTAGGCGTCCTTGAAGTCCAAGGACGCCAGAAGAAAATCCCTTTGGTGGAGTGTAGCGATCACCGTGCGAATGGATTCCATGCGGAATTTCTGCACCTTCTCGAAGGCATTCAGGGCCATGAGGTCCAGGATAGGTCGAACCACGCCCTATTTTTGGGACGACAAACAGATGCGAGTAGAATCCCTGAAAACTCTCCTGTGACGGAACCGGCACAATCACTGCGGACCTGATCAAATCCTGCACAGCCCCCAAGAGGGCTGCCCGACAGGTAGGAGGGAGAGGAAGATTTGAGGGAAAGAATCTGTCTGGGGGCCAGGATCGGAATACTATCCTGTATCCTGAGGTGACCACCTCGCACACCCACCAGTCGGAGATTCGGGAGGACCACCGATTCGTGACCTGCGAAGTCGTCCCCCCACCCCAGAGTCGGGCGGAGGCAAGACTTCACGCGGAGGCGGGCTTGGGAGCCGCTTGTTCGGCTTACGCACCCAGGGGCACTTGTGCCCACCAGCCGCACTGCTGTCAGTCTGAGAGGGCCTACCCGTGGACTCTGACTGACGAAAAAACCCCGTTTTGCTGGAAAGGAAGGCCCCTGTTTGCAGCGGGCCTCCTCACCCTTGCTAGTCTAAGGAAGAAGAGTGCTTTTACCTCCCATGACATCCATGACGATGTCATCCAGAGCAGCACCGAAAGGTCTACCACCTTTAAATGGTAGATCCGTCAGGAGCTTCCTAAGGCTAGGTCAGCAGACCAGCACTTCAACCAGATAAGACGACGCAATACCACCGCCGAGACAGAGGCCCTGGATATTAAAGGGGTCATGTCCAACGTGGCGTCGCACACATAAACCAGGCCCTGCACCAGTTGGTGGGCCAGAGCAACTGTGTTTGGAGGAAGATTATGCTCCTGTACAGCTAGGTGCAACATTTTTGCCCAACCTGTAAGTATTTAAGACACAAGGGTCGCCGCTACCACAGGCCGTAGGGCGGATCCCAACAAGGCCAACATGGCTCTGCTCACCACTTCTGACCTCCTGTCAGTGGGGTCCTCAAATGCAGGAGTCCCCTCCATCGGGAGAGTGATGGCCTTGTTCAACCGGGCAACTGGAGGGTCGACCCTGGGGGAGAAGCCCACTTTTTAAGTAGGGCATCTTCAAGGGGTATCTGATAGGCAAACGGCGCGGGACCATAAAAAAAATTATTCTGCGGCTTTTCCCAGACCTTATCAATGAGCTGGTCAAAGAAAGTACATATGGAAAAACCTCTTTAGAAGACCTGGCCTTAAAAGAACCAAAGGAGACTGTATCCGCCTGAGGTTCTGCATCCGCAGCATTTTAGCTTGAGAGTGTCCCTCACCGTAGGGCTGGGCGATTTTCCCCCAAAAAAAAATCTGCGATTTTTTTATAAAAAACTCGACTTACGATTCGATTTTTTTTTTTTATTATATTAATTAAAGTGCATCAACAAACAAAATTGCAAAGGCAAACCCTTTCTCTAACTGCAAAGTCAGTGTGCAACAAACACACAATATAATCCAGCGCTCATGGAACATACATTATTAACTATTGAAAACTCTTGAAACTGTGTGTGATTCCTTCTGTCCCAGCCTTGCTGCGATCCTGGCTCTGCATCCTTTTGGGTTGGAGGGCCCTCCACACGCTGGTCTGCCTGTTGTCCATCATTCAAGGTACTGTGCTCACACGGAGATCATGCCACAGGCTTTGTTTTGACTTTTTTAACCCCTCCTTGCTCCACGGATGTCACTGCAAGTTTAACAAGTTTGTCACCACTGGCAACTGGAGAGTTAAGATTCATTTGCCCTCTGCACATTTGGGATTGGATCCCTCTCTTTATTGTGATAAATGGACTAAGCTTTTTTATCAATTCTTCAAGAGTTTTCAATAGTTAATAATGTATGTTCCATGAGCGCTGGATTATATTGTGTGCATGTTGTGTATTTTGTACTTCTTGGTACAGATTTTTTCTTGCTGCGCTGGATCCTGTTTTTTCCCCCTTTTTGATACTTTGTACTTCCCAAAATATTTGGGATTTTTTTCTTATTATTATCATCCATTATATTTTTTCCTTTATCCACCAATTTAGTGCTTGTGACCTTTTGTTGTTTTTTGCAGTGTGCAACAAAGATTGTTGAACATCCAAATTATTAATACTGTATTTGGATTTAGCTAATAAAACAAAAAATCCTGAGGTTACTCTTAGTTGAATTGAACTGTGTCCATGCCTCACTGTACCCGTGTCTCACTGTGCCCGTGTCTCACTGTGCCTGTGCTTCAATCACTGTGCCCGTACCTGATGCAGATTTTCATGGTATACGGATTTTACTGCTACACCGGTGGCCATTCCAGTATTCAAAAGCCGCGCCTCCTCCTCGTCTGTGATAGACGGAACACTCAATTTTCCAGCATTCAGTGTTCCGCCTATCATGGTCATCCTCATAACACAGACGAGGATGAGAGGATGTCCGTGATAGGCTGAATACTGCCTGCTGTGAAATTGAGTGTTCCGCCTATCACAGACGAGGACTCGGGAGGCGCGGCTTTTGAACACTGCAATGGCCGCCGTCTGTCTGCATGACACGCTGATCAGGTAGGCAGACGGCGGCTGCAGCGAGTAGATGTAATTGGGGTAACGCTGCCCAGTGCCATTCCGGATATGCCCCCTGCAGTCCTGCTACGGAAACTTTGAAGGAAAAACATTTTTTTTTATTTTTTTTTATTTTTTATTTTTTCAAAAAAAAATAAAAAATTTAAAAAAATTGATTTTCTTCAAAACTGAATCGATTTGAGCTCAAAACTCGATTCAAGATTAAAATAGATTTTTTTCCCAGCCCTACCTCACCGCAGTCATGAGTACACTAACAAGCGCCCTGTCATTTACTGACTCAGAACTGGAGTTTTCCTCATAAGGAATGTCCTGTTCAAAACCATCCAATACATTCAGAACTAGGGTCCTGAGCGGTAGTGGCTAGGCCCATATCTGAATCAGCGCACTGCCCTCATGAAGTAAAGTGGGGAGAGGGCGCTTTTTTTGCTCCCTTGCGCTTGCACACAGCTCCCATCCTGGTCAGAAATGATTCCAGGACTGCCCACAACTGGTCCCTAGGGACCGCAGGTGCTGAAGCACTGCCTTTTGTCCACTGACATTTAGGGAAAGCTGGTGACAGAGACTCCATATTGCCCCCCTCTGAGACTCCTCAGATAAAAAGTCCACCCACAGGCTGTGCTGACTGAGGAGGGGGCGCCCAGGGGACTCACCAAACCGGACCAGGGACCGCTCAGTTCCGCTGTCTGTACCGCGCTGTGTCAGCGCTGGTGAGCTGTGAGGAGATTTGCGCTGTTACAGCAGCGCTAGAGGCCAAAACTAGTGCTGAAGAGCGCGCGGGCTACAAGAAAATGGCCACCGCACTTCACTGAGGCGATCCGCGGCAAGATGGCCGCCATGACTCCGCAAAAGTGAAAAAAACAGCACACAGCGCCACTCGGCGCTCAGGCCCCAAAACACACAAAAAAAGGCCCCAAGCATATCTGCAGACCAGCATTAGCCCCTCCAAGAACAGTGTGACCCCCAGGCACCCCACACAGCACAGCACCAGCAATGGTGACAGAGAGTGACAATGAAATACAGGGGGGAGACAGGGAAAATCCCCCACAGAGAAACACAGCCTTTTGTACTCACCTGCAGGCAGGAGAGACTACTTACCCGTCCCCTGAGGGACCCACTGGTGTGTTTCTGACAGGACTATCACAGTGCAGTATTGAGTAGCTGTCGGCCCGGTCCACCGCGAAAGATACAGTCAGTCAGGAACTGTTCAGTCTTGAGAGGAGCGTGGGAGCATGAAAGCAAACCCGGCCACCCCTGGAGTCATGGGGCCTGTTGTGAACCGAGTCACACGCACACAAGGCGAGGATCAGCACGCTCGATGGTCAGACAGGGAAGACTACGAGGATATCTTGTACCCAACCTGTTGCCCAGCCAACAGTTGATAGAAAATTCTCAAAAATAAAATAAAAAGAAATCCAGAAAAGGAATAAAAATAGGTCAGGAGACTGGCTCCTGAGAGAGCCACGTCTTCTCCTTCTGCTAGGCAGAAAAAAACTGAAGTCTGCTGACTGTAGTGGGAGGGTTATGTCCGGAGGGACCGCCCCCTGGGTGGGGCTGTTCAGCTCTGGCTTTTAGAATGTATGTATAACATCTCACATTCTGCCTAGGTCTTCTCCTGCAAGCAGGGACATAAACCCACGTGTAAAGTGACACCGTGTCAGTCCATGGATGATAAGAGAAATATATGGTTGCGCTAACCCTAATGGAGTATCACAACAAAGTGAAAATAAGTACGATGAACCTTGAGAACATTGTAAATAATATGCAAAAACAAACATGAACAAAAGTGATGAATATTGAAAATACACCAATGAATTAGGGTAAATGAAAAACTCCAAATACCGCTGAAAAAATGAATGAAATAGTGTCTATAATATAAATCCAAAAATGTGAATGTTGAGTGAACCCTGATCAAGGGTTAAAGTTCATAGGATGATCAAAACTTGAGTTTATGACTGTAACACATAAGTGAAAATAAACGGCCGTGCAGATGAAAAAGTCTATAGTGAAAAAAACTTCAGTGAAAAAATCTTCTCATTGAAGGAGACCAATGAAATCCACCACCAAATAAGGTAATAGCTGCTTACCAGAACTCCATGACCCCCCACTACAGAGGATCAAAAGAAGCTTTTAACGAATAGGAACAGTCTCATCCAGATGACGCCAAAGGAGATGCAGTCCCAAAACAGCATATGACAACAGTTTGGAGAATCCCAGACTCATATGCCAAATCATGCAAGAAAACATAAAACTCCCATAGTGTAAAACAGTATGGTTTATTTGATTAAAAAAGAAGAATCACACTTACAAAATGGTAGTGGAAATTCAGCTTTATGACTGCGGTGCCGGCCGGACACACACACACACACACACACACACACAGGCAAACTCGTCCTTACTGGATAGTAGTGGGTGGTGACGTTGGTGCGCCGCTCTGCCCTGGGCATATGCCATTACCTTATTTGGTGGTGGATTTCATTGGTCTCCTTCAATGAGAAGATTTTTTCACTGAAGTTTTTTTCACTATAGACTTTTTCATCTGCACGGGTGTTTATTTTCACTTATGTGTTACAGTCATAAACTCAAGTTTTGATCATCCTATGAACTTTAACCCTTGATCAGGGTTCACTCAACATTCACATTTTTGGATTTATATTATAGACACTATTTCATTCATTTTTTCAGCGGTATTTAGAATTTTTTATATACCCCAATTTATTGGTGTATTTTCAATATTCATCACTATTGTTCATGTTTGTTTTTGCATATTATTTACTATGTTCTCAAGGTTCATTGTACTTATTTGCACTTAGTTTGTGATACTCCATTAGGGTTAGCGCAACCATATACTTTCCACTTCAATAGAGATTGCTTTTTCCATTTCCTCCAGGGCCACAGATGGAATGGCCTGCAACTCTAAAGCCTCGTACACACGACCGAGAATCTCGTCGTAAAAAAAAACGTCGTTTTTCTCGACGAGATTCTGGTCAAGCTTTCCTTGCATACACACTGTCAATTCCAAATCTCGTTGTTGTAAAGCGCGGTCACGTACAGCACGTATGACGGCAGTATAAAAGGGGAAGTTCGATTTCAATGGCAACACTCCTTGGGCTGTTTTTGCTGATCTCGTGTTACCGCATGTTAGTATGAACCGCGCTGCAGCGTGAGTGAAGCCTGAGTGTGAGGAGATTCGCGCCGCTAGAGGCCGAACTCGAAGTGAAAGCGCCGCGGCTTAAAAAAAATGGCCGCCGGCCGCATATATTACTGCGCCATTAAACCACGGCAAGATGGCCGCCAAGCGCATTTTTCAAATTCACCACACAGTGCTAATGGCGCACGCAATGAAGTCCCCACACTCACTCACTTTTTTCCCCAGAACACCTGCTCTTTTCCGCTACACAGATATGAGCGCCCCCAGTCAGGCCAGAGTGACCCCCAAGCACCCCCACACAGCACAGCACCAGTACAGGGTGCAGAGAGCAGCATAATGGGGGAGACAGGGGAAAACCCCCATATAAAGAAACACAGCCAGCATGTACTCACCTGCAGCAGGAGAGACTACTTACCCGTCCGAGAGGGACCCACTGGCTTGTTTCAGACAGACTTATCACAGAGCAGTACTGTGTAGCTGCCGGCCCGGTCCACCGCAAAAGATACAGACAGGTACTGATCAATCTTGAGAGGACCGCGGGAGCATAAAAGCAACCCGGACACCCCTGGAGTCATGGGGCATGTCGTGAACTGAGTCTCACGCACACAAGGCGAGGATCAGCACGCTCAATGGTCAGACAGGGAAGACTACGAGGATACCAGTGTACCCAACCTGTTGCCCAGCCGACAGTTGATTGAAGGTCTCAAAAATAAAATTCCCAAAGGAAGAAAATTTAAAAATAAAATCTTCCAGAAGACTGGCTCCTGAGAGAGCCACGTCTTCTCCTTCTGCTAGGCAGAAAAAAAATGAGGCTGCTAGCTGCAGGTAGGAGGGTAATGTCCGGAGGGACCGCCCCCCTGGGCGGGGCTGTTCAGCTATGGTTTGTTCTACAATGTATGTTTCTAACATCTGACATTCTGCCTAGAGCTTACATATACCCACACGTTTACAGTATCCAGCTGTGTCAGTCCATGGACGATAAAAGAAAGTTGTTTTACAAAAACAATGAGACGTATAATATTTTTACCTGTGCTGCTGTTGAAACTTCCAGAGCTTTGTGTAAACATCGAACGTCCTTCCAAAGTAAGACTGCCATTGCTTTTGTCCATATTGAGGCAAATCTCTGCAAAAAATATAGAACAGAATAATAAAAAAAAAAATTTGTTCAGAGACCCATCACTAAACCATTAAATTAAACAAATGTTTTTCTGTAAGATTGTAATGTATTTCGTGCATGTTGTTTACCTGTAAAAGCCTTCCTTGTGTATACATCAAAAAAGCCTGAGACTGCTGCTGGATGCCTCCATTTGGATGGAATGTCAGCAGCCTCAGCAGACTCACAACTGCCACTTAAATGACATTTCGTTAAAATTAAAAATTTCCCATTGCTCCTTCTGACAGCTACAACAAAAATGTATACAGTACTTAACCATGGATTCTGTCTTTCGGGTTAAATAAAACAAATTTGGATACTCACCGACTAGGAGTAGGATGCTGTTACATAGTGGGTTTATGTGAAGATTGAGGGTTTGAGTCCCTTCGTGGTCGCCATTTGTTGCCTAGTTTCTGTGATTATGTGCATACACCTTAATCATTGTAGTATGGACATATACATATCTAGATCTTAGAGAACTTACACAAAAGAGGTAGTTCCATCCGCAATAGACATTTATTGATTGGTGTGTAATTTGTATAGATTGTGTAACCCTGACAGTATTTACAACACAATGTACAGTGTAGATCCCCTGGCTTACATAATATTTACAAATTTATCACAACAACCATATTTACAATACAATATAAGATACAAGTATAGCGTTAGATTACCTGTTAACTTCAGGTCGGCCCATGGTGACTGCTGTCTGTCCCTATGCCAAAGAGGGACTTGGCTTGGTCACAAAGCATTATTATATCCCCCCTTCTTTCTGGAACGTGGCTAATATAATTCTCCCTAATTGGTCACTGTACCTAGTAAATGTATATTGGGCACAGTGATTGGATGAGTCAACAAAGGCTGTTTACTACCCAGGTGAGATGTGATCAGGGAAAACAAAAGGCCAACCTTTGAAGTTGAACTAATTATCGTAACAACAACACAACACTCAATACTTTTAAATATATTTCCTTCTAACTGAAATATTATTTACAGCGGTTAATGGAGATTTCACATAAACCCTTTATGCAACACTGTGCTAGCTAATAGCTGGAGTAGTCTTTTTTTTTAAAAACAGTGATATTTATTAAGTATTTTGCATATTGTTACAAAAAAACTGTATCAAACATTAAAACAACCACTATACTGGCACAATAGGGAAGGACAAGGAATTCCAGAACACTTGTGTAGCAAGTGTAACACTTGTGTAGCACCCTGGTATTAGGCATGGTTGATATCAAATTTAGTTATGCTAGGCATTAATTAGCCTGGCTAATTGTTAGTGGTATCTTCTGACTTTTTTGTCTTAAAAGGGTTGTATGTGTTTTTTTTTTTTTTTTTAAATAACAAACATGTGATACAGTACTTACCGTATATACTTGAGTGTAAGCCGACCCGAGTATAAGTTGAGGTAACTAATGTTACCACAAAAAAAACTGGGAAAACTTACTGACGCGAGTATAAGCCGAGGGTGAGAATGCAGCAGCTACTGTGAGTGGAAGAGGGTCAACAATGCCCATTTGCACGCCTCACTGTGCCCATTGCAACTTCACTAAGCCAATTGTCACTGCCCATTGCCACCTTACTGTGCCCATCCTCACTGTGCCCCTAAAATTGAAATTGAACATTGCAAATTGTACCTGAAAAAAATTGAGAGGCTGCGGCGTTCATCGTTTAAAACTTACGGTCTCTTCCGTGTCCCTTCCGTGATAGGCGTTTTCTAAGCAGACACAGTTCCGCCTATCACGAATGTTCTCTCATCCTCAGTTGAGTGAGGATGAGAGAACGTTCGTGATAGGCGATTCTCAGCAGACACAGTTCCGCCTATCACGGAAGGGACCAGGAAGAGACCGCGAGTTTTAAACGATGGACGCCGCAGCCTCAATTTTTTTTCAGGTACAATTTACAATGTTCAATTTCACTGACTCGAGTATAAGCCGAGGGGGGACTTTCAGCCCCAAAAAAAGGGCTGAAAATCTCCGCTTATACTCTAGTATATACGTTACCTCCACTGTGCAGTTCATTTTGCACAGAGTGGCCCCGATCCTTGTCTTCTGGGGTCCCTCGGTGGCTGTCTCAGCTCCTCGCCGCAAGAGCAAACCCCCCTCTGGGAAGTGCTCTCCCAAGGGGGTTAGCTTGCAGGCGCGCTCCCGTGTGATACAGTCGGCGGCCATAGCCGCCGATTGTATCACTCGGCCCCGCCCCGTGTCATTGATTTTATTGACAGCAGCGGGAGCCAATGGCTGCGCTGCTATCCAATGAAGAATAGAATGCGTCTTTCGCGCTACTTAAGAGTAAAGAGGATAGGAACTGAGGTATAAATCAATGGCTGCAAAATCAATCTGTGTTCACTCCACACATAAACTGCATAACAATAACAAAAAGGGGGGGGGGGAATTTTGCGCTACTGTGTAAAACTAAAACCCACAACTATATATGTGACAAAGTGACAGTATAAATAAAAATCAAGTGAACATAAACCACTACCAAATATAATAGTGAGTAAATAACATACGAGTGACTGCCAAATAAATCTTTTTTTTACAATCAGGTTGTGTTTATTGAGCAGTTATATATACATGAACATATAAACAGAGCTCGGCCAACATAGCCGAGGAATATGACATTACAACTTGTGACATATAAATCAGTGTATTCAGCAGGCAACAGCGACATATAAGGGATAATAAAAAGAATAGAACTTGTGGGGGGGGGGGGGCCCCGCCCACCCAACCGGCCATCCTATCTCAACCGGGCGCAGAAGTCTAGAAGGGGCCGTAGGACCAATCAAGGTGATATCCAGGGCAACCACACCTTGTCAAACTTCCAGGGGCATCCCCTGCTGATATACGTCAGCCTGTACATTGGAATTGCAGCATCAACCATGGCCAGCCAGGAGGACACTGACGGAGAGCTAGGGGACATCCACTTGCAAATGATAGACTTTTTGGCATAAAATAACAAGTATGCAATCAACTGTTTCCTATAGCGGGGTCTCTGCTCATCATCTTGGACCCCAAACAAGGCTAGCTCTGGCGACACGGGAAGCTCCAAGTCCAGTTTCAGATTGATCAACTCAAACAACCCTCTCCAGAATACCTGTATCTTAGGGCATTCCCAAAGTAGATGTATAAGGGTGCCAGGGTGAGTCCGACATCTTGCGCAGCAGGGGTCTCTGTCAGGGTATATCCTATGGAGCCTAACCGGTGTATAATACACCCTGTGCAGCATTTTGATTTGTGTCAGTTTGTCCCGGGAGGAAATCACCAGCTTGGGACATTCCTCCAACGCGTCCTCCCACTCCTCTTTCCCCAGGGATGGGACGTCCGCCTTCCACCTATCCCAAAGCCTGTCCAGTCTCGGGGTATCTGGTTTGAGCAGTGTCCCATATAGTACAGAGAGTGGCTTTTTGAGGTCCTCTTGTATCAAGAGCGACTCAACAGGGTCAAATTCTAACAGGGGTCTAGTGGAAAATTGCGCCCTAGCAGCGTGGCGTAGTTGGAGATATCGGAAGAGCATCCATCGCGGCACCTGAAACTGCCTGCTAAGCTGTGCAAAGGTTAAAAAGTACCCCATTTGGCATAATGTCCTGCAGTGTTTTAACCCCGAATCTGGCCCAGACCTGTGGATCAGGAATCGATCTAAAGTGCGGCAGTCCAGGATTGCCCCACAATGGCTGAGCCGGGGCCCATCTATTGGGCAGGGAGAACCTTTTCCTAGCAGCCGCCCAAACCTTAAGGGTAGTTTTGGTGGGGGACGGAACCAAAGAATATGCCCCTGCCCCTCTGTATATCAGGTTACGCAGGTCCATCAAGGATCCCAAACAGGCTGCCTCGAGGCACACTGCTGCATTTGACCTATCTCCCGCCACCCACCAGTTTCCCGTCACCAGGACAGCTGCCCAGAAGTAGACCAGCAGATCTGGTAGAGCGAGCCCCCCCAGCCGCGTAGGAAGATGAAGGGTAGACCTAGCCAGTCTGGGGACCCTCCCATTCCACAGAAACGAGGTAATGCACCCATTAACAGCTCTAAAGAAGGAGGCCGGGATCCAGACCGGGGCGTTCCGAAATATATAATTAAACTTTGGTAGCAGAACCATCTTAATAATGTTGATGCGTCCTATGAGGTTCAGGGGGAGACCAGACCAAGCCAGGCACTTCTCCTTTACTACATTCAATAGGGGGAGAACATTTTGTGTATAATATTGGGCTGCCTCCCTTGTCACCATTACTCCCAAGTATTTAAATTCAGTGACCCACTTTAAGGGGGACGGGCTAGCCAGAGAGGGAGCCCGGGCATCCAGCGGGAAGAGCACCGATTTGGACCAGTTTATTCTAACTCCAGAGAACGTCCCAAAAACTTCAAACGTCTCCAGGGCTGCCAGCAGCGAGGGACCAGCGTCATTGAGGTACAGGAGGGTGTCGTCCGCGTAGAGGGATATCTTCTTCTCCAGCCTCCCCACCGATAGCCCGGAAATCGCCCGGGACTCCCGGACAGCGATCGCCAGGGGTTCCAATGCAAGGGCAAATAGGCCGGGGGAGAGGGGGCACCCCTGACGAGTCCCCCTGGAAAGCGGAAAGGGCTCCGAGACCCACCCATTGGTGCGAACCCTCGCCACCGGCCTCCCATACAGCATCCGAATCCAGTGTATAAAACGGGGGCCAAAGCCAAACCTGGCCAAGACCTCCCACAAATACCCCCATTCCACCGAGTCGAAGGCTTTCTCCGCGTCCAGAGAAGCCACCACCCGGGATCCGACATGGTCATGCGTTACAGAGAGATTCAAAAAGAGTCTCCGAATATTGATGTCGGTGCCCTTACCCGGCATAAATCCAGTCTGATCCATGTGAATCAGCTCAGTAATCACTCCCGATAGGCGGTTCGCAATGATCTTGGCAAGGACTTTAGCGTCCACGTTCAGTAGGGAGATGGGCCTGTAGGAGGCACAGTCTAGAGGATCCTTACCGGGCTTGGGCACCAACACAATAACCGCCTCCGCCATAGATTTAGGCAGGGCACCATGTCTGCTGAATTCTGAAAGAAGCATTCTCAGCTTTGGGGCAAGGGTCTCCAAGTTCTGTGAGTAGAATTCTGTCGGGAGTCCGTCAATCCCAGGGGTCTTGCCTCCCTGCAACCCCCTTATGGCCCCCTGAACTTCCTCCAGGGTAATGTCTGTCTCGAGGTCTGCCCGCATAGTCTCATCAAGTGTGGGGAATGGGACCGAGTCCAAAAAGGCCTGCAGGTCAGAGGGCGAACACTGAACTCTCGAGGAGTAGACCCCTTGAAAGAATTGGGAGAATCTAGTATTAATATTGTCCGGGGAAGTAAGCACCGTCGCTCCCTCGTCCCGTACCCCCACTATATGTGTAGACTGAGTCGAACCCCTGGATAGCCATGCCAGCAAGTGTCCATTCTTGTTTCCATGTTCAAAAACTCGTTGGGCAGAATATAACATAGATTTCTTAGACTGATCAATCCGGCACAGGGAAAGCTTCCGAAGGGCCTGCTGCCATGTAGAATATGTTGCCTCCGTAGGGGCCACAACATAGGATCTCTCACATCCACTAGCCTCCTCCTCCCTGTCTAGCAACTCCTTCTCACCCTCCCTTTGCAATGAGGATATCCGGGAGATATATTCCCCCCTAACCCAGGCCTTAAAAGCATCCCACTGCACACCAGAGCCAGCCGAGTCCCTGTTAGCAGACCAATAATTACAGATAGACTCCGCCATATCTTCCTGAATCCTGTCGTCCATGGCCCAGTACCTGGAAAGGCGCCACAGCCTCGCACCCCCAGGGTCCGCAGGCGATAGATCCAGACAGACGGGCGCGTGATCCGATATGCCCCTAGATAGATATGACTAGCATCTCGAACCCAATTTAGGGCCGCAGTAGTGGCATATACTAGATCAATACGAGAGAGTTTTATACGTGGCAGAGTGGCACGTGTACTCCCTAGTATGAGGGTGAAAATGTCTCCACACGTCCGTCAATCCATATGCATCCACCCATCGGGGGAGGTCCGAGGAGGGTCGAGACACGGAATGCAGCCTGTCCATGCCCTGGGAGGGGACCAAATTAAAGTCTCCAAAAACGTAAAGAACTGGTGCATCAAATTCAAGAATTATCCCCATAAGATCATATAGCAGTTGTATCGAGGCCGGGGGGGGCAAGTACACCCCAGCCAAGACCACCCGCTTATCAAAAATACACGCATGGAGAACCACAAATCTGCCCCCGGGGTCCGTACGGACGTCTATGATCCGGAACGGCAGAGATTTCCTAATCAGGATACTTACTCCCCGGGCATAGCAGGAGTAGGTGGAGTGGTAAGCTGCTCCAACCTAGGCCCTACGCAAAGCTAGAATTCGTGAGCCCGTCAAGTGAGTCTCCAATAGAATACAGATGTGGGGGCTAATCTTCTGAAGGTACCGGAACACCAGGGATCTCAACCGCAGAGCCGATACCCTGGACGCTCCAGGAAACAACTCTAACCTGAGCCATCAGGACGAGTGACGAACATATATATCCCCACCCCCCACAGACACAGAGCACCCAAGATCCAAAAAAGGGCACAGGGACCCCCCCTCCCCCCCAGAACATCTCCATCACCGAACCTGCAAAAATAAATTATTAGGCATGTAATGTCACAAAGAAACAAAACAAAAATCTTCCCCTCCCCCTGCAACAGCAGTATAACGACCAGTTCCCAACAGTTCCCTACCCCGCCACCCCGCCACCCCATCCCAATCATGGAGAGCATAATCCCCTAACCCCAGACAACAGGTCTGTTAGAACAAGGTACTAGTGTATCGGGCCGTGGACCGGAGGAGACCACACACTAGTCCAGGTGCTAGTTCAGCACCAGAGCCGCTGGCCACCACATAAAAGTACCTATTAATGCAGGTAGCAACCCCAAATTCCCACGGCAGTCCATGGCAAAGTATAGGAGAAAAAAAAAAGGGGGGGTCACCAGGAATAAGGACAACAGGTGGTAAGTCAGTCAAAGAAACATCTCCTGCAAGCAGGGGCACATTACTTGAGAGTAACTGCACTCGGGGCATTCAAAAGGGCATAGTACATACCCCATAACAGCACTGGTGTCCCCAGGCGGCAGCAGCAGAGCCCAAACATCTGGAGGGTCCCGGCAGAATTGAAGGCAGCAAGGTGGGCCCCACCGCAGCCAGGGTGGCACCAGATAAAAGGCAGACATGTCTTCTCATGCATAGAAGGAAGGTAGTTGGCAACTCAGTGACGAGGTGGCAGTGTGTCGATCCAGGAGAAAGCTTCCCTTGGTGACATGAAGATGTGTATGGTTTCACCATCTTGTACCCGGAGACGTGCAGGGAACATCATATTGTATCGAATATCACGGGTGCGGAGCTGGGCCTTGACCTGGTCGAATGACTTCCGCAACTTCTGGGTCTCCATCGAATAATCCGGGAAGATGAGAACTTTAGCGTTCTCGTACCGAAGCTCTCCCTTACCCCTTGCGGCTCTCAGCACCTCATCCCTGTCCCGAAAATTCAGGAACCGGAGAATGAACGTGCGGGGAGGGCCCCCGGCAGGATTCGGCCGCGGAGGGATCCGGTGCACTAGCTCCACCGCATAGAAGGGAGAGAAGTGAGCCTCTGGGAGGAGATCACGCAGAAGGCCCTCCACAAATCCAGTTGGGGACTGTCCCTCCGCACCCTCCGGGAGTCCAACAATCCGGAGGTTGTGCCTCCTATTTCGGCCTTATATTCCAGTGCCTTGATCCGGTTGTGCATGGCTCGGAGGTCAGCGGAGTGGCTTGTCACTACGTCCTCCACATCCCCCACCCGCCGCTCAGCCTCCGAGACTCGGGACCTCATCTTGTCCATATCCTGCCTCATGATCCCCATCTCCAGCTGCACAGCCTCAATCTTAGAGGAGAGTGCTGCTTGGCAAGTCGCTACGGCTGCCATGATGTCGGCTACATAGCTGGGCTGGGACGGGGGCTCCTCCGCCCGCACTGTTTGTGACGCCATCTTGGAAGGTCGCACACCACGAGGCCGCACACAGGCCGGGGGAGAGTCCGCAGGGATCTCGGACAGCGGAAGAAACTGAAGCGTCCTACCTCCACCTGAGCCTCCCCGGCGTGTGCGGCGTCTCATCTGCCAGGGAATAGGAGCCACGAACGGAGTTTAAACCCGCCTGGACAGGATAAAAGGCAAGGTAGCCAGCAGAGCTCCGTTAAGTGCGACTGTTCAGGTCTCCATCCCGGCCACGCCCCCGACTGCCAAATAAATCAATAGTGAATATATAACATATCCATGTTATGAAATACACCAGTGTACTGCAAAAGTGCAAAGCTAAGGTACCACAGTGAACATAAATGAATATTGATAAAGTGCATATAAACAAGGTTCAATATTGCAATTAAACAGTGATAAATGAGATCTCAAAGTCCATATGGTATCATTCAGGTATCTCCAATTGGTGGTATCCTTACATGGAGTTAGGGTCTTCTATTTAGATACCAAATTGTAGTATTGAACCCTTGGTGAATCCTACACCTGTCTCCCAGTATTCTCACCTCACTTCAAAAGATAACTGGCATAACATGGGGTCTTGTTTCTCTCAATATCCTCTCCACTCTGGTACAGCAAGGATCTGGCCACCACCACTCACGCTGCCTACAAATGGAAAAGGGGGGGGGGAGCGGAACTCCAACCCAGAGCCCAAGAGGGGACAGACAAACCTCCAATGGTGTAGTCATTTTCAATAAAAGTGTTTTATTAAGAGTAAAAAGGTGGACTCTTACATTACAACTAAAAAAGGTAAGCGATACAGAGAATCCTGAATACAGACACTACCCTGAAGAAGTCATGAGATACGTGACGTAACGCCGTAGGGAAGGATTGCGGCACTGCATCCAAGATCGAAAACAGCAGAACAGTAAGACAGCGCTCATCACGCCGCGATTCTCTACATCGCTTACCTTTTTTAGTTGTAATGTAAGAGTCCACCTCTTTACTCTTAATAAAACCCTATTTTATTGAAAATTACTACACCATTGGAGGTTTCTTCTCCGGTACATTGAGCGATCGGTATCGCTCCGGGAGCGATCCGCGATGAGGGGGCGGCCATTGGTTTCTGGCCACCCCCTCACGATCGCTCCCGGCGAATCAAATGCTTCTTCTGCCTGTGTAATGTATACACAGGCAGGAGGAAGTGATGTCATCACTCCTGCGGCGCTCACATATACCGGAGCGCCATGGAGAGAAGACATCAGGTTAGTGCACAAACAGTACACTGACACCAGGACACATAGGCACACGATCGCCCCCCCAGTCACCCCCAGATCACCCCCCAGTCACAGTGTCACGGATTGCAGTGATCATTTATTTACTGATCACTGCAAACCGTGACATTTGTAACTGTAAAAGTGTCAGGGCAGTTAGTTTTAGGTCCAAAGTAGCCCCCCTACCCCCCCCTAATAAAGGTTTAACCCCTTGATCGCCCCCCAGGTAACCCTTTCACCCCCTAGCACCACTGTCACTAAGCAATCGTTTTTCTGATCGCTGTCTTAGTGTCGGTGGTGCCGATAGGTAGTTAGTTATTTTTTTTAGGTTCGCCGGCAGGTTTTAATAGCGTCATGTACCACCATATATTATCTAATAAAGGTTTTAACCCCCTGATTGCCCCTAGTTAACCCTTTCACCAGTGATCACCATACAAGTGTTACGGGTGACGCTGGTTAGTTTGCTTTTTATAGTGTCAGGGCACCCGCCTTATATAACCCAATAAAGGTTTAACCCCCTGATCGCCCGGCGGATGATATCAATTAGGTTTTAGCATCAGAGAGAGTCTGTGTCACACCCCAGGCAGCGTCAGGTTAGTGCCAGTAGCGCCAACACCCACGCGGGAAGCATACATCTCCCTTAGTGGTATAGTATCTGAACAGATCAATATCTGATCAGATCCATAATAGCGTCCCCAGGAGTTTAGGGTTCCCAAAAACACAGTGTTAGCGGGATCAGCCCAGATACCTGCTAGCACCTGCATTTTGCCCCTCCGTCCAGCCCAGGCCACCCAAGTGCAGTATCGATCGATCACTGTCACTTACAAAACACAACACACATAACTGCAGCGTTCGCACAGACAGGCCTGATCCCTGCGACTCCAATGCTGTAGGAGGTGATTTCACCACCAGTTAAAAAAAAAAAAAAAAAGAGCATATATGCCAAAGCATGGGGGCAGCGGAGCGATTTTGCTCCTAATGCCGCATACATACGGTCGAAATTCTGACGGAGGCTTGCCCGTGGAAAAGTCTGACCGTGTGTACGCGGCATAACTTTTGCGGGAGGATGCCCCCATGCTTCGGCATATATAAATGGTGCATGTATGCCCATCATTAAAAGTGGGTGGATGAAGGGAGGTATTCTAATGGTGGGCATACCCACAGATTTATCTCTTTTTTTCGTTCAGCCAACAGGCTACATGAAAAAAAAGATTACAATACATGTCCAACAAGGACCAGCAACGTACTGGTATGTTGCTGGACTTTGAATGGTTATACCAGAATGATGCCTGCGGGTTAAGGTATCATCTTGGTATTTTCAGCCAGCGGCCGGCTTTCATGTAAAAGCAATCCTAGCAGCTAATTAGCCTCTGGACTGCTTTTACAAGCAGTGGGAGAGAATGCCCCCCCCCCCGAAAAAAAAAACAGCGCCATTGGGAAATTGGGAAAACATTTTATCACACCGATCTTGGTGTAGTCAGATGCTTTGAGGGCAGAGGAAAGATCTAGGGTCTAATAGACCCCAGTTTAAAAAAAAAAAAAAAAAAAAAAAAAAAAAAGGAGTACCTGTCACTACCTATTGCTATCATAGGGGATATTTACATTCCCTGAGATAACAATCAAAATGATAAAAAAACAAACAAACAAAAAAAAATAATATGGAAGGAACAGTTTAAAAATAAAATGGCAAAATTAATAATTAAAAAAAAAAAAAAAAAAAAAAAAGCACCCCTGTCCCGCCCTGCTCTTGTGCAAAGGTGAACGCAAGCGGCGGTCTGGCGTCATATGTAAACAGCAATTGCATCATGCATGTGAGGTATCACCGCGAAGGTCAGATCAAGGGCAGTAATTTTAGCAGTAGACCACCTCTGTAAATCTAATGTGGTAACCTGTAAAGGCTTTTAAAAATGTATGTAGTTTGTCGCCACTGCGCGTTTGTGCGAAATTTTAAAGCATGTCGCGTTTGGTATCCATGTACTCGGCCTAAGATCACCTTTCTTATTTCATCATACATTTGGGCAAAATAGTGCGTTTTAGTGCATTAAAATAAAAAAAAAATAGGATTTTTGTACTCACCGTAAAATCCATTTCTCTGACATCCATGGACCGACACGGCGTGTCTTACACTTTACACGTGGGTATATGTCCCTGCTTGCAGGAGAAGACCTAGGCAGAATGTTAAATGTTAAAACATTCCAGAACAAACCAGAGCTGAACAGCCCCGCCCAGGGGGGCAGTCCCTCCGGACATTACCCTCACACCTGCAAGCAGGCCTCAGTTCGTAACAAAGCAGCACAAACTTAAAGGAAGGGTGGGTGCCGTGTCGGTCCATGGATGTCAGAGAAATGGATTTTACGGTGAGTACAAAAATCCTATTTTCTCTTATCATCCATGGACCGACACGGCGTGTCTTACACTTTACACGTGGGATGTCCCAAAGCAGTGTCAAGAGGGATGGGAGCAGTATAAATGGAAAAACCAAAAAACTTCACTCCAAACAAGGCAGAGCTCCTCAACGGAGGAGTTGCCACTTTAAACAGCGGCCTGCAACCCCTTGCGGCCGAAGGAAGCATCCGGAGATGCAGCCACATCAACCCTATAAAACTTAGAAAGGGTATGAACAGACGACCAGGTCGCCGCCTTGCACACTTGTGCAACCGACGCTTGATGTCGGAAAACCCAGGAAGCACCAATTGCCCTGGTGGAATGCGCCCTAACCGGGAAGGGAGGCGCCCACCCCATGAGAGCATAGGCTTGAAAGCCAGTTTGTCCGATCCACCTAGAAAAAGGTGGCAGACGAAGCCGATTGACCCTGTTTCTGACCAGAGACAGTCAACCAGAGAGTAGACTTCCGAATAGAAGCAGCAGACAGGCACACCCGCAAGGCTCGTATCACATTCAAAATGTGCCGCGCACACTCTGGGATGCGATGGGCGAGGACTCTAGGATGGGAGGACAATGTCCTCATTTTAGGTGAAAGGTCGAGATCACCCTTGACAAAAGAAAAAGTCGCGGATGCAACACCGCCTTATCCTCATGGATGACTAAACATGACGACTTGCAGAAAAAGGTCGCCAATTCAGATACTCGTCTAACAGAAGTAATTGCCACTAAAAGGGCCACCCTCTGAGACAAAGTGAAGAGGGGAATATCCCTGATATTCTCAAAAGGAGGTTCCTGGAGAACCGAGAGTACCAATTCCGGACCCACGGGGGGAGAGGAGACTTGACAGGAGGGAGCCCATGGCGAACCCCCTGCACAAGGGTGCCAACCAAGGAATGACCCGCTAGTGGCCACAGAAAGAAGACGGCCAAGGCCGAAACTGACCCTTAATGATACAGCATGGCGTGGCCCAAAGGCTCGCTTTGAGTAGGAAACGCAGGATTCTAAGGACGGAATACGTCCGAGGATGTCAGTCCAGCGCTTCGCACATGGCGATGTAAGCTTTTCCAGGTACAGAGATAGTTCTGGAGGAAGACTTCCGTGTCCTTAATATGGACGAAATGACCGAGTCCGAGAGACCTCGGTCTCTCAACACCTGGCTTTAAACAACCATGCCGTTAAGGCTAGAGACTGTAAAAGCAGGTGAAATATATGACTTTTGAGACAGAAAGTCCTCCCTTATTGACAACCATCAGGGAACGGCCGCGACGAGACATACGAGATCGTCGTACCAGTGAAGCCGAGGTCAATCTGGAGCAATGAGGATCACCGGAATTCCCTCGGTCGCCACCCTGCGCAGCAGGCGAGGAAGCAACTGTAGCGGAGGATAAACGTGCATCAGGTGACCATGACCCCATGGGCCACTGACGCCTCTGAGGCATCCGCCCAAGGATCCCTGGATCTGGCCACAAATCGACAACTTGCAATTGAGTCGAGAGGCCATCGGGTCCACCTCTGGCGTGCCCCTCCGTCTGTGTGGCAAAGGAGTTGAAATACCTCCGGGTGCAACGACCACTCTCCCTGGTCCAACATCTGGCGACTCAATAGTCCGCCAGTTCTATGCCCGGAATGTAAGCTGCTGACAGAGCCGGCACGCTTCTTTTAGCCCCCTTCAGGGTACGGGGGACCTCGGAAGCCGCAGCTGAGCTCGAAGTCCCCCCTTGATGGTCGACATACGCCATCACCGTGACTTGTCCGACAGGATCCTAATGGAACGATCCTGCAATCTCTCAGATTACGAGGATAGGCACAGTCTGATGGCCCGTATTTCCAGAACATTGATCGGCAAACGGGCTTCGTCCGGAGTCCAAGCCCTTGGGCCAACAGGACTCCCCAGACTACACCCCAGCCCTTCAGGCTGGCGTCCGTAGTGAACACCGTCCATTGGATGGGGAGGAACGACTTCCCGGACCGAAGAGCCGGGGACCCAAACTCCATGTCAGGGACGCCCTGACCAGGTGGCTCACCTGGATCGGAAAATCCAAAGACAACGCGGATTTGTCCCAAGGGAACAAGATCTCCTTCTGCAATGCCCTGGTGTGTGATAGGGCATACGGAATGGCCTCGAAAGAGATCACCAGGAGTCCCAGGACTCCCATGCAAAAACGGATTGACGACCATTTTTTGGGATGTCGGCATCCGCACTGCAGACTGAAGTGTCAGTAGCTTCCCCGGAGGTAGGAATACCTTTTGCCTCCAAGGAGTCCAGAATCAGACCGAGACTCCAGATAGCCCACGACAGCAATGCCTTGCTGTCTCAGCAAGCTAGAACCGGCACAAGCACCTTGGTGAACACCCTCGGTGCCGGGGCTAGGCCGAAAGGAAGAGCCACAAATGGATAGTGGACTTCGCCGATCGCAAGCGCAGATCGGAACATACAAGTAGGCGTCCTTGATTTCCAAGGTCGCCAGAAAATCCCCTTGACGGAGTGCACTGACCACCGTGCGAATGGATTCCATGCGGAACTTTTGCACCTTCACAAAGGCATTCAGGACCTAGAGGTCCAAGATAGGCCGAACCCGTCCCTTATTTGGGCCGACAAACAATTCAAGTAGAATCCCTGAAACCTCTCCTGTGACGGAACCGGCACAATCACTCCGGACCTCAAACCTGAATAGGCCCCATAGGGCCACCCGACGGGCAGGAAGGAGAGAAAGATTCGAGGGAAGAATCTGTCTGGAATTAGGAACGGAACCTATCCTGTAACCTGAGGTGATCACCTCGCACACCCACCAGTAGGAGATCCGGGAGATCCATTGATCCGTGGACCTGCAAAGTCGTCCCCCCTACCCCAGAGTCGGGAGGGGGCAAGACTTCACGCGGAAGCGGGCTAGGGAGCCGGCTTGTTCGGCATACGCACCCAGGGGCGCTCGTGTCCACCAGCCGTACCGCTGTCAGTCTGGGAGGACCTCCCCGTTGATTGACGAAAAAAAACCTTTTTCTGGAAAGGAAGGACCCTGCTTATAGCGGATAACAACATGGCCTGGGAAATGCCCAGGGAAAAACCAAGCCTACTTACCGACCAGCTCGCTGACAACCAATTAACCTGTCTAACAGTATGCGTTAAAAACAGGGGTTTGTCCGCACGCATTTGCAAACGCATGCGTGAGCCACGCCAAGGCCCCCTGGAGTCTGTGGTCCTACATTAACATTGAGTGTCCCCACAATGGAGGCACATGCATTCTGATGGTTAGATGAGGGCAGGTGGACTGAAGGGGAGCCACCCCTCCTTAAAAGGTACAGGAGCACACCAAACACCCAGCGTAGCACAATGGCAGCAAAGGTGTTGGTGCACTGCTGGACCAATACAAGCACCATAGGTGAAAACAAAAACATGTCCACCGCCCCCATCTATAGCTGGCTATCACGGCAAGTAGCATTGGACTGCTTATAGCGGCCTCCTTGCCAGCCTGAGGAAGAACAGTGCTTTTACCTCCCGTGACATCCTTGATGTCAACCAGCGCAGCACCGGAAAGCCTACCACCTTTCAATGGTAACCCCTTCGGAGGCTTTTTAGAAGCTAGGACAGCAGACCAGCATTTCAACCAGATCAGACAATGCAATACCCCGAGTTATAAGGGACCGCGTCAAACGTGGCGTCGCCACATAAACCAGGCCCGGCACCATTTGTGGGCCAGAGCAATAGTGTCTGGAGGAAGATCATGCTCCTGTATTAGTTGCCCATCCCGCAAGTGTTGGAGACACAAGGGTCGCCGCTACCACAAGCCGTAGGGCGGACCCCAACAAGGCAAACATAGCTCTACTCACCACTTCTGACCTCCTGTGAGTGGGGTCCTTTAATGCAGGAGTCCCCTCCACCGGGAGAATGGTGGCCTTGTGCAACCGGGCGACTGGAGGGTCGACCACTGGGGGAGAAGCCCACGTTTTAAGTAGGGCATTTTTAAAGGGGTAACTATAGGCAAACGCTGCGGGACCATAAAAGTCTTCTGCGCCTTTTTCCCCAGAACTTGTCAGTGAGCTGGTCAAAGTAAGGTACATATTGAAAAAAAAACACTTTTTAGAAGGCCCGGCCCTAAGGAACCAGAGGAGACCGTCCGCCTGAGGTTCTGCATCCGCAGCATTTAGCTTGCGAGTGTCCCTCACTGTATCAATGAGTTCACAAAACAAGCACCCTGTCATTTACTGACACAGAACTGGAGTTTTCCTTGCAAGGAATGTCCTGTTCAAAACCAAATAATATATATTCAGAGCTAGGGTCCTGAGCGGTAGTGGCTAGGCCCATATCTGAATCAGCGCACAGCCCCCTTTTTTTTTTTTGTGGAAAAAAAGTGGGGATAGGGGCATTTTTGCTCCCTTGCGCTCACACAATGCTTCCTCCCAGTCAGATTAGTGATACCAGGACTGCCGACAACTGGTCCCTAAGGACCGCAGGTGCAGGAGCACTGCCAGTTGTCTCTAACAGTGTGAAGAACCAGGTGAACCAGACTCAAATATTGCCACTCTCTGAGACCTTATTCACTATTACAGTGAATAATACAGCCCACCCACAGGCCGTGCTGGGGCTGAGGAGGGGATACCCGGAGTACTCACCACCCCTAGGGACCGCTCGGTACCGCTGTATGAGCCGCACTGTAGCGCTGTATGAGTCGCGCTGTAGCGCTGGTGCAGCCTGATGTGAAGAATCTGTGAGGATGTGTGTATTTCGCGCCGTACAGCAGCGTTGCTAGAGGCCGAAAACGACAGTGAAAGTGCCGCGGCTACAAGAAAATGGCCGCCGAGCACCAGTATAACTATGCATTAAGCCCCAGCCAAAATGGCCGTCAATGGCGCACTTTTTAAAAAAATAAAACACTGCGCAAATGACGCACAGAAAACACAGCCAGTCCCCCAGAACACTTCCCAAACCAAATAACAGTCATGGAGCGGCCCCCCCAGGGCAGAGTGACCCCCCAAGCATCCCCACACAGCACAACAGCACAACAGGGTGCAGAGAGCAGCATAACAGGGGGGAGACAGGGAGAACCCCCCACACACAGAAACACAGCCAGCATGTACTCACCTTGCAGCAGGAGAGACTACTTACCCATCCCGCAAGCACCTTGGAGAATACCCCCGGTGCCCATAGAGGGACTCCCTGGCTTGTTTCAGACAGGCCTATCACAGAGCCGTACTGCTTAGCTGTCGGCCCGGTCCACCGCGAAAGATACAGTAGGTACTGTTCGATCTTGAGAGGACCGTGGGAGCATGAAAGCAACCCGGCCACCCCTGGAGCCATGGGGTATGTCGTGAACTGAGTCTCACGCACACAAGGCGAGGATCAGCACGCTCGATGGTCGGACAGGGAAGACTACGAGGATACTAGTGTACCCAACCTGTTGCCCAGCCGACAGTTGATTGAAGGTCTCAAAAATAAAATAATAAGAATTCCCAAAGGAATAAAAATTTAAAGTAAAATCTTCCAGGAGACTGGCTCCTGAGAGAGCCACGTCTTCTCCTTCTGCTAGGCAGAAAAAAACTGGGGCCTGCTAGCTGCAGGTGTGAGGGTAATGTCCGGAGGGACCGCCCCCCCTGGGCGGGGCTGTTCAGCTCTGGTTTGTTCTGGAATGTTTTAACATTTAACATTCTGCCTAGGTCTTCTCCTGCAAGCAGGGACATATACCCACGTGTAAAGTGTAAGACACGCCGTGTCAGTCCATGGATGATAAGAGAAAGTGTATTTTTTTCCAAAAAATGTGTTTGAAAAAATCGCTGCGCAAATACTGTGTGGAAAAAAAAAATGCAACACCCACCATTTTAATCTGTAGGGCCTTTGCTTTAAAAAAAATATATGTTTGGGGGTTAAACGTAATTTTCTTGCAAAAAATAAATAAATGTTTTCATGTAAACAAAAAAGTGTCAGAAAGGGCGTTGTCTTCAAGTGGTTAGAAGAGTGGATGATGTGTGACATAAGCTTCCTAATGTTGTGTATAAAATGCCAGGACAGTTCAAAACCCCCCCAAATGACCACATTTTGGAAAGTAGACACTCCAAGCTATTTGCTGAGAGGCATGTCGAGTCCATGGAATATTTTATATGTTGACACAAGTTGCGTAAAAAAGATTTTTTTATTTTATTTATTTTTTGCACAAAGTTGTCACTAAATGATATATTGCTCAAACATGCCATGGGCATATGTGGAATTACACCCCAAAATACATTCTGCTGCTTGTCCTGAGTACAGGGACACCACGTGTGAGACTTTTTGGGAGCCTAGCCGCGTACAGGACCCCAAAAACCAAGCACCGCCTTCAGGCTTTCTAAGGGTGTAAATTTTTGATTTCACTCCTCACTGCCTATCACAGTTTCGGAGGCCATGGAATGCCCAGATGGCACAAACCCCCCCCCCCCCCCAAATGACCCCATTTTGGAAAGTAGACCCCCCAAGCTATTTGCTGAGAGGTATAGCGAGTATTTTGCAGATCTCGCTTTTTGGCACAACGGTTTGAAAATTGAAAAAATAAAAATTATTTTCTTTCTTCATTTTCAACAACAAATGAGAGCTGTAAAATACTAACCATGCCTCTCAGCAAACAGCTTGGGGTGTCTACTTTCCAAAATGGGGTCATTTGGGGGGGTTTTGTGCTATTTTGGCATTTTATGGCCTTCAAAACTGATAGGTAGTGAGGCGTGAAATCAAAAATTTGTGCCCTTAGAAATCCTGAAGGCGGTGCTTGGTTTTTGGGGTCCCGTACGTGGCTAGGCTCCTAAAAAGTCCCACACATGTGGTATCCCTGTACTCAGGAGAAGCAGCAGAATGTATTTTGGGGTGCAATTCCACATATAACCATGGCATGTGTGAGCAATGTATCATTTAGTGACAACTTTTTGTAATTTTTTTATTTATTTTTTGTCATTATTCAATCACTTGGGACAAAAAAAAAAAGAAATATTCAATGGGCTCAACATGCCTCTCAGCAATTTCCTTGGGGTGTCTACTTTCCAAAATGGGGTCTCATTTGGGGGGGTTTTGTACTGCCCTGCCATTTTAGCACCTCAAGAAATGAGATAGGCAGTCATAAATTAAAAGCTGTGTAAATTCCAGAAAATGTACCCTGGTTTGTAGACGCTATAACTTTTGCGCAAACCAATAAATATACGCTTGACGTTTTTTTTACTAAAGACATGTGGCTGAATACATTTTGGCCTAAATGTATGACTAAAATTGAGTTTATTCGATTTTTCTTATAACAAAAAAAAGTAGAAAATATCATTTTTGTTTCAAAATTTTCTCTGGTGAGAAGACTGGGAGCTCAGTGAGAAAAGCTACAGCGGAAGCTGTGAGATGGAGGCCAGGTCCTACACAACAGAGATACCAAGTCTGGTATGGTGAAGTCAACCTACAAGTTCAGTTGCCATAGGAGACAGCAGTTCTACAAATACAGTGCTGCAACCAGCTTAAAGGCCCTCAACCTATATAGCCGTCTGCCTATTCTGTCTCAGAGTCTGCCAATTGCCATTGCATCTGCCTAAGGGTGTTCAGGCCCTAACCCTCTTTCCCCCAGTTCTTGTTAAGAGACAATAAATCTTTTATTAGCATTCAAAAAGTGACTGGTGCCCAATCATTCTATCTTGCATTACACCCACTATGCCTAGTAACCCAAAAGGAGGATGTCAGCTCTCCCTGACTCTTGAAGTCACCATTAGGCTTCTGGCAGCCCAGGACCTTGCTACACTTGTTTTGCAAGTTGAACATATCATACTGGAACAAATATACACGTCAGGTAGAGCGAAAGGACACACAAATATTATAGCAGGAACTGTCACGTAATACATATAAAGAATTAGTACAATATCTGGAGGGGGAGAGGACAGAGGGAAACAGGGAATGTGGCATAAGTGTTGGGAGGCCATCAGATTGTAAGGTCATGAGCCTTAATCCAGGAATTCCAGATCTTACGGAACTTTTTGGGGCAGTTAAATAGTTGGTAAGGTTGAAAAAAAAAAAAAAAAAGACACCAGTCCATCCAGTTCAACATGTGGTGTGTGGGTATGTGCTTATATTTATGTCAACAGCAATTCCCTTATCCCTGTATGTTGTGATCATTAAGATGCCCATCTAATAGTTTTTTTAAAACTAAACTATGGGCACTCCCTACTGATACCACTGCTTCTGGAAGAGAATTCCACATCCTTACTGCTCTTCCCATTTCAGTGAATGGCCACATGTTTTTTTAAACTCCCTTTCACTAAAAAATGTTTAGCTTCTATCCTAAAGTCACCAGTAAGGTATTTGTACATCGCTATCATATCCCCTCTCAAGTGTCTTCTCTCCAGAGAGAAAAAATTCAATGCTTGCAGTCTTTCCCCATAGCGGAGATCCTCTAGTCTCTTTATTAGCTTTGTTGCCCCTTCTCTGGACTCTCCAGTTCCAGCACATCCTTCTTGAGGACTGGTGCCCAGAACTAGACTGCATACTGAACATGCAGCCGGACCAGAGTCTGGAAGAGAGGGAAATATTTTTTTTAGCTCTGGAGTGCATCCCCCTTTTAATGCATGCTAATATTCTGTTGGCTTTGCTTGCAGCAGCTTGGAATTGCATGCCATTGCTGAGATTCATCTACTAGGGCCCCCAGGTCCTTTCCCCTTACGTTCACATTTCTAGCACCCAAATGCATTACTAAATTTTTCAATATTAAACCTCATTTGCCATGTAGTTGCCCAACCCATTATTTTATTTAGGTCTTCTTGAACAGTTTTCACATCCTGCGCAGCAGCTATAGCCCTGCTCAACATTGTATCATCCGAAAACATTAAGATTGAGCCATTTATCCCACCCTCTATATCGTTTATGAATAAATTAAACAGAATTGGTCCCAGGACAGATTCTTGGGGGACCCCACTTACCACACTGGACCAGTCCCAGTACTCGCTATTTATCAAACTAGAGTAATGCTTTTGTGCTATCACTTAGACCCCTTTCACACTGGGACGCTTTTCAGGCGTCTAGCGCTAAAAATATCATCTGTAAATGCGCCTCTCATGCCCTCCCAGTGTGAAAGCCCGAGTGCTTTCACACTGGTGTGGTGCGCTTGCAGGACGGGAAAAAAAGTCTTGCAAGCAGCATCTTTTGGGCAGTGCGGGAGAAGTGTATACACTGCTCCAAAACCTCCCCTGGCATTGAAATTAATCTGTGCTTTTAACCCTTTCCTCAGCCACTAGCAGGGATTAAAAGCACCCCGCTAGTGACCCAAAAGCATCGCCCATGCTGACCTGTTGATAGGAAGCCTTGTTATAAATTTAGGTCCTTCTACCAGGCCTCAACTGGCCATAGGGCAGACCTGGCATTTGCCCGGTGAGCCGGCCGGGGCCACCCACTCTATGGCCTGACAGGGCTAACACAGGCTGCGGCTGCCGCTCACCTACCGCTATGCAGCCAAGCCTGTGTCATCTCTGGGCTCCGGCACAACTACGTTAGCGGCCGATTGGCTGAGCTGTGTGTCTCTCTCACACACAGCTCCGCCTAAGAGATCACGCTGACAATTCCGCTGTGTGCTCACACCCCGGGGGGATGGGAAGAAACATTTAACACAAGATTAAAAGCTGCAGGTTCCTGAGCCTCCATCCTTGGGTGAGTAAGATCACCCTCTTCCCTGCCTCCCAGTCCCAGTGTATATATAAAACGCATTTAATGGGGTGTTCTGTGGACTCTGATGTAAGGGGGTCTGTGCAGAATCTCATGTAAGGGGGTGCATGATTGCAGGGACACTATTATAAAGGGGACTGCACTGTAAGGCAATCATTACAGTGCAGTCCTTTATATTTATATCAGTGTCCCTGCACATTTCAGCATGGACTGACTGACATTCTAAAAAACTCAGTCTAAAATGCCTGGGCGTATTTTTTGTCCCAGTCTGGGCCTGCTTTCTACAGGTGTCGCTTTCATATATCCTGTAGGTCAGGGGTGCCCAACCAGTGGCCCGCAGAGCCCTCTGATGTGGCCCACAACCTCCTGCTCTAGGATGGCGGGTTGGCAAGCCCAGATCGTGGGTTGGCGCCCCCCCACCCTATCCCAAAGCATCAGTGTTGTGAATAAAGCCAGGAGTAGAGGAAGCAAGCGGCTGCAGAGCAGAGCCGCATAAGCCGATGCTTCCTGTATAGCGCCAACTCCTATCACAGGCGGAGTGATACCAAATGCGCTCTGCCTGGGACAAACAGCTGGCGATACCTAAATGGAAGACTTATTAAAAAAAAGGTACAATTATTACTAAATTCAGTATATAAATGGGCATATCTGTTCTGCAGTGGTTACTGGGCTGCTTTCGTACTGATCCACAGGTTCAGCGCAGGACACCTGCAGATTACCTGCACTGAGCCATAGAATTCTTTTATTACCTGCAGGCTTGGTGCACTTTCAAAAAGTGCACCAGAAAGTGCACCACACCTGCAGGATTTAACAAGTCTATGCTAAAGTACAGCTAACCCACAGGAAAGCCACAGGTGCACTTGTCTGCACCCTCTGTGTGGGTAAACCACAGCGCATCAGTGTGAAAACAGCCTTAGGCCTCATTGACACTATCAGTCCAACCCAATCAGACCCTCCTTTCACCTCTATCGAGCCGCAGATATAAAAACGGAATTGTGGCCATTTACACCCCACCTACCTCCAATCCGATCCATCCCCTTCTATCTGGGCAGATGGGATCCAAGGGATCATAGGAGTAGAGTGGGTTGTGTCGGTGTCCGCTCTGCATATGCAGAGTGGACATGAAACTGTCATCACTCATTGTGGACCACGACCGGTTACCAAGTCCCTTAAGTGGCCCTCGCTCTTCAAAAGGTTGGGCACCCCTGCTGTAGGTATTCTCTTTAGATACTGTAGATTTTGTGTATTTTAATTTTGTTGCATCTCTCCTGGTGTCCCTGGTTTATTATCATTCCCCAGACAGCCATTAGCCGAACCTATTACCTTTGGTCTTTGGGTGAACAACCCCATATACCAGTAGAAATTGGCACATTAGAGTGAGTTTATATTATGCAGAACATTGTGTATGGGATCTCTGAGAAAATGGCCGCCACAATGTATTTTAACCACGTCAGTCCCGGAAGGATTTACCCCCCCAAAAGCGGCTGTATAGTCAAAGAAAAAAAAAAAAAAAAAAAAAAAAAACAACTTATAAGGCCAAGCCATAATGAGCTAGTATGCTCATTATAAAATGCTTACTTTAGAACCAAGCCCCCGGACCGTCTCCCAGTCACCGCCGAGGAAGCTGACATTTAGCCTCAGCGACTCTTCCGGGATCGCAGCTCCAGCCACTCACAGCGTTGGGAGCCACGAACCTGAAAGAATCGCCACGGCAGGCGCGCTTTCTGGCAAGGAGCTCCAATTTGGACATTGCGGCCGCCGGACCTGTGCATTGTTTCCCCCGCTGTGCAGTGCTAATGTGTCTCGTGCATGAAACGGCGTACAGGTACGTTGTTTCGCACAATAGAGCCACCCTGCCGCAGTGTATATGTATATATAGTTGGTGGTCCTTAAGTGGTTAATGGGAGCTATGAGAGAATGGCCATTGCACCATGTCTTAATTTGACTATTTAAGGACATCCTGTGTGCCAGTCTATAACCCTGATGAAGTCACATGGACGTGGCGATACGCGTCGGGATTGGATGACAGGCACACCAGAAATGACGCTTGCTGCTCGTACATTTTATGCCGTTTGTGTTCAAGTGAGTAGCACTAGCTACTTTTACTAATTGTTTTAACCACTTGCCGACCAGCTCATGTACATATACGTCGGCAATTTAAAGATGGATATCTCAGTAACGGCAGCAGCTGCTGCCACAACCGAGATATCCATCTTTTCTGTGAGCAGTTCTGTAAACGATAATGGTGGTCTCTGCGGCGGAGTCACCGCAAGATCACCGTTATCGGCGGCGGGAGAGGCGCCACCCCCCCCCCCCCCCGCCGCTCTCCCCGAGCCCTCCGCCGCTTACCGGAGCCGTCGGTGGCGATCGGGTCCTTGTCCCTCTGTAGTATGGATACGAGTGAGGGGGGAAGATGGCCCCCACCTGTCTCCATACCATAGCAGGGCGGAAGTGATGTCAAAACCTCAGCTCCGCCCATACGACTTAAAAGGGACATTTGTCATTTTTTCAAATGACAATTTTTTTATTTTTTTTTAATAGCATTTTAGTCTAAATATGAGATCTGAGGTCTTTTTGACCCCAGATCTCATATTCAAGAGGACCGGTCATGCTTTTTTCTATTACAAGTGATGTTTACATTCCTTGTAATAGGAATAAAACTGCCTTTAAAAAAAAAAAAAAAAAAAACAGTGTAAAACTAAATAAAATCAAGTAAAATAAATAAGAAAACAAAATAATTTTTTTTAAAGCTCCCCGTCCAGATGAGCTTGCGCGCAGAAGCGAACGCATACGTGCGTAGCGCCCGTATATGAAAACGGTGTTTAAACCACATAAGTGAGGTATCCTCGCAATCGTTAGAGTGAGAGCAATAATTCTAGCCCTGGACCTCCTCTGTAACTCAAAAGATGCAACCTAAAGAATTTTTGGAGATTAAAGGGTAAAAGTTTGATACCATTCCACAAGCGGGCACAATTTTGAAGCGTGTCATGTTGGGTATCAATTATCTCGGTGTAACATTATCTTTTACAATACAAAAAAAAATTGGGCTAACTTCACTGTGGTCTTATTTTTTAATTAAAAAAAGTGAATTTTTTCCAAAAAAAGTGCGCTTGTAAGACCACTGCACAAATACGATGTAACAAAAAGTATTGCAATGACCACCATTTTATTCTCTAGGCTAGGGTGTTAGAAAAAAAAATATATATAATGTTTGTGGGTTCCAAGTAATTTTCTAGCAAAAAAAACCTGTTTTAAAAACTTGTAAACACCGAGTCTGAAAAACATGCACGGTCCTTAAGTGGTTAAATGCTACTACCTATCCTTTCCTTCTACTTATCACACGTGCGAGTCTGGGAGGATTCCTATACTTAAGATCCCTAGAGAAGAGTTTTTTTTTTTTTCACAAGAAGACCCTAGAGAAGAGTTTACATCCCCCCCTAATGAGCCACACACCGGAGTAAAGAGCGGGTGACCCCAAAGTTGGAATGCTCTATGTGAGAGAGGAGGACTATCTGCAGCCACTTGAGCCCATGGTGAGAGAGCAATTTGCACAGAGGTGACACTGCATTGAAAGAAGAGACACGTGTCACTTTTATTTTATTTATTGCACGGTGGAAGTATTTGCTTTTTTTATTCCATGTATTTGAGGACTTTATATGGACTTCCTATGCTATTTATGAGTAGCACTTACACCCACCTTTTGATGAACAATTTTGTTTTATTTTTTGTTATCCATTTTGTGCCATCAATTATTTGATGATTTATCACCTTTATATTTGCTGGTTTTTCAATGACATTTCATTGTTTTACAGTATTGTTTTGCACTTACCAGGAGAGTGGTTAACCACTTAAGCCCTGGACCAATACGCATGATTAAGACCAGAGGTGATTTTACAATTTGGCACTGTGCTGCTTTAACTGGTAATTGCGCGGTCATGCAATGTTGTACCCAAACAAAATTTGCGTCCTTTTCTTCCCACAAATAGAGCTTTCTTTAATGGTATTTGATTGCCTCTGCGATACACGGAAAAAGGCCGAAAATTTAGAGAAAAAAAAATGATATTTTCTAATTTTTTTTATAAGAAAAATCGAATAAACTCAATTTTAGTCATACATTTAGGCCAAAATGTATTCAGGCACATCTTTAGTAAAAAAAAATGTCAATGAGCGTATATTTATTGGTTGGCGCAAAAGTTATAGCGTCTATAAACTAGGGTACATTTTCTGGAATTTACACAGCTTTTAATTTATGACTGCCTATCTAATTTCTTGAGGTGCTAAAATGATAGTGCAGTACAAAACCCCCCCAAATGACCCCATTTTGGAAAGTAGACACCCCAAGGAAATTGCTGAGAGGCATGTTGAGCCCACTGAATATGTTTTTTTTTGTCCCAAGTTATTGAATAATGGCAAAAAATAAATAAAATAAAAAATTACAAAAAGTTTTCACTAAATTACCGTATTTATCGGCGTAAAATCAGGGGAAAATCGTGGGTGCGTGTTATACGCCGATACTCCGCCGATTCCCATGCTGAAACGAGCGAGAGGAGCAAGCGGAGCTGAAGCCGAAGTACACTCGGCTTTACTCGGCTCCTCTCGCAGTCCCGCCCATCTCTGACTGCGCCGCTGACATAGAGAAAGCCAAGTGTACTTCGGCTAGTCTCGGCTCCTCTCGCAGTCCTGCCCCTGACTGTAAGCAGAGCCGAGTCTAGCCGAAGTACACTCGGCTTTCTCTGTCAGCGGCGCAGTCAGTGGAGATGGGCGGGACTGCCAGAGGAGCCAAGTCTAGCCAAAGTACACTCGGCCCTGCTCGCTCCTCTCCACAGAAATCGGCGCCAAATTTAAAAAACGCCGAGACTGACAAGGCTGCAAAGGCACTGGGCAAAGCTGCAGATGGACAGATGGTCACTGGGCAAGGCTGCAGATGGACAGATGGACACTGGGCAAGGCTGCAGATGGACAGATGGACACTGGGCAAGGCTGCATGCTGCATTTAAATGTACTTTTTTTCCTTAAAATTCCCTCCTAAACTTGGGGTGCGTGTTATACGCCGGCGTGTTATACGCCGATAAATACGGTATATATTGCTCACACATGCCATGGTTATATGTGGAATTGCACCCCAAAATACATTCTGTTGCTTCTCCTGAGTACGGGGATACCACATGTGTGGGACTTTTTGGGAGCCTAGCCACGTACGGGACCCCAAAAACCAAGCACCGCCTTCAGGATTTCTAAGGGTATACAGTAAATTTTTGATTTCACTCCTCACTACCTATCACAGTTTCGAAGCCCATAAAATGCCAAAATAGCACAAAACCCCCCTAAATGACCCCATTTTGGAAAGTAGACACCCCAAGCTATTTGCTGAGAGGCATGGTGAGTATTTTACAGCGCTCATTTGTTTTTGAAAGAGAAGAAAGTAAATACATTTTTATTTTATTTTTTATTTTTTCAATTTTCAAAACTTTGTGACAATAAGCGAGATCTGAAAAATACTCACCATACCTCTCAGCAAATATCTTGGGGTGTCTACTTTCCAAAATGGGGTCATTTGGGGGGGTTTTGTGCCATCTGGGCATTCCATGGCCTCCGAAACTGTGATAGGCAGTGAGGAGTGAAATCAAAAATTTACACCATTAGAAATCCTGAAGGCGGTGCTTGGATTTTGGGGTCCCATACGCGGCTAGGCTCCCAAAAAGTCCACACATGTGGTATCCCCGTACTCAGGAGAAGCAACAGGAAGTATTTTGAGGTGTAATTCCACATATGCCCATGGCATGTGTGAGCAATATATCATTTAGTGACAACTTTGTTGAAAAAAAAATAAAAAAAAATTTTTCCCGCAACTTGTGTCAACATATAAAATATTCCATGGACTCAACATGCCTCTCAGCAAATAGCTTGGGGTGTCTACTTTCCAAAATGGGGTCATTTGGGGGGGGGGGTTTGAACTGTCCTGGCATTTTATGCACAACATTAGGGAGCTTATGTCACACATCATCCACTCTAACCACTTGAAGACAAAGCCCTTCCTGACACTTTGTTTACATGAAAAACATTTTATTTTTTTTGCAAGAAAATTACGTTGAACCCCTCAAACATTATATATTTTTTTAAAGCAAAGGATCTACAGATTAAAATGGTGGGTGTTGCATTTTTTGTTCCCCACACAGTATTTGTGCAGCGATTTTTCAAATGCATTTTTGGGGGGGAAAATACACTTTTTTTATTTTAATGCACTAAAACACACTATATTGCCAAAATGTTTGATGAAATAAAAAAAAGATGATCTTAGGCCGAGTACATGGATACCAAACACGACATGCTTTAAAATTTCGCACAAACGCGCAGTGGCGACAAACTAGATACATTTTTAAAAGCCTTTACAGGTTACCACTAGGGCTGCAACTAACGATTATTTTCATAATCGATTAGTTGGCTGATTATTTTTTTCGTTTGGTTTATTTAAAATAATAATGAAAAAACGGAGTGTTAATTCAAACTGCATCACAACATAACTATTAAAGTAAATTCCTGACAATGCAGTGAGGGGGCTGTCTCTGAATGGGAGAGGGGACCGTACTGGAGGGTGGGAGAGAGTTAGCTGGTTTGGAGACCAGGCGTTAGAGGGAGTAGGCTGGGAGGGAGGGAGTTTGGAAGAGGCATGTGGGAGAGGAACCGGACCAGAGGGGGTTGCGATAGAAAAGGACTTTGGTTGGACAAAAAACCAGACCCAAAAAGGGGGGGGAGTGGGCTGGGGCAAGGGAGCGGACCAAAGCGGGCTGGAGGAACCGGACCGGAGTGTGGGAAGGAGGGGCGGCGGCTCCGGACTGGAGTATTCCACCCCCCAGGAACACTAATGATGGGGTACTAATCCCCACCCCCCCAGGAACACCAATGATGGGGTACTAATCCCCACCCCCCCAGGAACACCAATGATGGAGCACTATCTCCCCCCCCCCCCAGGAACACCAATGATGGAGCACTATCTCCCCCCCCCCCAGGAACACCAATGATGGAGCACTATCTCCCCCCCCCCCCAGGAACACCAATGATGGAGCACTATCTCCCCCTCCCCCAGGAACACCAATGATGGAGCACTATCCCCCCCCCCCCCAGGAACACCAATGATGGAGCACTATTTCCCCCCTCCCCAGGAACACCAATGATGGAGCACCATCTCCCCCCCCCAGGAGCACCAATGATGGAGCACCATTCCCCCCCCCCCCGGAACCCCAATGATGGAGCACTATTCCCCCCCCCCGAACACCAATAATGGGGCACTTGACCTCCCATAAATACCTGTATTTTAAAAGCAAGCTGCTACCTTATCGCAGCTTGGCGCTCACGTGACCGGCTGCTTCTCTCTCTCTCTCTCTTCCTTCGAGGCAGCAAAGCGAGCGGGGCTGAGAATACCACGCTGACGTCAGCAGAGAGGAGCGGAGCGGACGTGTGGTCACATGAGCGCCGCTATGAGGTATACAGCGGCGCCGGCTTTTTACACAGGGGATTATAACACTCGGACGATGGCGGTACTGAAATGCAGGGAGGAAGGTGCGTGCTGTTAGCAGACCAACTAATCGATAATGAAAATTGTTGATAACGATTTTCATTATCGATTAATAGTTTCAGTCCTAGTTCCCAAATTAGATTTACAGAGGAGGTCTACTGCTAAAATGTCTGCCCTCGATCTGACCTTTGCGGTGATACCTCACATGCATGGTGCAATTGCCGTTTACATATGACGCCAGACCGACGCTTGCGTTCGCCTTTGAGCAAGAGCAGGGCGGGACAGGGGTGCTTTTATTTATTATTTATTTAACTTTTTGATTTTTTTTTAAACTGTTCCTTCCATTTTTATTTTTTTTTATCATTTTTATTGTCATCTCAGGGAATGTAAATATCCCCTATGATAGCAATAGGTAGTGACAGGTACTTTTTTTAAAAAAAACTGGGGTCTATTAGACCCTAGATCTTTCCTCTGCCCTCAAAGCATCTGACCACACCAAGATCAGTGTGATAAAATGATTTCCCAATGGCGCTTTTTATATCCCGGGGGGGGCGGGACATTCCCTCCCACTGCTTGTAAAAGCAGTCCAGAGGCTAATTAGCCGCTAGGATTGCTTTTACATGAAAGCCGGCCGCTGGCTGAAAAGAATGATATCAAGATGATACCTTAACCCGCAGGCATCAATTCTGGTGTAACCATTCAAAGTCCAGCAACATACCAGTACAATTCTGGTCCTTGTTGGACATGTATTGTAATCAGCCTGTTGGCTGAACGAAAAAAAATAGAATTTTTGTACACACCGTAAAATCTGTTTCTCCAACGTCCATGGACTGACACAGCTCTAATACTGTAAACGTGTGGGTATATGTCCCTGCTCGCAGGAGAAGATCTAGGCAGAATGTTAGATACATACATTCTAGAACAAGACCAGAGCTGAACAGCCCCGCCCAGGGGGGCGGTCCCTCCGGACATAACCTTCCTACCTGCAGCCAGCAGCCTCAGTTCGTAACAAGCAGTACAAACCTTAAAAGAAGGGTGGGTGCTGTGTCAGTCCATGGACGTCAGAGAAACGGATTTTACCTTGAGTACAAAAATCCTATTTTCTCTTATCGTCCATGGACTGACACAGCTCTAATACTGTAAACGTGTGGGACGTCACAAAGCAGTATCAGAAAAGGGTGGGAGCAGTCGTAAATTAAAAACCAAAACTTCACTCCAAAAACAAGCAGAGCTCAACGGAGGAGTTGCAACCTTAAACAGTGGCCTGCAACACTTTGCGGCCCAAGGAAGCATCCGAAGATGCAGCCACATCAACCTTATAGAATTTCGAAAACGTATGAACGGACGACCAGGTTGCCGCCTTGTACACTTGTGCAACCGATGCTTGATGTCGGAAAGCCCAGGAAGCACCAATTGCCCTGGTGGAATGCGCCGTAACCGGAAAGGGAGGCGCCCGCCCCTTAATGGCATAGGTCTGTATAACAGTCTGTCTGATCCACCTAGAAATGGTGGCAGACGACACCGCTTGGCCCTGTTTAGGACAAGAGAGACAGACACAGCGAGTCAGACTTTCGAATAGAAGCAGTAGCCACCAGGTACACCCGCAAGGCTCGCACCACATCCAAATTGTGAAGCACTAACTCTCTGGGATGCGATGGGTGAGGGCACAAGGACGGAAGGACAATGTCCTCATTAAGGTGAAAAGCCGAAACAACCTTTGGAAGTTAAGACTGTCGCGGGCGCAACACCGCCTTATCCTTATGGAGGACCAGGTAAGGCGATTGGCACGACCGGGCTGCCAACTCAGACACCCGTCTTCACAGAAGTATTGGCCACTAAGAAAGCCACCTTCTGAGACAAAGTCAAGAGAGGAATATCTCTGATATTTTCGAAGGGAGGTTCCTGGAGAACCGAGAGCACCAAGTTCAGATCCCAAAAGGAGGGAGCAGAGGCTTGGCAGGTGGAATCACATGGCGAACCCCCTGCACAAAAGTGCCAACTAAAGAATGACCTGCTAGGGGTCGTTGAAAGAAAATGGCCAAGGCCGAAATCTGACCCTTAATAGTGCTCAAAGCCAGCCTTTGGGCTACACCACGCTGCAAGAACCGCAGGATTCTGGGAACAGAGTACGTCCGTGGGCGCCAGTCTAGTTTTTCTCACATAGCGATGTAAGCTTTCCAGGTACGGTGATAGATCTTTCTAGAAGAAGACTTCCATGCCCTCAGCATGGTTGAAATTACTGAATCCAAAAGGTCTCGGTCCTTCAGCACCTGACTCTCAATAGCCATGCCGTTAAAACCAGAGACTGTAAAGCAGGATGAAAGATAGGACCTTGAGACAGAAGGTCCTCCCTCATGGGCAATCGCCAAGGGACATCCACGAACCAGATCGGTGTACCAATGACGCCAAGGCCAATCCAGAGCAATGAGGATTACCGGAATGCCCTCAGCCGCTAACCTGCGCAGCAGACGAGGAAGCAACTGCAGCGGAGGGTAAGCGTATATCAAGCGATACTGACCACACAGGGCCACCAACGGGTCTGAGGCCTCCGCCCAGGAGTCCCTGGACCTGGCTACAAACCTCGACACCTTGCGATTGAGTCGAGACGCCATCAGGTCCACGTCCGGCGTGCCCCACTGCCGACAAAGGAGTTGAAACACCTCCGGATGCAAGGACCACTCCCCCTGGTCCAGGGACTGGTGACTCCGATAGTCCACCTGCCAGTTTTTAACACCTGGAATGTAGACGGCCGACAGAGCCGGCACGCTTCTTTCCGCCCACCTTAGGATGTGGGTGACCTCGGACGCCGCAGCCGAGCTCCGGGTGCCCCCCTGATGGTTGACATATGCCACGATCGTGGCGTTGTCTGACTGGATTCTGACCGAGCGGCCCTGTAGCCTCTTCGACCACGCGGAGAGACACAGTCTGATCGCTCGCAATTCCAGAACGTTGATTGGTAGACGAGATTCATCCGGAGTCCAGAGCCCTTGAGCTGACAGAACTCCCCAAACTCCTCCCCAGGCCGTCAGGCTGGAGGTCCGTCGTGACCACCGTCCACTGAATGGGGAGGAACAATTTCCCGGCCCGAAGAGCCAGGGATCTCAGCCACCACGTCAGGGACGCCTTGACAGAGTGACTCACCTGGATCTGAAGATCTAATGACAACGGGGACTTGTCCCAAGTAGACAGAATTCCCTTCTGCAATGCCCAAGTGTGTGATTGGGCATACGGAACTACCTCGAAAGAGGCCACCATGAGTCCCAGGACTCTCATGCAGAAACGGATTGACGACCAGTGTCTAACTTCTCCAAGGGTAGAAACACCTTCGCTGCCGAAGTGTCCAGGATCAGACCCAGATACTCCAAACGTTGAGTCGGGACTAGAACCGACTTCTACATGTTCAGAAGCCACCCGAAGTCCCGGAGGGTCTGACTGACTATTGTCACATTTTCCTCCAACTCGGAGCCATTTTCTGCTCTTACAAGGAGATCGTCCAGATAGCCCACAATAACAATTCCTCGCTGTCTCAGCAAAGGTAGAACCGGGGCAAGCACTTTGGTGAAAACCCGTGGTGCCGAAGGGAAGAGCCACAAACTGATAGTGGACTTCGCCTATAGCAAAGCGCAGAAACTTCTGGTGACTTGCGCAGATCGGGACGTGCAAGTAGGCGTCCTTGATATCCAAGCACGCCAGAAAATCCCCTTGGTGGAGTGTCACAATCACCGTGCGAATGGATTCCATGCAGAATTTTTGGACCCTCACATAGGCATTCAAGGCCTTGAGGTCCAGGATTTGCCGGACCCCGTCCTTTTTTGGAACAAACAGGTTCGAGTAAAACCCCTGAAACCTCTCGTGTGACGGAACTGGCACAATTACTCCGCACCTGAGCAAATCCTGTACAGCCCCCAAGAGGGCCGCCTGGCGGGCAGGGAGGTTTGTGTGGGGGCCACGAGCGAAACTCTATCTGGTATCCCAAGGTGACCATCTCGCACACCCACCGGTCGGAGATCCGGGAGGTCCACTGAACGGTGAACCTGCGAAGACGTCCCCCCACCCCAGAGTCAGGCAGGGGCAAGACTTCATGCGGTGGCGGGCTTGGGAGCCTGCTTGGTAGGCTTACGCACCCAGGGACGCTTCTGTCCCCCAGCCGCACTCTTTTCAGTCTGGGAGGGCTTAACCGTGCAGTCTGACTGACGAAAAAAACGTCTTCTTCGCCGGAAAGGAAGGGCCTGGCCTACAGTGTGGCTCCTTTCCCTTAACGGACTGAGGAGGGAAGGTGCTCTTACCCCCTGTGACATCCTTAATGTCATCCAGGGCGGCCCCAAACAGTCTACAGCCCTTAAAGGGCAAGTCAGCCAGGAGCTTCTTGGAAGCTAGGTCAGCCGACCAGCATTTCAGCCAGATAAGGCGACGCAACAAGACAGCAGAGATAGAGGCCCCAGATATTAAATGGGCCGCATCAAAAGTGGTATCGCACACATAGACCAAACCCTGCACAAGTTGGTGAGCCAGGGCAATGGTCTCAGGAGGGAGATTATGCTCCTGCACCGTCTGGTGCAAAATCTTTGCCCAGCCTGTGAGCGTCTGAGACACAAGGGTCGCCGTCACTATAGGGCGTAAGGCAGACCCCCAACAAGGCAAACATAGTTCTACTCACCACTTCTGACCTCCTGTCAGTGGGATCCTTAAATGCAGGAGTGCCTTCCATTGGGAGCATGGCAGCCTTATTCAAAATGGGCAACCGGGGGGGGGGGGGGGGGGTCGACCACTGGAGGGAGAGCCCATTTTTTACCAGGGCCTCCTCAAAGGAGTACCTTATGGCTAGGCGCCGCGGGACCTTCAATGTCTTTTGCGGCTTATCCCAGACTTGGTCAATGAATGTATTAAAAAAAGGGCACATATGTCAAGACCTTTTTTGAAGAAATGGCTTTAAAAGGAACCAAAGGGGAGACAGCCTCCACAGCCTCAACATTCAGCTTGAGAGTGTGCCTCACAGCATCAATGAGTTCACTTACAAGCGCCTTCAGTTACTGGCTCAGAACTGGGGTCTTCCTCACAAGGAATGTCCTGTTCAAAAACATTAAAATCATCAGAGCTAGGGTCCTGAGCAGCAACAGCTAGGCCCATATCTGAATCAGAGCGCTCCCCTACTGGAGATTGTGTGGGGACAGGGCGCTTTATAGCTCCCTTGCTCTTGCACACCGCTTCCATCCTGACAAGGAATGATTCCAGGACTGCCGACAACTGGTCCATAGGGACCGCAGGTGCAGAAGCACTGCCAGTTGCCTCTGACAAGTGTGGGGAAGCAGGTGAACCAGATTCCATACTGCCACCCTCTGAGACCTTATACACCATTACTGTGAATAATACAGTCCACCTACTGGCTGCGCTGAGGAGGGCATACCCAGAGGACTCACCAACCCTTATAAGGACCGCTCAGTTCCGCCGTATGTAACCGCGCTGCAGCGAGAGTGAAGCCTGAGGAGAGTGTGAGGAGATTGTGAGGAGATTCGTGCCGCAGTAGCGGCGATAGAGGCCGAAACCGAAAGTGAAAGAGCTGCAGCTTCAAGAAAATGGCCGCCGGCCGCATGCAATACTGCACCATTGATCTACGGCAAGATGGCCGCCGAGCGCAGGTTAAAAAACCACACAGCGCTAATGGCGCACGCAACAAGTCCCCAAACACTCACACATGGCAGAGCACTGCCCCTTCACCCAGTACACAGACATGAGCGCCCCCCGCCAGGCCAGAGTGGCCCCCAATTACCCCACACAGCACAGCGCCAGTACAGAGTGCAGAGAGCAGCATAACTGGGGGTAGACAGGGAGAAACCCCCCACATAAAGAAACACAGCCATCATGTACTCACCTGCAGCAGGAGAGACTACTTACCCGTCCCAGAGGGACCCACTGGCTTGTTTCAGACAGACCTATCACAGAGTAGTACTAAGTAGCTGTCGACCCGGTCCACCGCAAAAGATACAGTCAGGTACTGTTCAATCTTGAGAGGACCGCGGGAGCATAAAAGCAACCCGGCCACCCCTGGAGTCATGGGGCATGTCGTGAACTGAGTCTCACGCACACAAGACAAGGATCAGCACGCTCGATGGTCGGACAGGGAAGACTACGAGGATACCAGTGTACCCAACCTGTTGCCCAGCCGACAGTTGATTGAAGGTCTCAAAAATAAAATAAAAATTCCCAAAGGAATAAAATTTAAAAAATCTTCCAGGAGACTGGCTCCTGAGAGAGCCACATCTTTTCCTTCTGCTAGGCAGAAAAAAAAAACTGAGGCTTCTGGCTGCAAGTAGGGAGGGTTATGTCCGGAGGGACCGCCCCCCTGGGGGGGGCTGTTCAGCTCTGGTTTTGTTCTAGAATGTATGTTTCTAACATCTAACATTCTGCCTAGATCTTCTCCTGCGAGCAGGCACATATACCCACACGTAAACAGTATGAGAGCTGTGTCAGTCCATGGACGATAAGAGAAAAGAGATTGATCCGTGGGTATGCCCACCATTAGAATACCTCCCTTCATTCACCCACTTCTAATGATGGGCATACATGCACCATTTATATATGCCGAAGCATGGGGGCATCATCCTGCAAAAGTTATGCCGCGTACACACGTCTGACTTTTCCACAGGCAAGACTCCGTCGGAATTTCGACCGTATGTACACGGCATTAGGAGCAAAATCGCTCCTCCGCCCCTGCTGCCCCCATGCTTCGGCAAATATGCTCTCTTTTTTTTTTACCGTGGTGGTGAAATCACCTCCTACAGCATTGGAGTCGCAGGGATCAGGCCTGTCTCTGCGAACACTGCAGTTATGTGTGTTGTGTTTTGTAAGTGACAGTGATCGATCGATACTGCACTTGGGTGGGCTGGAAGGAGGGGCAAAACACAAGTGCTAGCAGGTATCTGGGCTGATCCCGCCAACACTGCGTTTTGGGGAACCTTAAACTGCTGGGGACGCTAGTATAGATCTAAACAGATCAGATATTGATCTGTTCAGATACTATACCACTAAGGGAGGTGTATGATTTGCGCGTGGGTGTTAGCGTTACTGGCACTAACCTGACGCTGCCTGGGGCGACGCAAACCCTCTCTGACGCTAAAACCTAATGGATATCACCCGCCGGGCGATCAGGGGGTTAAACCTTTATTGGGTTATATACGGCGGGTGCCCTTACACTATAAAAAGCAAACTAACCAGCGTCACCCATAACACTTGTACGGTGATCACTGGTGAAAGGGTTAACTAGGGGCAATCAGGCGGTTAATACCTTTATTTGGTAATATATGGGGGTACCTGACGCTATATAAAAACCTGACAGGGAACCGAAATAACCAACTGGCTAACCAGTGTCACCAGTGACACTTCTATAGTGATCACTGGTGAAAAGGTTAACTCTAGGGGCAATCAGGGGGTTAAAACCTTTATTAGATAATATATGGGGGTACCCGACGCTGGCGGCGAACCTAAAAAAATAACTGCCTACCTAGCGGCACCAGCATAACTAATACATTGATCAGAAAAACCATTGCTTAGTGACACTGGTGATAGGGGGTGAAAGGGTTACCTGGGGGGCGATCAAGGGGTTAAACCTTTATTAGATAATATATGGGGGTACCTGATGCTACAAAAACCTTGCGGCGAACCTAAAAAAAAAATAACTGGATACCTAGCGGCACCACTGACACACAGTGGTGATAGGGGGTGAAAGGGTTACCTGGGGGGGGCAATCAAGGGATTAAACCTTTATTGGGGGGGGGGTTACCCTGAACCTAAAGAGGGACCTAACACTTTTACTATCACAAATGTCACTGATTGCAGTGTTCAGTAAAATAAATGATCACTGCAATCGGTGACATTGACTGGGGGCTGATCTGGGGGTGACTAGGGGGGGGGGGGATTGTGTGCCTATGTGTACCTACATGTCAGTGGGCTGTTGGTGCACTAACCTGATGTCTTCTCTTCTCGGCGCTCAGGATAAATAGAGCGCCGCATGGAGAGATGACATCACTTCCTCTGCCTGTGTATACATTACACAGGCAGGGGAAGCATTTCATTCGCCGGGAGCGATCGCGAGGGGGTGGCCAGAAACCAATGACCGACCCCTAATCACGGATCGCTCCCGAACCGATACTGACCGCTCCATGTACTGGAGGGGGGTCCGATCGGACCCCCCACTCATACGTAGGCAGTCACGTACAGGTACGCGATTGTGCCTGTCCGTGCCATTTTGCCGACGTATATATACACACACACACACACACACATGGGGCGGTCGTTAAGTGGTTAATATTGTTTTATTTACTTATTTGCAGTATTTTCATCTTATTTCTGTACACCTACCACCTATTTCACTACAGCGCAACACCACACACTATTACTCGCCCTTTATCGCCACCCTTTGGACCCGCCTCTGTAGCCAGTTTTTTATTCAGGCACTCCCCATATGGTTCATGCGGACAGACCTCAGTTTGCAAAGTAAACTTTGAGGGGAACTGTATTATATGCCTTTGCAAAATTCAGATACACCACATCCACAGGCCCTCCCTTTATCCAGATAGCAGCTCACTTCCGTGTAGAACGATAATAGATTGGTAGTAATCAGCTTGGATTCATAAAGGATCGTTCTTGCCAGACCAATGATACGGTTTTCATTAGCATAAACATGGATATAGTCCCTTATTATCCCTTCCAATAGCTTACAGACTAATGATGTTAGGCTGACTAGCCTGTAGTTTCCAGGGATAGATCTCTGCACTCTTTTAAATATTGGCTTTTCTCCAATCAGCTGGTACCATTTCAGTCAGTAAACTGTCCATAAAATTTAGGAACAATAGTCTAGCCATCACCTGAGTTCCTGAAGGACCCTCAGGTGACTTATTTATGTTAAGTTACGACCCAGATAGGCATGTACACTGGGGGGGGGGGGGGGGACATTAACATTTGATCAAAGTGCACCATTGAGGGATCGGGGTATATGCTTTTCTAGCCTAATAAAAAGGCATAAAATAAAAAACATTTATAGTATGTGGTAGCAATATCACAAACCCAACAATAGTATACGCGGATCTTTCGCAATCATTGAACTGCTAAACCCCACCTCTGATGTCACCTCCTCCCAAAAGACCTGTAGCAAAAAGAACAAGACCATAACATACTGTATGTATGAATGTGCCCACCGAAGTGCAGCCCTTGGGACATATAGGGTCAGCTGTGGCATATTTGGAGGACAGCATGTGGGGAGAGTAGTACACCCTGTAAAGGAATTTCAATTAAATCTATTTGTCCCTGGCAGATATGAGTGGAATATATTGTTGTATACCCTTCCTCCAAATCCCCATCAGCCAGCTCAGGTAGGTCACTGTGCCAACATATAAGCGGGATACTTTTGACGTAGCTGCTCCCAGTGGAGCCAAGTAGGTAAAGATGTGGGTGGAACAAAAAGAAAGCCAGAGAACAGAGGCCGCCCTCACCTAGGTTTCAGGTGATGCATCTCCTCCGTCCGGAGGAAACAAAAAAAACTGACCAGCTCAGCAGAGGGACTGCCTTTTAAAGTGCATTGGTGATGTGTTTCCTGTTGAAGTGCTTCTCTCATGGGGTGTCCCGGAAGACGACTGGGGAAAATATTAATACGGGGCATGGTATTATAGGTAGAGGAGAAACAAGTATACGTCCCTGGGGTGTTTCCAAATGCCAGGCATCTCGCAGGCCCATAGAGGGCAGCCCATTTAGACAGAGCTGAGGCTCACGCAGGGTCCGGAGTAAATTTCAGGGGAGAGGGGCATATTAAAGTCACCGTGGGATGCCACGCAAAAAGAGATGTCAACTTATAAATGTGAAAAGAGCACTGGCTTAAGGAAGTTTACCCCAAGGATCACCATGTCTACAATATCTACTGTATCATTGCATGATGCCCTCTGGGTCCAGCTTAAGGTCCAACAGAGATAAAGCCAAGGTCTTCTTTATCAATACACTAACCCCTCTCGCATAGGAGGAATAGGTTGCATGGTAATAGTGACCTACCCAAGACTTTAAGGCTGAGAACTCTACTCCCAATGAAATGGGTTTTCTTGCAGAATGCAAATATGAGGGTTGCAATTTGTAAGGTAGGTAAGGAGCACTTGACCTTAGCATTCAGCCCCCTAACGTTCCATGACACTACAATAGTAGAAGCCACGATGTGAAGGTATTAAGGAAATGAGTGCAATCCATGCAGGACCCCCTGGACCCGGTAAAAGGTACATCACCCCGGCCTCAGCGCCCCCCCCCATCCTGTATATACTGTACCCTGGACATCCACATGGTTCGACAAGGTCCAAATTAGTCCACCCAACACCCCCTCTCAAAGCGTGCCAGTAAAAAATATTCCCAACAGAGCCCATTCTAACCCACCCTGCACGCCTCAACCCCAAACTTGAGTGCTTTAAACCCAAAACCACTAAAAAAAGGTAGGACACCCATGTAGGGCATGAAGTGAGTAGGCCACCGAAACAGAGGAGGAAGTAAATAGAAACCTTTGAATCTGTCTTGTGGGGGTCCTAGCACAAGTGTCGATCGGCTGACCTTCAGAAAAATTAAATCAGTGTTGGATCACCACCAGCTACCAAGCACCTGATGCTGATGTAACCGAATAATTTTTTTTTGAATGTCAGATCCCTTCAAGACTGCCTATGCTGAGTGACTATCCTCTTCCTCCTCAATGACCATGCCGATAGCTTGTAAGCACATTTTTGGTTCTGGGCACCGCCACCAGTGGCTAAGGCCCAATTTTTCTGCCCCTGTTTAACAGGGGCATGTAATTACAATTTTTGCTACAATACTTTGCAACAGGGATCATTCCTGCGCTCCAACTAGAGTTTCTTTGAGGGGTTGCAGTGTTGTGGCACCAGCACCAGTGCCTAAGGCCCATTTTTTCTGCCCCTGTTAGGCAGGGGCATGTAATTACAATTCTTGATCTAATATTTCACAGCAGGGCCCGTTCCTGCGCCCACCAAGAGTAACTGAGGCCTTACAGTGTTGTGGCAACACAAACACCTAAGGCCCAAATTTCTGCAGAGTATATAGGGCAGGCCCCTACATTCAAACATCCAACTTACAAACGACTCCTACGTGCAAACGGAAGGAGACAACAGGAAGAGAGGAAATCTACCCCTAGGAAGGGAAATTCTCTCCTGTAAGAGTTCCTTGTTTCACGAAAAACCCCAAATTTTCTAAATCTAATTGTCATTAGGACAGAAAGTGAGATGAAATGTTCTGAACAGGTGCACAGACAGCAAAACAAATGTTACAGGGGTAATAACCCTTCCCTATGTTTTCCAAAAAGCTTAAAAATAGATTTTTGGGCTGGAGCTACACTTTAAAGATGTACCAGTTCAAAATTACAAACAGATTCTACTTAAGAACAAACCTACAGTCCCTGTCTTGTTTGCACCGCCTGTATACTGCTGTTCAGAGTATGTAGGGCCTGGGGGCCCCATGTCTTTCCTTTTAATTTGGGTGCAGGGTTCCCCTTAATATCCATACAAGACCCAAAAAGGGGCTGGTAATGGGCTGGGGGGGGGGGTACCCATGCCGTTTTTATCAATGATTTTCATCCATATTCCCGGGACCAGACATTACATTAAAGCCGCAAGCAGTTTTAAATGACTTTTATTCCTTTAGAATTGTCATTTTGTGCAGGGACTGTTCTAAACATGCATACCCCCCCCCCCCCCCCCAGGTATGATATTTAAAATAATATTTCACTTTTATTTTTTCACTTTAAGCATCACTAAAATCAGTGCTCCTGAAAAAACTTCCGTTTTTAAAACCTTTTTTTGCATTGATACATGTACCCTGGGGCAGGACCCGGGTCCCCAAACAATAACAAGGACAATAACTTGCATATTAGCCTTTAAAATTCGCACTTTTGATTTCTCAAGTTCGAGTCCCATAGACTTTAAACGGAGTTCGAAAGTTCGCGCAAACTTTCAGGCCGTTCGCAGGTTCTGGTGCGAACCGAACCGCAGGGTGTTCGGCTCATCCCTAATCATCAGAAGAGATCTTGTATCGAGGATGCAAAAGACATGCCAGCACAACCTTTTTATTCTCTTTGTGCTTCTCAAAGAATTCCCTCATGACCTGCCTGAATGTTGGGTCCTTCATTCTCTCGAAGAAGCATCTTCAGCATTCTTACACATGGGATGACAGATGAGTCGTAATGACTCACCTCTATTGTCACTTTCTTTATGGGGAGAAGGGTTTCAATGACATTTGCTACAATGTCCCCACTGATGAGTAGTAGGACAACAATATCCTCCATGTTCGAGCATTCTTTGCAGCATGTTTAGTGTTAAATTCCATCGGGTTGAAACAGCCTGAATTAGGTTGTTTTTGGGTAGGCCAAGGTCTGCCTGAATGCCCCTCAGTCGCTGTTTGGCAAGGACTGAATGGTGAAAATGACAGACCATCATTTACCACAAGTTGCAGGGTGTGTGCCCTGCAACTGAGGTCTGATACTTCAGCAAGCTTCATTCCTTTCACCATGTTTGCGCAGCTGTCACAAAGCACAAGCATCACTCTGTCTTTGTTCATTCCCCAGTCTTCAAACATGCCTAGAAACATTTCCCTAATGTACTCCCCAGTGTGGGATCCTTGCATCACTTTTGTATTCAGCATCAATTGCCTTTTTGTCCATCCGCTACAAATGAAGTGGCATGCAAGACTCTTTAGTGACTGTTGATCCTGACCAGCAGTCAGTCATGAATGAAAGAGAGTTGCCAGCATTCTCTGGTTGCAGCATAGCCTTTACTTTCTCAACTACCCTTTGGTGAATCTTTTCCAGAATTTCAGTTCGGTAATACTTTTCACTCTTCAGTGGGTACCTTGGCTCAGCTATGGACATCAACTGCTAAAATCCAGAGTCAGACACCATTGTAAATGGCTGCTTACCCATAACCATCATCTCAGTGATTGCTTTGTCTGTTGGGATCTTCCATCCGAATTTAGCCACTTGGCTTTCTTCTGAAACATCTCTTTTATTATTGTCTGGGATAGTGGTATTTCACTTTGGGATTCAGTTTGTTTTCGCTGTGCTTCATTATATAAATTCAACATGATCATTTCTTAGGATGGGCCCAAAGATTTGACGTATTTTTGTTTTTTGCAGTTGTTGATCCCATGCTCACATTGTATGTGCACACACTGCTGCTTTTCCTGGAGATGGCTGAGATGAGAAATAGGTCGCAGACCACACTTGCTTTCTCTCTGCATCCATCTGCATTGAAATTGTAAAAAAGTACACAAGGTTAAAAATGGCTGGCACCCTGCTGTGGTTGTGTGGCTTGCTCGCTGGCAGGCACCCTGCTGTGGGTGGCTTGCTGGCAGGCACCCTGCTGTGGGTGGGTGGCTTGCTGGCAGTCACCCTGCTATGGGTGGGTGGCTGGCTTGCTGACAGGCACCATGCTGTGGGTGGGTAGCTTGCTCGCTGGCAGGCACCCTGCTGTGGGTGGGCATATGGCTGCTGGCTGGCACCTTGGTGTTGGTAGGTGGCACCTTGCTGTGGGTGGATGGCTGCAGGCTGGCCTGGCACCTTGCTGTGGGTGGGTGGCTGCAGGCTGGCTGTCTTTGCACCTTACTGAGGGGGGGGTGGCTACAGGCTGGCTGGCCTGGCACCTTACTGTGGGTGGGTGGCTACAGGCTGGCTGGCCGGCCTGGATAATTTATTCTGCTGTAATGTCCAGGTCACGCTATGAGATGATCATGCGATTCCTGCATTTGCTCAAGTGACTCACAGAAGTGCTAGCTCTGTGTGTGTAAACAGTGCTTGCAAATGCAAATCAACCAAATTAAATTAAATTAAAATAAAAATGTGTTATATATAGTGCATTGTTCTGCCAATATGCATATTCAAAACGAAAAAAATAATACAGCTTGGTATAAAGTGGTGATGTATATTATGATGCAAATATGAAATTCACAAAGCAAAATGGACAATAATAAAAGTGCAAATATTGGTGTCAGGTCACCTGTGGCCAGATGACAGATGCAAACCGTTGGGGGGTCAGGAGTGCACCACAAGGTAGTAAACCCTATGGCTGACTGCTGCGGATGGTTCACTGGGTGGTTGTGGAAAGCAGGACCAGTGGAGCACAACAGGGATCTAGAGCCCAAGATTCCAGAGGGCGCGGAGTCTAAGACCTGGCAGGGTTTCACCAGAGCCTCTAGTGGTGAGGATGTTACGCTGCAGTTGGGTCCAGGTCGTGGCCCCCAGAGTACCCTAGCTCACGCTCCTTAGGGTAAGGAGGATAGAGGGGAAGCAGCAGCACAGGATACAAGTATAGTGGAGGAGAAAAGCCAAGGTCAGGGCAACAAGCAGACAAGAATAAACGAGGGACAAGCCGATGGTCAAGGTCAAAAGCAGACAGGGATAGTCGGGAACAAGCCAATATCGAAACAGAGAGACGTAGCACGCAGCAGGCAGAAACCCAAACACAATGCTTAAACAAACATTGATCAGCAAGGCAGACCTTGCAGTGCACAGGTTAATATAGTGTTCCCTGATAGGGCCTGGGGTGGGGCCAACTAGGAGGAGAGATTATAAAATCAACCCGGTGAGAGTGGCTGGCCTCTAAGGTGAACACATGGAGAGGGAAGATGGCAGACAGACATTACTGCATACCAATGACAGTATCCCCCCTCTTATGGGCCATGCCCCTTCCTTGCCTGGGCCCAGGCTTAAAGGGAAACTTCAGATGAAACCTCCTCAACAGACGAGGTGCAAAGACCTCAGATGCAGCGATCCAAGACGCCTCCTCAGGACCAAACCCTCTCCAAAGCACAAGGTACTGAAGAATACCTCTGCAGAGCCGAGAATCCAGAACTTGACTAACCTCGTACTTTAGATTATCCTCAGAGACCGGAACCGAGGTAGGGAGAGGACGAGAGGGTTTATTGAGGACCAAAGGCCTTTTAGGAATAAGCAAGGGCATAAGAGGAACAACAGGGATCTGAGGAGGGTCCCCCAGACCCTTAAAGAAGATCTGGAAATCTAGCACAGGACCAGACTGGGCAGAGGTCAGTGGAACCCTAAGGTCAGGTTGGTTAGAAGGCGACATGTCACAGGAGTCAAGCTGAATAGCTGAAAGACAAGCAGAATGTCCTGAATAAGAAAAAGTAGGAGGCTCACTGGGCATGGGCTGGACTGGCATAACTAGTACAGAGGCCGAGTGAATAGCAGAGTCAGGTGTAGCGTCTACCTGAATCGCATCGCAAGACATAGCGACTGCAGAACTTGTAGACAAGCCAGCCTGGCTGCGCGTCCAAGGGTGATTAGAGACAGACAAATGTAAATGGTTATGCAAACTGGAGTGAATGATCGGCTCAGGTTCACAGGGGGCAACCTTGGGTAGGCAGGACGAGGAACAGGAGGAACCCCAAGCCAGGATCTGTCCAGTAGTCCAGTCATCGTGTGGAGAATGGATCTGTAACCATGGGAAACCCAAAATGATAGGAGTTGAGGCCTTAGCCAAGATAAGGAAGGAAATCCACTCCTGGTGGAGTTTCCCTACCGACATCTTAACAGGGAGGGTCTGGAAGCGGATAGGACCCCCTGGGAGAACAGTGCCATCAAAATCGCCAAGACCACCACGGGCGTGGTGAGTGGCAAAAGGGTTAGTCTCATAGAAGATGCAATTTCCCAGTCCATGAAATTGCCAGCGGCTCTGGAATCCAGATATGCTGCGACTGAATGGGAAGAAGCACCAACATGAAGGAACACAGAAAGAAGAAGACGAGAAGGTGAAGGTGATATTTCTGGGTCCAATACTCCACTTTGCAGATGTATTGGAACCAAATGTTTTTTCCGGACAAAGAGAGCAAGTGTCACGAAAATTACCTTTGTCCCCACAGTAGAGACACAGGCCTAGAGTTCTGCGCCTAGCACGTTCCTCAGGGGATAGCCTGGTCCGACCCAGCTACATGGGTTCCTCAGCTGGCAGGAGATGCTCTACGGGTCGAAGAGAGGGGAGCTCAGGCTGACTAAGAACCAAGGAGTGCTGGCGTCGCTTTTCTAGGGTCCTTTCTTGAAAGTGAATATCGATCTGGTTACACAAGGAGATCACTCCAAATCAGTGGGAATGGTTCTTCCTGCTAATTCAGCCTTCACTCTATCATAAAGGCCATGCAAAAAGGTTGCGACTAAGGCCTCATTGTTCCAGCTCAACTCAGCCGTCAGAATGCGGAAAATGATAGCATACTGTCCCACAGAAGCAGACTCTTGGCGAAGACGTAAAAGGGCGCTGGCCGCTGAAGAGACACGAGCCGGTTCTTCGAAGATATTCCGAAAAAGTCTTAAGAAGTCAGACAGGCTAGAAACCACTGGATCATTCAGTTCCCACAGAGGGGCTGCCCAGGCTAAAGCTTCACCAGAGAGGAGGGAAATGATATAGGCTACCTTAGCCCAATCAGACAGGAAGTTTTGGGGCTGAAGCTCAAAATTAATAGTGCATTGGCTAAGGAACCCCCTGCAGGCCTTGGAGTCCCCAGAGAAATGGGACGGAGCTGGCAGTTGTAGTGAATGTGTGGCTGCGACCGGAATAGGTGCAGCCGCTGATAGCGGTTGAGGTTGTTGAGCCGGGGGTCCTACAGAAGCCTGAACCTGTTCAAAAACGGGAGGCCAAATCCTGAAGGAATCGCATCACCTGGGTCTGATTCCATTCCTGGGTCTCAAGTCTGCGGACTATGCCCTGCAAAGGATCATCTGCGGGGAGCGGCATGTCAGCCGGGTCCATGGCTGATCAAACTGTCAGGTCACCTGTGGCCAGATGACAGATGCACACCATTGGGGGTCAGGAGTGCACCACAAGGTAGTGAACCCTATGGCTGACTGCTGCGGATGAGACACTGGGTGGTTGTGGAAAGCAGGACCAGTGGAGGACAATAGGGATCCACAGGGAGCTAGAGCCCAAGATTCCCCAGGGGGCGGAGTCTAAGACTCAGCAGGTTTTCACCAGAGCCTCTAGTGGTGAGGATGTTACGCTGCAGCTGGGTCCAGGCCGCGGCCCCAAGAGTACCCTAGCTCAAGCTCCATAGGGCAAGGAGGATAGAGGGGTAGCAGCAGCACAGGAAACAAGGGGAAAAGCCAAGGTCAGGGCAACAAGCAGACAAGGATAAACGAGGGACAAGCTGAAGGTCAAGGTCACAAGCAGACAGGGATAGTCAGGAACAAGCCAATATCGAAAACACAGAGACAGACATAGCACACGGCAGGCAGGAACCCAAACACACAATGCTTAAACAAACACGTTGATCAGCAAGGCAGACTTGCAGTGCACAGGTTAATATAGTGTTCTCTGATCGGGCCTGGGGTGGGGCCAACTAGGAGGAGAGATTATAAAAATCAGCCAGGTTAGAGCGGCTGGCCTCTAAGGTGAACACATGGAGAGGTAAGATGGCAGACATTACTGCATATCCATGACAATTGGCAATCAATATGACAAATCCTTTCGGCTGTGTTAAAGTGCCTTGTGCCATCTTCAACTCCAACATCCACTTTAGTGCCACCACTTCACCACGCGTAGAATATAGATCCCCACCCACCAGATGGAGTTGACCCTCTTGTTGTACAAGGAGTCAAAAACGCTTAAATGATTATCCAAAAGACAAGGGGTATCCTTCAAACCGCTCTCCAGTGTGGCAGCGTCACCGAAGTTATTTAGGGATGAGAAAAGGAGAGAAGGATGGGTTTCTCATAGTGTAAAAAGCTTCAGGTTTATTTAAAATTATATCCGTTGCCAGGAGCATATAATAAGGTTTAAAAACATGGACTTCCCAGCAGTCCAAAAGATTAATAAATGAAGCTGTGAGCCACTAGACTCCAGCGTGCATTCCATCTGTTGGAAATCATATGCACTGTGCGTTCCAACTTGATGCTTTTCATCACTATGTAACGTCTTTAAAGTCGCATTGCGTGCCCCAATCAATTTATGCAATCTCCAATGTTAAAATCAACACCCCTTTACATGAATAGTTTTACATATCACGTGGCAACCCTCAAGTTCTTATTCTCATCCCTTCAAAAGGATGTTGTATTTTTGTTGCCTATAATATGATGGAAGTTTATTAGTAATGTGTCTGGAATTGCCTTGAACGGCTCTCCCTACATATGGATGCCATCTAGTGGTTAGAAAGTATATTACATACAAAAATATACAAAAAGAACATTGGACATTAACCACTTGCCTACTGGGCACTTATACCCCCTTCCTGACCAGGTAAATTTTTAGCTTTCAGTGCTCTCACACTTTGAATGACAATTACTGCATTTTTCTGTTTTGGTTAAAACATTTTACAAACTGGTAATTTTTCTTCATAAATTTTGGTCAAAAGTTATACTGCTATATAGCTTTGGTAAAAATAACCCAAATCAGTGTATGTTATTTGGTCTGCTGATGCTGATAACACAGTGAATGAAAAATAAAATGAAAAAAAATGTCCACCAAAGTGAAAAAGAAGAGTTGAATCAAACAGTCCTAATGTAGGCGGATAGGCATCACAGAGGCGTCGCTGGAAAGAAGTCTCAGTTGAATGAATAAATGATAAGTAGATATAAAAAAAATCATGAAGAACCACCACCGACTTAAAGGGGTTGTAAAGGTTCGTTTTTTAATTTTCTAACTAGGTTCCTTTAAGCTAGTGCATTGTTGGTTCACTTACCTTTTCCTTAGATTTCCCTTCTAAATATTTGTTTTCTTTGTCTGAATTTCTCACTTCTTGTTCCTCCTCAGTAAGCTGTTCAGTAAGCTGTTCTGGCTGACTCCACACCACTCGGATGATGGTGTGAAGTTTAGTGAGGAGAAACAGGAAGTGAGAAATTCAGACAAAGAAAAAAAACATTTAGAAGGTAAATAAAAGGAAAAAGGTAAGTGAACCAACAATGCACTAGCTTAAAGGAACCCATTTAGAAAATAAAAAACGAACCTTTACAACCCCTTTAAGTGAAGGCTTACAGGAAGCAATAGACTTAAAGGGGCTTATACCTCTTAAGTCAAGCGGGCTTATGGTGACATTCACCGTATAGAGTGAGGATCCAGGTTGCTCCACTCACAGATCAAAATGGATACGCCAACGGACGTCAGCAAGTTCACAATGAAACATGTAATGAATTTTCTCAGATGCAGATAGAGGAATAAAAGGATATCCGTGTACTTAAACTGTCCAGGTACTCTTGCGGTGTAACCAAAAATTTGAGAAAAAAAGGTTCCACATAGCACGATATAGTTTTTAAAAGGAATTTAATAAAAAGAGTAGTAGGAACACTCACATTTCGTAGAAAAATATATGCAGTTGTAGAGACATGGAGTAGCGTAGTGGTGTTGGCCTGACTCATCCGACGCGTTTCGCCTGCTTAGACTTCATCTGGGGTGTGGCTCTTTGCCAAAACCACAACGCTTAAATAGTCTATGTGGCCCCAAATTGAACTACGTAATACCGGAAGTTCCTAATTCAAATTCACGTCACTTCCGGTTTAAAAGTGAATGAACATGTATAATTACTTTGATTAGGATATAGTATATAGGACCGTAAATGCCGCTATAAACAAACTTGATTAGATAGTGACATATATGGTTATGAATATCGTCCTGTAACGGCATAAAAGCCGTCCAATGATGATACGTCATATCCGGTAAGAGGAACCGAGAGAGCTCATACCTAGTTCTGAATCGCGGGTGCCGATGAACGTCAGAAACGTCCGACATCATGTTGTGATTACCCGGAAGTAAGTGTGTGTCAAGCCTTGTTGGAGAATAGATCAGAACACCTCCCATAGAGAACTATACATGATGGACTTTAAAATTACATATTGGAATAAAATATATATATATTGTGAGGGGGTTAGCTCGGCAGCGGGTGTGTGTGACCCCCGGGATGGGCTCCCCACACAAAACAGGCCCAGCAAACGGAGGTTGTGGTTTTCAAAATCAAAAAGGTGCGGTTTATTTTCTATTTACAGTGACAAAACACAGCAAAGCAAAAGAAACATAACCAAAATAAATCCTGGTCAAGTTGACCTCTGACTAAACATACAGGTTTCCTAACTAACAACTGGGATCAGCCTAGTGCTGTCCTAGTCCCTAAGTCCCTGGTTTTAAATGTCCAAGCAAATAGCCACACAGGCTTTTTCTCACCGCACAGGGGTTCACTCTCCCTAGACAGTCCACACAGGTCTGGTTCCAGGCATGAGCTAACATCTAATGAAGCTGGGAGTTCTTATAGAGGCCTAAATGAGCTGACAAGCTTCAGCTGGTCTCATCAACTCCCTGTCTGCACGACGCCCAGCACTCTCCCTAGAGGTATGAGTCATCCATGAGCCCACTAGCCTTATACAACTCTCCACCTAGTTGTATAAGTCGGCATAAAGCCTGAATCTGGGCGAAATATATCTACCCCCCTGGATGCAACCAGGTGACTTTACCTTCCTGCTGTCACAATATATATATATATATATATATATATATATATATATATATATATATATAAAAATTCTAATATACACACACACACACACACACACACACACACACACTCACTCTCTCTCGAGTATAAGCCAAGTTTTTCAGCACATTGTGCATGACCAAGCTATGGGAGAGGGGAGGTAGGGGGGGGGAGAAATTGGCAGTACCCACACCCACCGTCAAAAACAGGAAGGGGGGGGGGGGGGGGAGATAGAGGATGTAGGGGGAGGCTGCAGCAAAAAGGAAGCAAGAAAACAAGGACAGGGCATTTTTAATTTAATTTGAGTGGAGACACGTTTTCAGAAAATAAACTAAAAGTTTTAAACCTGGGACTTAAAATTTGCCCTTATTGGAAATTATGATTAGATTTGGACATTCTCTTACCAATGTAATGACCACTTCGAATGAAAGTAGGGCCGAAACAACTAATTGATTAATCGACAACTAATCGATTATAAAATTAATCGATTACCATTTTCATAATCGATTAATCGGCCAGTAACATAATAGGGTTAAAAAAAAAAAAGCAGCTAAAATTAGCCCTTTATAGTACAAAAAAGAGCAAATCCCTACTGTAAATATTACTTTTAGAGCCGGTTCACACAGGGGTGTCCTGGGATCCGACTTGAAGTCGCCCCCAAGTTGCGAAAATCAATGTAAGTGAATGGAGCCGCTCCGGCTTCAGAAAAGGTTCCTGTAAGACTTCAATCCGACTTCTAGGCGACTTGTACCCATTGATTTCAATGGAAGTCGCCTCCAAAGTCGGATCCCCTGTCTTAACTGAAGCAACTTCGCAAAATAGTTTTCTCGGGAAAACCCCTCGCTCCCCCCTCCCTCCCACAGAGCCGATTACTCTTTGATTGGCTACTGGCAAAATCCCCTGTCCTGGAGGTGACTTCAAGTCGCCCCAAGTCGCGCTGTGGGTCGCGCTGTGGTTCACGCTCAAGTCGCGCTGAAGTTGTCTCGCAAAGTCGTGTCGCCCCTGTGTGAACCGGCTCTTACTGTCCCACAGTAAAAAATGAACCCCTTACAGTAGCGATTATTTTCTCTTTTTGTACGAATTTGAGTTTTTTTAACCCCATTATATTACTAAACATCTCAGGCCGGGGTCTCACCTCTGTGTTTTTTGGTGCTTTTTGCAGAAACGCACTGCAGTTCATTTACATGGTTTCCTACGGGACACGTTCACATCCAGGACTTTTTCAGCCGCTGAGTATTTGGAAAGGGCAAGGACCTTTTTTTTAACGCAAAACGCTGCTATTTTTTTTTTTCGATTCAATATACTTCAATAGAGAGACTGCAGAAAAGCATGTAATAACGCGTTTTTTTGCGGCAAATTGTGTTTTTTAATCTGCCACACAACAAATTGGCCAAAACAAAATGTAAAAATGCAAATCCTCGCAAAATTACTTTTAAGGTTATTAACCGATTAATCGAAACAATAAAATCGGCCAACTAATCGATTATGAAAATAATCGTTAGTTGCAGCCCTAAATGAAAGTTCTAAGTATCGACATAGTGGCCTTAGAAATAACTCTACTTTTAATCCAAAAGGTTCATCCATGCATTATACTGAGACTTTTAAGTCAATGGTTGAACAAGACATAAAATGTATTGACAAGAAATATAAAAGAAAAGAAAAAAAGGACAGACATATGGAAAGGAGTTATAGAGTAGAAAAGGGGGAGGGGGGAGAATAGTCATCTTGAACTAAGATGACCATGAGGAGGAACTCAACAGATTGGTCGGCGACACCAAAAAACGTATAGATACCTCATAGCGGAGACCCCTAATTTACCAGTAATCTACCATATGGAGACCCATATGTGAGATCAATTAACTTTTTTCGAGGATGGGTGAATACCGACATATTTTTACAACCTTTAGCACAACAATACCCAGCATACCTCAGAGACAGTAAACATTTAATCAACATACTAGAAGACTATCAGATGGAAGACATCATCCTGGCCACGTTGGATGTGGAATCGCTTTACACCAATATTAACCAGGATGATGCATTGAGAGCAGTCAAGTGGGCCTTGAATGAAACCTCATACGCAGAGCCAGCCGAACAAACCTTTATAATAGTATTCAGTAAAGGTCAGAGATGTTATGAACACACTCAAATCTGTTTCCCTGTGTCTCATTCGATTTCTCACAGAATTCCGGGGGTCACTGAAAGTTATCTTGCATTACCTAAAGTACAGCTGGGTGGCGGTATTACCTGCTTCACACATAACTTGGGGAAGTTGGATGGATAGTTTGTTATTACAAGGATGTACAATAAAGTGTACATTTGGAGTATTAATGTTGGTTAGATTACAAATGTATTTTAAGTCTCCCCCCCCCCAATTACTTTTTTGTTTTCTCCCCTTTGGTGGGAATTTTTGGAGGCAATACACTTATTCATCTTTTCCCCAATAGGTCGGTCCCGAGACAAGGGACTTTGTTTTCTGACAAAAAAAAAAAAAAGAAGAAGATTCACCCTCCCTTTAGGGGGATGTACCACAGACAGTGGCATAGTACGATAGTAGGTTACGTTTTTTAGATGGTTTTGAGTTTTTCTTTCTTTCCCCCCTTCTCCTCCTCCCTCCCTCTTATTAGAGAGAGCTCAGGAGGCCGGGCGCAGACACCGATCAGGCACAGCAGTACAATAAGAGACTCGTGGGAGTAATGAGAGATTGAGCGTGCTCACCACACCCCTCCGCGTCCCCCACCTTCTGGAGCACCCACACGATCCATTATTGCGCAGATCCTCAACTTCCAAGACAAGGTTGCCATTCTACATCTTGCCAGGGAGAAAGGCCCCTTAAAATACAATGGCAATACCATTTCATTGTACCCTTATTTTTCAGCAGATGTCCAGAGACAACGCACATGCTTTGCAGCAGTGAAGGCCCGGCTACATACAGAGGTTCTCTCTTACGCCATGCTCTTTCCCGCCAAACTGCGCGCCATTCATAATGGTAAAGCCAATTTCTACACCAACCCCAAGGAGGCCATGGCATGGCTCAATGATAGTTACGGAGTTCCACGATGGCGCAGAGCTGTCTGATGTCCGAGGTCCTAGCTCCCTGCATTCTCTTCTACGATTGCCTTAAATCGGCTGTGGAATTCATCTACTTTGTCCATACTGACTGTTCTGGTTTTCTCATGAAGGTACGCTTCCCCTCACTACAATAGGTCTGAGAACTACTCTCCTGAAGCCTTTAATCCTTGCAGAATGGACTTCCTTCCTATCAGGCCTATGCTCCCTATAATCTCTGCTGGTTATTTATTCTGCAGTCTATTGCATCTGCTATTGGACTGTGTTGCTTCTCCCTCCTACAGAGCTGTTCGGGAGTCCCTCTAGATTCCACAACACCCCCGTACCAGTTGGTGGCGAGGCCACGGAACAGCTCTCCCTCAGTTTAGAGAGGGGGTTTTGTTTTTCAGTTCAGGGATCCAAAGCTCGCTATGCTGGGGTTGGTCGAGCGGGGAGGGGGACATGGGTTTTTTTCTGGACTTCCTCGATTTTTCTCTCTTATTTTGGAATACTATTACTTTGGTTTTTATTTGTCCATTTTTTGAGAAACAGGTTGTTTTTTTTTACTTTGGTTGTTCATATGTATCCGTTTCCTTAGTTCCGAATAATGCACACTACCTGATGTTATATATTTTGCTTGTGCCCATCCTGGGAGGCGCGCCAGGCTGTGCTATGTCACTGCCACTAGCCCGCAGGATGTCCACTATATACTGTTGCCAGTGTAATGGCTAGCCTGATTAAAGTAATTTCCTGGAACACAAGGGGGCTGAATTCTCCTCAGAAGCACTCCCTGGTCTTCTCAGTTTTAAAAAAACACCAACCTCATATCATCTGTCTCCAAGAGACTCACATGGTGGACTTTAAAACGAGGCCACTTAAAAGGCCATGCTTGGCCAAGTCTTACCATGCCATTCACACGGCCTATTCCAAAGGGGTACCCATCTTGCTTGCTAGATCTCTCCATGCAGAGGTTGTGCAAGTTAAGACGGACCCTGAGGGCAGGTATATCGTTCTTATTCTGCAGATTGCCTCTACAACGCTTACCTTGGTAAATGTACATAACCCCCCCCCCCCCGAATCTCTGCTGATGTGTTGTTGAAATTGTCTCTCATGCTATTGTCTAGGCCCCCAGGCCCGTTACTTTATGTAAGTGACTTTAATGCGGTCATGGATCTGGCTATAAATTGCATGGGGGGGAGGGGGCAGATCCTATACCTCCTGTACATGGCCTCACTGAGATATGGAGATGGAAACATCCAGATGAGCGTCAATATTCCACTCTGACTCCTCCCACACCATGTCTCGTAGAGACCTGGCGTTTGGAACCCAGGATGTTCTCCCGGTGGTCTCTGCTGTGTCGTACTTGCCTCGTGGTGTGTCTGATCATGCCCCTTTAGGCATGGATCTCCTCCTTCCGGGCTCAGGTTCAAGAGTGTGGCGCTTGAACTCCTGGCTGGAGGACGAGGGAGAGTGTGGGACGGGTATAGCTAGTTATTGGAAAGAGAACCTCGGGCACAGTAGACCCGCTTACAGAATGGGAGGCCTTTAAGACCACGTTGCGGGGTACTTTTGTTGTCTATAACAGGTGTTCACGTAAAAACTACCAGAAACATACAGTAGGTGCCGCCGACATTGTCTATTCATCGAGATCCTATCACGGAGATTCTCAGCGACAGGGGTGCCGACATCTCGGCGACAGGGTGGCGACACATCTCGCGCTCGCTGCAATAGCGAGGAGACGCGGCACTGTATTGAACGGGGATCTGACGTGGATTCCCGCCAATACCAGGCACTGTGTTTGGTATGAATCCTGAGCGGGAACTCCACGCCAATTTTTAAAGAAAAGACCGCCACAGGTTCCCCCCTCCAGGAGCATACCAGGCCCTTGGGGCTGGTATGGATTTGAAGGGAACCCCCACAAGCCGAAAAATCGGCATGGGGGTCCCCCTCAAGATCCAAACCAGACCCTTATCCGAGCACGCAACCTGGCAGGCCGCAGGGGAAGAGGGGGGCGAGAGAGCGGCCCCCCTCCCTCCTGAACCGTACCAGGCCGCATGCCCTCAACATGGGGGGTTTGGTGCTCTGGGGCAGGGGGGCGACCTGCGCCCCCCCACCCCAAAGCACCCTGTCCCCGTGTTGATGAGAACAGGGCCTCTTCCCGACAACCCTGGCCGTTGGTCGTCGAGGTCTGCGGGCGGGGGCTTATCGGAATCCGGGAGCCCCCCTTTAATAAGGGGGCCCCCAGATGCCGACCCCCCACCATATGTGAATGGGTATGGGGTACATCGTACCCCTGCCCATTCACCTGGTGGAAAAAATGGCAATATAAAAAAAAAAAAAAAAAAACACACACAGCTTTTTAAAGTAATTTATTACACAGCTCTAGGGGTCTTCTTCTGACTCCGGGGGTCTCCGGTGTCGTCGCCGCGCTCTCCGGTTCTTTCTTCCTTCTGCCGGGCCACCGCCATCTTCTTCCAGCACTTTTGCTAGCGGGGCCCGGTCTTCCCCGTCGCCGTCTTCTTCTCTCTTCTCCTCCTCGATGTTGACTCGTCGCTTCCTTCCGCTGTAATGCTGGGTGTTGCGGTGCGCTCGGTTTATATAGGCTTCTCATGACGTCACAGTCACATGCCCCGGATGGCCCCGGAGCATGCGACTGCGACGTCATGGGAACATGTGACTGATGTCATAAGAAGCCTATATAAACCGAGCGCACCGCAACACCCAGCATTACAGCGGAAGGAAGCGACGAGTCAACATCGAGGAGGAGAAGAGAGAAGACGGTGACGGGAAGACCGGCCCCTCCACTAGCAAAAGAGCTGGAAGAAGATAGTGGAGGGGCCGGCAGAAGGACAACGGAGAGCCGGACGAGACGACGGGGAAGACCGGGCCTGCGCTAGCAAAAGAGCTGGAAGAAGATAGCGGAGGCCCGGCAGAAGAAAGAACCGGAGAGCGCGGCGACGACACCGGAGACCCCCGGAGTCGGAAGAAGACCCCCGGAGCTGTGTAATAAATTACTTTAAAAAGCTGTGTGTGTTTTTTTATTGCCATTTTTACCACCAGGTGAATGGGTAGGGGTACGATGTACCCCATACCCATTCACATAGGGTGGGGGGCCGGCATCTGGGGGCCCCCTTATTAAAGGGGGGCTCCCGGATTCCGATAAGCCCCCGCCCGCAGACCTCGACGACCAACGGCCAGGGTTGTCGGGAAGAGGCCCTGTTCTCATCAACACGGGGACAGGGTGCTTTGGGGTGGGGGGGCCGCAGGTCGCCCCCCTGCCCCAGAGCACCAAACCCCCATGTGGAGGGCATGCGGCCTGGTACGGTTCAGGAGGGAGGGGGGCCGCTCTCCCATCCCCCCCTCTTCCCCTGCGGCCTGCCAGGTTGCGTGCTCGGATAAGGGTCTGGTTTGGATCTTGAGGGGGACCCCCACACCGATTTTTCGGCTTAGGGGGTCCCCTTCAAATCCATACCAGACCCAAGGGCCTGGTATGCTCCTGGAGGGGGAACCCATACCGTTTTTTTCTTTAAAAATTGGCGTGGCGTTCCCGCTCAGGATTCATACCAAACACAGTGCCTTGTATTGGCGGGAATCCACGTCGGATCTCCGTCTACCGGCAATGTGTGTCGCTCATTGTGAAAGGAAAAACAAAAATTTTTCCTTTCCCGATGAGACAGCTCGGCGCTGGCTCTCGCAACGGGGCTCGTAGGGTGTCAATCTTGCTGCTAGAAGAGGCGAGATTGACATATCGGCGGCACCTACTGTACGTTGGAATTGGAAACAACCATGGCGGCTGCAGAGCGCGTCTATGCCTCTGATCATAGTCCAACCAACAGAGATGCTTGGTTACAAGGGCGCAGAGAATATGAGCTCCATTTATTGGACCTCACGCAGAAACGCATGTTGCATGTTACCATGTTCGAAGGACTTCTGTGTAACAAAGAAGGCCATTTGTTAGCTTATTTTACAAGACCAGAATACTCGCCCATCTCTATCCCGCAAATTATGACTACACAAGGAGACTAATGATACCCCAGAAGACATTATGGTGACATTCTTAGATTTCTACAAAGATTTGTACTCGTCCAGGGCAGACTACACAGATTCCCAGTTGACTGATTACTTGGCCCAAATTTCCCTTCCCTCCCTCTCGGCTGAGAGTGGAAGGGAGCTGGAGGCACCTCTCTCTGTTGAGGAGATTGCAGCGGCTATCTCGCAGCTACCGGCACATAAGACTCCTGGCCTAGATGGCTTCCCTGCTGAATGGTATTCCCAGTTTAAACATCTCTGCTCATTCATTTTACAGACTTATAACTCCGCTTTAACTGCTGGGATTCTCCCCCCCACACTATGCGGGAAGCCCTGATAATCCTGTTACTGAAACCACGGAAGGATCCCCTTAAATGTGACTCATATCGTCCTATTTCTCTTATAAATGTGGATGTCAAAATTCTTGCAAAAGTCCTGGCCAATCGTCTAAATGCCGTAGTTGCGCATCTGGTCAAAAAAGTGATCAGGGGGGTTTTATACCAGGCAAATCTACGAGAATGAACATTGGTAGATTGTTCCACAATCTTCAATACCCACACGACTGCACCCCTACCCGGGCCATTGAGTCCCTAGACACCTGTAAGGCCTTTGATAGTGTGGAGTGGCCGTATCTGCAGCGATATAGCTTTGGCCCTCGCTTCATTGCTTGGTTCAGGCTCCTCTACACTTCCCCCACAGACACGTATACGGGTTAATTCTCATATTACGGACACCTTTTCCATCACCAAAAGGCACTAGGCAGGGGTGTTTGTCGTCACCCCTCCTATTTTCCCTGACCATGGAACCGCTGGCTGTACGTATTCACTGCTCCCCCCACATTAGAGGACTTCCTATTGGCACTATAGAACAGAGAATTTCTCTATACGCAGACGATACATTGGTGTACCTAGCCAATACTCGGGACTCATTTCAGACACTTGTTGACAGAGGTAGAGGTCTTTGGTGACTATTCAGAGTTCTGAGTGAACTGGGATAAATCAAATTCGTCTCCTCTGGATACTGATGCAACCTCGCAGATTCACCATCAGTCCAAGCTTCAGGTAGTGTCCTCTTTTAGATATCTAGGAGTCATAGTGCAACTCCCTCTATCCTCTTATATTGACAACAACCTGACTCCCCTACTGACCCAGCTCCTAGAACAGACTAAACAGTGGATGGACTTGCCCCTGGATCTCATGGGATGGGTTAATACCCTTAAAATCCAAAAGCCTTAGTATCCAGCTGTGTCAGTCCATGGACGTCAGAGAAACGGATTTTACGGCGAGTACAAAAATCCTATTTTTTCCCTCATGTATTACTTGTGATATTTTTTTAACTTCAAATTTTGTCCATGCTCTAGGATCCAGAATGGAGGCTAAATGTGTAAGCTCAGGATTTATCCATAATGGAGAATTTAGAAATATATCTGTTTTTAGATTACTCCCTTGCCATACCAACTTTCCATGCTTTTACTGTTGTTATCATTGACGGGGTTAGGTCTTGCCTATAGTTTAGCCTGCGAAATAGCAATACCTGCAGTGCCTCCAGAGACTGGACCACTGCAGCCTCCACCATTGTAGCGGGATCGTATCCATCGGGGTTCAGCCACCTCCCTATTGTCACCAGCTGTGCTGCTAAATAATATTTAAAGAGGTCTGCGAAAGCTAACCCCCACCCCTGTGCCACCGGGTGCATAAGTGTACTTAGTTTTATTCTAGCTGATTTATTTTTCCATATAAATGAGGATAACATACCATGCAGCTGTGTGAAGAAACTTTTTGGTAACCATTGTGGTGAGTTTTTGAATATAACAGCCTGGGAAGGATCTTAATTTTTATTAAATTTATATGTCCTAATAGAGACAGGGGGAGCATCTCCCATACCTTTAGTTTTTTCCTGTACTCCTGTAACACTGGGTCTAAATTCAATATTTTAAATTCCTCAGCCTGTCGTGATATTATTATGCCCAGATATTTCAATTCTGTTACCCATTTTAATGGCAAATTTGGGGTCACTGTATCCTGCGCTCCTTGATCAATAGCTAATAACAGTGATTTACCCCAATTCACTTGAAGTCCTGTAAACAATGAGAAGGTATTCAAAAGTCTAGAGCTCCCTTCATGATGGGCCTGCATCTTTCAAAAACAACATATCATCTGCATACAGGGCTACCCTCTCCTCCAGCCCCCCTATTCGGAGTCCCTGAATCTCTTGCGAGGTCCTCGGAGGCTCTGCCACTGGCTCTTTTGCTACTGCAGAGAGTGCAGCCCTGTCTTGTGCCCCTATACAAAAAAAAAAAAAAGATGACAGTTTTCCCCCTAGTTTAACCGCTGACATAGGTTTTCTATATATTGTTTGTACCCAGTTGATGAATATTAATGGAAACCACATTCTTCTAAGTACCTCCCATAGAGAAGGCCATCTCTATATCCATGGAGGCCACTGTCCTAGATCCTTCACAGTGATGAGCATGTAGGTTTGTAAATAATCTACGTAGATTGACATCTGTCGTTCTCTGTGGCATGAATCCTGTCTGATCTGAATCTATGATGGTTTTTAATAGCTGTAATCTTGACGTTAATATTTTAGTTAGTATTTTAAAATCTATATTCAATAGTGTTATCGGCCTATATGAAGGGCATATTTTTGGATCGTTCCCTTCTTTGTATATTAAAGTTATATGTGCCTGCCTCATTGAGTCTGGTAGTGGCCCTTTCAGTAACCCCCCTGTAAATACCTCTGCCAATTTTGGAGCTTGTAGAGCTTCATATTTTTTTTTATAGAGTTCAGCAGGAATTCCATCTGGGCCTGGGGGTTTTTCCCCTGGGAGTGTATTTATAATCTTTATCATCTCTTCACTTGTAATTGGATCCACCAATGCCTCCCTCTCCGACAACCACCCGAGGGCCACCCGGTCCAACATGGCCCTCGGATGGAAGTCGGAGGGGAGAGAAGAGGCATATAGCCTACCATAATAATCACTAAAGGCCTTCAAAATCTCATCAGGTTCCTTTACCCTCATTCCTTCTGGCGTTTCCATCTCTGCTATAGTTGAAGCTTGATATTCTTGTTGTGCCAATCTCGCCAAAAACCTCCCACTTTTATCCCCTTGTTCAAAGACATTTTGTCTCTTTCTATATAGTTCCAGCCTTGTTATTTCCTCTATATGTAGTTGTAGTTCCCTTCGTGCGGCCATCATTAAATCAAAATTGGGATTACTTGAGTCTTGACAATATTTTTCCCTACTACGCTCTACCTGTTTTTGTAACTCCTGTACCTTAACCTTCCATTTTTTGTTTATTGCTGCAATATTTGAAATATATTGTCCTCGTAGACATGCCTTGAACGCATCCCAGACCATATCCACTGAGGACGATCCCTCAATATTTTACCAGTATTCATTTATTATAGTTGTCATCTTTTTTGCTATCTCTGGGAATGACACCCACTGTGGAGGTAACCTCCACAGTGCTGCATTTTTGGGAGTGGGAATGCGTATTGACACAAATAAGGGAGCATGATCCGAAAGGCCACTCTGTAAATATACAGCGTCTACAATGTCTGTTAACATTGCAGAATTCGCAAATGCCAGATCTATCCTAGACGCTGTTTTATAGGAAGTAGAACAGGAGCACATTATTTTTTCTGGATTTCTCCATCTCCATATCTCTGTTACCCCTGTCGCTTGTGCCCAATTATATAGGTCAGCTGAGTGATGCTTAGGAGGTCTCGGTCTGTCCAACTCAGCGGTCAACACAGAATTAAAGTCTCCAATGAGCATCAACTTTGCTGGAAGATATTGAATGATTTTTTTCCATTATCTCATACAGGATTCCAACAGAGAATGGAGGTGGAATATACAATGGGTACGGAAAGTATTCAGACCCCCCTTAAATTTTTCACTCTGTTATATTGCAGCCATTTGCTAAAATCATTTAAGTTAATTTTTTTTCCTCATTAACGACTTAACCACTTAACGACCGCTCACTGTATATATACGTCGGCAGAATGGCACTGACAGGCACAATCACGTAGAGTGTACGCGATTGCCTTTGTATAGTTGGGGGGTCCAATCGGACCCCCCTTCTGTACAGTGAGCGGTGGCCAAGTGTCCGGGAGCGTTCCGGGATGAGGGGGCAGCCATTCGTTTCTGGCCACCCCCTCGCGATTGCTCCCGGCGAATGGAAATGCCCCCTCTGTCTGTGTCAGACAGAGGGAGCAGGAGGAAGTGATGTCATCTCTGGTGCGGCGCTCACATATACCGAGCGCCGTACAAGAGAAGACATCAGGTCAGTGCACACAACACTACACTGACACCAGGACACATTGGGACATAAATCGCCCCCCCAGACACCCCAGATCACCCCCTAGATCACCCCCCCAGCCCCCAGTCACAGTGTCACTGATTGCAGTGACCATTTATTTAGTGATCACTGCAATCAGTGACATTTGTGACTGTAAAAGTGTCACCAAAGTTTAGTCTTAGGTCCAGTGTAGCCCCCTAACCCCCCCTAATAAAGGTTTAACCCCCTGATCACCCCCCAGATAACCCTTTCACCGCCTATCACCACTGTCGCTTAGCGATCATTTTTCTGATCGCTGTCTTAGCGTCAGTGATGCCGATCGGCAGCCAGTAATTTTTTTTAGGTTCGCCGCAGGTTTTTATAGCGTCAGGTACCCCAATATATTATCTAATAAAGGTTTAACCCCCTTGATCACCCCCCAGGTAACCCTTTCACCCCCTATCACCACTGTCACTAAGCGATCGTTTTTCTAAACGCTGTCTTAGTGTCTGTGATGCAGATCGGTAGCCGGTAATTTTTTTTAGGTTCGCCGCAGGTTTTTATAGCGTCAGGTACCCCCATATATTATCTAATAAAGGTTTTAACCCCCTGATTGCCCCTAGTTAACCCTTTCACCAGTGATCACCATATAAGTGTTACGGGTGACGCTGGTTAGTTAGTTTGCTTTTTATAGTGTCAGGGCACCCGCCGTATACAACCCAATAAAGGTTTAACCCCCTGATCGCCCGGCGGGTGATATCAATTAGGTTTTAGCATCAGAGAGGGTCTGCGTCACACCCCAGGCAGCATCAGGTTAGTGCCAGTAACGCTAACACCCACGCGTGAAGCATACACCCCCCTTAGTGGTATAGTATCTGAACAGATCAATATCTGATCTGATCAGATCTATACTAGCGTCCCCAGCAGTTTAGGGTTCCCAAAAACGCAGTGTTAGCGGGATCAGCCCAGATACCTGCTGGCACCTACGTTTTGCCCCTCCGTCCAGCCCAGGCCACCCAAGTGCAATATCAATCGATCACTGTTACTTACAAAACACAAACACACATAACTGCAGCGTTTGCAGAGACAGGCCTGATCCCTGCGACTCCAGTGCTGTAGGAGGTGATTTCACCACCACAGTTAAAAAAAAAAAAGGAGCATATATGCCGAAGCATTGGGGCAGCAGGGGCGGAGGAGCCATTTTGCTCCTAATGCCGCGTACATACGGTCGAAATTCCGACGGAGGCATGCCCGTGGAAAAGTCCGACCATGTGTGTGCGGCATAACTTTTGCGGGAGGATGGCCCCATGCTTCGGCATATATAAATGGTGCATGTATGCCCATCATTAGAAGTGGGTGGATGGTGGGCATACCCACCGATCAATCTCTTTTTTCGTTCAGCCAACAGGCTGCATGAAAAAAAAAAGATTACAATACATGTCCAACAAGGACCAGCATGTTCCTGGACTTTGAATGGTTATACCAGATTGATGCCTGCGGGTTTAGGTATCATCTTGGTATCATTCTTTTCAGCCAGCGGCCGGCTTTCATGTAAAAGCAATCCTAGTGGCTAATTAGCCTCTGGACTGCTTTTACAAGCAGTGGGAGGGAATGTCCCCCCTCCCCGGATATAAAAAGCGCCATTGGGAAATAGGGAAAGCATTTTATCACACCGATCTTGGTGTGGTCAGATGCTTTGAGGGCAGAGGAAAGATCTAGGGTCTAATAGACCCCAGTTTTTTTTTAAAAAAAGGAGTACCTGTCACTACCTATTGCTATCATAGGGGATATTTACATTCCCTGAGATAAAAAAAAAAAAATAATAATAATATATGGAAGGAACAGTTTAAAAATAAAATAAAAAAAGCACCCCTGTCCTGCCCTGCTCTTGCGCAATGGCGAACACAAGTGTGGGTCTGGCGTCATATGTAAACAGCAATTGCACCATGCATGTGAGGTATCACCGTGAAGGTCAAATCGAGGGTAGTAATTTTAGCAGTAGACCTCCTCTGTAAATCTAACGTGGTAACCTGTAAAGGCTTTTAAAAATGTATGTAGTTTGTCGCCAATGCGCGTTTGTGCGAAATTTTAAAGCATGTCGTGTTTGGTATCTATGTACTCGGCCTAAGATCATCTTTTTTATTTCATCAAACATTTGGGCAATATAGTGTGTTTTAGTGCATTAAAATAAAAAAAGTTTTTTTTCCCCCCCAAAAAAATGTGTTTGAAAAATCGCTGCGCAAATACTGTGTGGAAAAAAAAATGCAACACCCACCATTTTAATCTGTAGGGCCTTTGCTTTAAAAATATATATACTGTATATACTCGAGTATAAGCCGACTCGAGTATAAGCCGAGGTACCTAATGTTGCCACAAAAAACTGGGAAAACTTACTGACGCGAGTATAAGCCTCACTGTTCCCTATAAATTTTACATTGTAAATAGTACCTGTAAAGAAGTTGCGGCTGCGGCATCCATTGTTCAAATGCCGCGGTCTCTTCCTGTTCCTTCTGTGATAGGCGATTCTCATCAGACACTCTCCGCCTATCACGAATGTTCTCTCATCCTCAGTTTCCCAGCAGACACTGTGTTGGGTGTTCCGCCAATCACAGAGGTCTGCAGGGAAACTGAGGATGAGAGAACGTTCGTGATATGCGGAGAGTGTCTGATGAGAATCGCCTATCACGGAAGGAACAGGAAGAGACCGCGGAATTTGAACGATGGACGCCGCAGCCGCAACTTCTTTACAGTTACTATTTCCAATGTAAAAATTTCACTGACTCGAGTATAAGCCGAGGGGGGGACTTTCAGCCCCAAAAAAAGGGCTGAAAATCTCAGCTTATACTCGAGTATATACGGTAATGTTTGGGGGTTCAACATAATTTTCTTGCAAAAATTAAATAAATATGTTTTCATGTAAACAAAAGGTGTCAGAAAGGGCTTTGTCTATAAGTGGTTAGAAGAGTGGATGTAAGCTTCCTAATGTGTATAAAATGCCAGAACAGTTCAAAACCCCCCCAAATGACCCCATTTTGGAAAGTAGACACCCCAAGCTATATACTGAGAGGCATGTCGAGTCCATTGAATATTTTATATGTTGACACAAGTTGTGGAAAAGACTATTTATTTTTAATTTTTTTGCACAAAGTTGTCACTAAATCAGGGATATGCAATTAGCAGACCTCCAGCTGTTGCAGAACTACAAGTCCCATGAGGCATAGCAAGACTGACAGCCACAAGCATGACGGGACTTGTAGTTTTGCAACAGCTGGAGGTCCGCTAATTGCATATCCCTGCACTAAAGTATATATTGCTCACACATGCCATGGGCATATGTGAAATTACACCCCAAAATACATTCTGTTGTTTCTCCTGAGTATGGGGATACCACATGTGAGACTTTTTGGGAGCCTAGCCGCGTACGGGACCCCAAAAACCAAGCACCGCCTTCAGGCTTTCTAAGGGTGTAAATTTTTGATTTCACTCCTCACTGCCTATCACAGTTTCGGAGGCCATGGAATGCCCAGATGGTACAACCCCCCCCACCCCTAATGACCCCTTAGGGAAAGTAGACACCCCAAGCCATTTGCTGAGAGGTATGGTGAGTATTTTGCAGATCTCGCTTTTTGTCACAAAGTTTTGAAATTTTTTTTATAATATATATATATATTTTTTTTTCTTCCTTCATTTTCAAAAACAAATGAGAGCTGTAAAATACTCACCATGCCTCTCAGAAAATAGCTTGGGGTGTCTACTTTCCAAAATGGGGTCATTTGGGGGGGTTTTGTGCTATTTTGGCATTTTATGGCCTTCGAAACTGTGATAGGTAGTGAGGAGTGAAATCAAAAATTTGCGCCCTTAGAAATCCTGAAGGCAGTGCTTGGTTTTCAGGGTCCCGTACGCGGCTAGGCTCCTAATAAGTCCCACACATGTGGTATCCCCGTACTCAGGAGAAGCAGCAAAATGTATTTTGGGGTGCAATTCCACATATAACCATGGCATGTGTGAGCAATATATCATTTAGTGACAACTTTTTGTAATTCTTTTTTTTTTTGTCATTATTCAAATCACTTGGGTCAAAAAAAAAAAAAAATTATTCAATGGGCTCAACATGCCTCTCAGCAATTTCCTTGGGATGTCTACTTTCCAAAATGGGGTCATTTGGGGGGGTTTTGTACTGCCCTGCCATTTTAGCACCTCAAGAAATGAGATAGGCAGTCATAAATTAAAAGCTGTGCAAATTCCAGAAAATGTACCCTAGTTTGTAAACGCTATAACTTTTGCGCAAACCAATAAATATACGCTTATTGACATTTTTTTTTACTAAAGACATGTGGCTGAATACATTTTGGCCTAAATGTATGACTAAAATTGAGTTTATTAGATTTTTCTTATAACAAAAAGTAGAAAATATCAGTTTTTCTTCAAAATTTTCAGTCTTTTTCCGTTTATAATCGCAAAAAAAAAAAAAAATTGCAGAGGCAATCAAATACCATTAAAAGAAAGCTCTATTTGTGGGAAGAAAAGGACGCAAATTTCGTTTCGGTACAATATTGCATGTCTTCAGAATTTTGCACTGCGCTGCTTTAACTGGAAATTGTGCGAACACCTCTGGTCCTTTAGCTACAAAATGGTCCGGGGCTTAAGTGGTTAATGTACACACAGCACCCCATATTGACAGAAAAACACAGAACTGCTGACATTTTTGCATATTTATTAACTACTTCCTTACTGGGCACATATACCCCCTTCCTGCCCAGGCGAAATTTCAGCTTTCAGCACTGTCACGCTTTAAATGACAATTGCGTGGTCGTGCGACGTGGCTCCCAAACAAAATTGACGTCCTTTTTTTCGCACAAATAGAGCTTTCTTTTGGTGGTATTTGATCACCTCGCGGTTTTTATTTTTTGCGCTATAAACAAAGATAGAGCGACAATTTTGAAAAAGCAGCAATATTTTTTGATTTTTGCTATAATAAATATCCCAATTTTTTTTGAATTTTTTTTCCCCCCCTCAGTTTAGGCCGATACGTATTCTTCTACGTATTTTTGGTAAAAAAAAAAAAAAAAAAAAAAAAAAAAAATCGCAAGCGCCGTTTATTGGATTTGTGCAAACCAACGTTAGAGCGTTTACAAAATAGGGGGTAGTTTTATGGCATTTTTATAATTTTTTTTTACTAGTAATGGCGGCGATCAGTGATTTTATACATGACTGCGACATTATGGCGGACACATCGGACACTTTTGACACTATTTTGGGACCATTCACATTTATACAGAGATTAGTGCTATAAATATGCACGTTTTACTGTATAAATGTGACTGGCAGGGAAGGGGTTAAATGTGTGCCCTATTAGTGATTACTACTGTGTGGGGGAGGGGACTGACTGGGGGAGGTGACCGATCTGTGTCCCTATGTACAAGGGACACAGCATCGGTCCCCTCTCCCTGACAAGACATGGATCTGTGTGTTTACACACACACACACACACACACACACACACACACATCCATGTCCTTATCTGTGTAACCGCCGATCGCGGATGCCTGGCGGACATCGCGGCCGCCAGGCACGCGCATCGACATTGCAGTGACGCGCCGGGTACGTGCGTGCGCCCCCCAGTGGCCAAATTAGCAGAGGCCGTATAAACACGGCCTCCCGGCATGTAACAACCACCTCGCGGCCGTATATAGTCGTACGGCGGGCGCGAGGTGGTTAAAAAATTAACTGAAATATCACATGGTCCCAAGTATTCAGACCCTTTGCTGTGACACTCATATTTAACTCAGGTGCTGTCCATTTCTTCTGATCATCCTTGAGATGGTTCTACACCTTCATTTGAGTCCAGCTGTGTTTGATTATACTGATTGGATAAGGAAAGCCACACACCTGTCTATATAAGACCTTACAGCTCACAGTGCATGTCAGAGCAAATGAGAATCATGAGGTCAAAGGAACTGCCTGAAGAGCTCAGAGACAGAATTGTGGCAAGGCACAGATCTGGCCAAGGTTACAAAAAAATTCTGCTGCACTTAAGGTTCCTAAGAGCACAGTGGCCTCCATAATCCTTAAATGGAAGACGTTTGGGACGACCAGAACCCTTTCTAGAGCTGGCCGTCCGGCCAAACTGAGCTACCGGGGAGAAGAGCCTTGGTGAGAGAGGTAAAGAAGAACCCAAAGATCACTGTGGCTGAGCTCCAGAGATGCAGTCGGGAGAAAGTTGTAGAAAAGTCAACCATCACTGCAGCCCTCCACCAGTCGGGGCTTTATGGCAGAGTGGCCCGAAGGAAGCCTCTCCTCAGTGCAAGACACATGAAAGCCCACATGGAGTTTGCTAAAAAAAACTCCTGAAGGACTCCAAGAATGCGAGAAATAAGATTCTCTGGTCTGATGACCAAGATAGAACTTTTTGGCCTTAATTCTAAGTGGTATGTGTGGAGAAACCCAGGCACTGCTCATCACATGTCCAATACAGTCAAAAAAGTGAAGCCTGGTGGTGGAAGCATCATGCTGTGGGGGTGTTTTTCAGCTGCAGGGACATGACGACTGGTTGCAATTGAAAGAAAGATGAATGCGGCCAAGTACAGGGATATCCTGGACGAAAACCTTCTCTAGAGTGCTTAGGACCTCAGACGGGGGCCGAAGGTTTACCTTCCAACAAGACAATGACCTTAAGCACACAGCTAAAATAACGAAGGAGTGGCTTCACAACAACTCCGTAAATGTTCTTGAATGGCCCAGCCAGAGCCCTGACTTAAACCCAATTGAGCATCTCTGGAGAGACCTAAAAAATGGCTGTCAACCAACGTTTACCATCCAACCTGACAGAACTGGAGAGGATTTGCAAGGAGAAATGGCAGAGGATCCCCAAATCCAGGTGTGAAAAACTTGTTGCATCTTTCCCAAAAAGACTCATGGCTGTATTCGATCAAAAGGGTGCTTCTACTAAATACTGAGCAAAGGGTCTGAATACTTAGGACCATGTGATATTTCAGTTTTTCTTTTTTAATAAATCTGCAAAAATGTCAACAATTCTGTGTTTTTCTGTCAATATGGGGTGCGGTGTGTTTATTAATGAGGAAAAAAAAATGAACTTACCGTATATACTCGAGAATAAGCCGACTCGAGTATAAGCCGAGGTACCTAATGTTGCCCAGAAAAAAACTGGGAAACCTTACTGACTCGAGTATAAGCCGATGCCTCACTGTTCCCTAGCTCGCTGTTCCCTGTAAATATTACCTGTAAAGAAGTTGCGGCGTCCATCGTTCAAATTCCGCGGTCTCTTCCTGTACCTTCCTTGATAGGCGAGTCTCAGCAGACACTCTCCGCCTATCACGATCATTCTCTCATCCTTAGTTTTCCCAGCAGACACTGTGTTGGGTGTTCCACCAATCACAGACGTCTGCTGGAAAACTCAGGATGAGAGAACGTTCGTGATAGGCGGAGAGTGTCTGCTGAGACTCGCCTATCAAGGAAGGAACAGGAAGAGACCGCGGAATTTGAACGATGGACGCCGCGGAATTTGAACGATGGACGCCGCGGCCGCAACTTCTTTACAGGTAATATTTACAATGTAAAAATTTCTATGATTCGAGTATAAGCCGAGGGGGGGGGGGGGGGGAATTTCAGCCCCAAAAAAAGGGCTGAAAATCTCGGCTTATATTCGAGTATATACGGTAAATGATTTTAGCAAATGGCTGCAATATAACAAAGAGTGAAAAATTTAAGGGGGTCTGAATACTTTCCGTACCTACTGTATACTGCCACTATAATACACCTTTGTTGTCCAATCATATACATTTCCACCTTCCCAGGGAAGAATTAACTAGAACGGATACCCCTCTGGCATAAGATGAGTAGGTGGCATGATATTCCTTTTTGTATCCAGGCTTTTTTTTTCCCCATTAGGTGTGTCTCTCGACGTATGATCAATTGAGGACTATATTTTCTTATATATTGAAACATCAGAGCTTGTTTAAACTTGGAGTTCAGTCCTCTGACATTCCACGATATTACTGAATAACTATTATTATTTTTACCTGACATTATATTTAAAGCCCATACAACTGCCTCCTACACCTTTCAGTTTGGGGGGGGGGGGAACCTCTTATGGGATCCTAAACTACACCTCTGGACATTTACACACCTTATTCTTACAACAACCCTCCCTTCCTCCCTCCTCCCCTCCCACCCTATCCCTCTCCACCTCCTCCTTTGATCTAAAATTCCATCCATACCTGGACGAGAGTGGAGAGGCACTTCGACTAACCCCTTTTTCACTGACCATGGTATCAATTCAATAGTCAGTACCCAACATATCCCAAACTCAACCCTCCCAAAAACAGCAGGAAACAATTTTCCTTTCATTCAATCGTGTGACGGGCTCTACAATACTTTATACATTCCACCGACATCCTGTTGACACTTTTTTTTTATCCCTAGCATTTTCACGTACAAAGTCTATTATTAATGTAAAGTACTATCGTTATTATTCAGACTATATTTGGCGCAAGAACCTCCTCCCCTCTCCATTCCACACATCTCCATGGGGAGGTGCAAGAAGAAAAAAAAAATATATATGTTTTTACATATATGTTGGGAAAAATTCCCCCACCCACTCCTCTCACGTCTCTTAGTGAATAGTGATAATCATTCCGGTGCCTACAAGGCGCAAATTAATTTAAATGTGTTTTTAAAATGTGTTAATATTCGGAAAAAAAAAAAGTCTCCCTTTCTCCCTCCTCCCAACCCCCCCCCCCCCCCTTTGTGATTTTTTTTGGTGGTTTTTATTGTGATTATTCTCTTTATCTACCCTTTCCCACACATTTCCTCTATAGTGATCTTAATGTTCTTAGTGTCTCTTATGCATTTTAATTTATTGACTCCACCCTCCCACTCCCAAAATAAAAAAAAAAAAAAAAACAGAACTTTAATTTCTTGCACTTCCCCCAGTTCTCCATCTGACCGAATCCACACATATGGTAAAACAAAAAAAAAAAAGTAAAAGTAAAAAAAAAGAAAAAAAAAGAAAATCCGTCTATTTGGAATCTAACTATTCTGCAGCCGCAGTTGGTGTCTCAAAAAAACATGTGTGGTCTCCCATCAATGACCCGCAGTTTACTGGGGTAGAGGAGACTAATTTTTTTTCCCATTTTCTCTTAGTCTTTTTCGTACTACAGTATACGCCGTGCGCTGTTTGCTGTATCTCAGGTGAATAGTCCGGGAAAAAAAGCAATTTAGCATTTTCATATTGCAGATCCAATCCATTGTTAATATGTGATCACGGTCTTTGTAATTTTTATAGTCTTAAAAAGGGACGGGGAGGGGATCCCGGCTTTGGTATTCGGAAGGAAATTCTGTGGGCTCTTTCCACCACAAAAGTTGCAGACATGTTCGAGAGATGCAAAACATTTAACAGTAAATTCTCTGTAAATTCCACCGGTTTATCTCCTTCCGCTCTCTCTGGCAGGCCTATAATCCTAATGTTGTTTCTCCTCAGACGTCCCTCCGTATCTATTGCCCTATTTTGTAAAATATTAAATTCGTTTTTTTTTTTAACGCATAAAACTCTTTGTCTGCTCTTACCATGTCTTCCACCTTTGATACCCGGGTTTCCATCTCTGAAGTTTTTTGTTTAACTTTTTCAAATTCATGTCTCATAATATTAAATGTCTATAGACAATGCATCAATTTTAGTTTTAAGTGTTTCGCTACATAATTTGATAGCTGCTATAATGTCTTTCCCGTAGGGTGTATGTTCCTGTTCCATTTCTTTAGCTATAGCTTTCTGTGTACCCGCTGCCAATCCGGTCTGGGGAGATCTTACAACCACTTTTTATGCTGCCTTAGCTGCCGTACAGAAGACCCCCAGATTAATATTTTAATAGTTAGTATTTATTTCACCTCCCACCCCCTGTTACCATGTCCTCTCACCTTCCTCCTGTAGAAATGTCCGCCTGGATACTTCACCTCCACACCTCGCTGCAAATGTAGCTATATCTTTGCGCAGCACTGTAGATCGGGGAGGGGGGGGGGGTCGGTCTGCAATACCTTCAATCGGCCTGTCACCTCCACCTCCCCGCCACCAATATTTTCTCCACTCAGGTGTCCTGCCTCCGCCTCTCACACTGATCGAGAGCTGCCACGAAAGTTGCCCTGAAAAAAAAGAAAGAAGGGAAGCCACTGCTCTGGCTATAGCCGGCGTCTCTCCCTCTTCAAGCCAAAAGACTCTGTAGCGGGGGATCAGAGGGGCCAGTGGGATCCAGCTGCCTGAAATTCAAGGTTTAAAGTCCACCCCCCTCCTACAGGGATTCACGGAAGTTCACAATGGGTCAAGCCGCAGCCGAGGCAGCAGTGGACCGACAGAGTCAGCAGGTGGAGGATTAGAGCCAGGGACCAAGAGCCAAAAGAAACCGTACAGCCAATACTTAGAAGCCAACGGTTGTTTTGCACCCGATCAGGCCGGCGTCCAAGCACAGCCTTGTATCCAGCTCAGTCTGGGATTCGGCTAGAGTCGGCATCTCGCGCCGCTAAGAGCCTTCGAAACGGAGCCCGCTCACTTACGTCACTCACCGCATTCACACATTAGTTAAAGCGTAACGTCACTTTTGTTGAGTGATCAATGTACATTGCAAGGATTTAAAAAAAAAAACAAAAACAAAACACACACGTTTCAGATTCCTACCATTTGTTATTCTGAAGAAATCCATAAGTGTTTCTCTGTGCCTCTGTTCTGAGTAGGTCTAATGGTAGTGGTTTCATAATTATCTGTCAGATGTGGAGCTACAGGGCACCAATGAGAAAATCTGCTGGGCCTGCATCCCTTTAGACTGGTTCCTATTGAAAGTATCTCTCAAAATGTTTTATTTTTGTTGCAAAGGATGCCTGTAATCTGACCTGCATCTTAGGCAGACTTCTGGGAAAATTGGTAAGCCAAACACACAAGCAGGAAATTAAGTTTCTGGGGAGTGGTCAGTAAACATTCTGTGTACAGAAAACTTCAGGTAGCCATATTGCAATGTATTCTCAGAAAATTACATCGGCTGCAGATTGAAAAGGAAAGGTAATTTTTAATAACATTCAATTACAAAATGATTAGTGTCGCAATTATATGTGCCATTTTATTTTTTCGTTGCCTTTTTCCCTCCCCCACGAAAGTGTTGTTACCTTTAACCACTTGCAGACCGCCCGCCGCAGTTATACGTCGCTACTTTGAAATGGAATACCGTTGTTATGGTAGCAGCTAGCTGACATAACCCTGGTATCCTCTTCTAGAGCGGGCGGTCGCTTGCAAGATGGCTGCGCTAATACGGTGTGACAAAAAGTATTGCAACGACCGCCATTTTTATCTCTAGGGTGCTTGTGTGTGTGTGTATATATGTATAAACACACACACACACACACACACACACACAGGGATGAGCTGCGAGTCTAACATTGCCTGTTCGCACGTTCGCCGAACAGCGAACAATTTGGGGTGTTCGCGGCAAATTTGAAAAGCCACAGAACACCCTGTAAAAGTCTATGAGAGAAATCTAAAGTGCCCTCGTATCTCAGACCCCGCCTACGTCATTGGCTGAGCGGACCCGATAGGGAACTTCCTCTGCAGTGTAATAAATGAATAGACCCGCCCCTTCTCACGTTCCCAATCAGGTCCGCTCAGCCTTACACCTATGTCATTGGCTGAGCAGACCTGATGGGGAACGTGAGAAGGGGCGGGGTCAATTCATTCATTACACTGTGGAGGAAGTTCCCCATCAGGTCCGCTTAGCCAATGACGTTTCGTGTGGAGTGGATACTGCAGCGCTGGACATGGGATCACCGCGGGGCACTGGAGTACATCGCTGGAATGTTTTTTTAATTTTTAATAAAGGACTTTCCCAACTGTGTCAGTTTTTTTTACTTTTTTTTTACACTTTCTTTATGAAATGGTAGGGATACAATGTACCCCTTTACAATTCACATAGGGGGGGGTGGGATCTGGGGGTCCCCTTTGTTGAAGGGGTCTTCCAGATTCCGATAAGCCCCCCGCCCACAGACCCCCACAACCACCGGGCAAGGGTTGTGGGGTTTGAGGCCCTTGTCCCCATCAACATGGGAACATGGTGCTTTGAGGGGTCTGCGGCCTGCCAGGTTGCGTGCTCGGGAAGCATGGGCATGGGAAACGAGCGCTGCTTAACAGGCATACTATCCACCCCCCCCCCCCCCCCCCCCCCCCGGTGTGAAATTTTAAGGAATATTTCACTTTAAGCATTATTAAAATCACTGCTCCCGAAAAAACAGCAGTTTTTAAAACTTATTTGCATTGATACATGTCCCCTGGGGCAGGACCCGGGTCCACAAACCCTTTTTAGGACAATAACTTGCATATTAGCCTTTATAATTAGCACTTTTGATTTCGAACGTTCGAGTCCATTGTACTTAATAGGGTTCAAAAGCTCTCTCCCTCCCCCTCTCTCTCTCCACTTGGGGGTTGCAAGTACTTTTCTAGCAAAAAAAACGTTTTTAACCAGTTGCCGACCGCCGCACAAAGATGTACGTTGACAGAATGGCACAGGCAGGCAGATGGGCGTACCTGTACGTCCCTGCCTCCCAGCGAGTGAGGGGCTCCGGTGCCCGCGGCGATCAGAATCCCTCCAGGAGCGATCCGTGATGAGGGGGCAGCCTTCGATTCGTGGCCACCCCCTCGCGATCGCTCCTGGCGAATGAGAAGCTTCCTCCGCTTCTGTAAATGTAAAACACAAGCAGAGGAAGAGATGTCATCTCTCCTCGCAGCTGTCTTTTTGTCCGGAGCACCGAGGAGAGAAGACATCAAGTAAGTGCACAAACACTACACCAACACCAGGACACATAGGCACAGAAATCAACCCCCAATCACCCCCAGTCACAGGGTCACCATTTGCAGTGGTCATTTTTTTACTGATCACTGCATGCAGTGTCATTTGTGACTGTACAAAGTGTCAAGGATATTAGTGTTAGGCCCCCATTAGGTGTAGGGTACCCTAATAAATAAAGGTTTAACCACTTGATCGCCCCCCAGGTAACCCTTTCACCCCCTGTCGCCAGTGTCACTAAGCAATCTGTTTTTCTGATCGCCGTATTAGTGTTACTGGTGATGCTAGGTAGCCAGTTAGTTATTTAGGTTCATATCAGGTTTTTATAGCGTCAGGTACCCCCATATATTACCTAATAAAGGTTTTAACCCCCTGATTGCTCCCTAGTTAACCCTTTCACCAGTGGTCACTGTATAAGTGTTACGGGTGACGCTGGTTAGTTTTTTTTTTATAGTGTCAGGGCACCCGCCGTTTATTACCCAATAAAAGGTTTAACCCCCTGATCACCCGGCGGGTAATATCAGTTAGGTTTTAGGGTCAGTTAGGGTCTGCGTCCCCCCAGGCAGCGTCAGATTAGTGCCAGTAGCGCCAACACCCACGCACGCAGCATACACCTCCCTTAGCATTATAGTATCTGAACAGATCAATATCGAATCAGATCTATACTAGCATCCCCAGTAGTTTAGGGTTCCCAAAAACGCAGCGTTAGCGGGATCAGCCCAAATGCCTGCTAGCACCTGCGTTTTGCCCCTCCGCCCAGCCCACCCAAGTGCAGTATCGATCGATCACCGTCACTTACAAAACACTAAACACATAGCTGCAGCGTTCGCAGAGTCAGGCCTGATTCCTGCGATCGCTAACAGTTTATATGGTAGCGTTTGACTCAATTGCTGACAGCCTAGGTGCTTTTTTACCTGTGAATCTCACTAGTATAATCAAAAGGTACATTAGTGAAGAGACCTACACATTTCTGAGCATGACAGATAGTGAAGAGGAGGTCACTCATCTCTCAGATTCAGGCTCAGAATACGATCCTGTAGACAGCGGCTCCATGACAGATGGCAGGCTCACCTTCGTCATCAGTGCTAAGGTCAGGCGTACCCGATCCCGTTCTTCTGCTGTTGCTGAGGTGCAAGAACTGCAGGGCTCTCGCATGGAGCAGAGACGTACTAGTGCCGCTCATCCTTCTGGTGAACTGGCAAGCACCAGCGGCCTAGTACACCCTGGAAGTACATCCAGCACTACAGTAACACTTGGTGACGTGGCAAGTCCCATAAGTGCAGTTCAAGCTAGCGAGGAGGCAAGCACAAGCAGTGTCCCGCTGCCACCAAGAAGACGACAAAGACAGGCCCGTCGTGCCAATAGTGTCCTTCCTGCAGAATTCGCCAATCCTGATTGGGTCCCCACCACTTCTGCAGCACCCTTACTTCCCCCATTCACTGGCCAACCCGGAATTCAGGTGGAAAGAGTCGATTTCACGGAACTTGATTTTTATTTGCCGTTTTTCACGGAAGATCTCTATAGATCTATTGTGGACCAAACTAATTTGTATGCTGGTCAATACATCGCCGCTAATCCCCAGTCCTCCCTTGCCAAAGAATGGAAACCAATTACGGTTTCCGATTTTAAGATCTTTCTGGGCCTATCCCTCGACATTGGCATAGTTAAATTGAGCGAGCTGCGGTTATATTGGTCCATTGACCCAGTTTACCATGTGCCCGTGTTCTCTGCCTCCATGTCCAGGGAACGATACGAGCAAATCTTGCGGTTCATGCATTTCAACAACAATGAACTTTGTCATCCTCGTGGAGACCCTGAATTTGATCGGCTCTACAAAATTCGGCCCCTCAAACCACTTCAACGAACGTTTTGCAGCCTTGTATACTCCCCATCAAGTTGTCTGCGTTGACGAGTCCCTCATTAAAATTTCTGACCGCTTGTCTTTCAAATTGTACCTTCCCAGCAAGCGTGCCATATATGGGGTCAAGATGTATAAGCTCTGTGACAGGGCCACAGGCTATACATATAGTTTTATGGTTTATGAGAGAAAAGATAGTCACATAGAGCCAGAGAACTGCCCAGATTACATAGGGAGCGCTGGCAAGATAGTGTGAAACTTGGCGTCACCCTTATTTGGAAAGGGGTACCATTTGTATGTGGACAATTATTACACGAGCATGCCACTTTTTAGTCACTTGTTTGATCAGCAAATTGGCGCATGTGGCACCGGGCGACCTAATCGCCGGGGCTTACCCCAGAGGCTTGTAGATTCCCATCTTCGGGTGGGGGGGGGGGGGGGGGGAGCCTGCTCAAGGAGTAATAATTTGCACGCTGTGAAGTGGAGGGCTAAAAACAATGTTTTAGTTCTTTCCTCCCTTCACGCAGACACGACAGTCCAAATTCGTACGGCGACTAGTGTTGTGGAGAAACCCCTCTGTCTCCACGAATATAACCAAAATATGGGGAGGGGTGGACCTCAACGACCGGTTGTTGGCGCTGTATCTATTTGCCCGTAAGGCCAGACGCTGGTACAAAAAAAAGTGTCTGTATACTTATTTCAATTGGCTTTGCTGAAAGCTTCAGGACGGACTGGATCTTTCCGTAAATTCCAGGAAGATATTGTCCGAGCCCTCCTGTATCCAGGCAGTGCTGCACCTCACCATCCCCAACCAAATACAGTAAGCCGGCTACATGAGAGGCATTTTCCGTATGTCCTCCCTACTACCCCTACCAAACGAGCCCCCCATAGAAAATGTGTCTGTAGAAAGTGCGGATTTAGGCGTGACACCCGTTCTTGTTCACGCTGTCCTGACAATCCTGGTCTTTGCATTGGTGAATGTTTTGAACGCTACCACACACTAGTGCAGTATTAGGGTACAGCATTTCACAGACTAGGACACACTTACACAGGGTCTCCTAAGATGCCATCGCATTTTGAGAGACCCAAACCTGGAACCGAACAGTTACAAAAAAGTATTAAAAAATAAAAATAGTTGACGTTTTATTGTTCTCTCCCTCTCTATTCTGCTCTTTTACTGTATTCTATTCTGCAATGTTTTGTCATTATGTTTTATCATGCTTGCTTTTCAGGTATGTAATTTTTTATTACTTTACTGTTTACTGTGTTTTATTGTTAACCATTTTTTGGTTTTCAGGTACGCCATTCAGTTGCAGCGCGGATTGATTTATCGTGACAGCAACAGCGTTTGCCCCACGATACATAAAGTCGTGACTCCAACGCTGTAGGAGGTGATTTCACCACCACAGTTAAAATAAAAAAAAGAAGAGCATACCATATATACTCGAGTATAAGCCGAGATTTTCAGCACATTTTTTTGTGCTGAAAATGCCCCCATCGGCTTATATTCGAGTCACCTTTTTGTGCCGGCTCTAGGTCCCCTGGACCCCAAACTTAGCACACATATAGCCCCATTTCTCCTCTACAAGTGTGCAAAGTTTTTTGTACGGGGGACACCGATTTTTCAAAGCCGGGCACCTCTTCCATAGATTCCCATGTTAAACAGTAATTTCTCCGGCAACTTTGGGGACCCGGTACCAGTCGGTCGTAGGTCCCCTGGACCCGGAACTTGGCACACATATATCCCCTTTTCTCCTTTACAAGTGTGCAAAGTTTGTGGTCTGGAGGACCTACGGCCGGGGAGCACAGATTTTTCAAAGCCGGGCACCCCTTCCATAGACTCCCATGTTAAATGTCAGTCTAGGCATGGACACCGTGAGGCATGGACACCGTGAGGCAGTGAGGCATGCAGATGGACACCCTGGGCTTATACTCGAGTCAATAAGTTTTCCCAGTTTGTTGTAAAATTAGGCGCCTCGGCTTATATTTGGGTCGGCTTATACTCGAGTATATACGGTATATGCCGAATAATGGGGGCAACAGGGGCGAAGGAGCGATTTTCTCCTAATGCCGCGTACAAAATGGTCAAAATTCAGACAGAGGTTTTCCCGTTGAAAACCTGACCATGTGTACGTGGCATAACTTTTGGGGGAGGATGCCCCCATGCTTCGGCATATATAAAATGGTGCATGTATGCCCAACATTAGAATACCTCCCTTCATCCACCCACTTCTAACGGTGGGCATACCCACCGATCAATCTCTTTTTTTTTCGTTCAGCCAACAGGCTGCATGAAAAAAAAAAAATTTGAGTTACGCTTACCGGTAACGTCTTTTCCAGTAGTCTTTCAGAACAGCCACAATGAGAGACCTAGGCTCCTCCCTTTCCACAGGAAACACTGCGCCAGCACATATAAATTCTTACTTCCCCTGCCGGCCTTCAGTTTTTCTGAGATAACCTCCGGACAGCTGGGGAGACACAAGAACACATTAATAGCATACTATTATTATCTCTATCATGCTGCGTTCCGGTCTTTAGTAAGACCCCCCAATTTTTTAGGGTGGGTACTAGGGCTGTCATGAAAGACTACTGGAAAAGACGTTACCGGTAAGCGTAACTCTAATTTTCCCTATTCGTCTTTCAGGACAGCCACAATGAGAGGATAGACGAGCACTTACCAACTAGGGTGGGACTACAGCTTGCAAAACCTTTCGCCCAAAGGCTTGCTCACCTGCCGACACCAGATCCACTCTAATGCTCAACAAAGGTAGCGTAGCTGGACCAAGTTGCTGCCTTGCATATTTGTTCTGGCGTTGCTCCAGCCCTTTCTGCCTGAGAGGCTGCCAGAGATCTGGTGGGGTGTGCCTTTATTCCTGTAGGGACCTCTTTACCCTCTAAGGAATATGCCTGTCCTATGGCTGTTCTGAGCCATCTGGCAATAGTGCGTCGAGACGCCTTGTAACCCTTTCTGGCCCCAGAAAATAAAATAAACAGAGAGTCTGACTTTCTAAAGACTCTTGTCTGTTCAAGATAGTGCAGGATGCATCTCCTGACATCCAAGGTGTGAAATTTAAACTCCCCTTCACCTGAGGGGTTTGGACAAAAAGAAGGCAAGATTACTTCCTGATTCCTGTGGAATTTTGAAGTAACCTTGGGCAAAAATGCCGGATTGGTCTTTAAAACGACCCGATCCGGAAAAATAATACAAAAAGGGGGTCTAATGGATAGAGCTTCTAACTCACTGACCCTCCTAGCAGTGGTCACTGCAATCAAAAAAACTGTCTTTAAAGTTAGATCCCTTATTAGACACTTCTCTAAGGGTTCGAAGGGAGCGCCCGTAAGGGTCTGCAAGACCAAAGACAGGTCCCAACTGGGAAATGGTGGATTCTGAGTTGGTCTAAGTCTTGATAGGGCTCTGAAAAACCTGACAACCCAGGGATCGGAGGCCAGAGGTTTCTCTAAGTAAGCACTGAGTGCTGAGATCTGACTTTTAAGGGTAGCTATGGAAAGTCCCTTATCTGCCCCACATTGAAGGAATTCCAGGATGGACGTGGAATTATGGACCGAACAGGAACAGTCCGCACACCACTTGTTAAAGCGGAGCCAGACTCTTCTATAGATCTGGCGGGTCTCCTTTTTCCTACTATTAAGGAGGGTGGTAACTAGCTTTTCTGAAAAGCCCTTGGCTTTTAACATGCCCTCTTCAGTAGCCAAGCCGCTAGCCTCCATCTGTGTACCTGGGGGCAAAGGACTGGACCCTGTGAGAGGAGATCCTCTTGAGGTGGGAGGAAGGAGGGGGGTTCTACAGCCAACTGTTTGAGAACTGAGAACCATGCTCTCTTGGGCCAATGTGGTGCCACTAGAATCAGGGAAGTGTTTTCTACCTGAAACTTCCTTAGAACAGCGGGCAACAGAACCGGTGGTGGGAATGCATAACACATTCTGAATTCCCAACTTTGGGTTAGTGCGTCCACTCCCAACTCTCCCTCTCCCATGTTTAGAGAGAAGAACCAGGGGGTTTTCGCGTTTTTTCTTGATGCGAAGAGGTCCACCACTGGTGGGCCCCACCTCCTGGTTAAGAGCAGGAAAACCTCCCGATTGAGGACCCATTCGCTCTCTCTCAGTTGTGTCCGACTGAGGAAGTCTGCTATGACGTGCCTCTCAGGAAGATTGCTGAGAGTGAGAGTGTGTTGATTTCTGCCCAGCCCAAAATGTCTGCTGCTAGGGCCGAAAAGACTCCGCTCCTTGTGCCGCCCTGCTTGTTCAAGTAGGCTACGGCCGAAGAGTTGTCTGACCTCACCTGAGTGTGGTGACCCCAGAGTTGCTCCTGGAAAAACTTGAGCGCTAGACCCACTGCTCTCAGCTCTTTCCAGTTGGACGACCTGTTTAGTTCCTCCAACTCCCAGGTGCCCTGTACTGGAAGGGATCCCAGGTGTGCCCCCCAGCCTTTGCCAGTTGCGTCCGTGGTTATCACCCGAGATACCGGCATAAACCACAGACGCCCCTGCGACAGGTTTGAAACCCTCCTCCACCACCAGAGGGATCTCTTTACCTGAGCAGGTACCTGAACCAGGTTGTCTAGAGCTTCTAGACTGTGGTCCCAAATCTTCAAAACGAAGGCTTGTAGTGGGCGAAAGTGCAGTCCTGCCCATTGGACTGCTGGGAGCGTGGATGTCAACAGACCCAATGTCGACATCAGATATCTTATTGTCACTTGGAGGTTGCTCTGAAGGGACGTCACTGCCCTGTCTAACTTCAGGATCTTCTCCATCGGGAGGAATACTCTCAAAAGAGTTGAATCCAAAGTGTACCCTAGGTACGTTATCCTCTGTGACGGGACTAGGCTGGACTTCTCTACATTTAGAAGCCACCCTAGGTCCGTAAGGACACTCCTTGTTTTTTCCAGGTCTCTGGATAGCTGTTCTGGGGATGCTGCGAATAGAAGCAGATCGTCCAGGTAAGCTATGATGGATACTCCCTGAAGTCCCAGAAACGCCAACGGTTCCGCCAGAACCTTGGTGAAAATGCGGGGGGATGAGGATAGCCCGAAAGGCAGTGCTTTGAACTGTAGGTGCACTACTGTTCCGCCTAGGTTGACTGCTAGACGTAGAAAACGTTGAGAGTTTTCTGCAATTGGGATGTGCAGGTATGCGTCTCTGAGATCCAGAGACACCATGAAGCAATCGGGGGGGGGGGGGGGGGGGAGGGCCCTGACAGAAAAAAAAATCGACTCCATCCGGAATCGTTTGTATACAATTGATCTGTTCAGGGGCTTTAGGTTCAGAATTAGTCTGAACTCTCCGGAAGGTTTCTTTACCACAAAAATGTGAGAATAGAATCCCCTTCCCTCCTCAGCTTCTGGAACTCTGCATACTACGTTCTGACTTTCCAGAGCTCCCAACAAGGCTTGGGATTTCTCCCTGCACTTGGGAAGAGAAGTGACAAGATATCTCTGGGGGGGGGCTTGCAAACTCTAAATGGTACCCCCTTCTTACAATCCCCAGAATAAATTGGTTGGGGGAAATTGTCTACCATAGTGGGAGGAAGATCCCCAGTCTTCCTCCCACTCTGACTAGAGAGTCAGGGGTTTTTCCCGGGCTGTTGAGGAGTGCGAAAAAATAGGATTTTTATAACAGCTTACCTGTAAAATCCTTTTCTTGGAGTACATCACGGGACACAGAGCGACATAGTCATTACTAATGGGTTATATAGATACCTTCAGGTGCTGGCACTGGCAACTTCCAAAACCGGAAGTACCCTCCCCTATATAAGCCCCTCCCATCCGGGAGCACCTCAGTTTTGTAGCAAAGCAATAAGTGTCCCTAAAGAGGGGCGGGAGCTCTGTGTCCCGTGATGTACTCCAAGAAAAGGATTTTACAGGTAAGCTGTTAGAAAAATCCTATTTTCTTTCTCGTACATCACGGGACACAGAGCGACATAGTCATTACTAATGGGATGTCCTAAAGCAATGCCCAACGAGGGGGGGGGGGATACACCATACATAAGCTGAGCGCTATCAGACATGAGGATCTTTTGCGGCCTGCAACACACTGCGCCCAAAGGCGACATCCTCCTGACTTATAACGTCCACCTGGTAGAACCTAGTAAACGTGTGTACTGAAGACCATGTTGCGGCCTTACAGATTTGAGCCAGGGAGGCCTGGTGATGCGCTGCCCATGAAGTTCCAACTGCTCTCGTGGAGTGCGCCCTAACTTTGAACGGAGGCGGTATCCTTCTCAAGCCATAGGCTTGCATTATGACCTGTCGAATCCACTTGGCTAAAGTAGATTTTGATGCTGCCTGACCCTTTCTGGGGCCTTCCGGCAGAATAAACAAAGTATCCGTTCTGCGAATCTGAGCAGTGGCTTTTAGATAAGCTTTAACTGCTCTTACTACATCCAAAGAATGCAATAACTTTTCCTCTACCGAAGTAGGTTTGGGGAAAAAAGAAGGAAGAACCACATCTTGGTTCAAATGAAACCTCGATACCACCTTAGGAAGAAAGGCTGGGTGAGGACGTAACACTACTCTGTCCTTATGGATAACCAGATATGGCTCCTTACAGGACATAGCTGCTAATTCCGACACTCTTTTAGCCGAACAAATGGCTACTAGAAAAATCAATTTCCTGGTGAGAAGAACCAAAGAAATATGCTGTAATGGTTCAAATGGTTGTTTCTGTAGAACCGACAAAACCAAGTTTAGATCCCATGGACATATGGGAATATTAACCGGAGGACTAATACGCATCACTCCTTGTATAAAGGCTTTGACTAGTGAATGCGAAGCCAAGGGCCTTTGAAAAAATATTGACAAGGCCGAAATCTGACCCTTGATAGTACTCAAGGCAAGCTTCCCATCTACAGCCCATTGTAGGAAGTCCAGAATCCTACCTATTACGTATTTACGTGGATGCCATTTCTTGGCCTCACACCAGGCGATGTACGCCTTCCAGATTCTATAGTAGATCTGCCTGGATACCGGCTTCCTGGCATTGATCATGGTAGATACCACAGCATTAGAGAGCCCTCTCTTTTTTAGAATGTGGGCTTCAATAGCCAGGCCGTCAAACCTAGGGCTGGTAAGGAAGGGTGGTATATCGGTCCTTGCGAAAGCAGGTCCGGACGATGTGGGAGGGTCCAAGCACTCCCCACAGACATCTTTACAATCTCCGCGTACCATGCTCTTCGGGGCCACGCTGGAGCCAACAGAATCACTGGTTTCTTTTCTACCCTGATTCTGCGGAGTAATCGAGGTAACAATTGTGGCGGTGGGAATACATATATCAGCTTGAACTGATCCCAAGGGAACACTAGGGCATCCGAGCCGCAAGCTAGGGGATCCCTTGTCCAAGAGACAAACCTGTCCACTTTTGCGTTGAATCTGGATGCTAGCAGATCTACATCCGGTGTTCCCCACCGCTGACATATTGTCCGGAAAACCTCGGGATGAAGGGACCATTCCCCTGGGCATAATTGTTGGCGACTTAGAAAGTCCGCCTTCCAATTCTCCACTCCTGGAATGAATACCGCAGATATGGCTGGGACATATCTTTCTGCCCATTTCAGGATGTAATTTACTTCCCTCTGGGCTGCACGACTCCTGGTGCCCCCCTGATGATTGATATATGCCACTGCTGTGGCATTGTCTGATTGAATTCTGACAGGGGACCCTTGGAGTTTGGATGTCCATGCTACTAGGGCATACCGGGCTGCTCGTATCTCTAAGAGATTGATGGGCAGGGCCTTTTCCGCATCCGACCATCTGCCCTGGAGAGACCATTGCTCCAGTACTGCTCCCCAGCCTATAAGGCTGGCATCTGTAGTGACCACCTTCCAAGAAATCGGACTGAAGGATTTCCCTCTTTCCAGATTCTGGGGAACCAACCACCAGCGGAGGCTCTTGCGAACGGAAGGGGACAAGGACATTGGTAAGTCCAGAGCCTGAACTTTTTTGTTCCAGGCTGACAGTATGGCCCTTTGCAAATTCCTTGAATGGAATTGACCGTAGGGTACTGCTTCGAATGATGCCACCATTTTTCCCAGCAGCCTCATGCACAGGCGTATGGATGGCTGTCTTTTTGTACCCACTAAGTGGATCAAATCTCTCAAAGACGACCCCTTTTCTTGAGGCAAGAAAATTTTTCTCTGGTCTGAATCCAGCCTTAGCCCCAAGTATTCCAGACTTTTGACTGTTTTTAGGGCTGACTTGTCTCGGTTGATAATCCAACCGTGATATTCCAGATACTTGATTGTCTCGTGAACAACCACTTCTAGTTTTTCCACTGAGTGGTCTATCAGCAACAAGTCGTCTAGATATGCCATTATCGTTACACCTCGTGTTCTTAGATTGGCCAATAATGGGGCCAGAATTTTTGTGAACACTCGTGGTGCTGTGGCCAGACCGAAGGGTAAGGCTCTGAACTGAAAATGGCGCCCTTCTACCGCAAAGCGTAGACATTTTTGGTGGGCTGGAAAGATGGGAATGTGCAAATAAGCATCTTTGATGTCGATCGAGGCTAACCATTCCTCCCCTTGTAGGGCAGTGGCCACCGACCGGATCGACTCCATCCGGAAAGTCCTGATACGTAGGAATTTGTTTAGCCCTTTTAGATTTAATATGGGCCTCACGTCCCCGTTTGGCTTCGGGACTGTAAAGAGGTTTGAGTAAAACCCGAACCCCCATTCTTCCAGGGGAACCTCTATAATTACTGCTTGGAGCAATAATTGTTCTAGTGCCAACAGGAGGGATCCTCTCTTCTGGGGATCCCTTGGCACGTTTGACCTTATAAAGTGGGAAGGAGGGGAGTCTTTTAACTCCAATTTGTATCCCAGATTTACTGCAGAGAGCACCCATCTGTCTCTGATCGTGTCCCGCCAGGTCTCTGTGAACAACTGAAGTCTTCCCCCCACCCGATTGAGTGGGGGCAACCCTTCATGCATTTGACTTTGGGGGAGGTTTTGTACCTCTCCTGCTCCAGGGCTTCTTGTTACCCTGCAATTGTCCCTGATTTTTACCTCCGGGATTTGACCGAGGAGGCCGTCGGAACTGTTTCACAACCGATGTCCTAGGGACTGGAGAAGCAGGCCTCTTAAAAGAGGGACCTCTAACTCTGTTTTTAACCGGCAAAAGTGTACTTTTACCGCTGGAAATTCTCTGGATATATTTGTCCAGGTCTTCCCCGAATAAGCGTTCACCATGAAATGGGAAGCTGACCAGCAATTTTTTACAGGAAGCTTCAGCAGACCAGTTTTTGAGCCATAAAAGCCTGCGCATATGTACTACAGACAGCGTAAGGTGGGAGGCCTGATGGATTGAATCCTTTATAGCGTCCACCGCAAAGCATAAGGCTCTAGGTAGATCAGCTAGGGCAAGAGCCTGCTGATCTGGCAAGTCCCTTAAGACCTGTTTCAACTGATCCTTCACTGCTTGGCAGACCCCAATAGCTGCCACTGCTGGTTGTGTCACCAAGCCTGCTGTAGCAAAAGCAGATTTTAATAAGGACTCTAATTTTTTATCTATTGGGTCCTTGAACATTTGGACATTATCCACTGGACTTGTCAGTGATTTATTCACACAAGAGATGGCTGCGTCCACTGTAGGGACCCTCCATTTTTTGAGGAACTTATCCTCCATGGGATAGACCACTTGAAATCTCTTGGGAGGAGTAAATATTTTATCAGGATGCTCCCAATCCTGGTAAATGAGCCCTTCCAGTAAAGGATGGATCGGAAAGGAACAAACAGTCTGGGGAGCTTTTAGCGACCCCAACGAGGAGACAGAAGTGGATGATGGCTCCGCAAGGGGCATTTTAAATGCTGATCGGACCATATTAGTCAGGGACTGAACCCATAATCTTTCAGCATGTGATGCTGAGAATGGCTCTTCCACTGTTGATTCCTCTACAACAGAATCGACCTCATCCTGATCCCCTTCAGGTAGGTCGATCCCTGTACGGGACTGTTGCTCCGCTAACAGGCACTCTGAGGGAGGAGACGGAGATCGAGCGCTTTTTTCCTGTGACAGGGAAGCAGCGATCAATGCTGACAATCTCTCTTCCAGCCCTCCCAGAGCTGAGGAAAAAACCTCCTCTGTTACATACACAGGAGCAGGTGAACTGAGGACAGCCACAGTACCAGGTACTCCTGAGGGTGCTCTACGGTCACTAACCTCCGATTCTTCAGGGGAGACTGGTGCAGCCGAAGCATGCCCAAGATCCTCAGAGCCTGATGGAGACCCCCTATGCTTCCTGGGATTTTTAGTCCCGGAGTTTTTAGACGGCATTATTCCTAAGCCCAAAGCTGAGGTATTCCAGCCGAAATACACCACTTACTGACAATAGTCTAGCACAAATGCTGCTATAAAAACAGTTGGTGCCTACTAATGTGCCTTTCTATGGGGATGCCTGCATCAACCGCTTGCTGTATGCCTTTTTTAAATGTTGCCAGCTCTGTCTCTGCACTCCATAGCCAGCTCACAACACATAATTGTGATTTTTAACATGCTGGGACGCCCGCACATGCGCCCCTTTCCCGGCTCACCTCTATATATAGAGGCGCGTGCACGCGCACGCGCGCGGCCACGTGCGCCTTCGGCGCTAATTTTGAAAAGGGAAACTAGGGACAAGAGCCAGGGCCCCTTTTGCCGTAGGCCGGGGGATGGACGAGCATTGCAACATGGCAGAGGAAGCAGTTTCCCACAAGAGAACTCACCATCTGCCTGGACTTGCTCTGATAAAAAGAAACTAGTCCACATGACAAGAAACGTTCCACAGCGGCCTCTAGTGGATTAACACAGGTACCGCAGTCTAGTATATTATTTATTTATATATTTTTTTCTTGACCACTATTAAAATTATTACATTTTTTAGTAGTTACAGGCATGCATAATATTTAGCGGGAATACCGTTAGGTAACAGGCAGAAAGACATATTAGGCTTGGGGGTCCCCTCAATAGAACCAAGTTCCTGAGGGGCCCCCACTTACCTTTTCCCCGCCGCAGGACTCTGTTTGGCCACAGAAGCCCAAACTTCACCTATCACGGCAGGCATTGTAATTAAACCTTCAGGGACCGGGTTCCCAAGGATTCCACTCCCCTGGACCTGTATAGCACCCTGCACAGAAAACATCTTGGTCATGGGTATGACCAGAGCTCTGGATCCCAGGGTCCAGCTCTCCTAAGAGAAGCATTACAGGCAAAACCTTGCTCTTCTCTGCAAGGCCCGGGTACCGACCGTTTAGCTATGAAGCTTTTTTGGTCGGATCCGGAATAGCTTACTGAGGCCCAAAAGAACCTGTACGCAAGCTCAGTGAAAAACACATGTTTCTTCTTGGCCAACACCTTAGACACTGGCAAAAAACTGAGGTGCTCCCGGATGGGAGGGGCTTATATAGGGGAGGGTACTTCCGGTTTTGGAAGTTGCCAGTGCCAGCACCTGAAGGTATCTATATAACCCATTAGTAATGACTATGTCGCTCTGTGTCCCGTGATGTACGAGAAAGAAATCGCTCCACCTCTGCCTTTAGGGGTCCAGGTCTTTCTTTGTTTTTCAGGCCTGGGAGCCCCCTTTTGACCCTGCGGACGAAACCCCTTTTTTGAAAATACTGGGGCCTTCCGCTTGGGGGGAAAGGACTTCTTTTTATCTGCCGTCCGGTCCAGAACCGAATCGAGACCGGGGCCGAATAGTAGGTCTCCCGTTAGGGGTATCCCACACAGCTTAGCCTTAGAGGCACTGTCGCCTGGCCAAGTCTTCAGCCAGAGGGCTCTTCTGGCAGAGTTGGCCAGGGCTGCCGATCTGGCTGACATGCGGACAGATTCCACAAAGGCGTCCGCTATATAAGCAACTCCTTGCAAGATAGTCGGAAAGGAAGCTAGAATTGTTTCTTTAGCCGTCCCAGCCTCAATGTGCTCCTGGATTTTAAAGGAGCCAATGTTCCAAGTTGCGGGCCACAACTGTAACGGCCATCTCAGGCCTTAAATTACCCATAGTAGAGTCCCAGGTTTTCTTTAGTAGGGAGTCTATCCTTTTGTCCATGACGTCCGCCAAAGCTCCCATGTCCTCGAACGCTAGGTCCGTGTTCCTAGAGACCTGGGAGAAAGCGGCGTCTAATTTGTTTTTTTTATTCCAAATGGACATTGGGACATCCGAGAAAGGAAATCTTCTTTTTAGAGATGTAGAAAAGAAGGGCTTCCTCTCGGGGTCCTGCCATTCCCTTTTGACAGTGTCAATCAGTACTTCATGTACAGGGAAGACCTTTTTCTTCTGTTCACCCAGACCCTTATACATTTTATCATGAAGGGTCAAGGGTTTTTTATCGGTCTGTATACCGAGGGTGGTATAAATTGCTCCCAAGAGGTCATCTACCTCATCCAGGGACAACTTATACCTGGAGGTTTTCCTGGACTCCCCGTCCTGGGCTTCTCCGTCTGAGTCCTCGAGACTCAGAGGTGACACTATCTGAATGTGCCTGTTGTACACCGGAAGGGCCTGCAACCTCCTCTGCCCTTGAAGTAGTGGCAGGGTTAGCCGGTACAGGGCCCTGAGCCCATGGGGGGTTGTATCCTAGGAAGTGGGAACAGAGGTGGGTTGAAATCTTTCAAATAAACTTTTGAAAGATGAAAAGATGGACGAGAGCTCCTTCACGGAAGCTGCCAGTCCAGACTCCTGCTCTGAATCCCTTTTCCTTCACCAGGGTGTCAATACATATTTTACATAAGACCTTCCCCCATGCCTCCTTTAGCGTGTCCCTACAGGAGGCACACTTCTTTTTAGAGGTATGGGTTGATCTCGATTTCTCTGTAGCCTTCTAGAATACAGGAAGACAATAAAATTATACAAATATATATATATATATATATATATATATATTTTACAAATAAGTACAACCCCCGGAGAGCGCTGAACCTTCTATATGTAAGGCATCAGTGTCTCCCCCCCTGACCACCCAGGGGGATTACCCCCCCATGGACAGGAACCATGCATGGAGGGGTATTCCTAGGTAGAGAGGAACCCACCCCAGGGTACTCTTACCTTAGGAAGGCTGGAGGTGGAGTCAGTGTGTGTCGCTTGAGCCTCTGCTTCCGACATATTGACTGCAGGTGGCTGCCTCCGTTGAATCCCACGCTGCCTGTGCGCGATTTGGACTCTCTCCAGCTTCTGCCTGGGCCCCTATCAGTCCCGCGACCCGGAACCGGAAGTCGTGGGTTAAAGGGAAAGCATCCGCCCTCCGCCGGAAATGACGTCGCCACGTCGTCCAGCCCGCGGGTTCCAAAAATGCGGCATGTATCCATATACACGGAGGGCGGGCTGCCTCCTTGCTGCGGCCCTGTGGACGCGATAGGGGTCCCCCTCAGCCTTCAGCTGCACTTGACCAGGCTGGGGTGGCTCACGGAAGGTGGGTGACTAACCCACAATAAAACCCTGGAAGCCCCTGCTTCCTTTCAGGTAAGAAATGCCTCAGTCCCCTGACTGATTTAGTCTGGCTCCTTGCACAGTGTCTCCCCTCCGGAGGAAACACTAACAACTGAAGGCCGGCAGGGGAAGTAAGAATTTATATGTGCTGGCGCAGTGTTTCCTGTGGAAAGGGAGGAGCCTAGGTCTCTCATTGTGGCTGTCCTGAAAGACGAATAGGGAAAAAGAAGATTAGATTACAACATATGCCCAACAAGGACCAGCAACGTTCTGGTATGTTGCTGGACTTTGAATGGTTATACCAGAATGATGCCTGCGGGTTTAGGTATCATCCCTTTCAGCCAGCGGTCAGCTTTCATGTAAAAGCAATCATAGTGGCTAATTAGCCTCTAGACTGCTTTTGCAAGCAGTGGGAGGGAATGCACCCCCCTTCCACCATCTTCCATGGTTTTCTCTGGCTCTCCTGTTCCAACAGGGAACCTGAGAATGCAGATGGTGGTTCCGCCAGCTGATCATAGAGCTGATAAGAACCAGAACGGCTCCAATCAGCTCTATGGCCTAAGAAACCGGAAGAGCTACGAGCATTTCAAGACTTAGATTTCGCCGGATATAAACAGCGCCATTGGGAAAGCATTTTATCACACCGATCTTGGTGTGGTCAGATGCTTTGAGGGCAGAGGAGAGATCTAGGGTCTAATAGACCCCAATTTTTTCCAAAAAATAAGTACCTGTCACTACCTATTGCCATCATAGGGGATATTTACATTCCCTGAGATAACAATAAAAATGATTAAACAAAAAATGGTAGGGAAAAGTTTAAAAATAAAACTGCAAAATAAAAAAAGCACCCCTGTCCCCCCCCCCCCTGCACTCGCGCAAAGGCGAACGCAAGCGTCGGTCTGGCGTCATATGTAAACAGCAATTGCACCATGCATGGGAGGTATCATAGCGAAGGTCAGTCAGATCGAGGACAGTAATTTTAGCAGTAGCCCTCCTCTGTAAATCTACTTGTGGTAACCTGTAAGGCCACTGCGCGTTTGTGCGCAATTTTAAAGCATGTCGTGTTTGGTATCCACGTACTCGGCCTAAGATCACCTTTTTTATTCCATCAAACATTTGGGCAATATAGTGTGTTTTAGTGCATAAAAATGTAAAAAGTGTGTTTTTTTTGTTTTTTTTTAAATGCGTTTGAAAAATTTCTGTGCAAATACTGCGTGGAAAAAAAAAATTCAACACCCACCATTTTAATCTGTAGGGCCTTTGCTTTAAAAAAATATATATAATGGTTTCCATGTAAACAAAAAGTGTCAGAAAGGGCTTTGTCTTCAAGTGGTTAGAAGAGTGGGTGATGTGTGATATAAGCTTCTAAATGTTGTGCATAAAATGCCAGGAGAGTTCAAACCCCCCCCCCCAAATGACACCATTTTGGAAAGTAGACACCGCAAGCTATTTGCTGAGAGGCATGTAGAGTCCATGGAATATTTTATATTTTGACACAAGTTGTGGGAAAAAAAAAAAAAAGACAAAAAATAAAAAAAAGATTTTCTTTTTTGGCACAAAGTTGTCACTAAATGATATAGTGCTCAAAGAATTACACCCCAAAATACATTCCGTTACTTCTCCTGAGTACGGGGATACCACATGTGTTTTGGGAGCCTAGCCGCGTACGGGACCCCAAAAACCAAGCACCGCCTTCAGGCTTTCTAAGGGTGTAAATTTTTGATTTCACTTCTCACTGCCTATCACAGTTTCGGTGGCCATGGCATGCCCAGATGGCACAACCCCCCCCCCCCAAAATGACCACATTTTGGAAAGTAGACAACCCAAGATATTTGCTGAGGAGGTATGGTGAGTAGTTTGCAGATCTCGCTTTTTGTCACAAAGTTTTGAAAAATTAAAATAAAAAAAAGAATACATTTTTATTTTCTTTCTTCATTTTCAAAAACAAAGAGCTGTAAATTACTGACCATGCCTCTGAACAAATAGCTTGGGGTGTCCAATTTCCAAAATGGGATCATTTGTGCCATCTTGGCATTTTATGGCCTTCGAAACTGATAGGTAGTGAGGAGACAAAATAAAAAATTTATGCCCTTAGAAATCTTGAAGGCTGTGCTTGGTTTTCAGGGTCCCGTACGCGGCTAGGCTCCCAAAAAGTCCCACACATGTGGTATCCCCGTACTTGAGAAGCAGCAGAATGTATTTTGGGGTGTAATTTCACATATGCCCATGTCATGTGTGAGCAAAATATAATTTAGTGACAACTTTAAAAAAAAAAAAAAAAAAAGTTTTTATTTGTTTTGTCATTATTCAATCACTTGGGACAAAAAAAGATTAAATATTCAATGGGCTCAACATGCCTCTCAGCAATTTCCTTGGGGTGTTTACTTTCCAAAATGGGGTCATTTGGGGGGGGTTTTGTACTGCCCTGCCATTTTAGCACCTCAAGAAATGATAGGCAGTCAAACTAAAAGCTGTGTAAATTCCAGAAAATGTACCCTAGTTTGTAGACGCTATAACTTTTGCGCAAAATAAATATACGCTTATTGACTTTTTTTTTTTACAAAAGACATGTGGCTGAATACATTTTGGCCTTAATGTATGACTAAAATTGAGTTTATTCGATTTGTCTTATAACAAAAAGTAGAAAATATCATTTTTCTTTTCAACACTTTCGGTCTTTTTCCGTTTATATTGCAAAAAAAATAAAAAATCGCAGAGGCAATCAAATACCATCAAAAGAAAGCTCTATTTGTGGGGAAAAAAGGACGCAAATTTAGTTTGGGTACAACATTGCATGACCGTGCAATTACCAGTTAAAGCAGCGCAGTGCCAAATTGTAAAAAGACCTCTGGTCTTTAAGCTGACAAATGGTCCGGGGCTGAAGTGGTTAAACTTGTAAACACCAAATCTCAGAAAGAGGCTCGGTCCTTAAGTGGTTAAAGATTGACTGGTGTTCTCCTGTGTGGGCTACGCCACCCAGTTGGCTAGTTTGTCGTTTATTTTTGTGCCGTTTGTGTAAAACATTAGAAAATAATAATTTATTTTTCTAATAATACAGTACACACCCACAAGCAAATCTGCCCATAAAAAAGGGCTCATATATTCTTTTTACCTCAAAAAAAGAGCATGGTCAAGAATATTATCAGCCCAGTCACATTAACCACTTGCCGACCCCTTCACGGAGATATACGTCGGCAGAATGGCACGTACAGGCACAATCACGTACCTGTACGTGGCCCTTTAACTGTCGGGGTCGCGCTCGCGACCCCCCTGCCTTCCCCGTGAGTGGGACCGCTGGTCCCGCGGACTCGATCACCGTGGGGATCCCCGTGATCGTCTCACGGAGGCTCGGAGCGGGGAGATGTGTGTGTAAACACATCATCTCCCCGCTCCTCTACTGACAATGTCAGCGATCTCCGCTCTGTGTAATCAGAGCGGAGATCGGTGACGTGTCAGTCGTAGCCACACCCCCCCTCAGTTAGTAACACACCCCTAGGCACACTTAACCCCTCCAGCGCCCCTAGTGGTTAACCCCTTCACTGCCATTTTCATAGTAACCAGTGCATTTTTATTGCACTGATCGCTGTGAAAATGACAATGGTCCCAAAAATGTGTCAAAAGTGTCCGATGTGTCCGCCATAATGTCGCAGTCACGAAAAAAAATTGCTGATCGCCGCCATAACTAGTAAAAAAAATTAATAAAAAATATGTCTTAAAACTATCCCCTATTTTGTAAACGCTATAATTTTTGCGCAAACCAAACGCCGATTGCGATTTTTTTTACCAAAAATATGTAGAAGAATACGTATCGGCCGAAACTGAAGAAAAAAAATAATAGGTTTTTTTTTTATATATTATTTTTGGGGGATATTTATTATAGCAAAAAGTAAAAAATATGTCATTTTTTAATAAATTTTCGCTCTATTTTTGTTTATAGCGCAAAAAATAAAAAAACTGCAGAGGTGATCAAAGACCACCAAAAGAAAGCGCTATTTGTGGGAAAAAAAGGACGCCAATTTTGTTTGGGAGCCACGTCGCACGACCGCGCAAATGTCAGTTAAAGCGACGCAGTGCCGAATTGCAAAAAGGGGCCTGGTCATAATGGCCCGTATTGGTCCGGGGCTTAAGTGGTTAATAACCAAGAGAATTATGCAAACAACTCACTATGCTCTACCCAATATCCCATTTGGGCTAATGAGAAAATGTCGGTGCTCAGACTCAGGCTCTTGTTCATAATAAAATTTTCAATCATCCAAAACAGTAAACACTTGAAAGAATCATAATATGAAGTTTTATGCATAGGCTTAAAAACTATGTACAGAGCTCCGCTTTCCCGTTCAGCCTAAATGGCCTGAATTATAGCTATAATTAATGCAATGCCTGGTACACACGTTAAGTTTTCAGTTCAACCCAGCGGGCTGAAGAAAAAAAAAAAAAAAGTGGGGAGGTTAACTCCTTCCCGACCAGCCGCCGCAGTTGTACTGCGGCAGGTTGGCTCCCCTGGGCAAAATGACGTTACCTTACGTCGCTTTGCATTTTGGACACTAGGGGGCTCACCGCCAATGCGAGTGCCCGGCGGGCGCGATGACCACCGGGCACCCGCGATCGCTCGTGACAGAGCGAGAACCAGGCTCTGTGTGTGTGTAAACACACAGAGCCTGGTTCTCTCAGGGGAGAGGAGACTGATCGTGTGTTCATCCCAAGTATGAACACCAATCTCTCTCTCCTCCTAGTCAGTCCCATCCCCCCTACAGTTAGAACACGCCAAGGGAACACAATTAATCCCTTGATCGCCCCCTAGTGTTAACCCCTTCCCTGCCAGTGACATTTATACAGTAATCAGTGCATTTTTATAGCACTGATCGCTGTATAATTGTCACTGGTCCCAAAAATGCGTCAAGTGTCCTAACTGTCCGCCGCAATATCGAAGTCCCGATATATAAAAAATTATTGCAGATCACTGCCATTACTAGTATAAAATATTAAAAATGCCATAAATCTATCCCCTATTTTGTAGACGCTATAAATTTTGTGCAAATTGTTGCGATTTTTCTTTTAACCAAAAATATGTAGAAGAATACATATCGGCCGAAACGGGAGGAAAAAAATGTTGTAAAAAAATAAAATTGGTGATATGTATTATAGCAAAAAGTAAAAGATGGTGTTTTTCAAAATTGTCCCTCTTTTGTTTATAGCGCAAAAAAAATAGAATTTTTGTACTCACCGTAAAATCCATTTCTCTGAGTTCATGGACGGACACAGCAGCCTCTTGACATATGGGTATTATCCTCCTGTTAGGAGATGGACTAGGCAGAAAAACAGCATGTTAAGTGTTAAAACACAATCACACAGTACAGTACCACCCAGGGGGCGGTCCCCCCCCAGGTACATCCCCTCTCCCTGCATCATGCAGCTCAGTTCGTAAAAAAAAAAACAGTACAAAACAAAAAAAGGGAGGGGGTGGGTGCTGTGTCCGTCCATGAACTCAGAGAAATGGATTTTACGGTGAGTACAAAAATCCTATTTTCTCTTCCGTTCATGGACAAACACAGCAGCATCTTGACATATGGGACGTCCCCAAGCAGTGTAAAAAAAAACGAGGGGTGGGAAAACAGCATCAAACAGACTTCACCCCAAACAAAACCAGAGCTCCTCAACGGAGGAGTTGCAACCTTAAACAGCCACCTATAAAACCTTGCGGCCGAAGGAAGCATCCGAAGATGCACTCACATCAACCTTGTAAAATTTTGAGGAAATGTAAAACTGACGACCAGGTCGTGAGACAGATGCTTGATGTCGGAAAGCCCAAGAGGCACCTACTGCCCTGGTCGAAAGCGCCGTAACCGGGAAGGGAGGCGCCCGCCCTTTTAGGGCATAGGCCTGGATCACTATCTGTCTGATCCACCTAGAGATAGCGGCCGATGAGACCGCCAGATCCTTCTTAGAACCAACCACCGATACAGTGAATCCGACCTCTGGAATGGAGCAGTAGCAGACAGGTACACCCGCAGAGCTCGGACAACATCCAAGGAATGCGACGGAGGAAGACACAGACGGAAGTACAATGTCCTCATTGGAGGAAAAAAAGCCGAAACGACCTTAGGAAGAAATGAAGGCTGTGGACGCAGCACCACCTTATCCTTGTGAAAGATCAAAATCGGGAGCCTTGCAAGACAAGGCCGCCAGTTCAGAAACCCATCTGACTGATGTAATAGCAACCAAAAAGGCCACCTTCTGGGAGAGAGTCAGTAAGGGAATCTCCCTAATGTTCTCAAACAGTGGTCGTTGAAGTACTGAGAGGACCAGATTCAAGTCCCACGGATGCAGTGGAGGGTGTACCGGAGGGGGCCACATGTCGAACCCCCAGCACAAAAACGTACTCACTAGAGAGTGAGCCGCCAAGGGCAGTTGGAAGAAGACAGCCAAGGCTGACAATCGGCCCCTTAAAAATCATACTAAAGGCAAGTTTCTGGTCCACCCCACACTGTAGAAACAGCAGGACCCTGGAAACTGCATATGCACGTGGATGCCACTTTATCTCTTCACACAGAGATGTAAGCCTTCCACGTACGAAGGTAAATCCTCCAAAAAGGATGACTTCCGTGCCCTCAGCATGGTAGAGATCACCGAATCCGACAGGCCTCGGTCCCTTAGAACCTGGCTTTCAATAGCCATGACGTTAAAGCCAGCGACAGTAAAGCAGGATGAAGTATGGGACCTTGCGAGAGAAGGTCCTTTTGCGTCGGCAGACGCCAAGGAACATCTGCTACCAGACGCACTAGGTCGGCGTACCAGGGGCTCTGAGGCCAATCTGGAGCAATCAGGATCGTTATGATCCCTTCGGCCTCCACTCTGAAGCAGATGTGGAAGAAGCTCTAGATGAGGGAAGGCGTAAAGTAGCCAAAACTGACCCCACGGTGCCACCATCGTGTCGGACGCGTCCGTCCATGGGTTTTTTGACCTGGCCACGAACCTCAATACTTTCCGATTGACTCGCGACGCCAGGAGATCCACGTCTGGCGTGCCCCATTTCAGACACGGGAGCTAAAAACACCTCCGGGTGTAGAGACCATTTCTCCTTGGTCCAGCGCCTGGCGACTTAGGTAGTCCGCTTGCCAGTGTTCTAGGCCCGGAATGTACACTGCCGATAGAGCCGGCACGCTCCGTTCTGCCCACCTCAGGATGCGAGCAACCTCCGCTGTCGCAGCCGCGCTTCCGACTGGATCGTGACCGGACGCCCTTGTAGCCTCCGAGACCACTGGGAGAGGCACAGCCTGATCACCCAAAGTTCCAGGACATCGATGGGCAGGCAGGATTCTTCCTGGGTCCAGAGACCCTGGGCAGACTAAACTCCCCAGACTCACCCCCCCCGCATCCGGTAAGGCTGACATCCGTTGTGATCACTGTCCAGTGAAAGGAAAGGAACGACTTCCCGGACCGAAGTGTCGGGGAAGTCAGCCACCACACCAGGAAGGTCCTGACCAAGTGACTCAGCTGAATTTGACAATCCAGGGGCAATGGGCATTTGTCCCAACGTGACAGAATTTCCCTCTGCAACACTCGAATGTGGAATTGAGCATATGGTACCGCCTCGAAGGAGGCTACAATGAGACCCAGGACTCGCATGCAAAAAGCAGAGAGACAACCTTTTTTGGGATGTAAACTGCGGCATCGCAGCCCGCAGAGTCTGCAGCTTCTCCACAGGGAGGTAGACTCTCGCCTCTGGAGGAGTCCAGGACCAACCCCAGGTATTCTAGGCATTGGGACGGCACCAACACCGATTTCTGAATGTTCAGCACCCAGCCAAAATTCTCGGAGGGTCTGACAGGATATAGACACATCCTCCTCTAATTTGGAGCTTGAAGAGGCTCTCAGAAGATCACCCAGGTAGCCCACAATAGCGATTCCACGCCGTCTCGGCAAGGCCAGAATCAGGGCGAGCACCTTGGTGAACACCCTCGGCGCGGATGCCAGACCAAGGGGGAGAGCCACAAATTGATAATGGTCTTCCCCAACTGCCAAGCGCAGAAATCTCTGATGTCTGGAGCATATGGGGACATGCAAGTATGCGTCCTTGATGTCCAAGGACGCCAGAAAGTCCCCAGGATGGAGAGCGGCGACAACAGAGCGAACTGATACCATCCTGAACCTTTGCACTTTCACAAAGCAATTGAGGGCCATGAGATCCAGGATTGGACGGACCCCATCCTTCTTTTGGACTACAAACAGTAGTAAGTAAAACCCCTGAAACCGTTCCTGCAATGGTACAGGTACGATCACCTCAGACACCAGCAGATCCTGACCTGCCCCAAACAGGGCCTCCCGACGACTCCGAGAAAAACAAAAAAAACACACACACACACACACTATCTTGTACCCTGGGGAAACTACTTTGCAAATCCACCGGTCGGAGAGTAGAGACGTCCACTGAGCCGCAAATTCGCAAAGACGGCCCCCCACCCGAGCAACGGGCGAGGGCAGACCTTCATGGGGATGCAGATTTGTCCGCAGGTTTGTTGGGCTTGCGAAACCTGGGACGCTATTGTCCTTTGGAGGCGCCTTAACGGCCTGGGAGCGTTTACCTGCAGCACCGGGCGGACGAAAAAAAAAAACGCTTGTGGAGCGGTAAAGGAGGGCCCCTGGCTACGGCGTGGCTCCTTACTGGATTGCGGGAGCAGAGTGGTCTTACCTCCCATGGCATCTTTGATAATGTCATCCAGAGAGGCTCCGAAAAGCCTTTTACCTTTAAAAAGGTAAATCCACCAGGGCCTTCTTAGAAGATTGGTCCGTGGACCAACACTTTAGCCAGACCAGGCGGCGCAACACCACTGCATAGACCGAGGCTCTGGAGAGCAAGGGAATCGTATCCAAGGCTTGACTCACAGACAAAATTTAAGGCCCTGTAACAACTGGTCGGCCAGTTCCACCCATGCCGGGGAAACGTGATGTTCTTTCAATCCCTGGTGCAAAATTTTGCCCATTCAGTAAGCGTCTGAGACACTAGGGCCCCGGCCACGACAGGACGCACTGCTGACCCCACCACGGAACAGGGTGCGAGCTATGGCCTCAGCCCTCCTGTCTGCAGGGTCCTCGAAGGCAAGAGCCCCTACCACTGGAATCGTGGTCACTTTGTTTAGTCTCTACACAGGGGGGGTCCCCTGTCGGGGGAGAAGTCAATTTTTTCAGGAAATTCTCCTCAAAAAGGGGTAACGGACCGGCTAAACATTTTGGGGCTGAAAAGACCTTTTGCGGCTGATCCCATTCCTTGTATAACAGCTTATCCAGGTAAGGTACACAAGGAAACACCTTAGCAGTGCGGGTCGGCGTACAGAATCCAAAAGGGCCCGACATCTGTCGTCTCCGCCGTATCCTCCATTTGTAGAGTATCCCGCATCACGGTGATAAATGCTCCTACAAGCGCCCTATCATGCGCTGACCCTGACCCAGAGCCATCCTCACTGTCCGAACAGTCTAGGTCCGCACCCTCAGACACATCAGAACCAGGGCCTGGAGAAGTAGCTGGGCCCGGTTCTGTGTCAGAGTTGTCCCCGGAAGATGGCGGGGGGGGGGGGGCATTTTTTTACCCCCCTTCTTGCCACACACCGCTTCCACCCTGGCCACAAAAGCCTCCAGGACCACCGACACAGCGTCCACAGATATAGCAGGTGCAGGGGCACCAATTGCCAACTCAGGTATGTCTAGGGAAGAGACGTCCACTTCTGACGCCATGCTGACCCACTCGCCTGACACCCCTGGAGATGTAAGACAAAAGTACACGGACCACCCTCCTAGCTGCCGCAGAGAGAAAACGAGGACCCCCCCCCAGAGGACTCACCGCCCGAACCAGATACCGCAGAGTTCACGTCTGCGCGATCCCTCCTAAGGTGCTCTCCTTGTGTCACTGTCTAAGAAATGTGCTGGAGCTGTTTGCGCCATTAGAATGATCACTAGAGGTAAAAACCTCTTCAAAAATAGCTGCCAACCCGCCGCCCTGTAAACAGAGCGTGCGGACTACAAGAAAATGGCCGCCGAGCGCAGATATAAACCACAGCACCGGAAGCCGCAAAAATGGCGCCGGCCGCATGTAGTGCACAAAACACACACACACACACACACACACACACACACACGCTAGACAGCGAACACCCAGGGCACCCTAAAGAAGCCCCCCCCACCCACACATAAGTGAACAGCACCCCCAGGAAAGCAGACCCACTGTGCAGCCCCCAGCCATAGGATTAAGCCCCCCCCAGGTGGACCCCCGTTAATCAGCCATTCTAGCCACCCAGAGCCTGGGGAGGAGGGGGAGGAAGGGAGAAAGGAAAGAAAGTTTGGGACCCTCTATCGACCCCTCTGGGAATGCTCAGCCGTACCACCCTGCCGGAGCAGAGGACTGCTACTTACTCGTCCTGTAGCTGAAGGCATTCCTGACAGACCCAACGTCCGCACGGTTACGGCATGGCTGTCGGCCCGGCACACTGTGACATGGACATATAGCCCGGTCATATGTGTGCCCCGGAGCCTAAAGCTCACCGCCCACCCCTGGAGCAACGGGGCATGTCGTGGACGACCCAGCGCGTAGCTAAAAAGCCGGCACGCGCTCAATAACCGAACTGGGGAGTTTACAAGGATCGAGGATCCAGCCTGTCACCCAGTCGGCAGTTGATAGTAGATCTCAGGATCAAAAAATAAAAAAATAAAAAAAATCCCCAGGCCACATGGGCCCACAGGGAGCCATGTCATTCTTCTATGCTAGGCAGAAAGAAAACTGAGCTGCATGATGCAGGGAGAGGGAATGTACCCAGGGGGACCGCCCCCTGGGCGGTACTGTACTGTGTGATGTGTTTTAACACATACCGTATTTCTGCCTAGTCAATCTCCTAACAGGAGGATAATACCCATATGTCAAGATGCTGCTGTGTCCGTCCATGAACGGAAGAGAAATTAAAACCGCAGGAGGTGATCAAATACCACCAAAAGAAAGCTCTATTTGTGGGAAAATCAATTTTGTTTGGGTACAGCTTCGCACGACTGTGCAATTGTCCTGTTAGAACATTTGGGGTTAAAAGAATATACATATAGGCCTTTATATTACGCATATTACATATTTTTCATATTCATGTATATTATGAACGAGAGGACAGCCATTTTGTCTCTAAAGTTTAAATTAGCTCATGATATGCTATGAACAATACTAAAGCCATTTTGGTTCTTATTTTCTCTTTAAGAGGTTAAAATCAAATTCACTGTCTCTACAGGGGTTTTCTGTCTTACAAGAAGGCATTGTTTTTCTGTATTTCAAAGGTTGTAATTCAAAGGTTGTAATTCAAAGGTTTGACACTAAGAGATAAGAGGGGTGTTGGTAAGGGCTAACACAAACTGTGTAGTATTGTCTCTGTATAACAAGATCATAGGGCTCATCCACAAATAAGCTGTGGTATTGTATATCTTAAATAATATTTATTTTACATATCTTCACAAAATATCTGTTCTAGTAATCCGTATATAAACCCATTTATGCATATATATATGGATTACTATTAGGAAGTTACAAATATAATATATCGTATGGTGTGGAGGATATTAGGAGCTGTATTTGTCAAATGCAAGTTAAAAGTTATTCCAAATGACTTCAGCTTCGAGGGATGTTAACAACCCATTAGCTGAGACGTGGGTAGAATTATCTCAACTATAAATTGAGAAGTTGCCGCAATGTCTGAAGATGGTTGACACATTTGACACCGTTGGACAATCAATGGTGTTCTACAAAGCTAGGTCAAAGGTTAGTTGTAAATTGTCTTTGACCTACATGAAAACAACATTAGAAATTATTTCTAATACGCTACTGCCCTCTGGTGGTGAAAATACTTAATTATTCAAGATGGCGTCTATTTGGTTGCTAAGACAACCTTGCAAAAACATCGTCATTTGACATCAATTACCTAGTAATGAGATACACACCCACTTTTTGGAGTAAGATAAAAGTAGGAAGAGTTCAGTGTGTAAGGGAATCTCTGAGGGAACAGGTCTCTCTACATATGGATCATCTCTGAAGGCACTCGCTCTCTGAAAAGATCTCTCTCGGGGGTCTACATCTGAAGGAAACTGGAAGAAGGAGATCTTGAAATTCAAACATGTAGGGGGTTGAAAAGTCCCTCTTGGGACTTTGTTTCTCAAACAGACAGAACCTGGTAAATTATTAATTTACCTGTTTTGGTAATGGAATTGTTTTTGCATACACATAACTAAAATCATTTAAATATATATAGCCTAGTGTTGGAGTTGTATTATTTTTAACTGCAGTATGAAATAATTATATTCCAAATATTAAGAGACGTATACCAATTTGGTTGTCTTTATAAAAGCTAGAGCGAAATTTGTACAATGGTTTTATTATGATATAGGTTTAAAATATATTCTATTCTTTCTAAATTTAACATAAGCCTTGATTGTAATGTCAAGCTGTGTGCCCAATATAAACTTGGTCTGGACACGTTTAACCACTTAAGCCCCGGACCAATATGCAGCATAAAGACCAGGCCCCTTTTTGCGATTCGGCACTGCGTCGCTTTAACTGACAATTGCGGCCGTGCGACGTGGCTCTTAAACAAAATTGACGTCCTTTTTTTTCCCCACAAATAGAGCTTTCTTTTGGTGGTATTGGATCACCTCTGCAGTTTAAATTTTTTGCACTATAAACAAAAATAGAGCGACAATTTTGAAAAAAAAAATGCAATATTTTTTACTTTTTGCTATAATAAATATCCCAAAAAAATGTATATATAAAAAAAAAAAAAAAAAAAAAAAAAAAAAAAAAACAAACAAACAAAAAAACACACACAACTTTTGTTTTCCTCAGTTTAGGCCGATACGTATTCTTCTACATATTTTTGGTAAAAAAAAAAAAAAAAAAAAAAAGCAATCAGCGTTGATTGGTTTGTGCAAAAGTTATAGCGTTTACAAAATAGGGGGTAGTTTTATGGCATTTTTCTAAAAAAAAAAAAAAAAAAAAAAAAAAAAATAATTTTTTTTTTGTTTTACTAGTAATGGCGGCAATCAGCAATTTTTTTCGTGACTGCGACATTATGGCAGACACATCGGACACTTTTGACACATTTGTGGGACCATTGTCATTTTTACAGCGATCAGTGCAATAAAAAGTCACTGGTTACTGTAAAAATTACACTGGCAGTGAAGGGGTTAACCACTAGGGGCGCTGAAGGGGTTAAGTGTGCCTAAGGGAGTGATGATCACTGTTAGGGGGCGTGGCTACGAGTGACACGTCACCGATCTCCGCTCTGATTACACAGAGCGGAGATCGTGACAGTGTCAGTAGGCGAGGGGGGAGATGTGTTTACACTAACATCTCCCCGCTCCATCCCTCCAAGAGACGCTCGCTAATGGATCCCCGCGGCGATCTAGTCCACGGGACCCGCGGTCCGACTCACGGGGATGACTGCAGGGTCGCGACCACACGGCAGGCAGTTAAAAGGGGACGTACAGGTACGCGATCGTGCCTGTACGAGCTATTCTGCCGACGTATATATGCCGTGAGCGGTCGTTAAGAAGTGTAATCAGGAGATCCGTTTGTTTTGAAAAAGATAACATAGTGTTAAAGTAAACAAAAGGAGTGTTTACACCTTCTGTGAAGTAACGGAAAGACATTTCACAAGAGTTACCATGTCTTAAATATACAAGTATTAAAGTATTGAACTGTGAATATACCTTGTAAAATAGAGCTGACCTAGAAATGTATGGATGTAAAAATTATCTGAACATTAACCATCATTTATCTATGATTGTAGAAGTATATCCATTCATTTGTTTTATCACGAAATATACCCGATGAGAGATATATAGATAGAGAGATATATAGATAGAGAGATATAGAGATAGAGAGATATAGAGATAGAGAGATATAGAGATAGATAATTTTAAATATTTCATTTGTGTTACTTGTCTTCAAACTAGCACGGATAAAGAACTTAGATTTTCTTGTATGATATTATAGGAAGTAACTCTCCCAATTTAAAGATTTACAGATTTCCATAACTACAATAATATTTTAATATTTCAGTATATACATTCTGACAGTCCGTTAAAGCGACAGTGCTGCATCGCAAAAAATGGCCTTGTCATTGAGCAGCCAGATCTTCCGGGGCTGAAGTGGTTATTGTGCTAACCATGCGATTTGAGCACAGCCTCCCTGCCAGAACACACTGGTCAGTGATCACAGCCATTGGCTGCAAGCTCAGGATCAGATGTTGATTGGCTGCTGGTTGTCCAGCATGCTCGTTTGAGAGAAGCCAGTCGTGAGATCGACTTCTGTCAGACAAGCAGTTATACACATGGGTCAAAAGTCGGCCGGTGTGTGCAGGGTTTTAGACTATTTAGGCTGAAATGCATAAGTGGGGCTCTGTACATGGTTAATGCTATACATCAATAAAAGCTTTACATCTTTAAGATCCTGTCAAGTGACAACTATTTTGAAAGATTAACAGAATTATGCAATACCAATTAACTCATGTGGGGGGGGGGTAGACTTCCGCTCATCTGAACCCTTCCCCCTCCGGTGTCACAATTGACACCATTCAGGGGGGAGGGGGGGTGCAGATACCTGTCTAAGACAGGTATTTGCACCCACTTCCAGGAGTCCTCTCTGTGGGAAGTACCCGTTGTGTTCTGGGAGACACTCCGCTCCCAGAACACACAGGGACCAGCCAGAACGGCGCAGCGCGACTCGCGCATGCGCCGTAGGGAACCGGGCAGTGAAGCTGCAAGGCTTCACTGCCTGGTTCCCTCACGAGAATGGCAGTGGGGGCAGCAGAGTGATGAGCGATTGCTCGTCCTCTGCTGCGGACGTCGCTGGACTCCAGGACAATTAAGTGTCCTAATATTAAAAGTCAACAGCTGCTGGCTTTTAATAATTTTTTTTTCCGGCGGAGCTCCGCTTTAATAAATCTTCCTCATGGTGTACTTTATGCATTCTAGCTCTCCAATTTTGCTTGCCAAACATATGGCATTTGTGAACACTTTAAACCCACTAATCTTTCATTCTCATCATAAACATCTCTTCTAGCACAGCAGACTCAATTCCATTAGACCCCTTTCACACTGAGGGTGTTTTGCGTTAAAAATAGCGCCTGGGAGGGGTGCGCATGCGCGGGGACTCGGAGACGGACGTGCGCTGACCGAACTCCCGGCACCCCGACCCACCGGAGCTAATAATAGCGCAGGCAGCGAGGTCCGAGAGCCAGGACCGATCACACACAAACCCCGAGGCGGTAATGAACCGGAGAGCTCAGGGACAGCCGCGGAAAGGGCTCCACAAACAAAATATAGCCCAGAGGAGAGCGGGACCTTCCTCTACAGCACAGCCGCGATCCAAGATGGCGCCCGGCAAGCCAGACACGCGGGGCAGCACTGCAACAGCCAGATTTGACGGCGCTGCACAGAGAGGAGACAAGCAGCAAAATCCGGAGCCATCCAGAGATCCATTCTCCTCTCAATCCTCAGGAGAGGTAGAGACCGGACAGCGGGGTGAGTCACTTTCACATCCCCCATCCCCAGTCCTATACACTGACGGACATGACCCTATTAACTCCCCTGCCTCCCCTGCCTCCTCTATGGATAGGAACATGGCTGATCTAACAGAAGTCCTCATCAGCCAATCTAGCCAGGATATGCCACTACCCCAGTTATCGCATTATTCCCCTGATGCTGTACTGTTGGGCAGATTCTCCACCATGCTGCAGCAGGAGCTCTCTAAGGCCTGCACATTAATTACCACAGACCTAAAAAAAGATATCCACAGCTTGGGAGAGCGTTTTGAGCTAATTGAAACCAAAGTAGACGGTACCATCAAAAGGGTCAATCAGAACTCAGCCATGGTGACAGACCTTCAGGAAAGATTGGAAGAGGCGTTCATAAAAATCGAAGATTTGGAGAATCGTTCACGTAGATACAATGTCCGCGTGCGTGGCCTCCCTGAAACTCACACTGATCTAGAAGGGGCTATAAAGGACCTGATGAAAACCCTTATCCCGGACATCGCTACCCACCAAATGGAAGTGGATCGCGTTCACCGAGCACTGACAGCCCCAAGGGCCGACGGCCTACCACGTGACATTATCGTTAAGCCACATCACTACCGCATTAAAGAAAAGATGATGCTTGCGGCCCGCAGCAGGCCGGACCTGTCGCTATTTGGAGCACCAATACAGCTTTTCACAGATTTGGCGCCATCAACGGTCCAGAAACGCAGAAACCTACGACCATTACTCCAGCAACTAATAGCCAGACAGATTAAGTATCGATGGGTGTTCCCTTTTAAGTTATTCTCCTACAACGGAAAGTCCCACTCCTTTTCCACGTTCCAAGCAGGGGAAGACCTGCTGCTTGGTCTCGGCATCATTGCGCAGGACTCTCAGACTTCGTCTCCCCCTCACCCGGGTTGTCGTCCCCTCTCCCCGATGTGGCAGGATCGCACACGCTCACAGGCCAGAAATGCTCGCCGGAATACCTGAGTATTATTGCTCTTTTCTCTTATCTACCCCCTTTTTGGGAACTGTTAGTGCTTGGTTGCACTGATATGGCCCGGGCTCATGGAGGACTATGGGCCTGATTGGGCCATCGTTGCCGTTCACGGGTTACAAAATTACTTGAGTTCCTGGTTTTTCGAAATGGCTATCAGCCGACTATTTTACAACCCCGACTGGCCCCAACTTGGTCAACGGAACTTTGCTAATTTGCAGTATGGGGACCCTAGTCGGACCGCAATGTGGTTCCCCTGTTGGGCTGTGGCTCGGGGGCCGGAACGACCGATGGGGACCCTTCCGGCCCTGGCGTCACTGGCCTTGGGGACACATGTTACTATAGGTAGCCTGTTATGTTAAACTGTATTGATTGGTTTATGACATTCCTGATATGATCTCTAATAGCCTGCTTGTATAGAGTGTATTCATATTTGGGTCGGGGTGGTCATGCTTGCCACCCAACTGCGAGACTACCTATCCTCCGTCGAGGATGGTACCCTTGCACTTAATTTGCCGGATGTTGTATCTGGCAGGGGTTATTCCCCATACCTTTGTTTATCAGTTAGGAATGATTTATGTTGGTTATTTGGGCCTAAGGCCTATGCTTATATTTTATTGCTTTTATTTTTGTTTTTCTGCTTCTCTAATGCCTTTTCTTTTTTTCCCTTCCTCCTTTTTATTCGGAGCCTCGATTCGGCACCCTCCCCCTATGTCGTGGTCTGAGAGGTCACCCAACCGAACAGCCTTCATTTTCGGGGCCCTTCCCACTTTATTCACTGCAAAAGGTAAGAGTGCTCTGCCCTACCACGATTGCTACCACATATAACACAGACTACTCGATAGTTAGCCATAATGTACATGGATTTAATTCCCCTGCTAAGAGAACTAAGGCCTTCCAGTTTTATTATAAACAGAAGGCTGAAGTCCTGCTATTACAGGAGACTCATTTTTCCAACGTCTCAGCGCCCCGTTACCTTAATATGAAGTATCCACAGTTTTATTTAGCAGGGGGTCGGGAAAAAAAGGGCGGTCTAGCCATCTGCTTTTCGAAACGGACCCCCTTTACCCCCATCACTATTGTTAAGGACAAGGGCGGTAGGTATATTATGGCAGTGGGGCGGCTCCATGACCAGGAGGTGTCCTTTATATCATACTATGCCCCGAATACTGGGCAGCCGGAATTCTTTAGCAAAATGCTGAAGATTCTAATGCCCAAAGTCCAGGGTCAGGTCATTATGGGGGGCGATAGCAATATTCCCTTGGATAGAATTATGGATAAATCGGACTCCTCTAAACCAATATTAAAGCGCCCACCGACTGGCAGCAGCAAGGTTGCACGTCTGTTTCATTTACATGACCTCATTGACGCCTGGCGAGAAAATAACCCTACGGTCAGGGACTTTACACACTTTTCGCAGGTCCATCATACTTACTCTAGGATAGATCATGTTTTAGTACGCACGCCTTTGCTCCCATTTATTAAGTCAGTTAAGATCTTATCTACCCCTTGGTCTGATCATTCCCCGATCAAACTCTCTACTACAGGGCTGTGGACTAAATCTAGACCCTCCCCGTGGAGACTTAATGTAAGCCTGCTGAATGACCCTATAATCTTTTTAGAGATTCAAAAGGAAATACAGGAATACTTTAGACTTAATAAGGCGTCAGACACATACCCCGCAATTAACTGGGTGGCCCATAAATCAGCGATTCGGGGCATATTGTTACAAGTGGCGGCCAGGGTTAAACGCAATAGGGAACAGGCAAATAAGCGTCTTGAAGCAAACTTAGACGACTTACTTAGTGAACAGTATAGGAATCCCCTGGTAGATATAAGGCATAAAATTGACGAGGCTCGATTAGCACTCAATCTTAGCTTGACTACACAAGCGGAGAAACATATTAGCTGGTCTAAACACAGGTTCTACACGATGGGGGATAAGCCTACCACAATGTTAGCTAGAAAGCTGGTTCCTCGACCGTACACTCCGACTTTGCCTAAACTAAGATTATCCACGGGCCTTACCTCCCAGAACCCTGAACGGATAATTGGAGAATTTCATAAGTTTTACACTAAGCTGTATGGAGCACAGGACAAATTCGATCCATCCGGAGCAAACACATTCTTTCACGACTTACAGCTGCCAAAATTGACACAAACCCATGCGGAACTGATGGACGGTGCTCTTACGGAGCCTGAAATCAGGGCTGCAATCAAAACCTTGCACCCTACTAAGGCCCCTGGGCCAGATGGATTCCCGGGCCACTACTATAGGAAGTATCAAGATCTTCTAGCCCCACATCTCTGAACTTACTTTAATGATCTGAGAAGCGGTAGTGAGCTCCCCTGCCATGAAAATGTAGCTTATATAAGTGTTATCCCAAAGCCGGGGAAGGATCATGGAGACTGTACCAATTACCGCCCAATTTCCTTGATCAATACGGATCTAAAGATCCTGACCAAAATACTGGCCCAGAGACTTAATACTTTTCTTCAGTGTTATATTCATCCTGACCAAGCAGGTTTTGTCCCGACAAGACAGGCTTCAGACCAAACCCGCCGCTTAATTAACCTTATTTCGGTGGTTCAGTCTGATTGGGACGGAAAGGGGACTAGGAGGGGGATGTTACTTTCCTTGGATATCCAGAAGGCGTTCGATTCTATCTCCTGGGACTATCTCTTTGATGTACTCACTCGCTTTGGCTTTGGGGGACGCTTTCTGGGTCTCCTTCATATATTATATGATTCCCCTAGTGCCTCGCTAATGCTCAGAGGATATACTTCCCAAACATTTCCGATCAGGAGAGGAACTAGACAGGGTTGCCCGTTGTCACCGTTATTATTCGCCCTGGCGATTGAACCACTAGCGATCCAAATTCGCACATGCAAAGATATTCAGGGCATTTATTGCGGAGACTATGAACACAAATGTTTACTCTTGGCGGATGACTTGTTGCTGACCTTGACCTCACCGATCACATCCCTGCCTAATTTATATGCTATTTTGCAACCTTTTTCCAACATCTCAGGGTTGGCAATCAACCATAGTAAGTCAAGGGCACTGAACTTATCTTTGCTAAGCTCCACCCAGGCAACACTTGAAAAATCATTTCAATTCCGATGGGAATCCACAGCTCTCCCTTATTTAGGCATACAACTAACCTCATCTGTCGGCAAATTGTACAAAGGGAATTATCCAGCCCTTTTCAAACGGCTAACAGAAGACTTGGCTAAGTGGCAGGTTCACCCGCCATCGTGGTTTGGCAGACTTCACTCAATTAAAATGAATGTTCTACCCCGTTTATTGTATTTCTTCCGCACCTTGCCAGTCTCATTGGTCCGTGAAGACCTTAAACGATTTCAGAATAAAGTTCTACAGTTTATTTGGGGTGATAAAAGACCCAGGGTGAATAGGAGCACTTTATACGCATTGAAGCGGAGAGGAGGACTTGGTCTACCTGACTTCTTAAAATATTTTTATGCTGCCCAGGTAGCACAACTCACAAAGTTTCACACCCAATGGGCACAGACCATTTGGATGGCTATGGAATCTTATTCTTGCCGTCCCAAACCTATTTCCCATATTTTATGGCTACCTATTAAGGAGCGACCTCCTATACTTTGCCCTACTTTATCCATGTCATTGGAAATATGGGACAGACTCTCCAGATCTCATAAATTCAAGTCTCCTCATTCTCCGCTGGCACCTCTGCTTCAAAACAATGCATTCACCCCGGGTCTCGCCCCACTAGCATTCGAATGGTGGACCAATAAGGGGTTCATGCGTATTGCGGACCTTTGTGATCATAGAGGTTTGCTGTCCGAACGGACTATGACTGACAGGCATCAGATGCCCCCAGCAGAGGGTTATAGGTTTGCCCAGATCTCACATTATGTACAAACCTTGGCTCGTAAGAGCGACCTAGCATCCCAAACTCCCATGGAACATTTATGCAAAAATTATGATAAAATTAAGGGCCATTTATCTGCTATATACTCAATATTGCTGAGCGCATCGACAAAGCTGAATTATATGATCCAATGGGAGACCGACTTGCAGGAAACCCTGGATCTGGACGAATGGCATAAGATAGCCGAGACGGCATCACGCTCGCTCATCAATACTTCAATAATTGAGGCCAATTATAAGGTTCTGCTGAGGTGGTATATGGTGCCGGTCAGACTGGCAACCTTTGTTTCAGGGGCTACCCAGCTGTGCTTTAGAGGATGTGGCCAGGTGGGCACAACCTATCATATTTGGTGGACGTGCCCGAAGGTCAGGAAGTTTTGGATCAGGGTGTATAATTTTGTTTACTCCCTTACCCAACTAAACCTGGCTAAGTCAGCTAAGAAAGCACTACTGGGGGGTGGAGATGTTAAAGCCTCCAAGTCCTGCAAGAGGCTTTTGACATTTATATTTATTTCAGCCAAAATCACCATCGCTAGGAACTGGAAATCGGCAGCTCTACCATTCGAGCAGCTTAAAAGGTAAATTGTCATGGTTGATGCTAAACGAACGCTTGACCGCATTGGCCCAAGATAAAATGAAATTGTTTCATAGAGTGTGGGACCCATGGATTTGTTACATAACAAATGACCCCAGGATGTTTGCAGTTTAGCCTAAAGGGTTAGGTTGGGGTGTCCGGGTGCTGAGTCTGAGCTCCTTCCCCCCCCCATTCCCCCCTTCTCAACTGTTCTTTCCTCGCTCTGTCTTCTCCCTTCTATTCTTTACCTCTGTTCTCTCTTTTTTTTTTTTTTTTTTTCTTCTTCTCTTTCCTTCTTTTTTTTTTCTTTTTCTTTTTTCTTTTTGTTTATTTTTGGAGTCGGATGCAGACCTTAGAGGTTTGTGCGGCTCCCTGTTTTCTAAAGCTCCTACGGGATCATTGTCAGTCTGATCTGGCCTCTGGGCTGCCCGCACGGCCAGCGGAGTTGCGCCCCCCTGATAGGCTGATGGGGGGACGGCTCTTCTGGGCGGGCGGTTCAGATAGGATCTGGGATGTGAAGAGGGGCCAACGGCTCTGCGGAGCATTGGATTTACGTGAGCTATTAAGTGGCGATAATTTTTTCTTTTTTTTTTTTTTTTTCTTTGCATGGACCCCTACACGCAGGGATCTTCACTATGTGGCCTCGAATGTTGATTGTGACTGTACAATGTTATGATGCGCCTTTTATACATTTTGTATGACAAAACTTGAATAAACATATTGAAACAAAAATAGCGCCTGCAATCCGCCCTAAAACAGCTGCTCTATTGTCTCCAGTGCGCTGGCAGGGTGTCAGGAAAAGTCCTGCCAGCAGCTTCTTTGGAGCGGTGTGTTTACCGCTCCTCCCCACTGAAATTAATGGGGCAGCGCGGCTATACCGCCGGCAAAGCGCTGCTGCAGTAGCGCTTTTAACCCTTTCTCAGTGGCTGGCAGGGGTTAAAAGTGCCCCGCTAGCGGCCGAAATGCGCAGCAAATCCGACGGCAAAGCACCGCTAAAAATAGCGGCGTTTTACCACCGACGCTATGGGCGGCTCAGAGTGAAAGGGTGCACATACTGTAGATTGTAATCCAACGAAATTTAGCCTGGTGTTCAAAAAAACAATCCACACCGAGAACATATTCATGCTTCTGACGCTCTAAACTTGTGTGATACCAACCTCAGGCCATTGAAGAGCTGCTTGGACTTATCAAGCAAGTAGCAGAAATCCGTGACAGTTTTTCTCTCCACCTGAGGGATGTCCTCATCGTTAGCAACGGACATTGCTCAGTTTTCTATTGCACTTTACCCTGAAAGAAAGAAATTTCACAATCAGTTTTGTTGACTATGATACTTCAAATACAAATCTTTAACCAGCTGCGGATTGCCCACTACAGATTTACTGCGGCCGCTCTGCGCCAGACCACGCAACCCTTTGATCACCCCTGATTTTAGCCCCTTCCCTGCCAGTGTCATTAATACAGCGACAGTGTACAGTGGGGCAAAAAAGTATTTAGTCAGATGAAACCAAAGTAGAACTGTTTGGTAGAAACACAACTCGTCGTGTTTGGAGGAGAGAGAATGTTGCATTGCAACCAAAGAACATAATACCTACTGTGAAGCATGGGGGTGGCAACATCATGCTTTGGGGCTGTTTCTCTGCAAAGGGAACAGGACAACTGATTCGTGTACATGAAAGAAAGAATGGGGCCATGTATCGTGAGATTTTGAGTGCAAACCTCCTCCCATCAGCAAGGGCATTGAAGATGAAACGTGGCTCTGTGTTTCAGCATGACAATGATCCCAAACACACCGCCCGAGCAACGAAGGAGTGGCTTCGTAAGAAGCATTTCAAGGTCCTGGAGTGGCCTAGCCAGTCTCCAGATCTCAACCCCATAGAAAATCTTTGGAGGGAGTTGAAAGTCAGTGTTGCCCAGCGACAGCCCCAAAACATCACTGCTCTAAAAAGGAGATCTGCATGGAGGAATGGGCCAACATACCAGAAACAGTGTGCGTCAACCTTGTGAAGACTTACAGAAAACGTTTGACCTCTGTCATTGCCAACAAAGGATATATAACAAAGTATTGAGATGAACTTTTGATATTGACCAAATACTTATTTACCACCATAATTTGCAAATAAATTCTTTCCAAAATCAGACAGACAATGCGATTGTCTGGATTTGTTTCCACATTTTGTCTCTCATAGTTGAGGTATACCTATGACAACAATTACAGGCCTCTCATCTTTTTAAGTAGTAGCTGACTAAATACTTTTTTGCCCCCACTGTATATTTTTTAACACCGATTACTGCATTAGTGTCATGAGCATCAGTAAGGTGTCTGATTTGTCAGTCACAATATTGCAGTCCCGCTATAAGTCGCTGATCGCCGCCATTATGACTAAAAATAAAAATATACCATAGTTTGTAGGCGCTATAACTTTTGCACAAACCAATCAATACACATGTATTGGGATTTTTCTTTTTTTTTTTTTTTTTTTTTTTAAAAAGCACAAAAAAAAAAAAACCCATGTAGCAGAATACATATTGGCCTAAATTGATGAAGGAATTTGTTATATATTTTTTTATTGGGAAGGTTTTATAGCAGAAAGTAAAAAAATAATTTTTTTCTAAATGGCTGGTTTTTGTATTTTTAATTATATAGTGCAGGGTCAGTTCAGTAACAGTGCCGTATCTCCAAAAAATGGCCTGGTCATGAAGGGGGTGGGGGTAAACCTCCCTGAGCTCAAGTGGTTAAAGGCGAAATGTTCTACTTTGTAAATTAGTTTATTTTGATTTTGGGCAGCCATTTGTATGATCCAAGTACTGTTAGTAGACAGTAGAGCTGCACGATTAATCGTGAAGAATCGAAATTGCGATCTTTTTCCCTTCCCGATCTTCAAAACAGCATGTCAAGGTTCTCTCTAACAAGTGCAGAGTTCTCACAGCTGGATAAACAAAATCCAGGCAGCCTGCCAAGTTTTAGACCCCTTTCACACTGGAACGGTTTGCAGGCGCTATTTTGCTAAAAAATAGCGCCTGCAAACCGACCCTAAACAGCGGCTGCCGTTTCTCCAGTGTGAAAGCCCTCGGGCTTTCACACTGGAGCGGTGTGCTAGCAGGACCACTCCAAAAGTCCTGCTAGACGCATCTTTGGAGCGGTGAGAGGAGCGGTGCGTTTACCGCTCCTTCCCTTTGAAAGCAATGGGAAACCGCGGCCATACCGCCCGCAATGCGCCTCTGCAGAGGCGCATTGCGGGCCGTATTAACCCTTTTTCGGCCACTAGCAGTGTTCAAACCGCACCGCTAGCGGCCAAATACCACCGCAATTCCGACGGTAAAGTGCCGCTAAAAATACCAGCGCTTTCCCGCCACCGGACCTCCCGCCCCTGTGTGAAAGGGGCTTCTATACAAAAGGCTAATAAGTGAAACAAAAGTATCCCTTCATTATTTTATCAAACAGCAGTTTGCTTGGGGATTTGCTCAGCTTTTATAGGCAGCCAGGATGTCATGTGACACGCTGAACAGATTTAGCTGTTTATTTCCCTGACACTGGGGCTGACAAACGCCAGGACGAAATTTCTACTCGCCATGGCGACCTGGGGGTTTGACGAGCCCTGGGTTAATAGAGTTCGAACCCAGGGCTCGTCAAACCCCAGGTCACCATGGCGAGTAGAAATTTCGTCCTGGCGCCTGGGGGTTGGTCAGCCCCAGTGTCAGGGAAATAAACAGCTTCAATCGGTTCAGCATGTCACATTACTTCCCTGACAGGCGGCCAGGATGTTAACAGCTAAATCTGTTCAGCGTGTCACATGACATCCTGGCTGCCTATAAAAGCTGAGCAAATCCCCAAGCAAACTGCCGTTTTGTCTTCAGCTTCCTGTGACTCAAGTTCCTGCCTGATCTTCTACTGTGACCCGGATTTCTTTTGACTACTCTGATCTCTCCTAACCTGACCCTTGGCTTGCTTATTGGACTCCGCGGCTGTCTCCTGTGTTTGACCCAGACTTTGCTGCCAGCTTCCTGCACCTGACCTTGTTCTTGCCTGTGACCTGGATTGTCTCTAGTACTTGACCCTTGCTTGTCTTTTGACTATTCCTCCTTTCGGGTGTTTGACCCCCAGCCTGTTCAAAACTCAGCTGGTGTGGTTATGCAAAAAGTTCAGATCTCCATCGGTTCCTGTACCTGTCTTTTGAGACCTGGACGCAAGTCCTGCTCAGCCTACTGGTAGCTTGTGCCTCTTGGTGCCATCCACCCCGTCTCATCTCCAGGGGGTGGAGTGCACTTAGTCGCAAAAGTGAGCCGCTCTCAGCCTCGGTGTGTACCCTTTTCTGACACCCAGTGGCTGTAGCGTGAGGGGGCAGCCGGGAATGCTCCAGCTGCCTGTGAGCTCCATGGCCAAGAGAGAGAGAGAGAGAGAGAGAGAGAGAGAGAGAGAGAGAGAGAGAGAGAGAGAGAGAGAGAGAGAGAGAGAGAGAGAGACTTCCAGCAGCAATGATTCCCGCTACTCTTGGGACGCAGATTGCCCCCATCACCCCCCACTGGGCCACTGGAGTGCTGTGCTCAGCAATCCCCGCACAACGAGGGAGGCTTACAGCGCCTGGTAAGCAGAGGGGAGGAGGGCCCTGCCGGGGAGGAAGCCTCACCAGGGCTGTATGAAGCCGATGGGAGGTAGGAGAGAAGAGGTGTCCGGGCCGCCCCTCTATGGGGCTGTCAGTCAGGACGGAGGGATCCGGGGCTCCAGCTGCAGGGAGAGGCACAGGTATCATGCCACAACCCCCTTCTGCAGCCAGCTACCACCATCAGAGAGCCAGCCCCCATCCCTGCTCGTCCAGCATCACTCAGCCATTGGTCTTTATATCCACCTCTGCCCCATCCCCCCACTCCCTTCCTCCTAGTCATCAGTGCCACAGTCCGGGCAGCTCAGTCCTGTGCCAGTGTCCGAACCTGTGCCTGACAGTCCCTGACCCCCTCCACCCTGCCCTTACCCCCACCTATGCAGGGCACCACTGTGGGGTCGGGAGGTCCCAACCCAGTCCCGATCCTCAGTTGTGGTGGGCTGGGCGCTCCGCATCCTGTGTTGGCACTGCCTGCCTGCTGATTGGCTATTTCGCTGCTACCTCCCTCACTGACACCAGCACTGAGATCGAGCTCTGTATCTCAGTGCTGGTGTCAGTCTCTGTGCTGGCGTCATCAATGCCCTCTCATCAGGGAATAAAGACAAAAAAAATTGCTTATTTGCAAAATTTTATAGCAGAAATTGTGAATATATATATATATATATATATATATATATATATATATATATATATATATATATATATATATTGTGAGGGGGTTAGCTCGGCAGCGGGTGTGTGTGACCCCCGGGATGGGCTCCCCACACAAAAACAGGCCCAGCAAACGGAGGTTGTGGTTTTCAAAATCAAAAAAAAGGTGCGGTTTATTTTCTATTTACAGTGACAAAACACAGCAAAGCCAAAAGAAACATACAAAATAAATCCTGGTCAACTTGACCTGACTAAACATACAGGTTTCCTAACTAACAACTGGGATCAGCCTAGTGCTGTCCTAGTCCCTAAGTCCCTGGTTTTAAATGTCCAAGCAAATAGCCACACAGGCTTTGTCTCACCGCACAGGGGTTCACTCTCCCTAGACAGTCCACACAGGTCTGGGTCCAGGCATGAGCAAACACCTAATGAAGCTGGGAGTTCTTATAGAGGCCTAAATGAGCTGACAAGCTTCAGCTGGTCTCATCAACTCCCTGTCTGCACGACGCCCCACACTCTCCCTAGAGGTATGAGTCATCCATGAGCCCACTAGCCTCAGCTGGGCTTATACAACTCTCCACCTAGTTGTATAAGTCGGCGTAAAGCCTGAATCTGGGCGAAATATATCTACCCCCCTGGATGCAACCAGGTGACTTTACCTTCCTGCTGTCACAATATATATATATATATATATATATATATATATATATATATATATATATATATATTGTGACAGCAGGAAGGTAAAGTCACCTGGTTGCATCCAGGGGGGTAGATATATTTCGCCCAGATTCAGGCTTTACGCCGACTTATACAACTAGGTGGAGAGTTGTATAAGCCCAGCTGAGGCTAGTGGGCTCATGAATGACTCATACCTCTAGGGAGAGTGCTGGGCGTCGTGAGACAGGGAGTTGATGAGACCAGCTGAAGCTTGTCAGCTCATTTAGGCCTCTATAAGAACTCCCAGCTTCATTAGATGTTAGCTCATGCCTGGAACCAGACCTGTGTGGACTGTCTAGGGAGAGTGAACCCCTGTGCGGTGAGGCAAAGCCTGTGTGGCTATTTGTTTGGACTTTTACTAAACCAGGGACTAGGACAGCACCAGGCTGATCCCAGTTGTTAGTTTAGGAAACCTGCATGTTTAGTCAGAGGTCAAACTGACCAGGATTTATTTTGTTTGTTTCTTTTTGGCTTTGCTGTGTTTTTGTCACTGTACATAGAGAAATAAACCGCACCTTTTGATTTTGAAAACCACAACCTCCGTCTGCTGGCCCTGTTTTTGTGTGGGGAGCCCAACCAGGGGGTCACACACACCCGCTACCGAGTTAACCCCCTCACAATATATATATATATATATATATATATATATATATATATATATATATATATATATATATATATATATATATATATATATATATATATATATATCCCACATTGATGAATACCACCAAAAGCAAACTATTTGTGTGCAAATTTTTTTTTTATAAAAATGTCATATGGGTACAGTGTTGCATGACTGTAATTGTCATTCCAAGTGTGACAGCGCTGAAAACTGGCCTGGGCAGGAAGGGGGGGTGACAGTAACCAGTAGGCAAGTGGTTAAAGAAAAAAAAAAAAAAAAAAAAACACTGTCTCCCAACTTTTTTAGCTGGCTCCTAGATTCAAAGCAACATTTGTCAAGCCCTGCATTAAACCATTTAAAGACCAAACTTTTTCTGACATTTGTTGCTAGAAAATTACTTGGAACATCCAAACATGATATTTTTTTTTTTAGCAGAGACCCTAGAGAACAAAATGGTGGTTCTTGCAATATTTTATGTCACACCGTATTTGCGCAGCGGTTTTTCAAACGCATTTAAAAAAAAAAAAAAAAAAAAAAAAAACACACTTTAGTTTTCTTTAACCACTTAAGCCCCGGACCATTTGGTAGCGGACATGCAATGTTGTACCCAAACTAAATTTGCGTCCTTTTCTTCCCACAAATAGAGCTTTCTTTTAATGGCATTTGATTGCCTCTGCGATTTTTATTTTTTGCGATATAAACGGAAATAGACCGAAAATTTTGAAAAAAAAATGATTTTCTACTTTTTGTTATAAGAAAAATCAAATAAACTCAATTTTAGTCATACATTTAGGCCAAAATGTATTCAGCCACATGTCTTTAGTAAAAAAAATGTCAATAAGCGTATATTTATTGGTTTGCGCAAAAGTTATAGCGTCTACAAACTAGGGTACATTTTCTGGAATTGGCAGGGCAGTACAAAACCCCCCCAAATGACCCCATTTTGGAAAGTAGACATCCCAAGGAAATTGCTGAGAGGCATGATGATGAGCCCATTGAATTTTTTTTTTTTTGTCTCAAGTGATTGAATAATGACAAAAAAAAAAAATACAAAAAGTTGTCACTAAATGATATATTGCTCACACATGCCATGGTTATATGTGGAATTGCACCCCAAAATACATTTTGCTGCTTCTCCTGAGTACGGGGGGATACCACGTGTGGGACTTTTTAGGAGCCTAGCCGCGTACGGGACCCCGAAAACCAAGCACCGCCTTCAGGATTTCTAGGCACAAACTTTTGATTTCACTCCTCACTACCCATCACAGTTTCGAAGGCCATAAAATGCCAAAATAGCACAAAACCCCCCCAAATGACCCCATTTTGGAAAGTAGACACCCCAAGCTATTTGCTGAGAGGCATGGTGAGTATTTTTACAGCTCTCATTTGTTTTTGAAAATGAAGAAAGAAAATTATTATTTTTTTTTTCCAATTTTCAAAACTTTGTGACAAAAAGCGAGATCTGCAAAATACTCACAATACCTCTCAGCAAATAGCTTGGGGTGTCTACTTTCCAAAATGGGGTCATTTGGGGGTGGGGGTTTTGTGCCATCTGGGCATTCCATGGCCTCCGAAACTGTGATAGGCAGTGAGAAGTGAAATCAAAAATTTACACCCTTAGAAAGCCTGAAGGCGGTGCTTGGTTTTTGGGGTCCCGTATGTGGCTAGGCTCCCAAAAAGTCTCACACATGTGGTATCCCCGTACTCAGGAGAAGCAGCAGAATGTATTTCGGGGTGTAATTCCACATATGTCCATGGCATGTTTGGGCAATATATCATTTAGTGACAACTTTGTGCAAAAAAAAAATTAAATAAAAAATAAAATTGGGGGGGGGGGGGGGGCGTGTCCGGACGGGAAGCAGGGAAGACGTGCTGATACAGAGCTCCTGGCATCCAGCGTTGATCTTCCTCCATCCTTTGCCCAATTTGCACTATTTGGGCCCTGGTCTGCCTGCATCAATCCCTGGTCATTCTCTGCTGCTGCCCCAGAGGTTTTTTTTTTGTTTTTTTTTACTTTGAGCACCTTGCTCCGCTTTGGGCCTGTGACTGGCTCCACGCTCCCAGGGCCCTACGCCATCTTGGGGCCTGTGGATCCCCTGCCACTACCAGCATCTGACAGCCGCGACCTGTGAGGCACATACACCATCCAGCCTCGGTTGTCGCCCACACAGCAGCTGGTGGTCACCGACGAAAATCGCTTCTAGCGGTGTGACCTGTCGACTTGCGGCCTACAATCGCGGATGCGGCCTGGCCTCCGGAGCGCAGTGAGTACCTAGCGGTCCGCATCGGACTTCAGCCCACTAGCATCCAGGCTCTCCCACCACTAGCTAGACCCCAGTTCACCCGCCACACCACCTGAGGCCGTCAGCGCCGCACCCTGCCTCGCCCTGTACTCGAGTCCGCGGCTTCGGCCTATTCACGGAGGTGCGGCGGCCATCTTGCTACTCCCGAGGACAGTGTCATATCCCCTCCACGGCCCCTCCGGCTTCTCACCGTTCGGCTTCCTTGATTCATGGTGAGCCGGGAGTCCCCTGTCACTTGCTTGCTCTACAGGGATCTGCTGGGGCCATATACAGATACTCTCTGCTTACACCCTCCCAGGTCCTCTAGGTGCTACGGCGGCCATCTTGGTGCACCTCACCCCAAAGACTATACACAACAGGGATTTAACCGGCCTCCGCTAAGAGTGACACTGAAGTCCGCTTTGCCTATGCCCACAAACTATTACTGACCTGCCTGAACCTGGACTGCTGACGGTTATAGTTTATTTACGGCCATTATACCCTCCTGGTCTCTGTCTAGCACATCCTTAAGTCGCCTACGCCTAAAATATTTGCTTCCCCTGCTGGTCTGGTGCCGCTGAACCACACATGGCACTGATGGCAAGCACTTAAATCGAGCCCCGTTCAGCTCTCGGCCTCATACACAACTAGCAATGCCTTCTAAGGGATCAAGTTCCCGTTCATCAATAAACAAACGTCCTGCAAAATCCTCAACCTTACATCAAGCTACTGTCGGATCTATCAAAAGATTCCTAGCTTCGGAGCGCGAAAGCCCCAGCACTCGGGTTAACAAGACCAGAGCCTCACGATCCCTTATATCTCCAGCCTCACACGCGGCCTCCGCCCGTGAAAGCTCTCCGGCCTCATCCTGCGGCTCGGAGTTGATGGAGGACCCAGGCTCCCCCACAGGTTCTGACATGTCTTCTTTGTTGGTTGAACTCAAAAATGAAATGGCGGGTATGTTTCACAATATGGAAAAATCTATCAAAAAGGAAATTTCCGCGGTTAGGGCAGACATGGCACATTTGCTAGTCAGAGTTGAGGAGACAGAACAACGCCAAGACTCACAAGAGGTGGCTATTAAAGAACTGCAAGAGACTGTTACTCAATTAGCATATGCTCACAGAGCCTCATTATACAAGCTCGAGGACCTCGAAAATCGCAATCGTAGAAATAACCTACGTATAAGAGGACTGCCAGAAGCGACCAGAGATAACGATCTGGAACCCTCGATCCGTGGCATCCTTAATACCATATTAGGCAACTCAGTTACTGATCCTCTGCGTTTTGACAGAGTTCACCGCGCTCTGAGACCTCGTAACTTCTCCTCTGACCAACCCAGGGATGTGATTTGTCGCCTCCACTACTATGAAGACAAAAACGCCATCATGATCAAACTGCGGAACACTCCTAAAATTGACTTTGATGGAGCTACTCTTAGCATCTTTCCTGACATAGCCAAGGAGACCCTTGATCGCCGCAGGGCTTTAAAACCTCTTTTGGAGCATCTGCGGGGTGACGGGACTACTTACAGATGGGGTTTTCCTGCATGCTTAATTGCTACTAAAAACGGTCGCTCTTCAAATCTACGGTTCCATGAAGACCTACCTACCTTCCTACAAGATCTCAATTTGCCGCACACGGAGTTACCGGGCTGGCAAAATACTATACCCACCTTTTCCGCTTCCTGTTCCCCTCGTTGGCGGAAAACCCCAGCCAAGCAAGGGCATGTCTCCAATCCTGGCTCATCTCAGAAAAATGGATGAGGCGTCTTTCTGCCCACACTCACCTTCCTTGACTATACCTTGGTTATGATGGTATTATCTTTTAGGCCAAAGGTTTAATTAACCCTATTAATCATCCTCTGTTTTCGTTTTTTGTTGAGGACCTGTTATGTCTATGTGCATATTTGTCCTGACCATTGCTGGTTTCATAAAGGTTTCTTACTATTTTACAGGCCGTTAGCTGACGGGGCTTTATGCTCCTAATCCATGCCTCCACAAAGGAGTCCGGTCTCTGCCCCTCTCCTCTTGGGGTTGGTGGGAGTTGGCAATTTATCTTTTCTTCTTGATCTTTGTCTACAACCCTTCCTGGTTGCCTGCTCCCCTCATCCCCACTGGGACCACCGCAGACCGCTGCGTGATTTTGATACCATTCCCAATCGTTATAACGGTTGTTCTACTGTTCTTCATGTATGTCTTACTTCCTCGCTCTCTTTTTTTCTGACTTTTCTCCTTCCCCTTCTCTCCTTCCCGTCCCCCCTCCCTTCTCCGTTTTGTTGGCACGCTTGGCTATATGTTTTACTGATCCACTCTTTGCTGATGATATGGCTACTCTGAAGGTTCTCTCGTACAATGTTAGAGGTCTCTGTGTCCCCGCAAAGAGACATAAAGTGTTACGGGAATTGAAGAACTCTGCTTGCTCTATTGCCTTCCTCCAAGAAACCTATTTGACCCATACAACGTCAGTTAAATTATACTCACAGTATTTTCCACAATGGTATTATAGTCTGTCTGACATTAACAAGGCCAAGGGAGTGGCTATTGGACTTAGCAAGAGTGCTTCATTTCGGTTTTCAGACATGTTAGCGGATGATCATGGTCGCTTCCTTTTTGTAAAGGGGTTTATAGGCAATACAAGATGTACTCTAGCAAACATTTATTGCCCCAACCACAATCAACCTGTTTTCTTTAATCAAATACTCACGAAACTATCCCATTTTGCTGAGGGTATGATAGTTTTGGCGGGAGATATAAATATACCTATGGATCCCATTATGGATACCTCCCAAGGCCGCTCGGGTATCCCATTTAAAAGATTAGCTCAGGTCAAAAAAAAACTCCTAGATCTTCAGCTTATGGACGTTTGGCGTCTCATGCACCCTAAAGAAAAGGACTACTCCCACTTCTCTAAAATGCACAACTCTTACTCTAGAATTGATAACATCTTCCTTGATCACTTTCACCTGCCTTTTCTCCGCTCAGCCCACATTGGTGTTGCTACCATCTCCGACCATGCACCTGTTTCCATTTGCTTGGACGTGCCCGATCTGCCTCCTCGCCCCAATAACTGGAAGCTCAATGACTTTCTCATTTCTAATCCAACAGAGGTCTCCATGTTATCGAATACCTTGGCTCAATATTTCAAAGAAAACACAACCTCGGACACCTCCCCCTCTGTTCTGAGGGAGGCACATAAGGCCTCCATGGAGGGGTATTCTTATTGAATTGGGCACGAGGAGAAAGAGAGAGCACGGGCAACAGCTTAAACAGGTCCTACAGCAGATTGCTGACCTAGAGAAAAAGCATAAACTTTCTTTACATATCTCACATCTCGAGGCCCTCGCCCTTCAGAGAGAGGAGCTTAAAACTCTCCTCAATCTTGAAACCAAGCGGAAATTTCATTCTGTTTCCCAGAAAATATACGAATGGGGTAATAAACCAGGTAGACAGTTGGCTAGATCCCTCCAGGCCCGAAAAACTCTATCCTTTATTCCCAAAATAAAATTACCAACAGGAGAACTAGTCCACACCACCCCTCAAATTTCGAAAGCCTTCCGGGAGTTTTATGCCGACCTATACGGTGTGGAGGGTGGTCTGGCCTCTCTACCACTGTCGGAAAAACGTAAACGTATACTCTCTTATCTCAGAGAGGCCGGCCTCCCCAAGTTGTCGAAGTCAGCACTCGCTGGATTAGAAGCTGATTTTTCCACTGAGGAATTTCAACACGCTCTTAAATCTTCCCCCTCAGGTAAGGCCCCCGGCCCTGATGGTTTCACCGTTTTATACTACAAAACCTTTAGTGACATCCTTCTTCCTCATCTTACGGCATACGCAAATTCCATCTCCCTCAAATCTGGCCTTCGTCCGGAATCACTAGCCGCTCATATTACTGTTATCCCCAAATCTGACAAGGATCCCACTCTGTGCAGTAGTTATAGACCTATTTCCCTCTTAAACCGACACTAAACTCTATTCTAAGGTTTTGGCTAACAGGCTACTTCCCTTTCTATCCCATTGGGTTTCGGCTGATCAAACTGGATTTATCCCTAACAGAGAGGCCAGGGACAACTCGCTACGCGCTTTGTCCCTGATCCACTATGTGCGTAGGTGCTCCCGGTCCGCCCTCCTCCTTTCTACGGACGCCGAAAAGGCGTTTGACAGGGTGGACTGGGACTACCTCAAAACCACTCTCCGCTATTTCGGTTTGGGCCCCAGAATGTTTCACTGTATTTCTTCTCTCTACTCTGACCCTACTGCGCAGATTCGGATTAATGGTTCCCTGAGCGACCCATTTACACTACATAATGGAACAAGACAAGGTTGTCCTTTATCTCCTCTCCTTTTTGCTATCTCTCTGGAACCCTTTCTGGCCACAATTAGACATAATAGAAGTATACATGGCATTCAAGTTGGTTGTAGATCCAATAAATACACAGCCTATGCTGACGACATATTATTTTTTATTCAACAACCACGCATTTCATTACCTAACTTGATGTCGGAATTCTCTACCTTCCAAATGCTATCCAATTTTAAAATTAATCTGTCAAAATCTGAAATTCTGAATATTTTGGTACCTCCACCAGTAGTTGATCAGCTGAAGCCCCTATTTCCCTTTCGCTGGGAAACCTCACGCATGAAATACCTTGGCATATACTTAATTCCTCACCTCCAATCCCTTTTTAGATATAACTATATTCCTCTTCTTAATAACATAAGAGCTGATCTCAGAAAATGGTCCTCCCTCTCACATTCATGGCTAGGGAAGGTGAACATAGTTAAGATGAACATACGTCCTTGCGTTCTATTTATCCTTCAAATGATTCCCTTAAAGATTCCTGTAGGCTTCTTTACTTTATTGCAGACCATGGTTACCCGCTTTATTTGGAGGGATGGTCACCCCAGAGTCTCTAGGAAGGTCCTATTTCGGACCAAGCGCTCTGGGGGATTATCCCTGCCCGATTTTAGGACTTATTATCATGCTGTCATTCTGTCACGTATAGCAGATTGGAAATATGCCTTTGCTTCTAAACTCTGGGTACAGCTGGAATATGCCCTGTGTGACTCTGACCTTTCCTCTGCTCCGTGGATACCACGATCTTTTAGAACCCTAGGCCACAATACCTCACCTATTACCGTATCCTCTCTAGACGTCTGGGATGGCCTTCATAGGAAATTCTTATGGCCTTATAACTCCCCGCTAACTCCTCTCCTGAATCATAACTACTTTGTACCAGGATCCTTAGACCCGGGTTTCCAATCCTGGTCGCCTGGAGGCCCCCTCCTCTTGCACCATGTTTTAAACTCCAATACACTTAAACCTTTGTCTGAACTACTAGGCCATGGACCACCAAAGATTATGGATAAGTGGAGATATACTCAACTGAGCTGCTTTCTTCAAACACTCCCCCAACCACTACAGGGAATCCAAGATCTGAATGGCATTGAACATGTGTTCCTTCCTAAGGATCCCCCTCTCCACGGTATTGCCCTATTTTACAAAGCGCTTATCAACTTGCAAAATCCTACCCACCCGCAGTATCTGACCAGTTGGGAGCGTGACCTGGGTGTTGCTCTCACAGATAAGACAAAGGATAAAGTTTTACTTCTTACGCATACCTCCTCTCTAGCTTCTTCCATGGCTGACTCTAACTTCAAACTCATCACTAGATGGCATCATACACCTGTTAAATTAAACCGCATGTTCCCTTCCAACTCTCCGCTATGCTGGAGAAATTGCGGACAGGAGGCCACCCATGCTCACATCTGGTGGTTTTGCCCGATCATTCGCCCTTACTGGTCCATGGTAATAGACCTTATTCACCAGATCACTGAGATCAAGTTACCTTTGGATCCTTGGACAGTGCTCTTCCATGCTACCTCAATGTCAATAGGTAGATATAAACGCTCGCTGATTCCACATCTTCTTAACACGGCTAAGGCTCTCATTCCTGTGCTTTGGGGTCAATCTACATCTCCGTCCACTAAGTGTTGGCTGCAAAGAGTCTCTGACGTTTACCTCATGGAAGACCTCACCCACATTGCGAGAGACACTACCAAACAATTTACTCTAACCTGGGCCCCGTGGTCCTCCTTCCTATCTACCCAATGTTATAAGGACATAATTTCTTCTTCCCCCTGAACAACCCAGGCCCTTGATGTCTCAGTCTTATGTATGTAAATGATGTGGATTTTATTTCTATATAAGGATTAAATTCAATATTAGCACATGCCAAATATTAATCTTTTGCTGCCATGTGTGCCAACTTCCTTCCTTCTCCCTCCCCCCCATCCCACCTTTCTCTCTTGCTCTTCTCTCTTTCTCCCCCCTTTTTTGTTTCTCTTTTTATATTGTTATTTTAATTTGGTTTGCTGGGTCACTCTTAATGTCTCTACTATACTCATGAGTGATTGTTTTCACACGTTTGCCCAGTGTACCCCTCTTTGTTCCAATGTACTTCATTTGATTGAGATGCTTATATATCTTTCTCAATAAAAATATATTGAACAAAAAATAAAATTGTCTTTTTTCCGCAACTTGTGTCAACATATAAAATATTCCATGGACTCTACATGCCTCAGTATATAGCTTGGGGTGTCTTCTTTCCAAAATGGGGTCATTTGGGGGGGTTTTGAACTGTTCTGGCATTTTATACACAACATTAGGAAGCTTACATCCACTCTTCTAACCACTTGAAGACAAAGCCCTTTTTGACACTTTGTTTACATGAAAACATTTTTTTTTTTTGCAAGAAAATTATGTTGAACCCCCAAACATTATATATATATTTTTAAAGCAAAGGCCCTACAGAATAAAATGGTGGGTGTTGCATTTTTTTTTCTATACAGTATTTGCGCAGCGATTTTTCAAACGCATTTTTTGGGGAAAAAAACACACTTTTTTAAATTTTAATGCACTAAAACACACTATATTGCCCAAGTGTTTGATGAAATAAAAAAGATGATCTTAGGCCGAGTACATAGATACCAAACACGACATGCTTTAAAATTTCGCACAAACGCGCATTGGCGACAAACTACATACATTTTTAAAAGCCTTTACAGGTTACCACGTTAGATTTACAGAGGAGGTCTACTGCTAAAATTACTGCCCTCGATCTGACCTTCGCGGCGTTACCTCACATGCATGGTGCAATTGCTGTTTACATATGACGCCAGACCGCCGCTTGCGTTCGCCATTGGGCAAGAGCAGGGCAGGACAGGGGTGCTTTTTTTTTTTTTTTATTATTAATTTTGATTTGATTTTTTAATTGTTCCTTCCATATTTTATTTTTTTTATAATTTTTATTGTTATCTCAGGGAATGTAAAAATCCCCTATGATAGCAATAGGTAGTGAGGTACTCTTTTTTGAAAAAACTGGGGTCTTCTAGACCCTAGATCTTTCCTCTGCCCTCAAAGCATCTGACCACACCAAGATCGGTGTGATAAAATGCTTTCCCAATGGCGCTTTTTATATCGGGGGGGGGGGGGACATTCCCTCCCACTGCTTGTAAAAGCAGTCCAGAGGCTAATTAGCCACTAGGATTGCTTTTACATGAAAGCCGGCCGCTGGCTGAAAAGACTGATACCAAGATGATACCTAAACCCGCAGGCATCATTCTGGTATAGACATTCAAAGTCCAGCAACATACCAGTACATTGCTGGTCCTTGTTGGACATGTATTGTAATCTTTTTATTTCATGCAGCCAGTTGGCTGAACGAAAAAAGAGATTGATCGGTGGGTATGCCCACCATTAGAATACCGCCCTTCATCCACCCACTTCTAATGATGGGCATACATGCACCATTTATATATGCCGAAGCATGGGGGCATCCTCCCGCAAAAAAGTTATGCCGCACACACATGGTCGGACTTTTCCACGGGCAAGCCTCCATCGGAATTTCGACCGTATGTACGCGGCATTAGGAGCAAAATCGCTCCTCCGCCCCTGCTGCCCCAATGCTTCGGCATATATGCTTTTTTTTTTTTTTTTTTTAACTGTGGTGGTGAAATCACCTCCTACAGCACTGGAGTCGCAGGGATCAGGCCTGTCTCTGCGAACGCTGCAGTTATGTGTGTTGTGTTTTGCAAGTGACAGTGATCGATCGATACTGCACTTGGGTGGCCTGGGCTGGACGGAGGGGCAAAACGCAGGTGCTAGCAGGTATCTGGGCTGATCCCGCTAACACTGCGTTTTTGGGAACCGTAAACTGCTGGGGACGCTAGTATAGATATGATCAGATATTGTTCTGATCAGATACTATACCACTAAGGGGGGTGTATGCTTCACGCATGGGTGTTAGCGTTACTGGCACTAACCTGACGCTGCCTGGGGTGTGACGCAGACCCTCTCTGACACCAAAACCTAATTGATATCACCCGCCGGGCGATCAGGGGGTTAAACCTTTATTGGGTTATATATACACGGCGGGTGCCCTGACACTATAAAAAGAAAACTAACCAGCTTCACCCGTAACACTTATATGATGATCACTGGGGAAAGGGTTAACTAGGGGCAATTAGGGGGTTAAAACCTTTATTAGATAATATATGGGGGTACCCGACGCTATAAAAACCTGCGGCGAACCTAAAAAAAATTACTGGCTACCGATCTGCATCACCGACGCTAAGACGGCGATCAGAAAAATGATCGCTTAGCGACAGTGGTGATAGGGGGTGAAAGGGTTATCTGGGGGGCGATCAAGGGGTTAAACCTTTATTAGGTCCAGTGTAGCCCCCTAACCCCCCTAAAACTAAACTTTGGTGACATTTTTACAGTCACAAATGTCACCGATTGCAGTGATCAGTAAATAAATGGTCACTGCAATCAGTGACACTGTGGCTGGGGGGTGATCTGGGGGTGTCTGGGGGGGCGATTTATGTACCTATGTGTCCTGGTGTCAGTGTAGTGTTTTGTGCACTAACCTGGCATCTTCTCCTGTACGGCGCTCGGTATATGTGAGCACCGCAGGAGAGATGACATCACTTCCTCTGCCTGTGTAAACATTACACAGGCAGGGGAAGCTCTCTCATTCGCCGGGAGCAATCAAGAGGGGGTGGCCGGAATCGAACGGCCGTCCCCTCATGCCTGATCGCTCCCGATCAGTTAACCACCGCTCACTGTAAAGAAGGGGGGCCCGATAGGACCCCCCCAACTATACAAAGGCAGTCACGTAGATATACGTGATTCTGCCTGTCGGTGCCATTCTGCCAACGTATATTTATAGTGGGCGGTCGTTAAGTGGTTAATTCATTAAGCAAAGTTAGCCTATTTTTTTATAATGTGAAAGATGTTACACCGCGAGAATCGTGATCTTTATTCCGAGCAACAAAAAAAAAAAAAAAAAAAAAAATCGCAATTCTCTTTTTAGCCAGAATCGTGCAGCTCTAGTAGACAGCACGATCAAGTAATGGACAGTAATTTAGAAGGAACTGCAGTCTGCTCACATAATTTGTAATAAAAACATCTTTGCCATTCTAAAGCTTCCCTCCAACCACTTTGTATATGCTGCGATTCTGTATTTGCCAAATATGCGGCAGAAATCTCCCTCCACAGAGTCTGACTGAAACCATTTTAACTGTGGGCAGCTGAAGCTGCTGCCTGTTCACTTCCTGGATTTACACAGACACGCCTCCATTTCTGCAGCCCTTATTGGCCCTCTTAGGACTCATCACGCTCCCTTCCTGGCAAACACTCACGAGAGTAAGAGAGAGCAGTGCATAATGTCAGAAGTCTAGGCTTTTTACCAGACATGAAAAAGGAATAGGGCTGTATAAAAAGGTATTTACCGTTTAAAAAAAAAAAAAAAAAAAAGTTAGGCACCTGGTAACTTTTTCTAAGAAGTCTTCCAGGGCAGCATCCGAGAGATGTGTTAACTGTTTCAGGGAGGAGGAGCCTATTAGTCCACAGTCTTACCTGCGTGCCTCAGTTGTATTAAAGTACCGAAGGAAATATCAGTAAGCTTAAAGCTTCCCCATTGTACCTGGTATTTGTCATTTAAGGGTGGGAACTAGTGCTGCACTGGAAGACTTCTTAGAAAAAGAGAGTTACCAGTAGGGCTGGGCGATTTTCCCCCCAAAAAAAAATCTGCGATTTTTTTTATAAAAAAACTCGATTTACGATTCGATTTTTGTTTATTATATTAATTGAAGTGCATCAACAAACAAAATTGCAAAGGCAAACCCTTTCTCTAACTGCAAAGTCAGTGTGCAACAAAGATTGTTAAACATCCAAATTATTAATACTGTATTTGGATTTAGCTAATAAAACAACAAAAAAATCTTGGTTACTCTTAGTTGAATTGAACTGTGCCCGTGTCTCACTGTGCCCATGCTTCAATCACTGTGCCCGTACCTGATGCAGATTTTCATCGGATACAGATTTTACTGCTACACCGGCGGCCATTCCAGTATTCAAAAGCCGCGCCTCCTCCTCCTCGTCTGTGATAGGCGGAACACTCAATTTCTCAGCATTCAGTGTTCCGCCTATCATGGACATCCGCTCAGCCTCATAACACAGACGAGGATGAGAGGATGTCCGTGATAGGCTGAACACTGCCTGCTGGGAAATTGAGTGTTCCGCGTATCATAGACGAGGACTCGGGAGGCGCGGGTTTTGAACACTGCAATGGCCACCGTCTGCCTATCTGATCAGCATGTCATGCAGACAGACGGCGGCTTGCGGTTAGTTAGTGTTACATTACATCTACTCGCCGCAGCGAGTAACGCCGCCCAGTGCCATTCTGGATACACCCCCTGCAGCCCTGCTACGGAAACTTTAAAAGGAAAAAAATAAATAAAATTTAAATAATAAAAAAAAAAAAAAATTTCTTCAAATCCGAATCAATTTGAGCTCAAAACTCGATTCAAGATTAAAATCGATTTTTATCCCAGCCCTAGTTACCAGGTACCCAACTATTTTCTCGAATCAGCTTCCAGGGCAGCATCCGAGAGGATGCATCAAGCAATACTTACTAGGGTGGGGGGGGTAGAGACTGGAGCACTTTGCGACCAAATGCCTGGTCGGACAGCTGGTCTATACGATAGTGCCTTGCGAAGGTACTGAAGCTCGACCATGTTGCTGCCCTGCAGATCTGCTCCGGAGTCGCCCCTGCTTTCTCTGCGACCGAGGTTGCCCAGGCTCTGGTTGTGTGAGCTCTAATCCCACCTGGAGGAGTGAGGTTTTGTGCCTCATTAGGTCATCTGTATGGCCATTCCTATCCATCTGCTGATGGTATTTTTGGATGCCTGCTTCCCTTTAACTCCCGCATAGGACAAAAAGATAGGTCGTTCTTTGCCAATCCTTCATTCTTTCGAGGTATGTTATGAGTGTTTCTTACATAGAGAGTTTGTTGCAAGCGTCTTTTGCTGTCGATAGTTTTTGGAAGCAAAGGGATGATGATATTTTCGGTTCTATGGGTACCTTGGGTAGAAAGGCCAGGTCTGGCGAGAGAATCATTTTGTTTAGGATTTCGCTCACTCTTCTGGCTGATACTAGGGCCACGAGAAGTGCAGGTTTTTAGAGTGAGGTTTTTGTCTGAGCCATCTTCCATCACTTCGAAGGGAGGGGAGAGAAACCCTCTAAGCACCGTGGACATGTCCCAAGTTCTATTCATTTTAGCCTGTCTATCTCTTTTAAGTGACATCAGGAAACGCTTTATCAGCGGATCCTCTGCGAGCCTGGTGTCCATAAACCTGGAGAGTGCTGCCACTTGTATCTTCAGCGTGCCTTGGGAAATATTTTTTGTCTGTGCCATCCTGCAGGAAATCCAGAATTGTTGGGATTATCCCTCTGTTTGTACCAGGGATCACTTAAACACTCTTTTCAACTGTTCCATCACTTGGGACGGAGCATAATCCCAGCTGGGTATAGCAAACACCCGGCCGAGACAATATTCATTCAATTTCATTGTAATTTATTTTATTTTTTTTGTTCACACTGCACTTTCTGCAGCACCACACTGGTAGCACTAATCTGCTTCCCAGCACTTCCAATAGCTAGCCCCCAGCCAGCAAACACCCAGCAGAGCTGGAATTGGAAAATTCACACCACCTATTTCAACCAAACAATTTTTTATTTTTTTTATTCACCTGTACATCCATCAACACCATCACCTCTTGAAGGCTATCGCAAAAGGTTAAGCAAACACCTGGCATAGCTAGCCCTCAGCTAGCAACTACCCGGCTAAGCCGGAATTGGAAGTTTCACATATTTATCCATATTCCTTTACCCACTTGTACATCCATCAACACCATCACTTTTTGAAGGCTATCATGAAGGTTAAGTTAACACCTGGCAGAGACACTATAAGTAATTTTATTTGAGGCCTCAATCAACACAGGTCCTTAACAATAAACACCAGGCAGAGCCTGGATTGATGCTCATTTGCACATCATCATCATCATCTGGATTCCAGCAGATTTGGTTTTATGCAAGAACAGCGCCACCACTACACCCCTCATCTTTTTCATATCCCTCTGTTGAGGATCGGTTTGTTTTTGTTCCAGGAGACAAACTTTTTCCCTCACTTTCTGGTAGATTGCCCTAGTCACTGGCTTTCTGCTGTCTAGGATGGTATTGATCACCTTGTGTGACAGCCCTTTGTTCTGAAGTCTTACCCCTTCAGGATTCTGTGGTTTGGATGGTTGACTGGGCTCTGTGATAAGAGATCTGGCCAGACCATCAGTGTCAGTTGAGGTTGGATGCTGAGGTTCAAGTGGCTAAACCATGCCCTTTGGGGCCAGTGCGGTGCTATTAGTATCACCGTTGCTCTCTCTGCCTTTGTTTTTTTAATTACTTTTGGTATTATGGCAGTTGGGAGGGAATCCACTCCGCTATTGCCATCTGTAGGATCCAGCGAGAAGAATGTTGGCGATTTTGCGTTTGCTTTGGAGGCGAACAGATCCCCCACGTTTGAGTGATTTGTGCGAAGGTCATTTGTTTTATGGTCTTCCGGCTCAGGAAGTCTGCCAGCATATTGTCTGTTCCTTTCAGGTGGATGCCTGATATTGACCTTATGTTCGATTCTGCGCATTTTCGTCAGCCTCATCAAGTCTTGGGACTTTGTCCCTCCTTGCCCGTTTAGGTATGCCACCGTCGTGGCGTTGTCCGATTGTACTTTTACGTCTCTCCCCTGTATTTCTGGTTTGAATGCTTTTAATGCTTCCCCCACAGCTTTTAGCTCTCTTATATTCGATAAGGCTTGGGACCATCTGGAACTTCATTTTCCCTGTGTGCAGAGGCCCTCCATGTGTGCCCCCCAGCCTAGGGCGCTGGCATCGGTGGTGATCCTGACTGGGTTGGATTGAGCCCATTTGTGCCCTGCGATGTATCAACGTGGATTGAGCCACTATTGGATTGTTTGACTGTGGTCAGAACAGGAATGGACTTGTCCAGGGATGAGTGGTTGCCATCCCACTGGGACAGAATGTAATTCTGTAGAGGTCTCATGTGAAACTGTGCCCAGGTGACGGCTGGGATAGAAGATGACATCAGCCCTAGAACTGCTATTCCTTGTCTGATTGTAATGGCGTTGGTCCCTCTTACAGAGTTTACTGCCTGCGTGATTTTTTCGTTCTTTTCTTCCATTGGGAAGGTTTTGGTTAGTCTGGAGTCCAGTACATAGCCCAAATACACCACTCTCTGGCTTGGGGGTCATTGATTTTTCTGCATTCACTATCCACCCCAGGTTTTGCAGATAGGACATACTTGTGGGCAGGTTGCTCTCTAGGGTCTCTGCTGAATCTGCAAAGAACAGTAGATCATCTAGGTATGGTATTATGCCAACGCCTTGTTGTCTTAGACCTTTTAGCACCTCTGCCATTATCTTTGAGAAGATTCTGGGTGACGAAGAGATGCCGAAAGGGAGAGCTGTATATTGCAGGTGCAGAGTGGTTGCTGGCCCTTGTATTGCGAATCTCAGGAATTCTTTTTTTTGATGATCCTCCTTTATGGGGACATGTAGGTAGGCACCCTGTAGGTCTATTGTTGCCATAAAGGTCTCCCGTGGTAGGATGTTTCTGATCAAGTAAATAGACTCCATTCTGAATTTTTTGTATTTTATTCCTCTGTTGAGTGGTTTGGTTTGCGGTTCAGTATGAGCCTTAGCTTGCCTGACTGTTTTTTCTTTGCAAAGATATGGGAATAAAACCCCCCCTTTGTTCCTCTTGAGGTACATGGCGAATCACTTTCTGATCTAGTAGATTCTCCAGGGACTCTAAAAAGGCTTTTGCCTTAGTCTTTTAGTAGCATGGTTACTAGGTACTTGGTTGGGGGGGCGGGTGGAAAATTCTATCACGTAGCCATCCGTTTTGTTGCTTCCATCCATTGATGGGAAAAAGCTGCGCGTCCGCCCCCCATCTGATGACAGTCATTGTTTTTTGTTTTGGGTTAGGAGGCTTGGACGAATTCACCCATGCCTTTTTTTGTTTGTTGTCCCCAGCGCTTTTTTGCTCCCGGCTTGTTGAATTGCCTAAAGGGCGCCTTCCCTTGTCGCTTTTTGCTTTGGGGAAAACCCTTGTTCTTTGCTGCGGTCCTCTCTAGTACCGTTTCTAGATCAGGCCCGAACAGTAGGTCTCCATTGAATGGAATTCCGCACAGTCTGTTCTTAGAAGGGATATCACCTACCCAAGATTTCAGCCACAGGGCTCTTTGGGCTGAGTTGAGTAGCGATGTGGCCCTTGAAGATATGACAGTTTCAGCTGAAGCATCTGCTAGAAAAGCTGCCGTTCTGGTCAGTGTAGGGATGGTTTTTGTTAATTCTTCTTTGGGTTTGTCACTTTCCAGTAGTTCCTGAAACTGGGTTAACCAGATTAGCAAGGTGCGGGCTGTGCAGATGGAAGCCATTGCCGGATTCAGATTCGCAGCCCCTGCTTCCCAGGCCCTCTTTAAAAGGGGCTTCTATTTTCTTGCCCATGGGGGTTGCAAAAAAAAAAAAAAAAGAAGGTACCCGCATCGTCAAAAAGGCCAAGTCAGATTTATTTGTGACTTTTGCCAGAGAGGCATTTAGCCCAGGTTTTGGTGTCTGTCTCTGCAAATGGATATCTGCGCTTGACCGCAGCTGGTATGAAGAGTTTTCTCTCTGGGTCTTCCCACTCTTTGACGATATCTTTAAGAGTTTGGTGTACAGGAAACGTTCTAGGTTTCCTGGGTTGTAGCCCTTTATACATTTTGTCATGTAGTGCGAGCTCTGCAACTTTTTGCTCTTTAATACCCAACGTGTCTCCTATAGCTTTGAGAAGGTTATCCGTGTCTTCTGAGAGAAAAAAAGTTGCCCTCTGAAGCCGGATCTTCCTCCTCAGAGAGTCTGAGCAAAGTCCATCCTCCGATTCGGATTTGTCTGAATCCTCCTCTTGTTCCTGTTGTTCTGCCTGTTCCCTGAAGGAACGCATGTCCCGCTGGTAGATGGGGTACTGGCCTGACTGATATTTGTTGGCGCTTCCAACTTCACAATTGCCGAGCGTAGCGGTGCCATGGTGTTCCTTATGTCTTTTAAAAAAAAGAGCTGAGCAGATCTTTCAGGTAACCTTATGACTCTCTGGCCACCATTTTGTCTATGCATTTTTGGCATAGGGTTTTTTTCCATTCAGGTGAAAACCGATGGCTGCACAAAGCAAATGCTTTGTTGCATTTCGTTTTCCTTTCCTCTGGGGTCCTTGCTTGAAATCAAGCACAAAAGGGTCCCTGTGAGGAAGGTGGTTAAAGACTGCCTTTAAATGGGCAGATATTTCAGTGAGGTTAAGACAGAGGTGACCCTGGAGTATTCTGGCTTACCTTGGAGCTATCCTGGCTTGCAGGATCTGCAGGGCAGGGTGGAGAAGTGTCAGACATGGTCAGCCCCCAGGATCCTCTGCTTAGAGGAGCCTTTTTAACTTTTTTTTTTTTTTTTTTAGGTTTCCAGACTCCAGAAAAAAAATAGGATTTTTGTACTCCGTTTCTCTGACGTCCATGGACTGACACAGCTGGATACTGTAAACATGTGGGTATATATGTCCCTGCTTGCAGGAGAAGATCTAGGCAGAATGTTAGAAACATACATTCTAGAACAAACCAGAGCCAAACAGCCCCGCCCAGGTGGGCAGTCCCTCCGGACATTACCCTCCCACCTGCAGCCTCAGTTCGTAACAAAGCAGTACAAAAACTTTAAAGGAAGGGTGGGTGCTGCGTCAGTCCATGGACGTCAGAGAAAAGGATTTTACGGTGAGTACAAAAATCCTATTTTCTCTTATCGTCCATGGACTGACACAGCTGGATACTGTAAACATGTGGGACGTCCCAAAGCGGTATCAGAAGGGTGGGAGCAGTAGTAAAGAAACAACCAAAACTTCACTCCAAACAAGCAGAGCTCCTCAACAGAGGAGTTGCAACTTTAGACAGCGGCCTGCAACACCTTGCGGCCGAAGGAAGCATTCGAAGATGCAGCCACATCAACCTTCTAGAATTTAGAAAAGGTATGAACGGACGACCAGGTCGCCGCCTTGCACACTTGTGCAACCGACGCTTGATGTCGGAAAGCCCAGGAAGCACCAATTGCCCTAGTGGAATGCGCCGTAACCGGAAAGGGAGGCGCCCGCCCCTTAATGGCATAGGCCTGTATAACGGTCTGTTTGATCCACCTAGAAATGGTGGCAGAGGAAACCGCTTGACCCTGTTTTGGACCCGAGACGGACACAAACAGTGAGTCAGACTTCCGAATGGAAGCAGTAGCAGACAGGTACACCCAAGGCTCGTACCACATCCAAATTGTGAAGCGCAACCTCTCTAGGATGCGATGGATGAGGGCACAAGGACGGAAGGACAATGTCCTCATTAAAAAGGTGAAAAGCCAAAAACCACCTTTGGAAGGAAAGATGGTCGCGGGCGCAACACCGCCTTATCCTTATGGAGGACCAGGTAAGGCAAACTTGCATGACAGAGCCGCCAACTCAGACACCCGTCTAACAGAAGTGATGGCCACTAAGAAAGCCACCTTCTGAGACAAGGTTAAAAGAGGAATATCTCTGATATTTTAAAAAGGAGGTTCCTGAAGAACCGAGAGCACCAAGTTCAGATCCCAAGGAGGGAGCAGGGGGAATCACATGGCGAACCCCCTGCACAAAAGCGCTAACTAAAGAATGACCTGCTAGGGGTCGTTGAAAGAAAAACGGCCAAGGCCGAAATCTGACCTTTAATAGTGCTCAAAGCCAGCCTTTGGGCTACACCACACTTCAAGAACCGCAGAATTCTGGGGACAGAGTACGTCCGTGGACTCCAGTCTAGCTCCTCGCACATAGCGATGTAAGCTCTCCAGGTTCTAGATCTTTCTAGAAGAAGACTTCCGTGCCCTAAGCATGGTTGAAATCACTGAATCCAACAGGCCTTGGTCCTTCAGCACCTGGCTCTCAATAGCCATGCCGTTAAAACCAGAGAGACTGTAAAGCAGGATGAAAGATAGGACCTTGAGACAGAAGGTCCTCCCTCATGAGCAGTCGCCAAGGGACGTCCGCAATGAGACGTACCAGATCGGCGTACCAATGACGCCGAGGCCAATCCGGATCACCGGAATGCCCTCGGCCGCTACCCTGCGCAGCAGACGAGGAATCAACTGCAGAGGAGGGTAAGCGTATATTAAGCGATACTGACCCCATGGAGCCACCAACGCGTCCGAGGCATCCGCCCAGGGGTCCCTGGACCTGGCCACAAACCGACACGTTGCGATTGAGGCGAGATGCCATCAGGTCCACATCCGGCATGCCCCACCGCCGACAAAAGTTGAAACACCTCCGGATGCAAGGACCACTCCCCCTGGTCCAAGGACTGGCGACTCAGTCCGCCTGCCAATTATCTACGCCCGGAATGTAGACGGCCGACAGCGCTGTCACGCTTCTTTCCGCCCACCTTAGGATGTGGGCAACCTCGGATGCCGCAGCCGAGCTCCGAGTGACCCCCTGATGGTTGACATACACCACGGCCGTGGCGTTGTCTGACTGAATTATGATAGAGCGGCCCTGTAGTCTCTTCGATCACGCGGAGAGACAGTCTGATCGCTCGCAATTCCAGGACATTGATTGGGAGACGAGATTCGTCTGGAGTCCAGAGGCTTTGTGCTGACAGGACTCCCCAAACTCCTCCCCAGCCTGTCAGACTGGCGTCCGTTGTGACCACCGTCCACTGAATGGGGAGAAACGACTTTCCGGCCCGAAGAGCCGGGGATCTCAGCCACCACGTCAGGGATGCCTTGACTAAGTGACTCACTCGGATCTGAAGATCCAATGACAATGGGGACTTGTCCCAAACAGACAGAATTCCCTTCTGCAATGCCCGAGTGTGTGATTAGGCATACGGGAACGCCTCAAAAAGGAGGCCACCATTAGTCCCAGAACCCTCATGCAGAAAACGGATAGACGACCATTTTCGGGCCGTCAGGACCCGAACCGCCGACTGAAGTGTCAGTAACTTCTTTGCGGGTAGAAAAACCTTAGCTGCCAAAGTGTCCAGGATCAGGCCCAGATACTCCAAACATTGAGTCGGGACCAGAACCGATTACTGCATGTTCAGAAGCCACCCGAAGTGTCTGACCGACTCTTGTCACATTTTCCTCCAATTCTGAGGCATTTTCTGCTCTTAGAAGGAGATCGTTCAGATAGCCCACGATAACAATTCCTCGCTGTCTCAGCAAAGCTAGAACCGGGGCAAGCACTTTGGTTTAAACCCGTGGTGCCAATGCTAGGCCGAAGGGAAGAGCCACGAACTGATAGTGGACTTCGCCTATGGCAAAGCGCAGAAACCTCTGGAGACTTCCGCAGATTGGAACGTGCAAGTAAGCGTCCTTGATATCCAAGGATGCCAAAAAATCCTCTTGGTGGAGTGTCGCAATAACCGTGCGAATGGATTCCATCTGGAATTTTAGTGCTGTGAGGGGGTTAGCTCGGCAGCAGGTGTGTGTGACCCCCGGGATGGGCTCCCCACACAAAAACAGGCCCAGCAAACGGAGGTTGTGGTTTTCAAAATCAAAAAAAGGTGCGGTTTATTTTCTATTTACAGTGACAAAACACAGCAAAGCCAAAAGAAACAAACAAAATAAATCCTGGTCAACTTGACCTCTGATTAAACATACAGGTTTCCTAACTAACAACTGGGATCAGCCTAGTGCTGTCCTAGTCCCCAAGTCCCTGGTTTTAAATGTCCAAGCAAATAGCCACACAGGCTTTGTCTCACCGCACAGGGGTTCACTCTCCCTAGACAGTCCACACAGGTCTGGGTCCAGGCATGAGCTAACATCTAATGAAGCTGGGAGTTCTTATAGAGGCCTAAATGAGCTGACAAGCTTCAGCTGGTCTCATCAACTCCCTGTCTGCACGACGCCCCACACTCTCCCTAGAGGTATGAGTCATCCATGAGCCCACTAGCCTCAGCTGGGCTTATACAACTCTCCACCTAGTTGTATAAGTCGGCGTAAAGCCTGAATCTGGGCGAAATATATCTACCCCCCTGGATGCAACCAGGTGACTTTACCTTCCTGCTGTCACAGTGCCATCACAGGCATTCAGGGCCTTGAGGTCCAGGATTGCCCGGACCCCGTCCTTCAGGACAACAAACAGGTTCGAGTAAAACCCCTGAAACCTCTCCTTTCACGGAACCGGCACAATTACCCCGCACCTGAGCAAATCCTGTACGGCCCCCCCAAGAGGGCCGCCCGGCGGGCAGGAAGGAGAGGGAGGTTCGAGGGAAAGAACCTGTTTGGTGGCCACGAGCGGAACTCTATCCTGTATCCCGAGGTGACCACCTCGCACACCCACCAGTCGGAGATGCGGGAGGTCCACCGCAACGTGAACCTGCGAAGACGTCCCCCCACCCCAGACTCGGGCAGGGGCAAGACTTCATGCGGTGGTGGGCTTGGGAGATTGCTTGGTAGTCTTACGCACCCAGGGACGCCTTTGTTCCCCAGCCGCAGTTTTTTCAGTCTGGACGGGCTTACCCGTGGATTCTCACTGACGAAAAAACGTTTTCTTCGCCGGAAAGTAAGGGCCCGGCCTGCGGTGGGGCTCCTTTCCCTTAATAGACTGAGGAAGGAAGGAAGGAAGGAAGGAAGGAAGGAAGGAAGGAAGGAAGGAAGGAAGGAAGGAAGGAAGGAAGGAAGGAAGGAAGGAAGGAAGGAAGGAAGGAAGGAAGGAAGGAAGGAGCGAGCTCTTACCCCCTGTGACATCCTTAATAATGTCATCCAGGGCGGCCCCAAACAGTCTACCGCCCTTAAAGGGCAAGTGAGCCAGGAGCTTTTTGGAAGCTAGGTCGGCCGACCAGCATTTCAGCCAGATAAGGCGACGCAGCACCACAGCAGAGACAGAGGCCCCGGATATTAAAGGGGCCACATCCAAAGTGGCATCGCACACAGACTAAACCCTGCGCAAGTTGGTGAGCCAGGGCAATGGTCTCAGGAGGGAGATTATGCTCCTGTACCGTCTGGTGCAAAATCTTTGCCCATTCTGCGAGTGTCTGAGACACAAGAGTCGCCACCACTATAGGGCGTAAGGCAGACCCCAATAAGGTAAACATAGTTCTACTCACCACTTCTGACCTTTTGTCAGTGGGATCCCTAAACGCAGGAGTCCCTTCCATTGGGAGCATGGTAGCCTTATTCAAACGGGCGACCGGAGGGGGTCGACCACTGGAGGGGGAGAGCCCACTTCTAAACCAGGTCCTCCTCAAAAGGGGGTACCTTATGGCTAGGCGCCGCGGGACCGTCAAAGTCTTCTGCGGCTTATCCCAGACTTGGTCAATGAATGCATCAAAAAAAAGCACATATGAAAAAAACTTTTTTGAAGAAACGGCTTTAAAAAGGAACCAAAAAGGAGACAGATTCCACCTGGGGTTCCTCAGCCTCAACATTCAGCTTGAGAGAGTGTCCCTCACAGCATCAATGAGTTCACTTACAAGCACCCTGTCAGTTACTGGTTCAGAACTGGGGTTTTCCTCACAAGCAATGTCCTGTCCAAAAACATCAAAATCCTCAGAGCTATGGTCCTGAGCGGCAGTAGCTAGGCCCATATCTGAGACAGAGCACCCCCCATACAGGAGAATGTGTGGGGAGGGGGCGATTTACAGCTCCCTTGCGCTCGCACACTGCTTCCATTCTGACAAGGAATGATTCCAGGACTGCCGACAACTGGTCCATAGGGACCGCAGGTGCAGGAGCACTGCCGGTTGCCTCTGACAAGTGTGAGAAGCAGGTGAACCAGACTCCATACTGCCACCCTCTGAGACCTTTAGACACTTTAACAGTGAATTAAACAGTCCACCCACTGGCTGCGCTGAGGCTGAAGAGGGGATACCCGGAGGACTCACCAACCCTTAAGGACCGCTGTATGAAACCGCGCTGCAGCACGAGTGAACCAGGCCAGAGTGACCCCCAAGCACCCCACACAGTACAGCACCAGTACAGGGTGCAGAGAGCAGCATAACAGGGGGGAGACAGGGAGAAACCCCCCCAGATAGAGAAACACAGCCAGCATGTACTCACCTGCAGCAGGAGAGACTACTTACCCGTCCCAGAGGGACCCACTGGCTTGTTTCAGACAGACCTATAAGAGTAGTACTGAGTAACTGTTGGCCCAGTCCACCGCAAAAGATACAGTCAGGTACTGTTCAATCTTGTGAGGACCGCGGGAGCATAAAAGCCACCCGGCCACCCCTGGAGTATGTCGTGAACTGAGTCTCACGCACACAAGGCGAGGATCAGCACGCTCGATGGTCGGACAGGGAAGACTATGAGGATACCAGTGTACCCAACCTGTTGCCGAGCCGACAGTTGATTAAAAGGTCTCAAAAATCAAATAAAATTCCCAAAGGAATAAAATGTAAAAGTAAAATCTTCCAGGAGAGAGAGACACATCTTCTCCTTCTGCTAGGCAGAAAAAAAAAAAAAAAAAAAAAAAAAAAAAAACAGGCTGCCGGCTGCAGGTAGGAGGGTAATGTCCTGAGGGACCTCCCCCCTGGGCAGGGCTGTTCAGCTCTGGTTTTGTTCTAGAATGTATGTTTCTAACATTCTGCCTAGATCTTCTCCTGCGAGCAGGGACATATACCCACACATAAACAGTATGAGAGCTGTGTCAGTCCATGGACGATAAGAGAAAGGCGCTTTTATCCTTTATGCTTAGATCCTCCCCCTCCTGCACTGTCAATCTGGGAAAGGCCAGATAACACAGTAAGGGTAGTCGACCGGCACATGCTCAGTTGTGTATTTTATGCTGTAGAGAATATTTCCTTGTTGAGCTGAACTAGCCAGGTCACATGATATTAACATCACACATGTGGGCATAAAATAAAATGTTGCCTATTAGAACCTTACATATTAAGCTCTATTTGCAATTATGATGACTTCTGATATATGGGCATCCTTGCAGATATTTTTCTAGACCTGATTTTAAGGGGCCAAGTGGAGACCGCAGTGAGAAATAACCCTATCCAGACCGTGCGGATCCTCCGGATGTTCCCCTGTTGTGGCTTTTGTTTGCTCCGCCTCCTCAGCTCCCGAGCTGGATGCACTATATGGCCGCCATCTTGATATCCAGCGTTTGGCAATTTATCTCAGCCCGTCGATAAGTATGAGGTCTCTGCCTCAGACCTCTCTTGCCAATCATTGCCCCCCCATTTATCAACAACACGCATCTATTGATCTTATCACTTACATTGCAGATACAACATTAATGCATCCGCCCCTGAAGAAGTGAGCAGGGTCTCGCAAAATGCGTAGGACTTTATTGATGCTTGTTTTATGCCGGTACATGCTGGGTATTATTGATGTCTGCATTATGTTTACCTTCTTCCCTGTCTATATGCATGTACATTTTATGTTCCTATTGTGAATGTCCATCTACTGGCCCAGTAACTTTCTAGTTTTATTGTTGCTCATTGATATAAAGATTTATTACAAAATGTTATACATATTTGCTTTCATCTGTGTTGTGTACATTGGCTATTATGCCGGGTAACAATTATTGTTGTTGTTGCCACCCCGTTACATAACATTTTGAACGATTAAATTGATTTGGTCTCATTGTTCGCTGTGAACATTGACTAAACCTCTCTCACCTCAAGTCCCAGGGCGATCTTTTATGTTTTTTTGTGTACTACTAGGGATGGAGGTGTCAGAGGGGTCACACTAGACCTTATTTTCTTTTTCTATACCAGGATAAGGTTTGACATCCCCGGAGGCGGTTCCAGGCGAGTTCCTTTGGCATTCCAGGGTTGTGCCTACATACCTACAACTTCATCACAGGTGCTGGGTTCTATCTGGCTGTACAGAGGCTGTGAGGTGATCTGCTTTTACACATGATTGTGTTTTGCAATTATGACTGATTTTTAAACTGTTTTTTACCTATGGCTGGCCACACTATTATACAATTCTTCATGTTTTTTTTGGAAGTTTTATTTACTATCCTATTTAAGTTTGATGGACTCATTGACACCCTGTGTTTACCAGTGCATGGCATATAGTTTTGTTTTGTCCCTGAAGTATGCATGCACTGAGATATGAGGTCAGTCTGCCAAAGCTCAAGAAATCCCTAGCAACCTGAGGAGGACCCCTAGGGTTCCACACAACCCTGGTGGAGAATGGCTGGGCTAGACTGTCCTGGACTTCCCCTGGATGATATAAGTAGAAACACAAATGATGAGCTAATCTCTCTGTGATTGACGCATTGTTGTTGCTTCCACTCTCACTTGAACCCTGCTGCTGTCAAATTTTAGGGACTCACACTGTAGCATGCGATGCATTTATATTTATAATGATTTTTTTATTATTACAAAGCTTCATTACTTTGGACTATTATAGCTGCAATACAGTTAGTTTCCACTATGAGAAGCTCCTTAAAGCGGGAGGTCCACACAAAAATGGAACTTCCGCTTTTCAGAACCCTGCCCCCCGTCGGTGTCACAGTTAGCACCTTTCAGGGGGCGGGGGGGGGGATGCAGATACCTGTATAATATTTGCACCCACTTCCGGGCGTAGACCCCCACAGAGTTTACGCCACTTCCCGGCTTCCCCCCCCTCGCTGTCTTCTGGGAGACACACGGGTCCCAGAAGACAGCAGGGACCATATGGATTGTGCAGCACGACCCGCGCATTGCGCAGTAGGGAACCAGGAAGTGAAGCCACAAGGCTTCACTTCCTGATTCCCTTACTGAAGATGGCAGCGGCGTCCGAGGACTGGGTCGGCCTCAGGTGCCGACATCGCGGGCACCCTGGACAGGTAAGTGTCCATATATTTTAAAAGTCTGCAGCATTTGTAGCTGCTGACTTTTAGGAAAAAAAAAAAAAAATTAAAAATTTGGCAGACCTCCGCTTTAAGTGGCTTCCAAAAATCTCTCAGTGCATGGAAAAAAAAAAAATAAAACCACACACACACACACGCGTCACTGAAGTCTGCTATAAACACAAAATTGCTAATAATAATAATAATAATAATTCCCAGACAAGTAAAGAGAACACCACAATCAATGCAAAAGGTGATGAGAAAAGGAAAATAATCAGAAGCCAGAATAAATACCCAAACCCTATCAGTAGTGGATTATGATTGGAAATCGGCAGCCCATAGTTCTGCTTGCAGACATTCATTTTAGTCTCATAGGTGTATAAAAAATAAAACACACACCATGTGACATTTCCTTATCAGTGACATTGTTACCAGCTGTTAAGGCTGGAATACCCAACACAAAGCTTACTCTATCATAACATAAACACTGTCACACATGCACTAATGGCTTTCATCACCTTGTTGACATCGGTTACACTGACAAAATGCGATCAATATGCAATAACATCAATTCGTACGTATCGGCATTTTACTAGCCGCAACACAAGCAGCATCTAGCAAAACATACCCGCTCTCCAAACAAATACAACCGTCCTCCCGACCTCTTCCCCCTTCGGCCCCGCTCCTTACTACAGACCAGCTATAGCAGCCTTATTATGGTGCACTTCGCAACCAAACCCGACCCACGACAGTCCGCCCCTTGCTCTATCCGATTGGCCACTGCTTGTCAGTTTAGGGAGGACCCTAAATGTGATTGCCAGAGACGTTTGTCTATCAATTCTCTCTCTTCTCTATCTTGGTTCGGTTGACCCGGTAGGGAAAATGAATCGAGCGGCCCCGTGTGTCAAAAAGGAAGCAGTGTGCACTAAGTAGAAACCGTTACCACAGCTATTATAGAGAAAGCGGGAAAATACACTGTACGGCTGATGCTGTTCTAGAATATTACAGGGTTTTTTATGATGCAGAAGGTGGCTCATTATTCGGCCAGCTTCTTATTCAGGATGGAACTTTATTCACAAAAGTGATTATTTACTAATCTGCAAAATTTATATATATAAAAAAAAAAAAACGTGAACTTTAACAATTCTGTCTCCCTAACATAAGGTGACCAGATTTTTAAAATTAAACCTGGGAACATATTTTTATTTTTATTGGCAAATGGTAAACTATTTTTATAAGCATATTTTCCTGAAATTATATATGCAGTGTATGTGTTTATGGAATGATTGTATGATATATACGTTATTTCTCAGATTTCGTCCATGAGATTAAAAAAAGGATGAAGATAGGAGAGTGCAGAGAGATTGCAGAGTTCAGGAGTGCGTTACATAAAGAATGCACTACATAAAGGAGGCAGGGCTCAGCTGTGCCCATCTATGCAGCCTCACCAGTGCCCATGAATGCAGCCTGACCACAGGGCTGGTGCAAGGATTTTTGACACCCCAGGCGAAATCTAATTTTGCCCCTCTACCCCGACCCCTTTTCCCTGTCCATGTATACCACACATTTTTAATGAAGTGCCCATCAATGCAGCCTCACTAGCGCCCAGAAATGCAGCCTCATCAGTGCCCAGCAATGCAGCCTCACCAGTGCCCATCCAATGCAACCTGACCAGTGCCCAGCAATGCAGCCTAACCCAGCAATGCAGCCTGACCAGTGCCCATCTATGCAGCCTGACCAGTGTCAATCCAATGCAGCCACATCAGTGCCCAGCAGTGCAGCCTGACCAGTGCCCAGCAATGCAGCCTGACCAGTGCCCAGCAATGCAGCCTGACCAGTGTCAATCCAATGCAGCCACATCAGTGCCCAGCAATGCAGCCTGACTAGTGCCCATCCAATGCAGTCTGACCAGTGCCCATCCAATGCAGCCTGACCAGTGCCCAGCAATGCAGCCTGACCAGTGCCCACCCAATGCAGCCTGACCAGTAGGCTTGTGCAATTAGTTTCGTAACGAATCGAAATTCGTCTGAATTTAGCAACTTTCGGACATTCGGAAGCATTCGAATTTCCGAACAAAGCAATTACGAATAAAACCGAATCCGAAATAAATTATATTGCAATTAGCGAATGCCCGAATGTCTTCGGCATAATTCGTTATGAAAAAAGTTACGAATGTACGAATCCATACGAAGCACAATAACACTCTGCTCTGCTCTCTGCTCCTCCCTCACCATGCTGAACTCCCTCTCAAAATGGTGTACAGGGGGCGGAGGCTATAGCCGCATGTAAAAAACGAAAGTAAAATACGAGATTTCGAATCATTACAAATAACCGCTATGTATTTAGAAAAGTACAACTCCATTCGAAGCACATTAGGCATAATAGGCAGCGTCGTTGTGAGAGAGACACGGAAAATTACGAATCAATGAACCCAAAAAAAGTTACGAAAGTAGGAGTTGTGTCCAGAATCAACGATCAATGTACTCTACCGAAAGTACGAATTATAAATCAACTAAAAATAAGGCTTACATTAATACGAATCATTCCGATTCAACGAAAAATGTCGCTTGCGGAAATACGAATTAGTCCGAACACGAAAAATCCCATCTAGCAAAATTACAAACGATTACGAATCAACAGGACCGAAAAGAAACAAACCGAAACTGAACAAATTTTTCCATTGTGCACAAGAAACGAACCGAAACTAAACAAATTTTTCCGTTGTGCACAAGTCTACTGACCAGTGCCCATCCAATGCAGCCTGACCAGTGTCCATCTATGCAGCCTGACCGGTGTCCATCTATGCAGCCTGACCAGTGCCCATCCAATTCAGCCTCACCAGTGCCCATCAATACAGCCTCACCAGTGCCCATCAATACAGCCTCACCAGTGCCCATCAATGCAGCCTCACCTGTGCAGGGGATCAGAAAGAGGAAGAGGAGAGCCGGCTGGATCATCACACAGAACGGAGTCGCCCGCTGTGACAGCTTTAATTTGAATCACTGGGCGCCCGCCGTCACACAAGTCCCGCCTCCTGGATTGGCCCCTACCTATGATAAACAGCACATGTCCTGGCATTGGACAAGTGTGCTGTCTATCAAAGGTTCCAAACCAGGAGGCGGGACTTTGTGTGACGGTGGACGCCCAGCAATTCAAAATTAAAGCTGTCACAGCGGGCGACGCCGGCCTAACACCCCCCAGTGTGTGGCACCCGGGGCAGACCTCCCCCCGTTTGTATGCCACTGGCTTTGGCGCTCCCCCTCTGCCTTAGCACCTGCCCAGGATCGGCCCTAAACCTGGCACTGCCCCTGCAATCCGGGGACAAAACCAGGAACAGGTTGGCTCCAGGTACAGTGACCAGATGGCACCGGGGACATCTGGTCACCCTACCCTAACTTCCATGTATTTAATGGGGTAATTCTGAATAGATAACTTTTTCTATATGAAAACCATTTTGGCTCACTCAAATGTGACTTGTTTTCATATAATTGGGCATCCCCCAATTAGTTAAAGTTCAATTTGGCCTAAGCCAAGTGATATAAATCATAAAATATGGCACCAAACATGGCACCATGAGAGCAATGCATTTCAATGGGAAATTCTGAACAAGAAGCCAAGCTATTCCTATATGAAAACCATCTTGACTCACCCAAATTCCATTTGTTTTATACTCATTGGGCATCCTTTATAGAAAAGTTCAATTTGGCCTGACCCAAGTGATATAAACCATGAAATATGGCACCAAACTTGGCACCCTGGCATCCATGCATTTCAATGTGAAATTCAGAATAAGAAACCAAGCTATTCCTATATGAAAACCATCTTGGCTCATCCATATTCCACTTGTTTTATACTCATTGGGCTTCCTACTATATAGGAATGTTCAATTTGGCCTGAGCCAAGTCATATAAACCCCAATTTATATGGCACCTAACTTGTCACCCTGACAGCCGTTAATTTCAATGGGAAATTCCGAAAAGGAAACAAAGCAATTCTTATATGAAAACTATATTTTCTCAGCCAAATTCCAGTTGTTTTACACTAATTGGGCATCTCTCTATTAAGAAAAGTTAAATTGGGCTGTAGCCAAATTACGTTCCTAATAAAATAACGAACTATACCTGGCACCCTGACAGCATTGCATTTGGGATCACAGTGTGAAGCAACAACTTAAATCACTGTCTCAACTTCTTCTGCTTCTTACCTTCTACGTTTTCCCTGTGTGGAGTTCTGATTCCATAAGAGCGTGACTGTGACTTACTGTATATGCCTTCTACTTATGGCACTGTAATTGTGATAGGTATAGGACTTATGAATACGACAAAATAAACACAGATAACAGGTACTGTACTTATTTAAGTCTAGTGTATCTGTAAGGCTGGGTTCACACTTATGTGAATTGGATGCGGATTTAACTGCATCCAATTTGCATAGCAGGAGATTGTGACCCTCTCTCTATGAAGCTAGTTCACACATCTCCGCAGCAGCTCCGGTGCGAATTGTGTCTTTTGGTCCGTTTCAGGTCCGAATTCTGCCAAAAATTCAGGCTGAAATTGGACCTGAAACTGTGAATGGAGACGCACCTGACCCCTGCTGTGAGCCAGAGCGTGCTGCGGTGTGAAATCCAACAACAAATGTTTGATGGGAGCTTGTTGTCGGAAATTCTGACTGTTTGTAGGCTCCGTCGAACATTTGCTGTCGGAATTTCCGACAACAAAAATTTGAGAGCTGATTACCAAATTTTCTGACAACAAAGCTTGCCCAGCAACAGTGCCCAGCAATGCAGCCTCACCAGTGCCCATCTATGCAGCCTGACCAGTGCAAATCAATGCAGCCTCACCAGTGCCCACCAATGCAGCCTGACCCATGCCCATCTATGCAGCCTCACCAGTGCCCAGCAATGCAGCCTGACCAGTGCCCATCCAATGCAGCCTGACCAGTGCCCACCCAATGCAGCCTGACCAGTGCCCAGCAATGCAGCCTGACCAGTGCCCATCTATGCAGCCTGACTAGTGCCCATCTATGCAGCCTGACCAGTGCCTATCCAATGCAGCCACACCAGTGCCCAGCAATGCAGCCTGACCAGTGCCCATCCAATGCAGCCTGACCAGTGCCCACCCAATGCAGCCTGACCAGTGCCCAGCAATGCAGCCTGACCAGTGCCCATCTATGCAGCCTGACCAGTGCCCATCCAATTCAGCCTCACCAGTGCCCGTCCAATTCAGCCTCACCAGTGCCCATCTATGCAGCCTCACCAGTGTCCCCCAATGCAGACTTACCAGTACCCTCCAATTCAGCCTGACCAATTCCCTTCTATGCAGCCTGACCACTAACATTTGCTGTCGGAATTTCCGACAACAAAAATTTGAGAGCTGGTTCTCAAATTTTCCAACAACAAAGCTTGTTGTCGGAAATTCCGACCGTGTGTACACAATTTCGACGCACAAAAGTCCACGCATGCTCAGGATTAAGCAGAAGAGCCGCACTGGCTATCGAAAATCTTTTTTCTCGGCTTGTCGAACGTGTTGTACATCACCGCGTTCTTGATGTTCGGAATTTTCGACAACATTTGTGTGATCGTGTGTATGCAAGACAAGTTTGAGCGAACATCCGTCAAAAAAAAATCTGCGGTTTTGTTGTCGGAATGTCCAATCATGTGTACGCGGCATTAAAGTTTTTGTCTCTTAGTCCCTCCATTCCCTTCCTATTATTAAAAAACTGAAAATTTATTACCAAATACTTACCGTAATTTTCCTTTCCTGATGGACTCCATGGCAGCCTACGTGTGGGTTAACCCCGCCTCCTCTCCAATGCTATAGGACCCCATACCCATAAAAGTAAGCTCACCTCTCAGCACTGTGTTCCATAACTAGCCGACTCTTGGACACTTACTTTCTTTTATTAATATTTTCTTTTAGGGTGGGAACTCCATCTGCCATGGAGTCCATCAGGAAAGGAAAATTACGGTAAGTATTTGGTAATAAATTTTCCGTTTTCCTGACTGACTCCATGGCAGCCTACGTGTGGGAAATAACTAGCCAGACCACACGGGTGGGTATGCTGAACAAAAAAGCTTCAATTTGTCCTGTCAACCGACAGGATTCTTAACCCAAAATTAACAGACGACAATGATGCCGGTTCAATGCAGTAATGGGCCATAAATGTATTGATAGAGGCCCACGAGGCCGCTTTACAAATGACATCTGGAGCCACATGTTGGGCTGCCGCCCAGGAAGCTGCCATTCCTCTCCTGGAGTGTGCCGCCACCGCCTGTGGAGGAGCCAAGCCCTTAGCCCTGTATGCTTGCTGGATTGTTTGGACGATCCATGATGCAATTGTTCTGGTTAATGCTATCTTCCCTCTGTTGTTTCCAGAATGTAGAACAAACAGATGATCAGATCGTCTGAAGGAAGAAGTAATTTGTAGATACTCCTTTAGGATTTCACCCATATCCAAGGGATGAGTTTCACTGGAATCTGGAGTCTTAAATGTAGGTAGAACAATTTCTCGATTTTCGTGAAATACCGAAGACACCTTTGGATTTGAACCCAACATGGGTATAAGGACTACTCGATCCGGAAAAAATGTTAGAAAAGGTTCTTCATGACCTAGAGACCCGATCTCAGAGACCCTCTTAGCCGAGGTGATGGCTACTAAGAAGGCTACTTTTGCTGAAAAGTCCTTAATGGAGGACGGGGAGGGCCCCGACATACTGAGTCCAGTCACAGAATCTAGAACGAGTGGAAGATCCCACTTGGCAAATCTTGGTTTTCTTTGGGGCTTAATTTTTGATGCCCCCCAAAAGAATTGTCTGACTAAGGGATGGACTGCCCATGAGACTCCAGAGAAGGCCGACAAGGCCGAAACTTGTACTCTTAGAGAGCTAACAGATAAGGGTAAGTCTAGTCCTGTTGGCAGAAAACTAAGAACATCCTGAACTCCTGTTTGGCCAGTAAGGAGCCACTACTGTTATTTCGGCTGATTCCGCTTGAAGTGTCCTCAGGAACTTGAGGATTATCGGGATCGGGGGAAAAGCGTATGCCCGCCTGAACCTCCATCTGTCCGTCAGGGCATCCGTTCCGACTGCCTGGCTGCAACAGCCCCGAGAATAGAACTTCACAGTTTTGTGATTGTAGGGGGAAGCGAATAGGTCCACTTCGGGATTGACTCCCAGAGACAGAATCCACTTGAAGGACTGTACATGGAGGGACCACTCGTTGTTGTCTAGACGAGTTCGAGAGAGGAAGTCTGCCTGGGAGTTCTGGACTCCCGGAATGAAAACTGCCGAAATATTGGCCAGGTTTTTCTGGGCCCATGTTATTATAGGCTCGACCTCTAGAAGGAGAGTAGAACTCCGAGTCCCCCCTTGCCTCTTCACATACGACACTGCTGTTGTGTTGTCCATCCTTAACAATACCGACTCTCCTTTCAGGAACTGGGAGAAAAATTGGAGGGTGCACCAGGCCACCCTGAGCTCCAGGACGTTTGAGCCTGGGTTGTGAAGACGAGCATCCCATCTGCCCTGAGCTAGGTTCTGACCACAGAGAGCCCCCCAGCCTGAGCCGCTGGCGTCGGTCGTGACTGTAACCCAAGAGATGGGGGCAATGGAGTGACAATTTTGCAAATTCTTGAGTTGGAGCCACCAGAAGAGGCTGTTTCTCATTTTTGCGGATATGTGGATGAGTTGACTCTTGTCCCCTGACTTCCACTGCCGGAGGAACCCTGACTGAAAAGGGCGTAACCTCCATAGAGCCCATTTGACCATGGGGGACGTGGAGACCATTGTGCCGATAATTCTTAGGCATTGTGATGCTTTCAGATGAGGAGCATCCAGAGCACGAGAAATCCTCTTCCGAATCACCAGAATCTTCTCTGCCGGGAGGGAGATGGTGTTCTCCACTGTGTTGAACAGAGCCCCTAAATAAATTAAGTTTTGGGCTGGATCCAGGTGGCTTTTTTCCAAGTTTAGAAGCCATCCAAAGCTAGAAAGAATTGAGATCACTTGTTCTCTGTGCACCATAAGCCGTTCTCTGTTTTGAGATGGAACTAGGAGATCGTCTAAATAATGGTAAAGACGCACACCTTTTAGCCTGATGAGGGCCACTACGGCCAAGAGGACCTTGGTGAAAACTCGAGGAGAAGTTGTCAAACCGAACGGTAGGCAGATGAATTGAAGATGTTCTTGCCCGATATGGAACCGGAGGTACTTTAAAAAGTCCTTTGCCACTGGTACATGGAAATAGGCATCTTTCAGGTCTATCGAAATCATCCAGTCGCCTGGTTGAATGGCTTGCTGGATTGTTGACAGAGTTTCCATTTTGAATTTTCCGTGCCTTATGAACCTGTTCAGGTACGTCAGATCTATTACCGGGCGCCAGGCACCGCTTTTCTTTTGGACTAGGAAAAGGGGGGAGTATACTCCTTGGAATTGTTCTTCCTCTGGGACATGTATTACTGCTCCCTGGGTTTTCAGCAGGTCTACGTAGGACAGTAAGGCCTGTTTTTGTTCTTCCATACTTGGAAGTAGGGTTGAGATAAATCTGGGGGGAGGAATGCTGGAAAAGGACCATGCGTGACCTGACGACACTGTCCTGATGACCCAGAAGTCTGAGATTGAGGCCACCCACACGTGCCGGAAGAGGAGCAGGCGTGCCCCTACCCGACCCGCCTAGGCGGGCAAAATCTCAAAAGGATTTAGCCTGATCCCGACCACTGGACGCTTGGTTGTTTGCTGGCTTGCGGAAGGACGCTTGGCCTCTGCTCCAGTTTCTTCTGAAGTCCCGGCCAGGTCTATAGGAGCGTGCTTCTCTTGAGCGCTCCGGACTGCGTCTTCTGAACTGGGGCCTTCTTCGATTCTGTGGACGCCTGTCCTGTGGAAGAAAGCCAGATTTTCCGCCTGTGGCCTTTGCTATGGCGTCATCTAGTTTATTACCAAACAGGGATGATCCTTCGAAGGGAATCTTGCACCATGTTTGCTTAGAAGATGGGTCAGCCTGCCAAGGGCATAGCCATAGGGCACGTTTAGCTGTAACTGAGGATAGCATAATCCTGGACAGTAGACGGATCAGATCAACTGATGCTTCACCCAAGAAGGCCACTGCTAGTTTTAGCTCTGCTGCTGCTGAGTTATTTGCCAGATCTTCTGAAACACCTTTGAGAAATGAATCTACATTCTCAGTCCATGCCTCCATAGCCTTAGATATGGCTGCCAAGGCTAGAGCGGGTTTACAAGCTGTCCCAGCAAGACCGTAAATTCTTTTAAGGTCCTGATCCATTCTTCTGTCAAGACTGTCCTTAAAGGAGACTGTGTCTTCAAGAGGGAGCGTGACGTGTTTAGCCAGATGCATTACCGCTGCGTCCACAGGAGGAATATTCTCCAGGTATTTCACCTCTTCTGCCTTGAATGGATACATTCTGGAGGCCTTATTTGTCATCGAGGACTTCCTGTCCACTTTGCTCCACTCTTCATCAAAGATGCCCTTTAGTTTGGCTAAAAGCGGAAAGCTTGGGCGCTCTTTCCCCAGGCGCTTGAAAAACTTTTTCTGTTTAGCTGGGGGAGTAGAAGGGTCTTCCCACATAAGGGCCTATTTGACCGCTTTAATGAGCGGAGTAACTTGAGAGAAATCAAATTCCACACTCTCTTCATCACTCTCTAATTCTCCTTCCGAAGGAAGAGGCGAGGGTGCGTAGGACTGGGAAGGACCTGGAACTTTACGGACCACATCAGTCGGGGAGCCAGATCGAATAGTGCTGGACTGGCTTTGTGCGTGGGAAGCATCCATTTTCTTAAGAGAACGTTGCACCACCTGTTTTACTAGAGACTCGATCCGTTGGTCTTCTGTCTCTTTTTCCCCAACCGCATGGGCATAGCAATGGCTGCATAATGATTTGCCCTCTGGAACTCGTGAGCCACATCCCTAGCAGGCTCTCTGATCAGAATAACCGTCCTGGCGGTGGGAGCGGTGTCTGGAGGAGGAATGGGAACTTCTCCTCTGGTGGTGAGATGCTAACGGGGAATCACGTCTGTGTTTTGATTTTGATGAATGCTGCGGCATGACAAGGTCTGAGTCGAGATGAAGATCTGCGGAAGGGCTAAAAAAGGAAAAAAGGGGGATTGGGGAAAAGAGATAAGCCGTCAAGCAACAATACTTACGACTGAACCCCACGCCCTCCCCTCTCCTGCACATACCTTGTGCGTGAGGGCTGGCCACATGTAAGCGGTGAATTGTCCATAACTTCTGGACTAAGAAGTCACAATAGAGACAGGTCGACCAAAAAACCTACAGTATTTATACAAAAAAAAAAAAATTGGTAACTTGCCCTTTAAGGAAAGTGCACTATATAATGATAAGCGATATATGTTGAAAAGACACATTATGTACATATACACCTATATGTATAACCAAAGACTATGATTGGAACAGACAAAAAATAAATCCGCACTGCCTTTAAGTCTTTTAAATAGTGCACTGACCTGATTGAGAGACAAGAGCCTCAGCAGGGAGATCCAAGTAGCCTCTGCTCGCCTGTCAGGGGAGATCCCAAAATGACACAGGCGAGCCTAGCTTTTAAATTCCCCGCCCGTGACATCACCGCTGTCAATCCAGCTCACCTGCGTGTGGGAGGATCTCCCATCTGCGCCTGTGCGGCCGCCTAGCGACCCGCTGGACCGCGCATGCGCGAACCAAGCCTCGCTCTGGGAGCGGGCACTGCGCATGCGCGAATGGTGGCGGCGCCCGAGAATTGGGTCACCGCTGTGGGCTGGAACGCAGAGCGTTCCAGCCGCCATTGGGGAGAGCAGGGGCATGTTTTAACAAACAAACAGACAACAAATATAAAAAAGATGCGACTGCCATGGAGCAAGGAAAAAATAAGTAGCAGACCTGCCAGCCGGGGGAATTCAGGGCATACCGCAGCAACTTCCATTCAAACCTTCATGGTTGCTGTAAGCTCTCCACCCGCCCATAACTGGGTTCCGAGCTGCACCGCTAAAGGTGTGCCAATCATCCATCGATTCATCCATCCGGAAATCTGCACAGCCGTGCGTGCTTCAGGTCCATTGGAGGAGGACAAAAAAGGAACACAGTGCTGAGAGGTGAGCTTACTTTTATGGGTATGGGGTCCTATAGCATTGGAGAGGAGGCGGGGTTAACCCACACGTAGGCTGCCATGGAGTCAGTCAGGAAAGGTTTGTTTGCTCCTTTATTTGAGGATCTTTAAGCATCAGCTAGTAATTTGCCATAGCACATTCTTGTTACTGCAGCATTCAGCACCGCTGTTGGATGCAATGTTTTCATATACAGTAGAAGTATAAATGTATCATGTTTTGTGATCTGTTACTTTTGTTTTTCAGGCTGAGGCTTCTTCGCTGAGGCTGGGTTCACACTGGTGCAATGCGAGAACCCTGCGAATCCTGTACGTATTCCCGCATCGCACCTGATTAGCCATCGGTTCACACCGACATCTGCAAACTGCTGGGGGTGTCCATGTAAAGTTAATGGCACCCCCAGATCAGTTCGGAGATCGCAGTGTGAACTGTGAAATGGTGCAGGAATCGGATCGCATAGGAGTGAACACGTATGCTATCCGATTCAAGTGCGGACCAAAAAAAGGGTCCTGCACCATTTTGGTGTGAATGTAATGTGATTTCAGCCATACAGTTTTTATGGTTGAATTTGCATCGCACAGATATTGCATGTGATCTGTACAGCAATGCGGTGTGAATCACGTGTGATGTCTGTGATCGCACGAGTGTGAACCCAGTGAAAGGGTTAAAGTAGATTTTGCATTACAGTGCTAGAGTGTTTGGCTCTGGTTTGAACATAAGGTGGAAACCCTACCGGCAGTTCCAGTGCTTGCTCTCCCACAGCTTGACCAATGTGCAATGCATTCTGTTTTTTGACAAAATAATTTAGTCAAAATCCAAAACACGTATAAATGGATTTAGTCAACAACTAATTAATTTCAGACAAATCATTTTACCTGAAGCAAAGTTTTACATTGTGCACGTGTCTTCTTAGTACTGGGACGTATAAAATATATATATAGACATGCTCACCGGGCAGGGTAATATAACATGCATGAGTGCTGCATCCTGGTAGTGCTGTATGATTGGCATTAGTGTCCAATTAGGTAGAGTAGGCACGTTCCTATAGGTGCCATCCATAGAGCCATGCATTCATCTTCTCTGCTTAACTACCATTGTTTTAACAAGATACAACATCAGCAATAACAACAAAGGTGCATCCTGCACAGAATGCACCCTGCTTCTGCTCCATGACCAATAGCTCTGTCTAACACTGAAAGATGTTTATATTGCACTGCAGCCTTACGCAGCACAGGGGTCATTTTCTTACTTCTGTAGTAGAGGTAAGGACATGAGCTGGGGGTGGCCAAAATGTGAATCTGGCCATGTAAATTTCATTGGTCAGTGCCTGGAGGCTAGTCTGCACGGCAATTGATGTAATGTAAGTACTGTAATGTAATCATGTATGCATTTAGAATTGTGAATGAGTTTTGGAGCCACAGTAAAAACTACAAATTATGAAACAAATAAAAAGGATAATTTGTTGTATAGTTTGTTTCTTTATTTTAATAGGGATGAGCCGAACACCCCCCAGAACATGTGAACATGCAAAAAGTTTGCACATGCCAACCCTATTAAAGTTACATAGTTACATAGTTAGTCAGGTTGAAAAAAGACGAAGTTCATCCAGTTCAACCATAAAAAAATAAATAAATAAAATAAAAAATATCGTACAATCCCATATACCCAATTCTATACCCACAGTTGATCCAGAGGAAGGCAAAAAACCCCAGCAAAGCATGATCCAATTTGCTACAACAGGGGAAAAAATTCCTTCCTGATCCCCCGAGAGGCAATCGGATTTACCCTGGATCAACTTTACCTATAAATGTTAGTACTCAGTTATATTATGTACATTTAGGAAAGTATCCAGGCCTTTCTTAAAGCAATCTACTGAGCTGGCCAGAACCACCTCTGGAGGGAGTCTGTTCCACATTTTCACAGCTCTTACTGTGAAGAAACCTTTCCGTGTTTGGAGATGAAATCTTTTTTCTTCTAGACGTAAAGAGTTCCCCCTTGTCTTTTGTGTTGACCGTAAAGTGAATAACTCAACTATATGGACCCCTTATATATTTGTTAATCATATCCCCTCTTATTCTCCTCTTCTCAAGAGTGAATAAATTCAGTTCCTCTAATTTATCCTCATAGCTGAGCTCCTCCATGCCTCTTGTCAGTTTGGCAATTTGACACTAACATGAAAAAATCAAAAGTGCTATTTTAAAGGCTTATATGCAAGTGATTGCCATAAAACGTGTATGGGGACCCGGGTACTGCCCCAGGGGACATGTACCACTGCAGGAGCAGTGATTTTAATAATGCTTAAAGTGAAACAGTAAAAATTAAATATTCCTTTAAATATCGTGCCTGGGTGTCCCCTCAGTCTGCCTGTAAAGTGGCGCATCGGTGTGATGTATAGAACAGTGCCGCAACAAAATTACATTTCTAAAGGAAAAAGGGTCATTTAAACTTGGCGTTGGTTTCTCCCTCCCCTGTATGGGTTTTAAGGGGACCTCCACGCCAAAATTTAAAACAAATTGGCGTGGGGTCCCCCCAAAATCAATACCAGACCCTTATCCCAGCAAGCAGCCTGGCGGGCCAGAAAAGGGGGGTGCCTTTGGCCAATCATGTCTCAGGGGGCTAAGTCCACGCCCCACACTATATAAGGCTGCTTACACAGCGGCCATATTTAGTGTGCATTAATGGAGAGAGATTGAGAACTTCAGCTAGATTAGGCAGGTTAGTTAGTGGCGTTCAGGCAGTTTAGTGTATATATATATATATATATATATATATATATGTATATATATATATATATTGTGGCAGAGCATCCCAGAGAGAGCCTGGGAAAGTCCTATTCGGGGTTTATACATCTCCCAGGCTCCTCTCATATACATTGAGGGATCTCTGAGCCAGGATCCACTTCAGGTGTTGGTTCTCTCCCCCAGGTTAATTAAAAGCTCACCTGAGCAGACAGCTTTTGCTCAGCCTGGGAAACACAGACAGAATTGGTCTGTGAGAGCAAGAAGGTTTGTAAAACTTGTTACTCTGTTGGATCTGGAAGCTGACAAGCGCTAGGCTTGTCCAGCCTGGTAGTGAGGGCCTGTAAATACTGTGTAGTTAGAGCCGAGACACGGCTAGGCTTTTGTTTAGCTATTTTTTCTTCTGTTTGTTTTCAGCACACTGTACAGCACCTGTCATTGACTTTGTATATAGCACCAATAAATAACACTGTGTTTTCACTGATCCAATGGACTTGGTATCTGTGCCTGCTCATCCCAGGGAGCTTTTGTACCTACTACCTGTCCCCCAGGTTACATATGGTGGAGGCTGCGACCAGCTGTAGTAAGTTACTACTTAAAAGGCCAGTACCTAAAGTGACAACATGGAGGACCTCCTCAAACAAATGGTGTTGGCAAATGCTGCGTTGCAGCAAGCAAACGCTGCACAACAGCAAACTAATGCTATCGCACAGGAGCAAACCAAGGTGCTGTTCCGACAGATTGGTGCTGTACAGGAGCAATCGCAGAGGCTGTTTGAACAGCTTGCCACTGCTGCAAAAGCGGATAGGAAAACCCTTACTGAGGTTGTGGAGACGCTAGCACAGGGGTCACCTGCGATAATGAAGGATATTGGAGACAAGCCCTCAGCCATCCATGTGGGTCGCTTTCTTTCAAAGATGACGGCAGATGATGATCCAGAGGCCTTCCTACTAACATTTGAATGGACCGCTGAGAGGGAAGGTTGGCCCCAAACCCAGTGGGCAGGACTGATCGCCCCCTTACTTTCTGGAGAAGCGCAGAAGGCCTACTATGATCTGGAGTCAGCAGAAGCGGGAGATTATGAGAAGGTCAAGCGGGAAATCCTGGCACGAATTGGTGTTACCTTGGCTGTTCGAGCTCAGCGGGTCCACAGCTGGTTCTTCCAAGAAAAAAGGCCCCCAAGATCGCAGATGTTTGATCTGATCCACCTGGTGCGGAAATGGCTACAGCCGGAGTCCCTGTCTGCGCCACAAATAGTGGAGCATGTGGTCATGGACCAATTCCTGAGGTCACTACCAATTCCCCTGCAGAAGTGGGTGAGTCAAGGAGACCCCAAGTCGGCAGACAACCTGGTGGAGCTCGTTGAGAGGTACTTTGCTGCAGAGAACCTGGTCACCACCCCTACAGCCGCATGGACTTTCCACCCAAAGCCACGGTCTCCCCAGGCAACCGGTAAGACTGTTCCAGGGGAAGTGGGTGGTAAGCATGGCAAGGAAATAGGGGGGAGGATTTTTGGTGCCAGGACTGAAGTTTGGCGGCCCAGACAAGGGAAGCCACTGCCTGTCAGCAAACCAAACTGGGGAAACATTAGGTGTTTTCGTTGCCAAGAACTGGGACATGTTGCAGCAAACTGTCCATTGACAGATGAGCCAATGCAGTGTGATCTATCTTTTAGAAGGCAGTCTATGTTTGCTGCTGTTTCATGCGCTGCAGTGCCAAATGTGGGAAAACACATGTGTCAAGTGACTGTTAATAATAAGCCTATTACGGCCTTGCTGGACTCTGGAAGTCTAGTTACTTTGGTTACAGCTGAGATGGTTGAAACTGTGAATTTTCATGCAAAAAAAGTTGCTGTGATCTGTGTACATGGGGATACCCGCAAGTATCCAATAGCCACTGTTCAGTTTAAAACTGGCTTAGGTACGGTGACCCATTCGGTCGGACTGGTGCCCCACTTGGTGCACGAGGCTATCATTGGTAGGGACTTCCCTAAGTTTTGGGAACTGTGGGATTGTCCCGACCCAGTCGCAGTACCTGACTCAGTCGCAGAGCCAGAACTCATGGCCATTACTGACCTTGTGAGTTCAGGGGACTCCTCTCAGGGCTCTCCGGGTGATCCTTTCTCAGTTATGGCAGGAGAGCTGGGGAAGCCTGAAGAAGTCCCCACAACCAGTAGAGCTGGACAGCCATCTGCTGAATCTGAGCCTACGTTAGAGTTTGCCAATCTTAATGTGCACAAGGAAAATTTTGGTACGGAGCAGAGAAAAGACCCTACCCTTGCTAGGGCCTGGGAAAATGTAATGGTGATTAATGAGGTACCTGTCGAACCAGGGGACAGGCTTTGTTTTCCATATTTCGGCAGCAATGAGGATTTACTGTATCGTGTATGCAAATCTAATGATGAAGTGGTTGAACAGTTGGTAGTCCCTAAGTTATACAGACGGGTGGTGTTGGAACTTGCCCATGGGCACTTGCTAGGAGGCCATTTAGGGGTTGAGAAAACCACTGAAAGGGTGTTGCGCAAGTTTTACTGGCCTGGGATACGGAAAAATATCGAGAATTATTGTCAATCCTGTCCTGTGTGTCAGATGTCAGCCCCCCAACCCCACTTCCGAAGTCCGTTAGTGCCCTTACCCATTATTGAAGTGCCTTTTGAGAGGATTGCCATGGACCTTGTGGGTCCACTCCCCAAATCTGCCCGCGGTCATCAACATATCCTCGTGATCATGGATTACGCTACCCGTTACCCCGAGGCCGTTCCCTTACGCACTGCGTCTGCTAAAAACATTGCCAAAGAGCTGTTTATGGTGTTCAGTCGGGTTGGCGTCCCAAAAGAAGTCCTTACAGACCAGGGTACCCCATTCATGTCACAAATAACTAGGGAGCTGTGCAAGTTATTTAAGGTGAAGCAGTTGCGAACCTCGGTGTACCATCCTCAAACGGATGGCTTGGTGGAACGCTTCAATAAGACATTAAAGAGTATGTTAAAAAAGGTTGTTGACAAGGATGGTAAAAACTGGGACTTCCTGATACCCTACTTGATGTTCGCCATCAGGGAAGTTCCCCAGTCCTCTACGGGGTACTCTCCATTTGAGCTGCTTTATGGGAGACACCCTCGGGGACTCTTAGACATAGCCAAGGAAACTTGGGAGGGGGAGCAGACACCTCACAAAAGTGTCATTGAGCATATCGCTCAAATGCAGGACAGGATTGCAGCAATCATGCCGGTGGTGAAAGAACATTTACTGCAGGCACAAGCAGCCCAACAAAGGATATACAACAGGGGGGCCCAACTTCGTGTTTTCTCACCTGGTGACAGGGTCCTCGTGTTGGTTCCCACTGTTGAGAGCAAATTCCTAGCTAAGTGGCAGGGACCCTTTGAAGTAATTGAAAGAGTTGGGGAGGTCAATTACAAGGTGTATCAACCAGGTAAAAGGAAGCCCGAACAGATTTACCACATAAACCTGTTAAAGCCCTGGAAGGATAGACTAGCATTAACTGCGAGGTCCCTCCCGTTAACCCTTAAGGGTACTGAATCCCCTCTGATCCCTGAGGTCACGATTCCAGACACCCTGTCATGTTCCCAGAAACAGGAAGCTAGAGAGTTCCTGATAAGGAATAAAGAGAACATTTCAGAGTTGCCGGGCACGACTTCAGTAGTTCAGCATGATATTGTTACTGAACCTGGAGTCCGTGTCAAGCTCAAACCATACCGAATTCCCGAAGCTAGAAGAAAGGACATCGGTGAGGAAGTTAAAAGGATGTTGGAGCTAGATGTTATTGAGGAATCCAATAGTGACTGGTCTAGCCCCATTGTATTAGTCCCAAAACCGGATGGCACTTGGAGGTTTTGTAACGACTTCAGAAAGCTTAATGCGGTAACAAAGTTTGACACATACCCAATGCCCAGGGTAGACGAGCTTATAGACCGACATGGCAAGGCCCGTTATCTGACCACTTTGGACTTGACCAAAGGATATTGGCAAATACCCCTGACTGGTAGTGCCAAAGAAAAGACTGCGTTTGTGACCCTGGAGGGGTCGTTTCAATATAAGAAAATGCCTTTTGGGTTGCAAAATGCCCCTGCAACATTTCAGAGGGCTATGGACAGGACCCTCAGACCTCACCGACAGTATGCTGCAGCCTATCTGGACGACATAGTGGTGCATAGCACTGACTGGGAGTCTCACTTGCCCCGTGTCCAGGCTGTCCTGGATTCCCTCTTCAAGGAAGGGTTTATGGCAAATCCAAAAAAATGTGCCATTGGGCTAGAGGAAGCCAAGTATTTGGGCTACACTATTGGCCGGGGTGTCATAAAGCCCCAGGTGAATAAAATAGAAGCCATCCAGGAGTGGCCACGTCCTGCCAACAAGAAGCAGGTCAGGGCCTTTCTTGGCATTGCAGGGTACTATAGAAGATTTATCCCAAATTTCGCAACTATAGCTGCCCCACTGACAGACCTTACAAAAGGGAAAGACTCCGTAATGGTGAAATGGTCTCCAGTAGCAGAAGAGTCTTTTCAAGTCCTGAAGAAGGCTCTTTGTGCACAGCCAATCCTATACTCCCCCGATTTCTCCAAAAACTTTCTGGTCCAGACGGATGCATCTGATGTTGGTATCGAGGCAGTACTATCACAGGTACACAATGGGGAAGAACACCCTGTGGTGTACTTAAGCAGAAAGCTCAATGACCATGAAAAGAAGTACGCAGTCATTGAAAAGGAGTGTCTGGCCATAAAGTGGGCCGTGGACGCGCTCAGGTACTACTTGTTGGGGCGCCAGTTTGAGTTGATAACTGACCATGCTCCCCTGAAATGGATGGCCCAAAAGAAGGAGACTAATAGGCGGGTGAACCGGTGGTTTTTGGCCCTACAAGACTACGCCTTTACGGTAAAACACAGGCCAGGTGTTGAGATGGGGAATGTAGATGCCCTCTCCCGTGTTCACTCCTGTTGGGCTACAGGTGTTCCAACCCTGGGGTTGAAACAAGGGGGGAGGATGTGTGGCAGAGCATCCCAGAGAGAGCCTGGGAAAGTCCTATTCGGGGTTTATACATCTCCCAGGCTCCTCTCATATCTGAGCCAGGATCCACTTCAGGTGTTGGTTCTCTCCCCCAGGTTAATTAAAAGCTCACCTGAGCAGACAGCTTTTGCTCAGCCTGGGAAACACAGACAGCATTAGTCTGTGAGAGCAAGAAGGTTTGTAAAACTTGTTACTCTGTTGGATCTGGAAGCTGACAAGCGCTAGGCTTGTCCAGCCTGGTAGTGAGGGCCTGTAAATACTGTGTAGTTAGAGCCGAGACACGGCTAGGCTTTTGTTTAGCTATTTTTTCTTCTGTTTGTTTTCAGCACACTGTACAGCACCTGTCATTGACTTTGTATATAGCACCAATAAATAACACTGTGTTTTCACTGATCCAATGGACTTGGTATCTGTGCCTGCTCATCCCAGGGAGCTTTTGTACCTACTACCTGTCCCCCAGGTTACAATATATATATATATATATATATATATATATATATATATATATATATATACAGTGCAATCAGTGTAGAACATATATACAGTACAGGCAATGTTAATATATATATATATATACCGTGTAGTATATATATATATATATGTGTAGCACACGGACCTTTTTCTCACCTGGCTCACTTGTAAGACAAGGCACACCATAGTATATGCCCATACCCTCCTATTTGAAGAGGTTAAGCGGTGTTCACAATTGTTGGGTTCCGCAGCGAGTTACATCCTCTAGGCTGGTTCCTTTCCACTTGAGTGTAGGGAAAAGTCTGTTGCTTATGTATCAATAATGCCAATGTCCAGACAAGGTTAAACCTCAATGGCTGAAGGTTTATTTTCTTTATGCTTGAAAACCGGACAGGAAAGTTGAAGGTGAAGAATAAAATAACAGGAGGTGGGTTCAGGCAACCCTGGCTCCCTCTCCAGAACGGGTCACCCTCGAGTGCCCTGAAATTCCTCTTTAGATGGTAGGCAAGCTAAAGGTGCTGGGCCTACATGAACAGTTGCAGCCCCAGGCTAAAGGTGCCTGAGACTGATCTTCCCCTGCGCTCTCCCATGGCCTGGAGGGCCTTAAGATGCAGGCGGTACTGCTCCTCAGTACCCCTCCTTCTCCTCTCTAAGATGGCGTCTGTGCCTTATATATCCTCTCCCAGCATGCACAGCGGGCTGACCACGCCGCCCATACAGCTGCCTGGAGAGGACACCCAAAGGTACTGTTATGGCAGCGCCACCCACAGGCCACAGGGAACTGTACACCAGCAACACCACTTGGCAAAAACCTGAAGCGATCTGGGTCTGGCTACCAACCCAGATCAACCCCTAAATTTAGGTACCTAGCTCCCCTGAAAGTAAAGGGGCGCTACACACATATATATATATATATATATATATATATATACTGTGACAGCAGGAAGGTAAAGTCACCTGGTTGCATCCAGGGGGGTAGATATATTTCGCCCAGATTCAGGCTTTACGCCGATTTATACAGCTAGGTGGAGAGTTGTATAAGCCCAGCTGAGACTAGTGGGCTCATTGATGACTCATACCTCTAGGGAGAGGGCTGGGCGTCGTGCAGGCAGGGAGTTGATGAGGCCAGCTGAAGCCTGTCAGTTCGTTTAAGGCCTCTATAAAAACTCCCAGATTCATTAGATGTTAGCTCATGCCTGGAAGCAGACCTGTGTGGACTGTCTAGGGAGAGTGAACCCCTGTGCGGTGAGAGAAAGCCTGTGTGGCTATATTTTGCTTGGACATTTAAAACCAGGGACTAGGACAGCACTAGGCTGATCCCAGTTGTTAGTTAGGAAACCTGTATGTTTAGTCAGAGGTCAAGTTGACCAGGATTTATTTTGTTTGTTTCTTTTGCTTTGCTGTGTTTTTGTCACTGTAAATAGAAAATAAACGGCACCTTTTTGATTTTGAAAACCACAACCTCCGTCTGCTGGGCCTGTTTTTGTGTGGGGAGCCCATCCCGGGGGTCACACACACCCGCTGCCGAGCTAACCCCCTCACAGTTGGTGGAGAATGCGGGCAGTTTTTTTTTAAGCCAGCATGGAGGAGATACTGAACCAGCTGGCTCTAGCAAATGCCAATCAACAGCAGACAAATGCAGGTTTGCAAAAGAGCCTTGCAGCTCAACAACAGAACTTCGCAGCCCAGCAGCAAGCTCATCAACAGAGCCTTGCAGCCCAGCAGCAAGCTCACCAACAGAGTCTGGAAGCTCAGCAACAAGCCCAGCAACGATCTGAGGCCCGCTTCATAGACCTATTACAGAAGCAAGAGCAGAGACTACAACAAATGGAAGCAGTAATGCAGCAACGTCCGCAGACCAGTGAGGAAAGCCGTCCCACTAATACCGCGTCCTTTGGGGTGAGTCGTTTATTGCCAAAAATGACTGGAGAGGATGATCCAGAGGTATTTTTGACCACGTTTGAAAGGACTGCTGAAAGAGAAAAGTGGCCTGAGGAGCAGTGGGCTGGACTGGTGGCTCCTCTGTTAACGGGTGAATCGCAGAAAGCTTACTATGACCTAGAGCCTGACCAAGCAAAAGACTATGTGATGCTAAAAGCTGAAATATTGGCAAGGCTGGGTGTCACCCTGGCTGTCCGGGCTCAGCGTGTGCATAACTGGACTTTCCAGCTTGGAAAACCCCCCAGGTCTCAAATGTATGATCTCATTCACCTGAGCAGAAAGTGGCTACAGCCAGAGACTTTGTCCGCACCAAAGATTGTGGAACGTGTTGTAATGGATCGGTTTTTGAGAGCTCTTCCTACTGCCATCCAAAAGTGGGTAAGCCATGGAGACCCAGAGACGGCCGATGGTCTTGTGGATCGTGTGGAGAAATACTTGGCTACAGAGAACCTGACGGCCTCTTCCAGAGACACTCGGACTTTCCACCCTAAGACCAGACCATCCCCAGGGGCGGATAAGATGATTCCAAGGGGTAAGGGTGGAGAGAGTGAGAGGGTGGGAGCTCTACCCCAAGTTTGGCGAGAACAGCCTGGGAAATCAGCGGCTCAAGAGGCGGCAAGAAGGATCATTTGCTACCGCTGCCGGCAAGCGGGACATATTGCAGCAAATTGCCCGGTTTTGGAGGAACCCATGCAGTGTGACTTTCTGACGGGCAGACGTCAGTCGCTGTGTGCGACAGTCGCATGCACTGCCATTCGGGGAACTGAGAAACATTTATGCAAAATGTGTATTAATGGTAGAAATGTTGTGGTATTGCTGGATTCAGGTAGCCTTGTGACCCTGATAAAGGCTGAATTAGTTAAAACAGAGGTCTCTGGGAATAGCAAGGTAGCTGTTATTTGTGTGCATGGGGACACCCGAGAGTATCCAGTGACTACAGTGTGTTTCGAGACCCCCAAAGGTACCCTTTCTCATCCAGTGGGCTTAGTGTCTCAGTTACCGCATGACGCCATTGTGGGAAGGGATTTTCCGAAGTTCTGGGAACTGTGGGATGATCCTGAGCCCCCCACTGGTGCCCCTATGTACCAGGAATGTGATAGCCAGAACTCCCCTGAGAGTGGTGAGGACTCTCCGGAATTTCCCTTGTCAGTATTGGCAGGGGAGACTCAAGAAACTGGAGAGGAGCCCACCTCCTCAGACGAAAACCTACCGTCTGTGGAGTTTTCTGATCTTGAGGTTCACAGGGAAAACTTTGCCACAGAACAGTTGAAAGACCCCGCCCTAATAAAGGCACGGGAAAACGTAGTGAAAATAGATGGCGAGTTAGTGAACCCAGATAATACCTGCACTTACCCATACTTCAGCGTAGAGAAGGACCTACTGTATCGGGTGGCAAAAAGGGCAGAAGAAACCGTTGAGCAGCTTGTGGTGCCCAAACCTTACAGGAAGTTGGTGTTGGAGTTGGCCCATGGGCACATTCTTGGAGGTCATCTGGGGACAGAGAAAACCCGAGAGAGGGTATTACAGAGATTCTATTGGCCTGGGGTGATGAAGGACATAGAAAATTATTGTTCCTCCTGCCCTGTGTGTCAGAGGTCGGCCCCGATGCCACACTTCCGTAGCCCGCTGGTCCCTCTACCCATCATTGAGGTCCCGTTTGAGAGAATCGCAATGGATTTGGTAGGTCCTATAATCAAGTCCGCTAGGGGGCACCAGTACATATTGGTTATAATGGACTATGCCACCCGTTATCCAGAAGCGATCCCTCTCAGAAATACCTCGGCCAAAACCATAGCCAAAGAGCTATCTCTTGTTTTTAGCCGGGTGGGTATTTGTAAAGAACTGCTTACGGACCAAGGTACACCCTTTATGTCCCGGGTTATGAAGGAGCTGTGTAAATTGTTCAAAGTGACGCAATTACGTACATCTGTGTATCACCCCCAAACCGATGGGCTGGTTGAAAGATTCAACAAAACCCTAAAACAAATGTTGAAGAAAGTGGTGGATAGGGATGGAAAGGATTGGGACTGTCTACTTCCTTATTTGATGTTTGCTATTAGGGAGGTGCCCCAATCCTCTACGGGATTCTCCCCCTTTGAGTTACTGTATGGGAGACACCCAAGAGGGCTGTTGGATATTGCCAAGGAAACTTGGGAAAGTGAGAGTTCTCCCCACAGGAGTGTGATTGAGCATGTCGCCCTGATGCAAGATCGAATTGCACAGGTAATGCCCATCGTGAAGGAACATTTGGCCCAAGCGCAGTTGGCACAGCAGAGAGTGTACAACCGTGGAGCCAAGACCCGTACCTTTTCCCCGGGGGATAGGATATTGGTACTTGTCCCTACGGTTGAAAGTAAATTCCTTGCCAAATGGCAAGGCCCCTACGAGATAATGGAAAAAGTGAGCGAAGTGAATTACAAGGTCAGACAACCAGGAAGGCGAAAGCCCGAACAGATCTATCACGTTAATCTGTTGAAAGCCTGGAGGGATAGAGAGTCCCTAGTCGCAGACACTTGGTCACCAGCTCAAACTGGTTGCGTGATTCCTGAGGTTGGAATCGCAGCCACCTTGTCACAACCCCAACAACAGGAGGTTAAGGAGTTTGTGCTTCGCAACAAGGAGGTATTCTCTGAGCTGCCGGGACAAACATCTGGGGTAGAGCATGACATTATTACCCCGCCCGGTGAAAGGGTGAAGTTAAAACCCTATCGGATCCCAGAGGCCCGACGGGAGGCAATACGGGAGGAAGTACAGAAAATGCTGAACTTAGGGGTGATAGAGGAGTCCCAAAGTGATTGGTCTAGTCCCATTGTGTTGGTGCCTAAACCGGATGGGAGCTGGCGATTTTGTAACGATTTTCGTCAGTTGAACAAAGTTACAAAATTTGACACCTACCCCATGCCACGTATAGATGAGTTGATCGACCGGCTGGGAACAGCCCGATACATGACGACTCTTGACCTCACAAAAGGGTATTGGCAAATCCCCCTGGCCAAGTCAGCCAAAGAGAAAACCGCATTTGTAACCCCAGACGGGGCGTTCCAATATAAAAGAATGCCGTTCGGGTTACAGAATGCGCCGGCCACATTCCAGCGGAAAATGGACCAGATGCTGAGGCCCCATCGGAAGTATGCTGCGGCTTACCTGGATGACGTAATTGTCCATAGCACAGATTGGGCCTCACATCTGCCAAAAGTGCAAGCAGTCCTGGACTCTGTTCGGGAAGCAGGGTTTACGGCTAACCCCAAGAAGTGTACCATTGGGCAGGAGGAGGCCAAATATCTTGGGTACACCATTGGGAGGGGAGTAATAAAACCCCAACTCAACAAAGTCGAGGCCATCCAGAGTTGGCCACGTCCCAACAGCAAGAAGCAGGTACGAGCCTTTCTGGGAATCGCTGGGTATTATCGGCGATTCATTCCCCACTTTGCTTCTAAGGCTGTGCCCCTAACCAACCTGACGAAGGGGAAAGGGTCGGTCATGATTAAATGGACCCCCGAGGCTGAGGCAGCATTCCAATTCTTGAAACAAGCCTTATGTAGCCAGCCAGTGTTGTACTCACCCGACTTCTCTAAAGACTTTGTCGTACAAAGTGATGCGTCAGATGTGGGGTTAGGAGCAGTATTGTCCCAGGTCTGGAACGGGGAAGAGCACCCAGTCATTTACCTCAGCAGGAAGTTGAAGTCCCATGAGGTAAATTACGCCACCGTTGAAAAGGAGTTTTTAGCGGTGAAGTGGGCTCTAGATTCCCTTCGGTACTACCTGCTAGGTAGGCACTTTGACATGGTTACGGATCACGCTCCGTTAAAGTGGATGGCTCAAAACAAGGAAACAAATAGAAGAGTGAATAGGTGGTTCCTGGCCCTCCAGGAATTCAACTTCACAGTAAAGCATCGCCCTGGCGTTCAAATGGGGAATGTGGATGCTTTGTCTCGAGTACATGAATGCCTGATTGCTGGTGTTCCAACCCCGAGGTTAAAACAAGAGGGGGGGGGTATGTGACAGCAGGAAGGTAAAGTCACCTGGTTGCATCCAGGGGGGTAGATATATTTCGCCCAGATTCAGGCTTTACGCCGATTTATACAGCTAGGTGGAGAGTTGTATAAGCCCAGCTGAGACTAGTGGGCTCATTGATGACTCATACCTCTAGGGAGAGGGCTGGGCGTCGTGCAGGCAGGGAGTTGATGAGGCCAGCTGAAGCCTGTCAGTTCGTTTAAGGCCTCTATAAAAACTCCCAGATTCATTAGATGTTAGCTCATGCCTGGAAGCAGACCTGTGTGGACTGTCTAGGGAGAGTGAACCCCTGTGCGGTGAGAGAAAGCCTGTGTGGCTATATTTTGCTTGGACATTTAAAACCAGGGACTAGGACAGCACTAGGCTGATCCCAGTTGTTAGTTAGGAAACCTGTATGTTTAGTCAGAGGTCAAGTTGACCAGGATTTATTTTGTTTGTTTCTTTTGCTTTGCTGTGTTTTTGTCACTGTAAATAGAAAATAAACGGCACCTTTTTGATTTTGAAAACCACAACCTCCGTCTGCTGGGCCTGTTTTTGTGTGGGGAGCCCATCCCGGGGGTCACACACACCCGCTGCCGAGCTAACCCCCTCACAATACATATACAGTGCAGGCAGTCTAGTATATATTAAGGAAAATTGTTTTTATTTTCCTTTCCTGGATCCTCCTCATATCAGCCTACCATGGGTCAGCTCCGTCCCCTCTGACCCCTCCAGGACCCCTCTTTCCTAGCCCATAAAAGGGCGGCTGTCTGCCTAAGACAGTTTTCAATAATACCCACCTCGCAACGGAAATTGGAGGATTCAGGAAAGGACAATTACGGTAAGTAAGAAAACAATTTTCCTTATTCCTGGACCTCCTCATGTCAGCCTACCATGGGACGTAATACTTTGTAAAAAAGAGAGGGCAAGATATTATTAGCCAACAAACACCAAACTGAGAAATTAATGCTGCAAAATCTTGTAATGGCTTAATGGCTGACAGCCGCCGCCGCCAAAACAGTAGAACCAAAAGCCTCAAATGAAGGAAGAGCCACATTGACCCTGTAGTGTCGAATAAAAGTGTTAGGTGAGCTCCAGCTTGTTGCTCTGCACACTACTTCTGCCAAAACCTTAGCATACGCTGCCCATGAATCTGCTGTGCCCCTCGTAGAGTGTGCCTTAAGTTCCAAGGGTGGTGACAAGCCCAGAAACTTGTACGCCATTTGAATAGTCTTGACAAGCCAAGAAGACACCACTCTAGGTGGGATTGCCATGCTCTTTTTTGGACCATTGGGGAAAACAAAAAGCTGATCCTGTTTACGGAAATCTTTAGTTCGGTACAAGTAGGTTGACAAGGAGGCCACCAGATCAAGCTTTGACCATACTTCTTCCGACTTGTCCTTTGGAAACACCGGGGGGACTGACTCCCAATTCATGTGAAACGACGTTGCCACCTTTGGTAGAAAACTCGGTACAGGCCTGAGCACCACTCTGTCTTGAAAAATTAAGCAATAAGGCTCTTTGGCTGAGAAAGCGCATAACTCGGACACTCTCCTGGCTGAAGCAATTGCTGTCAAAAATATGGTTCTTAACGTCAAATGAAAGAACATGAGGAAATCGGATCAAACGGAGGAGCTAGTAAGGCTTTCAAAACAAAGGCAGATCCTATTTGGGGAAAAAAGACTTCACTGGAGGTCTGATTTTGATGGCTGCCTTCAAAAAACGCACCACCAGAGGATCCAAAGCCCACCTCTTGTTTGACATAAAGCAGAAAGAGCCGACACTTGCACTATTAAGGAATTGTAGGCCAAGCCTTTGCCAAGCCCAACTTGGAGGTAATTCTAATATATTAGAGACTGAAGGGGACATAGAATCCCAATTTCTTTCTTTCGAGAAGCGTAAGGTGGTTTTCCAAATTCTGTGATAGGTGGAATTAGTTGTCTTCTTCCGAGCTTGCAATAAGGTATCCATTACCCGATCCAAGAGAGCCAAATGTTTTAAAGATCTCCTTTCAATCTCCACACCATCAGTTTCAATTTCTGTGGGTTCAGATGACATAACCCATTCTGTATTAGAAGATCCTGGGAAGAAGGTAGTGGAATAGGCTGGCACAGTTTCATCTTCCACACCAACGAAAACCACGGCCTCCTGGGCCAGAAGGGTAGTACTGCTATCGCCGTGATCTTCTTACGACAGAATTTCAACAGGACTTTGAGAATCAACGGGAGCGGAGGCAACACATAAACTAGAGGAAAATTCCATGGTTTGGAGAGAGCATCCTGGCCCAGAGCTTGTGGATGCCAAACTCGGGAGAAGTGTGGAAGCTGGAAATTCTTCTCTGTTGCCATCAGATCTATAACTGGCATTCCCCAGGCTTTGAAGATCTTTTGTAAATATTTGGGATTGATGCCCCAATCATTTTGATCTATGAACTTCCGACTCAATTGATCCGCTAGTACATTCTCGGACCCCCGGGAGATAAGTTGCCGTAAGAGAGCAGACATTCTTTTCTGCCCACAGGGAGATTTGGCAAGCCATCCTGAGGAGGGGGAGAATCCTGGTGCCACCTTGTCGGGCCACGTAAGCCACAGTAGTCTTGTTGTCAGAAAGGACCTTGACTGCTTGCTCTTGTAATATCGTCTGGAACGCTAGCAGAGCGCGCCGAACGGCCTCCAATTCCAGAAAGTTTGAACTGCCTTCCACTGGCCCTGAACATGCTGGCCTAAACAGTGCGCCCCCCAGCCCAAAAGGCTGGCATCTGCCGTCACGAGTATCGGCTCCGGAGATTCGAGTGGTACTCCTCGGGACAGATTCTGAGCAAGTGAATATCTTATTGGGACTGGAATGCAGATATTCTGAATCAAGGAGTAGCGATCCCACTGATGGAGGAAATTGTAATGAAGCCTCCTCCATCTGGCCCATGGTACTACTGGAATCGTGGAAGACAGAAGACCCAAGTATTGCCTGCACTCCCTCACCGTCAGAAATGGCTTGGACATCACTTCCTTCGTTCTGCACTGGATTTCCTGTGGGTAAGAAAGACACGGCCCTGAACCATATTGAACTGCACTCCTAGGTACTCCAAAATCTGTGTCAGTTGCATTTGACTCTTGCCTGATTAACCACCCAAAGCGACTGAGTGTGCTGCAAGTTATCGCCACAAGTTCTTGAAGAAGAGACTTTGAGGGTCCTAGTAGCAGAATGTCGTTCAGATAGTGGAATATCTGCATACCCGGCCGATATGCAGTAGCTTCTCTAAACCCCTCTTTGGTTCTTTTGGAAGGACGAAAGGACTGACGCAACCTTCTCTCTTGCGGGATTAGACCCGACTTGCCACCGGAGACTCGCTGGATTGCCGACTCCAACGTCTTGCCAAACAAGAGTTTTCCGTCAAAGGGAACTGAGCAAAGGCTGTGTTTGGAAGCATTGTCAGCCGACCAATTTCTCAACCACAAGGCCCTGTGAGCCATGACCAAATGGGCCATAAGCTTAGCCATCATCCTGACTTGGTCCACAGCTGCTTCTGCCAGAAAGTCCACTACGGTTTTGATGGACTGCAAGGGAGAAGAATTTCCACAGCCTCCTGCCATCTCCTCCAAAGATTCGGCCTCTAATTCCACTACCCAGACTCTAAGAGCCGCCGCCACAGAGGTAAGTGCTATAGCCGGTCTGCAAGCTGCTCCCACAACAGTATACATAATCTTCAAATCTGTAATAATCAGTAATATGGTGGGCCAGTCTTTGCAGCGAGGTGTCCACCTTTGGAGTAGAATCCCATAATTCAGCATCTTTAGCCTGGAAAGGATATAACTTTGAGACTCTGTTGTGGACGTTTAACCTTTTATCGAGTCTAGCCCACTCATCTTCTACAAGCTCTTGAATTTTAAAAATTAGCGGGAAGGAAGGAACCGATTTCTTCAAATCTGGATAATACTTGCGTTGTTTTTTAGGAGGTGCAACCTCCTCTCTCCACTTCATCGTATCCTTTACCACTTCCACCAAAGCGGGAATTAAGGAAAAATTGAAGGCGTGAGTATCTGGTTCAATCTCTGACTCTGAAGACCCAGAATTCTCCTCTTCATTTGAATTGAATCGGAACGATGTTCCCAGATCAGAATCATCTGAACCCGATGAAAAAACGGGTTGAGCTGATTTCTTAGACATGCTTCTCATCCCCTCTTTGACTGCCGTTTGATGTAGGATTTTACTTGGCGTGCATCTGCCGCATTATCCCGGGCAGCTTCCTTTACATACTAGCTTCCCTGGTAGCACTTCCACTGAACACGCCCAATAGGCTTTCTCTTCTACTCGTGCTGGCGAGGAGGCCTTAGAAGAGGACCATCGTCTGTGCTTATGCCCTGATTTTAGCTTTCTGATGATGCGACATCTTCTGGCTCACATCTGAGCGACTACAGTGAGGGAGGAGAAGGTGATATGGAGTTCTGTCCTGATGGAAGTTTATTCCATTGCTGATCTGATTTGTCACTCCTTGAGCCCTTCTTCCTCTTTTGAAGGTGGGGTGACGATTTAGACCCTTTTCATGGGCGTTTATCCCGCACTGGGCTCTTCTCTCTGAAAACAGATAGAAGGATGCTCTCTTTTAATACAAAAAAGAAATAAAAAATAAGTAAATAAAAAAAAAAAAAACACCTTTCCATGCGTTTCTTTAGTGCTAGAAGCAGACAGGAGAATTGGGAAGACCTGCAAGGACATACATTAAAATTACATGCTCAAGCTGCTAACCAGACAAAACAGAACTCAGAACAGCCTGGAGGACTCGCCTAGCAGAGCAGAGCATCACAGGCTGGAGCAGCTTATTTCCTGAAGCACAGCACACACAAACAGGGAGGTGAGCAGGAAACCAGGGCTGTCCTTATGACCAGCGGTGACCGCCAATCAAGACACAGCATTCTGGCGTGGTCTGGATATGGTGGTGTAAGGACGTGTTTCACCGGAGCTCTGTCCACCCCTTCAGAATTATAGCATCCTGATGCAGCTTTCCACCCCGGTATGAGCTCTAGGAAGCAGAGGAAAGTGAAGAGCACCTAGAGGACTCCCTCCGATCGGAGATACCACACTACTTCCCCGGGTCCGCCAAACTCAACTGGGTCCCACACTTCCTGATAAGGCAGGAGTTGTGTATAGGGGAGCTCCATCCCTAAGACGTCAGATTGCCCCGGATGTGATAGACCCCCCACCCACCATCTTTTTTTCATAACCTCAAGGGTTATTACCCGTGTCGTAAATGCAATATCTGTGTACATAATATATGTGGGAGGAGGAAGTCTGAGGCTGGGTTCACACTTGTGCGGTGCGAATTCCAGCTCTCTTATCTCTGAAAAGAGATAAGAGAGCTGTTCAGCATATCATCTCCGTTTTAGCTGCGAATTTGGAGACCTGGGAGAGGGGAGGGGGGAAGTGTAGTGAGGAGAAGGAGAGAAATCCTGATGAGAACTGAACACATCTGTAAATCAGATGCGTGCCCATAGAAGATAATGGGCCTGAATTCGCACCTGAGCCGCACCGCAATGCCTAGAAAACGCACTCGTTTTTTGGGCAATGCACAGTGCGAATGCATCGCACATATGTGAACCAGCCTCAATAAAATCAATGTATTTTATAATGTTATGCGAATTGGATGCGGTTTAAGCCGCAACCAATTCGCATAGGTGTGAATGGGGCCTTAGACTTTTGAGTCCACCGCCACCTCTGCGATTTACCGGATGAAGCACTTTACTACCTGTGCCACCTGTTATATTGTCCATCTTATTACGTGCCCATGTAAAAGGCAATATGTTGGACGGACTATTAGATCATTTTCAGTCAGGGTGAATGAGCACATCGCCAGCATTAAGAAAGGTCACAGTGTCCCCAGACACTATCTCCATCATCATAAGAAAAACCCGCAGGCACTAAATTCCAGATCATTGATAAATGTGTCCCTCATTGGAGAGGAGAGTCCTGTCTGAGAGGCGTTTCGCAATTGGAGACGTTCTGGATCCATCGGCTCAAATGTTACTCTCCACACGGGATGAATATCGACTGGGATATTAATACCTTTAATAATAAAGCTTAGTTTCTGTTATTTTTTTATAGTTTTTATTTTTATCTGGTTATTTTCCCATATTCATACTGTTTATACAGCAATGAGAGCATCTGGTCATTACTTTGCTGTTTCTATTATTGCTTTAGGCACTTACATCAAAGGTACTTCTAGCTGTAATACGTTCTCACTTACATCATTCAGTTATTATGCTTATTGATTAGTGATCTTTTGAGAGACCACGCTCTGAGTAGTTTTGGTTTATTTCATATGTTCTAATACGTCTTTTCGCCCCTGTACTTTGGATATATGTTTATTTCATGTTTCATATTCTTATTAACACGAGTAATCTTTATGGATTAATTTATACCATCAGATATGATAGGCCTTTTTCCTTTTGCCCCCTCTGTGTTACACTGCAGTGTTTTGGTGCTAGCCGTATTGTTGACGCCCCTTGAGTGATGATGTTGGTCATGTGGCTATCGATGTGTGTCTGTTCGGCTATGTGTAGTGTCAGCCCAGAACGCTTAGCTATAGTGATGATCGCAACAGATTACCTTTCTCGGTCATGTAACACTGGTCATGTGACGGCCGAGCAGCTGATTGCCATGTTAGCCTTAGTTGCTGGGTTACATTAACGCTGATTGTGGATTGGGTATCCGCATCACATGACTTCGCTGAGCTCGCTTGATTGGGGAGCATAAGCCAGTTGCTAAGCAGAGCCAGCCAATCATGACAGTTCGGTCCTGACTTACACACAAGTGATTAAGTGGGAGGCTTGGAACGCAAGCTGTATATTGTAATGATGAGACACACACGGTGCGTGATGACGCATTACGGCGGCAACGCGATGACGCGACTCTGACGCTGTGCTCCCCTGATAGGCTGGATTGATCAGGGGAAGTTACAGTGAACGGCTGTTTCCCTTTTGATTATAATTACACATGTGATGTTTGTGTATCGGACCCCCCAAAATTGGGGTCGCTATGCCTTAAATTTAGGGGCAGCCTGAGCAATAATTTGGCTCAGGTCTTTTGTATTCTTAACATTGGACTCTGCTCTGCTGTGGTGTTGCCTGGGTGTGTAGTTCCCCTTGGCCTGTGGGTGGCGCTGTCGCTCGGGTCTCGGGTTGAACCACGGGTGAAATTGTGGTGTGATTGGGTGTCCTCTCTCGGCAGCCATACAATGGGTGTGGTCTACCTGCTGTGCATGCCGGAAGAGGGTACATAAGGGGCAGACGCCAAGATCTAGAGAGATTGGCCGGGGGATTCCAGGGTGGAACCCCTGGTGGCGAAAGTCGCGCCCGTTGGCCCTGCTGGCCAGGGGTGCGTGAATTGGTCGAGAAGTCTCGGGCACCTTTAGCCCGAGGCTGTAGTGTTCCAGGTAGGCCCAGTACCTTCAACTGGGTCTACAGCTAAACCACTGGAGTCTCAGGGAACCCGAGGGAGGGTGGTCCGCTCTGAAAGAGAGGAAACCAGGGGAGGACCTGTCCGGAGGATCGGTGAAGGAAGTCACTGTCTCAGGAGAGGCCTGGTTGCCTATCAGAGGGAAGGATTCCGTGAGTTGCACAGTAGCGCCGGTGATGTGCCCCATTGGCACCTATGGTCTCTAAGGTTGCAGGCGTTAAAGAGTTCTAGATTCAGGAACTAAAGGATTCTGTGGCAGAGGATCTCCTGAACTTGTCTTTGAAGGGGACTAGATTGAAGTAACTGTTCATGCTCCACTCCGGCTGCTAGAACTGTGAGCGGGATCTATCAGGGTGAGCAATAGCCACTCAGGCTTGGGTGGAGAATAGGGTAAATGGGTGCCGCGTGCCTGAACATATCTCCCTACCCAACTCTATCTCTGTCTTCAACCTTTTCCCAATTTGTTCCAAGCAAGGAAAATAAACTTGTCTGTTGGCGTTTAAACACTGTCTGGACATTGGCCTTCTTTTGGGAGAAAGAATAGACTTTTCCCTACATTCTGGGGATGAGAACCAATGGAGGGAGGTAACTCGCTGCAGGACCCAAAAATAGTATGAACACCACTCAACCTCTTATACCAGGAGAATACGGGCATGTGGCATGGTGTGCCTTACCCTGCAAGTGAAGGTAAGCAGGAAAAAGGGTCAGTGTGCTACATTTGTATGCTTTGGATTGTATTTATATTGCGTGATGAGTGATAGCAGGTTTACACCTCAGTCAAAGTACTTTTGTACGAAACATGTCGGGTACATAGCCTGCTTGATTTTACACACCATGTTTATTTTTGTTCTATTTGTGATCACCATTTGTACACATCTTAAGCGATGTCAGTACTGTTTTTACTTTTTTTAGTCTAAATAAATTTTTTATATTGGATTCATCTCACTATGTGGAGGCCTTTTTTTCCCCATATGATCCATGCTGATTTACAGATGTAAGGAGCACCATATATACCAGGAACACTGGTGCTGAAGTCCAGGTTTGGTACCGCCTTTGGCTTGATGGACGCTTGTGCACGTGTATACCAGTCCAGTCGTGGGAGTTCGGAACGGAGATTGCGTTTGTGACTGTCGTTCATGCCTGTTTAAACCAACGCCGCTGGCGTGTGTGTCCACAGCTGAGGGTAAGAGTACCCATCCCCTCCCCCTGGTGTCGGAGGCACATCCCTGGGTGTCGTGTGTGAACATCACTCTGCATTATTCAGCCTTATTACATCCTATGAATTATATCATCTTGGGATCATGTTAAAGTAATTGAACTTAAGTTATTTAATATGAACTATATCATGCTTCAATGACTTTTATTTAACTTTTTTGAAATTCACTCCATTTGATCCCATGTGGTTTCAGACACAGGTCTATTGATGTGAAGTTTTACATTAATTGTTACATATATATGTAGCGGGTTTGTACTTTCCCAGGTGTAATTCAAACTGGCAGAGACACCAGCGATGTACAGTTCCTTGCGGTCCGGCGGGTGGCGCTGTCGCCTTGGGCTGGGGTTGAACCATTGCTGTGTGCTGTGCCTCCTTTTTGTCCTCCCTCTGCAGCGGTATGGTGGGGCGGGGAACCCGCCGTGCTTGCTGGGAGAGGGTATAAAGGGGGCGGCCATCTTTGTCACGGGGTGGAGTCCCAGGCACTTTCAGCCTGAGGGCGGTGGTTCGTGTGGGTCCTCTAGGTGGCCTAGAGGACGTCCGGAGGTCGTGTTCCATCCCAGGCACCTTTAGCCTGGGGTGAGGTACTCGGATGGAGGTCTGAAGCTCAGTGCCCAACACTGAGTTCCGCGAGGGAAGGAGGTCCTAGGGAACCCAGGGATTGGGTACCCGAAACCGGAAGGCGTAATGGACCGGGGGGAGCTACCCACTTGAAGACCCGGTGCAGCAGATTGCCAGTGACAGGTGAGCCTCCCATCGGAGACCGCCAGGAAGGAAAATCCCCCCTCGCTAGGAGACCTCAGCCCACTTTCAGGAAGGAAAGTGGAGAGTTCATTGTGTCTGGGCCTACTCGCATCCACACCTCCTTGTTTGTTCTGTTCTTTAAGGGAGTCTAACTGATTGTGCTGTTCACTCGAGAAGAATAAAGGAGTGTTGGACTTTAATGGTGTGGGGCTCTTTTCTGGTGGACATTGTTCAAAGTAACTCCACGATGGATCAGCAACAGGTCACCATGTTCGGACATACATCGTGGATTCTGGTTCACCCTTCTACCACGACACTGACTGCTGCTGCTCCGGTAACAGATACGGGGATCCGGCTAAAGCCAAGGGGTCGATTCGCCCTGTACTCATGCATGGACGTTGAGGCTCTGGGTGTGATTTGTCCCGGCTGTTCGGGACTGGTGTGCCAACTGAAGCCATTCGGGCGATGTGAGGCCTGTGGGGAGTTTCTTTTTGAAGTGGATCCAGCAGTTGAGAAGCCGAGAACCATTTACCCTGGCCGTGCTGCAGGCAACACCACTCAAGGAGGAGGAATCACTGCTTTGACAGCCATCCCTGCGCACACTGCAGCGACCGCGGAGGAGGTCGTGAAAACTCAACGGGAGAAATCCGAGGATGCTGACTCGGTCACCACGATCTCGCAGCGTCCACCACCGAAGAGAAAGACCGGTATGGTGGCCACGACCAGCGGTTGTGGTGGACCATCTCGCCCGCTTACGCCCGGCCCAGACGGATCCGTCGGCAAGAATTCCGGACGTCCCGTTTCAAGCAAAGGCCGAGGTAAGCCAGGCGGAGAGATTTGGTGTGTGGGAAGAGGTGGAAACTCAGTCTCCACTACAGGGTACCTACCCGCGGAGGAGTGTGACACCTCTGACCTGGAGTCGCTCTCGGACATGGGAGACGACGTTGCTATAGACGAACTGTTTGCAGAAAAGGGCTGGGACAAAGTACCTCTAGCTTCATCCCGCAGAACCAGGGATCCACCTATGTCTACAGGGGAAAGTACACCCCGGGTGGAGGCACCAGCACCTTAAGAGGGGTCCCGTCCCCGGCCTGCCTCTACATCCCCGGTACCATCTGTACTGAAGACCGGGGAAAAGAGACTGCTGTTGCGGGCACCAATGCCCAGATCAGATGTAATCAAGGTCCCTCGCCACCCGGACTCGATAGTTTTGCCTGGCGAAGGGGACAGAGCTACTATGCCTCCTTTGGCCAGACTACAACGCCTATTTGGCCAGAAGATTGCTGCGGAGTACGGATGGGAGTATCCATACTTGTCCAAGGAGCTGCTATATGAGGTGGAAGTGTGCCGGGAGCGCTGGTACAATGACTTTGTGTGGACTCCCCTTCAGATTCCACATGCCCGCAGGTACCTGGCATGCTCTCCCAAGGCCTCTCAACGTTTTAAGGACTGCAAGGCAGAGTGGATGTTGGGACTTCACATCCATGCAGACAAAGTGCTGATCCGGCGCAAGGAAGGAGAAGATGTAGAATATCATCTGGAGACCATGGACCAGCACTTGAAGCCACTTGTTCTGCCGCATCCCTGCTTCTACCTGTAGGAGAAAAAGACTCCGTTCTTGTTGTATGCTGCTGAACTTTCTGGGGCCCGTTGTCCTTGTACCCAGAGGAATGAAGGACTGTTCCTGTTTTGTTCTTCACTTTCCAGCAAGAGATCATAGACTCTGGGGTAAATAGGGCTCAAGAGAAGAGGAAAAGTTCCACGAGTGCAGTTACCGTGATGCTGTCACCAGGTGGCAGTGTTGCGCAACGTTAAACACTTTTCACACACTCACTCTTTGGAGAAAGGGGATTTCTTCCCGGAGAAGTTTCTTTTCTCTCACACGAATATATGTGTCAGGGTTTATGTGTGATCATTTTCTTTCTTTTCCCTCTGCAGGAGAGCATCCCATCAAGACCACTGAGTATGGGATGGGTCTTAGTCAGGATGGGTGGGAAAAACATAATGTGAATATGTGAAAAAAAAAGTTATGGTTAAATGTTGTTGTGTTTTTTTTATATAGGGCTCAGACACAATTGCTTTAGTTGATCAAGTTTTTTCAAAAAGTTTTATATTTTTGCACAATTGTTAGTTGGTCTCTGGATTGGATTATGCCAGCCCTTGAGGGTATGATTTGTTCCAGACACTGGGGACCAGTGTCAAATTACCAGGGGGAGAGTGTAGCGGGTATGTACTTTCCCAGGTGTAATTCAAACTGGCAGAGACACCAGCGATGTCCAGTTCCTTGCGGTCCAGCGGGTGGCGCTGTCACCTTGGGCTGGGGTTTAACCATTGCTGTGTGCTGTGCCTCCTTTTTGTCCTCCCTCGGCAGCGGTATGGTGGGGCGGGGAACTCGCCGTGCTTGCTGGGAGAGGGTATAAAGGGGCCGGCCATCTTTGTCACGGGGTGGAGTCCCAGGCACCTTCAGCCTGAGAAATATAGAAGTGAAAAGACTGTGCTAAACCCAAAAGTGTAAGCTGCTGACACTCAAACAAACAAAGTGGTATACCAGATAAAAAACAAATAGTGCAGCGCTATAAAATATAAAAGATTGCTGCTGAAAGCAACTACAAACATGAAAACTTATATCTAAAGTGCAATGAGTGCTGAAAAAACAAATGTGTGAATAAAGTTCATGAAAAATCGACTCCAATGGGCAGCCTCACATTGAAACTGTCCTCCGTAGGAGTCATAAGAGTGTAACCCCTGCGGGCTACACAAAACTGAAATAGACACAAAAAAAGTCCAAACAATATATGTGCAATTCGGATGGATGTCTTCTTAAGGACAACACCACCACAGCATGGATTGACGGAAGAACCCCAATGGGATGGTGGGACAATACAAGACACAAATGATGCAGTTGGGTACTCTTACCACAGATGTTGGACCCACCTGTCATACGACAGTGGGTCAATCGGGCTTGGTGGTCACCGTGACCAAAAAGATGGAACTGGATATCCCGAATGCCTCAGACCGACTCAAACGGGGTGGTTCGATGGACGACTCAAACGATGGAGATGCCTCCAATCATACGGGCTCCGTACCAGTCCAAAGTAAACACAAGGGTGGGAGAAAAGAAAATACTCCAGATGGTGCAGGTCATTAAAACCAATGAAATGGTTTATTAAATAAAAATTTGTCTTACAATCAAATAGACAAATATAAAAAGTGATCACAAAAATAAGGGGTATAAAAGCAATGCGGGGTGCAGCATCAGCAAGCCCTACGCGTTTTGACTGCAACAGGCTTCAACAGGGGCATAATGTTGCACCCCCCACATTGCCAACATTTATAAGATCTGAGCTAAATCCGGCCCGCCCTAAAGGGGCGGAGTCGGGACAGGAAATGACAAATTATTCCACATCCTCAGTTTAACACAGACAACAATATTATCTAAAATTGAAATCATTATATTAGAAATACATAACATTACAATATATAATTGTATGCAAAACACCTGAGGCATAATGACATCACAAATTCAAAGATTCAAATAATCCCGCCAGAGGGGTGAGCAATCCCAATCAGAGGACAGGATGGCACCATCTGTGCAGGACTTACCCATAAGGCTATGCGTGGGAGTGACCCCACCTAGCCTTCCCATCAATACAGGGCGCCTGAAAGCCGCAGTATAAATGCATATAGGTACAGTCCCCTCGCAGCAACAACCTCAGATGTTGCTGCAAATAGCTTTGGGGACACCATTGTAGCGTGGCGCCGCGGCGCACCATCCCCGCGAGCGTCCCGCGCGCGCGCCCGGGGATGACGTCATGACACAATCGCGTCACGGCGCCACATACTAGACGCATCCAACTACGGCGCAAGGGCATATAGTGTATGAGAGCAACGGTATCTCTCTCAAGGAGACACAACACTTCATTGACGCCAAGGGCTGAAACAGGCGCCATCTAGTGGATGAAAAGTATAAGGCAAAACAAGAAACATTATATAAATAAGGAAGAAAAACATAACCATGAAAGCAAGCTGATAGGCATCATGCTATAGTATATGGCCCAAAAAAGACACCAATCAGCGAGCCCCATGAGTCATATTAATCCATCCAAAAGAATATATATAATGAAGAAGCCACATGAGATGGACAAAATTCTAAATAGAAAGAGGACAAGAACTTCTATCATAATTACAAAACAGGATGTGGTGATTCAAATAATTGAATCTGACCTATCATATTACCTGATCAACATGCAATCCCAAAGGGAGTGCATGGTGAACCGTTCCCAATGGGGCATCATTTTGGGAGAAGCAAACTGGGGTCCATGACAAGCAAAAAATCGAGCGTGCCACCTGAAAAGGTGCACATGAGCAATAAATTACCAACAAAGGTTTGTCATGGACCATGGTTTGTTTCGACTGCAGCCCCTGTTGAAGACTGCTGCAGTCGAAACACGTAGGGCTTGCTTATGCTGCACCCCACATTGCTTTTATTTTTTCATTTTGTGATCACCTTTTTATTTGTCTACATGTCTATAAGACAAATTTTATTCAATAAACCCCCCCATTGGTTTTATTGACCTGCACCATCTGGAGTTTTTTCTTTTCACCTACCCCTGTGTCCATCTTGGATTAATTTGGAGCCTGTATGATCGAGGAGTCTCCATCGTGTGAGCTGGTCATCCACCACCCCGTTGGAGTTGGTCTGAGGTATCCAGGATATCCAGTTTCATAATTTCTGGTCACGGTGACCACCAAGCTCGATTGACCCACTGTCATACGACAGGTGGGTCCACCGTCTCCGGTAAAAGTACCCAACTGTACCATCTGTGCCTTTTATTGTGAATTCCCATCATCAACATTGGGGTCCCTCTGTCAATTTATGCTGTGGCGGTGTTGTCCATGGAAAGACATCCACTCTAGATATACACATGCTGTTTTGGACTTTTTCCTTGTTTATTCATCACTATTATATTTAACCCCTAGGGGGTACGTTTTTCAGTTCCTATGGAGGTTAGCTCAAATGTGAGATCATCCATTGGAATGGACTGTTCATAAACTTTATGTATTAGTTCACTAACACATAGTGCTTATCAGTTATTCACATTTTTGAGTCGCTTTTAGTAGCAACTCTAGAATCATTTATATTTAGAGCGCTGCACTATTTTGTATATATCTGTTTCCTACTTTGTTTGTTTGAGTGTTAGCAGCTTTCATTTTTTGGTTTAGTTCAGTCATTTCACTTTTATATTTCTGCTATAATTGTAGATTGATATTCCTGTTGTGCCAGTCTTGCCAAGAACCTCCCACTTTTGTCCCCTAATTCAAAGATATTTTGTTTCTTTTTGTATAACTCTAGTCTTGTTATCTCCTCCATATGTAATTGTAGTTCTCTTTGTGCGCCCATCGTTAAATCAAAATTGGGATTACTTGGGTCTTGACTGTATCTTTCTTTGCTGCACTCTACCTGTGTTTGTAACTCCTGTACCTTGACCTTCTGTTTTTTCTTTATTGCTGCGATATTTGAAATGTATTGACCTCGTAGATATGCTTTAAACGCATCCCAGACTATATCTACTGAGGATGATCCCTCATTATTTTCCCAGTAGTCATTTATTATGATTGTCATCTTTTCTCTCTGGGTATGTCACCCATTGTGAAGGTAACCTCCACAGTGCTGTGTCTCTAAAAGTGGGAATGCGTATTGACACCCGTAGGGGAGTATGATCTGACAGGCCGCTCGGTAGATATTCGGCGTCTACAATGTCTGCTAACATTGCAGAATCCGCAAATGCCCGATCTATTCTAGACGCTGTTTTATAAGATGTATACAATAGCAGGAATACATTAGTTTTTCCGGATTTCTCCATCTCCATTACCCCCGTCGCTTGTGCCCAATTATATAAATCTGGTGAGTAATTCTTGGAGGGTTTCGGTCTATCTAATTCAGCAGACATCACTGAATTAAAATCTCCAATGAGCATCAATTTTGCTGGAAGATATTGGATAATTTTTTCCATTATCTCATTTAAGATTCCAACTAAGAATGGAGGTGGAATATATATTGCTACTATAATACATCTTTGTTGCCCGATCTTATATAGTAGAATCACATATTTCCCTTGTAGATCCACATAGGCTTTTTCCACCTTTCCAGGAAAAGATTTATTGACTAACACTGACACCCCTCTGGCATAGGATGAATAGGTGGCATGGTATTCTTTTTGTATCCAGGTTTTTTTTAACGTTGTTATTTTTTTTTCCCATTAGATGTGTCTCCTGTAGTATAATTAGTTGCGGGCTATATTTTCTTATATACTGGAACATCAGAGCTCGCTTAAACCTGGAGTTCAGTCCTCTGACATTCCATGATATTACTGAATAGCTGTTATTGTTACTTTTCTTTCCTGACATTTGTGTTTACGACCCAGAGAACTGCCTCCTAACACCTTCCATTTTGGGGAGGGAACTTCTTCTGGAATCTTAAACTACACCTCTGGACATTTTTACACCTCATTCTTACCGCATCTTTCTCTCCCTCCTCCCTTCCCTCCCTATCCCTCTCCACCTCCTCCTTAAACCCAAAGTTCCATTCATACCTGGATGAGAGTGGAGAGGCATTTTGACTAACCCCTTTTTTACCGACCATGGTATCCGTTCCATAGTCAATACCCAACATTTCTCAAACTCAGCCCTCCCAACAAACAAAAAAAAACAAAAAGAGAGAAATAAAAAAAATAAAAAAAATACAGTTCCTTTCATACAAACATGTGGCGGGTTCGCCACTCAATATAATGTGCTATCATTATTACTCGAGACAAGCATGTTTCCATAAGGGAGTGAGTAAAGAGTTAAGTAGACAGAAATGGGAATATTATTACTATAAGTAATTTTCCCCAAGACCTTCCTATTCAAATTGTATTGCCATACGCACCCCTCCCCACTCCCCACAGACTCCCCCCCCTCCCCTCCACCATAATAGCATAATGAAATAATAATAAAAAAATATATATACATACATATTGTGAGGGGGTTAACTCGGTAGCGGGTGTGTGTGACCCCCTGGTTGGGCTCCCCACACAAAAACAGGGCCAGCAGACGGAGGTTGTGGTTTTCAAAATCAAAAGGTGCGGTTTATTTCTCTATGTACAGTGACAAAAACACAGCAAAGCCAAAAAGAAACAAACAAAATAAATCCTGGTCAGTTTGACCTCTGACTAAACATGCAGGTTTCCTAAACTAACAACTGGGATCAGCCTGGTGCTGTCCTAGTCCCTAAGTCCCTGGTTTAGTAAAAGTCCAAACAAATAGCCACACAGGCTTTGCCTCACCGCACAGGGGTTCACTCTCCCTAGACAGTCCACACAGGTCTGGTTCCAGGCATGAGCTAACATCTAATGAAGCTGGGAGTTCTTATAGAGGCCTAAATGAGCTGACAAGGTTCAGCTGGTCTCCTCATCTCTGTCTGCACGACGCCCCACACTCTCCCTAGAGGTATGAGTCATCCATGAGCCCACTAGCCTCAGCTGGGCTTCATCAACTCCCTAGTTGTATAAGTCGGCATAAAGCCTGAATCTGGGAGAAATATATCTACCCCCCTGGATGCAACCAGGTGACTTTACCTTCCTGCTGTCACATACCCCCCCCTCTTGTTTTAACCTCGGGGTTGGAACACCAGCAATCAGGCATTCATGTACTCGAGACAAAGCATCCACATTCCCCATTTGAACGCCAGGGCGATGCTTTACTGTGAAGTTGAATTCCTGTAGGGCCAGGAACCACCTATTCACTCTTCTATTTGTCTCCTTGTTTTGAGCCATCCACTTTAACGGAGCGTGATCCGTAACCATGTCAAAGTGCCTACCTAGCAGATAGTACCGAAGGGAATCTAGAGCCCACTTCACCGCTAAACACTCCTTTTCAACCGTGGCGTAATTTACCTCATGGGACTTCAACTTCCTGCTGAGGTAAATGACTGGGTGCTCTTCCCCGTTCCAGACCTGGGACAATACTGCTCCTAACCCCACATCTGACGCATCACTTTGTACGACAAAGTCTTTAGAGAAGTCGGGTGAGTACAACACTGGCTGGCTACATAAGGCTTGTTTCAAGAATTGGAATGCTGCCTCAGCCTCGGGGGTCCATTTAATCATGACCGACCCTTTCCCTTTCGTCAGGTTGGTTAGGGGCACAGCCTTAGAAGCAAAGTGGGGAATGAAGCGCCGATAATAACCCGCGATTCCCAGAAAGGCCCGTACCTGCTTCTTGCTGTTGGGACGTGGCCAACTCTGGATGGCCTCGACTTTGTTGAGTTGGGGTTTTATCACTCCCCTGCCAATGGTGTACCCAAGATATTTGGCCTCCTCCTGCCCAATGGTACACTTCTTGGGGTTAGCCGTAAACCCCGCTTCCTGGATAGAGTCTAGGACTGCTTGCACTTTTGGCAGATGTGAGGCCCAATCTGTGCTATGGACAATTACGTCATCCAGGTAAGCCGCAGCATACTTCCGATGGGGCCTCAGTATCTGGTCCATTTTCCGCTGGAATGTGGCCGGCGCATTCTGTAACCCGAACGGCATTCTCTTATATTGGAACGCCCCGTCTGGGGTTACAAATGCGGTTTTCTCTTTGGCCGACTTGGCCAGGGGAATTTGCCAATACCCTTTTGTGAGGTCAAGAGTCGTCATGTATCGGGCTGTTCCCAGCCGGTCGATCAACTCATCTATACGTGGCATGGGGTAGGTGTCAAATTTTGTAACTTTGTTCAACTGACGAAAATCGTTACAAAATCGCCAGCTCCCATCCGGTTTAGGCACCAACACAATGGGACTAGACCAATCACTTTGGGACTCCTCTATCACCCCTAAGTTCAGCATTTTCTGTACTTCCTCCCGTATTGCCTCCCGTCGGGCCTCTGGGATCCGATAGGGTTTTAACTTCACCCTTTCACCGGGCGGGGTAATAATATCATGCTCTACCCCAGATGTTTGTCCCGGCAGCTCAGAGAACACCTCCTTGTTGCGAAGCACAAACTCCTTAACCTCCTGTTGTTGGGGTTGTGACAAGGTGGCTGCTATTCCAACCTCCGGAATCACGCAACCAGTTTGAGCTGGTGACCAAGTTTCTGCGACTAGGGACTCTCTATCCCTCCAGGCTTTCAACAGATTAACGTGATATATCTGTTCGGGCTTTCGCCTTCCTGGTTGTCTGACCTTGTAATTCACTTCGCTTACTTTTTCCATTATCTCGTAGGGGCCTTGCCATTTGGCAAGGAATTTACTTTCAACCGTAGGGACAAGTACCAATATCCTATTGTCAGGGTCACCTGTGGCCAGGTGACAGATGCACACCGTAGGGGGACAGGAGTGCACCGCGAGGTAGTGAACCCTATGGCTGGCTTCTGTGGGTAGGAAACTGGGTGGTTGTGGAAAGCGGGACCAGAGGAGCACAACCGGGATCCCAACGGAAGCGAGAGCCAAGATTCCCCAGGGCGCGGAGTCTAAGACCCAGCTGGTCTTCTCCAGGGCCTCTAGTGGTGAGGATGTTACGCTGCAGGCTGGGACCAGGTCGCGGCCCCTGGAGTTTCCTAGCTCACGCCCCGTAGGATAAGGGGAAGCAGCGGCACACGATAGAGAGAACCGAATAACAAGCCGAAGGTCAGGGGCCACAAGCAGACAAGGATAACGAAGAACGAGCCGAAGGTCAAGGGTCACGAGCAGACAGGGATGGTCGGGGACAAGCCAATAACGTAACAGAGAGACAGACGTAGCACACGGCAGGCAGGAACCCAAACACACAATGCCTAACAAACACGTTGATCAGCAAAGCAGGCTTGCAGTGCACAGGTTAATATAGTGTTCAGTGATAGGGCCTGGGGTGGAGTCAGGCTGGGAGGAGATTATAAAGGAAGCCAGGTGAAGGAGGTCTGGTCTCTAGATGAACACATGAGGAGGAAGGTAAGATGGCAGACAGACATTAATGCATATCCATGACACCTATCCCCCGGGGAAAAGGTACGGGTCTTTGCTCCACGGTTGTACACTCTCTGCTGTGCCAACTGCGCTTGGGCCAAATGTTCCTTCACGATGGGCATTACCTGTGCAATTCGATCTTGCATCAGGGCGACATGCTCAATCACACTCCTGTGGGGAGAACTCTCACTTTCCCAAGTTTCCTTGGCAATATCCAACAGCCCTCTTGGGTGTCTCCCATACAGTAACTCAAAGGGGGAGAATCCCGTAGAGGATTGGGGCACCTCCCTAATAGCAAACATCAAATAAGGAAGTAGACAGTCCCAATCCTTTCCATCTCTATCCACCACTTTCTTCAACATTTGTTTTAGGGTTTTGTTGAATCTTTCAACCAGCCCATCGGTTTGGGGGTGATACACAGATGTACGCAATTGCGTCACTTTGAGCAATTTACACAGCTCTTTCATAACCCGGGACATAAAGGGTGTACCTTGGTCCGTAAGCAGTTCTTTACAAATACCCACCCGGCTAAAAACAAGAGATAGCTCTTTGGCTATGGTTTTGGCCGAGGTATTTCTGAGAGGGATCGCTTCTGGATAACGGGTGGCATAGTCCATTATAACCAATATGTACTGGTGCCCCCTAGCGGACTTGATTATAGGACCTACCAAATCCATTGCGATTCTCTCAAACGGGACCTCAATGATGGGTAGAGGGACCAGCGGGCTACGGAAATGTGGCATCGGGGCCGACCTCTGACACACAGGGCAGGAGGAACAATAATTTTCTATGTCCTTCATCACCCCAGGCCAATAGAATCTCTGTAATACCCTCTCTCGGGTTTTCTCTGTCCCCAGATGACCTCCAAGAATGTGCCCATGGGCCAACTCCAACACCAACTTCCTGTAAGGTTTGGGCACCACAAGCTGCTCAACGGTTTCTTCTGCCCTTTTTGCCACCCGATACAGTAGGTCCTTCTCTACGCTGAAGTATGGGTAAGTGCAGGTATTATCTGGGTTCACTAACTCGCCATCTATTTCCACTACGTTTTCCCGTGCCTTTATTAGGGCGGGGTCTTTTAACTGTTCTGTGGCAAAATTTTCCCTGTGAACCTCCAGATCAGAAAACTCCACAGACGGTAGGTTTTCGTCTGAGGAGGTGGGCTCCTCTCCAGTTTCTTGAGTCTCCCCTGCCAATACTGACAAGGGAAATTCTGGAGAGTCCTCACCACTCTCAGAGGAGTTCTGGCTATCACATTCCTGGTACATAGGGGCACCAGTGGGGGGCTCAGGATCATCCCACAGTTCCCAGAACTTCGGAAAATCCCTTCCCACAATGGCATCATGCGGTAATTGAGATACTAACCCCACTGGATGAGAGAGGGTACCTTTGGGGGTCTCGAAACACACTGTAGTCACTGGATACTCTCGGGTGTCCCCATGCACACAAATAACAGCTACCTTGCTATTCCCAGAGACCTCTGTTTTAACTAATTCAGCCTTTATCAGGGTCACAAGGCTACCTGAATCCAGTAATACCACAACATTTCTACCATTAATACACATTTTGCATAAATGTTTCTCAGTTCCCCGAATGGCAGTGCATGCGACTGTCGCACACAGCGACTGACGTCTGTCCATCAGAAAGTCACATTGCATGGGTTCCTCCACAACCGGGCAATTTGCTGCAATATGTCCCGCTTGCCGGCAGCGGTAGCAAACGATCCTTCTTGCCGCCTCTTGAGCCGCTGATTTCCCAGGCTGTTCTCGCCAAACTTGGGGTAGAGCTCCCACCCTCTCACTCTCTCCACCCTTACCCCTTGGAATCCTCTTATCCGCCCCTGGGGATGGTCTGGTCTTAGGGTGGAAAGTCCGAGAGTCTCTGGAAGAGGCCGTCAGGTTCTCTGTAGCCAAGTATTTCTCTACACGATCCACAAGACCACCGGCCGTCTCTGGGTCTCCATGGCTTACCCACTTTTGGATGGCAGTAGGAAGAGCTCTCAAAAACCGATCCATTACAACACGTTCCACAATCTCTGGTGCGGACAAAGTCTCTGGCTGTAGCCACTTCCTGCTCAGGTGAATGAGATCATACATTTGAGACCTGGGGGGTTTTCCAAGCTGGAAAGTCCAGTTATGCACACGCTGAGCCCGGACAGCCAGGGTGACACCCAGCCTTGCCAATATTTCAGCTTTTAGCATCACATAGTCTTTTGCTTGGTCAGGCTCTAGGTCATAGTAAGCCTTCTGCGATTCACCAGTTAACAGAGGAGCCACCAGTCCAGCCCACTGCTCCTCAGGCCACTTTTCTCTTTCAGCAGTCCTTTCAAATGTGGTCAAAAATACCTCTGGATCATCCTCTCCAGTCATTTTTGTCAATAAACGACTCACCCCAAAGGACGCGGTATTAGTGGGACGGCTTTCCTCACTGGTCTGCGGACGTTGCTGCATTACTGCTTCCATTTGTTGTAGTCTCTGCTCTTGCTTCTGTAACAGGTCTATGAAGCGGGCCTCAGATTGCTGCTGGGCTTGTTGATGAGCTTGCTGCTGGGCTGCAAGGCTCCTTTGCAAACCTGCATTTGTCTGCTGTTGATTGGCATTTGCTAGAGCCAGCTGTTTCAGTATCTCCTCCATGCTGGCTTAAAAAAAACTGCCACTGGTTCTCCACCAACTGTGAGGGGGTTAACTCGGTAGCGGGTGTGTGTGACCCCCTGGTTGGGCTCCCCACACAAAAACAGGGCCAGCAGACGGAGGTTGTGGTTTTCAAAATCAAAAGGTGCGGTTTATTTCTCTATGTACAGTGACAAAAACACAGCAAAGCCAAAAAGAAACAAACAAAATAAATCCTGGTCAGTTTGACCTCTGACTAAACATGCAGGTTTCCTAAACTAACAACTGGGATCAGCCTGGTGCTGTCCTAGTCCCTAAGTCCCTGGTTTAGTAAAAGTCCAAACAAATAGCCACACAGGCTTTGCCTCACCGCACAGGGGTTCACTCTCCCTAGACAGTCCACACAGGTCTGGTTCCAGGCATGAGCTAACATCTAATGAAGCTGGGAGTTCTTATAGAGGCCTAAATGAGCTGACAAGGTTCAGCTGGTCTCCTCATCTCTGTCTGCACGACGCCCCACACTCTCCCTAGAGGTATGAGTCATCCATGAGCCCACTAGCCTCAGCTGGGCTTCATCAACTCCCTAGTTGTATAAGTCGGCATAAAGCCTGAATCTGGGAGAAATATATCTACCCCCCTGGATGCAACCAGGTGACTTTACCTTCCTGCTGTCACAATATATATATATATATATATATATATATATATATATAAAAACACAAAAAAAAAAAAGGGAGAACACATCCATCTCCAAAAGCATAGACGAGAGAGGGAGTATTGTTGATATAATAATATGGTGTGCTCTCATTACAACATATGGAGAGGGTACGGAACCGCCTATACAAAACAAAATAGAGAAAAAAATATATATATATATATATATATATATATATATATATATATATATATATCTTCCCCCCCCCCCCGCTCTCCTCCACCTGATTCCCTCACCCCTCTGTCACACCTCTCTTATTGAACAATATTAAATGTATATTGAGTCCTTACAGTGAGTTATAAAAAAAATAAAGTGATTCTGGCGTCCAATGACGCTATTCCTTCCTCCTTCCCTCCCTCCTTAAATTTGTGCATATTCACCTACTTATTTCTTATTCCTTATTGTGTTTGCTTCCTCTAATATATAAAGTTAATAATCCCTTCTTCCCGATTCCCCCATCACTCCCAAAAAAGAAAACTATAGTATATATTAAAAAAAAAAAAAAGATTCCCTAAAAAAGGGAAGGAAGGAAAATAATAAACTAATATATAATTAAATTATATATATATATATATATATATACATATATATATATATATATATATATATATATATAAGAAAAAATAAAAATAAATTAAATTATAGAAAAGAAAAAGAAAAGTGTAAAAAAAGAGAGTGGGGGGTGGGGGGGGGGAAGGGGCAGAAAAGGAAGGAAAAGGGGAAGGTGGATGAAAGAGTGCTAAAGAGAACAGCAGCCCAGGGGAAATAAAAAAAAAAAATAAAGCCAACCATTTCTCAGCTGCTAATCAATATCTTCACTATTCTCTCTACTCAATATTTTCAGAATTTAACCGCATATATAACGGATAGAGCTCCTCAACCTTAAGGATCTCTTAATGCTCCCTCTATATAAAATAAAAAATATTTGTATATTACAAAAAAAGAGGGAGAGAGACCTTAAACCACACAGACGATGCTATATATTATCTAGTATCTAGCCACCGCATCTGGCGTTTCAAAAAAGCGTGTTTGCGTCTCGTCATTTACCCTTAGTTAACTAGGATATAAAAGACTATATTTCAGTCCCTTCTCTCTGAGTCTCTTCCGAACTTCATTATAGGCTCTTCTCCGTTCCTGTATTTCTGGGGGGTAGTCTGGAAAAAACATCCATTTTACGATTTCATATTGTATGTCCTCCTTCATCCTGGCTGCTGACAGAATTTTATCTCGATCTCTAAAATTTAGCAAACGCAACAAGAAGGGTCCCCCGGTTTGGGGGTACAGAGGGAGATCCTATGTGCACTCTCTATTAGGAATGTTGGGGTTCTTTTTACCAAGTCCAAGATATCTATCAATAATTTTTCTGAAAACTCTACTGGGTTGTCTCCCTCTGCTCGCTCTGGTATTCCCAAGAGCCGGACGTTATTCCTCCTTAATCGACTTTCTGTGTCAATTGCTCTTTCTTGAAGTGCCTTAATTTGTTTTTTCATTATATGCCATTCTCCATTTTTTGTTTTTCTTCCATCTTTGAGACCCGAGCTTCTATTACTGCAGTTCTTTGCTGTACCTTATCAAACTCGTGCCTCATTATGCTGACATCTACGGCCAAGGCATCTATTTTAGATGTAAGAGTCTCACTGCTTTTTTTATAGCCTCCATGATGTCTTTAACAAAAGTGGGTTGCTCTGCTGCCATTATGCTCTGGGTTTCCACCAGTATCTCAGTAGCTTTGGAGGATTTTTTTTGCTGTTTTTTTTCTGCTGGTTTCACAGTTCCTTTTATTATTTTTGCTATGGGGGAGGAGCGTGGGGTGACCGTCTGTGTTTTTCCCCTAGTTTTGCCGGGTGCCATTCAGGCTCCACTCAGTTTCCTGATTTTAACAGAAGGGTAAAGTCTATATGCATGTTTTTTTTCCTCTCCCTCCTTCCCTGTAGCAGTATTAGATGTTAGATTGATAGTATATGTGCCTTTATGTTGTTATCCCAGCACTGTCCTATCACTGTCCCCTCTCCGTTATTACCCTGCTGTTTTTGCCTCTACGACACATCGTTGGATCCGACCATCGGCTGTTCAGCTTGTTTAGATCACGTCGTTCGGGTCGGCAGGTCCGCGGATCTGCTGCCAAACTGGCGTCTCGTGCTGGGAACCCCTCTGATTCATCACTGGCACTGATGCTTCAGTTTATGAATGGAGAGGAACCACTGTCTCCTCTCCATTCATTTTCAGTGCAGCTGAGGCTGTTGGCCGACAATTGTGTGCCGTTTGTATGCAAGACAAAATCCAGGCACACGCCGGACAAAAGTCTGACGCTTTGTCTGCGGAAAATCCTATTGCGTGTACGAGGCTTTAGACTCCGCATTTCAGGTGAGCCTGTGTCATCTGCCAGGGTGACTGCCTGTGTACCTATCCTGCTGGTCGGTGGTAGTCCTGCAACTGCTATAGCAACTGATCTTCAAGCCTGATCATGACATTGAGTCAACAACCATCAGTCCGGTGAAGGAGGCTACCATCCCAGATGCTAAGAACCTCTTTGTCAATGGTTCCAGGTATTAAACCCCAGATGGTAAACCGCACATAGGTTATGCAGTGACTACAGTCAGTAAAATGGTGGAAAAGGGTTCATTGAGTTCCCACATGTCTGGGTTAGCTCCATATGAGGTTTGTTTGGAAGTCAACCGAAAACAGGGTTGTACTTTTCCTCAGCAGCTGTTGTCTTTACATTCCCAGCTGGTGTATGTTAAGGCCCTGCAACGTGAACTTTAAAAAGTCCACCACAGGGTTCATGAGTCCCTCCCAGATCCTGACACGATAGCCAGTTTACATTCTATCCAACCAAGTAAGAAAAGTGGCTGAAATGTCCTTATTAGATAAGGCACCTTATCCTAAAGGTAATTGAAGAAAAATAGTAAGAGGGATGGGGATAATTACAGTGCCAGAACTCAACTCAACTCATGAGTTGTTCTGGCACCGTAATAATCCCCATCCCTCTTACTCTTATTCTATCCAACCAGGTAACTGGGTCGTTGTAAAGAAGCTTGAGGAATGGGACAACTGGACCCACACCAGCCACTGCAATAAGCTGCTCAACTACAAAGAATGAGGAGTATCTTTTTTCTATTTATATCTCTAGCTTAGTGTATTTTCGCAAGGAAAGCGATGAAAAGCATTCCAACTGTTTAAAATGCATCTCCAACTGGCTAAAACGGTAAAACAGGACCCACTGCTGGATATGCTCTAAACCCCCACTGAGCCTTAAAGAGGAAGTAAACCCTGATGGGTTTACTTCCTCTTTGTTTCCCTGCAAAGGAAAAGCATAATGGGCTACTATGCATCGCATAGTAGCCCATTATGTGACACTTACCTGCAGTAGAAGCCCGCAATGTCGCCGTCTTCCTCCATGGCAGCGAGCATCCATCTTCACTCCTCTTCTTCCGGGGGTCGCAAACTCCAGCTCTGTGACTGGCCGGAGTCGCGTGAGGTCACTCCCGCGCATGCGCACAGGTGCTGCCATTCAAGGCTTCCTGACTCACGGTCAGTGCGCCTGTGCGCCGTTGTCTACGGCGCATGCGCCATAGACAGCGGTGCCTTTCTTTTGCAAATATCTCCTAAACCGTGTAGGTTTAGGAGATATTTGTTGCACCTACAGGCAAGCCTTAATCTAGGCTTACCTGTAGGTTAAAGTGGTATGTAAGCGTTTACAACCACTTTAATACCACAGCAGTACATGCTATACATGATGTTCATATTGAGGATAACTTTGTGGGAACCACCAACTGTAAGAAAGGTTTAACAGTTAATCTTACCAATAAAATTAAAAACACCAATAGACCAGATTACATCTGTTGGAAGGGGTTACATTCAGACCAAGGGAGCAATCCCCCAGTCTATTCTGTCACTACTCAATGCCCGTAACCGTCAGAGAAATTCCTTGTGTGGCTCTAACAGATCCCTGCTACTACTTATGCGGTTCTACAGCTTATAAGGTAATCCCCCCTAATGCAAGTGTTTCATGCGTCCTGGTGAAACTCGTCCCAGCATCGTATGTCGTGGCCGATCAGGAGGATCTGTTGGTACGAAAGGAGGTAAAGGCAGGAAGAGCTAGAAGGAAATTGTTCACCAATGCTGACCAGGTCTGGGCATGGTTTCCTGTGTGAACAGGGTGGGGGATTGAACTTAGGAAACCAGTGGATGGGATGTTCAATGAAACCGTTGAAGCTTACAGGAACGACAGATGAAGACCCTTCTATTACAGCAAAAGAGGGCCCTTGATTATCTGTTGGTATCCAGGGGGGGGGGGTTCAAGGCAAAGCCAGAACTAGTGAAGGTTGGAATACTTAAGGGTCTGGGAAACTTTGGGGATTTTTTAATTTTCCATCGGATCATGGTTGAAGTAGGGGTATATATACTCATGTTGTTTGTTTCTATTCCTTCTATATGCCGTGATGGAGGTGCTCCTGTTGCCCGATTGGTCGAGTCAACAGAGCCCGAACAGATGACCAAATCTTCCTCGCTGAGATGAGACGCCCGAAGCCCAACCCACAAGTCGCAGAGGATCCCAGACCGACCGGTCTTCATGTCCTCCCTTTAAGTCATCCCTCCTGAAGAACAGTCTACAAGTCAAGCCACGTTTTTCTGTTTGTGGACTCATATGGACTGTAAAGACTGATTCATTTCCAGGTGTAAGAAGATCAAGGTTCATCGAGGAACACATAGGAGCGAAGTGGAATGAGAGCCTTGCAGCTCCTCTACAGATCCAACAAAAGAGGAGGGACTATTGTAGACATTTTATTAGTTTTTCTCCATTGTTTTGGCTCATTTCTTGAAACAGAAATGACATTCTCAAAACTCTAAGATCATTTGGCAAAACAGTCTTACAGTTCAGCACAACACTAACTCACGTGCAAAAGCTCATATCTCTCCCAAAACTGTTCACTCATGCTTCAAAACCATATTCCTTTCCCATATAAAGAGTCAGTGCCCCCAAAATGGCAAAGATTCTTCTCAATTGCTTTGGCTCATTTCTTGAAACAGACCAGACGTTCTCAACTCTCTTGGTGCTTTTGCCAAAATAACCTGGATGGTTTGGCACAACACCATGGTTCACCTTCAAAAGCTCATATCTTTCCCAAAACACTTCACTTATGTGTCAAAAATAAATTTCTTTCTCATTCAAATAGTCAGTGCCCCCAAAATGCTTTGTCCCTTTGGCATTGTGCAAGCACTGCAAGTCAAAATGTTTAGAGGTTTTGTCTCTATGGCAGAGGACCATTGAAATATCCCTCATGTCCACCTTACAGTCTTAGCCCAGTCCTTCATTGACAATTGTTACTGTACAGTTTTTGTCTAGCCAACTGAATACAATTGTGTATAAAACTGAAAAAAAACTAAAGATTTTAGGGTAAGAGTAGCCTCCAAGGTTTGACATCACACATTGCACTCATACTGCCAAGGAAAAATTACTTTACAGTATTGTAACCATTATCATTCACACACAAAGTAACGTCTATACATCAGAGTAAAAAGAAAATGTATACAACATAATATACGGAAATATACACACAAACAAAAAACAAGGAACATTCCATTTAGCCTACAATGCTGTAAATAAAGCTGGAGTTTCACAACTACTGTAACATCTCTTCACTGGCCACTGTCCTCACCATCCACACGCTTCTGTCTGTCTGGCCACAGATTCTCGTCAACATCGCAGCGTATATCCTCCCTTGCGATGCAACAAGGGAAGCAACGGCGTGCATGTCGCAACCATCCCCTACACTGATCTCCTGTAATATCCTCACAGGCAGCGTCCATTGCATGGAGCGGGGATCTCTGATCTTGAGCCCGATGCTCATACACTTTCCACCTCCAAGCGGAAAAAAACTCCTCAGTAGGATTGAGGAAAGGAGAGTAAGGTGGTAGGAACACCATATCCATCCTTGGATGAGCAGTGAACCAGGCCCTGATAAGCGGGCCACAGTGGAAATTCACATTGTCCCATACAATTATATATTGTGGTAGGTGAGGCCCTCTCTCATTTTCAGGGATCAAATCCAAATGAAGGCGGTCCAAGAAGATGAGGAGCTTCTGTGCATTGTATGGGCCAAGACTGGGGATGTGAGTGGCCACACCATTCTCAGAAATGGTAGCACACAGTTATAATGCCCCCTCGCTGGCCTGGGACATCCACCGTGGGCCGGTGGCCAATAAAATTACGGCCACGTCTTGGGCCCTTGGCCAGGTTGAAGCCAGCCTCATCCACATACACGAGTATGTGAGAGGTCTCGTTTCCTTCTAATGCCATTATTCTCTACAATAGAGTAAAAAAAGAAAACATCAAATCGGTCATACAGAAAGCCTCGTACACACGATCGGATATCCTATCGATTCTAATCCGATGGTTTTGTCCATCGGAAATCCGATGAAGCTGACTTCCATCAGTCTTGCCTACACACCATCAGTCAAAAAACCGACCATTCCAAACGCCGTGACGTAAAACACTCCGATGAGCCGAGAAAAAAGAAGTTCAATGCTTCTGAGCATGCGTCGACTTGATTCTGAGCATGCGTGGGTTTTTTATCCGATGGACTTGCCCATAGACGATCGGAATTTGCTATCGGAAAAATTTAAAACATGTTCTATTTTTTTTAAACCAATGGAAAAAAGACCGATGGGTCCCATACACGATCGGTTTGTCAGATGAAAAAAGTCCATCGGACTGTTTTTATCGGTAAAACCGATCGTGTGTACAGGGCTGAAGAGTTATACACTACAGTTATATAGGAATGTTCTATGTTCTACACAAGTTCAATATACTACTGGCCAGTATTCCAGTGGTTCCAAACCTGGGGTACATGTAACCTATGCAGAGGTACTACAGGGGGTATTTGACAGAAAGGGGGGGGGGAATTATCAACGACTAGACTTACTGAAATGTTACAGTAAAACCCACAGTATTAGATAGATTTACTGTAATTGCAGCTTTTTAAACCTTTTTCTTACTGTATTGTATGTTATATTCTTCAAAAATAGGGATTATAATGATAATTGCGTAATACAGTAAGCTGCAGTTTTTAGGCAACATGTTTATAAATCAGATACGTAAATCAAATACTTTCATACCTGGATTCAGAAATCAGGTAAAGTGGGTACTAAAACCAATACACTTTGGGAACCACTGCTTACGGTAATTGTAAAAAGGTTATCTTGATGGACAACCAGTGACTGACTTACATGTACATACTGGTACCACAGCTCTTTCACTCTGTCAGAGTTCCTCTCAAATGGTACCCTGTAAATTTGCTTCATTGTCATCTGATGCTTCTTCAATATGTGGGCTATTGTGGAGATGCTTATAGAGTTGACATTTTGGAATATGGCATTGTCTTGTAGGATTGCAGTGCGGATCTGTCTCAATGTGATGGTATTATTTGCAAACACCATGTTACAGATCTCTTGTTCTTTGAGAAGTTTTCCTCGGCCACCCGTGCCAAGTTGTCGTCCAATCCTAGACATAGAATTCAAAGGACAACACTCCATTCGTAATTTATACCTTATGTATTCCGTACAGAATGAGTTACCAATGTAATCTTATTGTTGTTATATTTTATTTATTGTTGAATTCTTTCAAGAGGTGCAATCTGAATCCTAAACCAAAAAGATAATCAAACTTGCGTTCTATCCTTAATTACCTGAGGAGAGAAGGATTACATTCCATCCAGTTTGTTTTATGTGTGCAGGCACAATCCTGCTAAAGCGAGTGTGACTTTCTTTTTAATTAAAGAAGTCCACACATTCTGGTAAGCTCATCACTATACCTATGCACTTTGGGTGTCGCAAGTTTGATTATCTTTTTGGTGAAGGAGTCAGATTGCACCTCTTGAAAGAATTCAACTATCACAGCAAGAATTTGGTTGTTTTTTGGTGATTTCTTTGCACTGGACTGAGACATTTGATTCACAATTTTTTGTTTCATTCAACAATTGGGACTTTATTCATTGGAAACTGGGGACATTTGATTATATTTATTTTCCAGTATTTCCATAGATCTACTATATCAAATTTTCTTTGTCATTAGTGTTTTTGTATTATTATTGGTTTATATATTATTGTCTTTTCACATTGACTATATATCAAGCACTAATGCCCCCTACCTCACTCATACAATTATTCATGGTATTATGTTCCTAAATAATTTTGACAATTGAACAGACTATTGTGCATGTGATGACTTAAACAATGAAATGACGCTGACACGTTTTGGAGAGAACAACCATTAGACTGTGAATTGACAATCAGTTTAGATCAACAAGATCTATTCACTTGGAAATTGTGCTAAATGTAGGCTACTTGTACTTAATCATTTGAAAGATGTACTGAGACATTGAGACATGAACTGAGACATTTGCAATTTGATAAAATGAATGAGAAATTAAATTCAGTTGTCAACAATTGCCAAGTGGTTTGGAGATTTGTCCATGTTGTTTTGAGAATTTAATGTCTGTTTCAAGAAATGAGTCAAAACAATGGAGAAAAACTAAGATGCAATCGATACGTATTGTCACAGTGTCTCCCAGTGTTAGTTCTATTTGCGGCTCGCTCATAGGAGCGAACGGGCACAGGACCATTGGTAGTGAAAAGCTTCCTGTGGATGTGGAGAGGTGTTCAACCTGCGAGGATATGTCTGCCAGAGAGGGCCCCTGGGTTATGCGTAGATGTGTTCGTTTGGTAGGGATATGTTCCCTCTGCAAAAAAATTATCGGTTTGATACCTGCTTTTGCAGAGGGATGTCTGATCACCACGTGATCATGGACCATCTAGGCTCTGAGGAAAGGGGTGCGCCCCAGAAAGCATCAGCTATCCAGAGGTTTGAGGTATTGTCCGACCCTCTCTGTCATCGAGTCCAGTCGGCAGGTGCCAAGAAATTCCAGCTGATTTGTCCGATAAGCTTTCATTTAAGCTTTGTTTGTGAGTAGGATTACTGCTTTTTTATAATTTAAATAAAACGTTTAAGTGGTAATGCACTAGGTTGGTGTGCCCTCCTTTCTCCTTTGTTTTTTCTAGCCATATGAACACCCATTGTTCTGAGGAGGGCTGCAAGACTCTAGACTTTGCCTTTAGACGGAATTACACTACCCGTGTTTTGACGATACACCGAGAGCGCAGGAGATTTTTTGTCTTTTTGATCACCACGTGGAAAGACCAATATGTCCCTGCAAATAGCCTCACCTCTATAGGAACTGCAGTATAATTCAGCTATGCATTGTTCTCTGAACAATGCAGAATATGGATTTGCGCCAATGGTGGAAGTGAGCGCGAGCTTGGTCGGAACAGCGTTCATGATTTTAGGTGCCAATTTCACTATACTTGGTTTTTTTTGTTAACTGTAGAAGCAGTTTTCAAGTACAAAACGGTGGGAAATTGTGCACACTGCTCTGCAAGGACACTCCCCTAGTCATTGTTCTTTTTGAATGTACACATGTGTTTACATTGGTTGAGTTTTGTATAACATCTACTGTTTGAAGGAATACATAGGCTTGATTGGATGAACTGAAGAGTCACCAAGTCTCTTTTGTTACCCCTGTTCAAAGTCATATAAAAACAGAGCTCCCATTGTTACAGAGGACTGTCTGAGGAGTTTCCAATGTGAGAACAACCGCTGTGTCTGTTTTACTTCGTAACCATGAGTGCACTCAATTGCATTATCCAAAAGTGCGCTTATTAGCGCAAGCGAAGGTTATTGCACATAGTGTACATTCATTTCCACAACAGTTTATAAAGATTCTACAACAGGGCCTACATTGCCTCCAAAACTCAGGTTTACTTATCACCGGGCACACAACATAAAAGGTCAGAAAGCTCCTGGTAAACTTAAAAAAAAAATCTAAAAATAGAAAAAAAAAAATTTGTGCAATAGCAAGGAGCCTTTCTGGCCATTTAATAGGCACGTGTCAATGCCATAAGAGAAAATGCATGGTCTTTTTTTGCTATGTATATGCAATTATAATAAATACTAGGATCGCCCAGATCTGACAGCTACCTGCACTTGCCTCTGACGGGACTTCTTCACAGTACCCAAGGTCAATCTTCCAGGTGCCACCCTGCACCACTGCAGACTGCCAGCCACAGTTATTCATGGTGTCTCTGCAACACTGCTGGCTATAGCTGTCAATAGCTCAAAGTTTCCAACTATGGGTCCACCGACACCCGTCATACTTTGTGCCTTGCTCCTCTGTCTCAATACTCAGACGGAGCCGCAAGGGGAGCCCTCTCATCACTTCTGCCTCCAACCAAGGTACGCACACACCATAGTGCAAAGTTTCTGAAACATGCAATTCCAGCTGACCTCACCTTTTTTTTTTCTCCTACATCGCTCCCATATTCCTCTAAATCTTACTGTAGGTCAGTTCTCTCTCATTTACTAAATGCAGCCAAAGCTTGCACCCCCCCTGAAATGAAAAAAAAAAAAGACACCTTCCCCCACCTACCAAAACTATATGGCTCAATAAGGTGTCTTCCATCAGGAAGATGGAAGACAGTAGCGTAACTATTTGGGTCGCAATTGCAAACCGGCCCCATGCCTTAGGAGGCCCACGTGGCTTCCGTCATATTTGCCTCTACTGTGCTGACTATCTGAGCTCTCCTAGGCAGTGCAGTAGCAACCACACAGAGCCAATCTTTTAGCCATAGCCGTTTGACAGTGACAGGAGCAGCTGCAGCTGATAGATCGGCTGTGTGGCTGCGACTGCACTGCCTAGGAGAGAAACTCTAAACATCCCCCCCCCCGGTTGCTAGGAACATCTGTTTGCCACAGCCACCCCCCCAGCGAGCACAGCACTTAGGACTGGTCTTTTCACACCTGCTCCGCCTCTTAGCTGCCATGATGCTACAGCCATGCTGCATAAGGTGGGGGTCGTACAGTTAGCTGGGGGACACAGATGTAAGGGGGCAACACTGATCTGGGGGGCACACAGATGTAAGGACGAGGGCAAACAGATGTAAGGAGGGGGACAGATGTTAGCAGGGCAACAGACAAAAGATATACCTGTGCTCAAATCTCAAAAGCTTGTACAAACTATCAGGTGCTAAAGGGGTGTGTACACATAATCACTAAACATTTTGGACGGACCCTCTACACACTGCTATACACCCTTTCCAGCAAATTCTACAATAAAAACAGGGAACTTTAGTTCACACATATTGTTGCAATACATGTTTAAGCCCCCTTATGGCCACTCCTACACTGCTTTGCAATTTTAAACCATGACGTGTTCGGTGTCCATTTACTTATATTTTACCAAATAATTGGGTATTATATCATGTGTGTATGCACTAAAAGTGTATTTTGTATTGATCATGTCCTTGTAGTTTTTAATATATATATATATATCAATTTGGGGGAGCAGGTTAATACACTGTAGACATCCTTTTAGGAACGAAACGAGCCGGGCTATGCATTTTGCTCCCCACATTACCTTTTAATATACCATGAACTGTGATCACTTTTTTATTCTGTATGCCGTTTTTTTTTTTAATTAAAATATATCTATGACCTGCACCATTGGAGCTCCCTAGATTTTTTTTCTCTTTGCATGAATCTGCGAAAGACAATTTTTTTTTTCAGTTTTCTCCAGCTGGTTTTTCCAATACCCTTGTCAGGGTCACCATTCACTTGAGCCGGATTTACTCAAATGTCTGGTGGATTACCATGATCCACATACCAACTTCCCAGCAGGATCTTCAGTGTTGAAGCTATTGGTGATTGACGAATCTCGGGCCTATCCGTCCTACCTGGATTGTAGACATCTGACTGCCAAGGAGGGAAACTACATCACCTTCCAGATTCTCAGTGACTTCTTTGTGCAGCCGTCGTTTAGGACACCCCTAAGCTCGATTGATCCGTTGTCGTATGACATTCGGGTCCAACGTTTCCCGTAAGCGCATATGTATGTCATTGTTTACTTGAAGATTAGTGTTGGGATTTCTTCATCCACTCCATGATACCTTCTTTATTTGCATTTGGACACTATATCACATTGACATTTTGCTTACATGGTGGACCCTTTGTGGGTTGATTCACACAATTTATTTTGCTGGGTCATTGCCCAGCCTCTACCTTTTTTTTTTTTTTGTGCTATATCACATGGTCTCATATTTACTTGATATAGTTCAGTCTATCTGGCCTGTATGTAGTGCTGCATGTATCACCCCCCCCCATTGTGCATGATTTTGTCACATTCTTGTGCAGCTGCCTCACTTTTCTTTTTGGGTTATTATTTGTAACCACACATGTTTTTGGGTAGCGTATTTATTTTCTTTATTCACCATTGCCCATTTTAAATTTGTGCAACATATAAAAAAAAAAAAAAAAAATGCAATCACCATTTTGTTTTTCAGGGTCCCTACTTTAAAACGTCCTTTTTTCTCACCCTAAAATCCTTTTCTCTGAGTTCATGGACCGACATAGCTTCAATTGACAAATGGGTTATTATCCATTAAATAGGAGTGACTAGGCTCAAAAAATCTTGTAAAAAGTGTTGCATCACACCTTCTACAGTACCGCCCTCTGGGTATTTCCCCTCACTCTGCATCTCAGTTTGACAAAAAAAAAAAACAGTACAAACTTCAGATTTTTTACTCACTGTAAAATCCTCTTATTTACTTGTTCGTTCATGGACCGACACAGCTTCCAATTGACAAGTGGGACGCAACAAAACAAACAAACAAAACAAAAAAACACAAGGTGTAGAAACAGCATTAAAAACTTCACCCCAATAAAACCGAGGCGATGCAACTCTAAACAGCCGCAATACCTTGCGGCCGAAAGAAGCATCCGAAGATGCACACACACATCAACTTGTAACATTTAGTGAAAGTGTGAACGGACGAGCAGGTTGTTGTCTTACACCTGTGAAAACAGACGCTTGATGCTCTCAGAGCTCAAACAACATCCAAAATATACAACGTCGTCTCCTAGGATTTGACGAATGCGTACACAAGGATGGCAGTAAAAAGGTCTTCCTTGGGATGGAAGAAGAAAGCTGCAGACGCACCACCTATCCTTGTGGAAGATCAGATATCATGCAAGGCTTCTGAAGGCTGCCGGCTCAAACAACCGTCTTACTGACATAACACTAAGAGGTACCTCTTGCCCTGGTCGAATGCACCGGGAAAGGTAGGCGCCTGACCCTTTATTGCGTAAGCCTGATCCCGATCTGTCGGATCCACCTAGAGATGGTGGCCGACAGGACCGCTGGGCCCTACTTGGGACCAGCCACCGAACAAATGGTGACTCCGGAACGGAGCAGTACCAGACAAGCATTGTCTTAGAGTTTGGACAACGTCCAAGGAATGCAACGTCGTCTCTTTAGGCAACGAACGAGGACACAAGGATGGCAGTACAATGTCTGCCTCGAGAAGGAAGCAAAGAAGGCTGCGGAAGCAGCACCACCTTATCCTTGTGGATGATCAGATAGGGAGGCTTGCATGACAAGACTGCCTGCTCAGAAACCCGTCTTAACTGGTGTAACAGCCATTAAAAGGGGACCACTTTCTGAGAAAGTGTCAACAAGAGAATTTCCCTGATGTTCTTAAACAGTGGTTTCTGAGGCACTTGAACCCATGCCCTTGAAACCATTGCTTGCAAGCAGGATGCCGTCTGGGACACTGCGACAGCAGGTCCTCTCTTAGTGGTAGACACCAAAAAGACGTCTGCTACACAAGCCCCACGGAGGTAGTGGAGGGTGGACCGGAAGGGCCACCTGCCGAACCCACTGTACAAACGTGATTGAGCCTCCAGGGGAGGTTGTAAAAAGGACTTTTACCTGCCCGCTAATTGTACTTAAGTAAAATTATTGGCCTGTTTCCTGCTGAAGAACAGCAGGACTCTGGAACCAAATAAGTACGCGGATGCCACCTCATTTCCTCACACTTGGATCTGTAGGTATTCCAGGTGCGACGATAGATCTTCCTAGAGGATGATTTCCACGCACTCCTTATGGTAGAGATACAGAGTCTGACAGGCCCCGGTCTCTTAGTACCTGGCTCTCAAGCCATGCCCTTAAGCCAGTGACTGTAAAGGACAGGATGGCGTATGGGACCTTGTGACAGAAGGTCCTTTTTGACGGTAGATGTCAAAAAGGCGTCTGCTACCAGATGCCCTAGATCGGCGTACCAAGGATGCAGAGGACAACTCGAGAGCAATTAAGAGCATTGAAATCCTCTCTGCCTCCAGTCTGCGAAGCAGATGAGGAAGCACTTCAGAGGAAGGCATCGATTAGCCTGTACTGACTCCACGGTGCCACCAACGCATCCATCATTTTGCTCTTGGGTCTCTAGACCTGGCCACAAACCTCAATAACTTCCGATTGAGTCAAAGAGTCAGGAGATATACGACTGGCGTGCCTCCCTTCTGGTAAAGGGGCTGAAAGGCCTCCGGGTATAAAGACCCTTCCCTTTGGTCCAGTCTGGCAACTCAGGCATTTCGCCTCAGTTTTCCACACCCGAAATATATAAGGCCCGACAGGCCTTGTATGCTCCTTTCTGCCCCCATTAGGAGGTGAGAGACCTCCGATGCTGCAGCAGAGCTGCTTGTTCCTCCTTGATGTTTGACATACGGCACACTGTGGCGTTTGTCTGACTGGATGCCCTTGTAGCCTCTGAGACCATGTGGAGAGGCAAAGCCAGATCGACCAGTTTACGGGCCAATGATCTGCAATGGGATTCCTCCGGGACCCAGGTTGACTGAGCTCTGTAACCGGGAAGACAGGCGTCCGCCGTGACCACCATCCAGTAAAGAGGAAGGCACGACTTCCCAGACAGAAATGCCTGTGATGTCGGCCACCAACTAGGGAGGTCCTGATTAGGTGGCTTACCCAGATTTTAATAATCCAGGGATGAAGGGCACTTGACCCTTCAGGACAGAGTTACCTTCTGTAACATTAGCGTGTGAACTAGTGAATAGTGCCTATGGTACCGCCTCGAAGGAGGTTACCAATACTGACTTCTGAGTGTTCAGCACCCAACCAAGCATCGGAGGGTCTGACAGGTTATAGACTTGCTCACTTCTAGATTTGAGATTGAAGTGACCCTCCAAAGAAGATCATCCAAATTGCCATGATAGCGATGTCACGCTGTGTAGTAGGGCCAGCATCAGGGTAAGCACCTTTGTGCCGATGCTAGGCCAAAGGGGAGAGCCACCATTGGTAGTGGTCTTCCCCGACCACCAACTCAGGCATCTCTGATGCCTGGTGCATCTGGGGACATGCAAGCATGTCTCCTAGATGGTCAAGGATGCCGGAAAAACCCCCGGATGGAGGGCGGCGACATCGCGTTTTCAGCACTACGAACAGATAGCGTAGAACCCTTGAATCCTTTTCTGTACTGAGACAGGAAGGACCACCCTGCGTATCAGCAGATCTTGAACCGCCCCATATAGGACTTCCCAACGAGTCGGTTGAAGCTTGCGGTTGAGGGAAAAAATCTGTTCGGTAGGCAAGCAAGGTTGGACTTGCGAACCCAGGGACGCTTCTGTCCCTCAGCAGGCGCTTTATTGGCCTGGGATCGTTAACTTGCCGCACTAGGTGGGCGAAAAACCACTTGTGCACGGTAAAGAGGGCCATTGCTTATGGCGTGGCTCCTTACCTTCTTAGGATTGTGGGAGCAACGTGCTCTTACCTCCTGTGGCATCTTTACTGATGTCATCCAGAGAAGCCCCAAAAAAGTCTATCGCCCTACAAAGGCAGATCCCACAGGGCCTTCTTGGAGGATTGGTCCGCAGACCAGATCAGGTGGCATAGCACCAAGGCAGCAAGGGGATAGTATCCATGTCTGACTTGCAGACACACTCAAGGTCCCAGAACCAGCTGGACGACCAGAGCTACCTCGTTCGGAGGAGCCTCCCGTGCCTTTAACCCCTGGAGCAGCATCTTTGCCTACTCATTCAGTGTGACATCAGAAAACCCCCAGCCCTGCTGGGCGTACCGCTAAACCCCCCTGTATATAGGTAGCGAGTGTCCCTAAAGATAGGAGCCCCTTCCACTGAAATTGTGGTAACTTGTAAAGTTTGAACACAGGGGGTCCACTATCAGTGGGGGGGAAGTTCATCCTTTCGGGACTCCCCCCCAAGGGGTACCAGACTGCCCAACAAAATTAAATAAATAAAACATTTTGGGGCTGCAAAAAAAAAATCCTCAGTGGGTCTTCCCACTCCTTGTACAAGACCCGTGGGTCTTCCCACTCCTTGTACAAGACCTTATCAAAATAAGACACAAGGAAACACCTCATCAGTGCAGTCCAGCTAACGGAACCCAAAGGGGACCTGTATCTCTGCTGCTTCTGCAGCATCTCCTGCAAAGGTCAGATACCAAAGCCTTCTTGCGTGCTGACCTGGACTTTGAGCATGCTCACTGTCCGATCAGTCACGGTCTGCAGTCTCTGATGCTTCAGAATCCGGGCCATCAGCCATAGCTGGACCTGGTTCTGCATCAGACTTCTCCCCGGAAGATTTCAGGGGACGGGGGCGTTTACTATCCCCCGTGTTCCGCTTTCACCCTAGCAACAGACATGGTGCCCCTGATGTATCTGTGGACGCTAGCTATCAAGTCAGGTGTTTCAGGGGAAACAAACGTCTGCTTCAGACGCCCTGCTGACCCACACGCTGACACCCACAGGGCTCCAGGCAAGGTATCATAGGCCACCCTCCTAGCTGCTTCAGAGATGCAGGGTCTCCCAGAGGACTCACCACCATTGGACCGGTACCGCTATGCTGCGCCTGTGATGCCATCCCACCGCTGCCTGTGTCGGTTTGATTCTCATCAGCGTTGTGTGAATTTTGCGCCAGTGACATGCACCCTAGAGGCCGGAGACTACTGCAAAATGGCCGCCACGCATCTGTATTGAACAATGTGGGCTCTAAGAAAATGGCTGCCGGGCCAAATATAGAGGCCAAAGCGGCCGCGGACCACAAAAAGATGGCCGCCGAGCTGCAATATATACATACAGGCATGAATCCTAGGAAACATGGCCGCCGAACAGTCGGTAGAGGCCAAAATGGGCACAAACCACAAGAAAATGGCCGCCGAGCGGCGATCTATAGCTATTGGCGCAAAACCACAAGAAAATGGGCGCCGGTCACTAGAGGCCGCCAACAGCATGGAGGGAGAAGCACACGGACACACAGGTAAGCAAAACGACATTTTTTTAAAATGATACAGCGCAGTGCCGCTCCAGATGAGCCCCCCAGCACCCAGCAACCTTAGCTAAAGCCCAGGGAGGAGGGATGGCAGGGAGAGAGGAAAGAAAGGGGTCACAACCACTTACTTGATCTCTCCAGGAATGTCCAGCCAAGTCACCCTGCCGAAGCAGGGGAGCTACTTACCCTTCCTGCTGAAAGACATTCCGGACAGATCATCATCCGCGCATGAAGGGGACCGTCGGCCAGGCATGCTGTGATTGAACCCTCGGGAGCGATCATATGCATGTCACGGAGTGCTCACCAGCCAGGCTACTGCAACTAGGCCGTAAAGTCAGCCGAAGCTGAGCAGTCCGATGCAAGCCTTGGAGCGCGAGCTCACCGGCCAGGCTGCTGCGACTCGGCCGTAAGGTCAGCCGAAGCCGAGCGGTCCGATGCAAGCCTTGGAGCGTCGTCTCACCGGCCACCCGTAAAGCGTCAGGCATGTCGTGGAAAACCCAGTGCGTAGCTAGGGTCGGCACACGCTCGATGGCCGAACTGGGAAGACTACAAGGATCTAAGACCCAGCCTGTCGCCCAGTCGGCTGTTGATCGCAGGAAACAAAATCTAGAAAAAATTATTTGCCCCGGACCAATGGGCCCGAAGTCCTACTCCTTGCTAGACAGAAAAAAAACTGATCTGCGAGACGCAGAGTGAGGGGCTATGCCCCCTGGGCGGTACTGTAGAAGGTGTGATGCAACACTGTTTACAAGTTTTTTTTTTCTGCCTAGTCACTCCTAATTAACGGATAATACCCACTTGTCAATTGGAAGCTGTGTCGGTCCATGAACGAAAGCGTAATATATGTTTGTGGGTTCTATGTAATTTCCTAGCAAATAAATGCAGTTTTTTTTTACATGTATAAGAGAAATGTCAGAATTGGCCTGAACTGGAAGTGATTAAACATTATTGATTAGCTGTCCTTTACATCTTTGCTGAGGGGATCAGTTTGTTTTTCCAGTAATACCATAGCGCCAGTGTACTGTATGTACTAATGGTCTTGATTATACCTAAACAGTTACAGTATATGATGCATGTATTTTACAAGGTATGACTTTGCCTTAATGTATTGTTCAAGCCCAGAATCATCTGCGGCAGACATCTCTACCCAGAACCTGAAACAAGAGGGCGTTTGGTGGTACAATAACAAGATTTGTTCCTTAGGAAGTTTGACCACATACACAAAACTTTTCACAACCATCCATTAGCAGGTCACTTCACAACTGATAAGACATTGAAGCTCATCTAACACTCCTTGTCGTGGCCCCATCTCAGTCAAGATTGTAATGACTACGTAAGATCTTGCACAAAATGTATTTGCCCCTGGGAAAGGATTGCCATGGACCTCCCTTCCTTTGAAGGTTTTTCCTTCTTTCTTGCGATTATAGTCTTTTTGTACAAGATGTCCCACTTCATTCCCACAGCTTTGGAGAGAGTGCGTGCAATCATTGAAGCAGTATTAAACACAAAATGTATTACATTGCAGCTTACCAACCATTAGATGTCAAGTTTTTAAAGACTTTTTTCTCAGGTTTTAAGCTAGTGATTTGGCTAGTAATACACCACCTTTATAAAAGAGTGCCCCTATTTCGGATGCAGGAGAACAGCAGGCACCTTTGGACAGCAGGAATGTCAGCCTGGACTAGGAGATTTAGACATTAACAAACTGAAGCCAAACTCCAGTTCACACTGCAAGTACCAGCAATACATGAATAAAAACTGATCCCAACTCACTCTTGATGATCATTGTAAACAAGACAAAAACAAAAAAAGAAAAAAAAAAAATCAGTAAAAGAAAATCCCACATTTTGGGTTCTCACCATAAAACTAAGAGGGACAATCCTCCAATGGGAACACTAGCTCTGGTAACCTGGGGGTACCCAAGGAATTACAGTGGAAACTCAGATTGCGAGTAACGCTGTTAACAAGCATTTTGCAATACAATCATTTTTTTTTTTAAATCCTGACTGTTTGCGAGTGTTGTCTTGCAAAACAAGCAGGATTCAAGCCTCTGCGGTGTGCAGTACCGCATTTGACCAGAGGTGTGGGGTGCCCGTGACTCAGGAGCCATTTAGAAACACTTGGAAATTCTCAGTTCCCAAACCTGAGGGTTTCCGAGTGCAGCCGAGCGGTCTCCGAGTATTTCCGAGTCTCTCTGGTGCCCCCCACCTCTGGCCACATGCGGTATTGCATGCCATGGAAGTTAATGAGGATAGAATTATCTTTGTTTCCATTGACTTCTATGAGGAAACTCGCTTTGATATGCGAGTGCTTTGGATTACAAGCATTCTCCTGGAAAGGATTATGCTTGTAATCCAAGGTTCCACTGTACCTTAATTTCAGGTGAATTCTGCTCATTTCCGATTTTGGCTATGGGAGAGGAAGTGAAGGGAAATCTCCCTAATGGGACAAAATAAACTGACATGGGTTAGGATCCTCCAATACTTTATCCAAATAAAAAAAAAAGTTTTGCCTATAATTCTACTTTAGCCATCATGTACAGTTTGACTTGGATAAAAAATAAAAAAATAAAAAAACAAAAACAGACAACATAAATGCATTTTAATTCCAACATCTCTCTATTGTGGCTTTTAACATTACTTTATTAAAATACAAGATGATATATTGAAGGGAAAATAATCACTACAATATTTAAATGTACAAGTCCAAAAACTGCAGATTGGTAAACTCTACATCTGAAAACAAAAAAGCCTTTGACAATGCTTGTTATTGAAATATTTGCATTAAAACCTATTGGATAAAAAGGTAGAATGACTCTTTTGCATTCACAACACAATGCATTTTACACAAGTCCTGTAATAACTTTGCTGCTGAAAGTACAAAGATAAAAGTATGTTTAACAATGAATGCTAGGTTGCAAAATGTGTAAATTGTTTATTATAAAACAACTGCGGCAGAACAAAAGAACAGCATACTGAATGGGTAATTTAACACCAACGTAAAAACGAGGTTACCTATTTTAGTTTTCATTGCACCTACTGACCCACCACTTTGCATGAGTAAGATGTAAAAATTACCCCATATCAGGCAACAAATCAAATTTCAGTATATAGTAGTAGAAAGGTGGTTTCTGGGTTACATCATTTTGCACATTATCACCGTTCTTGAAATGCATGCACTTGATGGTGTAGGCAGCCGTTTTGGAGTCAAAGTTAACGTTTAACGGAATGTGTTATTTTTATTCATATCTTCTTTTCAAATAATTATCTAAAAGGGTCACAAAACTCTGAATGTTGAATGTTCACAGAGTACCGCCTATGTGAAATTATGCATGCACTTCAAAAGGGCACAAATAAGTAAAAAAAAAAAAAGCACTATTCCTGCCCTCAAAATAGTCTTACACAGCAGAAATATGTAGGCTAGAACAAGGCCCGCAATGGCAAATAGTGAATCTTGAGGAAGCCAGGCAAATGGCCCAAGTCTGAGCCACAGACCCAGAGCAAACATGCAGTACATGAAGAGTCCAATGTACTGAATTCCGTATAAACATACTTTGTCAGTGATTCAAAGCACCACCATGGTATTAAAGCAGACAGAATACTTACAGGTCTCATTGCCAATCTTGGCGCTCTTGAAGAGCTAAGCTGGCTGAAAAATCTTCAGCATCCAACACTTCCAAAAATATCAGATTTGCAGGCCCCTCTACATGCTGTGGTTACATCCAATGGCTGCCATGTTGCTACTGCATCACACTGGTAAAAAAAAAAAAGGGCCAGCAGAATGAACCAGTGTGCAGAGAGGAACAAGGCATCCAACAATTTTAGAATGTCAGATATATATTTTTTTAAATCTTAGCAAACGAGGTACAAGAGAAAAAAATAAAAAATTCAAAACATACATTTTTTTTTTTTAGCTGGTCATACATGGATCGAAATTTGCCCACTTCAGCAGGGCCTGGCTGAATTTCTGGTTTATTGTGAATCAAACTAAATACCATGCAGGGTGCCTTGTACAGCCATATATAAATGATAATCACTTACACCTGAAAAATACAAATCAAAAGGCAGGTAGGTGCATGCATGGCAATATAAGCCCAGGTTCACACTGGGCTGCGAGAGTGAAGCCATGCGAGTTCAGGTGAACTCGCACGATTTCACTCCCGCTGGTCAGTCCCGATTTCGGACGCAATTACAGGGACATCTGTGCAGGTTTCTGCACAGATGTCAATGTAAATCGCGGGCCAAAATCGCAAAAAGTAGTACAGAAATTACTTTTTGAAATCGGTGCAGCGCCGCAGATGCGGCGTCGCACCGATTAGGACGGTTCCATTTCCGGCAATTACTGACGATTTGACATGCCAAATCGCATGTCACAACGCACCAGTGTGAACCAGGGCTAACAAACAAATATGAAAATTTAACAATTTGGCCACACGATGCAGGTCGTCGGCCTAAACAACTGGCTGGAGACCCAGGCATAAAGGACTGGCTGAATTTTGTATGGGCAGGCTGATAGACTTCTGTACAAGCAGCCTTTTTGCTATTTCACGTTCGATCAGTGCCATTGGCTATAGCGGTCAGTGTTGATCAGTGTATTATGACAGCGGGAAAATCTCTGCTTTCAGAATAAAAAAAGATGCAGTGTGCGGATTGAAAAATAAAATAATTTATGGAATCCTTTTTTAGTTAAAACAAAAAAAAACAAACAAACAGTCAGTTTAAGCAACTATCATTTTCAGAAAAGGTTAAAAAAAAAAAAAAAAAAAAAAAAAGGACTGATTAACTCATTACAAGGGTGCTTTAAAATAAAAAAAATGTGCAGTGTGTGTAATATATAGTTCTCTCTCTCTATATTTATACACATACATACATACATACATACATACACACACACAGTATCCACCCCAGCCAACTTAACAGGTTTCTATTGCCCAGCCAGTCTATGCCTTTTTAAAGCATGTGAAAGCGATCCTCTAAGAATGACGAACAAGGAAAAGGAGGCACAGGCTGACAAGCCCCCAGCAGCATTGTTTGTTTTTTGTTTCTTTTTTTTTTTTTAAGAATGCCATCATGCAAGCATTAGTCGACACCCTATTCTGAAATTGCTAGCAGCTTGGATGTAATTTGCATGTGGCTTTGCTAGTGAGCTTCTGACCTATAAAAAGTCTGGTCTGTTATTATGAATTTACCTTCTGCATACTTTTTCTAGGTCAATGACTTACACAGCAGCACAACTGGAGAATCAACAATTGGAAACTGACAACTTAATTTTTCAAATAAAGACAGTCATAAATGACAGCACAGGTATTTATCCAACAATTCCCCCTTAGATGGACAGTTCACGATGTTGAGAGTAATCACCTTCCTTAAAAGATCTCTCAACCCCAAAACAAAAATGTACTATATTGCAGCTTACCATTCCATAGTGGTGGCTGCATTAGATTTATTTTTGTAAACCAAGTTCATTTGTAGCAAGTACAAACAAAATGATCTTGCCAACTTGTCCTAGTAACTGCCTCTGCACTGAACTACAATCGCATCAGCATTCCCAGCTATCTTCTCTAAACTACAAAGCAATGCTCCTCCATTTATTGGAAATAAGGAAAAGGGGAGGTGATTGGAGCAACAATGCTGCTTCTCCTTCGATACTGTGAAACAAGTTGCCCTAGGACAGAAAACATTAATACAGTCAGTACATCTAAAAATAGCTAAAGTTAATAGAATTTTTGTGGGGTTTAGATATACTTCAAATAGACAAATTTCCAGCTCTGCCCATGTGTACTTTATGCATCTGAAAAATGAATTAAGAAAATCATCAGCTTGTCATTGGTATATATAATGAGGCAAAATTGTAAGTTTTGGAGACAAACTCCAGAGTCTCCTGGCGATATATTTACCCAGGCAAGGATTCAGCAGATGACAGCATAAAAACAAAAAATTTTTTTTTTTTTTAAGAACTGATCGTTTAAATTATTTACACACAATTCTATCCTTTTCCACAAATCACAATTTGCCATCAATAAATAAAACAGCATTTTTGATCTCACCGTAAAAGAATTTTCTTGGAGTCTATTGAGGAACACAAAGTCATATACTATTGAATTATACAGTGGCCTACACTGGATTAAACACTGGCGAAATAAATAAATAAATCTGTAGATCAGCCCTTCTAATCCCAGCATAACCCCTCCTATTTCCATCATTTCATCATAACTCAGAAGGGTGGGACCTGTGTTTTACAGGGCGTACAAAAATCCTATTTTCCTTCTCATCCATTGGAGGACACCAGTAGCCATATACTGTTGGGATGTCAAAAAGCAGTTAAACTGAGGGGTGGTCAACACAAACGTCAGCCAACAGGCCCAATGTAAACAAAAACTGCCTAAAGGACCAACGTGGAAAGTGGAAGCAGAGCTTGTACACCTCTCTAAAGACTGGGATTGGAACGAGGGAATGAAAATTAATGCTCTGTTAAGGGAAGACCAGACTCTCCTCAGGCTAGGAAGAAAAGAAAAGAAAAAAGGGGGGGGGGGGTTCAAGAAAGAAGAGAGGTGGTGCATGATTGGAAGGACGAGGGCAGACATCATCCTCTCCAAAGTGAGAATGGTTCATGAAGAATGTCTGGGAATGACTGATTTAGAGGCAATTAAATGGGGGAACGGTGAATCCTACATACTCTTTGTGAACAAAGGTGTGAGTTCCTTGGAATAAGCATTACCAATAGCAAAGGTAAATTTGGGTTTTCTATACAAGTATTAGGGAAGGGAACAGCAGGCAGATCTTCTCGCTGAACAAAGAGGAATACAGATCCAACAGAGCCAAGAACCATGCTCAACTCCCACTGATTTGTAGAGGAAGGTGCTCCAGGGGGAACAGCTTAAGGGAAACATTTGTTGAAATAAACCATCTATCCTAGGACTCAAAGTCACATGACTGGAGGCAATTCTGTCTTCCCAGATCCAACAATGCATCAGAATCCATTAAGCAACAGACTGGAGTCTTATCAGGATGGTGAAAAACATTCACCTGGGTAATAAATGAAAAACAAGGAAGCGCCCCAGAAGGGGAACTATAAAACACTCACGGAAAAAGGGCCTAAACCTAGACAAATTGATTTCACAGAGTCAATTAGCACTTCCTGTTACTATCAGGATGCCTGCATTAGTAATATAGCTTGTTCACCATTCAGACAGCACAGGTTAGTATGGGGCCCTCTTCAGTCATCCATGACTTACAGCAAAAGGACCCAAAAATTGCACCTAGGTGCGTGGACCACCCCCCAATGTCCAGAATTAACTAGTTGAAAGAAACTGTCACCAGGTCACAGTTGGTTGGAGCAGGGCAGACAGAACTGCAATGCAGGGTTTCATCTACGTTAGGATGCAAACCACCACAAGATCTCTTGCTTAAATAAGTCACATTAGTACCTTGAAGAAGTCATAGAGAAGGGCGTGAGGGTAAACATACAGTAGCCCCTTTAAAGAACCATACTGGGTAAAATGGTCTACAGGTAAATAGCATTTTCCAGTGCCAATTCCTGACAAAACAAAACCACTAGGTGCACAGGGGTGAGACTGAGGCGTCAGAGCCCTGGTGGGACAGTGATCAACAAGTACCGGTTCCAGCTGACCATGTAGTTTACTGAAGATGGCTAGGAAGGAACCTATTCTTTGGTGCAGCTCACAGTAGGTGACAAGTGATAAGGACATTGCATGTCTGGCCAGATCAACAGTTATTTTCTGTATTTGCTGAAAATGTACCGAAAAATAAATAATGTAGCCACTACATCCAAGGACTGTAAGCTGAAATATATTGTATTTTTGTTCTAGGATTTAGCCATTCTTTAAAAATGTATGTAACCCACTCTGCCACAGTTTGAAAGACAAAGGTCACAGCTAGAGTTGGAGAAGGCCAAGGTCCACTAGTAAGAACAGGAATTAAAAGGGATTCTGGCTGCTGGTCAGTAGAGTCATTAAAAAAAGAAACACTGGTCTAGTGCTTCCCAACTTTCCTTGTTAAGATGGGTCATTAGCAGATCCACAGTGGGAAACAACGGTTTACGATAACATTTCTAACCAAACAAGGCTGCAAGTGCTCCAGGGAAGTCCAGGACCCCTTGGGTGGTTCAAAATTTTCAGAGGAATAACTCAAAGAGTGGATGAATGGGGAAGGTCTTTACAGCTCTGAACAACCGAACACTGGACACAGCAGGTTGATCGTCCAGATGCAGATTCAAGCAAGATTCTAGATTGCAGATATCAGTGCCTTTAGAAGGCACCTAGCAACATCCCTGGAAAAACATTTTAGGTAGTGTCATTCACTACAGAAGGACCTTTCTCTCCAAATACAGGAAAAAAATCCAACAGTATGACACTAATGCAACCAAATGAAAAGGTATGAAGCAAGACAAGGCACTCACAAAATCCTAGCAACTGATGGGCGCTGGGAGTAGGATGGCAGAAAGTGACCAACGTTCCTGTTGACAGGCAGTAGAGCAGACCGAAGATTGGAGGTCCACATGCAAAGCAACAACAGCACTAGGGAGGTGCCTCCTTGATGCTGAATAGTGAGAAAGAGTGCAGGCATGAAAAATCTAAGGTTCCCAGTGGTATAAAGAATGAGGAAATTCCTGCTGCTCAACTTGATCAGCCTATTCACAGGGTAATTCTTCAGAGACCAGGATAGTGCAAAAGCAATGCCAATGGCTCTGGACCTGAAAAGCATGCAGTACCTGTGTGGAATTTCACTGCCCGAAGGTTACCCTTGCAATGTGCAGTCAAGAGGCGTCCAGGTACCACACTCCACACTCTAAAAGGAAAGGCCAATCCATATAGCTGCTATAGTAGCCAAGCTCAAGCAGTGAAGAACCTTGATTGTTTTCTAATATTCAATTGTTCCTTCAAACAAAAAGCACACACCCCCCCATCAAAACAAAAAAGAAAACCCCTCAGTAGAGCTGACGTAAAGACCTACAACCACCCGAAGCATGCTGGGAATAGGAGGGGTCATGCCTAGTTGAATATAGAAAAGAAAAAACAAAAAATTGGAAAGGACAACACTGAAACTACTGGAAGGATTAAATAAATTTAAAATATTACAGACTTAAATACAAAAGTATAAAATAAAGGCACTGTGCAAACACTGACAACCCATAAATTGAACAAGGTTCAAAAACATATTTCCGCTTTGGATATTGCCATCTATACCAGGTGGTATAGACTGAGGAGAACTGCAAGCAATATATCAATATATGAAAACTCAAGCACAATAGTGTGGCAGTGAGCTCACTGCATAATAGCAGGGTCCCAGGTTAGAAAGAAACCAAGAGAAGACCTTATAGAAATGCAAGCTGTCGGTGATAGCAATTACAGAGCCATGCAGTATAAGCTGAAGCACAGTATAGCAAACCAAAATTGATCAGCTCCAAAAAGTATCTACTGTTCTTCAAAACATGATGATGAATAATTAAGACGGGGCAATAATTCCCAACGGTTACGTGTGTAATGATGTTAGAAAAAGGCATTAGATAAGTGGATGTGTCTACCACCAAATAGCTATAATAATTAGCGGCTTGCATTTTTATAATTTATACTGTTGGATCCTTCCTAACCTGCTATTATGCAATGAGCACACTGCTGCACTGTTGTGCTTTACTTTTCATACCCTGATATATTGCTTGGAGTGTGGGTTATCCATGTGTGCACAGTGTTCTGTCGTTGTTTTACCCTTCAGTATTTTAAATTTTTTTAAAGTACAACTAAATGCAAAACTTTTTTTTTAGTTTTGGATAGAGAGAAGTGGGATTAGAACACATGTCAGTTTTTTATTGCAGTCTGTGCCAATTAGGGAGATTCATTATATTTCCCCGTACACCGTTATCATTGAAAGTAAAAGAATTCCAAAGTTTTGGATTGTCCCCAGAAAAGTAAGAGGGGAAAACCTTCAATGGGGACACTAGTTCTGGTGACCTGGGGGTCCCCAAGGAATTTAGTTAATTTGCAGGGAATATGCCTCGCTCTCCCTGTTTGGCCCAGGATACAGGAATTGAAATCTCTTCAATGCAACACAGATGGCAGAAAAAAAAAAAGAAAGAAAAACTGACGGGTTATAACCCTCCCTTGCTCTATCCAAAATGGGGGGGAAAATAAAATAAAACGTTTTGCCTATAGTTCTTCTTTAAGCTCTTCAGCACCTTCAGGGGTTTTTGGTTTTTCTTTTCTAGATTTATTATTCATATGTAGTATGTGGTGACACCCACCTTAATTATAGGTCCAGCACAAGTAATGTATGTTAGTAAAGTATGGCTAGCTCAGCCTCTCTCTTTGTTTAGTTATCTTGAGTTGGCCTACAAATTTATTATTTTTGCTTGTCACTATGCAATACCCCTGTACACGGCAATATAACCCAGTAGTACATAACTTCCTGTGTTTCAATGGAAGAGAAAGCATACAATTTATTTTGTGTAGACTAAATGAGTGAAAACCATTCTCCTGGAGACCAATAAAGGCAGTATGTGGGGTGAAATGCAATATGAATTTAAGGTAGTCAGAACATATAAAAGTAGGTTTGACCCTGGTGAGGTTTTGAAGCATCATATCCTCACAATAACGATGTAATAATCTTTCTAGCTGCATTTTGCGGTAGTATAACTTGACTAGGGCTAGCATATAAAAATTACTACTGTAAAAAATTTAATATATGGAAAGTGTATTTGTTACAGTTTTTGCAGATGCAGAAATAGGTCTCTGAAAATGCAACTCACTTGCTAAGTAAATGTATATGCTTAGCTCCAAAATAAATTAAGAATGTAGGATGAACAACCTTCAATGCCAGCATATATAGCAAAAATTATTTAGTTAAAGGGATCAGCCATGTCTGAAAAACTATTGAAATATAGCCCAGAAGGGGTTCCTTGCTGCCAACTAATCCTTATTTGATGGTTGAAGACAAAAACCTGTATTCAAAGCAAATATTCACTGGATTACACCTTCACACAGGCTATAGTAACGGTGAAATGCGGCAAACCCATCTTCAACCATTGTTGTTTAAACAATGCTATCTTACTTCATATCAGGTGGAGAGAAGAAAAAAATAAAATGCCCCTAATTTCAATATTAGCTGTGTCATTCAGATCATAATGCATTTGAAGATCTTTATAAAAATTTTAAGGAGCATATGCTTGATAATTTTACAGAAAGGCAAGATGCAGCATTTCAGCAGCAAAGTGCTTAAAAAAAATCCAGCACAGTAGAGAAAACATGGTGGGACTTCAGAGGAAGTAGGGTGTGGTTGTTCTTGGTGGGATCACCCGTTCTGAATCTGGAACAGCACGAAATAGTTTTGGCTCTCGAGTGTTTACATCCTTGAAAACCATTATGGAGGCAATGTTGCCACAGCGGTAACAGTAGTTCGGTGCTGACCAGACTGTCACAAGCTTTTCATCAAACATGAATTTGTAGCCCTCGTGTACTAGTTGATGCGCGCGACAAATCAGCTTCAAGTTGTTTATGTGGACAAACTGCAGAATAAAAAAAAAAAAAAAAAAAAGAAAAGAAGTGAGAAATCTTTCAAAGCAAAACAAAAACATGCATTTCACATACACAAAGTACAATTTTCAGTAAAAAAAAAAAAGGAAGGAGCTAGTGCATATTTTCCTTACACTGGATAGATTGGAAGAAAAAAAGCACTCCAAGTGTTTTAAAATCATCTCTCTGCCCTTGTCCCCCCTTTAACTTTATATATGGCAGTCTCCCAAAGATGTGTGGTGATGTGAAAAGGCTTGTTTTAAAAAAGTAAATTTGTATCAACAACATTTTTTGACTTGCCTGTAAATTCCATATCTTGGAATACAGTACAGAACACAGGTGACTGGACAATTGCAAGCTTCTGAGGACATGGTATCCCTAGAACTCTACTACACTCCATGAGGCCTTTGTTTTGTGGCAAGTATTGCCTTTACATTAAACCAAGGTATAGGATGGAGGGTAGCCTGTGTCCTATGCAATCTACAGGAGCAGTCACATTTTTTTTTCTTTAGTGCAGTACAGGACAAAGGCTGAACGCTCAAAGACTGAAAAGTGGGCAACAACTAGGCAAACAAACTGTGCCAACAGACCCAACCTCAGAGCGCCGCTGCAAAAACATTGCTGTTGAAAGCTACATTTGCAGAAGACTGGACAACCACAAAATAGAACACGGAAAAATATATGAACAGAGGACCAGGTGATTGCCTTACAAATGAAAAAAAAGGGAAAGACAAGGGCGCACCAGCCTGGTGTGATATCGTTTAGGATAATTTATTTAAAATGAAAGCAATAGAAAGGTACTCACAAAACTAGTACCAAAGTTCGCATTGTACAAACAGTGCCTTGGAAGCTGCAGCATGTGAACCCAAACCACACTTCGACCGATCAAGGAGACCGTGATGGGGCGCACTATCGGCTGACGCGTTTTGAAGTATAAAACTACTTTATCAAAGCCACACAGTGCTGAGACCTCTACCTACCCTTTATATGGGGACATGTGCATGTGGGCCACTAATTGGGTGGAGGGGAGGAGCCCCCGGGAACGCGGTGGCTCCTCCCTCATAGGGCAAAGAGCCAACGCCCCATAGGTGGAGCAACACAATAACAACAACAACAATAATAACAAGAAAAAGAAAAAAAAAAAACAGTGAATAAACAAAATAAAACAGACATCATTGGCAGACAATGGTTGTAGACAATTGGCGATATGACTTCAAACGCCCTGATACATCTAGCAACTAGCTCTTTATATGGAAAAAATATATGTATATATGTTCCTCTAGGCTTCCACATACATTTACTCCCCTGGTTGTGTAATGCAGCGTTTCTCAACTCCAGTCCTCAAAGCGCCCCAACAGGTCATGTTTTCAGGATTTCCCTCAGAAGAAACAGCTGTGGTAATTACAAGGCAGTGAAACTGATCAAATCACCTGTGCAAAATAATGGAAAGCCTGAAAACATGACCTGTTGGGGCGCCTTGAGGACTGGAGTTGAGAAACCCTGGTGTAATCTACTGATATTAGCAATATTATATATATGGTACCTTTGCCTCTACCACCGTACCTATATGTAGACTATTTACAGCTAGTATTATTAGTATTGTTGTCACGATATATACAGCCATTGCTGTTGTATTCTAATATCAATTGTAATTTTATTATTATTATCATAATAATTTTTATTGTATTTTACTCACGCTCCGTGTGTCACTGGGAGCATTTATGGTGTTCCCGCATTACTATATAGTTTGCGGCTTCGCCCTTTTGCTCTCCGGTGTCCCTGTTTGAAAATATGTGCATGTGTGTGCCCTGTTATTTTTGGTGGAAAAACACAAACCTCTGTATTTTATTTTATTTTTATTTCAAATTTTTTATTTATATTTATCTGTATTTTAATTTATTGTAGTTTATCTTTCTTTTTCTTCCCCTTGATTGGCTTATAGATTTGGCGGATGCCACGTATAGAAACAGGTCATTTGTTTTGTTTTTTGATGAGTCCCGCTTTGGCCTCTAGCAGCAGGGTATACACCAAGATGGCGGCCGCGTCATCTGTATAATTGTGTGTACTTTTTTCTTCTTGAGCGTCATCATTGGGCGTCGGACGCCCTGCCATCATTTCCGGGAGTGTGGAGCGCAGGGGGGTGTTTGCGATCCACACACGTCCCTGTGCCGCTATTGGGCTATGGTTAGTGCCCAGCTAGCGATGCGGCTACACCATTTCCGGGAACGCCGAGCGCTGATGAGGTTCCCTGTGCTCTACGCGCGACCTTTAGTATTGGATCTTTGGATCCAATACATTATTGTCCTATTTTCCTTTCCAGTCCTCTCTGACCATCAATGATGGACGGCTCTACTTCTTTTCATATGCAGGTGGGTGGCGTGTCCACTCCATTTTATTCATGTATTTATTTAATCAATTAGTTGTTTCAATCGATTTTTAACAAATTAATCTATTTATAACTATGGAGCTGGTCCGCTCCTGCTATATAGCTAGATCTTGCATTGGAGTCCCCGACTGACCCTGGTGGTGACTTTTCCAGCTGTCTATGCTGGTCCATTGTTGCTGTCCCTGCTGCTGCCATTCATCGGTCCTTAAGCGTTTTTGTTTGCTTTGCCCACTTGGTATTTTACTTGTGGGAGGATTTAGCTGGACCATATATCGCCAATTGTCTACAACCATTGTCTGCCAATGATGTCTGTTTTATTTTGTTTATTCACTGTTTTTTTTCTTCTTGTTATTATTATTGTTGTTGTTGTTATTATTATTGTGTTGCTCCACCTATGGGGCGTTGGCTCTTTGCCCTATGAGGGAGGAGCCACCGCGTTCCCAGGGGCTCCTCCCCCTCCACCCAATTAGTGGCCCACATGCACATGTCCCCATATAAAGGGTAGGTAGAGGTCTCAGCACTGTGTGGCTTTGATAAAGTAGTTTTATACTTCAAAACGCGTCAGCCGATAGTGCGCCCCATCACGGTCTCCTTGATCGGTCGAAGTGTGGTTTGGGTTCACATGCTGCAGCTTCCAAGGCACTGTTTGTACAATGCGAACTTTGGTACTAGTTTTGTGAGTACCTTTCTATTGCTTTCATTTTAAATAAATTATCCTAAACGATATCACACCAGGCTGGTGCGCCCTTGTCTTTCCCTTTTTTTTCATTTGCTACTAGGACACCCCTATCCACGAAGGGCAGCAAGGCCGGTGCTTTCGTTGTAGATTACTGAATGGTCGATGGTCATCTCGTGTGCAGGATTGTTTGTTGTTTTTTCTGCTACTTTAAAATAGATTGCCTTACAAAGCTGGGCAACAGAGGTTTAGTGTCAGAATGCCAGGAAACACCCAACGATCTAGTGGAGTGGATGCATGAAAGCACAGGAGTTTTATCATTTGAGTGTAAGCTCTAGCGATGAGTTGTCTTATCCATCTAACAATGTTGGACACAGAAGCAGGATGTCTCTTGGGAGGTCCTGAAAAGCTAGGACAAATGGCGAGTCCGCACTCCTGATTGAAGCTGTTGCTTTAAGGTAGACTCTGAAGCTTCTGACTACATCCAGGCAGTGAAGAGCAATTTTCTTTGGGTGCTTTGGAGTAAGGCACAAAGTTGGAAAGACCGTCTTCATTGATGTAGAAGACTGATACCATCTTAGGAAGAAAAGGATGGTCTTGGGCATAAGACTACCCTGCCCTTGTGAATAATGAAAATGGCTCCTTACAAGAGAGATCCACTAGCTCAGAGACACATCGGGACGATTTAACAGCAACTAAAAAGGGCCACTTTTCAAGAGAGATCATCAAATGGGATTTCCCTGATGGGTTCAAAGGGTGGCGTCTGCAGCATAGAGAGAATTAGACTCAGGTCCCAGGGAAGCACAGGGTGCTGTAAGGGGGTCTGTTCCGAGATACACCATGAATAAATGGTTTTGACAAAGATTTTGTCAAAGGCCAGAGGATTTGGAAAATAATAAAGCCAAAACCTCTTTCAGAGTGCTTAAAGGTCAAGTTCTGGCCAATTCCCATTTGTAGAAAGCCCAGAATACGAGGCACAGATAATCTCTTGGACTGAATGGTCTGCGTTCACACCAGGCAAGGTACAATAGTAGAGCTTTCTGGAGGTAGATTTTCTTGCCCTTAGTAAATTAGGAATGATTTCTTTGTCCTTTAAAACCTGGGCTTCAACAGTCAGTGTTAATCGTTTGCCGACCACCTCACATAGATTTACGTCGGCAGAATGGCACGGGCAGGCAAAGCAACGTTTTATATACACGTTGCTTTAAACCTGCCCCCTAGCGGGCGCTCGCCCGCCGCAGTCTCCATGTCCCGCGATCGGGTCACGGAACGGCAGAATGGGGGGGATGTCTTTGTAAACAAGACATCTCCCTATTCTAATTGTTAGCCTCTTAACCCCCTTTATCTTTTGTTATTTACCCTAGGTTGCTCCTGACTACCACCTTGTGAGGCTGTAATGGTCCTATTGCATTGACCTATATACCCACCATTATTACAATTGTTGTTACCCACCAACTACGCCTTGCAACACCAGTGTTTACTGGGTCTCTGGTCCTGAGACCCCCTACTCCAGCTCTGTACCTTATACAGGTATATCAGTTTCTTTCCCCTCCCCTTCCCCCCACACACCCCCTCCTTCCTCCCCCATCTACCCTCCCCATACCCTTTGCTTCCCCACACCTCCTTAGCTCCCCCACCTTTTCCTGGCTCCACAGCCCCTCATGTTCACTCCTCACCAATTGTCCCCCTGACACTTCACTGGCACAACCACTTGCACTCCCCATACCACCCCTTTAAGCCTTACTCATAGCTTGCCTACCATATGTAGTTGATGGGTCCATCTCTGCATCTGTCCCCCATGGTCGCCGCGGGAGACCCCTCCACATGGTGGCCCTGGCGCCTGAGCTGACGGGACCCTTGTTTTTAGGCAAGCGGCACAGTTCTTGCTCCCCAAGGCTGATATATTGTTTATATATGTATTTTATGCTGAAATGATTGTCTCTATTGTAAAGTTGACCTGTATGCATCTCCATAGCCAATGACTGCATATTAAAAAAATGTTATTACTCTCCTGACGAAGCAACGCAGTCGCAAAACTAGTTGAGACTCCCCCCACGTGACCCCTACCTCCACCGTGATCTTCCCCCAAGGGATCATCAAATTTCGGTGACATGTATGGCTCGTCACGCTGTTTGTACTGTACTTTGTTTTGATGTTTTTTATACTATGTAAATACATTTATATTTTACTATAATCGCTCTGAGTTTACCTCATCTTTTACCGTAATAGTCCTGCTGCCCTCCTTTTCCCCAGCTTTTGGTCTTTTGGGTCCCTTAAGCTCCATTTTTTTTTTTATGCATTTATTATTTTATTCAAATTTGTCAATAACAAAAGAAAAAATAAATAAATTACAACAATTTTCCTATCAATAGGAAAGTTAGTTGACAAAGATGTTTATTTCCATCCCCATTATCTACCATAACCCTCCCTCCCCCCACCCCTGCTAGCCATTTCCTTCAACCCATCCCTCTCCTGCCCCTCTCCCTGTGTATCTTAACCAAAGAGAGAAGGGAAGAGGAAGCGGAACAAACCAAAACAAAAAAAAAAAAAAGATATAAAAAATTTAAGGAGACAATCTATCATTAACCTATCAAGGTATACATTTCCCCATCTATTTAACTATATAGTTATACATAGTTATATAACTACCATTAAATATTTCTTTATTCTACTTCTACTTACGCTTCCAGTAATCTCACCATTTTCCGAGTTCCTAAATTTATTCCAACTCGACCATGTTTGTTCGTATTGGTCTTTCTTATTCTTGGCTGAGGACAAGGTCCTCCATGGCCTCTCTCTCTATAATCCTATTTAACCACTCTGAAATTGATGGAGGTCTAATGTCTCTCCAATGCAATGGGATCCCTGCTTTAGCTGCATTAATCAAAACGACACATTACTGATCTTCTATAAGTCTGAGCCGGAATCTGAACAGTGGAGGCAGAATGCGGGATCATCTGGTATTGATGAATCCGTAAATTCTTGTATAATTTTTTGAATCTCCGTCCAATATTGCCTTATTTTTTTACAAGACCAAAATATATGTAACAGTGACCCGCCTTCTTCCCCACATCTCCAACGCCTATCCAAATTTTCTTTTGAAAACTTATGCAGTCGTGCAGGGGGGTATAATACCACTGTGTCAAAAGTTTATAATTGGATTCCTGAGTCTTCGTACAAACTGAAGAATTGAGGGTCAAGTAAATAATTTGTTTGCGTTGCGACGGGGTGAAAGCCCTTTTTAGATCCCTCTCCCACTTACTAATGCACGGCATCTCGTAGTCATCAGGGGGATTAATTAACAATTTATACATCTTAGAGATCCCTTGTGAGAATGGTTCTCTCTCATTACAGTATAATTCGAAAGTTGTTAGATGTTGTTGGAAATTTCTAGAAGATCTCAAGGATCTCATCAAGTGGCTGATTTGGAGGGCTTGCCAAAAGTTCATTTCAAATAGGCCTCCTACTTGGGTCAATGTTTTAACGGTAGGCCACGTTTCGGATTTAAGGAAATGCGAGACTTGGTATATATATATACCCCTTTCCTTAAGGTTTTGAAATGCTCCAGCTTCCATACCTGGGGTAAAACTTGGGATTCCCAAAATGGTCAACAGAGGTTGTCCTGATGAAAACTTCGGCATTTGACAGATATTTGCTGTAACTCGTAATGTCGTACCGATTAAGGGGTGTTTCTTGAGGGGTTGGCAGATCTGTATAGCACTATGATGCTCTGCATAAAGGAATAGGACTCATCTGCTGTTCCATGTCAACCAATCTCTTCAGGTCAGTATGCCTACACCAGTCTACTAGTCTCAATAGGTGGACTGCACGATCGTACTTCGTTACATCGGGTACTGCCATCCCCCCCAAATCTCTTGGGCAGGGTCAAGAGATCTCGTTTAATCCTCGGCCGTTTCCCTGCCCAAATGAATTTCATAAAGAGCGTGAATACTCTATTCAAAAAAGCCTTGGGGATCGTGATTGGCAGTGCCTGAAGTAAATATATGATTTTTGGAAGGATGGTCATTTTTATTATATTACTACGGCCAAACCATGCATGTAGGCCATGTTGCCATTTATCAAGGAGTGATCTAATTAAATTATAAGCAGGTGGAAAATGTATCTTAAAAATATCTTGTTCCTTTGCTGGTATGTTTATACCCAAGTACTTAAGTGACTTTCCCCATTTGAAGCCAAAATGTAACTGTATAGTATTTCGTAGCTGAGGTGGTATTCGCCACACTCATGGCTTGCTGCGATTTAATTTTAGATTGGATAGAGAACTATATTTCTCGATTTATCCTACTAAATTAGGGAGGGAGATATGTGGGTGTGACATAGAAAACATCAGGTCATCCGCATATGCAGAGATCTTATGCTGGCGCTCTCCCACCTGCAATCCCTGTATATCTGAGTTTTGACAAATTCTGTTCAGTAGGGGTTCTAATGACAAAGCAAAGAGTAGGGGAGACAAGGGACATCCCTGGCAGGTACCATTCGAGATGCTGAAAGGTTTTGGAAGGACCCCGTTGACCCTTACCGCTGCCTGGGGGGGGGGGGGGGTATCGCATAAACACCTGTAATCCAACTGATCATACGCTTCCCCAGGCCCACCTGTTTCAGTACCTCAAAAAGGAATCGCCAGTTAACTCTATCGAATGCTTTCTCAGCATCAGTGTTCAGAAACACACAAGGTGTGTTTGTCTCGTTAGCATGATAGACCAGGTTAAGTACCTTTGTTGTATTGTTTCTCCCCTCCCATGTAGGGATAAAGCCTACTTGATCCAAGTCTATTCTATGTGAGAGCCACGGTTGAAGTCTGGAGGCCATTATTTTAGTAAAAAGTTTTAGGTCGACATTAAGTAATGAAATGGGTCTGTAACTTCCACATTCCGCCGGGTCCTTCCCCTCTTTTGGGACTTGCGTAATAAGAGCTCTAAGTGGATCCCGGGAAACGCAGAAGTCAGGCCCACTGCATTAAAGCTCTATTTCTATTCAAAATCTCCCTATTCTGCCTAGTGACAGCACTGATCGTCTGCTCCCTCTCATCAGTGGCGGCTTCTTTTAGTGGATTTTACGGTTTGCTCGTTGCCAGGAGGAAATCTCAGACAGAGCACCCTGCTGTGGACTCCATGTTGATTCTCAGGACTTTTTCTTGTTCAGAGTGCTGCACTTTTGTTTGTCATCTATGATGGAGGATGCCTCTTTGGTGTGAGGCCACTTTGACCAGGCTTAATTATTATTAAAAACCAAAAGTTTAGCTGCTGACTTTTAATAAAACGGACACTTACCTGCCCCACGGTTCAGAGATACGGCTGCCCGGAGCATTGCTCCTCTCCCCCTCCTCTCCGCCGGCACCGTCATAGCCACTGTGGGCACCCGGCCGTGACAGCTTTTGGCTTCACGGCCGGGCGCACACTGCGCATGTCGCGTGTTCCCAGGGGACAGGCAATCTTCTGGGACCAGTCACATGTTCCAAAAGATTGCCGAGAGGGAGGGGCAGGTGGTTCAGATGGAGGTTCAGTTGCTGACAAAACGTATCTCAGCGGAGGAGTCCGCAACCACTGCCCTGGAGGTCTTGGAAACAGCCCGCTATTCACAGGCAGAGGCGGCCGTAGCCTTGCAGCCGCACCTAGAGGACTTGGAAGACAGGAGCCGTTGAAACAATCGGCGGCTCTGCAGCCTGCCCAAAAGCCACAGGTGCCGAGGACCTTCAGGCGACCATACTAGCCATCTTCCCCTGGCTCCTAGATTCTGCCCTACCTCCCAATATGGAGCTGGACAGGGTTCATAGAGCCCTTGGGCCCCAAGTCTCCGATACGAATCGGCCTCGGGATGTAATTTGCCACTTTCATCATTATATTCACAAAGAAGCAATCCTTCCTAAAGCATGGGAGGTGGGTGCAGTGGACTTTGATGGGGCACAAGTTAAGACTGGCTTGATATTTCCCAGGCTACCATTGCAGCACAGACCTCCAACCTGTGCTGGACTGTGTACGACAACTAGGACACATACTGTTGGGGTTTCCCCATGTCCGTCACAGTCCGGAAAGGCTCATCCTCATTTACCCTTCAGTCAGTCGTTTTACCAGACCTTTTTGCCTTCCTGGAGGTCAAGACTTTCCCCATACCCAACTGGTTGCAGCTGTTTACGCGGACACCTGGTCGCCCGGGCACACCATCTTCCCTACATGGGCATCCGCTGAACTTTTTTCAGGGGGGGGGGCATAATTTTAAGGTCATCCATTTAAACACGGGTCTCGAACGCCGATCCAATGCAGAGGGTGCAGAAATTGTCTGGCATCTAAATAGCGATGGAACTTGCACAAAATGCCCAATGATGCACCCCAGATGATGCATTTGGATGCGAAACGCATCGGGAGACCCTACTGTTGCTACCAACTATTTGATGAAGCGCTGTTGCATCTTTTTAAATGTAAGTGTTCCTACCTACATTAAATTACCCTTTTATACAGGATAACGCTATGTGCTTTTTTCTTTCCTTCCATTTTCCATAACTTGTCTGAAATCAACACCTGGCTATCATTGGGCATTTTGTGCAAGTTCCATCGCTATTTAGATGCCAGACAATTTCTGCAACCTCTGCATTGGATCGGCGTTCGAGACCCCTGTTTAAATTACAGTTGGAGATCCGCTGTCCATAGTGGCCTACCCATGCTCGGTTGACCCTTTGAACGCAAGTTTTTTGGGGTCCACGCCTTTTGGTAAGCCTTTTCTATTATCGTATGGTGATGGTCACTCTGAAAGCACTTATTTTGAGTCAAGTTTACTTTAGGAGCACCACCATTTTGATTTTGACTTTGATTTTCACCAACATCTTCACACTAAAGAATCTGGTTTTATTGTGACTTTTACTATTCAGTACTCACATCACTCAAGATTTTTTGGAATAATTTTCATTTTGTCACTGTGTTCTTCAAGACGTTTGCATAATTTGAATATGTATTGTTGATTACTGCACCTCCAGTGCAGTTCATATCTAGTTTTAGCGCTACACTCTTTTTTTGTTTTAATCAGAGTGGCTCTGCTGTTTACATCCCACACTCCTGTGGCAACCCCATGCCTGCTGACAATCCCTCCAGGGAGCGTGGCTACATCTGATCGTGGACCGCGGATTTACCTTCACATCCACAAGCACGCCAACCGGCTCAGCGAGCTGTCTTGTGGAGAGCGGCTAGTTACTTTTGCCGCCGCAGTGGCTGCCCCCTCCTTCCTCAGCAGGCCAGCCCTCTTCGATCACGCCGGTGAACAAGTCTGCTCTCCGGGTCATGACCTCAGTGCAGCGGGATTATTGCACCCCAATGCTGCACTATTCAAATGATGGATGCCGTCCTTACTGCTTCAAGGACCTCCAGTGAAAGCGTAGGCCAATTTTTATTAATTTCTTAACCCCTCCTTTTAGTGTACCATTTCAGCAATGATCTTTAGATTTGTTTTTATGATCCCCATTGAATAAACTTGCTTCTTGTTCAATATCACTGTCACTGAGAGATTATCTTCATTAACTCATTGCATGCTGGCATCTCCTATTTGGGTTCTTCGTGTTCCTCATTCCTGCCATTGAGGGACACATTTCCAAGGACATCCCTTGTTTTGTATTGCCGTCATCAATAATTTCCAGTTATGGTCACCGCTCAGCTGCACTGGGTTAATTTATATTCCATCCAACTTATTTTTTCACACGATCCTCAGATTTAGCACCTGTTACTTATTCTTTTCGGAAAGTAAACACCAAGGTATTTGCTAAAAGGCAAGGTGAGTATTTTGCAGCTCTTGTTTAGGAAAATTAAGAAAATGGAAAAATGTATCGTTTTCTTTTTCAAAACGTTTTAAACAAAAAGTGAGATCTGCAAGAAACTCAACATGCCTCTCAGCAAATAGCTTTGTGTCTACTTTCCAGAAAAGGGGTCATTTGAGAGGGTTTTGTGCCATCTTGGCCTCTGAAACAAACTGATGGGTAATGAGGAGTGAAATCAACAATTTATGCCCTTAGAAAGCCTGAAGTTTTCGGGGGTCATGTACGTCGCTAGACTGCCAAAAAGTCTCGCACGTGGTATCCCCATACACAGGAGAAGCAGCAGAACGTATTTTGGGGTGTAATTTCACATATACCCATGGCATGTTTGAGCAATATATAATTTAAGTGACAACTTTGTGTAAAGATTTTTTTTTCCCGAAACTTGTGGCAAAATATAAAATATCCCATGGAAGCAACCATGCCTCTCAGCAAATAGTGTGGGGTGTCTACTTTCCAAAAGTGGGTTATTTGGGGGGGGGGGTTGTGCCATCTTGACACTTCAGGGCCTCCGAAACTGATAGGTAGTGAAGAAGTGAAATGAGCAATTTACGCCCTTTGAAATTCTAAAGGCGGTGGTTGGCTTCTGGGGTCCTGTATGCAGCTAGGCTCCCAAAAAGTCTCTCACATGGTATCCTCGTAGTCAGGAGAAGCAGCAGAGTGTATTTTGGGGTGAAATTCCACATATACCCATGGCATGTGTGAGCAATATATCATTTCAGTGACAACTTTGTGCCTGGGTTTTTTTTTTTTCAAATCACAAAAAATAAAAAAAATAAAAAATAAATGATATTCAATGAGCTCAACGTGCCTCTCAACAAACTCCTTGGGAGTTTCTACTTTACAAAAAAAAGGTAATTTGTACTGCCCTGCCCTTTTAGCACCTCAATAAATAGGATAGGCAGTCAAACTAAAGGCTGTGTAAATTCCAGTAGTTTGTGGACACTAACTTTTGCGCAAACCAATATACGCTTATTGAATTTTTTTTTACCCATGACACATGGCTGAATACATTTTGGCCTAAATGTTTGACAAAAATTGAGTTTATTAGATTTGTTATAACAAAAGTAGAAACAATTTTTTGGTCTTTTTTAGTTTATCACAAAAAATAAAAACCCCAGGGGTGATCAAATACCACCAAAAGAAAGCCATTTGTGGGAAAAAAAGGATGCAATGTTTGTTTGGGATTCAGTGTTGCAGGACCACGCAATTTCCAGTTAACCTCTTGCTGACCAGCCGCCATATTGCGGCAGGTCTGCTCTCCTGTGCAAACCGCTGTAGGTGTACGTTGGTCTGTGGAAGAAGGATAGCGGGCTAGAGCGTGCCTCGCGGATCCCGCGGACTCTATGTCTTCCGGCGACCCACGATTGCTGCGTACAGAGGCAGAACGGGGGAACTGCCTATGTAAACAAGGCAATTCCCCGTTCTGCCTAATGACATGTCAGAGATCTTCTGTTCCCAGTGATCAGGAACAGTGATCTGTCATTTCCCAGTGAGCCGAGCCCCACCTAAAGTTAGAACACACTTCACACCTTGATCGCCCCCTAGTGTTAACCCCTTCACTACCAGTTAAATTTTTAAATTGATTAGTGAATTTTTATAGCACTGCTCAATGTAATAATGTCTCTGGTCCCCAAAAAGTGTAATTTGGGGTCAGATTTGTCCGCCGCAATCCCGCTAAAATAAAACAAAAGAAAAATCGCAGATCACCGCCGTAACCAGTAAAAACAATAAAAAATAAATACAAATGTCTAAATCTATCCCGTAGTTTGTAAACATAACTTTTGTGCAAACCAATCAATATACGCCTATTGCGATTTTTTTTTAACAAAAATTTGAAGAATATATATCGGCCTAAACCGATGAATACATTTGTTTTTTCATATTTTGGGAGATGTATTATAGCAGAAAGTAAAAAAAAAATTTTTTTTCCCCCCTCAAATTGTCGGTCTTTGTTTAGAGCACAACAAATAAAAACCGCAGGCGGTGATCAAATACCACCAAAGCAAGCTCTATTTGTGGGTTAAAAGCGACACGCAAGTGCCGTATCGCAAAAAATTGCCTGGTCATTAAGGGGGCAAATCCTTCCGGAGCTGAAGTGGTGAAAGCAGGGCAGTGCCAAATTGCAAAAAGTGCTCTGGTCAGGAAGGGGTAAATCCTTCTGGGGCTTAAGTGGTTAAACTAGGCTATACTTGCTCACATTTTTTCTATATGAAGTATTACTTCTTGCATTTTTTTTTGTAAAATCTTTTTATTGAAGTTTTATAGACACACACATTTTGCCCACACATAGGCACAACATCTGCCCACGTAGGGGCCGTTACCCTGTTTCGGCAACATACCGGCACAGGACAACAAATAACACATACACTTTAACTTAACTTACACTATAACCCCAAACTGGGGGAGAGGGTCCATTCAAGATAAGTCATGCTCAAAGTGATATCAATAGAGGAGGGTAGCCTGAAAAAATTGTTTGGGTTAATAAAGTGATAATCTAGAGATACATTACAAGTTTAGGCATTGGTCACTATATCACTTGCCGTGCTTCTGTCCTCTAGCCAACAACTCCACACCTTTTCAAATTTGTGCGGACAACCTCTGGACGAGTAAGTGGCTTTATATAGGGGCAAACTGGCATTAACTAATCTTTTCCAGAATTTAACAGAGGGGGGAGACGGTTGTTTCCAGTTAATCGTAATGGCTTTGCACGCATAGTATAGTAGCAGGGATATGAGTGTTTTCCTGGCTCTGATCATTGGCAGTTGCTCAACTAGTCCTAGCAAACAGTATATAGGTTCATATGGGACGCAAGTCCCAGTGGCCTTAGTGATCACCCGTAGCACTTCATTCCAATAGGGTACGATTGCTGGGCAAGCCCAGAAAATGTGGAAGAAACCCCCTGGTTGGTAGGAGCAACGCCAGCACTCCGGAGAATGCTCCGGCGACATCTGGTGTAGCCTGTGAGGTGTGTAGTGAGCTCTGTGTACAATTTTATATTGGACTAATTTATCCCTCGCTGAGACCAGTGGGGAGAAGGGAAAGTCCCAAACCTCCCTCCAGTCTTCGTCCAGCCCCGGTATGTCCTCCACCCATTTCCTGCGAAGGGAAGACAGCTCGGGGATAGCAGCAACCAGCAGGGATCCATAGATCTGAGACGTGGGCTTCTCCAGGTCTTTCACTACTTATTGCATTTTACAGTGCTTTATATCCAATAACTCCCTTGTAGAAAGAAATCTTCTGAAACATGTCGGGATTCATCAAAGACCTTCTCCCAAGTGGACCTCCAAGTTTTATGCTGGCAGTTCCTTCGGGTATATCTTGATGTATTTGTATATGTATATGTATGGAACTATTTTTTTTTTTTTTTTTTTTTTTACACATATGGCTGGTTACCGTATATACTTGAGTATAAGCCGATTCGAATATAAGCCCAGGCACCTGATTTTACCACAAAAAAAGGGAACTTATTGACTCGAATATAAGCCTAGGGTGTCCATCTGCATGCCTCACTGTGTCCATGACTAGACTGACGTTTAACATGGGAGTCTATGGAAGGGGTGCCCGGCTTTGAAAAGTGGGTGCTTCCCGGCCGTAGGTCCTCTGGACAACAAACTTTGCACACTTCTAGAGGAAGAGTGGGGCTACATGTGTGCCAGGTTTGGGGTCCAGGGGACCTATGGCCGCCCAGTACCGGGTCACTAAAGTCCAGGAGATCAGGCGCAAAAAGGTGACTCGAGTATAAGCCATGGGGGGCATTACAAGCACAAAAAAAAATGTGCTAAAAAACTCGGCTTATACTCGAGTATATACGGTATATGTAACATTTTAATGAACTGTTGTCCTTTATTTTTGTACTCAATCACATTAAAAAGGCGGTTGCCATTTTTTTTATTATTACCTTTTCTGTACCCTGCCTTTAAGGTCCCAAAGGGGTAATTTTTCTGCACATAAGTGCATATTGTCTAGTTGTAGGTTGGAATGTTGGCAGGAACTCCGTACACTTCATTAAAGCTATTTGAAAAACGTATACAACATGCTCCGATGCCTAAAGTCTGAGCTAGATATTGCTACTGCTCAATTAAAGCTTCACACCTCGACTAGAAATTAACAAATGGTTAATAAAACTTGATGGGATTTGGGACCATTCCCTGACAGAGCAGTGCGCCAACTGGGTTGGTCTAAACAGAGATTTTATGCCAACAGTAACAAAATAGTATAATCTTTTTTTTATTAGCCAACTGAAATCCTTTGCTTCATGAAAAACCATCTTCTCTCTGGACATTGTGACCCCCCTATTTAACAGTCTCAAAAAATTGTGAGAAATCTGATATTTTAAGATTTTCCATAGTTATGCTCCCTAAACCGCCTAAGACACTCAGTCATGGGCCAATTTCCGCCCAATATCGCTACTCAACTTAGAAAATTCTGGCCAAGGTGCTTGCTAGTTGACTGAATTGTATACACCACCGCCTGGTCTCTAAGGATCAAGTGGATTTTGTACCAATGAGGCAAGCGGCTGACAATGTTCAATCGCTCCCGCTTACTAAAACACAGCCCACAGATGTTAACAATTCATGTTGCCGTCAGACATTCAAAACGTAACCCTGGTCATACCTCAGAGTAGCCCTATGCCACAGTGGCATTCGCGATCCCTTTCTGCGCTAGATTGAAGCACTTTATTCCTAACCCTCAGAGAAATAAAATGGAATACAAATCCCCTAACTTTACTATGCTTCAAGGCACCAGCCAAGCCTGCCCACTGTGTCCTCTTCTATTCCTCTAGAAACCCTGGGAGGCTCATAATAAAGCAGTTGTAAAAAAAGAAAAAGAAAAAAAAAAAAAAAACCCACGCAAGCACATTAAGCCAAGCTTACCTATAAAACCAATCCCTCCAGCGGCATGCTGTCACTGCTGACAGATTCCACCTTCACCCATCTTTCTTCTGGGTTCCTGGCCTATGGCTGTTTGAATAGCCAAGCAGTGTTGACATCACGGGTGCAGCACTGAGCTCTAGTGGGATGGCATGAATATGCTGTCCTTTCAGAGCACATGCACTGGTGAGGTCACTGGCTGCTGCTTAACTTTCAGTTAAGTTTCATTATAAGCTTACCTGTAGGTAAAAGATGCAAAGCGGACTTTACTACAGCTATAATTTGAATCTTGATATTCTTACTTTATAGAACGTCCCCTTATGACTCTTCCTAACCTACTTAACCCTTTTGTGCAAGTTTCCTTCCCTATAGAGACAGCATGTCAACCAAGTCATACACTTTGAATGTTTCTATGCTGGAGACCACTCGGCACTCCTTGCAGGTCCATTTCCCCTCCCAGTGGCCCCTTTCTATCCTATACTTTGGAATCAAGCGAACGCCTACCCAGATAGCAAGCAATTGTGCTGCAAGTTTGAAAATGACTATTACTAGACTTGCCAGGCTTCACAAGTTTATTACATAATTGTAGTAAGTCTACACTGCATGACTTCAGATCAACTTTATTTGCAAACATTCTGCAAGTCATGTTGTGCAATAGTACCCCCACCACAGGGGTCACTGTGGCTGAATTTTCACGCTGTAGACTTAGCTACAAATTGGAAGTGTCAACTAGAACTTGTGCTTCAAGTGCCCTGCAAACGTACAACTTGTCAGTGAAAATATGCAGCAAGTTAACATACTTACAATTCAACGCTGCCACAAATCTGTGGCAATTTATCCTTGCCATCTGGGTACCTATCACTTCTATGTACTCGGCCAACTACCCCCCCACTCATCAAAATCACTGACTTGCATGCCCGACACTATTTCAACATGCTTTGCCCCCCAAGCTACTGTACCCCATTTAGAGTTTGCCCCCCCCCCCCCCCACACACACACATTGCATGCTTTGCAATGACTCATTCAAGTTTATTTGGGGCCTGACCAGGCCCAGGTTAGCTAGGCACACAATGTATAAAGAGAAGAAGAGAAGGCCAAGGGGGAATGGGCTTACCGAATATAACTCGCTATTACAAAGCAGCACAAATAGTTCCCTTAATGCAGTTATTTGCAGGTAAAGTTATTTGGACCCATACTAACACTGGATGCTGATCCTGCTCCGCTTTCCTCCTGTGACCCAAGGCTTTAAATCCAATCTTGGCTCACACACTAGTGGTCTGGGATTTGGTAAAATACTCAGTTGGTCTCATGTCCCCGCACCTCCCCTTGTTTGGAGATTTTAAACTGTCCTCCGTTTCGTCCAGGATTGGAAATCCCCCATAGCCATTGTTGGTGAACTTATGGGCCTAGCCATGGTCCAATCAATGCTAACTTCCCAGGGTATACGTTCTTAGCAACAATTAAAAGATGCCCACGACATCCGATTCTGAAAAATGCCAATACCCTCAAATCTGCAACTTCCTGGAATCTCTAACCAAGAACTATGGATGGTCCACGTTTACCACAGCTTTTGAAACTGGATGTCACACTCATCCAACAGTGCAAGGCCTAGTTTCGATGTTGTATTCTTCCGCTTTTGAGTTTTTCCAGTGTTTAGCACTTCAGACGTGCCTTACAGCATTGCACTTAAACCGGATATGTATGCCATTTACCACTCTCCATTTTCTCAGAATATCATGAAAGAGAAGCAGGGTTCAGAAATGGAGCTTGGAGAAAGAAAGGCAGTCTAGATGGGAGCAGCCACAAATGACCAGATGAACCAGTCTGGCATATCAGATTGTTAATGCCCACTCCAGGGCTATTAGAATCCCGTATACATTTGATAACCCACAAAAGATGAGGGAAAACATTCAGTGATGGAAAAAGTATCACATCCAGAAGTGACCAGAACATTTGCTGCATACGCCAGTGGACGGGGAAAATAAAAACAAGAACCCCCCCCCCCCGACCTATACTATGATTAGTGAACACAGCCACTACAGTAACACCACCTTGATCTATTGTCCTTAGGTCTCTTCTCCCATTGGACAGGAAGATTCACTGTTACATATGGACAGAATGTGCCTCTGTAGAGTCCTGGCTTGCAACTTGGCGTAGCAAACTGCCTTAGGGAGGAAAACATGAGCGTCATGACCCGCAAACTATAAGAGAAAGGACCAGCAACGTGTTACCAATCTAAAGCTGCACAGAAGCTTGGCTTCTCATAGGGTAAGAATATTCTCAATGATCTGGTATGAGGGGGCAAAGTCCTGTCCCAAGGGACAGAACGCGCAAAACGGAACTTACCTTGTGACGCCATTCCCACTACAGAACCGTTCGGGAATAGCTACTGACTACTGATTTACCAACTTTCGTTTGTATACTGCTCTTATTGCGGCTTTTCTCATGCGGTTCCTTCCTGTGAGAGGAATACTTAATTTATGTGCTGGTGACAATTAGAATTTAATGGGGAAGTATGGTTTGAGAAAAAAAAAAAAAAAAAAAAAAAAAAAGAAGAAGTGTACAGGGAGCACTAGACATCGCTCTGGTTCCCTTTACAGAGGGAATTGCTGGAAGGCAGGCACAATGGAGTGGATAAGAGCAGATCCATAGGAAACTAGCAGGCTTTGTTAGCCTGGATCCCATCTAGATTTGAAGAGTAAGACACAATCCTTATGAATTCTAAATCAGGATGTTTCAAACCTCTTATAATCTGGAGGTCCAAGATTAAGTTAATATATACAAAAAGCAGCATGTTTTTGCGGTGGTTTACTTTGGAGAAGGCAATTTATTTTTTACAAGCCGTTGAGGGTTTTCACAATATGCATTTTCACTTCTGTATTGTAAAAATAGGATTTTTTGTACTCACCGTAAAATTATTTTCTCTGTCGTCCATGGATGGACACAGCTCCTTCAAATCTTGACAGTTGTGTTTATGTTCCGTCTATTCGGAGAAGACTAGGCAGAACATGTTAGATATGCATACATGTTATTTAAACAGAGTTGACACAGCCCCGTCCAGGGGGGCGGTCCCTCTGGAAATAACACTCCACCCTGCAGCCAGCAGCCTCAGTTCGTAGAAAAGCAGTACAAACAAAAAAAGGAGGGATGGGTGCTGTGTCCGTCCATGGACGACAGAGAAAAGGATTTTACAAAGAGTACAAAAAAATCCTATTTTCTCTTCTCGTCCATGGACGGACACAGCTCCTTCAAATCTTGACAGTTGGGACATCCCAAAGCAGTGTCAAAAAAAACGAGGGGTGGGAACAGCATCAAAAAAACTATTTCACCCCAAACAAGCAGAGCTCCTCAACGGAGGAGTTGCAACCTCAAACAGCCGTCTGCAAAACTTTGTGGCCGAAGCTAGCATCCGAAGATGCACTCACATCAACCATGTAAAATTTTGAAAAGGTGTGAATGGACGACCAGGTCGCCACCTTACACACTTGAGATACAGACGCTTGATGTCGGAAAGCCCAAAAAGGCACCAATAGCCCTGGTCGAATGCACCGTAACGGGAAAAGGAGGCCCCCGCCCATTAAGGGCATAGGCCTGAATGACAGTCTGCCTGATCCACAGAGAAATAGTGCCCGACGAGACCGCCAGGCCCTTCTGCGGACCAGTCACAACACAAACAGCGAGTCAGACCTCCGGAACGGAGCCGTAGCAGACAGGTACACCCGCAGGGCACGTACCACGTCTAAAGAATGTAGCGCAACCTCCTTGGAATGCGATGGCCGAGGACACAAAGATGGAAGCACAATGTCCTCATTCAGGTGAAAGGCCGAAACCACTTTCGGAAGAAAAGAAGGCTGTGGCCGTAGCACCGCTTTGTCCTTATGGAGGACAAAATACGGGGACTTGCAAGACAAGGCCGCCAATTCAGAAACCCTCCCGACGGATGTGATGGCTACCAGGAAGGCCACCTTCTGAGAGTGTCAAAAGAGGAATTTCCCTAATGTCCTCAAAAGGAGGTTTCTGAAGCACCGAGAGCACCAGATTCAAATCCCATGGAGACAGTGGGGGTCGCACCGGAGGAGCCACATGTCGAACACCTTGCACAAACGTACTTACTAGTGAATGAGTTGCCAGGGGTCGCTGAAAGAAAACAGCTAAGGCTGAAATCTGCCCCTTAATGGTGCTTAAGGCAAGTTTCTGATCTACTCCGCGCTGTAAAAACAGCAGGATCCTGGAAACCAAACAAGTCCGTGGACACCATTCCATCTCCTCACAGAGATGTAGGCTCTCCATGTGCGATGGTAGATCTTCCTAGAAGAAGATTTCCGTGCCCTCAACATGGTTAAAAATGACCGAATCCGACAGGCCTCGGTCCCTAAGTACCTGGCTTTCAATAGCGACGCCGTTAAAGCCAGCTTCTGTAAAGCAGGATGAAGAATGGGACCTTGCGAGAGAAGGTCCTCCCTCATTGGTAGTCGCCAGGGCACTCCGCCATCAGCCGCACAAGGTCGGCGTACCAGGGATGCCTGGGCCAATCTGGGGCGATTAGAATCACAGGAATTCACTCGGTCTCCACCCTGCGGAGTAGACGACGAAGCAACTTCAGTGGGGGAAAGGTATAAAATTAGCCAATACTGACACCACGGGGCCACCAACGCATGTGACGGGTCTGCCCAGGGATCTCTGGACCTGGCCACGAACCTCGACACCTTGCGATTGAGTCGAGAGGCCAAAAGATCCACGTCTGGTGTGCCCCATCTAAAGCAAAGGAGTTGAAAAACCTACGAATGCAACGACCATTCCCCGTGGTCCAGCATCTGGTGACTCAGATAGACCGCCTGCCAGTTTTCCACGCCTGGAATGTAAACTGCCGATAGGGCCGGCACGCTCCTTTTCGCCCACCGCAGGATGTGAGCGACTTCGACGCTGCAGCTGACCTTCTTGTACCTCCTTGATGGTTGACGTACGCCACAGCCGTGGCGTTATCTGACTGGATCCTGACTGACGCCCCTGCAGCCTCTGAGACCACTTGGAGAGGCACAGCCTGATCGCCCCGAGTTCCAGAACATAGATCGACAGTTGGGATTCAGTTGGAGACCAGTGGCCCTGAGCCGCCTGAACCCCCCAGACTCCACCCCCCCAACCGGTCAGGCTGGCGCCCGTCGTGATCACAGTCCAATGAAAAGGGAGGAAGGACTTCCCGGACCGAAGAGCCGGGGATCTCAGCCACCAACTCAGAGAGGACCTGACAAGGTGACTTAACTGAAATCTGACAATCCAGAGACAACAGAGATTTGTTCCATTTGGAGAGAATCTCCTTCTGCAAGACCTGAGTGTGGAATTGGGCATACGGTACTGCCTCAAAAAAGAGGCTACCATGAGGCCCAGGACTCGCATGCAGAAACGACGATTTGCGGGATGTCAACAACCTCACTGCCGACTGGAGCGTCTGCAACTTCTAAGGGTAGAAAGACTCTGGCCTCCGAGGAGTCCAGAATCAACCCCAGGTACTCTAGGTGCTGGGTCGGTACTAACACCGACATCTGGGAGGTTCAGTATCCAAACTCCCGGAGGGTCTGACCGACTATAGACACATCCTCCTCTAATTCTGAGCTTGAAGCAGCTCTCAGAAGAAGGTCGTCCAAGTAGCCTATGATAGCAATGCTGCGCTGTCTCAGCAAAGCTAGAATCAGGGCGAGCACCATGGTGAAAACTCTTGGTGCCGATGCTAGGCCAAAGGAAAGAGCCACAAATTGATGGTGGTCTTCAATCGCAAAGCGCAGGAACCTCTGATACCTGACGCACATGGGGACATGCAAGTATGCGTCCTTGATATCCAAGGACGTCAGGAAGTACCGCGGATGAAGAGCAGCCACCACCGAACGAATCGATTCCATCTGGAATTTTTGAATCCTTATGAAGGCATTGAGGGCCTTGAGGTCCAAGATTGGACGAACTCCGTCCTTCTTTGGGACCACAAACAGATTCGAGTAAAAACCCTGAAACCTGTCCTGTGGTGGTACGGGTATGATCCCCCGCACCTCAAGTCTTGCACTGCCCCTTGGAGGGCAGCCCGACGAGCCGGAAGGAGAAGCAGATGAGGGAAAAAAAATCTGTTTGGTGGACAAGAAAGGAACTCCATCTTGTATCCCGAGGTGACCACCTCGCAGACCCACTGGTCGAAGAGCAGGGAGGTCCACCGAGCTGCAAACCCGCAAAGACGTCCCCCCCCTCCCTGGATTCGGGCGGGGGCAAAAAACTTAAAAGCGGTAGCAGGCTTGTTTGCTGGCTTGGCGGGCTTACGCACCCAGGGACGCTTTTGTCCCCCAGCTGGACCTTTGTCCGCATGGGAGGGTCTGCCGGCAGGTCCTGACTGACGAAAATACCGCTTCTGTGTGGGAAAAAACGGCCCCGGCTTACGGCGCGGCTCCTTCCCTTTAGTGGACTGAGGGAGAAGTGTGCTCTTAACTCCAGTGACATCTTTAATAATGTCGTCCAGTGAGGCACCAAAAAGCCTCCCACCCTTGAAAAGGCAAATCTGACAGTTTTCTTAGAAGCTTGGTCAGTGGACCAGCATTTTAGCCATATAAGGCAGAGCAGTACCAACACAGATGCTGAGGCTCTGGAGATCAAAGGGGCTGCATCCAAGGTAGCATCACAGACGTACACAAGTCCCCGTACACAAGTCCCTGTACCAACTGTTCGGCCAGTGACACGCATACTGGAGGAAGCTGATGCTCCTCCATAGTCTGGTGCAATATCTTCGCCCACTTCGTGAGTGTCTAGGACACTAAGGTAGCCGCCAATATAGGCCACAATGCTGACCCCAGCATGGTGAACATAGAGCAGCTCACCACGTCGGACCTCCTATCAGTAGGGTCCTTAAAAGCAGGGGTCCCCTCCACCGGAATGGTGGTTACTTTATTCAACCGAGAGATCAATGTCCGGAGAAGCCCATTTTTTCAAAAGGCTCTCTTCAAATGGGTAACGGACCGCCATGTGCTAAGGTACCACAAAGGGCCTCTGCGGCCATTCCCATTCCTTATCTATGAACTTGTCAAAGAAATCAACATAAGGAAAAACCTTCGCAGAGCGGGTCGGTTTGTGCAACTCAAAAAAGGGACAGACTCTGCAGTGGAAGTCCCAGCTGTATCTTCCAGCTTGAGAGTGTCCCTGACAGCATTGACAAGTGCACCGACAAGTGCCTTTGTCTTGAGCTGACCCGGACGAGGGGTCATCCTCACAGGAAAGGTCCTGGTCCGCCTCTGACATACCAGAAAGGGGTCCTGAGCTGCAGCCAGGCCCGAGTCTGAGTCAGAACATTCCAAGGGCGATGGCAGGGGGAAGGGGCGCTTAGTACCCCCTTTACGCTCTCACGCCGCTTTCACCATGACAAATTACTCCAGGACTGCCGACAAAGCGTCCAGGGGAACAGCAGGTGCAGGGGGCACTGGTTGCTGCCTCTGGAATGTCTGGGGAAAAAACGCCAGCTTCTGACTCCATGTTGCCCACTGACAGTCCTTAGGGACCCAGTCAAGATACCCTGACAAAAATCATTGTCCACCCTCCTTGCTGCACTGACCGGGGGGGGGGGGGGGAATACCCAGGGGACGTACCGCCTAGCCAGAGACAGCTCAGCGCCGCTGCCCGCTCCATCAGGCACACCGCGTGTGCCTGAGTAACTGTGTGAGGTGAATTGCGCTGTTCAGGAAGCCAGCCAACACTAGAGGCCAAAACACACTCCAAAATGGCCGTCGAGTGACTCAGAGAAAGAGGGCGGACCACAAGAAACAGGCCGCCCGCATTGCAGACCTGCATCGTGGCGCAGCCACGGCAAAATGTCCGCCAATGGAAATTGCAAAAAAATGGCGCCAGTGGTTCAAAAAATGGCGCCCAGCAAGCGAGGTGGACGAGAAGGCCAGTCACTGAGGCTTCCAAGAATTTACAACCCCACCCACAGAGAGCGGGCCTGGACACCCCCACAGCCACCCGCCGGGGACCTGGAGCCCTCCAAAAAAGGTATTCACCGGTCGCAGCAAGCCCCGCCAGGGGAGGAGGAAAAAAGGGGTGACAGAGGGAGGGCAGGAGAACCTCCTAACGACCCCCTTGGGAATGCCCAGCTGTTCCATCCCACCGAACCAGGAAAAACCGTACTTAGCCATCCTGCGAGGACCTGCTGGTGCGTTCCTGACAGACCTACAACCGAGCAGTACGGAGCAGCCGTCGACCCGGTCCACTGTGACAGACAGCAAGCCGCTCGGTCATATGTGAACCCTGGAGCATTAGCTCACCGGCCACCCCTTTAGCCATGTGGTATGTCGTGGCCGACCCCGCACATAGGTCTGTTCACACTCGATGGCCGGACTGGGGGGACTACAAGGATCTATATTATCCTGCCTGTCATGCCCACCCGACAGTTGATAGAAGATTCTATCCAAAAAAAAAAAAGTAAAAATTTCTTCAGGACTCTGGGCCCAAGGGAGCCAGGTCCTTCTCTACTAGGCAGAAAAAACTGAGGCTGCTGGCTGCAGGGTTATGTTCAGAGGGACCGCCCCCTGGGCGGGGCTGTGTTAACTGTTTATATAACATGTATGCATATCTAACATGTTCTGCCTGGTCCTCTCCTAATAGATGGAACATAAACCCCAACTGTCAAGATTTGAAGGAGCTGTGTCCATCCATGAACGAGAAGAGAAATGTCACATTTCGAAATAATGACTTGTACAAGAGGCACAAAAAAGACCCTTGCATATTGGTTTATTGCGCATACTTTACAATTGTATATACATGCACTATAAGAAAAATAAAAAGAAACTGCGCCAAGAGTGAAATTATAAAAAAGGATTCCTACTCTGTAGGAAAATTGTAAATAAATACCAGTGCACAGCTGCGGCTTTCTGTGATGCATAAACCAGTGAAAAACATAAAAAATAATAAATAAAGCCGTGCTATTAATAGTTGAAGATTCAGTGAAAAATATGTAAAATGCTCAAAATGTGCAACATATGAATAGCCCAAACTTATGTACATTCACAAATAATGCTGTGAGACAAATATACAAATGAATAAACTTAAGTGAATGAAAAAACGTCCCAAATTGAAATCCCAAAAATATATCCGGGAGAGAGAGAGAGAGAGAGAGAGAGAGAGAGAGAGAGAGAGAGAGAGAGAGAGAGAGACATATATATACATACACACACACTTGATGAAATCCACCCGTGCAGAAGATCCAATAAATGGTGACAGTCCACACTCTGTAGCAATAGAGTAGTAAACGACAACAACGCTTCCCTGGGTCCTCCATAATAGGGGACCACGGGGTTCTGGTAAGCGGATCCCCTTCATTTGGTGGTGGATAATTTTTTTGTTTACCATTTGCAAGGGACTGTAACAGGCTCAATGGCCGGACTGGGGGGACGACAAGGATCTATAAATATCCTGCCCGTCATGGCCAGCCGGCAGTTGATAGATCTTAAAAATAAGATAACAAAAAATGTCTTCAGGACTCAGGTCCCAAAGGGAGCCACGTCCATCTCCTCTGCTAGGCAGAAGAAAAAAAAAACTGAGGCTGCTGACTGCAGGTAGGAGGGTTATGTACGGAGGGACCGCCCCCTGGGCGGGGCTGTTCAACTCTGTTAAAGTTACCACTCCTTTTTGCCATCACCTTAGAGCCATTTCTATGTAAGGTTAGGGAAAACACGGATATTAGGGTGTTAATAACCGGAGATTTACATCATAAAATATCCGCATTTTCGGATGATCTTTAATTCTGCCTTACCAAACCTATTATATCTATGCCAAACCTACTAAGAGAATTGGATCATAATGGCGCACTATCCAATTTAAAAATTAATATGTCCAAGTCAGAGGCAATGGGGGTATCTATGACAACGACTCAAATTAACGCTTTAAAAAAGAATTTTAAGTCAAGATAGACCTATACGGGGCATCAAATATACCTGGGCACATTAATTCCACCTAAATTGGATCAAACCTTTGAGTTGAATTTTTTTACCTCTACTGAGTAGAGAAAGTCTTACTTTCTAAATAGCATGAGGGCCTTTTCTCTTGGTTCGGTAGATGCAACATAATAAAAATGTCAATATTGCCTAAATTTTTCTATCTTTTTCAAACTCTACCCATCCATATACCCCCTGAATTCTTTGAACAGACTAATAAGATAACTGAATTCATTTGGGCACAAAAAAAAGGCCCAGAATTCATTGTCGTTTAAGGACAATGCCTAAACAATATGAGGGGGGGGGGGTAGCGGTACCAGATATGCAGAAATATTATCAGACGGCTCACATGGCGCGACAAGTAAACTGGTGTAGGCATGCAAGCTCTAAAATATGGCCAAAGATTAAGCAATCACAGTGTGAGGTCCCACTGCGTCGTGCGGCTTGGTGCTTTGGAGACCTGAGTCCAGCCCTCAAAAAGCACCCAACCTTGGGCCCTACCCTGCGTATTTGCTCTCGAATATGTTCCACCACTTTATCATCTCTCAACTCCCCCCTGTACCCAATTGGGAATCCTCGTTTCCCTCCGGTGATCTGCCGACAAATGTCCCCCCGGCGGATTCTGCCGCCAACTGTACTGCGCAGGCGCGGCGCTTGCGCAGTACGAACGTCAATGAGCTTCCGAAAATAGCCAAACGTGTAGAGCTGAGAGTCGGCTCTACACGGCGCCTGCGTGGACCTAGATGTAAGTGGCCAGTCGGCCTTACGTCCTCGCTGCGCTCGCTCGGCCTCCTGGCTCTTTTTTTAACATCCTCCATGTCCACGGGGATGGTAAAGCAAGAGCCTGGATGTCAGCAGTGTAGCACAATTTGGTGTGCGCAGGCGCCATATAGAGCTGACGCTCAGCTCTACATGTTCGGCTATTTTCGGAAAAAGCGCCGCGCCTGCGCAGTACAGAGCGGGCAGAATCCGCTGGGGGGCAATGCTCGGCAGTACACCGTGACTACAGGAGGGACCCTTCAGGAAACTTTCAGACTCCGTGTTTACAGGTCTCGCATTTTTATACAAATAGCTCCTGGGACATCATTACCTGAACTAACCTCATCCAACGACCATTTCTGTCTTGATTTCTGGAGTGGAGCTCAGTTGCAACATTTCCTTAACACTCTCCCACCTCCGGATAGATTTCAACGAACATTGACACCCTTAGAACTACTATGTGAGGGGACGGGGCATTGCTCTCCCTTAATCTCGCAAATGTATGCACTACTGGTTGCCCCCCCAAGAGAATTATGTCCCTCCATATATAAGGAAGTGGGAAATTACATTAGACAGCACGTTCACCCAGTCACAACATAGGCAGATAGTAAATCTTGCATTGAAATCTTCAATATCCACAAGAATCCAAGAAACAAATTTTTAAATAATGACAAGATGATACCGTACACCCTCATTACTTAATAAATTCTCTCCGGAGATCCCGGACAAATGTTGGAGGTGTCAGGAGGAAAGAGGGACTCTACTTCACGTTCTCTGGTCCTGTCCAAAACTGTACTTCTGGAGGGAGATACGGCGGATAGCACAGAAATTTACAGAGTATAACCTCCCAGAAGATCCAGCCTTATTTTTGTTACATGTCTCAAACATAGTAAATAAATTTTGCGCCATCTTATTAATGCTGCTAGATCATGTATCGTACGGCAGTGGAGAGATACGAGCCCTCCCACAATTCTTACATGGGTCACACGAATTGAAGAAGTTAATAGGATGGAGGATTTGTTATTACTAGCTCAAAATCGAAAGGAGACATATTTAGAAACTTGGGGCCAATGGAACACATTTAAATTCTCGGAGGAAGGGAGTTCCCTCTTTGCTCCTGAGAGTACCGTATTTATTGGCGTATAACACGCACCGGCGTATAACACGCACCCCAAGTTTAGGAGAGAATTTTAAGGAAAAAAAAACTTTTAGGAGGGAAATTCAAGGAAAAAAAAAAACTTACATTTAAATGCAGCATGCAGCCTTGCCCAGTGTCCATCTGCAGCCTTGCCCAGTGTCCATCTGCAGCCTTGCCCAGTGTCCATCTGTCCATCTGCAGCCTTGCCCAGTGTCCATCTGTCCATCTGCAGCCTTGCCCAGTGTCCATCTGTCCATCTGCAGCCTTACCCAGTGTCCATCTGTCCATCTGCAGCCTTGCCCAGTGTCCATCTGTCCATCTGCAGCCTTGCCCAGTGCCTTTGCGATCGTGTCAGTCTCGGCGTTTTTTAAAATTTGGCGCCGATTTCTGTGGAGAGGAGCGAGCGGGGCCGAGTGTACTTCGGCTAGACTCGGCTCCTCTCGCAGTCCCGCCCATCTCCACTGACTGCGCCGCTGACGGAGAAAGCCGAGTGTACTTCGGCTAGACTCGGCTCTTCTCACAGTCAGGGGCAGGACTGCGAGAGGAGCAGAGACTAGCCGAAGTACACTCGGCTTTCTCTATGTCAGCGGCGCAGTCAGAGATGGGCGGGACTGCGAGAGGAGCCGAGTGTACTTCGGCTTCGCTCGCTCCTCTCTCTCGTTTTCAGCAGGGGAATTCGACGGAGTATCGGCGTATAACACGCACCCACGATTTTAAGGGGAAAAAAGTGCGTGTTATACGCCGATAAATACGGTACTTTAAAAAGAGAGGAGTAGGGGGCCTTGGTGGTGGCCTAACTTTCCTGGATGATGCTATAGTAAACTCACCTTTGCCTCAGTACATTTTCCCCTCCAACTCTCCTTCCCCTATCAGTGTTTTCTTCTTTTTTAGGAATTCTTTCCCTCATGGGGCTTCTTACTTTCTCCTTTTGCCTCTTCAGATAGGTAGAGGTTTTTCTTCTTAGTAAAGTATGTTGTCAGGGCATACAAGAGAAGCAGGTCCAACGGAAGATTGAATGGGGACAATCTCAAATAACTAGTTATGGTTATCTTTTTTTTTGTGGATGTATTTAAGATAGGAGTAATGCTGTTACCTGGATTTTGTATGGACTCGTTGGAGCTTATATGATTGATGGATTAATGAAAATTGTTTATTTCTCTGTATGTATGACAACTAAAATAACTAAAATAGCTATAGCTACATTCTTCACCTCTTTTTTATTCCACTTTATATGGGCCTCCTTTACTTTCATTTTGTTCTGTGATTCTCACAATTTTTCCACCATTTTACTGGAGGGCTGGCTTTTATTTTAGCCTCAGGAACCTTTCTCCAGGGCTTTTTCATTTTGAGCAATTTCTTGGGGTGCACTTACAGAAAGTGGTTAGTGCTTGTATTTGCTAATGCTGTACAGCTTCTCTAACACATGATTTGCTTCTTTCACCTTTGCTGCTCCATATTGTCCCCACATTGCAAGGGGACATACAAGGCTGCTGGTTAGTTCTGTTTGTGTCCCCTAAGGGCAAATTACCTTAGTTTGTAACCCTATAGCCTTTCTAGAACCCAAAGATTTGCATTTTCTCCCATTTATACTCATCTGCTGCAGCCAGGTGCCAGTAACAAGCTGTATTTTGTGCCTCTTAAAGGGACACCTCTTGCAGCGCTCCAGATTTATTAATTTTAGCATAATTGTTTCCTAACTGGTGCTGGCAGACCTTCACAGCTGGCCTTACATTTTGTAAGTGCTGTGTGCACCCTCAAATATGGTCAGAGTCACTGCTGCATGCAGGTCATCTTCTGGAGTAGGCCATTTCTGCTACCACCTTGGTTTTTGCTTACAACCACATGTTTCAATCACCAACAGTTTGCCAAGTCAGCAGGTGACCATACTGTCCAGACAAACTGGGTCTAAGGAGATATGTCCAAGCATCTGAAACAGAACAGTTTCAGTTAAATTAAATAGAACATCTATTCTAAATGGTCTGTTAACTACACACAAGACTACTTGAACATGTAAGCAATTAAAATCTTATCCCCCTTCAAAAAAAAAAAAAAAAAAAAAAAAAAAAAAAAAAAAAAGCCTTTTCTATAGGCTTGAATACATTTAGCCAAAACAATTTTTTTTTTTTTTTTTTTTTTGGAGAAGCAAAAAAACAGTCCAGCTTTGCTCATACTTCCTGACCAGTCAAATTATTTTGTGTCCCTCTATAAATGCTGGGAGGAAACAGATTAAGGCCCTGTTATCTGCAAGCTATAGGCCAGTGATCTCCAATTTGTGGTCCTTTGCCTCTAACCTGGCCCTTGGGGTACCATTCCTCCCACTGACACCAATGATGGGGCATTATTTCTCAAATACCAAGAATAGGGCACTGATGCCAGGACATTTTCTGCTTAAACTGGCCAGTCTTTCCCCTCTAAAGTCTGAAGCAATAAACTGGCCCTTTGTTTTGAAAGTTTGGAGACCCCTGCTATAGGCTCATTAACAGGTACATCTGGCCAATTGAATTTCTTTGGCACTGCCATAGACATGTATGGGGGAATGAAAAACAGTGCAGATGCAAGCAAACAAAGGCCTTGCAACACCGTCCCTTATTTACATACCACTATTCAAAAAAAAAAAAAAGAAAATAATAATTATAGAAGCAGCATATTAGAAAATAAAATTTATATATAGACATTTTCTATCTAGTTCCCATAAGCACACATTAAAATGGAACGTCATGACAAAACTTAAAATTGGGGAACAGGCAGGATTTTTAATGAAGAAAATACATTATATTAGATATAAGACGCATCTCTTCTGCGTTAAAGTTTATCTGCCTGTCCCTTACTGTACACTGAACTCGGTGTACAATTTTAGCAGTGCCAATATAAATGAACGCTCCTGCTGCAAATCGCCAGTGATCAGTACCCGGCTACACGAAGATGTCAGCAACCGACGGGGAGCTCTGGGACAGCAGCTGTGGAGTGAAGGTAAAGTACAGAGCCATTTCAAACAGTAATAACGAAACTCCTAGTGTTTTCTTTTTAAACTAACCTCATTGGTGACTTTAGCTCCAAACAGCCAACCTGCCCCTCTTGGACTGATTGCCCAAGTGTCTACATCTTCTGGGTCTGACCACACCAAATCACAGAAGGCTCCTTTGTGAGGGATTTCCTGGTTTCGCTCAATGGTCCGGATCTGATCCAAAGTCTTAATGTCTGGGGACAAGCCTCCATGAACACAAAGAATTTGCTCATCTATCAACTAAAAGACAAACAAACAAACCATATAGAACACAATTATATAAATTGAATTGCGGTATAGATTATAAATCAGATAAGAACAAGGAGTCGAAGAACCTGCAAAATACTTACGGCTGCCACTGTCAGCATATCAAAAACCTTGGTACAATAACGCCATGCATTGGCATTTCCATATTTGGTTTGGCACTCATCTAGAAGAAAGGTAAATGTTAGATTGGAGCAAAGATTTTATATTTCAAAAACAATCCGCAGGTGAAAATTCCCATAACATACTGATTCCATGACAATGATACCCTGCAAGTACTGGCTGAAAATGTATCCAACACCTGGCAAAATACCTTTTACGCCAATACCCTTGAAGAGTAACTTTTTCCACAAAACATTCTGAAGAAATCCCTGTGTGTGTCTGTGCCCATGTTATGAGTGAGACTAATTAGAGTGGTTTCATAATCAACCAGCGGATGCACCTGCAAAGCGCTGATAAAAAAAAATTGCAGGGTCTGCAGTCTTTTAGATGTGATTTTCCATTGGGCATCTCGCCAAAAAGGAAATTTTTGCTGCAGGGGATGCCCGAAATTTTATAAAGTAAGCCAATCACACAAGCAGGAAATGACACCTCCGGGTAGCCATATTGCATATTACAGAAAATTACAGCACTGCAGACTTAAAGAGGAAAGGTAATTTTTAATAACATTCAATTACAATCTGACTTGTCGCAATTGTATACACACATACACATACATACATACATATATATATATATATATATATATATATATATATATATATATATATATATTTATTATGGGCTGTGGAAATTAACTATTAATTCCTCGATTAATCGATTGCTTTGATCGATCAAAATTCTTTGGATCGGTACTCACCTCTCCGCCGGCTTGCGGGTCTTCAGGGAGTTCCGTCGGAGATCCAGTGACGTCACGGACACCGGCGGGGCTTGCCATGTCCATCTGAAGGGCTCCTTTGCTGTGCCTTCATATCTGCATGCCGGCGGGACCTTACCATCTGCCACACGCAAGGGCTGTTACACTTCCCTCTATCAACCTGGGATTCTACAGCCATCCACTGGGAGTTGTGATAGTTCCCTTCACGGGACATCTACATGCCGACGGACTGATGTTAGCCCCTTCTCATCTGGATTCAGCAGTAGTATCGTTGTACACATTTTTATATCAGTATCATACGTGGCTACATGTTTTTATGACTGCTTTTGCTACCGTTTGTTATTAATCGCACCATTTTTACAGTTTATGTAGCTACATCGATTTTATCTCCAGTGCAATATTTATTTTGTTACCTACTTGAAGACTATAAAAGTTTTAATGTTATTCCCATTGAGCGCTGCCTTTTGTGTGTTTTTTGTATCCTGCTATCCATTTTTCCAGTGGTTGGTAGCTGCACTGGGAATCGGCCTGCAAGGAGATCAGCTAAAAGCTAAAAGTAGTTGGATCTATGTGCGTTATAATTTAACACATTTAACCCCTTTTTTGCCCCTAGTGTTAACCCCTTCACTGCCAGTGTCATTTTCACAGTAACCAGTGCATTTTTATAGCACTGATCGCTGTAAAAATGACAATGGTCCCAAAATGGTGTCAAAAGTGTCCGATGTGTCCGCCATAATGTCGCAGTCACAAAAGAAAAAAAAAAACGCTGATCGCCGCCATTACTAGTAAAAACAAATTTATTAATAAAAATGCTATAAAAAACGATCCCCTATTTTGTAGACGCTATAACTTTTGCGCAAACCAATCAAACGCTTATTGCGATTTTTTTGACCAAAAATATGTAGAAGAATACTTATCGGCCTAAACTGAGAAAAAAAAGATTTTTTTTTAATTGGGATATTTATTATAGCAAAAAGTTAAAAATAGTGTTTTTTTCAAAATCGTCGCTCTATTTTTGTTTATAGCGCAAAAAATAAAAAACGCAGAGATGATCAAATACCACCAAAAGAAAGCTCTATTTGTGGGAAAAAAAAGGACGCCAATTTTGTTTGGGAGCCACGTCGCACGACCGCGCAATTGTCATTCAAAGCGTGACAGCGCTGAAAGCTGAAAATTGGCCTGGGCAGGAATATATATATATATATATATATATATATATATATACACACACACACACACACACATATATACACACACACACATATACACACACATACACACACACATATATACACACACACACACACAGTGGGGATCGAAAGTTTGGGCACCCCAGGTAAAAATGTGTATTAATGTGCATAACGAAGCAAAGGAAAGATGGAAAAATCTCCAAATGGCATCAAATTACAGATTAGACATTCTTATAATGTGTCAAAAAAAGTTAGATTTTATTTCTATCATTTACACTTTCAAAATTACAGAAAACAAAAAAAATGGCGTCTGCAAAAGTTTGGGCACCCTGCAGAATTAATAGCATGCACTGCCCCCTTTGCAAAGCTGAGACCTGCCAGTGTCATGGATTGTTCTCAATCATCGTCTCGGAAGACCAGGCGATGTCAATCTCAAAGGTTTTAAATGGCCAGACTCATCTGACCATGCCCCAACAATCAGCACCATGGGTTCTTCTAAGCAGTTGTCTAGAAAACTGAAAATAGTTGACGCTCACAAAGCTGGAGACGGCTATAAGAAGATAGCAAAGCATTTTCAGATGTCAATATCCTCTGTTCGGAACGTAATTAAGAAATGGCAGTCATCAGGAACAGTGGAAGTTAAAGCAAGATCTGGAAGACCAAGAAAAATATCACACAGAACAGCTTGCAGGATTGTGAGAAAAGCAATTCAAAACCCACGTTTGACTGCACGATCCCTCCAAAAAGATCTGGCAGACACTGGAGTTGTGGTACACTATTCCACTATAAAGAGATACTTGTACAAATATGGTCTTCATGGTAGAGTCATCAGAAGAAAACCTCTTCTACGTCCTCACCACAAAAATCAGCGTTTGAACTTTGCAAATTAACATATAGACAAGCCTGAAGCATTTTGGAAACAAGTTCTGTGGACCGATGAGGTTAAAATAGAAGTTTTTGGCCAGAATGAGCAAAGGTACGTTTGGAGAAGAAAGGGCACAGAATTTAATGAAAAGAACCTCTGTCCAACTGTTAAGCATGGGGGTGGATCAATCATGCTTTGGGGTTGTATTGCAGCCAGTGGCACAGGGAACATTTCACGAGTAGAAGGAAAAATGGATTCAATACAATTTCAGCAAATTTTGGATGGTAACTTGATGCCATCTGTGAAAAAGCTGAAGTTAAAAAGAGGATGGCTTCTACAAATGGATAATGATCCTAAACACACCTCAAAATCCACGGGGGATTACATCAAGAGGCGTAAACTGAAAGTTTTGCCATGGCCTTCACAATCTCCTGACCTCAAAATTATTGAAAACCTATGGATAGACCTTAAAAGAGCAGTGCGTGACAGACAGCCCAGAAATCTCAGAGACCTGGAAGACTTTTGTAAGGAAGAATGGGCAAAGATACGTCAAACAAAAGTTGAAAGACTCTTGGCTGGCTACAAAAAGCGTTTACAAGCTGTGATACTTGCCAAAGGGGGCAGTACAAGATATTGACTCTGCAGGGTGCCCAAACTTTTGCAGACGCCATTTTTTTGGTTTTCTGTAATTTTTAAAGTGTAAATGATGGAAATAAAATCTAACTTTTTTTTGGCATATTAGAAGAATGTCTAATCTGTAATTTGATGCCATTTGGAGATTTTTTACATCTTTCCTTGGCTTCGTTATGCACATTAATACACATTTTTACCTGGGGCGCCCAAACTTTCGATCCCCACTGTGTGCGTGTATGTATGTATGATTATATATATATATATATATATATATATATATATATATATATATATATATATATATATATATATATATATATATATACACACACACACACACACACACATATATATATATATATATATAATAATACGGCAGAAAAAGACCAAGTGGTCCATCTAGCCTGCAACTGTTTCAGTGTGTCCATCCTCCAATGGCAGAAGCATGTTGTCTTCAGAATCCTGTGCTCCTCAAAATGGAAATTGATACTTCAGCTTTTCGTAGATTCTGAAGGGCCGAGTTACCCGTTCTTGCACCCCCAAGAAAATTAGAGGCAAGATGTGTTAATTGTGGGTTTCCATAGTTGCCTACCTACTGCAGTAGTAAGTTAATATGGGTCCGATTCTTGTACCTTTTACATTTCATTTATTTTTTGCGTTTTGTAATAGCTTGGTGAACACTGATTACACAATGATATGGTACAGCACCAAAGTATATGGTACATACACAGTTCCAAAAGTAGTAGTGCTTTAGAGATATACAACACTCCTTAGATCTTTGTATAATTACCATAGAATCCATATACTTGTGTGATTTGTCTGCTTTCATGATTTCCTCTTAGCAGTGTAATACGGTCAGGCCATTTGGCTTTCAGAGCAAGTAGGTAGGTGAAGGTCTCCAAGCTGTAATATCCTCTGTCTACAAAGTCACCCTTTTAAAATGTAAAAGGATAGCGTCAGCATAATTACAAATATTTCGCAAAAAAAAAAGAAAGAGTGCCAAGCAAAGAGCATACCCAAATAGCTGCTACTTGTCTAAGGCTAGAGTTGCGCCTGTGTATGGTAGGCAGACATTTACTACTAGAGACATTTTAATAAAAAACAAACAAACACAGGATTTTTATTACACTGCTAATGTATGACTGAAGTAGCTTGGGTCCTAATCTAGCTCACTGCTCCTGTTGAGCATTGCAAAGAAATTGATACATTTCCTTATTAAACACAGACCAACTGAATACCGTTATATCTTTCAATCCAAAGCCACCATCAAAGCTCTCATTTAGACAATCGTAATGGGATGGGGTTTATGCGAAGGTCTATCAAACTTGGCCAAATTCACTGCAAAATCCCTTTCTCTGGATTCATTCATGGACACAGCTCTGATTCTTGACTATAGGGTTTATAGCACCACCTACAGGACACTAGGCAGAATAAGAACACAGCACCAGCTACATAGGCAAGCCTAGTGATTTAGAAGAAGTCAGGACCTAGTTCCCTGCTGGGACCTGTGGTTCCATAGCTTTCTTTTATTTTATCCTGGGATTTTTGCCTGTGGGAGATCTTCAAACAGCCAAGCTGTGCTATGGGATGCATAATCTAGATCCAGCGGTCACTCAAGTCTGGCCAGTGCATGCGTGCACTAAGTGCTGGGTCGGCTGTGACATGCTCCACCTTGGACTGAAGCGGCCAGTGAGTTAAACACCTTCGTGGGGACACACATGACCGAGCGACCTTAGTCCATACTCCCCTTTGGTGGGGTTTTTCCATTGGGGGTCGCCCATCTGGGGTTTGGGAGGCTGTGCTGCGGCCACCATGTGCACTGCCTCGGCCGGCAGCCATATTCCCAGAGCTATTCCCAATGATGCATCCCCTGTGTCCTCAGATCATGATGACGAGTCCTATGCTTCACAGCCACGCAGAAGGTGGTGTTAGACCCCATACACACCATTAGATGTCCTGCAGATTTGTGTCATCAGATTTACCAAAACTATATATTATGGGAGGTCAAATCTTAAGAGTTTCAATTTGTATGCAATCAGACAGGCCCTTGCACTACATGGTTTTGGTAAATCTGAAGTCAAAAATCTGCAGAAAATCTAATGTGTATGGGGCTTTAGTCACACGGATTATGTGCAAAAAAAATAAAAATAAAAATTTAAAAATTGAGGATTACCCTGGGGTGGCTGACATGGCGCCTGTCCCCTTTGTGCGTACCAAACTGGCTAGGTCTGATAAGATTTTTACTTAGCCTGCATATTTTGACTAATTCATTTACAAGGATTGGGAATGTTCAAGCAGCCTTTTGTGCTCCCTAAACACCTTGTGGCATGCTACTCCTTTGAAGAGACCCTTCTGAAAAAATGGACAATTCCTAGGCTAAACCAAGCCACATTTCAGTGGGAGGAATCGCCCCTCCTTTAACCACTTGCCCACTGGGCACATTCACCCCCTTCCTGACCAGGCTGATTTTAAGCCTTCAGCACAGTTGCCCTTTCATTGACAATTGTGCAGTCATGCAACACTGTACCCAAACAAAATTTGTATTTTTTTCACACAAAGAGGACCTTTTTGATGGTATTTGAATCACCACTGGGTTTTTTATTTTTTGCTAAACAAGTAAACACTGGGGGAAAAAAAACCCCACCTCTTTCATAGTTTGTTATAAAATTTTGCAAACAGGTAATTTTTCTACTTCACTGATGAGGCTGCATTGATGCGACACCGATGAGGAGACCATGGTGGGCACTGATTGGCAGACACCGATGATCTCTGGTCTCCTCTACACGCTGATAGCGTGCGAAGGAGCGGTAAAGAGGGCAGGTAATCAGGTTCTGTTGACATCGTGATCAGCTGTGATTGGACACAGCTGATCACGTGATGAAGAGCAGCCAATCGGCTCTTTACCTCAATCTGTTTTTCGCCAGTGTCCGTAGGACACTGCAAACACAGAGCGCACATGATCACAGGAGGCAGTCATACGAGGGCCTCCAATAACTGAACAACTGCGCTGTAGCAGTCATTTGGCTATAGCGCGGTCGGCAAGTAGTTGAGGATTCCTCGGACCGCAAGGAGGAAGCAATTGCACGTTCTAGTTTTACCATTGCGTCTTGTGTTGCCCACTGCCCTGGTATCAGACACTGACCAAATGGGTCAAGGTTCTTCTGCAAGGGTTTGGACAGCTGCCCCAGGCATACGTGGAACTGGCTAACCAGCTGTTCCAGGGCCTGAAGTACATTTATGACGCATCCTCTGCACCAGTCCCCTTTTCCAAGCTCTCTGTCTCAGCAGTGGTGCTCCGACAAACGTCAAGGCTCAAGTGTTGGTCTGGTGACCAGACTTCAAAAATGACTCTGGTGGTCCTGCCTTTCCAGGGGGAATGGCTCTTTGGAACTACCCTGGATGACATTAAGAAGCTTATGGGTAGCAAGAGTACCTTCCTCCTGCAGGCCAAAGTGCAAGGAATCACGTTCGAAGTTTGAACTTTCCTATACGGCTCAAAACAGGTTTTTTCCCCTGGCGCCTCTTACAAAGGCTCCAGGCCTTTCAAAGCTCCCGTGGGCCCCATAAGTCCCCAGACAACTCCACCTCATCATGCAGCATTGCCCGACCCATTTTTGGGGGGTTGGCTTTTCACCTTCGCTGGTTTTCTGGCCCGTGGACTTTACTCATGACAATAGGGTCCACGATGTAATTGTGGCCAGTTACAAATTAGAATTTCTTTCCAGAGAAATTATTTTCCTCCAATCTTTGTCTTCCACAATAGAGCCTTTGGGGGCCCAGTGGGGGGGTATGGGACCTAAGTGATTGTTCCGGTGTCCGAGCGAGAACAATTCGGTGGGTTTTACTCCAAGCTGTTCTCGGTCCCAAAGAAGGGTGGAGTTCACCCAATTCTAAAAGGTCTTGAAAAATCCTTTGTGTAGGTACAAAGGTTCAAACATGGAATCCATTCGCTCTGTGGTGGCCTCCCTTCACCAGGGGGATTTCCTGACTTCCATAGACAAAGGACCTGTAGCTGCACATTGACATCTGCGGGGGACATCAGCATTTCTTGCGCTCATTTGCACATCAGTTTATGGCACCCTGCTTTGGTCTGCCCTCCCCCTTCGTGTGTTTAGCAAAGTATCGGCTCCTGTCCTGGCATTCCTGAGACAATGGGGGATTTCCGTGCCCCGCTGCCTGGATGACTTGCTCCTGTGTGTGGAGTCCCAACTGGCCTGAATTTCAAGAAGTCTGACCTGTCCCTGACAGGAAAGTTTGGAGTATCTGGGACCAATAACCTTTTAACCACTTAACGACCGCTCACTGTACATATACGTCGGCAGAATGGCACGGACAGGCACAATCACGTACCTGTACGTGCCTGCCTTCGTATGGGTGGGGTTTCCGATCGGACCCCCCTCCGGTACAGTGAGCGGCCGGGATCGTTTCGGGAGTGATCCGTGATGAGGGGGCCGCCATTCGATTCTGGCCACCCCCTCGCGATCGCTCCCGGCAAATGAAAAGCTTCCTCTGCCTGTGTAATGTTTACACAGGCAGGAGGAAGTGATGTCATCTCTGCTGTGGCGCTCACATATACCGAGCGCCGCATGAGAGAAGACACACAGGTTAGTGCACAAACACTACACCAGGCACACGATCGCGCCCCCCCCCCCCCCCCCAGAAACCCCCAGTCACAGTGTCACTGATTGCAATGACCATTTCTTTACTGATCACTGCAATCAGTGACATTTGTGACTGTAAAAGTGTTAGTTTTAGGTCCAGTGTAGCCCCCTAATAAAGGTTTAACCCCTTGATCGCCCCCCAGGTAACCCTTTCACCCCCTTTTGCCAGTGTCGCTAAGCGATCATTTTTCTGATCGCTGTATTAGTTATGCTGGTGCCGATAGGTAGCCAGTTATTTTTTTTAGGTTCGCCGCAGGTTTTTATAGCATCAGGTACCCCCATATATTATCTAATAAGGTTTTAACCCCCCCGATTGCCCCTAGTTAACCCTTTCACCAGTGATCACCATATAAGTGTTACGGGTGACGCTGGTTAGTTAGTTTGCTTTTTATAGCATCAGGGCACCCGCCGTATATAACCCAATAAAGGTTTAACCCCCTGATCGCCCGGCGGGTGATATCAATTAGGTTTTAGCGTCAGAGAGGGTCTGCGTCGCCCCAGGCAGCTTCAGGTTAGTGCCAGTAACGCTAACACCCACGTGTGAAGCATACACCTCCCTTAGTGGTATAGTATCTGAACAGATCAATATCTGATCAGATCTATACTAGCGTCCCCAGCAGTTTAGGGTTCCCAAAAACACAGTGTTAGCGGGATCAGCCCAGATACCTGCTAGCACCTGCATTTTGCCGCTCCGTCCAGCCCAGGCCACCCAAGTGCAGTATCGATCGATCACTGTCACTTACAAAACACAACACACATAACTGCAGCGTTCGCAGAGACAGGCCTGATCCCTGCGACTCCAGTGCTGTAGGAGGTGATTTCACCACCACAGTTAAAAAAAAAAAAAGCATATATGCCGGAGCATGGGGGAGGAGCAGCGATTGTGTGTGTGCGGCATAACTTTTGCGGGAGGATGCCCCCATGCTTCGGCATATATAAATGGTGCATGTATGCCCATCATTAGAAGTGGGTGAATGAACGGAGGTATTCTAATGGTGGGCATACCCACCGATCAATCTCTTTTTCGTTCAGCCAACAGGCTGCATGAAAAAAAAAAAAAAATAAAAAAAAAAAAATAAAAAAAAAAAAGAATATTACATGTCCAACAAGGACCAGCAACGTACTGGTATGTTGCTGGACTTTGAATGGTTATACCAGAATGATGCCTGCGGGTTTAGGTATCATCTTGGTATTCTTTTCAGCCAGCGGCCGACTTTCATGTAAAAGCAATCCTAGCGACTAATTAGCCTCTGGACTGCTTTTACAAGCAGTGGGAGGGAGGTTTGTGCCATTTTGGCATTTTATGGCCTTCGAAACAGATAGGTAGTGAGGAGTGAAATCAAAAATTTGTGCCCTTAGAAATCCTTAAGGCGGTGCTTGGTTTTCGGGGTCCCGTACGCGGCTAGGCTCCTAAAAAATCCCACACATGTGGTATCCCCGTACTCAGGAGAAGCAGCAAAATGTATTTTGGGGTTCAATTCCACGTATAACCATGGCATGTGTGAGCAATCATTTAGTGACAACTTTTTTTTTTGTCATTATTCAATCACTTGGGACAAAAAAAAAAAAAATAGGATTTTTTGTACTCACTGTAAAATCCTTTTCTCTGACATCCATGGACTGACATGGTGTCTCTTTACACTTTACACGTGGGTTATGTCCCTGCCTGCAGGAGAAGACCTAGGCAGAATGTGAGATGTTATACATACATTCTAAAAGCCAGATCTTAACAGCCCCACCCAGGGGGCGGTCCCTCCGGACATAACCCTCCCACTACAGTCAGCAGACTTCAGTTCATAACAAAGCAGTACAAACTTAAAAAGGAAGGGTGGGTGCCGTGTCAGTCCATGGATGTCAGAGAAAAGGATTTTACGGTGAGTACAAAAAATCCTATTTTCTCTTACCATCCATGGACTGACCCGGTGTCTCTTTACACTTTACACGTGGGATGTCCCAAAGCAGTGTCAAGGAGGGATGGGAGCAGTATAAATGGAAAAACCAAAAACTTCACTCCAAGAAGGCAGAGCTCCTCAACGGAGGAGTCGCAACTTTAAACAGCGGCCTGCAGCACCCTGCGGCCGAAGGAAGCATCCGGAGATGCAGCCACATTAACCTTATAAAACTTAAAAGGCATGAACAGACGACCAGGTCGCCGCCTTGCACACTTGTGCAACCGACGCTTGATGTCGGAAAACCCAGGAAGCACCAATTGCCCTGGTGGAATGCGCCGTAACCGGAAAGGGAGGCGCCCGCCCTTTGAGAGCATAGGCTTGAATGACGGTTTGTCTGATTCCCCTAGAAATGATGGCAGACGAAACCGCTTGGCCCTGTTATGGACCAGAGACAGTCACAAACAGTGAGTCGGACTTTCGAATAGAAGCAGTAGCAGACAGGTACACCCGTAAGGCTCGTACCACCTCCAATATGTGCAGCGCAAACTCTGGGATGCGATGGGTGAGGACACAAGGACGGGACGACAATGTCCTCATGTAGGTGAAAGGTCGACACCACCTTTGGCAAAAAGGAAGGTCACGGATGCAACGCCGCCTTATCCTTATGGATGACTAAATATGGCGACTTGCAGGACAAAGCCGCCAACTCAGACACCCGTCAAACAGAAGTGATTGCCACTAAAAGGCCACCTTCTGAGACAAGACAAGAGGGGAATATCCCGGATATTCCCAAAAAGGAGGTTCCTGGAGGACCGAGAGCACCAAATTCAGATCCCACGGTGGGAGAGGAGGCTTGACAGGAGGGAGCACATGGCGAACCCCCAACACAAGGTGCTAACCAAGAAATGACCCGCTAGAGGTCGCTGAAAGAAGACGGCCAAGGCCGAAATCTGATCCTTGATGGTACTCAAAGCAAGCTTTTGGGTCACTCCACACTGCAGAGGACGCAGGATTCTGGGGACGGAATACGTCCGAGGACGCCAGTCCAGCGCTTCGCATATGGCGATATAAGCTTTCCAGGCACGGTGATAGATCTGCTTGGAGGAAGACTTCCGTGTCCTTAACATGGTCAAAATGACCGAGTCCGAGAGACCTTCGGACCCTCAACACCTGGCTTTCAACAGCCCTGCCGTTAAAGCCAGAGACTGTAAGCCGGATGAAACATAGGACCTTGAGACTGAAGGTCCTCCCTCATTGGCAACCGCCAGGGAACGTCCGCGACGAGACGTACCAGATCAGCGTACCAGTGATGCTGAGGCCAATCAGGAACAATTAGGATCACCAGAGTTTATATCAGGCGATAAGGACCCTAAGGGGCCACCAACGCATCCGAGGCATCGCCCAAGGATCCCTGGATCTGGCCACAACCTCGACCCTTGCGATTGAGTCGAGAGGCCATCAGGTCCACATCCGGCGTGCCCCACCGTCGGCAAAGGAGTTGAAATATGCAAGGGCCACTCTTCTTGGTCCGGCGATTGGCGACTCAGATAGTCCGCCTGCCCATTGTCTATGCCCAGAATGTAAATGGCCTACAGAGCCGGCACGTTTCTTCCACCCACTTAAGGATACGGACTACCTCGGAAGCCGCAGCTGAGCTCCAGGTCCCCCCTTCATGGTTTACATACGCCACCGCCGTGGCGTTGTCCGACTGGCTCCTGATGGAGCGACTCCGTACTCTCTCCGACCTGAGGAGAGACACAGTCCGATGGCCCGTATTTCCAGAACAGTGATTGGTAAAACGGGCTCGTCCGGAGTCCAAGGCCTTGAGCCGACAGGACTCCCCAGACTCCACCCCAGCCCGTCAGGCTGGTGTCCGTCGTGAGTACCGTCCATTGGATGGGAGGGGGAACGACTTTCCGGACCGAAGAGCCGAGGATCTCAACCACCATGTCAGGGGCGCCCTGACCAGGTGAATCACCTGGATCTGAAGATCCAAGGACAACGGGGATTTGTCCCAGGTGGACAAGATCTCCTTCTGCAATGCCCTGGTGTGTGATTGGGCACACGGAACGGCCACGAAGGAGGCCACCACGAGTCCCGGGACTCTCATGCAAAAAAATGGATTGACAACCATTTCCGGGATGTCAGCACCCGCACCGCAGACTGAAGTGTCAGCAACTTCTCCAGAGGTAGGATACCTTTGCCTCCAAGGAGTCTAGAATCAGAACTAGATACTCCAGACACTGAGTCGGGACCAGGACTGACTCCTGAATGTTCAGGAACCACCCGAAGTCCCTGAGGGTCTAATTGACGATAGTCACCTTTCCTCTAAGTCTGAGCCACTTTCTGCTCTTAGCAGAAGAACGTCCAGATAGCCCACGACAGCAATACCTCACTGTAACAGAAGGCTAGAACCGGAGCAAGCACCTTGGTGAACACCCTTGGTGCCGAGGCTAGGCCGAAAGGAAGAGCCACAATCGATAGTGGACTTCGCTGATCGCAAGCGCAGAAACTTCTGGTGACTTGCGCAGATCGGAACATGCAAGTAGGCGTCTTTGAAGTCCAAGGACGCCAGAAGAAAATCCCTTTGGTGGAGTGTAGCGATCACCGTGCGAATGGATTCCATGCGGAATTTCTGCACCTTCTCGAAGGCATTCAGGGCCTTGAGGTCCAGGATAGGTCGAACCACGTTCTATTTTTGGGACGACAAACAGATTCGAGTAGAATCCCTGAAAACTCTCCTGTGACGGAACCGGCACAATCACTCCGGACCTGATCAAATCCTGTACAGCCCCCAAGAGGGCTGCCCGACAGGTAGGAAGGAGAGGAGGATTCGAGGGAAAGAATCTGTCTGGGGGCCAGGATCGGAATACTATCCTGTATCCTGAGGTGACCACCTCGCACACCCACCAGTCGGAGATTCGGGAGGACCACCGATTCGTGACCTGCGAAGTCGTCCCCCCACCCCAGAGTCGGGCGGAGGCAAGACTCCCTAGAGACCGCAGGTGCTGAAGCACTGCCTGTTGTCCACTGACATTTAGGGGAAGCTGGTGACAGAGACTCCATATTGCCCCCCTCTGAGACTCCTCAGATAAAAAGTTCACCCACAGGCTGTGCTGACTGAGGAGGGGGCGCCCAGGGGACTCACCAAACCGGACCAGGGACCGCTCAGTTCCGCTGTCTGTACCGCGCTGTGTCAGCGCTGGTGAGCTGTGAGGAGATTCGCGCTGTTACAGCAGCGCTAGAGGCCAAAACTAGTGCTGAAGAGCGCGCGGGCTACAAGAAAATGGCCGCCACACTTCACTGAGGCGATCCACGGCAAGATGGCCGCCATGACTCAGCAAAAGTGAAAAAAACAGCACACACACAGCGCCACTCGGCGCTCAGGCCCCAAAACACACAAAAAAAGGCCCCAAGCATATCTGTAGACCAGCATTAGCCCCTCCAAGAACAGTGTGACCCCCAGGCACCCCACACAGCACAGCGCCAGCAATGGTGACAGAGAGTGACAATGAAATACAGGGGGAGACAGGGAAAATCCCCCACAGAGAAACACACAGCTTTTTGTACTCACCTGCAGGCAGGAGAGACTACTTACCCGTCCCCTGAGGGACCCACTGGTGTGTTTCTGACAGGACTATCACAGTGCAGTACTGAGTAGCTGTCGGCCCGGTCCACCGTGAAAGATACAGTCAGTCAGGAACTGTTCAGTCTTGAGAGGACCGTGGGAGCATTAAAGCAAACCCGGCCACCCCTGGAGTCATGGGGCCTGTCGTGAACTGAGTCTCACGCACACAAGGCGAGGATCAGCACGCTCGATGGTCGGACAGGGAAGACTACGAGGATATCTTGTACCCAACCTGTTGCCCAGCCGACAGTTGATAGAAGATTCTCAAAAATAAAATAAAAAAGAATTCCAGAAAAGGAATAAAAATAGGTCAGGAGACTGGCTCCTGAGAGAGCCACGTCTTCTCCTTCTGCTAGGCAGAAAAAAACTGAAGTCTGCTGACTGTAGTGGGAGGGTTATGTCCGGAGGGACCGCCCCCTGGGTGGGGCGGTTCAGCTCTGGCTTTTAGAATGTATGTATAACATCTCACATTCTGCCTAGGTCTTCTCCTGCAGGCAGGGACATAACCCACGTGTAAAGTGTAAAGAGACACCGTGTCAGTCCATGGATGGTAAGAGAAAAAAAAATTCAATGGGCTCAACATGCCTCTCAGCAATTTCCTTGGGGTGTCTACTTTACAAAATGGGGTCATTTGGGGGGTTTTGTACTGCCCTGCCATTTTAGCACCTCAAGAAATGAGATAGGCAGTCATAAAATTAAAAGCTGTGTAAATTTCAGAAAATGTACCCTAGTTTGTAGACGCTATAACTTTTGCGCAAACCAATAAATATACGCTTATTGACATTTTTTTTTACTAAAGACATGTGGCTGAATACATTTTGGCCTAAATGTATGACTAAAATTGAGTTTATTCGATTTTTCTTATAACAAAAAAGTAGAAAATATCATTTTAGTTCAAAATTTTCAGTCTTTTTCCGTTAATATCGCAAAACCCCCCCCCAAAAAAAAACGCAGAGGCAATCAAATACCATTAAAAGAAAGCTCTATTTGTGGGAAGAAAAAGGACACAAATTTTGTTTGGGTACAACATTGCATGTCCGCACAATTTACAGTTAAAGCGGCGCAGTGCCAAATTCTGAAAACACCTCTGGTCCTTAACCTGCATAATGGTCCAGGGGTTAAGTGCAGGCCAAGGCGTTTCTTCCAGTGATCAAGTTCAGCGGCTTGACTGCTCCTGTCCCTCAAGTGGTCCTCTCTGCAGACTTTCATGCGGACACTGGGTCTCATGGTATCCACCTTCAAAATGATCCCGTATGCACAATTCCATACAAGTGTTCTGCAAAGGGAAATCCTGTTCAAGTGGGACAGATTGCTCATCACTCTGGACAAACCGATTTGTCTGAACCGCGCAACGAGGGCCGCTCTCCTCGTGGCTCAGGTCTCTTTGCCTTCAGGCCAGGAACTAATTTCTCCACTGGACGGTGATCATGATGGACAGGACAGTAACACAAATACTGAATTTGTTAGATTAATAGGGTAGCCAAGCAATGTGCATTTTCAGAAGGAACAATGGCAGCCTCCTATCACACAGAGGGCAGATTTCCTTTAATAGCCAGAAACTCATTTGTACATCTTTAAGGCTGTGATATTTGTTCAAATTCAAAAAGGCGCAACCTTCCTTCCTTGGGAACTTTCCTCTCAATTAGAATGCCTCAGTGGTGACTATGTGTTCTCATTGGGTAAGATAGAGTGTGGGCAGGGCTTAGCCTGAAGACTGGAAAGTCAATGCCTCAGTAACAGAGTGAAATAGGTTTCAGAGGGGTGCACAGAAAAGGCTTCCTTAGCTTATACATTTTTTTTAAAAAAATTACAATTGTTGACAGTGTAATAGTTTTGTAAAAGAAGTTTCAAACTTGCATTAAAAAGTTTAGCAAATTTAGTGGGATTACTAACCATAAATATGTAGTTTGTGTCAGGAACTTGTCCTCCAGTCCTGAAGAGTTCACAGAGGTCGTAGAACTAGAATGAAGCCAACAGTCATCATTACTACACATTATCAAAGAGACCAAAAAAAACACAAAGGTCAAGTACATATATGTATGTTTTCTTTTTTTCATTTAATAAAACACAAATACACAAAAAGTCACATTAAGTTCATCTACAAGTGTGATTTTAAGAGGGAAAAGCCTAAATTCAAAGGATAAGTTCACTTTTGTAACAGATTCCGTATTTAGGCATTAGTGCAGCAACGGGCCTCTCCCTCTGAGCCCCAGAATGGGTCTGACCCCCCCCCCCCCCCCCCCCCCGGTTTGGGAACTGTAAAGAGGTTTGAGCAGAACCCAATAAATCTCTTCCTTGGGGGACTAACAATTCTGTGCTTGAAGTTGGGAAACAGCTTTCAGTAAGCCTGCTCTCCTCTAAGACAAAGGCACACATTAAGGCCAAAAACAAGGTGAAGGACAGCTTTGAAATTCCAGTTTGGAACCAGACGATATGACTTTCTGTAACCAAGTCCAAGGTCTCCTGGCACAAGATGTTTGGGATTGCCAGCAAATGTGTGGTGCCTTTTCATTGTGAAGAGGACTTGCAAGTCGGTTTAGAGCAGGGGGATCTCAAACTAGCAGCCCTCCAGCTGTTGCGAAAACTGTTCCAAATGACATACAAAGAAAAGGCCACCTCCAGGGAGGGGAAGTAGCAGCACAAGGAGCCAGTCAATTTGGCTGTAGTGCAGGAAACATGCTGATAGGAGGATAGAGCAAAGTGACAGACATGAGCTCATTAGTCTGCTTCTTACCCTTTAAAGCTGGTTTCACACTGGGGCGGTGGCGGTATAGCGCCGCTATTTTTACCGGCGCTATAACGTCGGTATTGTTTAGCTATTCGGCCGCTAGCGGTGTGGTTTTAACCCCCGCTAGCGGCCAATAAAGGGTTAATACTACCCGCAAACCGCGGCTACAGCCGCGGTTTGCGGGCAGTATTACCGCGGTATCCCATGCATTTCAATGGGAAGGAGCGGTGTAGGAGCGGTAAACACACCGCTCCAAAGATGCGGCTAGCAGGACTTTTTTTACCGTCCTGCTAGCGCACCGCTCCAGTGTGAAAGCCCTCAGGGCTTTCACATTGGAGAGAAAGGAGACGCTGTTTAGGCTCGGTTTGCAGGCGCTATTTTTAGCTAAATAGCGCCTGCAAACCGCCCCAGTGTGAAAGGGGCCTTAGTGTCCAGGCACAGGCTGGAAAAAAGGGCTGTGCTGTACACTGGGACTTGCGCATAACTGGACAGGGATGCACATTTTTTGGCATGTACAACAGTTCCCTTATATGTACACCAATTAGCCATAACATTATGACCACTGACAAGCAAAGTGTATAACATTATCTTGTTACAATGGCATTTGGAAGTGGATGGATTGGGTATATTAGTAAGTGAACAGGTTATCCCTGAAAAACTACGATACAGGTGCATCTCATAATATTAGAATATCAAAAAGTTAATTTCAGTAATTCAATAATAAAAAAAATAAATAAAAAAAAGTGAAACTCATATTTATACACATATATTAGGGCTGAAACAACTAATCGATTATGTAAATAGTAATCTGTTCATTTCATAATCGATTAATTGGCCAGTAACCTAATGGGGTTAAAAAAACTAAAATGAGCCCTTTACAGTACAAAGAGCAAATCACTACTGTAAATATTACTTTCACTGTCTCAGAGTAAAAAATGAACCCCTTACAGCGATTATTTGCTCTTTGTACTAATTTTTGTTTTTTTAACACCATTATGTTCCTAAACATCTCAGGCCTGGGTCACACCTCTGTTTTTTGGTGCTTTATGCAGAAACGCACTACTTTTTGTACAGTTCATTTACATGGTTTCCTATGGGACACGTTCACATCCATGAAGTACTTTTTTTAACGCAAAACGGTGCCATTTTGGTTCAATATACTTCAATAGAGAAGCTGCAGAAAAGCATGCAATAATGTGTTTTTGTGGCAATTTGTGTTTTTTAGTCAGCCCAACAACAAATTGGCCTTTTTCTACGGTTATTAACCGATTAATCGAAACAATAAAATCGGCCAACTAAAGTCTTTGAGAGTCTGACTGGCTATAGACACGTCCTCCAATTCTGAGCTGGAAACCGCTCTCAGAAGATCATCTAAGTAACCTATGACGGCAATGCCTCGCTGTCTGAGCAAAGCTAGAATCGGGGTGAGCACCTTGGTGAAAACTCTTGGTGCCGACGCCAGGCCAAAGGGGAAATCCACGAACTGACAGTGGTCCTCCCCCAACCGCAAAACGCAGAAACCTCTGGTGTTTGTTGCAAATGTGGACATGCAAGTACGCGTCCTTGATGTCCAGGGAAGCCAGAAAGTCCCCAGGATGGAGTGCAGCTACCACCAAGCGAATTTATTCCATCCTGAATTTCCGAACCTTCACAAAGGCATTGAGGGCCTTGAGGTCTAGGATTGGACGAACTCTGTCCTTCTTTGGGACCACAAACAGATTCAAGTAGAATCCTTGAAACCTGTCTTGCCGCAGTACAGGTATGATTACCCCCGCGCCTTAAGTCTAACTGCCCCAGTCAGGGCAGCCCGCAGAGATGGTAGGAGAGGAAGATTTGAGGGAAAGAATCTGTTTGGTGGACAAGAAAGAAACTCGATCTTGTACCCTAAGAGATCACTTTGCAAACCCACTGGTCGGAAAGCAGGGAGGTCCAGTGAGCTTTGATCCTGCGAAGACGTGCCCCCACCCAAATATCGGGTGGGGGCACGACCTCATGCGGAAGCGGGCTTGGATTGCTTGTGCACCCAGGGACGCTTCTGTCCCCCAGCTGAACCCTTATCTGCTTGGGAGGGTCTGCTAGTGGGCCCAGACTGACGAAAATAGCGCTTTTGCGCGGGGAAGGAAGGCCCGTTTATAGGGTGGTCCTTTACCCTTGGTGAACTGAGGTAGAAGAGTGCTCTTACCTCCAGTGACATGCTTAATGTCGTCCAGTGAGGCACCAAAGAGCCCCCCACCTTTGAAAGGCAAATCTGCTTTCTTAGAAGCTTGGTCAGTGGACCAGCACTTCAGCCATATCAGGCGGCTCAAGACCACCACGGATACAGAGGCCCTGGAGATTAAGGGAGTCGCATCCAGGATTGCATCACATACATACACCAGACCCTGCACCTGCTGGTCGGCCAGTGTAAGAATTTCTTGTGGGAGCTGATGATCCTCTACTGCCTGATGCAAAAGTTTAGCCCATTCAGTGAGTGTCTGAGACACCAAAGTTGCAACCACTAACGGCCGCAATGCCGACCCCAGCAAAAGGTCGAACACGGTCCGAGTCACCGCTTCGGATCTCCTATCAGTAGGGTCCTTAAAAGGCAGGGGTCCCCTCCACCGGGATAGTGGTTACTTTGTTCAATCTCGATACTGGGTCAACAACAGGGGGAGAAGCTTATTTTTTCAAAAGGCTCTCTTCAAAAGGGGTAACAGACCGACATGCACTGAGGGACCACAATGGACCTCTGCGGCCGTTCCCATTCCTTATCTATGAATCTGTCAAAGAAATCAACCTAAGAAAAAAACCTTTATAGAGCGGGTAGTTTTCTGTGACCCAAAAAAGGGACTGACACCCCAGCAGCATCTTCAAGCTTAAGGGTGTCCCTTACTGCATTGATAAGTGCTCCCACAAGTGCTCTGTCCTGCACTGACCCAGACGATGAGTCCTCCTCAGTGCCCGGACGGTCCTGGTCCATGTCCTCTGACGCCTCAGAACAGGGGTCCTGTGCTGCAGCCAGGCCCAAGTCAGAGCATTCCCCAGGAGATGGCGGGGGAGGGGCGCTTTTTACCCCCTATACGCCCGCATGCCACTTTCACCCTGGCAACAAATGACTCCAGGACTGCCGACAAATTGTCCATGGTAACCGCAGGTGCAGGGGCACCAGTTGCTGCCACCGAAGTGTCTGGGGAAGAAATACCAGCTTCAGACTACATTCTGACCCACTGACAGTCCTTAAGGACCAAGTCAAGACACTTGTGACAAAAAAAAAGTCCACCCTCCTGGCTGCGCTGACCGGGAGGGGGTTACCCAGGGACTCGCCACCCATTCAGAGAGACTGTTCAGCACCGCTTGTCCACCTGCCTCACACTGCGTGTGACGGAGGTGTTCATTTAGGTAAATATCGCTATTCGCGCCGTTCAGGGAGCCTCCAGCACTAGAGGCTAAGCCATACAGTGAAAACCACATCCAAAAATGGCCACCGGACACCTCAGGGAAAAGAGACGCATGCTACAAGAAATTGGCCGCACGCAATGAAGACCTGCGCCACAGCGCAGCCACAAAAAATGCCCGCCAATGGAATTTTTAAATGTCAAATGAAAAGCAACAGAAAACGACAAAAAATGGGGCCCGAGCATGAGGTGGACGAGAAGGCCGCAGGGACACCCAACGGAGGCCCCCCAGAAAGCAAGGCACCCTCACAGAACGGACCCCGACAGCTCTACAGCCCCCAACCGGGATACGGAGACCCCTAAAGGTACACCCTGCCGACACAGGAGGAGGAAGGAGGAGGGGGACAGAGGGAGGTAAAGTGAGGACAGGGGACTCCCTAATGAACCTCTAGGAAGCCCAGCTGTTCCAAACTGACACAAAACAGGAGGAACTGTACTTACCAGCCCACACGTGGACATGCTGGTGCATTCCAGACAGACTCACCGCCGGACATACGGAGTGGCTGTCGGCCATGGCTCACTGTGACTGAACCCAGAGTAGGTCAGTCATATGTGGTCCCCGGAGCAAAAAACTCACCAGGCACCACTAGAGCAACGGGGCATGTCGTGGCTGATCCAGCGCTCAGCTAAGGTTTGCTCACGCTCGATGGCTGGACTGGGGAGACTACCAGGATCTACAATATCCAGCTGGCACTTGATAGAAGATCACAGGATCAAAAAATAAAATAAAAAGTAAAAATTTCTGTATGACTCTGGGCCCAAGGGGGAGCCAGGTTCTTCTCTACTAGGCAGAAAAAAAAACTGAGCTGCATGCTGCAGGGTGAGGGGTTATGACTGGAGGGACCACCCCCTGGGCGGGGCTGTTTAGCTCTGTTAAAAGTTACATGTTTTAAGATAACTAACATGTTATGCCTAGTCCTCTCCTAATAGACGGAACATAACCCACTTTGTCAAGATTTAAGGAGCTGTGACCGTCCATGGACGAAAAGAGAATACATTTTTTGGTGAAAATTAAAAAACGTCTAAACAAAATTCTGCTAATAACGCGAGTTACCATGTTTACAAGCCATTACAGGCATTTGGCATTTAAAATGCCTCGGAACCCTTTTTTTGCGTTCCAAAAAATGCTTCTAAACTCAACTGCCTAGAAACGACTATAAATTACCCTGCGTACATGTACTGATAACAGAGGAGAGTTCAGGGGCAGCTGAAAAAGCCCAACTGCTCCTAAATGTCCCTTTACCAGCAGCAGTGTACATGAGGCCTTAGGGAGCCATGTCATCTCCTGGTGTTGGTCCACGGTGTTTAAACAATTTAAAAGTCAGCACAGCCCTCTACCAAGAAATTCTAGAGCACTTCATGCTTCCTCCTGCTGAACAGCTTCATGAAGATGCCCATTTCATTTTTCAGCAGGACTTTGCACCTGCCCACACTGCCAAAGGTACCAGTACCTGGTTTAATGATCATGGCATCACTTTGATTAGCAAACGTGGGCTTCCATAAGGCTGCATGCACACCTGAGCGTTTTCAGCTCGAAAAAACCGCCAACAAAACCGCCCAACAAGCAAAACCCTATTCATTTAAATGGCCCCTGTTCACATCCGACCATTTTGTAGCCTGAAGCTCAAAAAAGGACATAAGCTTCTTTTTGGGCAGATTACAGGTGTTTTTCTGCTTTTTACATTCGTGACCTTCTGACCTGTGCAAAATCGTGGCAAAAATTTACTTTCTGCCTGAAAACAAAAAACACTTGTGTGAATGCAGCGCCACAGCATGATCACCTCCACGCCACATTGATGCAGTAATTCATGCTAAAGGAGCCCCGACCAAGTACTGAGTGCATATATTGTACATACGTTTCAGTAAGCAAACATTTCTTTATTAAAAATACTTTATTGGTCTTGTGAAATTTTCTGAGAATTACATTTTTGGGTTTTCACTAGCTGTAAGCCATTAACAAGCAAAAAATGTGTGTGTGTGTTTTTATATATAAATACAGTAAAAATATGTTTCACTTTTTGAAATTAACTGATAATATTCTAATTATAATTTTATGAGATGCACCTTTATTTGTGCTATCCCACGCTACCTTAACAACGTGAGTATTTTTTTTCCCCACTCAAGACCAGTGACTATTGGGTGGCTGCAAAAAGCAAAATTTTGTTCCCACAATCCCTACTTAAAGATTGATAAAAAAAAAAAAAAAATTCTGTTGTGCCAACCCCCCCCCCCCCCCTAACTATACAACAAACAAATCAATAGCCAATACATAAAAGTGAATTATAACTATATTCAATGAACAAAATCTCTTAATGTGCTGTGCTACTCCGAACAATGATGTGTATATTCAAAATCAATTCAACCCACCTCAGACAAGTAAAATCAGCAGTTGTCCCATCTGGGGATAATCAAGACACCCGGCACACTATGGATACAAAGATCTCCTCATCTTACTCATATCTATACACACACACACGCGCACAAGAAAAAGGCAACATATAGTGCTCTCCATTTGATAAAAAGTAATGGATACACTCACAAGATGGCCACGGTGCGATGTCAGTCTGCAAGCTCCACCCCCTAGAGACATCGTCAGGGCGTTGACTTCCTCAGTAAGGGGTGGAGCTAACATCACTGCTAAAGCTTATATACTCCCCTTAATTACCCATCACCCACGATTAGCTAATTAGCTCATCTCACGCCGCCCATAAGCACATAACGTGTACAGGAAGGGGTCATTAGGAATTCTAGTGGGGACACGATCTGATTCATTTACCAGATACATATACAGTACCATAAATGTGCACAAATGGTAGCCTGCACACCATTTCCCCACACTGTAGCCATCTTAACCATGTAATACATATTACTCCAAATATAATAAAACCAATATATTGAACAAATTGTAAAAAATAGAAAATTATAAAAATGTATAAAAAAATTACTTAAAACAATGTTATTTAAAATCAATTAATCCGCATAACCAGATATTTAACAGTACAAAAAAGACAAACTAAAATTACCTCCTCCAGTATTTTTCTACCCTTTCAATACCCCCAAATTTTAATGAACAAAGATTTGTATCATGAATGTCTTTAAAATGTATAGGTACATTATGTGTGATAATGTACCTACGCATGTGTAGGTACATTATTTTCCTCAAATGTTCTTCCAATCTGTGTAATGCACTGGATGTACGACCAATGTACTGGAGCCCACATCCACACTCCAGCACATATTGTTAAACAACTCTCTCTCTCTGTTTTGGTGGGTCTATGACCCCAGGGGCCAATTTATCTTTCAAATGTAGACGCCTTTCTGAAAATAAACCCTAGATGTTGCCGTAGAAGGGGTCCTAGTACCCTGTCTTTTCTTAAAATGTCCCAATGGTTGTTAATATGTTCTGTCTGAACTGTACATTATAAATCAAGAACCACCTTATATTCAAATCCAGAGTTACTCAGTTTTTTGACCTTTCTGTAATAACTCTCTCTCCATCAATTTATGCTTATCAATCAATCAATCCAGAAGCAGGATGATAACCTTTTTCTTTAAATCTCTAGGTTAAGACATCTGGTTTCTCAAGAAAATCAGATGTCTTAGAACAGTTTATGTATATGCAAGGAGAGGGATTGGAGGGAAAGCATAAACCAGGGAGTACTGGCTCTATGGAACTACCAGAGCATCTACTCCGATTGCCAGAGGATCTCTTGTTCAGGAAAAACTGCTGTAGCTTGTTGTTGAACCTGGATGCCAGTAGGTCGACCTCTGGCCATCCCCAACGTTGGAAAACATCCTGGAACACCCCTGGGTGTAGGGACCATTACCCCGGGCAGATCTGCTGGCAGCTGAGATAATCTGCCTTCCAATTCTCTCCCAGGATATTGACTGCCGATAGGATCGGCAAATGTCTCTCTGCCCAAGCAAGCATGTGGTTCACCTCCTTCAGAGCTGAACGACTTCCTGGTACCGCCTTGGTGGTTTATATTGGCCACTGCAGTGGCATTGTCGGACTGAACCCTGATGGGGTTGTCTTGAAGCTCCACCGTCCAGGACTGTAGGACCCGTAATTCTAAGACGTTGATGGGCGGGATCTGTTCTGTCCTTGACCGTTTCCCCTGAGCTGTGAGCCCCTCTAGGGTCTTTCCCCAGCCTGAGACTGGCATCTGTAGTCAGTACTCTCCAAGTTACCAGGAGGAAGGATTTTCCCTTTCGCAGGTTCTGATCCTGCAACCACCAGCTTAGGCTTAAGTGTGCCAGAGGAGATAAGCACATTGGATAATCCAAGGCTTGTCCTCTTCTGTTCCAAGCCAACAAGATGTCTTGTTGTAAAGGCCCGGAATGGAACTGGGCATAGGGCACTGTCTTGGAGGATGCCATCCCACCTAGAAGACTCATACAGAGCCGAACGGAGGGTTGTCTGGTGCCCCTTATCTGACGCACCTGATCCTTACAGGTGGCAAGAATACTCTTGCTTGGATGTTTCCAAGATCAGACCTAAATACTTTAGAAAGAAAAGATGGGAGGTTGGCGAGTGTGTTCTCAGATATAATGCCACATCCAGAAAATTTACTAAGAACAAAGACAATACCCCTAAGTGGACTTAAGGCATTAATATCTATACAAAAAGTATTGAGAAGTATATCAAAAGTATAACAAAGGGGGCGTGGCCTGGACTTCACCGTGATGGCGGTGTAACTCCGGAGCTCCGGCGAAAGAAACAGCGGCTCACAGCTACACAGGACACTGCACTTGCAGCCCACTACGGCGGTTCATCTCCCCGGCACCTCGGCATCATGACCAGGAGACGCCAGGCGGAACATCGGCCCAGAAAACTGACGGCATACTTCACACAGCATATGCAGCCTCGTGGGCAAGATGGCGCCGGCTCCTTCTCCACCCCGAAGACGGCGCACTTACACACAAACACCCATGATGACCCAGCTTATCGCAACACTCGGCGCACAAGGGGAACCTCAGAGACTCCTTCACCTCTCATTAGGAGTCCGGCTAAAGCCAGAGCCAGAATGGAGGAGCAGGAGACACAGCAATGTGAGGTAAGATCTAACGCTGACTCACAAGAAGACACAAGAGAACTCCCTGACTCCATAGTGGCATTCCCCACACAAAACCAACCAGTCCTAGACACCACACTAAAGGATATGCTTGTCTCCCTGAAAAGCTCTATGCATGCTGACATGATGACATGCATGAGGAAGTTTAGCTCAGAACTTAATGCAGTGGGGGACAGAGTGGATCATATCGAATCCAAAATGGAGGAGCATGCTACGACAATTAATGACCTGGTAGACGCTCATGATAATGTTGAGGAGGATCACGCATGGATGAAAGCCAAAATTAGCAGATTTGGAAGACAGGGCCAGGAGGAATAATGTCAAGGTCAGAGGCATTCCAGAATCTGTGCAACCCTCTGAATTACGTTCGTATGCTACGGCAATGCTATCAACCCTCATGCCGGATCTTCCTCCTATTGAACTGTCCATAGATAGAATCCATCGTCTCCCAAAACCCTCATTTATCCAGGAGCACATCCCTAGAGATGTGTTTCGCATGCATTTCTACCAAACCAAGGAGCGGTTGATGCAAATTACCCGTAAAGGGGAACACAGCACCACAGATTACTCAGATCTGCAATTTTATGCAGATCTGTCGCAGCACACTTTGCAACTCCGCAAAAATCTCAATAATATTACTAAGGCATTGAGAAAACATGCTATCACATACAGATGGGGCTACCCGACCAAACTAATCATAACTAGAGAAGGTTCTACACATGTAATTACTTCTCCTACTAAGGGTTTCCAACTTCTCCAGAAATGGAAGATTGTCCCAGAGGAACCTCCTTCAACTTCTAATGATACAAGCCCTAAGAGGATTCCTCCAGAATGGCAACATGCTTCAAACTCCTGAGGCGTCAGTGATATCTGCAGGGCCCTGCTATATTCATTTGTTGCCCTATTAATGGGCCTCGCCCTTTGGAGCTCTATCCTGTAACCTGCGCTCCCATCTACCTGAGCAGAATTTCTGCACCTGGGTGTAATACCCTCCTTTAAAACTTTTTGTTGTTTGTTTTCTTTTTTCTATACCGAATTTCTTTTCAGACATTGCTTATGTTACCAGAAACGAGACTCTGTTTTGAAGAACCTAGGAATACATGCATCCCTCGGACAGCCTCATGGCAGCTATGCGAGTACGCACCATGTGTAAATTTCAGCATTCCACTTAAACTCTGTCATGCCAGTTAAAATTCTTTCCATAAATGCACATGGCTTAAACCATCCAGCCAAAAGGGCATCCCTCTGGAAAGAAGCAGACTCTTCTCATTTTGACATAATATACGTTCAAGAAACGCATTTTCACCATAGCGCACCGCCTAGATGCACCCATAAAGGCTTCCAACACTACTTCTTCTCAAATATGACAGCCAAACAACGGGGAGTCATGATTGCAATTAAGGACTCAATTTCTTTTCAATTACTTAAGGACATTTGTGACCCATCAGGTCGTTATGTCATTCTAGTGTGTGACATCAACGCTACACAATATACTCTGGTGAACGTCTATGTTCCAAATAAACACCAAATTAAATTCCTGAATGGCCTGATGAAAAAGATACGGAAAATACAACAAGGATCTCTTATACTCTGTGGAGACTTTAACGTAACTCCTGACCCTCAAATAGACTACATCTAAACCCTCTAAAAAGACACTGTCTTTGCAGTCCTTTTTGCAAAGACAAGAGCTATATGATGCATGGCGTTGTACCCATGCCAACGAAAGAGATTTCACGTTCTTTTCCCACAGGCACTGCACGTATACGAGGATTGATCTGTTTCTGATGGACAGGTGGTTACTCCAGAAAGTATCTCAAATCACACTGAATAGCATATCATGGTCAGACCATGCTCCTGTGTTATTCACACTAGGAAACACTTATCCTTCCAACAGTGCCTTTATTTGGCGCTCCAATTCCCACATCATCCAAAACAAGGAAACAAAAAAAATTCTGGAGGACCGCTTGCTTGATTACTTTCAGATCAACTCCCCGTCCACAAATGATCCATTTGTGCTGTGGAACGCCCACAAGGCATATATCAGGGGTGTGTTTATCCAGCAGGGCACTAGAATCAAGAGGCAAAGGCAGCAGCGACTCAATACTCTACTCACAGACATAGAATTATTAGAAGCCCAAAATAAACTTAATCCTACCCCCATATTGAGTGCACAACTTACCTCATTGAGGCACGACCTCAGACTCGCTTTACTCCAATCCTTCGAAAAAGTAGAGAAAAAATTGAAGATGTCCTTTTATTCTACAGGTAATAAGGCCGGCAAAAACCTGGCCCGTAGACTAGAAGGCCAGCGCTTTAAGACTAAAATACCACATATTATTAGCCCTAAATCTTCTCAGAAGGTGTATGATCCCCAAAAAATTGCAGATGCCTTTAGTGATTATTATGGGGCCTTATACAACCTGAACCAAGATAGCCTAACGGCACAACCCTCCCTCTCAGATATAGAAACATTTCTACAAAAAACATTCATCTGCCCCATCTTTCCCCCTCACAGCTCCAGGAGCTAAACGCTCCTTTTTCCTTAGTAGAATTGCTCAAAACTATAGAGAATCTCCCGAATAATAAATCTCCTGGTCCGGATGGTCTCACAGGGGAGTACTATAAACAGTTTAAACCTATTCTTGGGCCATACCTCCTCAAAGTATTTGATGCTGCTGCTGCCGCCTCGGCTTCTTTTCCGCCAGAAATGTTAGAGGCCTTAATTGTAACGTTACCTAAACCGGGCAAGGAACCAGATGCACCTAAAAATTTTAGACCTATATCCTTGCTCAACAATGATGTAAAATTGTATGCTAAAATTATAGCATTAAGATTGGTGGACATCTTACCTACTCTCATTGACCCTGACCAATCTGGGTTCACTAAGGGTAGGCAGACGTCGGATGCTAGTAGTTGTTTAATAAATGTTGTGCATATCGCCAGATGGGGGAAAACGCCTTCTCTGCTTCTGGCTTTAGATGCAGAGAAGGCGTTCGATAGGGTACACTGGTTGTATCTTACAAAAACTTTGGAAAAATTTGGTTTCTCAGGACACCTGCTCCATCAGCTCGGGTGTACACGTCTGGCATGCTGTCTAAACCTTTCAAAATCACTAACGGGACCCGTCAGGGATGTCCACTGTCCCCTCTTATTTTCAATATACTTATGGAACCATTAGCCGCCAGTATTCGACAATCCCCTGATATTCAAGGTTTTACAATTAAATCCCGTAAGCATGTCATAAGTCTTTTTGCGGATGATGTAATACTGATGCTCACTGACCCGCTGTCTTCCCTAGATCATGTATACCACACGCTTCAGGAGTATGGAAAAGTGTCATACTATAAAGTGAATGACTCGAAGTCATTCATCCTTGATCTAGGAGTATCCCCAAAAGATAAGCTGATCATACAAACCAAATTTCCCTATGTCTGGTGTGCACATGAAATCACATACCTGGGCATTAAATTGACCTCCCGAACTAGACAGGCCAACTATCTCCCTCTTGAAAAGAAACTCGCAGACAACCTAAAGTCACTAAGCAAACATGTTCTATCTTGGTCGGGAAGATTGGCAGCTTTCAAAATGCAAATATTGCCACAAATTCTCTACATTTATCGCACAGTACCCATTCCCATACCTCAACACTTTTTTAAAACCATTCAGTCCCTTCTGGCTAAATATCTTTGGGAGGGTAAAAGGGCCAGGAGCGCCTTTTCCAAACTAAAAAAAAACAAAACAGGCTGGTGGCCTCGGTGTACCGGTCTTTGCAGATTATTATGCCGCTGCGACTCTCGCACAGATTAAAGGCTGGTTCCCCAATCAATCCACACCACTGTGGGGAAACATTGAAGAAACTTTAATACCCGGTGGAAATCTATTTAACTATCTTAGCGAAACCTCATTAAATCCAAAAACCTTTCTCCTCCCATGATAGTATCCCTGAATTCCTGGAAAACATTAGTAACACACAAATCCCTTTCTACCCCTACTTCTCCTCTACTAATACCCATTTCTACTCTAGACTTGATAATGCCTGACCTGACCTTAAACAGATGGCTGTGACAAGGAATCGTGCAGATCTCAGATCTATACAAAAACAACCTCCTTAAAACATTTGCTGAGTTGCAATCAGAATATGGACTACCAAATTCGGAGCAGTTTAATTACCTCCGAGTGAAATCGTACCTTAAAAACAAAAATATTAAGAAGTACAATTTTGGAAAATTATTATCCATCTAGCATCTAAAGAAAACCATAAAGGTGGTATATCATTATTTTAAAACTTCCTATATGACAAGTCCATATTCATGAAAACGAATTCTATGAAAGCCTGGGAGGCAGATATCCAAGAATCATTTTCAGAAACACAAATGGTATAAAGCATTACAACAAATCTACGCAGCAACTAAATGTACAAACCTATGGGAACTATCCCACAAAGTAACACAGAGGTGGTACCTGACCCCGAATAGGGTAGCCAAATTTGATTCCTCCACATCTTCTGATTGTTGGAGGAATTGTGCACAACTGGGAACTATCTTCCATATACTATGGGCATGTAGCAAATTAGCGGGATTTTGGTCTGGCATTTTCAAGGTCCACTATCAAGTCACGGGTTTATCTATGCCATATTCGCCTTCCCTAGCTCTTTTAAACTTGGGGATCGAAAACTTACCACCGGTACATAGGAAATTCACCACACATCTATTTCTAGCGGCCAGGCTAGTTATACTTAGAGCGTGGAAATCTCCAGAACCTCCAGAGGTTCAGGAGGCAATTCGCACGTTATCCGTACATTTCACCTATGAACGAATGTTAGCCTCCATTGGGGGGCGGACTATGCAGTTTCTCTCTAGCTGGCAACCATGGATAGACTGGTATAAAAAGACTACAAATCATAATAAAACCAGATTAGCAGTCATATATAGGGGGGTCAACGCTAATAAAACTGATAATAAAACTGACACTTAAACCTTTATAGGCAGATCCGAGGGATGGCGGTGATGGTGATTACAATGGTAATGGTAACAGTAAAAGTAAAGATAATAAAACCTAGGTTGATGTTCTTTTTTTTCTTTTCCTCTGGTTACTCTGAAAGCTCATTCTTTGTTCTTATATTAATTTCTTTTATGTTAGGACCTATATTCTCGGTGAATATAATTTCCAATAAGATAGAAGAGCTTGATCTCATACCTTCTTCACATAGTCTGGTACTGTGCAAGTGGGGGGTGGGGGGGGGTTGCCTCTCTCTCCGGACCACAGATAGTTCCCACGGGGGTGTCTGGGGAGAGGAGGGGATTCCCTCAGCCTCGTGTTTATTGTATGTGTTTATACCAAGACAAGGCATTTTATATGACTCCTATCTGTATATTCAAATGTATCAATATGTCTTCGTCCCACATGTGGAATGTATTGTTCACCCTTTGTTTACCTTTAAAATCCAATAAAAATCTATTGATAAAAAAAAAGTATAACAAAGGATATTTATTTAACATAATGAATTAAAAACAGTCAGGTAGAGAAAAAATATATAGAATGTGTACAAATCTGTGTGAGAAAATACCATGGACCAAGCAAAATGTTGAATGTGATCCTTCACCCGACGCGTTTCAATTTATTTTAGGAAACAATTGTACATCTATAAGGTTACGAGACATTAAATGTCAATAAAAAAAATAAAAATCTCAAAAAGTATATACGTTTGTGATGGATATCATAATCCGTATCTAGTACACTGACATATGCTATGATGGTGTCACGGTTGAACATTCCATTAATCCATCTTAAAAACAAGGAAAAGATAAAAAAGAGGAACTGTGTCTCATAGAAAATCTCTATGACCCCTCAGAGATTTGTATCCTCTGTTGAAAATGGATCGAACAGGCAGCAACGATGGATCCCCCCAGTCCCCAGGAAAGGGAAGATAAGAGCACTGAGGCCACAGAAATGGGAAAGGCATTCTAAAAATAATAAATCGTAATAATGTATACCCTATTGATTGTTAGGCCCCTTTCACACGGGCGGACCACCTGTCAGTTTTTGGCGCTCCGTGAACGGGCGCTCCATGCAAGTCTATGGAGCGACGGATGTCAGCGATGACCGTGTCCGCTGACATCAGATCTGGTTCACTAAAATCAGACGTATGGCAATAATAGGATTTTTATAACAGCTTACCTGTAAAATCCTTTTCTTGGATTACATCACGGGACACAGAGCGACAGTCATTACTAATGGGTTATATAGATACCTTCAGGTGCTGGCACTGGCAACTTCCAAAACCGGAAGTACCCTCCCCTATATAAGCCCCTCCCATCCGGGAGCACCTCAGTTTTGTAGCAAAGCAATAAGTGTCCCCAAAGAGGGGCGGGAGCTCTGTGTCCCGTGATGTACTCCAAGAAAAGGATTTTACAGGTAAGCTGTTATAAAAATCCTATTTTCTATCTCGTACATCACGGGACACAGAGCGACATAGTCATTACTAATGGGATGTCCTAAAGCAATGCCCAATGAGGGGGGGGGGGATACACCATACATAAGTTGAGCGCTATCAGACATGAGGATCTTTTGCGGCCTGCAACACACTGCGCCCAAAGGCGACACCCTCCTGACTTATAACGTCCACCTGGTAGAACCTAGTAAACGTGTGTACTGAAGACCATGTTGCGGCCTTACAGATTTGAGCCAGGGAGGCCTGGTGATGCGCTGCCCATGAAGTTCCAACTGCTCTCGTGGAGTGCGCCCTAACTTTGAATGGAGGCGGTCTCTTTCTCAAGCCATAGGCTTGCATTATGACCTGTCGAATCCACTTGGCTAAAGTAGATTTTGATGCTGCCTGACCCTTTCTGGGGCCTTCCGGCAGAATAAACAAAGTATCCGTTCTGCGAATCTGAGCAGTGGCTTTTAGATAAGCTTTAACTGCTCTTACTACATCCAAAGAATGCAATAACTTTTCCTCTACCGAAGTAGGTTTGGGGAAAAAAGAAGGAAGAACCACATCTTGGTTCAAATGAAACCTCGATACCACCTTAGGAAGAAAGGCTGGATGAGGACGTAACACTACTCTGTCCTTATGGATAACCAGATATGGCTCCTTACAGGACATAGCTGCTAATTCCGACACTTTTAGCCGAACAAATGGCTACTAGAAAAATCAATTTCCTGGTGAGAAGAACCAAATTAATATGCTGTAATGGTTCAAATGGTTGTTTCTGTAGAACCGACAGAACCAGGTTTAGATCCCATGGACATATGGGAATATTAACCGGAGGACTAATACGCATCACTCCTTGTATAAAGGCTTTGACTAGTGAATGCGAAGCCAAGGGCCTTTGAAAAAATATTGACAAGGCCGAAATCTGACCCTTGATAGTACTCAAGGCAAGCTTCCTATCTACAGCCCATTGTAGGAAGTCCAGAATCCTACCTATTACGTATTTACGTGGATGCCATTTCTTGGCCTCACACCAGGCGATGTACGCCTTCCAGATTCTATAGTAGATCTGCCTGGATACCGGCTTCCTGGCATTGATCATGGTAGATACCACAGAATTAGAGAGCCCTCTCTTTTTTAGAATGTGGGCTTCAATAGCCAGGCCGTCAAATCTAGGGCTGGTAAGGAAGGGTGGTATATCGGTCCTTGCGAAAGCAGGTCCGGACGATGCGGGAGGGTCCAAGGACTCCCCACAGACATCTTTACAATCTCCGCATACCATGCTCTTCGGGGCCACCAGAATCACTGGTTTCTTTTCTACCCTGATTCTGCGGAGTAATCGAGGTAACAATTGTGGCGGTGGGAATGCATATATCAACTTGAACTGATCCCAAGGGAACACTAGGGCATCCGAGCCGCAAGCTAGGGGATCCCTTGTCCAAGAGACAAACCTGTCCACTTTTGCGTTGAATCTGGATGCTAGCAGATCTACATCCGGTGTTCCCCACCGCTGACATATTGTCCGGAAAACCTCGGGATGAAGGGACCATTCCCCTGGGCATAATTGTTGGCGACTTAGAAAGTCCGCCTTGCAATTCTCCACTCCTGGAATGAATACCGCAGATATGGCTGGGACATATCTTTCTGCCCATTTCAGGATGCAATTTACTTCCCTCTGGGCTGCACGACTCCTGGTGCCACCCTGATGATTGATATATGCCACTGCCGTGGCATTGTCCGATTGAATTCTGACAGGGGACCCTTGGAGTTTGGATGTCCATGCTACTAGGGCATACCGGGCTGCTCGTATCTAAGAGATTGATGGGCAGGGCCTTTTCTGCATCCGACCATCTGCCCTGGAGAGACCATTGCTCCAGTACTGCTCCCCAGCCTATAAGGCTGGCATCTGTAGTGACCACCTTCCAAGAAATCGGACTGAAGGATTTCCCTCTTTCCAGATTCTGGGGAACCAACCACCAACGGAGGCTCTTGCGAACGGAAGGGGACAAGGACATTGGTAAGTCTAGGGCAGGAACTTTTTTGTTCCAGGCTGACAGTATGGCCCTTTGCAAATTCCTTGAATGGAATTGACCGTAGGGTACTGCTTCGAATGATGCCACCATTTTTCCCAGCAGCCTCATGCACAGGCGTATGGATGGCAGTCTTTTTGTACCCACAAGGTGGATCAAATCTCTCAAAGACAACCCCTTTTCTTGAGGCAAGAAAATTTTTCTCTGGTCTGAATCCAGCCTTAGCCCCAAGTATTCCAGACTTTTGACTGGTTTTAGGGCTGACTTGTCTCGGTTGATAATCCAACCGTGATATTCCAGATACTTGATTGTCTCGTGAACAACCACTTCTAGTTTTTCCACGGAGTGGTCTATCAGCAACAAGTCGTCTAGATATGCCATTATCGTTACACCTCGTGTTCTTAGATTGGCCAATAATGGGGCCAGAATTTTTGTGAACACTCGTGGTGCTGTGGCCAGACCGAAGGGTAAGGCTCTGAACTGAAAATGGCGCCCTTCTACCGCAAAGCGTAGAAATTTTTGGTGGGCTGGAAAGATGGGAATGTGCAAATAAGCATTTTTGATGTCGATCGAGGCTAACCATTCCTCCCCTTGTAGGGCAGTGGCCACCGATCGGATCGACTCCATCCGGAAAGTCCTGATATGTAGGAATTTGTTTAGCCCTTTTAGATTTAATATGGGCCTCACGTCCCCGTTTGGCTTCGGGACTGTAAAGAGGTTTGAGTAAAACCCGAACCCCCATTCTTCCAGGGGAACCTCTAATTACTGCTTGGAGCAATAATTGTTCTAGTGCCAACAGGAGGGATCCTCTCTTCTGGGGATCCCTTGGCACGTTTGACCTTATAAAGTGGGAAGGAGGGGAGTCTTTTAACTCCAATTTGTATCCCAGACTTACTGCGGAGAGCACCCATCTGTCTCTGATCGTGTCCTGCCAGGTCTCTGTGAACAACTGAAGTCTTCCCCCCACCCGATTGAGTGGGGGCAACCCTTCATGCATTTGACTTTGGGGGAGGTTTTGTACCTCTCCTGCTCCAGGGCTTCTTGTTACCCTGCAATTGTCCCTGATTTTTACCTCCGGGATTTGACCGAGGAGGCCGTCGGAACTGTTTCACAGCCGATGTCCTAGGGACTGGAGAAGCAGGCCTCTTAAAAGAGGGACCTCTAACTCTGTTTTTAACCGGCAAAAGTGTACTTTTACCGCTGGAAATTTTCTGGATATATTTGTCCAGGTCTTCCCCGAATAAGCGTTCACCATGAAATGGGAAGCTGACCAGCAATTTTTTACAGGGAGCTTCAGCAGACCAGTTTTTGAGCCATAGAAGCCTGCGCATATGTACTACAGACAGCGTAAGGCGGGAGGGCCTGATGGATTGAATCCTTTATAGCGTCCACCGCAAAGCATAAAGCTCTAGGTAGATCAGCTAGGGCAAGAGCCTACTGATCTGGCAAGTCCCTTAAGACCTGTTTCAACTGATCCTTCACTGCTTGGCAGACCCCAATAGCTGCCACTGCTGGTTGTGTCACCAAGCCCGCTGTAGCAAAAGCAGATTTTAATAAGGACTCAAATTTTTTATCTATTGGGTCCTTGAACATTTGGACATTATCCACTGGACATGTCAGTGATTTATTCACACAAGAGATGGCTGCGTCCACTGTAGGGACCCTCCATTTTTTGATGAACTTATCCTCCATGGGATAGACCACCTGAAATCTCCTGGGAGGAGTAAATATTTTATCAGGATGCTCCCAATCCTGGTAAATGAGCCCTTCCAGTAAAGGATGGATCGGAAAGGAACAAACAGTCTGGGGAGCTTTTAGCGACCCCAACGAGGAGACAGAAGTGGATGATGGCTCCGCAAGGGGCATTTTAAATGCTGATCGGCCCATGTTAGTCAGGGACTGAACCCATAATCTTTCAGCATGTGATGCTGAGAATGGCTCTTCCACTGTTGATTCCTCTACAACAGAATCGACCTCATCCTGATCCCCCTCAGGTAGGTCGATCCCTGTATGGCAGTGGTCATCAACCCTGTCCTCAGGGCCCACTAACAGGCCAGGTTTGCAAGATAACTGAAATACATGACAGGTGATATCATTTGCTGCTCAGTGATTGCAGTATTCTAGTCTGCATCTCCCCAAGGTAATACATAAAACCTGGCCTGTTAGTGGGCCCTGAGGACAGGGTTGATAACCACTGCTGTATGGGACTGTTGCTCTGCTAACAGGCACTCTGTGGGAGGAGACGGAGATCGAGCGCTTTTTTCCTGTGACAGGGAAGCAGCGATCAATGCTGACAATCTCTCTTCCAGCCCTCCCAGAGCTGAGGAAAAAACCTCCTCTGTTACATACACAGGAGCAGGTGAACTGAGGACAGCCACAGTACCAGGTACTCCTGAGGTTGCTCTACGGTCACTAACCTCTGATTCTTCAGGGGAGATTGGTGCAACCAAAGCATGCCCAAGAGCCTCAGAGCCCGATGGAGACCCCCTATGCTTCCTGGGATTTTTAGTCCCGGAGTTTTTAGACGGCATATTCCTAAGCCCAAAGCTGAGGTATTCCAGCCAGAATACACCACTTACTGACAATAGTCTAGCACAATTGCTGCTATAAAAACAGTTGGTGTCTACTAATGTGCCTTTCTATGGGGATGCCTGCATCAACCGCTTGCTGTATGCCTTTTTTAAATGTTGCCAGCTCTGTCTCTGCACTCCATAGCCAGCTCACAACACATAATTGTGGTTTTTAACATGCTGGGACGCCCGCACATGCGCAGAAGCGCTGTGGCGCGCACAGAGCGTCATCCCCCAAGCTCCGCCCCCTTTCCCAGCTCACCTCTATATATAGAGGCGCGTGCACGCGCACGCACGCGGCCACGTGCGCCTTAGGTGCTCTTTTTTGAAAAGGGAAACTAGGGACAAGAGCCAGGGCCCCTTTTGCCGCAGGCCGGGGGATGGACGAGCATTGCAACATGGCAGAGGAAGCAGTTTCCCACAAGAGAACTCACCATCTGCCTGGACTTGCTCTGATAAAAAGAAACTAGTCCACATGACAAGAAACGTTCCACAGCGGCCTCTAGTGGATTAACACAGGTACCGCAGTCTATATTTTTTTTTTTCCTTGACCACTATTAAAATTATTACATTTTTTAGTAGTTACAGGCATGCATAATATTTAGCGGGAATACCGTTAGGTAACAGGCAGAAAGACATATTAGGCTTGGGGGTCCCCTCAATAGAACCAAGTTCCTGAGGGCCCCCACTTACCTGTTCCCCGCCGCAGGACTCTGTTTGGTCCACAGAAGCCCAAACTTCACCTATCACGGCAGGCATTGTAATTAAACCTTCAGGGACCGGGTTCCCAAGGATTCCACTCCCCTGGACCTGTATAGCACCCTGCACAGAAAACATCTTGGTCGTGGGTATGACCAGAGCTCTGGATCCCAGGGTCCAGCTCTCCTAAGAGAAGCATTACAGGCAAAACCTTGCTCTTCTCTGCAAGGCCCAGGTACCGACCGTTTAGCTATGAAGCTTTTTTGGTCGGATCCGGAATAGCTTACTGAGGCCCAAAAGAACCTGTACGCAAGCTCAGTGAAAAACACATGTTACTTCTTGGCCAACACCTTAGACACTGGCAAAAAACTGAGGTGCTCCCGGATGGGAGGGGCTTATATAGGGGAGGGTACTTCCGGTTTTGGAAGTTGCCAGTGCCAGCACCTGAAGGTATCTATATAACCCATTAGTAATGACTATGTCGCTCTGTGTCCCGTGATGTACGAGAAAGAAAAGTCGCCATCCGTCCTGGCGGATCGGGTGAGATCCAATGAAAACTGACATGCTGTCAGTTTGTCTGATCTCTCCATAGGAATCCGCGGCGCTCGACAAGCCCCTACCCGCTCAGTGAGCAGAGAGGGACCTGTCATCCACCGGCTCAGCGGAGATCAACAGAGATCTCCCGCTGAGCTGGCGGACTCCGCTGCAATGGATCCGCCCCATGTGAATGAGGCCTTAGGGTGTATGTAATGCCAGAAACATACTACCCGAGTCATATGATGATCCAAAATAGGGACAGAGGTGTTCCTGGAGATCGTATAATTTTACAATGGATCTGTGTGATAAACATATTTACAATAATGCAGCACAAAGGCAGTTATGTATATTGGAAATATATGTCATAGTACATACACAGAACAATTTTTACTGATATTTTAGCTTATTCACGGTTTATCGCACAGATCCATTGGAAAATTATATGATCTCCAGGAACACCTCTGTCCCTATTTTGGATCATCATATGACTCGGGTAGTAGGTTTCTGGCATTACACACACTCCAACATCAATAGGGTATACATTACTACTATAACGATTATTATGTTTTTTAGGTTGCCTTTCCCATTTCTGTGGCCTCAGTGTTCTTATCTACCCTTTCCTGGGTACTGGGGGGGATCCTTTGTTGATGCCTGTTCGATCCATTTTCAAACAGAGAATACAAACCTCTGAGGGGTCTCAGATTTTTCTATGAGACACGGTTCCTCTCATCTTTTCCTTGTTTTTAAGATAGATTAATGGAATGTTCATCCGTGACATCTATTGTACTAGATACTGAATATGATATCCATCACAAATGTATATACCGTATATACCGGCGTATAACATGGGAAAATCGTGGATGCGTGTTATAGGCCGATCCCCGCTGATTGTGAGCGGAGCGATCGCCGCCGAGATACACATAGCCGAGTGTACTCGGCTTTGCTCAGTCACACCCAGTCCCGCCATTGGACCTGTGTTATGTCCACCATAGGGCGGGACTGAGTGGAGCCGAGAAGAGCCAAGTACACTTGGCTATGTGTATCTCGGCTCCGCCCAGTCCCTGCGATCTCTGCGGCGTTTGCTCCACTCCGCCCGATCTCGGCGGCGCCAATATTAAATTCGGGCAAGGCTGCAATGGACATTGGGGGCAAGGCTGCACTGGGGAAAGGCTGCAAATGACACTGCATTGATGGGCATTTAAATGCAAGTTTTTTTTTCCTTACAACTTCCCTCCTAAACTTGGGGTGCGTGTTATGCCGATAAATACGGTACTTTAACAAAAAATAGGATTTTTGTACTCACCGTAAAAACCGTTTCTCTGACGTCCATGGACTGACACAGCCTCTTCATTCTTGACAAAGTGGGTTATGTTCCTGCTCATAGGAGAAGACTAGGCACAACGTTCGATGTTTTAACAAATTCATTTACCAGAGCTGTACAGCCCCGCCCAGGGGGCGGTCCCTCCGGACGTAACCCTCCTACCTGCAGCCAGCAGCCTCAGTTCATATCAAAGCAGTACAAACGCTAAAAAAGGAGGGGTGGGTGTTGTGTCAGTCCATGGACGTCAGAGAAACGGATTTTACGGTGAGTACAAAAATCCCATTTTCTCTTACGTCCATGGACTGACACAGCCTCTTCATTCTTGACAAAGTGGGACATCCCAAAGCAGTGCCAAAGAACGAGGGGTGGGAACCATATCAGGGGGGGGGGGAAACTTCACTCCAAACAAGCAGAGCTCCCCAACGGAGGAATTGCAACATTAAAAAGCCGCCAGAAGATGCAGCCACATCAACCTTATAGAAGGTATGTGCGGAAGACCAGGTCGCCGCCTTGCACACTTGTGCAACAGACGCTTGATGGCAGGAAGCACCAATTGCCCTGAATGAATGTGCCGTAACAAGAGGCGCCCGCCCCTTAAGGGCATAGGCCTAGATGACAGTCTGTCTGATCCACCTAGAAATGGTGGCAGACGAAACCGCCTGGCCCCGATTTGGACCAGACACAGACAGCGAGTCAGACTTCCTAAATGAAGCCGTAGCAGACAGGTACACACGTAAAGCACGTACCACGTCTAAAGCGCAAACTCTCTGGGATGCGATGGACGAGGGCATAAAGACGGAAGCACATGTACACATTAAGGTGGAAGGCCAAAACCACCTTCGGGAGAAAAAAAGGCAGCGGGCGTAGCACCGCCCTATCCTTATGGAGAACAAAGTATGGCGGCTTGCAAGACAAGGCCGCCAATTCAGAAACCCTTCTGACAGAAGTAATGGCTACTAGAAAAGCCACCTTCTGAGATAAAGTTAAGCACAAAATTCTAATACCAAGGAGTAAGAGACGGTTTAATAGGGGGGGGGGGGAGCACATGGCGGACCCCCTGTACGAAGGTACTAATCAAGGAATGGCCCGCTAGCGGCTGCTGAAAGAACGGCCAAAGCCCAAATCTGACCCTTAAATGGTGCTTAAAGCAAGCTTTTGGGTCACACCACACCATAAGAACAACAGGATCCTGGGAACGGAATACGTCCGTGGATGCCAATCCAGCTCCTCGCACATAGCGATGTAGGCCCTCCAGGTACGTGGTATATCCTCCTGGAGGAAGATTTCCATGCCCTCAACATGGTCGAAATGACCGAATCCAAGAGACCCCGGTCTCTCAGCACCTGGCTTTCAATAGCCATGCCGTTAAAGCCAGCGACTGTAAAGCAGGATGAAGAATGGGACCTTGAGACAGAAGGTCCTCCGGCACAGGTAGTCACCATGGAACGTCCGCCACTAAGCACACAAGATCGGCGTACCAAGAACGCGGAGGCCAATCTGGCACGATGAGGATCACCGGAATCCCCTCAGCCTCCACCCTGTGAAGAAGGCGAGGAAGCAACTTCAGTGGAGGATAGGCATAAATCAGCCGATACCGACCCCCACGTGGACACCAACGCGTCTGCCCAGGGATCCCTGGACCTGGCCACGAATCTCTTATGCTTGCGATTGAGCCGCGAGACCAATAAGTCCACATCCGGCATTCCCCACCTCCGGCAAAGGAGGTGAAACACCTCCGGATGCAAGGACCATTCCCCCTGGTCCAACATCTGGCAGCTCAGATAGTCTGCCTGCCAGTTGTCCACTCCTGGAATGTAAACGGCCGACAGAGCCAGCACGCTTCTTTCCACCCACCTTAGGATATGAGCGACCTCAGACGCCGCAGCTGAGCTCCGAGTCCCCCCTGATGGGTGATATAAGCCACCACCATGGCGTTGTCCGACTGGATCCTGACTGAGCGTCCCTGCAGTCTCCTTGACCACGAGGAGAGGCACAGTCTGATTGCCCGGAGTTCCAGGACATTGATCGGTAGACGGGATTCGTCCATAGCCCTTGGGCTGACAGAACTCCCCAGACTCCGCCCCAGCCCGAAAGACTGGCGTCTGTCGTTATCACAGTCCACTGAACAGGAAGGAACGACTTCGCCGACCGAAGGGCCGGGGATCCCAACCACCACGTCAGGGATGCCCTGACCAGGTGACTCACCTGGATCTGACTATCCAGTGATAATGGAGACCTGTTCCAGCAAGATAGGAGCTCCCTTTGCAAGACTTGAGCATACGGCACTGCCTCAAAAAGGAAGCCAACATGAGTCCCAGGACCCTCATGCAAAAAATGGAGTGACGACCATTTGCGGGACATCAACACCCGTACCGCAGATTGACGAGTCTAATCTTTCCAAGGGTAGAAAGACCCTTGCCTCCAAGGAGTCCAGGATCAAGCCTAGGTACTCCAGATGCTGAGTCGGAACCAGGACCGACTTCTGAACGTTCAGCAGCCAGCCGAATTCCCGGAGGGCCTAACTGGCTATCACCACATTTTCCTCTAATCCCGAGCCAGAGCCTGCTCTCATAAGAAGATATAGTCTAGATAGCCCACGATAGCAATGCCTCGCTGTCTCAGCAAAGCTAGAATCGGGGCAAGCACCTTGGTGAAAACCCACGGTGCTGACGCCAAACCGAAGGGAAGAGCCCCAAACTGATAGTGGTCTTCGCCTAATCGCAGAAACTTCTGGTGACCCACACACATTGGGACATGCAAGTAGGCGTCCTTGATGTCCAAGGATGCCAGAAAATCCCCCGGGTGAAGCGCAGCAATCACCGAGCGAATGGATTTCATGCGGAATTTCCGAACCTTCACAAAGGCATTTAGGGCTTTGAGGTCAAGAATTGGACAGACTCCGTCCTTCTTTGGGACCACAAACAGATACAAATAAAATCCCCGAAACCTCTCCCTTGACGGTACTGTCACAATCACTCCGCACCTCAGCAAGTCTTGCACTGCCCTCAATAGGGCAGCTCGACGCGCCCTAAGGAGAGAGAGATTTGAGGGAAAGAACCTGTCTGGTGGCCAGGAAAGGAACTCCATCATGTACCCCGAGGTGACCACCTTGCATACCCACCGGTCGGAGATCCGGGAGGTCCACCGATCCGTTTATCTGCAAAGTCGTCCCCCCACCCCAGAGGCGGGCGGGGGCAGGTTTGCTTGCCGGCTTGTTCGGCTTACGCACCCAGGGACGCTTTTGTCCTCCAGCCGCACCCTTGTCAGTCCAGGAGAATTTTCCCATGGGATCTGACAAAAAAACCTCTGAGTGGGAAGGACCCGGCTTACGGCGCGGCCCCTTCACCCTAGTAGGCTGAGGAAGAAGGGTGCTCTTACCCCCCCCGTGACATTTTTAATGTCACCCAGGGAAGCACCAAAAAGTCTTCCGCCCTTGAAAGGCAAATCCGTCAGGAGCTTCTTAGAGGCCAGGTCAGCAGACCAGCATTTTAACCAGATCAGGCGACACAAAACCAAACGCAGACACTGAGGCCCCAGATTAGGGGGGCAGCATCCAAAGTGGCATCGCACACATACACCAGGCCCTATAACATTTGGTCGGCCAGTGCAATGCAATCTGGAAGAAGATTATGCTCCTGCACAGTCTGGTGCAGAATCTTGGCCCATTCCATGAGTGTCTGAGACACCAGGGTCGCCGCTACAATAGAACGCAGCGCGGATCCCAGCATGGTGAACATGGCCCTGCTCACCACTTCCGGCCTCCTATCGGTAGGGTCCTTAAAAAGGCAGGAGTCCCTTCAACCGGGAGGGTCGTGGCTTTATTCAGCCAGGCCACCGGGGGGGGGGGGGGGGGGGGGGGGGCGGGGTCGACAACTGGAGGAGAGGCTCATTTTTTTTACCAGGTTCTCCTCAAAGGGCAACCTAACCGCCAAACGCAGCGAGAACGCAAAAGGTCTTTTGCGGTTTTTCCCATACCTGGTCTATGAATTTGTCAAAGGGTGTATAGAGAAAAACTTTGAAGGATGCGCTTTAAAATGAACTAAAGGAGACTGCCTCCACCAGAGGTTCCTCAGCCACAGCATCCAGCTTGAGAGAGTGTCCCTTACAGCATCAATGAGTTGACCAACAAGCGCCCCGCCATGCAGATAAGGAGCCTTCCGCACAAGGAATGTCCTGGTCAAACATATCCAAAAATTCAGAGCTAGGGTCCTGTGCAGCAGCAAGGCCCATCTCTGAATCATAGCTCTCCCCATGAGATGGTGAGGGCGCTTTTTAGCCCCTTTGCGCTCGCACGCCGCTTCCATCCTGGCCACAAATGATTCCAGGACCTTCGACAACTGGTCCATAGGAACCGCAGGAGCACTGCCTGTAGCCTCTGACATGAAGGGGGAAGCAGGTGAAACTGACTCCATAATAACCAGCACCCTCTGAGACTTTGTCAAAGAAAGAGAAAAGTCCACCCTCTGGCTGCGCTGACTGAGGGGTTACCCAGGGGACTCACCAACCCAGAGAGGACCGCTCAGCTCTGCTGCCTGTGCACCGCTCCTAGAGAGAACCGCGAGGCGACTGAGGAGATTCGTGCCGTCCCAGTCAGCAGTAGAGGCCAAAATAGCAGCAAAAAACGCGTGCGGCTACAACAAAATGGCCGCCGCTATTATAAGTGCGCCATGGGGCGGCCGCGGCAAAATGGCCGCCAATGCGGTTTACAATAGTAATAGAAACACACAGTAAACATGGCGCTGAACCGCCCCCCCCCCCCAAAAAAAAAACAAAAAAAAAAAACACAAGGCCCAGGCTGACCCAGAGGCATCCCCACACAAAGCAGACCCCACCCGGGGCAGAGTGACGCCCAGTCAGCGCATAGCCAGGGAAGGTGACAGAGTAGCAAAAAACAGGGGGGGGGGGGGGACAGGGAAACCCCCCTACCATAGGAACACACAGCATGTACTCACCTGCTGAGGCAGGGGGAACAGTACTTACCCGTCCAGCGAGGACCCACTAGTGTGTTCCTGACAGACCCACAGTGCAGTACTGAGTAGCTGTCGGCTCGGTCCACCGTGAAAGATACAGCAAAACAGTTCAGACATATGTGGAACCTGGAGCAAAAAGCTCACCGGCCACCTGAGGAGTCGCGGGGTATGTCATGGACTGATCTCACGTAGAGCGAGGATCAGCACACTCGATGGTCAGACTGGGAAGACTACGAGGATAGCGAACTACCCAACTTGTTGCCCAGCCGACTGTTGATAGACCTCAAAAATTAAATACAATTTTTAAAAAGAATAAAATATTTCTTCAAGAGACTGGCTCTGAAGAGAGCCACGTCCTCTGCTAGGCAGGAAAAAAAAAACAAAACAGGCTGCTGGCTGCAGGTAGGAGGGTTATGTCCGGAGGCGGGGCTGTACAGCTCTGGTAAATGAATGTAGGTTAAAACATCCAACATTCTGCCTAGTCTTGTCCTATGAGCAGGAACATAACCCACTTTGTTAAAAATTAAGAGGCTGTGTGAATCCATGGACGGTAAGAGAAAATATTTTGCTTAGTCCATGGTGTCTTCTCACACAGATTTGTACACATTCCATATATGTTTTGCTCTACATTAGGATGTTTATTAAACAGTCGTTGTACTTCAAAACTTTTTGTAGAGACCTAAATACTTTAGACCTTGAGCTAGTTTCAATGCCAACTTTTCGGTATTTATGATCCAGCCTAAGTTCTTCAAATACCGCACATGTTATGCTTTGTTCTAGAGTCTGTAATGAGTGATCACTGAGCAGGAAGTCGTCCAGATACCCGAGCACCAGGATCCCTTTGGCCCTTAAAGACCCAGTACTGGTGCTAGGACCTTTGTGAACACTTGGGGAGCTGTAGCAAGCCCGAAGGGTAGAGCCACAAACTGAAATAGATGTTCCTCTACTGCAAAACGTAGGAACCTGATGAGGCTGAAAGATGGGTGTGTGTAAATACGCATCTTTTACAATCGATGGAGACGAGAAAATGTCTCCCCTCTGGAGTGAGGCTACCACTGAGCGGACAGACTCCATCCGAAAAGGACTGTATCAGTAGATACTGTTTCAGGGATCTTGGGTCTAAAATGGGCCTTGTGTCCCCATTTGGTTTTTGAACCTTAAAAAGGTTCAAGTAAAACCCTGTGCCCCTTTCATATACAGGAAACTCTACAATCACTCCGATTCACTAGATGATTTAGTGCCAGAAGCAATGTTTTTGGAGGATCCGAGGGAACGCTGGATCTTAAAAACCTGAGGGGGGAACCCACCCCGCCCTGTAACCACGAGATATAAATTGAGGTTACCCACTCGTCCTGAATTATTCTTCTCCAAATGTCCGCAAAGTGCAGCAGTCTTCCCCCCCACTCAATGGAGTGGGGGCGTCCCCTCAAAAGGAGGAGGGCTTGGTGCAGGGTTTAGAAGAGTTTTGGACCGAGGGCTTCTTCTGCCCCTGGCCCTAGCCTTGACTCCGAGACATTTGAGGAAGCAGTCCCTGAAGTTTTAAAAACAAGGAAGAGGAGGAGAACTCTTCCCTCGGAAATCTTATGGATACATTTGTCCAAATGATCAAATAAAACGTTCCATGAAAAAGGGAAACCTGCCAATAACTTTTCACAAGGAAGCTCGGCTGACCAGTTCTTAAGCCACAAAAAGTTTGCGCATATGTACAGACAAGAGCCAAAACGAGAAACCTGCTGTATTGAAGACTTTTAATGCGTCAACAGCAGAACAGAACGCTCGAGGAATATCTGTCTTATTTTCAGGAAGATAATCCTCCTGGTTAGGCCTATCAGGCCGTTTGACCTGATGCTTTACGGACTGGCAGATACCATTTGCTGCAACAGCTGGCTGAATATCTTAACTGGCCAAAGAAAAGGAAGCCTTTAATGTCTCCAATTACTTGTCAACAGCATCTTTCAAGCCCTGTGCGTCATCCATCGGACAAGTTAAGTTCTTGTTTAAGGAAGAGACTGCTGCATCTACTGCTGGCAGTCTCCATTTTGTCAAACTTTTCATCCATGGAATATAAAAAAGGGAAAACTTCTCAAGAGGAACAACTTTTCTCAGAATGTTCCCAATCAGCATACACCGCCTGTTCCAGCAGGAGGTGTAGGGGGAAAGCCTGTGCGGCCTTAGGGATTTTAAAAGGACCAGTGGGGCTCAGTCACCTCGGCAAGAGGCAACTTAAAGGCAGAACAAACCATTTCTGTCAGTCAGGATGCAAAGCATCTGCGACCGAGAGGCAAACAACTGGATATCTTCTTGTCCAAATTGCTCGGAAGCAGACTCATCTGCGAGGTCCTCCACAGAACCCTGAGCTTTTAGCTCTTCCGCATCTTCAACCCATACCTGCTCCAAACTAGGAGGCTCCAGGGAGGGGGATCTGTCACGCTTCTTGCAACCCTGAGGGATGGAGGCAAACCTGTGCATTAAACCGGCTAGGGCTGGGCCAGTTCATCCTTGATGCTGAGGAAGGGCCACGCCCCGATACGCCGTGTCAAGACTACAGTCAAGCACACTTTCTCCCTGCCTCTTTCGGCTTGCTCTTCACCACTCTGAGCTCCAAGCCTCGCTTTGGATTGGGTCTCCCTGAGCTCTCTGAGATGACGCCCGGGAGTCCCATGTCCGTGTTCCTGTTGGAGCTCGTTCACACCGCCTTCTGGCTCCTCTTTCCATCCATGGCTGGCCGGCTAATTTATCACTCATTGCTGGGATTCGGTTGAAGCTTGATTCGTCTCACAGAATTTGGGCTGTTTTCCTCTCCCCTCCCGTGTGGACCACAGAGGACGCATGAGGATTCCATCACTGCAGCAAACTTTCCAACCAGCCGGTCTATTGGCCGCCTTCATAAGGTATTACTATAGTGCTGAGCAAGCTGACTGTCTATGCAAAGGAGAATAGAATTGTTTAACATATTAACCTATGGCAACATAAAAAACAAACAAACAAAAAAAAAAAAAACGATAAAAAGTTCTGCTTATTGATTTTTGCCTGTAAATTTTGTCTGCACAAGACTTAGCCCAAATAGCGCTTTTTTGTATGGTTGCTTCTGATTGTACACATTTCTAGCACATCTCTCCTGGTGTGTTCTTCCACATAGCAGCTTATTGGGTACATGTAGGACGGAAAGTTTTATTCCCACTGTCATATACATCCCGGTTTCCTAGCACCAGACTTTTTTTGCTGCTTTCATAGCTTAAATAAGCTGGCTGCCCGCCGAAACGTTCTGTGCAGGCGTACGCAGTCCTGTCGAATGGGTTTGGCTGTATTCGCTCAACACTCAAATCTACGTACGCCCAGATAAAGGCTATTGCGCATGTGCGACGAAGCCGCGTGCACCATGGCCGCCAAACTGCTAAGTCCAGCAAATGCACGTGTGCCACGGCCACCAAAACAAACTGCTGAGCACAGCAGCACTCTTGCGAACGCACATGTGCCATGTTGAACTAAGGCGAAATGGTGCACCGTCATGCGCCATCATACCAGGTAAACAGCCAGACACAGAAAGGTACACTTTGCAAACACCCACAGCTAGCCCAAAACTCCCCCGGATGGTCAACGCACACAGGTGTCCAGCCTCTAGCTAGCTTGACTGATTCTTACAATCACTGGGACACCCCACAATAATAAAGGGGTTTTCACTTACCTGTCCAGGCGCAGGGCAGCTTAGAAACTAAGAGCCCAAACTTCACTCATCACGGCGGGTTCCTGTCACTTGAGGACCTTTAAGGACTGGGTACCCTTTTCATGTTTAGGGTCCACTCCCTTGGGCCTGTACAGCACCCTGCAAGAATGCCTTAGTGCTGTGGTGTCCAGGATTCCACTTTGCAGGGTCCAGCACCCCGGAGGCCGCATGAAGGGCAAAAACTTGCAGGATCTTGAGTCTTCTTTGCGAGGCTCGGGTACCATTTATCTAAGCATATAAAGCCTGTGTCAAATGGATCCAATCGGTCAATCCCTTGATTCATTTAAGAACCGTTTGTGGGACTAGAGACCTGGAGCTCAGAGAGCTCAAACAAACCGTGCCATCCACCGAGCAAAAACAGGTAAAAAAAAAAAAAAAAAAAAAAAAAAGCACTTCCTGTATGGGAGGGGTTATATAGGGGATCATTTCCTGTCTAAAGACCTTTGGTCCACCGATGTCCATTCACCTGGAGATGAAATACCCAGCAGGTAATGATTAGCCTACCTCTGTCTGTTAGAAAGTTTTCTTTAATCTAATATTCACCAATTAACAAATATTAACAAATGGATCCTTAGAATAATATACCATTTTGTTATAAGCTTTATATGCTTTTCTAAAGACTTCTAATATGTGGTAATAATTAGTCAGATGGTTTCTCCTACCATCCTCCCATCGTAAGAGAAGAAAGGTTTCATATTTCTTAAGAGGTAAAAGTATTTTAAGTAAAAGATATAGCTTCTTTAACCAGTTGTCAACCGGCCACCGTCAATTGACGCCGGCAGGAAGACACTTATCCTGGGTGGACGTCATATGACGTTGCGTCTTTAAAGTCCACTAGGGGGCGCATGCCCGCCGCGTCGCTGGCCAGCCGATGCGCGTGCCCGCCGGGCACCCGCGATTGCCCAGGAACCGAGCATGACCGTGGATCTGTGTGTGTAAACACACAGATCCACGTCCTGTCAGGGAGGTGAGACCGATGGTGTGTCCCTTGTACATAGGGACAACCATCGGTCACCTTCCCCAGTCAGTCCCCTCCCCCCACAGTTAGAACACATCTAGGAAACACATTAAACCCCTTCCTCGCCGCCTAGTGTTAACCCCTTCCCGACAGTCACATTTATACAGTAATCAATGCATTTTTATAGCAGGGATCGCTGTATAAAATGTGAATGGTTCCAAAAATGTGTCAAAAGTGTCCGATGTGTCCGGCGCAAGATCGCAGTCACGATAAAAAAAAAAAATAATAAAAAAAAAACAACTATAAATCGATCCCCTATAACTTTTGGGCAAACCCATCAATACAAGTTTATTGCGATTTTTTTTACCAAAAATATGTAGAAGAATACGCATCGGCCTAAAAACTGAGGAAATTTTTTTATTTAAAAAAAAAAAATTTAATAAATCGATATTTATTATAGCAAAAAAGTAAGTGTTTTTTTTCAAATTTGACACTCTTGTTTATAGCGCAAAAAATAAAAACCGCAGAGATGATCAAATACCACCAAAAGAAAGCTCTATTTGTGGGGAAAAAAGGACGTAAATTTCTTTTTGGAGCCACGTCGCACGACCGCGCAATTGTCATTCAAAGTGTGACAGCGCTGAAAGCTGAAAAATGGCTTGGGCAGGAAGGAGGTTTTCGTGCCCGGTAGGCAGGTGGTTAATATTACAATACTTCTTGATTAGGATATTAATAATTACATACGGTCTTCAATTAATATAATATACCGTACATATTAGTATACGATTTAGATGTTAAAAGAAACGTATATTGTATACGTTAAATGATTCTGGTCACATGACTACTCAGGAATAAACAAAGTTAATAAACCTACAACAAGTAAACTTGTCAATTACTAAAGCAGCGCTTAGTAGTCACAAGGCAATCGAGACAACTCTATCCTATGGAAGTCCATAAGAGATATGAGAAAACTGTATAATTCAAGAGGGCAGCAGGAGTATCAACATCCAAAAAGAAGGCGTTTATAGAATCTGGTATAGTCTCTACTGGCAACAGCTTCCACCATGTCCACAGCACCTTAAAACTTCTCCCTTGTGTCAAACTCCCCTTAGGAGTTCCTACTCAGATGGTTGAATTAAGCAGGCACTGCAAAAATGGATCATACGTTAGTCCTCCGCCTCTTAAGCAGACCCGATTCACTGGATGCTTCCCCCCCCCCCCACCCACCAGAGATCTTCCCCTTAGACCTTTCACCGACGATGTTGCTGTCAATATCACTTGATCTCAGTTCTTCCCCCAGGGAGGTGTACGCTCCCGGATTCCCCCAGGGGAGGACGATGTAGAGCCCTCTCCTTGTTTTCCCTCCTCCGGCGCCTGTTGCACATTGAATCCCCCTAGGTTCCAAGGAGGGTTTGCACCTCACCGGGCCCCGAACCTGATCTGCCCGCAGTATTCGTTGCCTTGCCTTCCTCTTGTTCCATGAGGAGGTTGGCTGGGTCCTGGGCTGCTGGTACAGCAAGCCGACCGCTTCCCACTGCCTTGCTGTGCTCCACGATGTCTCCCGGCGTTTCTAGTACTTCCGGGTTGTGCTGCAACTCCGGCGCCGCCCACTTCCTTCGATGCGGCCATGTTCAGAATGAGGCTTGGAGTGTAGTGCTTCCTGCAATAGGAAACCCGGAAGTGAAGAGAGCGGCTGATGGCGGTGGTTTAATGCAATGCAGCGATGGCGTGTACTCCCTGCAGCCAGAGCGCTGGTGCACACTTGGGGTGACCTGTGAGAAGGACAAGGCCTACAGGTTAGTTCAGCCCTCCCCAAAACCTGTCAACAGGGGTACCATCAGACACTCCCCAGTCATTAGATCTTTAAAACTAAACAAACATGTCTCTGTGTTTGGGAGAAACACAATTAACACTGGGGATCAAGAGGAAGGGTGGGATCCGCCAGTAACAGCAGTCACTGAAAGCAACGGCACGTACGTGCCATTGCTTCAGTGCGCATGTGCCGATTACACATGCAAATACAGGGGATATCTTCTAAACCGTTCAGGTGATATCCAGGGTAGCTACAGGTAAGCCTTATCTGTAGCAAAAAGTTTAAGGGTTTACAACCACTTTAAGGCTCCGTGTACACAGAAGCTCAAAAACGGTCGTTTTTAAAGCAGCAGAAAAAGCTAGCTTATCAGCGTTTTTTTACTAGCTTTTATTAGCGTTTTTCAGTAAAAAAATAAATAAAAAATTTCAATGGACCAAAAAACACGACAAAACGCTCGCGGCCAAACGAAAAACGGCACTTTGAACGCGAATTTCTTGCATTCAGAAAAAAGGCCATTAACTCCACTGCTCATTAAAGCTAAAAAATGTTATGTGTACATGAACACATAGGCTAACAGAGTGCAGTTAATGGGCTTTTTTTTTTAAACACCAGAACGCCAATAAACTGCAGTTTATCAGCTTCTGTGTACATGGAGCCTAAAAGATCTGAAAGGTTATGTAAAAGGTTTGTTTAAAAAAACGAAAAAATAAATAAGCCAAACAAAACAAACAAGCCAGTCATAGTTGCCTCCTCTGTGCAATTGGTTTTGCACAGAGTGGCCCCAATCATCCTTTTCTGGGGTCCCTCAGCAGCACTCCTTGCTTCTCCTCTTCTCGAGTGCCCTGTTTGAGAGCTGCTCTCCCTCTGAGGACTCCCGTGTCTTGCTGCTGCGTCCATTGACAAAGACAGCAGGAACCAGCACCAGCGTCATTAGATTTGAATGACAGCAGCGAGGGCCAATGGCTGCGCTGCTATCTATCCAATCAGGACCCGAGACACCGGCTGGAGCTGGTGTGCTCGTCCCCGTCGCTGGAAAGACCGGGTTCAGGTAAGTAAAAGTGGAGCTGTTGCATCACAGGAGGTTTTTCACCCTAATGCATAGCATGCATTAGGGGAAAAACACTGGAGGGTTTACAACCCTTTTAAATTTAAGGTGAGCAAGCACTGCAACCAGAGGTGTCGGGTGATGGCTTTCTAATACACAGCTATCTTTATATGGATGGACATCACGGTTTTGTGTTCACCTTTGAAAGATTTAATCTATATAGTGGACTTTTAAAAAAAAATATAAAAGTTTTTTTCTTTGGATGTTTATCACAAATGTTTCATTGTATGTGTGTAAGTTACCACTGAGCAGAGTTAGGCCGGTTTCACACTGGGGCGGTGGCGGTATAGCGCCGCTATTTTTAGGGGCGCTATACCATCGCGATTGCAGAGGTATTCGGCCGCTAGCGGTGCGGTTTTAACCTCTGCTAGCGGCCGAAAAAGGGTTAATACCACCCACAAACCGCGGCTACAGCCGCGGTTTGCGAGCGGCATTACCGCGGTATCCCATTCATTTCAATGGGAAGGAGCGGTGGAGGAGCGGTAAACACACCGCTCCTCTCACCGCTTCAAAGATGCGGCTAGCAGGACATTTTTTTAAAGTCCTGTTAGCGCACCGCTCCAGTGTGAAAGCCCTCGGGGGCTTTCACATTGGAGAGAAAGGAGCCGCTGTTTAGGCTCGGTTTGCAGGCGCTATTTTTAGCAAAATAGCGCCTGCAAACCGCCCCAGTGTGAAAGGGGCCTTACACGGAACAGTATAAGGAATTTGTGTATTTAAGATATTTATTAGTATTTGCTTCATCGGCGCATCAAATTTTTGCATATATTCACTTTGAGTGGTAGGTGCAGCAGTTCCTCTCATTGCATGATTTTATTTACTTACCATCTCACATCATACAATATTTGCAGATTAAGTATCATCAACTTTTAAAAATACAAGCAAACTCCTAAAAGTGGCATTTTTGATGGCCAGTGTGCACTCACTTTACACCTCTCTTAAGGGAACTTTACTTAAAAATTTTCCATTGCTTCTTTTCTTCCCCCCCCGACTTGGCTACCCAGTTGTTTTACATAACCCATTCTTAATATTTTTGTTTCCACTGTGTAGAGCTTAAGATTTATACCATAACATAATTGCAATATTATCCAACTCCAAAAAAGTTGGGGCACTGCGTAAAATCTACATACAAGAATGGAAATCATTTGTAAATATCATAAACCCATATTTTATTCACAATAGAAAAAGATATCAAAATGCTTAGGCCCCATGCACACAGGGCGTTTTTGCAGCTGCTGTCAGCAGCGTTAGATGTTTGTTTTTTTTACAGCTGCAAAACGCCCAACCATGTTATTCTATTGTGTCATGCACACAGAGCTTTTATGAGCACCAAGTGGCATAGGCGTTTTCCAGCTGCAAAAAAAAACCCAATACCAGTGCGTTCTGGAGCTCCAGGTTCGAGCTGCAAAAACGCCCGACGCTATTAAATGCGCAAACGCCGCGCAAACGCCACGATTGCGTTTTTGAGCTTCAGCATTTTTTTTTTGGTTTTAAAAAGGTCAAAAAATGTTTACAAAACATGGACAGGCGTTTTTAAGCTGAAAAAACGCGGCTGTAAAAACGCCCTGTGTGCATGGGGCCTAAACTAAGAAAATGTACCATTTTAGGAAAAAACAAAAACAAAAAAAAACAGAACAGGTCTCAAAAAAAGTTGGGACAGGACCATGTTTTACCAGTGTTTAGCATTCTCTTTTGGGGCTGCAAGTCCTAAGGAAGAAAAAAATATTGTCCAAAAAATATATACAAAAACCACATATTTCATACCATGTACCCCTACTACTGTACCAAATGCTTAAATAAAAAAAAATAAAAAAACACACAAACACTTGGAATACATACCTGGCCATGTATGTCTCCACAAACTGTAACTGGTGTTGACACCGGTTGAACATTTGACTCTTCCAGCAGAAGATCACAAACATAATCACATAAACGCTTCGGAGAAAAAAAAAGAAAAGAAAAAAGTATTTATTACATTTGTAAAGTGCAGATACATTTTTTTCCCCACAGAGTACGCAGCAACATTCGTATCAGTCTATCCCCAAAGCAGCCTATACTAAAACTTCCAAGAACTGTCAACCACACATGCACGCTTGGTCAGACAAATCATTCATTCGAATACTATAAGATATTTTAAAATCAATAGAGCCTATTACTTTTGTTAAATATACAGCTTTAAAATTGCTAAAACATAAACCACTATTAAAAAAGCACACCACAAGAAAAGAAAATCTAATAAAAAAAAGGCAGGGAAAAAAAGGTAGAATATATACATAAAATATACTGTGCTTGTTCATTACCATATACATAATTGAAATATACCACCAAGAAATTCCCTAGCTCATGAGCTTAAGACGCCTTTCACACTGAGGCAGTTTTCAGCTGTTTTGGTGCTAGAAATGGCCTCTAAATAATGCCCGAAAACCACCTCCCATTCATTTCAGTGTGACTTCTCACACTGGGGCGGTGCGCTTACGGGATGTTAGGACAAGTCCTGCAAGCAGCATCTTTGGGGCGGTTTGGGAGCGCTGTACATGGCGCTCCCAAAATGCCCTGCCCATTGAAATGAATGTGTAGAGCTTCCAAAGCGCCTAAAAGTGATTCATAAGCATCGCAACATAGGCGCTTTTAACCCCTTCTTCACTTAAACAGCGGCGCTTTACCGCCAACGGCCCACGCTGCCAGATGTCAAGTCACTTTCTTTCTTAGGCTTTTAATACACTTACACACACAAGGCCACCTCATGGCGACTGCATCTACGCTCCCGGCAAACAGACCCGCTTACATGGGAACAATAGTATAACCGTACAAAGCCATGGCTTGCTGAGCCTTTCAGAGTACAGAGCGCACCAATAGTAATGGTGGGAATATGCACACAGTCCTGATCAGAGCAATGTTCACAGTATTTGCACCTGGCACAATGTGAGGCGCATTGTTTTGGATGCCTGCACTGTATCTCAGCAGGAAACTGCACACGTTGCTCTGCACACATCATATCTATTTGAATATATACATGTGTCCCATTGGCCGATTGTGAATCCACCACTTTTGTTATCCCTGCTAAGCACTATAAACAAACAAGACCTGCCCTAGTCCAGCAGAACTTTCATGCTCAACGCGATTCCAGCCTGTTACTTGGCTTCATACAAGTGTGTGTTCCCAGATTATACAAAAAAGAGCTGCAACTGTGTTTGTTAGCGCAACAGACTTATTTGCTTATAGGTGAAGCTCATAATTTCCAACCCCCCCGCAGTCGTCTGGGACACGTCCCAGAAGAGCAGGTGACCATATATAATGCGCAGCGTGGCTTGCACATTAACAGTGGGCACCCGGCTGAGGAAGTCCCGCCCCTGGGACGATACGCGGACGGGACCACCGTGTGATGCCATCATATCCATCCACCTAAGACGTGTAATGAGACGCTACTTTTATATTACAAGAGGCCGTTATTCCTAGCACTGGGAATCAGTGCTTTTTAAGTGAGAAAATTTTTACAATAAATGTGATAATTTTATAAGAAAACGGAGAGCACTATGTATGTTCCATTGATTTTTGCATGAATGCTGCTGACTACCAATTGTATGGGAGAGAATCACCGTTACCACGTATGACAATCTGTTAGGAACTCAGAAGTCAAATGGAGACAAGACTTATCCCTCATCACCCATGTGGGGAAGGTTAATTTGGTCTTGTTGGTTCAGAGGCCCAATCATTGAGGTGAGCGGCCTGCATACTTGGTGATGGAAGCACTACAAACGACATCACAGAGCTGGTGGATATTTGAGACCTTGCGCTCCTCCTTTCGTTTGAAGATGTCCCACAGATGGTCAGTAGGGTTTAGGTCTGGAGACATGCTTGGCCAGTCCATCACCTTTACCCTCAACTTCTTTAGCAAGGCACTGGTCATCTTGGAGGTGTGTTTGGGGTCGTTATGTTGGAATATTGCCCTGTGGCCCAGTCTCTGAAGGGAGGGGCTCATGCTCTGCTTCAGTATATCACAGTACATGTTGGCATTCATGGTTCCCTCAATGAACTGTAGCTCCCAGTGTCGGCAGCACTCATCGATCGGACAGAAGACGTGTGCTCCACCCTTGTATCTGGCTAACACGCTGCTCCGCTGAGGTGAGGTAGGAAGGTTTTTTATTCCAGATCCTGATGGAGAAATCCAACATCCAGCTGCAACATGTCGATTTTAGTGATCAACGCAGATTGGCAGAAGGTAATCGCTGCCAAAACCTGGGGTATGCCTGGGTGCAGTGGAGAAGATCGCTCTGGGTTTGTCTGAGAGGCCATATTCGAAAAGCGCGCCGGCATGGAGGGAGCCGAGGCTGGAGTGCGCAGAAAAGCCGCGCCAGGGGGAAACCGAAGTTTCTTTGCCCGCTGAGATCTCCCAGAGGATTTGTAGGGCATACAGGGTCTGCACAGGAGAGCAGAAAAGTCACATGCAGGATAATAAGCAGAAAGTTCTCCAGCAGTTCTCTGGGAAACACTTCCTCTCAAACCACTATCTTGGCCACGCCCCCAGCATTATACAACTTTAGTTAAAGTTGCAGTTTATTTTTATCTACAGGTGCCCCTTAGCTGCATAGGCAGTATTTTGGCAAAGGTGAAATAACCCTTTAACTGTCAAATTTTGTGTAGTGCTGTAAAATACATTATGTGGATAACAGTACAGGACACAGGCAGAGTCGTAGACAACAAGGGTTATGTGCTGCTAACTTAAACAGAGTTCCACCCAAAAAAATTTAACTTCCGCTTTAAGTACTGGTGACCCCCTAACATGCCACATATAGCATGTTATTTTTTTGGGGGGAGGAGCTGGTACCCTGTTTTTACAGGCACCCAGCTCCAACTTCCTCCCCTGGCTCCGGAAGGATCATCACCGGTCCCAGAAGATTGATCGGCCATTCACAGCGCAGCTCGCACATGCGCGGTGGGCGCCCGGCTGTGAAGCCACAGCCAGGTGCCCAGTTAGAATGCCGGTGCCTTGGAGAGCGAGGCTTCCTGCACACGCATCACTGGGACAGGCGAGTGTCCGATTTTTAAAATGTCAGCAGCTACACTTTTTGTAGCTGCTGACTTTTAAATGGGTGGAACTCCGCTTGAGGGTGATTGGAGACTGGCTAACAGAACTGTCAGGACGACCCATATAACACCTTCCATCGAACAGCAATCCTGTTTTTTATTAGCAAGCAATAAAGGTTTAAAAAAGGACTTGTTCACATGTGTGGATTATAAAGAATTACAAAATGCTCATTAGCGCGCCTAAAGCAATAAGGCCCACAAAACAAAATAAGCATCAAAAACCAGATGACTACTTGAAGCACCTTGCGGCCAAAGCTGGAATCAACACAGGCTTAAATGTCCACCTAGAAAACTTAGCAAATTTGTGAACAGAAAACCAAGTGGGGTAGGAGGGGACTTCAATATGGCGTTGGATCCCATGCTTGACGTGTCCAAAAGGTTCTTCTCACTTGTCCTATGCAAAATTGCGCAAGTCTACAAGACTTCTTCAGGATATGCAATTGGTAGATAGCAGGAGAACTCTTCACGTCCAGGATACGGACTATACCTTTTTTTCAGCCAATCATAGGACATACACCAGAATCGACTAGGCCTCCATAGGCTCATTTACTTTTTCAGATCATGCACTGACCAACTGTGCCATAGAACTGTGAGAACCGGTGTCCCGCGATTGGTAGTGGAAGATAAACAAGACACTCCTGAAAGAGCCTAGGAATTAGACTCCTTTTTCGCAACCAATGAGACAGGGGAGGTCACTCCATTTTGCCTGTGGGAAACACATAAGTGTGTCATCAGAGGCACTCTTATTTTCATTAGGGGCCCATAGGAAACGACTCAACTGCCAAGATAGACTCCCTACTCAGGGACATTCAGATCCTGGAATTGGCCCATAAGCAATCTAAACTACAGCAGACAGAGGAGAAACTCACATTTACACGACCAGTACAAAAGCCAAACGAACTCACTGTAGGTGAGCATTCTATGAGTTTGGAAACAAACCGAGCAGGATGCTAGCCAACGCTCTCAGAGATACCAGGGTATGCAACTACATCTCATGCATTAAAGTGGGGTTCCAATCACATTTTTAATAGCATGTTGTTATTTCCGCATTCAATACAGTGGTACATATAAGATAACTTACTATTTTAAAAACCGCCGCCGATCTGCCGAGTTACTGCATAAAGAGACTTAAGCAAAATAAACTTCAGCAAAGATTTTTTTAGTGGGCATGTGAAGCCCACAAGCATTTACTTCCTGGATTGTATTGACGAGTGATTCTAGCCATAGGGGAAGCACACTGCATCTTGGGAAATGACGACACACATTTCCCAGGAGCAGTAGGGAGATGTCAGAATCCAAGGTGATTCAGAACGCAGATTTCGTGGGACCGCATAGCAACAGGTAGTTCCAAGTGAGTAAAAATTTGTATATATATATATATATATATATATATATATATATATATATATATATATATATATATATATATATACACACACACACACACATATACACATACATATAAGAATTTTACGGTGAGTACAAAAATCCTCTCTGACATCCATGGACTGACACGGCGTCTCTTGTTCACTGTACACGTGGGTTATGTCCCTGTTTGCAGGAGAAGACCTAGGCAGAATGTGAGATGTTATACATACATTCTAAAAGCCAGAGTTGAACAGCCCCGCCCAGGGGGGCAGTCCCTCCAGACATAACTCACCCCCTGCAGTCAGCAGACCTCAGTTCGTAACAAAGCAGTAAAACTTTAAAAGGAAGGGTGGGTGCCGTGTCAGTCCATGGATGTCAGAGAAAAGGATTTTACGGTGAGTACAAAAATCCTATTTTCTCTTATCCATGGACTGACATGGCGTCTCTTATTCACTGTACACGTGGGATGTCCCAAAAGCAGTGTCAAGAGGGATGGGAGCAGTCGAAATGGAAAAAACAAAAAAAATCCTCACTCCAAACAAGGCAGAGTTCCTCAACGGAGGAGTTGCAACTCTAAACAGCGGCCTGCAACACCTTGCGGCCGAAGGAAGCATCCGAAGATGCAGCCACATCAACCTTATAAAAAAACGTAGAAAAAGGTATGAACAGACGACCAGGTCGCCGCCTTGCACACTTGTGCAACCAACGCTTGATGTCGGAAAGCCCAGGAAGCGCCAATTGCCCTGGTGGAATGCGCCGTGACCAGAAAGGGAGGCGCCCGCCCCTTGAGAGCATAGGCTCGAATGACGGTTTGTCTGATCCACCTAGAAATGGTGGCAGACGAAGCCGCTTGGCCCCGTTTTGGACCAGAGGCCGTTAGAAACAGTGAGTCAGACTTCCGAATAGAAGCAGTAGCAGACAGGTACACCCGCAAGGCGTGTACCACGTCCAATGTTTGAAGCACAAACTCTCTGGGATGCGATGGGTGAGGACACAAGGACGGGAGGACAATGTCCTCATTTAGGTGAAAGGCTGAGACCACCTTTGGCAAAAGGAAGGTCGCGGACGCAACACCGCCTTATCCTTATGGACGACCAAATATGGTGACTTGCAGGACACTCATCTAACAGAAGTAATTGCCACTAAAAGGGCCACCTTCTGAGACAAAGTCAAGAGGGGAATATCCCTGATATTCTCAAAGGGAGGTTCCTGGAGAACCGAGAGCAACAAATTCAGATCCCAGGGGAGGCTTGACAGGAGGAAGCACATGGCGAACCCCCTGTACCAAGGTGCCAACCAAGGAATGACCCGCTAGTGTTCGCTGAAAGAAGACAGCCAAGGCCGAAATCTGACCCTTAATGGTACTCAAAGGGAGCATCTGGGCCACTCCACGCTGCAGAAAACGCAGGATTCTAGGGACGGAATATGTTCGAGGACGCCAGTCCAGCTCTTCACACATGGCGATGTAAGCTTTCCAGGTACATGATAGATCATTCTGGAGGAAGACTTCCGTGCCCTTAACATGGTCGAATTGACCGAGTCCGAGAGACCTCGGTCTCTCAACACCTGGCTTTCAACAGCCATGTCGTTAAAGCCAGAGACTGTAAAGCAGGATGAAATATAGGACCTTGAGACAGAAGGTCCTCCCTTATTGGCAACCGCCAGGGAACGTCCGCGACGAGACGTACCAGATCGGCGTACCAGTGACGCCGAGGCCAATCCGGAGCAATGAGTATCACCGGAATTCCCTCGGTCGCCACCCTGCGCAGCAGTCGAGGGAGCAACTGCAGCGGAGGATAAACGTATATCAGGTGATAATGACCCCATGGGGCCACTAACGCATCCAAGGCATCCACCCAAGGATCCCTGGATCTGGCCACAAACTGACACCTTGCGATTGAGTCGAGAGGCCATCAGGTCCACATCTGGCGTGCCCCACCATCAGCAAAGGAGTTGAAATACCTCCGGGTGCAAAGACCACTCTCCCTGGTCCAGCGTCTGGCGACTCAAATAGTCCACCTGCCAATTGTCTATGCCCGGAATGTAAACGGCCGACAGACCGGGCACGCTTCTTTGGCCCACTTCAGGGTACGGGCGACCTCGGAAGCCGCAGCTGAGCTCCGAGTCCCCCATCGATGGTTGACATACGCCACAGCCGTGACGTTGTCCGACTGGATCCGGATGGAGCGATCCTGTAATCTCTCAGACCACGAGGAGAGGCACAGTCTGATAGCCCGTATTTCCAGAACATTGATCGGCAAACGGGCTTCGTCCGGAGTCCAAAGCCCTTGGGCCGACAGGACTCCCCAGACTCCACCCCAGCCCGTCAGGCTGGTGTCCGTCGTGAACACCGTCCATTGGATGGGGAGGAACGACTTCCCGGACCGAAGAGCCGGGGACCCCAACCACCATGTCAGGGACACCCTGACCAGGTGACTCACCTGGATCGGAAGATCCAAAGACAACGGGGATTTGTCCCAAGTGAACAAGATCTCCTTCTGCAATGCCCTGGTGTGTGATTGGGCATACGGAACGGCCTCGAAGGAGGCCACCAGGACTCTCATGCAAAAACGGAGTGACGACCATTGTCGGGATGTCAGCACCCGCACTGCAGACTCAAGTGTCAGTAACTTCCCTGGAGGTAGGAATACCTTTGTCTCCAAGGAGTCCAGAATCAGACCTAGATACTCCAGACGCTGAGTCGGGACCAGGACTGACCTCTGAATGTTCAGGAGCCACCCGAAGTCCCTGAGGGTCTGACTGACGATAGTCACACTGTAATTCTGAGCCACTTTCTGCTCTTAGAAGAAGATCGTCCAGATAGCCCACGACAGCGATGCCTCGCTGTCTCAGCAAAGCTAGAACAGGCGCAAGCACCTTGGTGAACACCCTCGGTGCCGAGGCTAGGGCGAAAGGAAGAGCCACAGATTGATAGTGGACTTCGCCGATCGCAAGCGCAGAAACTTCTGGTGACTTGTGCAGATCGAAACGTGCAAGTAGGCGTCCTTGGTGTCCAAGGCCGCCAGAAAATCCCCTCGGCGGAGTGTATCGATCACAGTGCGAATGGATTCCATGCGGATTTTTTGCACCTTCACGAAGGCATTCAGGGCCTTGAGGTCCAGGATAGGCCGAACCCTGTCCTTTTTTGGGACGACAAAAGGATTCGAGTAGAATCCCTGAAACCTCTCCTGTGACGGAACCGGCACAATCACTCCGGACCTGATCAAATCCGGAACAGCCCCCATAGGGCTGCCCGACGGGCAGGAAGGAGAGGAAGACTCGAGGGAAGAGTCTGTCTGGGGCCAGGAACGGAACTCTATCCTGTAACCTGAGGTGACCACCTAGCACACCCACCAGTAGGAGATCCGGGAGGTCCACCGATCACTGAACCTGCAAAGTCGTCCCCCCACCCCAATGTCGGGTGGGGGCAAGACTTCACGCAGAGGCAGGCTTGGGAGCCGGCTTGTTTGGCTTACGCACCCAGGGGCGCATGTGTCCACCAGCCGCACTGCTGTCAGTCTGGAAGGGCCTACCCGTGGACTCTGACAAAAAAAAAAAAAAAAAAAAAATTTTTTGCTGGAAAGGAAGGACCCTGCTTTCGGCGGGCCTCCTTACCCTTGCTAGTCTGAGGAAGAAGAGTGCTTTTACCTCCCGTGACATCCTTGATGATGTCATCCAGTGCAGCACCGAAAAGCCTACCACCTTTAAATGGTAGATCCGTCAGAGGCGTCTTAGTGGCTAGGTCAGCAGACCAGCATTTCAACCAGATAAGACGCCGCAATACCACCGCCGAGGCAGAGGCCCTGGATATTAAGGGGACGCGTCTAACGTGGCGTCGCACACATAAACCAGGCCCTGCACCATTTGGTGGGCCAGAGCAATAGTGTCTGGAGGAAGATTATGTTCCTGTACAGTTTGGTGCAAAATTTTTGCCCATCCCGTAAGTGTCTGAGACACAAGGGTCGCCGCTACCACAGGCCGTAGGGCGGATCCCAAAAAGGCAAACATGGCTCTGCTCACCACTTCTGATCTCTTGTCAGTGGGGTCCTTAAAATGCAGGAGTCCCCTCCATCGAGAGAGTTGTGGCCTTGTTCAACCGGGCGACTGGAGGGTCGACCACTGGGGGAGAAGCCCACTTCTTAAGTAGGGCGTCTTCAAAGGGGTATCTGATAGACAAACGCAGCGGGACCATAAAAGTCTTCTGCGGCTTTTTCCCAGACCTTATCAATGAGCTGGTCAAAGAAAGGTACATATGGAAAAACCTTTTTAGAAGGCCCGGCCTTAAAAAGAACCAAAGGAGACTGTCCGCCTGAGGTTCTGCATCCGCAGCATTCAGCTTGAGAGTGTCCCTCACCGTATCAAGGAGTTAACTAACAAGCGGCCAGTCATTTACCGACTCAGAACTGGAGTCTTCCTCGCAAGGAATGTCCTGTTCAAAACCATCAAAATATTCAGAGCTAGGGTCCTGAGCGGTAGTGGCTAGGCCCATATCTGAATCAGCACACCCCCCCCTTTTTTTGGGTGGAGATAAAGTGGGGAGAGGGGCTTTTTTGCTCCCTTGCGCTCGCACACCGCTTCCCTCCTGGTCAGAAATGATTCCAGGACTGCCGACAACTGGTCCATAGGGACCGCAGGTACTGGAGCACTGCCTGTTGCCTCAAACATGTAAGGGGAAGCTGTGACACTGACTCCATATTGCCCCTCTCTGAGACTCCTCAGATAAAAAAGGCCACCCACAGGCTGTGCTGACTGAGGGGGCGCCCAGGGGACTCACCAGACCGGACCAGGACCGCTCAGTTCCGCTGTCTGTACCATTCTGTGTCAGCGCGAGTGAGCTGTGAGGAGATTGTGAGGAGATTCGCGCTGTTACAGCTGCAATAGAGGCCAATTTAGTGCTGAAAAGCGTGCGGGCTACAAGAAAATGGCCGCCACACTTCACCGAGGCGATCCGCGGCAAAATGGCCGCCATGCGCAGTTGAAGTAAAAAAAAAAACACACACACACACACACACACACACACACACACACACACACACACACACACACACACACAGCGCCAAACGGTGCCCAGGCCCCAAAATCACACAAAAAGCCCCCAGCGATATGCAGACCAGCATGAGCCCCCCCCCAGGACAGTATGACCCCCAGGCACCCCCCACAGCACAGCAATGGTGACAGAGTGACAATACAACACAGGGGGAGACAGGGAAAATCCCCCACAGAGAGAAACACACACACACACACACACACACCATTTTGAACTCACCTGCAGGCAAGAGAGACTGCTTACCCGTCCCCTGAGGGACCCACTGGCGTGTTTCTGACAGACCTATAAAAAAGAAAGAAAACAGGAGGGCGCACCGACCTAGTGCATTACCACTTACAGGTTTACTAAAATATGAATAAAAAGCAATAGTCCTACTCACAGACAGAGCTTAAGTACAAGCTTATCGGACAAAATGGCTGGAAATCTTGGCATCCACCGACAGGACTTAACAGAGAGGGGTCGGATGACACCCCAAAACATCCAGATGGCTGACGCGTTTCAGGGGCGCACCCCTTTCATCAGAGCCTAAGCGGTCCGTATCATCCGACCCTCTTTGTTGTCAAGTCCTGTCGGTGGATGCCAAGATTTCCAGCCATTTTGTCCGATAAGCTCTGTCTGTGAGTAGGACTATTGCTTTTTATTCATATTTTAATAAACCTGTAAGTGGTAATGCACTAGGTCGGTGAGCCCTCCTGTTTTCTTTTTTTTTTAGCCATATGAACACCCATTGTTCTGAGGAGGGCTACAAGATCTTAGACTTTGCCTCTAGACATAACCACACCACCTGTGGTTTGACGATACACCGAGAGCGCATGAGATTTTTGTCTTATTTCTGACAGACCTATCACATAGTAGTACTGCGTAGCTGTTGGCCCGGTCCACCGCGAGAGATACAGTCCGTCAGGTACTGTTCAATCTTGAGAAGACCGCAGGAGCATAAAAGCAACCTGGCCACCCCTGGAGTCATGGGGCATGTCGTGAACAGAGTCTCACGCACACAAGGCGAGGATCAGCACGCTCGACGGTCGGACAGGGAAGACTACGAGGATACCAGTGTACCCAACCTGTTGCCCAGCCGACAGTTGATTGAAGGTCTCAAAAATAAATAAAAATTCCCAAAGGAATAAAATGTTAATAGTAAAATCTCACAGGAGACTGGCTCCTGAGAGAGCCACATCTTCTCCTAGGCAGAAAAAAAAAAACTGAGGTCTGCTGACTGCAGGGGGTGGGTTACGTCCGGAGGGACTGCCCCCCCTGGGCGGGGCTGTTCAACTCTGGCTTTTAGAATGTATGTATAACATCTCACATTCTGCCTAGGTCTTCTCCTGCAAGCAGGGACATAACCCACGTGTACAGTGAATAAGACGCCGTGTCAGTCCATGGATATGAGAAATGATTTTTTTTTTTTTAATTTCAAAATTTTCTGTCTCTCATTTATAGCGCAAAAATTTAAAACCCAGAGAGGTGATCAAATACCACCAAAGCAAAACTCTATTTGTATGAAAAAAAAAAAAATTATTTGGGTACTGTGTGACAGCACTGAAAGCTGAAAATTGGTCTGGACAGGAGGGGTGTTTAAAGGGGAGTGCCAGCCTTTTTTTTATGTTTATTAAAAGTCAGCAGCTACAAAAAGTGTAGCTGCTGGCCTTTAATAAACAGACACTTATCTGTTCCCCTGTCCAGCGACGCGGCCGCCCGGAGCTTCGTTCCTCTCTGCCTCCATTCTAACTGTGGGCACCCGGCCGTGACAGCTTTCGGCTTCATGGCCGGGCACTCACTGTGCATGCACGAGCGGCGCTGCGCTCCCCGAGTGGACAGGCGATCGCCTGGGACCCGTCACGTGTCCCAGGTGATCGCCTACAGGGAGGGGCCAACAAAAGGAGATATGACAAGTAGCCCAAGCGGTCCCTGGGCGGAAGGAGGAAGTGGGACAGGAAGTCCCACTCCTACTGAAGCCCCCACTCTCCCCCCCCAAAAAACCCGGAGTTAGTACTTACCGGTAACTCCTTTTCCAGTAGTCTTCCAGGACAGCCCTTGAGAGATGGAGTCCCTCCCATCGACACAGGAAACACATTGCTAACAGTTCAAAAGGCTGTCCCTCAGGTCCCTGGTCTGTCATTTACCAAGAACCGAAGGATGGAACTGAAAAAACATAACCATAACAGGCAACAACATTAATGCATCAACATAATTCAAGGGTGCGATCGTGCTGTCCTGGAAGACTACTGGAAAGAGTTACCGGTAAGTACCAACTCCGGTTTTCCCCAGTCTTCCAGAACAGCCCTTGAGAGGATCCCCAAGTACTCACCAGATTAGGAGGGGACCACGGCTTGGAGGACTTTCCTCCCAAAAGCCTGACCCTGCCTGGACATTAAGTCTAGTCTCCACCTTTTACATGGCATTATAGACTAGAAGCTTGACCACGTGGCTGCTTTACATATTTGATCCGGGGTGGCACCAGCTCTTTCAGCCCAGGATGCCGAGAGTGCCCTTGTGGAGGATCTTTTAGTATTCTATAAAACTTTCCGCTATAGCTAGCCTGATCCACCTAGCTATAGTGACCTTAGAAGCTTTTTGCCCCTTATGTTGCCCAGAAAAAAAAAAAAAAAAAAAAAAAAAAAAAAAAAAAAAAAGCACAAACAAGGAATCTGCAATTCTAAAAGATTTGGTTGCTAGGTACTCTAAGATGCACCTTCTCACATCTAATAAATGAAATTGCTTCTTTTTTATTTGAGGTATTCTGACAGAATGAAGGGAGAACAATGTCTTGAGACCTATGGAATTTGGACGCCGCCTTACGCAAGAACCCAGGGTCTGTTTTTTAGGATGACTGTCAAGGATTTGAAGAAAAGGCTCTCCAACGGAGAGAGCTTGGATCTCACCGACCCTACGGGCTGAAGTGATTGCCAAAAAGGAGTACTGTTTTGAATGTAAGCAGTCTTAAAGAGGCCTCCAAAAGAGGTTCAAACGGTGTCCCCAAAAAGGCTTTGAGGCAGACCGAAAAGGTCCCAAGTTGGATTTATCTAGATTCTGACTGGTTTATGTCTAGCGATTGCCTTACAGAACCTAGCGATAAGGGGATCTTCCTGTAAGCGTTTCTCCAAGTACACACTTAAGGCCGCTATCTGGACCTTAATAGTACTAGGAGATAACCCCTTGTCTATACCTTCTTGGAGAAACTGTAGGATATTTGTTAAATCCTTGCGAGCGACGAAGGCGGGCGGAGTTTGCGAGCGACGAAGGCGGGCGGAGTTTGCGAGCGACGAAGGCGGGCGGAGTCTGCTGTTACTTACTGATGCTGAGTGCAGGATGTACCAAGATGGCCGTCGCAGCATAACATTTCAAAATCTTTTCCTCGTCATTTATTGCAGCATTTCAGTGCCTGCACATAAGTGCCAGCCACATATCAGTGCCCATAAGTGCCGACTATCAGTGCCATCCATCAGTGCCCATAAGTGCCGTCAGTGCCCATACGTGCTGCCCATCAGTGCCAGCCACCTGTCAGAGACCCTCTGCCTCACCCACAAATGCGCACAAGGAAACGCTCCTGAATACTTATGCGAGAAAATAAAACACTACACCACTACTCGTGACCTTCGATCAACTAACCAAAACCTCCTCCACATCCCCAAGACCCGCTACAAAGCCAAGGGAGAACGAAGGTTTGCTGTCCAAGGACCAAGGCTATGGAATGCGCTACCCACGAATATCCGCATGGAAGAAAACCATCGGGCCTTCCGGAAAATAATAAAGACCCATCTCTTCTAACGATCTCAACGACACTGGATGCAAAGCGCCTTGAGGCGATTTAGTTCGCAATTGCAGCGCTATACAAGTTACTCACTCAACCACATATCAGTGCCCATAAGTGCCATCCATCAGTGCCCATAAGTGTCGTCAGTGCCAGCCAACTGGCAGTGCCATCAGTGCTGCCCAGTGCCAGCCACCTGTCAGTGCCATCAGTGTCCATAAGTGCCAACTATCAGTGCAATCCATCATTGCCACCTATCAGTGCCATTAGTGCCGCCCATCAGTGCCAGCCACCTGTCAGTGCCACCTATCAGTGCCCATAAGTGCCCATAAGTGCCGCCTATCAGTGCCATCTTTCAGTGCCCAGTCAAACTGTCACATGACGTTAAAAAAAGTATCGGTAATCGGCGAGTACATGAAAAAAAAGTATCGGTACTTGTACTCGGTCCTAAAAAAGTGGTATCGGGACAACCCTAATGCAGACAGCTTCAACATAGCTACTTAAGGATGCAAGAGGGGTCCCTGTGACAGGAGGTCTTGTCTGCAGGGAGCCTCAGGAGGAGGCTGGTCCGTCAACTTCAGTAAAGTTCAAGGTCTCTTGGGCCAAAATGGTGCCACTAGAATTAAACATGTTTCTTCTGCAAGAAACTTGGCCAGGACTGTCGGAATGAGGTGAAGCGGTGGAAACGCATAGGCCAGACTGAAGGTCCAGGGAATTTGTAAGGCATCTACCACCCAGGGTTGATCTCCTGGACATAGCGAGCAGAAACTGGGGACTTTTGCATTCTTTCGGTTTGCAAATAAGTCTACTTTTGGGATCCCCCAGTGAGCTGTTATGAGGTTGAAAACTTCCAGATGCAGAGACCATTCTTGATTCGAAACTAGTTGTCGACTCAAGAAGTCTGCAGTGCTGTTCTGCTCCCCCTTCAGGTGTATTGCAGAGATGGATTCTAGATTGGAACTTTGGAAAAAATTATTGGAGACGACAGACCGAAGGGCAGGACAGACTTAGCTGCAAACTTTACAGCGTCAGTTGAAGCATCCGAGATGAAACTGGTCACATTGAAAAGCATTGGAAAAGTTTTCAAGAGCTCCTCTCTAGGAGTGCCTGCCTGTAAGTGTTCTTGTAACTGTGATAACCAGAACTCCAAATTTCTAGCTACACAGGAAGTGGCTAAGGCTGGCTTCAATCCTGCCATTGAAGCATCCCAGGCCCTTTTCAAGACTATGTCTGTCTTTCTGTCCATTGGGTCCTTTAAATGTCCCATATCCTCGAAGGCCAGGTCAGACTGCTTCGATACCTTGGACAGTGGGGCGTCCAGTTTTGGATTTTTATTGCAGACTGCCTCTGGGTTCTCGTCAAAGGGAAATCTTCTTTTGAGAGAATTTGGGAAGAAAGCTTTCTTATCCGGCTCGGCCCATTCTTTGCGGACAAGATCAGAGAGTACACCATGTATAGGGTATGCAGCCCTTTTTACCCAGGGCTGCATACATTTTGTCATGCCTGGATAATTGAGCTTCTTCCTCAATTTCCAGCGTATCATAAAAAAATCGCACTCAACTCATCTACTTCCTCAATAGACCGTTTGTATTTTGCGACTTTTTTAGCTGCGGTCTGATCTTCCTCCTGGTCCGAGTCTGAAGATTCAGACCTAACTAACACACAGCTATGCTCCCTGACTCTACGGGGCTCCCCGGAGCTGGGTATTGGGGGGTTTGGTGAGGGGGAAACTGCAGCTGCGCTACTGGTGGAAGCAGATCTGAAATTAAGTCCCTAAGGGATTTAAAGGTTGACACAATCTCATCTTTAAATGAGCTAAGGAATTTAGGGCTTTGTTAGAGCCTGAAGAAAATTTGTTTCCACAGTTAGAGCACTTTCTGCAGCCTGACTTGTCTTCCCTTCAAGCCTCCTTAGCCTAAAACAAAAAAGGTAGATGACTTAGTATCAAAGCTTTTGTCCCTCTAAAAAGGCACCCGTGATGCAACCACCACTGCTGCTATTCCCGCGACAGTGCATCCACCACCATGGGGTAAACTAGTCCCAGCCACCACTATCAGCATACACAAATAACCAGTACAGGGCTTGTCCAGCAGCCTACCTGGTTCTGGCTGGTGCCTACATCCACCGGAGTGTCCTGGGGATTCGCCTCCATGGTCCCCCCTTGCCGCTCCATATCCCGCCACTGGATGCAGGTCTGGGATTAGTAGGACCAGCGTGGGCTTTTTCTCCTCTCCTTGCGCCCTGGAGACCCAGAACCCTCGGCGCACAGTGATGACGCGATTCCGCCGGAAATGACGCAACCAGCGTCTCCGGCCCTCACCGTGGCTGCAGCAAGGAGCTGGGATGGACGAATCCACTTACCAGCTCCAGGGGGAACCGTGCCATTCTGCCACTGGCACAACCTCAGTAATGGAAGGAAGAGGTTAACGAGTCTGCTGCGGTTTTGCAGGACGGTACCCGAGCCCCAGCACACAAGGTGAGACTTCACTGGAGCCGAACGGATAGGACCCAGACCCCCTGCGCGGTCTCCATTCCCTGCAGGCAGCCCCTGAGAGATGAAGTCCTTCTCCTGGTTCCTCTGGCAACATGTTCCTCTGATGGAGGAAACACAAATGACTGACCAGGGACCGCCTTTTGAACTGTTGGCAATGTGTTTCCTCAAGGGAGCGAGGAGTGGTTTAAGCGGAAGCTCTACTTTAAGTGCCCAGTAAGCAAGTGGTTAATGGCTGTGTTGAGTTATTTTGAAGTGACAGCAAATTGACAATGTTATACAAGCTGTACATTCAAGCAAATTAAATATTTATAATATATATTGTGACCATATGCGAGGTGAGATGCATGACAATCGCTACATTTCACCTCGCATTCGGTCCATTTTAAGGGACTGAACGGGAATCCGGTCCAGTTTTTCCAGCCTCTGTGGCAGGCTGGGTTACGGTCCTGATGTTCTGGGTCCACACTCGGGTGGAAGTTAAAAGTCAGAGAAGAGAACACAGCAGAGCTCTGGCCTGAGACTCAGAGGAGCTTTGTTTGTTGGATTGGAAAAGAAAGAGGTTACTGTTTAGTTTAGCGCCGGACGGCAAACATTTGATTTTCTGTTTTGTATGACTATTGCAAACCACTTGTAAATAAAGCTGGCAATACGCCAGGTTTTAAAGACACACACACACACACACACACACACACACACACACACACACACACACACACACACACACACACACACACAACACCCCTCTTCTACCCTCCCTGTCATACCCCTGGATAGTTGCCAGCCAGTCGTGTGAGCTGTCAAACCAAGTTTCTGATATTCCAACAAAGTCTAAATCCTCCTAATGCTGCAGCAGCCCCAGTCCTTCCAATTAGCTAGGCTCCTGGCATTTGTGTACATTCCCCTTCGTTTTTTACGAGTGCATATTATTTTCTCTTTAGGTATTCTGCATCTGCGATTATGATTTGCCAACTCATTCACACAGGCATTAAGTATTATGGATAGATTACCACTAATGCCTCCACCAGTAGCCCTGACCTTCACTCACTGCCGACTTTCTCTTCCTCCTTGTGACAGATTGCCTGAACTGTCCTAATAATTGAGTCCTCTACTACCAGTGCCCGCCTAAACTTGCCCCACCGTCTTATCAGAGCAGTCATTCTCCTGGCAGCTAGGGGAGGAAGGCTGCTCCAGCAATGCTACCACTGAGCCGATATCCCCAACATCACGCAACTTGGCATATTTGTTGGGATGTACCATCTCAGGACTGGCCTCCCCAAGGCTCTTCACCCCTACCCCTCCTGTCACCCAGCTCTAGCTCCTGTAACTCCATTTCTCCACTCTCCTCTACACTGGCCTCAGTCAGCACCTGCTGGGTAATGACCAAGCTTCATTCCAGGTTGCTGATGCTGCACAGTGTTGCCACTTGATTCTTTAGATCCAAGATCTGGGCTTCCAGAGAAACCACTAGCTCACAACTTGCACGGCAGTAGTCGCCCTCGAACGGCTCTTCAAGGAAAGTATTAGGGATGCACCGAATGTTTTTTTGGTGCCGAAAACCATTACCGAAAATGAAAAATACAAGATCCCGAAACCGCACCGAAACCAAAAGTGACTTTTTAAAAAATATTTTTATACAGGAGATGGTCAGAGACTGGGGAACATGGTACAGGAGGTGGTCAGAGACTCTGGACATAATACAAGAGATCAATGCAGCCTCACCAGTGCCCGCCATGCAGCCTGCAAGTTCCCTTGGTGGGACATTGAATCAGTGTGACGTGTCACAGGAGGCGGGACATTGTTACTGCGGCCTGTGTAGTTATGCTCCGTGACACATGGAGATCACCGCGAGGAGGGAGGGGAGGAGGAGAGGACTGCGGCGCGCATCGGCCAGAAAGACACCCCTGTAATGAGCGGCACCAGGGGCGGGGCCCCAGAAAGGCCCCGCCCCAGTTCCGGCTCAATTATCGGCAATACATTTTATTTTGCCGAAAAGGCCATTTTCGTCCGAAATGTTTTGGCGGCCGAAATCTCGGTGCATCCCTAGAAAGTATACATGAAGTGAGATGTGCACTGGGTTTCATCGCAAATTCTGTTGGGGGGCTGAGGTGAGAGGTTACTCCTGGTACTCTACACTACTCCAAGTTACTCCTGCTGCTACAGCTAATCCAAGTCCCTCTCAGTACTCCAAGTTATGTCAAGTTACTCCCAGTACGCTGTCAATATCACTCCCAGTTTTCCAATGTTGTTCTAAATTACTTATTTAACAAGTAAAAAGGCGCAATGCTCAGATACCTCAATATAATGATATGTGGTCCTCAATAGTCCAAAAGGCAGGAATCAGGGGAAACCCATTGCATAACAGTGACGTCACAGCACGGCGCCACGCAGTTTTGCGTTCCAAGCCTCTTTCTGGCTCTGACTGCACAGCCATGTTCACCATTGTTGCGGCCGCTGGACAAGAACCATGGAGCTGCAGCGCGGCCTGTCACAGGCTCTGGCGGTACACTGCCCTCATCTTCCTCGGAACCTACAGCCTGTTCAGTGGACTTTCCTCGATTCCATCTGATCTTGATGTGCTACACCTGGACAGCTGAAAGAGGACCTGCTGTGATCTGCCATTCCACCCCATCCTCCTTGGGATCTGATGTGGTGCCAGCCAGAAACTGACTCACTGTGACCTGTAGTCCCATCTCTTCAGCCCAGAGATGTAACTGGACTCAACTTTACTTCTTATGTGAGTGAGATTGTTTTTTCAATAAATGTATTTATGATATATACTCAGGAGGTGCCCCTTTCCTTGTTTCTTTTCGAAATTACTTATGGTTGCTCTCAGTACACCAAGTCACTTACTCAGTACTCCAAGTTACTCCCAATACTATTAGGCTACTTTCACACTGAGGCGCCGCTATATTTTTAGCGCCGCTATACCGTTTTTTTTGCCGCACTAGCGGGGGGATTTTAACCCCCGCTAGCGGCCAAAAAAGGGTTAAAAATGCCCGCAATAACGCCTCTTTGTGGGCGTATTGGAGGCGCTACCCCATTGATTTCAATGGGCAGGGGCGCTATAGGAGCGGTATTTTTACCGCTCCTATCGCGCCTCAAAGATGCGGCTTGCAAGAGTTTTTTGACCCTCCTGCAAGCGCAACGCGCCAGTGTGAAAGCCCTCGGGCTTTCACATTGGATACAATTGAGCGGCTTTTTTGGGGCGCATTGCAGGCGCTATTTTTAGCGCAATAGCGCATGCAAAGCTCCTCAGTGTGAAAGGGGCCTTACTTCAAGTTACTCCCAGTATAGCAGGTCAACCTCAGTACTCCGAGCTACTACAAAGATTTTTTTTACACAAAAATTCCTCCCAGTACTCCAAGTTGTTACTTCCAGTTATTACAAATACTACAAGTTACTACAGATATGCTCCTCCGTATTCAGTCATTAATTGTATCTCGCTCCCTCACTCAGTGGGGGTTATTTACTAAAGGCAAATCCACTTTGCACTTGAAATTGCACTGAAAGTGCACTTGGAAGTGCAGTCAGTGTAGATCCGAGGGGGGAATGCAAGGAAAATAAAAAACAGCATTTTAGCTTGCACATGATTTAAAAAAATCAGCAGAGCTTCCCCTCGTTTCAGATCTGCCCCTCAGATTTACAGCGAGTGCAATTTCAAGTGCAAAGTGGATTTGCCTTTCGTAAATAACCCCCAGTGTGTCCGCAGCTCCTCCTCAGTCCCTATCCCACGCTCAACTGTCAGTGTTTCCCGGCCCCAGCTTTCATGCAGCTTCACCTGTCAGAGCCTCTGTCTCATCGGCTCTAGTGCCTGCACCCACATTGCTCCCCATCAGTGTCCCTGCTCCGCCGATCGATCCTCTCACTGCTGCCTTGCAAGCCGCCAGTGCCTCCTGTTCTCCTTCGGCTTGCAGCAGCGTCTTCCTCACAGTGTCTCTCTCAGCATGCAGCGTGCTCCTCCAACCAAACCTATTGCCTCCTCACCACCTGTCAAACACACTGATCACTTTTCAGAGGAGCAGCAGTGCCTGCTGCACTTGTGAATGAGCCCTTCGCTGCATTCAGCAGCAGCACCCTTAGTGCCCTTTCACACGTAAATTTGTGGGGGTGGTAAAACCCTGCGGTTGAGAGTTTTACCACCCCCAATTCCTGCCCCCTTTAGCTGCTGAGGCAGCAGCCAAAAAGGCGTACACATGGCGAAGCAGGAAATAAATCCCCTGTTACTTTTAGTGTGTGCTACCACCTGCCAATTAATTGCGACCCATTCAAGTAAATGAGGCAACTTTGCAAGAGCCCCACAACTACATGCTTCTGCAGGTGCCAAAACAGGTGGTGAGAAAGCATCACAACGCTACATGCTTTAACCCCTTGTTTGCTGTACTGCACAAGTTTGCAGGGCACTTTCAGAGCAGCCTCATTCACTTGAATAGGTCAAGCTTGGCAGGTGCTACACCCACCAACTATAACAGGGCGTATAGCTCTTGCTGCAGCATGTGTACACTCCTGGCCACTGCAACTAAAGGGGATGTGGTTGGGACGACAGTAATAAAAAAAAATATATAGGTCTTAACTGCAAATGCAAACAAACCCTTACTGTTCTGAGTCTTTTAGAAGGCTGCGTTCAAACTGATGTGCTACTGTTTACCGGCACCCCGGTGTATCTGCAACTTTCCTGGGTTAGCTACGCTTTGCCATAGACTTCTATTATATCCTGCAGGTGTGGTGCACTTTCTGAAAGTGCACCAAAATATATACAGGTGCCATCTGATAAAGTGGAATGTTACCGAAAAAATAAACTGTGTAGGAGGTGAGATTTTTATTGCATTAGAGACATACTATGCCTGCCTGTCCACGCTGTACAATGAGCCAAGCATGAGCAGCTCGGTGTAGAATTTTGACAATGTGTGATGACAGAAATCCCACGCATGGACAGGACTGAAGATGTCAGCAGCCAGCAGGGAGCTCCGAGACATCACAGCGCTGGAGAGAAGATATAGCTCTGATCCAATGACCCAGAATCAGTGTGTACTTTAAAAAAGCATCACTTCCTGGAACCTGGTGTCACTGTTCCCAGCACTTAATTATATTCACTGCATGGCAGCTGACACGAGGGCTCTTTTAGACCTTTGATGTCTCATTTAAGAAAACCTATCACCAAAAAAAAAAAACACATAGGGGATTTCTTGTCCCCTTTGCGATGGAGGGGGAAAAAAAATAAAAAAGGGACCTAAAATCTCCCAAAATTAATTTTTGAGCCCCCCCTCCACAGTTAACAAATGGAAATGCACGTGTTGGGGGGGCGTCTACACGCACAAATTGTCGATAGCACTACCTGTTACATATCACTGCACATGCCAAAGTGAGAGCAATAATTCTAGGCCCATTATTCACAGTTATAGAACTATAGGCACAACATTTGGATAGCGTAATGAAGGGCAATAACCTCTGTGAGGGTTGTTTTTGCCATCTTTGTCCCATTGGGGAGACTAACATTCATTTGTCCTAGAGCCAAACAGGAAAAGGAAATCAATGCAAATTAGGGAACCTCTTGGGGACCCCAAGGTCACAAGAACTGGTGTCCCCATTGGAAGATTTCCCCCTCTATTACTTTTCTGGGGACAACCCAAAACATTGGATTTTTTTTTTTTTACTTTCAACAATAAATGCTAAACGGAACAAATAGAGTGAACCTTCCTAACTGGGACACCGCAAGGAGAAAAAAAAAAAAAAATAAAAAAAAAAAAAAAAAAAACGCATGTTCTAATCAATTTCTCCTCTATCCCACACTTAAATTTTTTTGTCTTTAGTTATACTTTAAAGGGGTTGTAAAGGTTCATGTTTTTTCACCTTAAAGTGGTTGTAAACCCACTTGTTGGACATCTACCTATAGGTAAGCCTAGAATAAGGCTTACCTACAGGTAGTGGAAAGATTACCTAAACGTGCACCGTTTAGGAGATATTTCACTTGTAGTCCGCCGTAAATATCAACGGCGCATGCACGGGGAAGAAACAAGGTGCGATTTCTTCCCCAGCCCGTGGCGTGAATCGCAGCTCCCGTACACATGCGCGGGAGTGACGTCACGCGGCTCCGGCGAATCACAGGGCCGGAGTCCGTGTCCCGGAAGGAAGAGGGGCCAAAAAATGGACGCTGCCTACTCTGAGGACATCACTGGATTCTTTTGAAGGTAAGTGGCACATAACGGGCTAGTATGCGATGCATACTAGCCCATTATGCTTTTCATTTGCAGGCTTTGCAGCGGGCTAAAGAGGAAGTAAAACCCATCAGGGTTTACTTCCTCTTTAATGCATCATATGCATTAAGGTGAAAAAACATCTGACATTTACTTACCTGAGCCCTGGAAAGTCCAGCGTCGAATGCGCTCGATCTTTGCCCAGGCTTCTCAGCTCTTAATTGAATAGATTGATAGCAGCGCAGCCATTGGCTCATGCTGCTGTCAATCAAATCCAATGACGCGGGGGGCGGGACCAAGTCATACACTTGGCTATGTACCCCCAAGTGTATCACACGGGATTGCGCCCGCAAGCTAACCCCCTCAGGAGAGAGCTTCCCAGAGGGGGTTAAAGCAGAGCTCCAGTCTCCTTGTCAGATTTCTCCAAAAAGAACCCCCGTTATTCTCTTTTTTTTTGCATAATACAAATAGGATATAGGTAGAAGTGTATTTCTTCTTCTTACTTACAATTAGGATATTTATCACAGCATAACGGCAGACTGGCAGGGGTCATTATGAGTGTGGGCATCTGAAGCCTGCTCCTACTTTCTTCCGGGACTCCGTGCGGCTGGTCACCCAGCATGCACGTCGCGATGTTGCGCCTGCGCAGTAAGGATGCGTCGCACTGGTCTTTACAGGTTGCTATAACAATGGCGGGGGCAGCAGAAGTTCCCGCTCCATTGCTATGGCAACCTGTCAATCAAGACAGAATTCAAGTGCCGTTCAAAGACCCCTGGGATAGAGGACGCAGACATCCCAGGAGTCCTAGCAAATGCCTAATGACGACATCGCCTAGGCGGCCAGGCCTGGAAGTGCAGACTATAAAAAGAAAAACAAAACAATTATAATAATTGCCATTATAGACTGTTCTACAGGTGGGCTTTGTGTTTCAAGGAAGTTGAAGAAATGGGTTGAGCGCAGCTTTAATAAATGCCGGGAAAGCCGCCGTTGGACCCCAGGACCGGAAGATAGGGGGCCACTCTGTGCAAAACGAACTGCACAGTGGAGGTACGTATGACATGTTTGTTATTTAAAGCGGTGTTCCAGCTGCAAAATTGTATTTTATTTTTTAAGTCAGCAGCTACAAACACTGTAGCTCCTGACTTTTAATAAGGACACTTACCTGTCCTGGGAGCCCTTGAGGTCGGCCCCCCTGAGGCTGATCCGTACTTCGGATCGTGTCCCGGCGCCGCCAACCTCACTATGGGAAACAGGCGGCTTCCCTGCCCGTTTCCTATTGCACATGTCGCACAGCGCTTTGAAGGCAGCTGCCTTCTGGGATACACACACAGTTCCCAGAAGACAGCGCGCCCCATTCCCCAGAAGACAAACGCAAGGAGGACAAGAAAGATCTGCCCAGCAACCGCCATTTCTAGTAAGTAAAAAGTTGTTTTTTTACATTTTTTCCTATTATTTTGGAGCATTTTTATGTCATTTTATTTTTAGGGTGGACCTCCGCTTTAATTTTTTTTTTTTTTTTTTAACCACTTAAGCCCCGGACCATTTTGTAGCTAAAAGACCAGGAGGTGTTTTCAGAATTTGGCACTGCGCTGCTTTAACTGGAAATTGTGCGGACATGCAATGTTGTACCCAAACAAAATTTGCGTCCTTTTCTTCCCACAAATAGAGCTTTCTTTTAATGGTATTTGATTGCCTCTGTGATTTTTATTTTTTGCGATATAAACAGAAAAAGACTGAAAATTTTGAAGAAAAAAAAAAAAAAAGATATTTTCTACTTTTTGTTATAAGAAAAATCGACTTAACTCAATTTTAGTCATACATTTAGACCAAAATGTATTCAGCCACATGTCTTTAGTAAAACAAACAAAAAAAAAAGTCAATAAGCGTATATTTATTGGTTTGCGCAAAAGTTATAGCGTCTACAAACTAGAGTACATTTTCTGGAATTTACACAGCTTTTAATTTATGACTGCCTATCTCATTTCTTGAGGTGCTAAAATGGCAGGGCAGTACAAAACCCCCCCCAAATGACCCCATTTTAGAAAGTAGACATCCCAAGGAAATTTCTGAGAGGCATGTTGAGCCCATTGAATTATTATTTTTTTGTCTCAAGTGATTGAATAATGACAAAAAAAAAATACAAAAAGTTGTCACTAAATGATATATTGCTCACACATGCCATGGTTATATGTGGCATTGCACCCCAAAATACATTTTGCTGCTCCTCCTGAGTACGGGAATACCACATGTGTGGGACTTTTTAGGAGCCTAGCCGCGTACGGGACCCCGGAAACCAAGCACCGCCTTCAGGATTTCTAAGGGTGCAAATTTTTGATTTCACTCCTCACTACCTATCACAGTTTCGAAGGCCATAAAATGCCAATAGGCACAAAACCCCCCCAAATGACCCCATTTTGGAAAGTAGACACCTCAAGCTATTTGCTGAGAGGCATGGTAAGTATTTTACAGCTCTCATTTGTTTTTGAAAAATGAAGAAAGGAATATATTTTTTTTTTTCAATTTTCAAAACTGTGTGACAAAAAGCGACATCTGCAAAATACTCACCATGCCTCTCAGCAAATAGCTTGGGGTGTCTACTTTCCAAAATGGGGTCATTTGGGGGGGTTTGTGCCATCTTGGCATTCCAGGGCCTCCGAAACTGTGATAGGCAGTGAGGAGTGAAATCAAAAATTTACACCCTTAGAAAGCCTGAAGGCGGTGCTTGGTTTTTGGGGTCCCGTACGTGGTTAGGCTCCCAAAAAGTCTCACACATGTGGTATCCCCGTACTCAGGAGAAGCAACAGAATGTATTTTGGGGTGTAATTCCACATATGCCCATGGCATGTTTGAGCAATATATCATTTAGTGACAACTTTGTGCAAAAAAAAAAAAAAAAAATTGTCTTTTTTCCGCAACTTGTGTCAACATATAAAATATTCCATGGACTTGACATGCCTCTCAGTATATAGCTTGGGGTGTCTACTTTCCAAAATGGGGTCATTTGGGGGAGTTTTGAACTGTTCTGGCATTTTATACACAACATTAGGAAGCTTACATCCACTCTTCTAACCACTTGAAGACAAAGCCCTTTCTGACACTTTTTGTTTACATGAAAAAAAATTTTTTTTTGCAAGAAAATTATGTTGAACCCCCAAACATTATATATTTTTTTAAAGCAAAGGCCCTACAGATTAAAATGGTGGGTGTTGCAGTTTTTTTCCACACAGTATTTGCGTAGCGATTTTTCAAACGCATTTTTTTTGGGAAAAAAATACACTTTTTTTAATTTTAATGCACTAAAACACACTATATTGCCCAAATGTTTGATGAAATAAAAAAGATGATCTTAGGCCGAGTACATAGATACCAAACACGACATGCTTTAAAATTTCGCACAAACGCGCATTGGGGACAAACTACATACATTTTTAAAAGCCTTTACAGGTTACCCCGTTAGATTTACAGAGGAGGTCTACTGCTAAAATGACTGCCCTCAATCTGACCTTCGTGGTGATACCTCACATGCATGGTGCAATTGCTGTTTACATATGACGCCAGACCGACGCTTGCGTTCGCCATTGCGCAAGAGCAGGGCAGGACAGAGGTGTATTTTTTTTTTTATTATCAATTTTGCTTTTTTATTTTATTTTTAAACTGTTTCTTCCATATTTTAATTTTTTTTATCATTTTTATTGTTATCTCATTGAATGTAAATATCCCCTATGATAGCAATAGGTAGTAACAGGTACTTTTTTTGAAAAAAAATGGGGGTCTATTAGACCCCAGATCTTTCCTCTGCCCTCAAAGCATCTGACCACACCAAGATCGGTGTGATAAAATGCTTTCCCAATTACCCAAAGGCGCTGTTTATATCCGGGGGGGGGGGGGGGGGAACATTCCCTCCCACTGCTTGTAAAAAGTAGTCCAGAGGCTAATTAGCCACTAGGATTGCTTTTACATGAAAGCCGGCCGCTGGCTGAAAAGAATGATACCAAGATGATACCTAAACCCGCAGGCATCATTCTGGTATAACCATTCAAAGTTCAGCAACATACCAGTACGTTGCTGGTCCGTGTTGGACATGTATTGTAATTTTTTTTTCATGCAGCCTGTTGGCTGAACGAAAAAAGAGATTGATCGTGGGTATGCCCACCATTAGAATACCTCCCTTCATCCACCCACTTCTAATGATGGGCATACATGCACCATTTATATATGCCGAAGCATGGGGGCATCCTCCCGCAAAAGTGATGCCGCGTACACATGGTCGGACTTTTCCACAGGCAAGCCTCCGTCGGAATTTCGACCGTATGTACGCGGCATTAGGAGCAAAATCGCTCCTCCGCTCCTGCTGCCCCAATGCTTCGGCATATATGCTTTTTTTTTTTTTTTTAACTGTGGTGGTGAAATCACCTCCTACAGCACTGGAGTCGCAGGGATCAGGCCTGTCTCTGCAAACGCTGCAGTTATGTGTGTTGTGTTTTGTAAGTGACAGTGATCGATCGATACTGCACTTGGGTGGCCTGGGCTGGACGGAGGGGCAAAACGCAGGTGCTAGCAGGTATCTGGGCTGATCCCGCTAACACTGCGTTTTTGGGAACCCTAAACTGCTGGGGACGCTAGTATAGATCAGATCAGATATTGAGCTGTTAAGATTCTATACCACTAAGGGGGGTGTATGCTTCACGCGTGGGTGTTAGCGTTACTGGCACTAACCTGACGCTGCCTGGGGTTACGCAGACCCTCTCTGACACTAAAACCTAATTGATATCAGGGGGTTAAACCTTTATTGGGTTATATACGGCGGGTGCCCTGACACTATAAAAAGCAAACTAACTAACCAGCGTCACCCGTAACACTTATATGGTGATCACTGGTGAAAGGGTTAACTAGGGGCAATTAGGGGGTTAAACATTTATTAGGTAATATATGGGGGTACCTGACGCTATAAAAACCTGCGACGAACCTAAAAAAAAAATAACTGGCTACCTATCGGCATCACCGACACTAAAACAGCGATCAGAAAAACGATTGCTTAGTGACACTGGCAAAATGGGGTGAAAGGGTTACCTGGGGGGGCAATCAAGGGGTTAAACCTTTATTAGGTAATATATGGGGGTACCTGACGCTATAAAAACCTGCAGCGAACCTAAAAAAAAAAAATAACTGGCTACCTATCGGCATCACCGACACTAAAACAGCAATCAGAAAAACGATTGCTTAGTGACGGCGGTGCTAGGGGGTGAAAGGGTTATCTGGGGGGTGATCAAGGGGTTAAACCTTTATTAGAGGGGGTTAGGGGGCTACACTGGACCTAAAACTAACTGCCCTGACACTTTTACAGTCACAAATGTCACTGATTGCAGTGATCAGTAAATAAAATAGTCACTGCAATCAGTGACACTGTGACTGGGGGGTGATCTGGGGGGGCGATTTATGTTCCTATGTGTGCTGGTGTCAGTGTGCTGTTTGTGCACTAACCTGTGTCTTCTCTTGTACGACGCTCGGTATATGTGAGCGCCGCATGAGGGATGACATCACTTCCTCCTGCCTGTGTAAATATTACACAGGCAGAGGAAGCATTTGATTCGCCGGGAGCGATTGCGAGGGGGTGGCCAGAATCGAATCGCAGCCCCCTCATAACGGATCGCTCCCAAAGCGATCCCGGCCGCTCACTGTACCGGAGGGGGGTCCGGTTGGACCCCCCACCCATACGAAGGCAGGCACGTACAGGTACGCGATTGTGCCTGTCCGTGCCATTCTGCCGACGTATATTTACAGTGGGCGGTCGTTAAGTGGTTAAACTTTACAACCACTTTAAGGACCGGTTCACACTGGTGCGATGCGAGAACCCTGCAAATCCACTGCGTGTTCCCGCATCGCACCAGACTCGCACTGAAGTTCACACTGCCATATGCCAACTGCTGGGGAGTGTCATATGTTAACGACCCATTTCAGCTTGCGTATCGCACTGCGAACTGACAGTTAGGACATGAATCGGATCGCATATGTGTGAACACACATGCAATCCAATTCTGGTCCGAACAAAAAAAAAAAAAAAAGAGTCCTGTGCGTGTTTGGACCGAATGCGGTGTTGTATCAGCCATACTATCTGTATGGCTGAAATCGCACCGCACAGACATTGCATGTAATGTGGACAGCAGTGCGCTGCAAATTACATGCGATGTCTGGCATCGCACAAGTGTGAACCGGTGTCTTGTCGATCTGGTTCCCCTATCAATATGGTTCCAGGCTCGACTGCGCAGGCGCTGCCGAATAGCTGTTAAAGCTCGGAGATTTCAGTTGGCTCGGCTTGCGCAGTCAAGAGGGAACCAGATCGATAGGAGGAACCATAGGCTCGGCAGCTGTGGACGCGCTGGCCCCGATGCTTCATTACACATGCCGCTTGCTTCTTCATGCTGCTCTATACAGCAAGGGGTGGATCAGATGTGATCTTGAGCAGTGCGATTTGTTTGTTTATACACAACGCTCTATACAGCGTCGTGTATAAACAAATCGCACTGCTCAATATCATCACATCTTATCCGCCCCTTGCTGTATAGAGCAGCATGAAGAAGCAAGCGGCATGTGTAATGAAGCATCGGGAGCGAGCGCGTCTGCAGCTGACACACCTCAGAGATTTCCCTAGCCTCGGTTTGCGCCTGCGTAGTCAAGAGGGAACCATATCGATAGGAGGAACCAGCTCGGCAGAACACCGGCCCCAATTCTAAAAACTGATGACCTGTATTTTAACCAGTTCAGATCCACGCTATAGCCGAAAGAAGGCTGCAGCGCGGACCTGAACTGCCGGGTGGACGTCCTCTTGTTTACTTTCGCAATGCGCGCCCGCGGCGGCACGCATCGCGTTAGGCTGTGTCGCGCGGGTGCCGATGCGCGTGCCTGGCGGCCGCGATGTCCACCAAGTACCCGCGATCGGCGGTCACAGAGCCAGGGACGTGGATCTCTGTGTGTAAAACACAGAGATCCACATCCTGCTAGGGAGAGGAGACTGATGGTGTGTCCCTTGTACATAGGGACAACCATCGGTCACCTCCCCCAGTCAGTCCCCTCCCCCCACAGTAAGAATCACTCCCCTTCCCGCCCCCTAGTGGTTAACCCCTTCACTGCCAGTCACATTTATACAGTAATCAGTGCATTTTTATAGCACTGTTCGCTGTAAAAATGTGAATGGTCCCAAAATAGTGTCAAAAGTGTCCGCCGCAATATTGCAGTCCTGACAAAATTGCAGATCACCGATATTACTAGTGGAAAAAAAATAAAAATTTCAAATCTATCCCCTATTTTGTAAACGCTTTAACTTTTGCGCAAACCAAACGCTTATTGCGATTTTTTTTTACAAAAAATATGTATTAGAATACGTATCGGTCTAAATAAAAAAAAAAAAAAATTGGGATATTATAGCAAAAAGTTAAAAAAATTGTGTTTTTTTTTCTAAATTGTCGCTCTATTTTTGTTTACAGCGCAAAAAATAAAAACCGCAGAGTTGATCAAATACCACCAAAAGAAAGCTCTATTTGTGGGAAAAAGATAATAAAAATGTCATTTGGGTGCAGCGTTGTATGACTGCGCAATTGTCATTCAAAGTGCGTCAGCGCTGAAAGGTGAAAATTGGTCTGGGCAGGAAGGGGGGTTTAAGTGGCCAGTAAGGAAGTGGTTAAAGCATCACCTAAGAAAATAAAAACAGTTGTGACTACGGAAGAGTAATGCATTGGTTTGGCACCCTTCCCTACAGTTAGTGTTTCCGCAATAAGGACCGAGCAGCTCCACAGACAGCAATCCTATAACCATGGTGTGCAAAGAAAAAAAAACACGACTAGTCATTCCTAATTCCATTGCCTGCGAGATGATGGCGGCGGCGGCGGCACACAGGCTGCTCTTTTGTCCCCTCTCACCTTCAGATCGTTCTCAGGTAGATATTTGCACTGCCTGGCGATTTCCACGTACTTCTCTAGATCCAAAGGCGCCATTTTCCCTGCGGTAGCAACTGACAGGGCGGGAGCCAACAAGAGAACGTAGCATCCGGCATGGGCTATTTCCTGTGGACGGAAGAGGAGGGTCACATTCTTCTTTTTTTTTTTTTTTTTCTTTAATAGACTTCATTAGCAACAAACAATTTACACATTGCACTTGTCGGCTTTGTTTTAACGATTCGTAGATTACGGCGTCTGCTGTGGTAAGAAGAATATAGCTAGAGAATTTAGCGGAAAGGATTGTGTGAACGTTTTAGTCATTGCTTTTCCATGAGGATTTAGCATAGACAAAAGTTTGTTTCAAGATTCACGGTCTCCATGGTGACCGGGCCTATCAGCGTGAGAGTTGGTTATGTGCCGTGCCCAGCGCTGTGGGTGAGTGGGTGACCTGACTACTCACTTTCATGTAGGGAACAATAGTCAGAAAACTTTTACTTTTTTATGGGCACTTTGAACAGATAAAAAAAGAACTTTGCCGTGGGTTACTGGTTTGATCACTGTAGAGGCAACTGTGAACGAGGCCTCATTTATTCCGCAATCTCTGCATGTTTTTCAGTGCGTTTACAACTTTTCTTAAAGCGGAGGTCCACCCTGAAAAAACGTTTTCATTAAAAATCCTATATAAAAAAAAATTATATACATTTTTTTTTTTTTTTTTTTTTTTTTTTTTTTTTTTTAATATAATTTTTTTTTTTTATACTCACCAAAATGCCTGTTGCTATGCGGAAGTCCCCTAATCTGCCTCTGATGTGCCTCTTCTCGTCTGCCGCGGTGGATCTCCTTACGCTTCCTCTTCTTGTGAATGGGGCGCGCTGCCTTCTGGGAACTGTGTGTATCCCAGGAGGCAGCCGCCCATTCACAAAGCGCCGTGCGAGTGGCCCATGCGCAATAGGAAACGGGCAGTGAAGTCGTAGGCTTCACTGCCTGTTTCCCTTAGTCAGGATGGAGGAGCCGGGAGCTGCCAGCAGCGATTGATCGCCGTGACGGGACCGACATCGCGGGTGCCTAGGACAGGTAAGTGTCCTTATTAAAAGTCGGCAGCTACACTGTTAGTAGCTGCTGACTTTTAAAAAAATAAAAATAAATGACTGCACCTCCGCTTTAATAAGTCGTGTTTACACACATTTGCACAGAGTTCTTGCACTGCATTCTAGTAACAGCTCTTGTTAAAATTTGTATTTGAACCCTGTCTCTCCTGGTTCAATCAAGAGAGAGAGAGTCATATCCATCATTAACCACTTGCTTACTGGGCACTTACACCCCCCCCCCCCCCTCCTGCCCAGACCAATTTTCATCTTTCAGCGCTGATGCACTTTGAATGACAATTGCGCGGTCATACAACTCTGTACCCTGATGACATTTTTATCATTTTTTTTCCCACAAATAGAGCTTTCTTTTGGTGGTATTTGATCACCTCTGCGGTTTTTATTTTTTGTTGAAAAATGAAAAGACTGAATTTAAATTATTATTTTTCTTTTTTTATATATTTTGTTATACAATTTTGCAAACAGGTAATTTTTCTCCTTCATTGATGTACGCTGATGAGGCTGCACTGATGGGCTGCATTGATGGGCACCGATAAGGTGGCCGAGGTGAGCTGTGTGCCGAACCTATCAAGGTGGCACTGATAGGTGGCACTGGTGGGCACTGAAAGGTGGCACTGAAGGGCATTGATAGGTGGCACTGATGGGTGGCAATGATGGGCACTGGTAGGTTACACTGATAGGCAGCACTGCTAGGTGGTACTGATGAGGCACTGATTGGCACCACTGGTGGGCATTGATAGGTGGCACTCGTGGGCATTGATAGCTGGCACTGGCAGGCGGTAATTGTGGGCACAGATGAGGCAGATGTGCCTCCTTCCCCTTCGGGACCGATGTTCCTTGCACATAAGCCGGTGATCGGCTTTTTTTCTCTCACGCTGTTAACGTGAGGAGAAAAAAAAAACCGATAACCGAGCTTTTGTTTACCACATGTGATCAGCTGTCATTGGCTGACAGCTGATCATGTGGTAAGGGGCCGGGATCGGCCCCTTACTCGGATCTGGGATCACCCGAGTCTCAGTGACTCGGTGATCACAGCGCGGGGAGCGAGAAAAGAAAAGGACGTCTATTGACGGCCTCTCGGAAATTCTGGTCCGCGGACGCCAAGTGGTTAAAGTGATTGTAAAGTCTTTTTTTTTATTTATTTTTTTATTTTTTATTTTTTTAGCCCTGGTTCACACTGACTGCGGGAATGAAATGGTGCGAGTTCAGCTGAACTCGCAGAATTTGATTCCCGCATGTCAGTCCCGACTTCGGGGGCGACTTCAGAGACATCACATGCCAAATCGCATCAATGTGAACCAGGGCTGAATCAAAATAATAAATATGTTATACAGTGAGGGGGAAAAAGTATTTGATCCCTTGCAGATTTTGAACATTTGTCCACTGACAGAAAAATTATCAGTCCATAATTTCAATGGTAGGTTTATTTTAACAGTGAGAGACAGAATAACAACAGAAATATCCAGAAAGGCGCATTTCAAAAAGGTTATAAATCGATTTGCATTTTAATGAGTGAAATAAGTATTAGATTCCTTCGCAAAACATGACTTAGTACTTGATGGCAAAACCCTTGTTGGCAATCACAGAGGTCAGACGTTTCTTGTAATAGAAAGAGAAACACCTGCCACTCCAGGTGAGACCAGGAAGCCTAATAATCCAGTAGGTGCTCACCTCGGCACACAATGAAATTAGAAGAAATGGCCGCACACCACTGTAGATCAAAATCCCTTTTAGGCCGGGTTCACACTGGTCTGACAAACGCTCTGACATTGGGAGCTCATGTCACATGACGTGTGAAAATCAATGTTTCCCTATGGAAGCCGACTTAACTGGTCCAACACAAGTCAGTCCGCCTTTGAAAATGCTCCCTGTACTACTTTGGTCTGACTTTGATCCTACTTCAGCCCATTGAATATCATTGAAGTCAGATCAAAGTAGGATCCTTGTTCTAACCATCCGACTTTTGACATCCGACATGGTGATTACAGCAGCAGTAAAAGGAATTTATCTCACCCTGGGATTGTTTTGATTGGTCAAAGGACAAGTCAGACTAGCACAAAGTCGGATCAAAGTAGTATCCTGTTCATGAAAGTCGGATGGATGGCGGACCAATGTAGGATCAATGTAGGACTGATGTCGCAGAGCAAAGTAGGATGACAGTTGTATGACTGTCGTGTCGTACCAGTGTGAACCCAGCCTCAGGCCGGGTTCACACTTGTCCGACAAACGCTCCGACATTGGGAGCTCATGTCGCATGACGTGTGAAAATCAATGTTTCCCTATGGGAGCCATCTTAACTGGTCCGACACATGTCGGTCCGACTTTGACAATGCTCCCTGTACTACTTTGGTCCGACTTTGATCCTACTTCAGCCCATTGACTATCATTGAAGTCGGATCAAAGTCGGACCGCAGTCTTGCATGATCCGACTTTGGCATGCGACTTGTGCTCTGCTGATCTTGAGGGGAAACTCCACGCCAAATTTTAAATAAAAAACCGGCATGGGTTCCCCTCCAGGAGCATGCCAGGCCCTTCGGTCTGGTATGGATTTTAAGGGGAACCCCTACGCCGAAAAAACAGCATGGGGGTCCCCCCAAAATCCAAACCAGACCCTTATCCGAGCACGCAACCTGGCAGGTCGCAGGAAAAGAGGGGGGGACGAGAGAGCGCCCCCTCCCTCCTGAACCGTACCAGGCCGCATGCCCTCAACATGGGGGGGTTTGGTGCTCTGGTGCTGCGGCCCCCCCACCCCAAAGCACCCTGCCCCCATGTTGATGAGGACAGGGCCTCTTCCCGACAACCCTGGCCGTTGGTTGTCGGGGTCTGCGGGCGGGGGCTGATCGGAATCCGGGAGCCCCCTTTAATAAGGGGGCCCCCAGATGCCGGCCCCCAGCCCTATGCGAATGAGTATGGGGTACATCCTACTCCTACCCATTCACCTGGTGGAAAAAAAATCAATAAAAAAAACACACGCAGCTTTTTAAAGTAATTTATTACACAGCTCCGGGGGTCTTCTTCTGACTCCGGGGGTTTCTTCCGACTTTGAGGGTCTCCGGTGTCGTCCCCGCGCTCTCCGGTTCTTTCTTCCTTCTGCCGGCCCCTCCACTATCTTCTTCCAGCTCTTTTGCTAGTGGAGGGGCCCGGTCTTCCTGTCGCCGTCGGCGTCTTCTTCCCTCTTCTCCTCCTCGATGTTGACTCGTCACTTCCTCCCGCTGTAATGCTGGCTGTTCGGTCCGCAACGATTTATATAGGCCTCTCATGACGTCACAGTCACATGCTCCGGGACATCCCCTATTTTGTAGAATCAGGGATCATGTCTCCCTAATTTCTAAATGCAAAATGGAGACACCCATTAGTCGCCATGTGGGATTATACCATGGTTTTGACCTTAAATCAATTAGTTTCTTTAGTTTGGAACACATACCACAACATGAACGTGGAGGTGACATTGACAAAAAACTCCTTCAACTCGAGAGTAGATGGATCTACCTACTGCAGGCGAGCCGTTTCCCTGTTTAAACGAGGGGTTAAGTTATAAGCCTTTTGTCTTTTTCCCCTCCCCTTTTCCTTCCCCCGAGGTACAGTCGTGTGATGAATATTTATATTTTCTGTTTTGTTGTTTCAGATATTTGGTTCTTTATTCTTTGAACCAAAGTTATTTTTATGTTAGAAAAGTAAATTTATTTTCTTTGTTCTATCTCATGTGGTGTGACGAAACTTTACATGTGTGGCCATAATTGGATTTGGTCACGGTTGGGCAATACCACAATAACATCTCCCTCCCTGGCATCCTGCAGGGAATTTTCTCCTCTGCTCCTCCTGCCCAGATGCCTCGCTTTCTGCACGGACGCCCAAGGGTGTCCATAGGACCATCTCACCCAGGGATGGTGAGGTGTTTCCAGTGTCTGCCCGCCCTGAGGTTCCGATGTGTCATGGCCTCCGTGGAATTTTAACAGCCCTGTGTTGCCATCATATAAGGGCTCAAGATCTGTGCGCCTTTGGTCGGCTGGTGTCAGCACAGGACCGCACTTCCTATTTCCGTCGGTTCAGTCCATGCCTCTCGGTCTCTCCCTATTTGCGTCCGCGATGCGTCATCGCGGCGTATCGGGGAGGGATATTTAAATCCCACATGGAATCAGCCATGTTTGGGATCTCCTGGTAACTCACGCTTGATCAGGACCTTTGAAACAGGTAACTACCCCTTCAATGGTAGATGGGGGTGGCTGTAGCATGACTCTTAAGAGCTGGTCTCTTCTTCTTTTAGGGATACAGGTGTGATTACTTTGCTGGAGATCTGGTTGCCCTTGACTCCGCTATTGCTATTTTGTATTGGTAAATATTCAATTAAAATAGGTTTTTATAAAGGAAAAAAAAAAAGGAAAAAAAAAAGAGCCAAAAAAAAACATACACAGAGAAAGGGGATAACGTATGAAAAAAATAACCCAAATTATTTAAAATGGAAGTAAAGTCAACTTTAATCCCGACAGCTAGGCTTTTCAGGATTACTTCTCCCTGCCTAAGCTTAGTGTAGAGTCTCAGTTTGGCTTCGTGTCAAGTGGAAGTAACTCCTGTGTGCATGCCCAGAAGTTACTTCATCCTGGCCCAGCCCATCAAGATTCTGAAGATGTTAACCACTTCAGCCCCAGAAGAATTGGCTGCCCAATGACCGGGCCATTTTTTTGCGATTCGGCACTGCGTCGCTTTAACTGACAATTGCACAGTCGTGCGACGTGGCACCCAAACAAAATTGGCGTCCTTTTTTTCCCACAAATAGAGCTTTCTTTTGGTAGTATTTGATCACCTCTGCGGTTTTTATTTTTTGCTCTATAAACAAAAAAAGAGCGACAATTTAGAAAAAAAGCAATATTTTTTAATTTTTGCTATAATAAATATCCCCAAAAAATATATATAAAAATGTTTTTTTCCCTCAGTTTAGGCCGATATGTATTCTTCGACATAATTAGGGTAAAAAAAATCGCAATAAGCGTATATTGATTGCAAAAGTTATAGCGTCTACAAAATAGGGGATAGTTTTATGGCATTTTTATTATAAATTTTATTTTTTTTACTCGTAATGGCAGCGATCATCGATTTTTATCGTGACTGTGATATTGCGGCGGACACATCGGACACTTTTGACACTATTTTGGGACCATTGTCATTTATACAGCAATCCGTGCTATAAAAATGCACTGATTACTGACACTGGCAGGGAAGGAGTTAAACACTAGGGGGCGAGGGAGTGATTCTAACTGTGAGGGGGCTGGGCTACAAGTGACACAACAGTCATCACTGCTCCCGATGACAGGGAGCAGTAGATCACTGTCCTGTCACTAGGCAGAACAGGGAAATGCCTTGTTTACATAGGTATCTCCCCGTTCTGCCACTCCGTGACATGATCGCGGGACATCGGCGGACATCGAGTCTGCGGGTCCCGCTGGCACAGTCACGGGGCAGATTCAAAGCAACGTACAGGTACGTTGCTTTGCCTGCCCGTGCCATTCTGCCGACGTAAATGTACGTTAGGCAGTCGGCAAGTGGTTAAATCTGAAAAAAGACCACAAGAAGATGGAAGTGCTGGAGACAGAAAGGAGCGCTTGAGGTGATTGCTTGCAAGGTAAGTCTACCATAATGTGCTAATGTGTTGTGCATACTAGCATGTTATGACAAACTTCTCCCAGAGGGCCAAAATGTTCCTTTTGCTGTCATTGTTTACTTATGTTTTAATATTGTAAGCCGTTTTTACAGCCGCGTTTTTGAGCGTTTTTTACAGCTTAAAAATGCCTGTCCATGTTAGTCTATAGCTTCATGCCCACCTAGACGTTTTTGAGCTGCAAATAGCATAGACGTTTTTAAGCTGTAAAAAAAAACCCAGGACCAGTGCGTTCCTCAGCGTCAGAATTAGGCAGAAAAAACGCGAGCGTCAAAAAACGCGCACTAACGCGCGGTTGCGTTTTTAGCTCCGACGTTTTTTTTATAAAAAATAAAATATTTACAATAACATGGACAGGCGTTTTTAAGCTGTAAAAAACGCAGCTGTAAAAACGTCAGTGGGCATGAGGCCTTAAGAATATTTTTTCTTCACTGGATTGAGTAACACCTTAGCATTGAATGGTGTCTGTTGGGGCTCCAGGGGCTGCAATATAGGTGCCAAAGGCACCAGGAATATTATTGGTTTTATTACCCAAGGACCATAACAATATTCCTAATTTTTAATACCATTTTTTATATTTCAGTGTATTGTTCATTACCATGGAATTGATGGGCATTTTGGAACCAGGCAATGCACCTAAAGAACTGATGTGGTAAGATAACCAGTTTTACTGTTTTTCACATTACAGGCTTAAAAATGCAGGGCTTTTTTGGATAAGAACAGTGTAGGTTCCCTTTTATTATTGTGGAAATCGCATTAGTTATTGATAGACTTCTCATACAACAAGCCCCTTGGGGAAAAACGAATGAACAAACCCTCTCAGTTATTTGTGGGGCTCATTCACATGAGCATATGCTTATTTTCTTCACAGGTTGAATGAAAAAAAAAAAAAAGATTCTTGCATCCACACAAGCAATTTGAATCCAGGGATCTACCCCCGCTCTGCTATTGTTTTCCCGTCAGAATACACTGATTAGCACTGCAGCTACTGATCAAATACTAGTTTTCCAGCAGGACTGTTCAACAAAAGGCGGTCTAATGATAGGCTTTCTGTACAACAGAGAGGACTGAATGTTGATATGTGCATACCCAGCTTTACTAGCCAGCAGCATCCGTGTCAAGATTTACATAGGATAATATCAACTTTATGGAAATGGAACGCTATATATGACAATATTAGATGGATTTCTAATATTTTTTGCATAGCAACAAGAATTTCTGTGTGATACTTGATGGGCTGGGAGAATCCTAAATAACAGCATAGCAACACATTTCATATATTTTTAGTCAAGGTCAATCTATCATGGGGCAATATCACTTGCTACTTATCAAGGAATTCCATTGTATTACTATAGGTGGACACTAATAGTTGCACTTGTTCTGTTTTAAGATAATATTTTGTATATGATGTCCAGTTTCTTTATCCACTTCTGAACTGGGCACTTTCACCCCCTTCCTGCCCAGGCCAATTTTTAGCTTTCAGTGCTACCGCACTGATGAGGAGCCACTGATGGGCACTGATGAGGCTGCACTGATATGCAGCACCGATGGGCGGCACTGATAGACACTGATAGGCAGCACTGATGGGGTGCACTGATAATTAGGGCACTGATGATCAATGCCCTGATTATCTGTGTAAATGTCCCCTGTCATGCTTGCCAGTTACCAGCTCTCCTCATACTGTGACAGCATGTGAGGAAAGGAATGCCAATAACCGGCAAGCTTGTTTACATGTGATCAGCTGTGATTAGACACAGCTGATCACATGGTAAAGGGGTGCTGTGATTGACCCATTACTTCAATGGACAAGGACACAGCGATCACAGAGCATGCCAGATGCACGCCCCAGGGGGCATGGTTCTAGGAGGACATCTATGGATGTAACCGAAACGCTGTACCCATCTTTCGGATATAGTGCGTTGTTAAGTGAGGAGTACCTGTAGTACAATCCCACAATATATTTAACTCATTATACATAGTTGGGGGGTTGAGCATTATCCATTTTAAGTTTGATTAGTTTTGGGGCCTAATATAGTTTACCTGGATGGGATTGTTTTATTTATTTTCCTCAACAAAGCTGAAGTTACACGTTAAATGTGTAGGACTTGATGTAAGAAACTTACCTCTTTGTAGTTTAAGATTTTTACACAAGTAGTGAAAAAAATTGCTATAAAAGTATTCTGAAATATCTTACTGTTTATAGATTTGCAAATTGCAGCATGCAGATGTTACAAATCTTTTAAAAAAAAATGCTTTAATATAATTGCCATTTGCAATGAATTGTCTAATTTACACCAAAACTAGTGTGACGATTTTCCCTCATACCACATTTCTGCATCTGATAACACTGCTGTAAGCTATACCATTAAAACCAGAACCTAGTGGTACATGACTGTAAAAACCTTTCTTGTAAAGCAGTGTGCCATATTTTATTAGCCCAGAGTTAGGCTGGGTTCACACTTATGCAAATTGGACGCAGGTTTCCCTGCATCCAATTCGCATGACAGGAGAGTGTGGCTCTCAATGGAGTCGGTTCACACATCTGCGGCCGCAGAGCACACTGCAGAAGGGTCCTGTGCATCTTTGGCTCCGTTTTCAGGTCCGAATTCAGGCAAAAATTTGCACCTGATTCACACCTGAAACGGTGAACAGGGACACACCAGACCCCCAGCTGCGAGCCGCTCCGCAAATAGTGTGAACCCAGCCTAAGGTATCAATCAAAGAGCAACATATGCAATATACCCAAAACTGTCCTTGTGAATCTGTCTTGTAGGTATGCTGATATTCACTGAGTGCCCCTTCACCTCCATAGAAAATAAACTCTTACCGGAACTATTTGACCCTATTACAGAGCCAATTTAGGCTCGATTCACATCAATGCATGTTGCTTTTGAGCGTTTCTGCAGTGCTTTTTGCGGTGCCTGTTGCGTGTTTGGACACACGTTTTTACTCCAATAATGTTGCGATTCGGTTTTGTTTGTTTTTTATTTTTTTTACACTGTATATAGCTGGTTGCTAAGGATGGGCCCGTCCTTAACAACCGATGACAGCTGAATGTAAAATAAAAGAATTGCAGACTATAAAAAATTGTGCAAAATACCAGGCCCTTGGGTCTAGTATGGATTCAAATGGGACCCCCCCATGCCTATATTTTTTTTTTTTTTTTTTTATGGCGTGGGGTCTCCCCCAAAATCCATACCAGACCCTTATCCGAGCATGCAGCCTGGCAGGTCAGGAAAGGGAGGGGACGAGCAAGCGCCCCCCCTCCTGAACCATACCAGACCACATGCCCTAAACATGGGGGGGCCCCATGTTGATGGGGACAAGGGCCTCTACCCGAAAACCCTTGCCTGGTGGTTGTCGGGGTCTACGGGCAGGGGTTTATTGGAATCTGGAAGCCCCCTTTTAACAAGGAGGCCCCTAGATCCCACCCCCCCTATGTGAATAAGTATCGGGTAAATTACCTTGTACCCCTACCCATTCACCAAAAAAAGTAGTGTAGTGTGACAAAAGACAATAGACAGTTTTTGACAAGTCCTTTATTAAAAATGTCCACTTCTTCCTCCTCCGGGCTTCTTCCTCCGGTCTTCTCCTTCTCCTGCTTCTTCTTCCGATATTCTTTCTCCTATCTTCTTTGTCTGGTGTTCTTCTTTCTCCCGCCGTCGACCCTCCTTCGATGCTGCATCTGTCCGTGCCGATGTCACGCATTTCTTTGATAACTATGGGACGTGGCCATCGGATGACATCATCCGAAGGCCCCCCCTCGTGACATCACAAACCCATCATGCCCCAGGCGGTGAAGTCACGAGGGTGCGGGGCCTCCAGATGATATCATCCGATGGCCACGCCCCATGGTTATCTAAGAAATGCTTGACAAAGGCGCGGACAGATCAGCGGGATGCAGTCTCGGAGTTGGCGGGAGCGGCGGCAGAGGAAGAAGAACCCCAGACAAAGAAGGCAGGAGAAAAAAGAAGACCGGAATAAAAAGCGGGGAAGAAGACATTTTTAATAAAGGACTTGTCAAAAACGGTCTATTGTCTTTTGTCACACTACACTACTTTTTTTTGGTGAATGGGTAGGGGTACAATGTACCCAATACCCATTCACATAGGGGGAGGGGGGCGGGATCCAGATTCTGATAAGCCCCCCGCCTGCAGATCCCGACAACCACCAGGCAAGGGTTTTTGGGAAGAGGCCCTTGTCCCCGTCAACATGTTGAGGGCATGCGGTCTGGTATGGTTCAGGAGGGAAGGGCGCTCACTCGTCCCCTCCCTTTCCTGACCTGTCAGGCTGCATGCTCGGATAAGGGTCTGGTATGGATTTTGAAGGGGACCCCACGCCATTTTTTTTTATTTATTTTTTTTTTTAAATTGGGTGTCCCCTTCGAATCCATACTAGACCCAAGGGCCTGGTATGGACCTGGGGGGTCCCCACGCTGTGTTTTTTTCGCCGGCAACTTTTTTTTTTTTTTTTTTTACATTTTTACGTTGTTAAGGACGCTGTGGCCGGCTTCACGGCTCTCTCCTTAGCAACCGGCTAAATTCACACAAAACACAGTAAAAATTTAAGTCTATTACATGCAAAACGCTGTATTTTACAGGGAAATGGTCCCCAGCCCTTTCCAAAAACACAGAGGCACAAAAATACATTGATATGAACATGTTCCATAGGAACTCATATTAAAAAATTTCCCTGCATTTCTGAAAAATGCTAAATGCATAAAAAAACGCATTAGTGTGAATGGAGCCTTAGCCTGTGGATTATAAACCCATGCTCAGGAGATCCAGCAGATACTAGGAATCCTGTGGTGTCTCACAAACTCAGAACCATCCATATAATTCCATGAAATTCTCAATGAAATTACATTGAGGAAATTAACATAATGTAAAACTGCATAAAACTTTTAATTGTATAAAAACATACATAAAACTACTCACAATGTTGAAAATGGAAGTGCTTATATATAAAAGTATGTTTCCGGGCAGTATTGTAAGACAACCAAACAGTTTACAGAGTAGACCAGCGTGGCAACATCACGTTCGTTAGCTCAGTGAATATCAGCATCAGCTCAATACAGGACTTTTTCCAGCACAGCTGGAATAAAGACTATTGGGACTATTAAAGAGGAAGTAAACCCTGATGGGTTTTACTTCCTCTTTTTCTACCTGAAAAGCCTGCAAATTAAAAGCATAATGGGCTAGTATGCATCGCATACTAACCCATTATGTGACACTTACCTGCAAATAATCCAGCTGCCCCCTGTGCAGGCTGCGTCCATCTTCTGTCTCCTCTTCCTTCCGGGCTGCGGATTCCGGCTCTGTGATTCGCTGGAGCTGCGTGATGTCACTCCCGCGCATGCGCACGAGAGCCACCATTCACGGCACAGGCTGTGGAAGAAACAGCACTTAGTTTTGTTTCTTCCCCGCGCATGCGCCGTTGGGATTTGCGGCAGGCTACAAGTGAAATATCTCCTAAACGGCACACGTTTAGGAGATATTTCCACTACCTATAGGTAAGCCTTATTCTAGGCTTACCTATAGGTAGAAGTAGTCAAACAGGGTTTACAACCACTTTAACCTTTTCATCACACTTACAGTGAGGATAAAGTATTTGATCCCCTGCTGATTTTTTTATGTTTGCCCACTGACAAAGAAATGTTCAGTCTATAATTTTAATGGTAGGTTTATTTTAACAGTGAGAGACTGAACAACAACAAAAAATATCCAGAAAAAAACGCATTTCAAAAAAGTTATAAATTGATTTTGCATTTTAATGAGTGAAATAAGTACAGATACTCCTCGTTTAACGACTTACCTGTTTAGCAACCACTCGGACTAACGACCAGCTCTCCTCACCCTAACGATGTGCTATACATCATTGTATTGTACAGTACAGAATTTTCGTTTGTTCTGTACTTATGCAATTTAGAAACAAAGTTAATTAAAATTGAGTTGTGTGTTTAGAATTTTTTTCACAGTACAGTAGTAGAATGCTTAAAATGTTAATTACTTGTGACTCCTCGTTTAACAACCAATTCGCTTAATGACCTGGTCGTTGGAATGGAACCTGGTCGTTAAGTGAGGATCCTCTATCAATTGGCAACATTTCTGGCTCCCAGATATCTTCTATACAGGTAACGCGCAGACATTAGGAGCACTCCTAAAGGGAGTTTGTCCACAGAAGCAATCAATCAGATTCCAATCTCTCCACCATTGTCTTAACCAAAGAGCTGTCCAAGGGACAAGATTGTAGAACTACACAAGGCTGAAAACGGCTACAAGACCATCGCCAAGCAGCTTGGTGAGAGGGTGACAACACTTGGTTTGATTATTCTCGAATGGAAGAAACACAAAATAACTGTTATTCTCCCTTGGTCTGGGTCTCCATGCAAGATCTCACCTTGTGGAGTTTCAATGATCATGAGAATGGTGAGGAATGGGCCCAGAACTACACGGGAGAATCTTGTCAATGATCTAAAGGCAGCTGGGACCATAGTCACCAAGAAAACAATTGGTAACACACTACACCGTGAAGGACTACTTCAGCGCCCGCAAGGTCCCCCTGCTCAAGAAAGCACCAGACCCTAATCCCACAGAAAATACAGTCAGGTCCATAAATATTGGGACATTGACACAATTCTAATCTTTTTGGCTCTATACACCACCACAATGGATTTGAAATGAAATAAACAAGATGTGCTTTAACTGCAGACTTTCAGCTTTAATTTGAGGGTATTTACTTCCAAATCAGGTGAACTGTGTAGGAATTACAACAGATTGTATATGTGCCTCCCACTTTTTAAGGGCCCAAAAGTAATAGGACATATTAACAATCATAAATCAAACTTTCACTTTTTAATACTTGGTTGCAAATCCTTTGCAGTCAATTACAGCCTAAAGTCTGGAACGCAATGACATCACCAGATGCTGGGTTTCATCCCTGGTGATGCTCTGCCAGGCCTCTACTGCAACTGTCTTCAGTTCCTTCTTGTTCTTGGGGCATTTTCCTACAGCAAGTGAAATGCATGCTCAATCAGGTTCAGGTCAGGTGATTGACTTGGCCATTGCATAACATTCCACTTCTTTCCCTTAAAAAAACTCTTTGGATGCTTTCGCAGTATGCTTCGGGTCATTGTCCATCTGCACTGTGAAGCGCCGTCCAATGAGTTCTGAAGCATTTGGCTGAATATGAGCAGATAATATTGCCTGAAACACTTCAGAATTCATCCTGCTGCTTTTGTCAGCAGTCACATCATCAACAAATACAAGAGAACCAGTTCCATTGGCAGCCATACATGCCCACGCCATGACACTACCACCACCATGCTTCACTGATGAGGTGGTATGCTTTGGATCATGAGCAGTTCCTTTCCTTCTCCATACTCTTCTCTTCCCATCACTCCGGTACAAATTGATCTTGGTCTCATCTGTCCATAGGATGTTGTTCCAGAACTGTGAAGGCTTTTTTAGATGTTGTTTGGCAAACTCTTATCTGGCCTTCCTGTTTTAAGGCTCACCAATGGTTCATCTTGTGGTGAACCCTCTGTATTCACTCTGGTGAAGTCTTCTCTTGATTGTTGACTTTGACACACATACACCTACCTCCTGGAGAGTGTTCTTGATCTGGCCAACTGTTGTGAAGGGTGTTTTCTTCACCAGGGAAAGAATTCTTCGGTCATCCAGCACAGTTGTTTTCCGTGGTCTTCTGGGTCTTTTGGTGTTGCTGAGCTCACCGGTGCGTTCTTTCTTTTTAAGGATGTTCCAAACAGTTGATTTGGCCACACCTAATGTTTTTGCTATTTCTCTGATGGGTTTGTTTTGTTTTTTCATCGTAATGATGGCTTGCTTCACTGATAGTGACAGCTCTTTGGATCTCATATTGAGAGTTGACAGCAACAGATTCCAAATGCAAATAGCACGCTTGAAATGAACTCTGGACCTTTTATCTGCTCCTTGTAAATGGGATAATGCGGGAATAACACACACCTGGCCATGGAACAGCTGAGCAGCCAATTGTCCCATTTACTTTTGGTCCCTTAAAAAGTGGGAGGCACATATACAAACTGTTGTAATTCCTACACCGTTCACCTGATTTGGATGTAAATACCCTCAAATTAAAGCTGAAAGTCTGCAGTTAAAGCACATCTTGTTCGTTTCATTTCAAATCCATTGTGGTGGTGTATAGAGCCAAAAAGATTAAAATTGTGTCGATGTCCCAATATTTATGGACCTGACTTATGTGGAGGGAGCTGAATGTTTGAGTTGCCAAATGTCAGCCTCGAAACCAGAAAGTGGATGTAAACCCAATTTCTTTATTTTTTTTCATTTAGGCTTGTAAATTGTACATTATAGGATTGCCATCATTGTCTGTGCCCAGTCTTGCCACGAATAGTTAATCCAGCTCTCAGCAATCCTCTTATCTTTTTTCAGTGAGATAAAACTGAAAAATGGAGAAAACCCTGTTCATTCTTCCCCCCCTGCTGTGAGTGACAGGTGATTTACATATCTCATGCAGGAGCCTGAGAGAGGCACTTTCTGTGTACTAAGTTCACAATTCACACACCCCTCCCCTTCCCTCTTTCTTCTCCAGCTCTCCCAGGATTGGCTGCCTGTGTTTTGACTGGATGTTTCTCATCATAGGGTGTGATCCACAGATGAGTGTGAGTGAAGGAATAGCATGTATAGTACAGTGAACTCACAGGACGGCCAGCAGAAGATACACAGACAAGTGATTTGATTTAGGCGAGATATATCTAGTCAGAGCTGGGCAGAGAAGAAGCTCCAGTGATCTGATTATTGTTGTAGTGCAGTGTGTGTCTGAGGTCACCTGATCACTGTTGCAACATTCCTTTTGATCACCAGGATGTCTTATGTGGGGGAGGGGTGGATGTCTCACATTTCATATTTACAACCAGTAAGGCTGAATGAGTTTTCAGCTTACAGCTAACCCATGTCACCTGACTGCTCCTACCAAGTCACTACATGAGTCACTTGACTGCTCCCACCAAATCCCTACTCGTGTCACCTGACTGCTCCCACCAAGTCTTTACCCGTGTCACCTGACTGCTCCCACCAAGTCCCTACCCGTTTCACCTGACTGCTCCTACCAAGTCCCTACCCGTTTCACCTGACTGCTCCTACCAAGTCCCTACCCGTTTCACCTGACTGCTCCTACCAAGTCCCTACCCCTTTCACCTGACTGCTCCTACCAAGTCCCTACCCCTTTCACCTGACTGCTCCTACCAAGTCCCTACCCCTTTCACCTGACTGCTCCCACCAAGTCCCTACCCGTTTCACCTGACTGCTCCCACCAGGTCCCTACCCCGTTTCACCTGACTGCTTCCACCAATGGGATGCGATGCGCTGGCTGGGGGTGCCTGGGGGTCACTCTGTCCCGGTGGGGAGTCCATAGGGGTCTGCATTGAGGTGTGGGGGGCTTTCTGTGTTAGTCGTTCGGCACCATGTTTTTACTTTGTTTTACTTTGCATTGAAAACCGCATTGGCGGCCATCTTGCCGTAGCCGCCCTGTGGCGCACTTATAATTGCGGTGGCCATTTTCTTGAAGCCGCGCCCTCTTTTATGTGGGTTTGGCCTCTATCGCTGACTGGATGGCGCAATTCTCCTCACAGTCTCCTCACTGTTCACTCGCGCTGAGCGCTGACACAGGCAGCTGAACCGAGTGGTCCTAGCCGGGTTGGTGAGTCCCCTGGGTAACCCCCCACAGTCAGTGTCACCTGCTTCCCCATTCATGTCAGAAGCATTTGGCAGTGCTTCTGCACCTGCGGTCCCTATGGACCAGTTGTCGGCAGTCCTGGAATCATTTGTTGCCAGGATGGAAGCGGCATGCGAGCGCAAGGGGGCCGTAAAGCGCCCTCTCCCCCCACCATCTCCAGGGGAGTGCTCTGATTCAGATATGGGCATTGCTGCGGCACAGGACCCTAGCTCTGAATTTTTGGATATTTTTGACCAGGACATTCCTTGTGAGGAAGACTCCTTATCTGCGTCAGTACATGACAGGACACTTGTTAGTGAACTCATTGATGCTGTGAGGGGCACTCTCAAGCTGGATGCTGCGGCTGAGGAGCCTGTGGTGGAGTCAGTCTCCTTTTGGTTCTTTTTCAGCTAAGCATTCGAAAAAGGTTTTTCCCTATACACCTTTTTTTTGACAGATTCATAGACCAGGTTTGGGAAAAACCGCAGAAGACCTTTGCGGTCTCGCAGAGTCTGGCGGTTAGGTACCCCTTTGAGGACAGCCTGATTAAAAAATGGGCCTCTCCTCCTGTAGTCGACCCCCCGGTCGCCAGGTTGAATAAAGCCACAACTCTACCGGTTGAGGGGACCCCTGCTTTTAAGGACCCTACTAATAGGATTTCGGAAATGGTGAGCAGGGCCATGTTCACCATGCTGGGATCCGCGCTGCGTCCTCTTGTAGCGGCGACCCTTGTGACTCAGACGCTCACGGAATGGGCAAAGATTATGCACCAGACTGTGCAGGAGCATAATCTTCCTCCAGAATGCATTACGCTGGCAGACCAAATGGTACAGGGCCTGGTGTATGTGTGCGATGCCACTATGGACGTTGCCCCCCTAATTTCTAGGGCCTCAGTGTCTGCGGTGGTTTTGCGTCACCTAATCTGGTTAAAATGCTGGTCTGCTGATCTGGCCTCCTAAGAAACTCCTGACGGATTTGCCTTTCAAGGGCGGAAGGCTATTTGGTGCTTCCCTGGATGACATTATTTAAAATGTCACGGGGGGTAAGAGCACCCTTCTTCCTCAGCCTACTAGGGCGAAGGAGCCGCACCGTAAGCCGAGTCCTTCCTTTCCCACTCAGAAGAGGTTTTTTCATCAGTCAAATCCCGCGGAAAAATTCTCCCGGACTGACAAGGGTGTGGCCGGGGGACAGAAACGTCCCTGGGTGCGTAAGCCAAACAAGCGTGCCACCGCATGAAGTCTTGCCCCCGCCCGACTCTGGGGTGGGGGGGACGACTTTGCAGGTTCACGGATCGGTGGACCTCCCGTATCTCCGACCGGTGGTCGCCTCGGGGTACAGAATAGAGCTCCTTTCCTGGCCACCAGACAGATTCTTTCCCTCAAATCTCTCTCTCCTTCCGGCGCGTCGGGCTGCCCCATTAGGGGCAGTGCAGGACTTGATGAGGTGCGGAGTAATTGTGCCGGTACCATCAAAGGAGAGGTTTCAGGGATTTTATTTGAATCTGTTTGTCATCAGGGGGGGACTCGGTGCTCAGCTGCGGCGTCCGAGGTCGCTCACATCCTAAGGTGGGCGAAAAGAAGCGTTCCAGCTCTGTCGGCCGTTTCCATTCCAAGCGTAGACAACTGGCAGGCGAACTATGGTCCTTGCATCCGGAGGTGTTTCACCTCCTTTGCCGGAGGTGGGGCACGCCGGATGTGGACCTATTGGCCTCTCGACTCAATCGCAAGGTCTCAAGATTCGTGGCCAGGTCCAGGGATCCCTGGGCAGACGCGTCAGACCTGTTGGTGGCCCCGTGGGGTCGGTATCGGTTGATTTATGCCTATCCTCCACTGAAGTTGCATCCTCGCCTTCTTCGCAGGGTGGAGGCCGAGGGGATTCCGGTGATCCTCATCGCTCCAGATTGACCTCGGCATCCTTGGTACGCCGATCTTGTGCGCCTAGTGGCGCACATTCCATGGCGACTGCCATGCAGGAGGACCTTCTGTCTCAAGGTCCCATACATCACCCTGCTTTACAGTCGCTGGCTTTAACGGCATGGCTATTGAAAGCCAGGTGCTGAAGGACCATGGTCTCTCAGATTCGGTCATCTCGACCATGCTGAGGGCATGGAAATCTTCTTCCAGGAAGATATACCACCATACCTGGAGGGCCTACATCGCTATGTGCGAGGGGCTGGATTGACGTCCACGGACGTATTCCGTTCCCAGGATCTTGCTGTTTTTACAGCGTGCTGTGACCCAAAAGTTTGCTTTAAGCACCATTAAGGGTCAGATTTCTATTTTTATTTCAGCGGCCGCTAGCGGGCCATTCTTTGATCAGTACCTTCGTACAGGGGGTCCGCCCTGTGCTCCCTCCTATTAAACCATCTCTTCCTCCTTGGGATTTGAATTTGGTGCTCTCGGTTCTTCAGGAACCTCCTTTTGAGGACATCAGAGAGATTCCTCTCAACTTTATCTCAGAAGGTGGCCTTTCTAGTAGCCATTACTTCTGTCAGGAGGGTTTCTGAATTGGCAGCCTTGTCTTGCAAACCGCCATACTTGGTCCTCCATAAGGATAAGGCGGTGCTACGCCCGCAGCCTTCTTTTCTCCCGAAGGTGGTCTCGGCCTTCCACCTTAATGAGGACATTGTGCTTCCGTCTTTATGTCCTCGTCCATCGCATCCCAGAGAGTTTGCGCTTCACACGTTAGACGTGGTACGTGCTTTACCGGTGTACCTGTCTGCTACGGCTTCATTTAGGAAGTCTGACTCGCTGTTTGGCCCTGTTTTGGACCAGACACAGACACAAACGGTTTCGTCTGCCACCATTTCTAGGTGAATCAGACAGACAGTCATACAGGCCTATGCCCTTAAGGGGCGGGCGCCTCCCTTTCCGTTTACGGTACATTCAACCAGTGCAATTGGTGCTTCCTGGGCTTTCCGACATCAAGCGTCTGTTGCACCAGTGTGCAAAGCGGCGAGCTGGTCGTCCGCACATACCTTTTCAAAGTTCTATAAGGTTGATGTGGCTGCATCTTCTGATTCTTCCTTCGGCCGCAAGGTTTTGCGGGCGGCTGTTTAATGTTGCAGCTCCTCCGTTGAGGAGCTTTGCTTGTTTGGGGTGAAGTTTGTTTTTTTCCTTTTATACTATTCCCACCCCTTGTTCTTTGACACTGCTTTGGGACGTCCCACTTGTCAAGATAGAAGATGCTGTGTCAGTCCATGGACGGTAAGAGAAAATAGGATTTTTTTGTAGTCGCTGTAAAATCCGTTTCTCTGACGTCCATGGACTGACACAGCACCCACCCCTCCTTTGTTGAGTTTGTACTGCTTTAATACGAACTGAGGCTGCTGGCTGCAGGTAGGAGGGTTATGTCCGGAGGGACCGCCCCCTGGGCGGGGCTGTTCAGCTCTGGTAATGGAATGTATGTTAAAACCTCTAACATTCTGCCTAGTCTTCTCCTATGAGCAGGAACATAACCCACTTGTCAAGATTGAAGATGCTGTGTCAGTCCATGGACGTCAGAGAAAAGGATTTTACGGTGAGTACCAAAAAAATTTTTTATTTTTTTTTATTATTTTTTACAATTTATATTTGTACAATTTTTTTCACAATAAGGGGGGTGGGGTTTTATTTTTTAAATATATTTTTTCACAGTGCTTTTGGGAAAAGGGGTGGGGGGATGGGGCAGTGGTCGGTGTCAGTGATCTTGGGGCTCTGGACCGTGTCGGTATGGGGTGGTCAGTTGTGGTGTCAGTTGTTTTTTTATTTACACTTTTTATTTTATTTATCTTTTATATATTATTTTATTTTTTATTTTTATCAGCCCTGTTGGGGGCTTTGGTGACATGTCAGGGGTCTAAACCGAGACCCCTGACATCTCCCATTTGAGACAGAGAAAGGAACAGAGGACACAGATTACCCCAGTTCTTTTTTCAGCATTGAAGATTAGTGGAGAGGAGACAGAGGCTCCTCTCAATTCATAAACTGAAGCAGAGTAACACACAGTTAATTCTGCTTAGTTATCACAGGACACAGGAGCGATCGGTAATGAACACTCTGTGTCCCATTCAGAAAAGAAAGGGGCTGGTAAATGACATAACGGCCCCTTTCTCTGCTTTCCATCCTGACAGATTGGCTGATGAAAAGCCATGCAGGGGGATCGGTGCTCGCAGCTGTCCCTGCTGCACCGATCGTCCCTGCTGCACCAATCATCCCCGACTGTCACTGGACATTCACGTGTGTGCAGAAGTGACAGGGGCCGTGAGCGCACTCTGCTTTTACCCAGAACGCGTTCTGCCTCTCCTGTGCACGCTCTGGCCAAGGGGAATGTAGAGGCGGGTGGGGAGTCTGCTGGCGTCATGACTCCGCCCACCGCGTGTCGGATAACCGACCCGCCCACTGAATACAGAGTTTTTGGGGGCTCCAAATAGAGAAAGGGGAGACATTTGACAGGTAAGGATACATGCAGGAGGCATGTATATCCTTATAGTTCAGCACTATGGCAGTACTTTAGAATTGATGAGAGTGGGTTTACATCCACTTTAATGACTTGGAGAGGATCTGCAAAGAGGAGTGTGACAAAATCCCTCCTGAGATGTGTGCAAACCTGGTGCCCAACTACAAGAAATGTCTGACCTCTGTGATTGCCAACAAGGGTTTTGCCACCAAGTACTAAGTCATATTTTGCAAAGGGGTCAAATACTTATTTCACTCATTAAAATGTAAATCAATTTATAACTTTTTTGAAATGCGTTTCTGGATTTTTTTTTTTTTTTGTTATTCTGTCTCACTGTTAAAGAAAACCTACCATTAAAATTATAGACTGATTATTTCTTTGTCAGTGGGCAAACATACAAAATCAGTAGGGGATCAAATACTTTTCTCCCTCACTGTATGCTACAGTATCTCACAAAAGTGAATACACCCCTCAAATTTTTGTAAATATGTTATTATATCTTTTCATGTGGCAACACTGAAGAAATTACACTTTGCTACAATGTAAAGTAGTGAGTGTACAGCTTGTATAACAGTGCAAATTTTCTGTCCCTTCAAAATAACTCAACGCACAGCCATTAAATTAATGTTTAAACCGCTGGCAAAAAAAGTGAGTACACCCCAAGTGAAAAGTGTCAATATTTTGTGTGGCCACCATTATTTTCCAGCACTGTCTTAACCCTCTTGGGCATGGAGTTCACCAGAGCTTCACAGGTTGCCACTGGAGTCTTCTTCCACTCCTCCATGACGACATCACAGAGCTGGTGTATTTTGGAGACCTCGCGCTCCTCCACCTTTGGTTTGAGGATGCCCCACAGATGCTCAATAGGGTTTAGGTCTGGAGACATGCTTGGCCAGTCCATCACCTTTACCCTCAGTTTCTTTAGCAGGGCAGTGGTCGTCTTGGAGGTGTGTTTGGAATCGTTATGTTGGAATACTGCCCTGCGACCCAGTCGCTGAAGGGAGGGGATCGTGCTCTGCTTCAGTATGTCACAGTACATGTTGGCATTCATGGTTCCCTCAATAAACTGTAGCTCCCCAGCGCCGGTAGCACTCATGCAGCCCCAGACCATGACACTCTCACCACCATGCTTGACTGTAGGCAAGACATACTTGTCTTTTGTACGTGAGTGAATTGTCTCTGGTGGTATGTGATTGGCAAGTCAGCCATGAGGAGAGAGCATGGGAGCTCCGATTTAGCTGTTTCAGCTGTGCTCCATAGCGCTGCCCCTCTGCTGACAGTGAGTCATATATTCATGTACTACCTTTGCTCATTAAACTACTGCATCCACTCCATCCTGACTACTACATAGCCACCTGGGAACCATTATCCACCTCTTTGCCTCCCTAGGAACATTGACCGGCTATAGCAGGTTCGGCTGGTCCATGGCCATTTATAATTCAGTGGACTCCACACCACCTGCGTATATGCAGCTGTTCATTCCTGTCTTTTTCCCTCCCCCATCCCCAGGATTGTTCTACAATAGTAGTATCCTTTCCAGCCACGGATTGGTGTAATTTTTTTGTATTTTCCTTTTTTCATTTTTGTGTTTTTTACCATTAGGACTGCCTGGCTAGTGGTGCAACCACCTCAAATTGCACTCAATCATAGTGCTCTGATGATATATATATTGTTTTGCTTGGGTGTTGTCTTATGCTCTGTTTCATGTTTTCACGTGTGTCTGTCTTTGTTCCCAGACAATGTTGTCTATATGATATTAGGTGTAGGATTTCTGTAATTTATTATGGTATTTGGTTATACTTATTTTTCAATAAATAAATTATTTCTATACAAATTTATGGTATTATTTCACTGGGCTGCTTTTGTGCGGCACTTGGCCCTGTGCCCTCTCTTTGGTATAGTGCAATTTTTCATATGCTTGTCTTTGTACTCCTCACCTGGTTGCTGCCACACACGCTTGACATCATCTGAACCAATTAATTTTATCTTGGTCTCATCAGAAAAAGGGGGAAAAAGAGAATTGGGACTTTATATGAGGAAATTAATGGGTAGGTTCATCTGCCTCCATCCCTGGTAATGTATTAAAAACGGGAAGGGTTTGTGGGACTTTATATGAAGCATAACTGCAAAGTAAATATGCAAAAACATGTTTAATGATTCCTCGGTCCAAATACAAAGATTCATAGTGACTAGTAACATTGGTAACAATAGATATCATCTTAATATTTTTTATATATATATATATATATATATATATATATATATATATATACATATACACATACACACACACACACACACACACACACACACACACACACACACACACACACACACACACACACACACACACACACCTCAACATAATTCACGATTGTAGTAATAAACATATTGATATAGAATCCATTGTTCAAATTAGATGTTAAAATAAATGCTCTTAAAATTGATAATAGTAAGGATAAAATTGTTGATTTGGTCCTGGAGAATCTCAAACACATGATTGCAAGGTGTAGCATATAGCGGCTCTACGCGTTTTATGGAGTTATCCACTCATCAGAAGCAAATCGAGGTAAAAATATCTATATAGAAATGAATGCAAAAGGATCAGATAGTTGGCACGAGGGGAAAGAAGGAGGAGGAGGGACAAAAAATTCCCCAATCCCTCTTACCTACGGGTAAACTATATCTTCAAGAGGTAGTGTTGACAACTGAGGGCACCATGGGAACAAACCTCCCCGGGAGCTGAGGCAATAGTCTCCACGGCCACGTTACCAATGTTACATAATTTTCTATGAATCTTTGTATATGGACGAGGAATCATTAAACATGTTTTCTCCTTTCGTCCATGGACGGACACAGCTCCTTAATCCTTGACAGTTGGGTTATGTTACTGTTCATAGGAGAGGACTAGGCAGAACATGTTATCCTAAAACATGTAACTTTAACAGAGTTGAACAGCCCCACCCAGGGGGCGGTCCCTCTGTACATAACCCTCCTACCTGCAGTCAGCAGCCTCAGTTTTTTTCTGCCTAGCAGAGGAGAGGACGTGGCTCCCTTTGGGCCCAGCGTCCTGAGGAGATTTTTACTTTTATTATTTTATTTTTGAGAATCTTCTATCAACTGCCAGCTGGGCATGACGGGCAGGATATTATAGATCCTTGTAGTCCCCCAGTCCGGCCAGTGAGCGTGTTACAGTCTCTTGCAAATAGGCGTCGGGTCTGTCACGACATACCCCATGGCTCCAGGGGTGACCGGTGAGCTTTGCTCCAGGGTTCACATATGACCAAGCGGCTTGCTGCCTCAGTCACAGTGGACCGGGCCGACGCCTACTCCGTACTGCTCGGTTGTAGGTCTGTCAGGAACGCACCAGCAGGAACGGGTAAGTACAGTTCCTCCTGCTTCGGTGGGATGGAACAGCTGAGCATTCCTAATGGGGGTCGTTAGGTTCTCCTACCTTCCCCTCTCCCCCTCTGTCACCCCTCTGTCCCCTCATGAGGCTACTGTGACCGGGGAATACCTTTTTAGGGGGGCTCCGGGTCCCGGCGGGGGGCTGTGGGGGTGTCCAGGCCCGCTCTCTGTGTGGGGGGTAGTATTTTCTTAGGAGCCTCCACTGATGGCCTTCTCGTCCACCTCGCTTCCTGGGCACCGAATTTTGAAGCGCTGGTGCCATTTTTCTGGGGCCTATGCCTTGTTTTCTCCATTGGCGCCCATTTTGCCATGGCCGCACCATGCTGCTGGCGGGTGGCCATTTTCATGTGGTCCGAGCGCTTTCTCTGAGGTACCTGGCGGCCATTATGGAGGGGTTTTGGCCTCTAGTGGTGACTGGCTTCCTTGCTGAGCTTCCTGAATATCGCGAATGGCGCCGTTCACCCCACACAGTCTTCTCAGTCACACTCGGTGTGCGGATGGAGAGTGGGCAGCGGCGCTCGGCGGTTCCTGGCTGGCAATGAGTCCCCTGGGTATTCCCCCCCCCCTGGTCAGTGCAGCTAGGAGGGTGGACAAATTATGTGTCAGGTAACTGACTAGGTCCCTAAGGGTGGTCAATGGGTGATCTGGAGCCAGAGGCTGGCATTTTTTCCCTCCTACATTCCAGCGGCAGCATCTGGTGCTCTGCACCTACGGTTCCCATAGGCACTGTTTAGGCAGTTCTGGAGTCCTTGTTGCCAAGGTGGAAGAGGCGTGCGTGCGTAAGAAGAGGGTTACTAAGCGCTCCCTCCCCCCGCCATCGCCTGGGAAATTGCTCTGACTCAGACACGGACCTGGCTGTGGCGCTGGTCCCTGGTTCTCACATGTCAGAAGAGGTGGACAAGGACCTTCCCTGTGTGGAGGACCCCTCGTCCGGGCCACCTCAAGACAGCATCACTGCTGTGTGGGAAACTCTCAAGCTGGAAGATACAACTGGGACTTCCACAGCAGAGTCTGTCCTTTCTTTGGGTCGCACAAACCGACCCGCTATGTTTAAGGTTTTCCTTACATAACTACAGACCGGTCGCAGAGGCCCCTTGCGGTCCCTCGGCGCACTCCGGTCTCTTGGTTATAATAAGTAACCTCTATCCCGGGGACCCGTTTTCAATGACCCCACTGATAGGAGGTCTGAAGCTTTGTGCCGCTCCGTGTTCACTATGCTGGAGCATTGCGGCCTCTGGGGCTGCTACCTGGGTGTCTCTGACACTCTCGGAGTGGGCAAATAATGTGGCACCGCAGGGCAGCACAGCGGTGTAGTGGTTGGCACTCTCACCTAGCAGCAGACATCTGCCTGAAGTTTGCATGTTCTTCCTGTGTCTGCGTGGGTTTCCTCCGGGTACTCCGGTTTCCTCACACCAAGTCATGCTAACTGGGGAGTCGGTATGACCCTCCCTAGCGGAAGAGGTCTTGCAGAGGGACTGAAGCGTCCCTTTGCTGCGCAAGTCCACCCATGGGAATACTGCCTAATCAGCTGCCAGCGTGCATGCACAGCCAGCCCCCACCCGACTCCAGGGTGGGGGGACGGCTTTGCAGGGTTGTGGCTCAGTGGCCTTCACTGCTTCCCAACCAGTGGGACAAGATAGTGTTCCTTTCTTGTTCACCAAACAGATTTTTTCACTCACAAGCTGCCTCTCCTTCCAGCTCGTTGGGTGCCATGTGGGGTGATCTTACCCGTACCACTGCAGGACAGGTTTCAGGGTTTCTACCCAAATATGTTTGTGGTCCCAAAAAGGGATTGAGTCCGTCCAATCTTGGACCTCAAGGCCCTCAATGTCGTTATCTGGATTCAATAGGCAGGGCCGTTTGAAGGAATTTGGGGGCCCCAAGCAAAATGGACATGGAGGCCCCCCCAACCCCCCCCCCCCCCCGCGCACTCACGCAAAGCAAACAGGAACCACAGCATAGCGATACAGTTTAAGCTCACCCACACTTTATATAAATACAAAAGGTTTACAGTGCAAATACTGCTGTTGCATATAATCCAACATACTTAAAACACATACACACTCACATTAACATTAAGATGCTGCTTAGGACTGTTTATGGCCAGTGGGATGGACAGGGGGACCGTGGGGTGGACAGGGGGACTCCGCACTGTAATATCCACATCCTCTCCCCCACTGTAATGTCCACATCATCCCCCACTGTAATATCCAGATCTCCCCCCTGTACTGTCCACATCTCCCCCCTGTACTGTCCACATCTCCCCCCTGTACTGTCCACATCTCCCCCTGTACTGTCCACATCTCCCCCTGTACTGTCCACTGTTAAAATTAATAAATATATTCAAAAATAATTATGGAGTGATAAAGTCCCTAATAGTTCCACAAATAAAATACTAAATACGTTTTCTTGAAAAGTAGTAAAGAATCTGTCAGTCTTTCTATGGCTCCACAAGCATGTACTTGTACATGATTTCTGTTCTGTCCAGTAATCCAGGCCAGGATTAGGATCCCTGAATATTCGTGCGCTTTTCTCCTGTAAACAAATTCCTGGTCACAGCAGCCTGCTTCTCCATCCCAATCCCCACTATTGGAGAAATGTCCAGTATCAGGGTTTTTTATTTTTTTTATTTAGTAAATAAAAAAATTTAAAAAACCCTGATACTGGACATTTCTCCAATAGTGGGGATTGGGATGGAGAAGCAGGCTGCTGTGACCAGGAAGTTGTTTGCAGCCGCGCACTAATATTCAGGGATCCTGATCTGGCTGAATTACTGGACAGAAGAACAGAAATCATGTACAAGTACATGCTTGTGGAGCCAAAGAAAGACAGATTCTTTACTACTTTTCAAGAAAACGTATTTACTTTTTTATTTGTGGAACTATTAGAGACTTTATCACTCCATTAAAAAGTAATTCACTGACTTACCCTTTCCAGAGGCACTGTCTGGCGGGCAAAATATGATCCGACCGCAATGGGAGTTGTAGCACGCCTGCGCTGCCCTCCTGAGTGACTGTGACTGACACTGACTCCTCCCCCCAGGAGCAGGGAGCATCAGCACGTAGCCGCCGTTGTGGACTACAACTCCCATAAGCAATAGCGGCGGCCTGTCACCGCCGGGTGTACCAAGATGGCCGGAGCTAGGCCGAAGCCGCGGCCTTTCCTAAGGCTGCAATCCGCAGATGGGCTCCGGGCGAAAATCGAGGACAGTGACAGCCAGGCAGCAGGCTGGGGCCCCAGGCCAGCTTGGGGCCCCAAGCAATTGCTTGTTTTGCCTGTCCTGTTCCGACAGCCCTGTCAATAGGTTCCGGATGGACTCGATTCGTCAGTAAGGGCTGCGCTTCATTCGGGGGACTTCCTGCATCCGTGGATGTCAGGGACGCATACTGGCATGTCCCCATCTGGGTCAGAGGTTCCTGCGCTTTGCGGTTGGCAAAGACCACTGTCACTTGTGACTCCTCCCTTTTGGCCTAGCTTCGGCACCAAGAGTTTTCTCCTAGGTGCTTGCCCCGATTCTAGCGTTGCTGAGTCAGCGCGGCATTGCCATCGTGGGCTGCTTTGACGACTTTTTTTTTCTGAGGGCTGTTTCTAACTCAGAATTAGAGGAGGACGTGTTTATAGCCAGTCAGACTCTTCGGGGGTTTGGTGGATACTGAGCCGCCAGAAGTCTGTGTTAGTACCGACTCTGAGCCTGGAGTACCTGGAGTTGATCCTAGATTCCTCGGAGGCCGGAGTCTTCTTCCCTTTGGGAAGTTGCGGGCACTGCGGTGAGGTTGTTGGCATCCCGCAAATGGTCGTCTCTCTGTTTTTTTTTGCAGCACTCGGGTCTTGCAGGCGGAGATTTTCAAACAATGAAACGTATTTCCGTTTGTCTCTGGATCATCAGATTCAAAAAAGTCATCTTGTCAGGTCCTCTCTGAGTTGGTGGCTGAAATTCCCGGCTCTTCGGTCCGGGAAGTCGTTCCTCCCTTGTCATGGACTGTGATCACGACGGACGCCTGTCTGACCGGTTGAGGGGGAACCCCATCCGAATCCAGACTGCCGATCAATGTTACGGAACGATCAGGCTGTGCCTTTCCAGGTGGTCTCAGAGACTATGAGGGAGTCAGACACGGCTGTGGCATACGTCATTCGTCAAGGAGGAACGAGCAGCTCGGCTGCAACGTCGGAGGTCGCTCACATCCTATGGTGGGCGGAAAGGAACGTGCCAGCCCTGTCGGCAGTTTACACTCCGGCGTGGGATGCTGACGGGCGAATTATTGAGTCGCCAGGTGCTGGACCACGGGGCATGGTCTTTACATCCGGAGGGTTTTTTCAACTCCTTTATCGGAGATGGGACACGCCAGACGTGGATCTTCTGGTCTCTCGACTCAATCGCAAGTGTCAGTTTGTGGCCAGGTCCAGAGATCCCTGGCAGTCGCGTCAGATGCGTTGGTGGCCCCGTGGGGTCAGCTCGGCTAATTTATGCCTTTCAACCACTGAAGTTGCTTCCTCGTCTACTCCGCAGAGTGGAGTCTGAAGGAATTCTGGTGATTTTTGTCACCCCAGATTGGCCCAGGCATCCCTGGTTCGCCGACCTAGTGTCTCTGGTGACGGATATGCCTGGGTGTCTGCCAATGGGGGGGGGGGGGACATTCTCTCGCATGGTCCCATTCTTCATCCTGCTTTGCATTGGAAGCCAGGTACTGAGGGACCTGTCGGATTCGGTCATTTCAACCATGTTGAGAGCACGGAAATCTTCTTCTAGGAAGATCTACCATCGCACATGGAGAGCCTACATCTCTGTGGGAGGCGATGGATTGGCGTCTACGGACTTATTTGGTTTCCAGGATCCTGCTGTTTTTTTACAGCGTGGAGGGGATCAGAAACTTGCCTTAAGCCCCATCCAGGGGCAGTTTTAAGCCTTAGCTGTTTTCTTTCAGCGACCCCTGGTGTCTCTTTAACAAGTAAGTACGTTTGCACAAGGGGTCAGACATGTGGCTCCTCCGGTGCGACCGCCACTACCTCCGTGGGTTTTGAATCCGGTGCTCTTGGCGCTGCAGAAACCTCCTTTTGAGGACATTGGGAAATTCCTCTTTTGTCACTGTCTCAGTAGGTGGCCTTCCTGGTAGCCATCACATCTGTCAGGAGGGTTTCTGACTTAGCGGCCTTGTCTTGCAAGTCCCCATATTTGGTCCTCCAATGAAACAAAGCGGTGCTACGACCGCAGCCTTCTTTTCTTCAGGTGGTGGTTTCGGAATTTCACCTGAATGAGGACATGGTACTTCCACGTTGTGTCCTCGGCCATCGCATTCCAAGGAGATTGCGCTACTTTCTTTCAACGTGGTACATGCCCTGCGGGTGTTCCTGTCTGTATCGGCTCCGTTCCGGAGGTCTGACTCACTGATGCGGATTCCCTGTGGCAACCAAATGGTTAACTACACACGGTCATTGTGAGATATAGATATGTATATATGTGAACATCATATATTAACTGTACACCAGAGCTCTTAATGTTGTCCTTGTATGTATTGGATCCATTTTTCGTCATCTTTTTATGAAAAACGATTTTTTGATATTTATTAACCGCTTAAGGACCGCCTCCTGTATATATATGTTGGCATATGATAAAAATCGCTGATCGCCGCCATTACTAGAAAAAAAATTATTAATAAAAATGCCATAAAACGACCCCCTTTTTTGTAGACGCTATAACTTTTGCGCAAACCAATCAATAAACGCTTATTGCGATTTTTTTTTTTTTTTTTTTTTTTTTTTTTTTTTTTTTTTTTTACCAAAAAATCGGACTAAACTGGAAAAAAAAAATTTATATATTTTTTGGGGATATTATAGCAAAAAGTTTAAAATTATTGAATTTTTTTTCAAAATTGTCGCTCTATTTTTGTTTATAGCGTAAAAAAATAAAAGCCGCAGAGGTGATCAAATACCACCAAAAGAAGGAAATCTTTGTGGGAAAAAAAGGACGTCAATTTTGTTTGGGAGCCACGTCGCAAGACCGCTCAATTGTTAAAGCCGCGCAGTGCCGAATCGCAAAAGTGGCCTGGTCCTTTAGCAACAAAATGGTCCGGGGCTTAAGTGGTTAATAAATGAATTTATGAAAAAAAACTTTTCTTTATGAGTTTACAATCTTTTTAGCTGCATATAAACCCTTGGGAGTCTCCTTTACCCCATTTTTCAAATGGTACTGGGCTAGCAGCAAACAACTTGGATAATAGAAGTTGGGTACCCTATTTTTGCTGTTTACCTTTTATTATTATTATTATTATTATTATTATTATTATTATACTAGTGTGATTTTTACTGTACTTCTGTCTCGATCTGATTCATGGTTTCTGACAGTAGGTAAAGGCCATGAATTCAGAAGATTTGATGAGCAGGATCACTGCATGGATCAGTTTGCCATGGCGTTACAGATGCTCCTGAATCGCATGGCTCACCTGGAATCTCCCACTGTGGCTGCACCGGTACAACCTGTGTTGCAGGCCACCCCTGTTGTTGCTCCAGTCTCTGTGCAGGTACCCACCTTGAGTATTACCTCTTTAAGAGGTATGTCTGGTTCTGCACCGCTTCACCAGCGATTTTGGGGGCGATCCAGTCCAATGCAGAGGGTTTCTCAACCAGGTTGAGATATACTTTGAGAAAAACCCATTGTCCTGAGTTACCCAGAGTTTGTGGCTTCCCTTTAAAATTCCCACACACTCTGCTTCTGCTGCCAAGTGCCTCATGTCCATCAAACAGAGTACGAGAACTGTTGCCGATTACGCCATTGAATTCCGTACTCTGGCAGCAGAGGTTGCTTGGAACAATGAGGCCCTTGTGGCTGCTTTTTCTCATGGTCTCTCGGATACCATCAAAGATGAGATGGCAGCCCGAGATATACCCACTGAGTTGGAGAAGTTGATCACGTTTGCCATTTTCATAGACTCCAGACTCAGAAAGACTCTCTTTTAAGGAGCGTTTGCGGAAGCCTCCTGTAGATTTGTCTCCGAGCTTTGCAGTCCCACCCTTGCCTCCCTCACCTCCCATTCCTCCTGGTACCGAGTTGGTCAGTGTGGGTGAACCCATGCACTTGGGCTTCACACGTCTCTGCGGATCAGAAAACCTTTATGAGGAGGGAGAGATTGTGCTTTTATTGTGGCTAGGCTGGTCACTTTTTTAAGTCTTGTCCTACCCGTCCTGGGAACGCCCGAACCTTGAGGTCTTGTAGCGGACAGACCTTAGGTGGCATTGTTTCGCCCCCAGTTGTTCAGAGGGATAAGCCCCTGGTTCCGGTTATCCTTTCTTGGTCTGAGTCATCCGTCGAGATACAGGCTCTAATCGACTCTGGAGCTGCAGGCCTGTTCATTGATGCTGCCTTTGTATCTAAGCACTCAATTCCACTGCAGCTTTGTGCCACTCCAATTTCCATTGAGGCTCTTGACGGGAGACCTCTACAGCATGCCCATGTGACCCATGAGACTGTTCCGTTGTCCATGGCCGTAGGGGCTCTTCACCATGAGATAATCCAATTCCAAGTTATTTCCTCACCTAAGTTTCAGCTGGTTATTGGTTATCCTTGGTTACAGAGGCACAACCCCTCGTTTGATTGGCTTTGTGCTGAGATTCTTTCCTGGTCACCACAATGCAGCAAGACATGTTTTCAGAAGGTGGCTAAGGTCCTGTGCGCCTCTTCACTCTCCTCCCTGCCGGAGGAATACTGCAATTTTAGCAATGTTATCCTTATGGTGATTGATCGGTTCTCAAAAATGTCTCATTGCATTCCACGTAAGAAGTTGCCCTCCTCTAAGGAGCTGGCTTCTATTTTTGCTCTGGAGATCTTTTGCTTACATGGGCTACCCAAGGTGATCGCCTCGGACAGGGGTAGTCAGTTTGTGTCCCGGTTCTGGCAAGCCTTTTGTGCACAGTTGGGAATTTGGCTTGCTTTCTCCTCTGCATATCACCCACAGTCTAATGGGGCCGCAGAACGTGCCAACCAGCCCTTGGAGCAGTTTCTACATTGCTATATTTGTGGCCATCATAACAACTTGTCAGACCTTTTACCTTGGGAGGAGTTTGCTCACAATAGTGCCTTGAATTCTGCTTCCCAATTGTTCCTGTTTATGGCAAACTATTGTTTCCAACCTTCCATATTGCTTGACTCATTTGTTCCGCAGAGCATTCCTGCGTTAGAGGAGCATCTCTGTGGTCTTCGTTCCACTTGGGCACAAGTCCAAGAGGCTTTGCGACATGCCAATGATGGGTACAGACTCAATGCTCACCACAGACTCCTGCCTGCTCCTTCCTACCACGTTGGGGACAGGGTCAGGGTCCCAACCTTCGACTCCGTGTTCTCTCACTGAAGTTGGTACCTCGGCTTATTGGGCCTTTTCGTATTCTCCGCAGGATTAACCCAGTGGCTTATGCTTTAGACCTTCCTTCGAATATGTGTATCTCAAATGTACTTCATACCTCCTTATTAAAATCTTTGGCCTGCAACCGCTTCACCACCTCGGTGCCACGTCCCCACCCAGTACAGGTTGAGAACCATGAGGAGTAAGAAGTACAGTCCATTTTTGACTCCTGTAGGTTTAGTGGGCGCATACAGCACCTGGTTCATTGGAAAGGGTACGGTCCAGAGAAACGCTCTTGGGTCTCATCCTCGGATGTACATGCCCCTGTCCTCCTCCGTGCTTTCCATAGACCTTTTCCCCTCAAATCTGGTGGTCCTCTGAGGGGGAGGGGTCGTTGAGGAGGAGGGAGTACTGTCAGGGCTGGACTCTGCCCTTCCTTCTCAGTGCAGTCCGCTCAGCTGTCGGTTAATTGCCAGCTCTAATCTTTCCTGCTCGTCAGTCCTGCTGGCTACTTAAGCTGCTCAGTTCAGGTCCTCTCTGCCTTCGTCTGGTCAACATATCAGAGACTCTCTCCTGTGTACCTGTTAACCACCTGCCGACTGCCGCACGGACATTTACGTCGGCAGAATGGCACGACTGCGCAAAGGGACGTACCTGTATGTCCCTTTTGAACTTTGCTCCGTGCGGGCGCCCCTGCCACTAGCTCTGTCACCGTGCCTGCATGACCCGCGGACTCGATATACGCCGGTGTCATGACATTGTGTCACGGCGCTGCAGAACAGGGGAGATGCCTGTGTAAAGAAGGCATTTCCCTGTTCTGCCTCGTGACAAGACACTGATCTACTGCTCCCTGTCATCGGGAGCAGTGATCAATGTCATGTCACAGGTAGCCCACCCCCCCACACAGTTAGAATCACTCCCTAGGACACACTTAACCCCTTCCACGCCTCCTAGTGGTTAACCCCTTCCCTGCCAGTGTCAGTTACACAGTAATCGGTGCATTTTTATAGCACTGATGGCTGTATAAATGACAATGGTCCCAAAATAGCGTCAAAAGTGTCCGATGTGTCCGCCTTTATGTCGCAGTCACGATCAAAATCACAGATCGCCGCTATAACTAGTAAAAAAAATAATAATAATAAAAATGCCATAAAACTACCCTCTATTTTGTAGACGGTATAACTTTTATTATTATAGCAAAAAGTAAAAAATAATGTTATTTTTTTTCAAAATTTAATATTTTTTTTGTTTATATAAAAACAGCAGAGGTGATCAAATACCACCAAAAGAACGCTCCTATATGTGGGAAAAAAGGACGTCAATTTTGTTTGGGAGCCACGTTGCACGACCGCGCAGTTGTCAGTTAAAACGACGCAGTGCAGAATCGCATAAAATGGCCCGGTCATTGTGCAGCCAAATCCTCTGGGGCTGAAGTGGTTAAAGACTTGCTTGGCTGACGTCCCTTCTGGTTCCTGATCCTGCTTGATGTTCCACTACGCTGATTCTCCAGTTTCCTGATTTCCTGGCTTGTCCTGCAGTCCGGTTACCGAACACTGGCTATGTTTTTACTACGTTTGCTGTTTACCTTTTTATTATTATTATTATTAAACTAGTGTGATTTTTACTGCACCTCTGTCTCAGTCTGATTCATGGTTTCTGACAGTTATTTTGAGGGAACAGCAAATTTACACTGTTATACAAGCTGTACACTCAGTACTTTAGATTGTAGCAAAGTTTTATTTCTTCAGTGTTGTCACATGAAAAGATATAATAAAATATTTACAAAAATGTGAGGGGTGTACTCACTTTTGTGAGATACTGTATGTGAATATTTGTTTTTGAACTAGATGATTGATCATTGTTTTGGATTCCACTGTCATCTTTGTGGTTAAAACACAATTGGGCTGATTTACGAACCATTTGCCCATGAGTTGCGGCGCATCGGCGTGCGCAACGCAGTTTTGATATTTACAAAACATTTGCACCAGTAACAGCACTATTCCCCATTTACTATAGCGTTCTCGGCGCACGGGAGGAGGCGCTCATTGCGCCACTATGGACCTGGCGCACTGCATCGTCAAATTAAAAATAAGCTGGAAGCGCCAATATAATGGGGTGATGTGGGGTGATGTGAGGAAGTATAGTGACAACTGCCCAAGTAACAAATATGCCCAAAATAGAATGAGAAAGTAACTTTTTCTGAACCAGCCTGCTGCGCCTGCAATTACGTTTATAACTGCGAGAGGTCTTCTTGTGCACTACGTGGCATTTGCGCTTGTTCAAATGCGCCGGTTCACTGCGACGGCAAAATCTTAGTAAATGTCAAGTCACTTAAATGCATTTGCATAAGTTGAACAGGCGCTCCTCTAAACTTGCCATTATATAACAGTCTCTGCACAAAATGACATTTCTAAAGTAAAAAAATTGTCATTTTTTAAAGCGCTCCCGTCAATACAGAGAAAAGTCATTGAAAGTCTTTGAAAAAAAAAAATGTGTGGGGGTCCCCCAAAGTTCCATTACCAGGCCCTTCAGGTCTGGTATGGATATTAAGGGAAACTCCTCGCCAAATTTTTAAAAAAAATGGCGTGGGAGTCCCCCTCAAAATTCGTACCAGGCCCTTACCCGAGCACGCAACCTGGCAGGCCGCAGGAAAAGAGGGGGAGACGAGAGCGCGCCCCCCCCTCCTGAACCGTACCAGGCCACATGCCCTCAACATGGCCTCTCAAAGCACCATGTCCCCACAACCCTCGTCCACATCTTGCTCCGGCTTCTTGTTCCCCGCTTCGTTCTCCCGACGATCCGCTTGCATTCAAGGTTCCCGCTGTGTGACGCTTCAGTTCTTCTGACAGTTCTCCTCTGGGTCCGGGGCCACCCGGTGACCCCGCCCCCCTCTGACACCACGGGGAAAGCCATAGGACAGTCCCCGTGAAGTCCATGTGCGTCAGAGGGGGGCGGGGTCACCAGTGGCCCCGGACTCAGAGGAGAACTGTCAGAAGAACTGAAGCGTCACACAGCGGGAACCTCGAATGCAAGCGGATCGTCGGGAGAACGAAGCGGGGAACAAGAAGCCGGAGCCAGATGCTGACAAGAACACAGAAGGAAGAGGAAGATGAAGAGCAAGAACAAGCTGGAGGAAGAAACCCGAATGGAGAAAAGAAGAAGATGGAAGAAGAGGAAGCGGGGAAAGGAGAAGACATTAATAAAGGAATTGTCTAAAACCGGCTATTGTCATTTTTAACATTTTTGACACTTTTTTTGTGAAATGGTAGAGGTACATTTGTACCCCATTACCATTCCACACGGGGGGGCAGGATCTGGGGGTCCCCTTTGTTAAAGGGGGCTTCCAGATTCCGATAAGCCCCCCGCTTGCAGACCCCCACAACCACCGGGCAAGGGTTGTGGGGATAAGGCCCTAGTCCCCATCAACATGGGGACATGGTGCTTTGGGGTCCAGACCCCAAAGCATCCTCCCCATGTTGAGGGCATGTGGCGTGGTACGGTTCAGGAGGAGGGGGCGCTCTCTCATCCCCCCCTCTTTTCCTGCTGCCTGCCAGGTTGCGTGCTCGGATAAGGGTCTGGTGTGGATTTTTAGGGGGACCCCCACGCCATTTTTTTTTTTTAAGTTTGGCGCGGTGGTCCCCTTAAAATCCATACTTTAGAAATGTCATTTTGCTCTCGGACTGTTATAAACATGAAAAACATGCGCTACTTTACAGGCATATTATAGACACTAATAAAGGTAATACTGCGCTAATGCAAAAAATGTGAATAATGTGCTAGTAACAGCTAGGCTGCGACATAAACAAAATATGTGAAACCATACCAAACAGAAATAAAATCAAGAAAATATTTTGCGCACAGACATGTGAAAAATAGAACTCTATACGAGAGTTCATATAAATGAATGAGGGTGAGTGAAAACTCTAAAGTAAATAAAACTATATAAATTAAAACCCAAAAGAAAAATGTATGTGCAGGTACAGGGATTGCACCCCTATTCAAATTAAATGAATGCAAAAGCCTGCAAAGGTAACATTTATATATGTGATCAAGCAGGAATACCTAAATACTGCTACACGGTATTACTAAACAAATATGTGTATGTGATTAAATCAGGCAAAAGTGGCTGAATACTATTACAAAATATCACTTAAATAGTGCTCTAAATTATTTAATATATAGTAGCAGTGAGGAAGTCCATTCCTTAAAAAGTTCCAATATAAAAATGCTTCAGATGAAAGAAAGCAGGAAATTATAGGAGGATGTTGGAAAGAGTAGTGCCCAGGGTAGATCCACAGATATCTTAGAAAAGTTGCATCCACCACGGTGAGTATAGAGTCAAGATGGGTACCTTACCACAAAAGATGGACCTCCACTTTGGCAAGGTCAGAAGGGCCTGCAGATATCACCCTCTGCGGGGTCTTGATGCTAATCCTTAGGGATGTCACAGCTCCGAGATCCAGATACTCCTTCTGCCACTAGTTGTTCTGTTCCATCCACGGGAGGCTAATGTAATCTGACTTGGAGGGACCCAACAGACCTCCGGTATTGATACCAACAGAAAAAAAGGGAGGGAGGGACTCGGATAGTATATTACCTCAAAAATTTCATTCCGATCATCAAAGTACAAAGAAAAAAAAGGTACAAATGTACATAAAACTGATTTAAAATTGCCGGCATAAAGTTCCTGGCGTTCGCCCGTGCTTCCGGGGTCACGTGAGAAGAGTGACGTCAGTGCGTAGCACCGCTCTGACTAGTTTCATTTCAAGAGAACGTTATCAAAGGGCAAGTTACCCTTAGGGTCAGTTCACACCATAGAAACGCAATCCGGATGCGTTTCAGGTGCTTTTTTGCATGCGCGTTTTTGATGCGTTCCAGTGCATTTTTGATGCAGTCTAGTGCTTTTTTCCCCCTCTTTTCACTTAACATTAAGGGCCAGTTCACACCAGACGCAGTTCTGTTCAGTTTCGTATGCATTTTTTCTGCACTAAAAATGCATGCACAGTGTATTGTGTTCCAATGGCTATTGTTGGCTCTAGTTCACACCATACAGTCAGTTTCAGTGCAGAAACTGATGGAGGAGGACAGTAAGGTCGCACGCCCGCGATACGGGTGAAGCACTACCCTCCATTGGTTCCTGGTCCACGAACATTGATTTGCCTGTTCTGCTCAAGCCCGCCAGCATCCTGCTGTCCCCTGGGCTCAAAGGCCGCGGCTGGGTTACAGTCGACTGACTCTTGTGGGCTTGCCTCTGGTAAGCTGCTAATTTAAGTGGTGGAGGGCACCTATGTTTGTTGTGATCACCGGGTGCTATTTACATACTGATCATTTATCCTATCTGAATCCTATCTGAATGATGCAGCTGCAGGCATTATTCAGATATCATTCTTTTCAGCCGGCGATTCTGTGCACGATAAAAACGATCATAGCGGCAGTCGTGCCGCTTGATCATTCTTATAGGCGGCGGGAGGGGACGTCCCCCCCTCCTGCCGCCATCCGGTTCTTCTCCGGGCTCTCCTGTGCCATCGGGCGCCCGGAGAACGAATTGGCCGGCGCCGGATGGGAAGCATAGAGATGACTGGTGACCAGATGGTCACCAGTCATCGCTATGACCGTCGGAGGCCCGGGCACGACGTTATGACATCACGCCGGGTTCCCGTATGTAAACAAAGCCGTGATCTCGGCTGTCAGCATTAGATCAGTGATTTTTTTTTACCTATCTCATGCTTTCCAGCCTGGAGGAGAGATGTGGGGTCTTATTGACCCCGCATCTCTCCATAAAGAGGACCTTTCACAATAGATTCATATTACAAGGGATGTTTACATTCCTTGTAATAGGAATAAAAGTGATTAAAAAAAAAGTGTAAAATAAAAAAAAATTATAAAAAAAAATTATGAAATAATAAAAAAAAAAAATTTAAACGCCCCTGTCCCCGGTAGCTCGCGCTCAGAAGCGAACACACACGTAAGTCCCGCCCACATATGTATACGCCGTTCAAACCACCTGTGAGGTATCGCTGTGTGCGTTAGAATGAGTGCAACAATTCTAGCACTAGATATCCTCTGTAATGCGAAAATGGTAACTTGTAAAAAAATTTAAAGCGTCGCCTATGGAGATTTTTAAGTACTGAAGTTTGGTGTCATTCCATGAGTGTGCGCAATTTTTAGGCATGACATGTTGGGTATCTATTTACTCAGCATAACAACATCTTTCACATTATACAGCGTTCCAGGTGCTTTTCTGCATGCACTTTTTTGATGCATCCCCCTATTTTTTCTTAGGCCTCATGCCCACGGACGTTTTAAAAAACAGGCTGTAAGGCTCGATTCACACTAATGACCCCCCACAACAAAATAAAAAAAAAATGGCGTGGGCAGGGTGCTTTGGGGTGGGGGGGATCCGCAGGGCGGTTCAGGAGGGGGTGGTTCAGGAGGGGGTGGCTCGCTCGTCTCCACCCCCCTTCCTGACCTGCCAGGCTGCGTGCTCGGATAAGGGTCTGGTATGGATTTTGGGGGGATCCCCACGCCGTTTTTTTGGCGTAGGGGGTTCCCCTTGAAATCCATACCAGACCTAAGGGCCTGGTATGCTCTTGGAGGGGAACCCATGCCGTTTTTTCTTTTATTTATTTGGCGTGTTCCCCCTCAAGATTCATACCAAACACAGGGGACAGCGAGCGTCCTGGACGCGACTTCAAGTCGCTCCAGGTCGTGCTGTGGTTCACGCTCAAGTCGTGTCCAAATTGCCTCACAAAGTCGCGCTGCCCCTGTGTGAACCGGCTCTCCGCACACGAGTCGCCCCGCAAGTCAGATCATCTTGTTCCGACTTCTGGTGCGACCTCTATTCAAATCAATGGGCTCCCATAGGGAACCATTGAGGCCGGTAGGATTTTTTATTTTCACATTGCGCGTCGGCGTGCGCCGGTTCATATGCCCAATTAATGATTTATCTGGCGCACCAATTAAGGTATGAACCGGCGCAGCTCAGTGTTATTAGTAAATCACCCCCATCGTTTTCTTCTCATCACGTGTATTCTTACCATCATACATAGCATGGCCATAAATTTTTTTTTTGTTACTGCACAGTTTGTCTGACTGTTTTTGCCAGCGGCTAGTTTTTGCACCTGCCTGTGCGATTTTTAACATAGTTACTTTGTCTTGTAGGTATGCTTTTGAACCTGGTGGAACTGCTCCAAGTCCACGGGTTGGTCAGACATGTATGTATTTACCTGCAGATGAAGACGGTGGAAAAGGAAAAATAGTTATTGTTGGTGGAGCTAATCCTGGATGCTGCTTCTCTGATGCTCATGTTATAAATCTAGGTATTACAGATAACTAATGCTTCTTTTCAAATGTATATGATTTTTTGGTAGTAGCATTATCTGTGTTTAATATTTTTTTGTCATCTCCAGCCACAGAGACTAAAGGCCATGCTAGACAGGCAATTGTGCTGCTGGTGACACATTGACAGAGGCAGAATCACAGATGAGTCCTCCATTTGCCCCTTAAAGTCACTCCCTCTCTATCCTGGAATGCTGCAAAATCTCACATGCTAGTGGGAGAGCAAGATCTCGCTAGGCTGGCCAGTGACATAGCAACTCCACAGCAAAAAGAAAACGGGCTTCACGTGATCCTGTTGCTGCTGGATTGTTGCCGCATGTAGGATCAGGCCGAACACAACTTTGTGCAAGCCTCTCTACTTTTCTGAAATTCACTTCCATACATAGTTTGGCACTCCCCAGCTCTTGAAATGTTCAAACACATCTTCAGAAAATCGACTATATTCTATACTATATAGCAACGGTCCCCAACCTTTTTGACACCAGGGACTGCTTTTGGTGCAGCCAATTGTTTCAGGGACCAGGGGTGGGGGGTTTCACGGAGTCTTACAGCCTCCTTTATATCAGTGTTCAGACTCCATTTACATCACAGTTCCCCCTTTAAAACTGTCCCACAGTCCCAAGACTGCACTGTAAAGGGGCACTGAAATGATTACAGTGCAGTCCTTTACTATCACAGTGCAACTAGCAATCAGAGCACCTCCCCATCACAGTACCCCTTGCAGTCATGTCCCCCCCCCCATGACAGTGCCGCTTGCAGTCATGGCCCCCATCACAGTTCTCCTTGCAGTAATGCACCCCCCTATCACAGTTTCCCTTGCAGTCATGCCTCCCTCCCCCATTACAATGCCTCTTGCGGTCTCCTCCCCCCCCCCCCCTCCACAGTGCAAGGAGCCTGCACTGTACAGGGAGACTGTGATATAAAGGAGATTGCACTGTAATTAGGGAAGCGTTAGCCATCCCAGAATGAGTGATGGCGGATGCCTCCCTGGCCGGTTGCCTGGCAGGATTACTCAAAATATACCTCTTAACATTGAGTTTTCGGGTGTACTTTTGCACATCTATAAAAGTTTGAAACTTAATAAGGTTCCAAGGTGGAACAAACTTTAATCCCTTACGCTAAGTAGTTAGTTCCTCACTTGTTAGTTGCTTGGTACTGAGATTGATAATCCCAGTGCTATCTACACTTTCCTTCTTTTTGGGGTGAAGTTTCCTCTCCCCTCTGCTCCCTCTCTTGAGTCTCCATTTCTTTTGTTCCTGTTCCTGCTAGCCAACCGAAAATCCCAACCTGGGCGATCCTCTATCTGGTGGCTTTGGGAGGAACAAAAAACCCTTTGATTGTCACTAAGACGTCGTCATCCCGTTATCGTTGCTTAATGGCGCAAACCTATTCCCAGTGTTATAACCACCATTATTAGCACGATTGTCACGATGGTCATTCTGATTTTGATAATCAGAGTGCCCTACTCAATGTCGCCAGGGAGGAGGGGAATGGTAGCTAGAGCGAGAGAGAGAGAGTTCCCTCTGCCCCCCCTACCCCTTCCATTATTAGGATGCTGTTGTGGACCCCTTCTACCCATGCGTGGATTAGGGGAGGGATGATGCATGTCGAAAGCCACAGGGTTATTAACATGATCCTCTCGTAAGGCACCACTCCTCTGGACAGTGGTGATCTGCCGGGAACTAGCTATATTGTCATTCAATGGGGGATCAGGAGGAGGTATTACCTGCCATTTAAAGACTACTTTCTCCCTGTAATCCCTCACATCTCTATTATACTTTTTATTTTTCTTCGATTTTTGTTCAGATTCTTCCTTGATTAATACTGCCTTTAAGGCATCTGATCTATGCACATAATCTGGTTCAGATTTAAAGGGGACCAATTTACTATTAATAATATTACTTTCCACATCCAACATAGTCAACTTGCATTTCTTTTTGGCTATCAGAAACTGTAAGAAGTTGACACCTGCTTCATTAAAATATTTTAACCATTCAGCCAACTCATTGTCCTCTTTTTGGGGATTCACATCCCACCTGAGACTCCTAGGTACCATATCTGCTTTCACATATTCCTCTAGGTACGCTATATCCCATCTAGTATGAACTCCAGTAATGGTGAGGTTTTTTAATCTCAAAAAGCATCCTGCTAGATCATCTCTGGGGTCACCATTCACATCAAAAAGTGTTGATAACTACCTGTGACCTATAATCAATAATATCCATTATGGATACACCAGCTGCAAATTAAATATATCGAAAATGTGTAAGTGATTATAAAAGAAAAATTTGCGCTAGGTGCAAAAATAGTGAAATGAATAATATCTGTGACAGATGTCCTGCTGCTAACACCACAACCTAGATAGAAGGTACAACAAATACATACAAAATAAAAGTGGATACTAATGACAATTGTCATTAGTATCCACCTGATGTTACGAGCGGGTTCTTTAGTTCTGAAATAAGGAGTTCTGGGTCTGCTAATCTACATACCCAGGACTCATCCAATTAGCTCCCTGTGTCAGTATTGTAACGGAACCAATGAGGATGCTGCAGCGGCATCTCAGGTTCATAAATAGTGTGTGCGTGGTTGTGTGGACATGCCCCTGATGACGTCAGTTGTGACGAAACAGCTGTCGGGCGTCACGCAATACGCACTGCGCATGCGCACTACGGACTGACATACTACGGAGCTTTTATCCTTGCAAGGACCCTTGGTTTTTATCTCCTATGTTTAGAGGACTCGTTTTTAAATCTTTTTGCACTTTTAAAATAAATACTGGAAAGAATGCCTACACTATTGGATGTTTCTCCGTTTTTTTCATTTGGGTATCAGTCGGGACAGTGGAGTCCGAGAGCGTCTGGGAGAACACTGCATCACTTCTGTGAGAATTGTAGTTTTGCTGAGCTTGTTTTGACCCCCCTGAGAAGGAGGCGTGGCTTGGCGCGCAATGGAGACGGCAGCTTAACTGAGGAGCTCCGCCGACCTCTCAGCCAACAGCCCGTCTTTCTGCACACTATCCCCGCAGGATGCACAGGAGGTCTCACGGCACCCCGCTGACGAGATCCCGCCGCTCTCTAGCAGCCTGTAAAGGACGAGACATTGCAGATATCTTCAGATTTCACTCGGCCTCCCAGAACGACAGGGCCCAGAGCAAGATGGCGCCGCCACACGTGGAGGAGGAATGCAGTACGGATTCCCAATCCGCTACCGAGGAGACTGGTAAGGGATCCTCACGCAACAACCGCCCCCTCACATATGGGGAAATGACTAGCTTTGCAGCAGACATCAAGTCTACATTCTCGGCTGCCATCACGGACTTGAAGTCAAACCTCCTAGTACTTAATGAGAAGATGGCGGGGGCGGAAGCCGCGGGGAGGCACAGGGACAGGGAGATATGCAGACTAGAGATGGTCACGGTCTCCCACTCCTCACATCTCATTGAGGTCAATAGACACTTGGAAGACCTGGACAATAGGGGGAGGAGGTGTAATGTCAGGGTACGGGGGATCCCGGAGTCCGTTGAAGCAGAACAGATAATGATGGCGCTGCAGAGAGTCTTCAACAGCCTGCTGGAAAGGCCAGAGGACACGGCTATTGATTTTGTCAGGGCACATAGGGCACTCGGAGCTAGAGGACCTGATTCCCAACCCCCTCGAGACATAATCTGCTGCCTCCAAAGCTTCTCCCTAAAGTAGGACATTATGAAAAAAGCCCGTAGAAACGACCGAATAATTTTTAATGGTGAGACTATCATGCTCTTCCAGGACCTCTCTCAAATAACCTTAAAGAACCGCAGGGCACTGCGCCCCCTACTGGATAAGCTCAAAGAAAGATCTCAAATACACATGGCGGTTCCCGTTTGCTCTCCTGGTGAACCACAATGGTAGGCAACATCTGCTAAGATCCCCGGAGGACCTGCCATAGTTCTGTCATGCCTTGCAGCTGGACCTGATCGAGCTTCCGGAATGGTACCAGGATTTTCGTTTGCCACCTTTTGGAGAAGAGCCCGCCGGACTCGCCGTTTTCTTCCCCTGACAGCAGGACCGCTAAGAAGCTGAAGAAGACCCGCCGAGGAGGTTCCCACGCTGGGTCTCATTTTTTCTTTTCCTCGCCTCTCACTTTTTCCTTTTTTTTTTTTTTTTTTTTTTTGGTCACCCGGTTTGTATACAGGTTTAGTAACCACTCTCTAATCCCTATGTTCTACTCCATGTTGTTTATTCCATATGAATCAGGCTGGACACATTCATAACCAATCAGAGAAAGAGAAAGTTTACTTCCCAGACTCATGCTATTGTTATACCTTCAGACCCGAACTTGGGCTGAGGATTTACATCCTGCTATAAATGTGATACAGGAAGGGAGGGTTCCGTGCAGCCCCATGGCCGCAGATATTAATGTACCCCTTACTCAATACAGTTGGATGTGCATAAAGAGACTAGGGGGGACCGCTTCTCGACCCACGAGATGTTTTGGGAGGAAGATATCTATATTACACTTTTGCTATGTTAATCGGTTTTACCTTTTACAGCAGATGTTGCCGCACAGTTTCGCTAATATGTCTCTGTCCTTGTTCTTTGTGTTTTATGAGCACTGGGATACATGCGAGATGCCAGTTCCTTTTTTTTTTTCCTTTTTTATAGACACCCGCATGTGTCCCATATCGCTCATAGTGTGCAGTAATGACTCATTTACACCTGTCTATTGCCTTCCTTATGGCTGGGAGGCGAGCACCTCAGGTTCCACGACCCTTAGAACTACTTTACGTTAGCACTTGTTCTTAATATACTGACCTGTCGTATAGCCGCCTTCCTATCCCCCAAATAGTGCATCCTGGGTGAGCTTCATTGATCACCCGGGACTCACTAACTAGAGTTCCTTGTGGGTTTCTATAGCCCCAAGGAAGATAACCATTTCTCCATTCTCTGACCCTTCTTTCAGTACCCCTAACCCTTCCATACCTTACCCTTGTCTACCTTCCCCTCTCTCACCCCTCCTTTTTTTTTTTCTCTCAAACTCCCCTCTATTGTAACAGATTACTTGTAATTGTTTCTTTTGTACTATATTAACATCGACCTTACGCAATATCTGTTTTTTTGGATTAGCCTCTCCGTTAGCCGTAGAACACCAGCTCTCTCTGAATATTAGCCATGGCGTACTCATCTCTTGGCCGCAACCCAACAGTGATATCTCAAAACGCAAAGGGACTAAATATCCCAGAGAAACGCACGACTCTCTTAAGAGAACTCAAAAAAGGTAAGCCTCGGTTTGTCTTCCTGCAGGAGACACACTTCAAGACCTCTCACGTACCCAGGCTCACTGACTCCTACTTTACCGAGGCATTTCATGCCACAAATGACGTTGCAAAAACTAAGGGTGTGTCTATCCTAATAAGTAAAACCGCCGCCTTTGAAATCACTGACAAACTTATTGACCCTGAGGGAAGGTTTGTCTTCCTTAAAGGAAAATGCGGGGGTGTACCCCTGACCTTAGCTAATGTTTACTTCCCCAACACATCCCACCTCTCATTTTGAAAACGTATGATATCACAGTTGAAGGGATTTGGCACTGGGTGTATGATTCTAGGAGGAGATTTCAATATCCCACTGAACCCCCTCGTGGACACCTCCACTGGTAGGTCCTATATCACATATAAGATTCTTAAAAAGATCAAATCCCTCCTAAATTCTTTGCAGCTGGTAGACTCTTGGCGTCTGCTGCATCCCGATGACAGGGACTTTACGTTCCACTCCATCCCCCATAACCGATACTCACGAATAGATTACATCTTTACATCACAAAGGGACCTCAACCTGATAGCAGAGGCCAATATAGGAATCCAGTCTATCTCCGACCATGCGCCAGTTTCACTCACCTTAGACCTGACTAGACCTCCCCCTAAATCCAACACGTGGAGACTGAACCCGGCACTCCTTACTGACCCACAAAAGGCTCCCTGGACTTTCCGAAACCATTAAAGATTTCTTCACACATAATGTAGCACCAGATGTAGACCCTATGATGATCTGGGAGGCACACAAATGCACCATAAGAGGGGAATTAATCAAAATAGGGGCTCACTGTAAAAGAGATAGGGAGAAGACTATCAGTCAGCTGACAGACAAAATTCATACTCTAGAAACGTTACATAAAAAATCCCTATGGGAACGATCGGCGAGCTCCCTTCTGGAAACTAGGAAAGCTCTTCAGCAACTCCTAGACTCAAAGACCAAAAGATTTCTGTTTTTTAGAAAAAAGATCTATTACGAACATGGAGACAAGACCGGTAGGTTTCTAGCCAGGGCTCTGAAAGACGCCAAATCGACTCAGAACATTCTGGGCATTAGAAATAATAAAGGCAAAGTAGACATTACTACAGAAGAAATTGGCAAACACTTCCATGACTATTACTCCAGCCTTTACAATCTACCCACCCAGGGAAATTCCCCACACTCTCCAAAGTCTAGGCTTCAAGTAATTCAGGAATACTTAAATGAATCCAATTTACCCACTCTGACAGGAGAGGTTGCCCAACAACTAGACAATCCCATTGATAAATCAGAAATTCTGCAGTTCATTAAGGACCTAAAAGCGGGTAAAAGCCCAGGACCAAATGGGTTCACTTCCATTTATTACAAGACCTTCACTGACCTGCTCCTCGACCCTCTACACAAAGCTCTGAATTCCCTATCATCGCCTAGGATGGTGCCGCCGTCATTCCTCCCTGTCCACATAACAGTCATACCGAAACCGAACGAAGACCCCCAACTGTGCGCCAGCTATAGACCAATTTCGCTCCTTAACATTGATGTCAAGCTTTTGGCTAAAATACTCGCTAACAGGCTTAGACCATTGCTGCACAGTATCATTGGTCCTGACCAAGCTGGCTTTATGCCGGGTAGGGAGACCAGGGATAGTGTGACAAAAGCACTCAACCTAATATATGCAGCACATTCACGGAAGATCGAAGGCTTTCTCCTGTCCACAGACGCGGAGAAGGCATTTGATCGTGTAGCATGGGACTATATGCTAGGTACATGCCAACACATTGGTTTAGGCTCTCGCATGATGTCATGGATCATGTCACTTTATTCAAATCCATCAGCACAAATTAAGATCAACGGTTCACTGTCGGAAACAGTCCATATCAACAATGGGACGAGACAAGGATGCCCCCTCTCACCCCTCCTCTTCATACTGTCACTAGAACCGTTCATCAGAAAGGTTTTGGCAGAAGAAGCTATACAAGGATTTAAGATAGCAGGACGGGAATTTAAGATAGCGGCATATGCAGACGACCTGCTCTTTTTCCTAACCAATCCCCATGTTACCTTGCCTTCTCTATTGCATGAATTCTCCGTATTTAGCCGGATATCTAACCTTAAAATTAACTTTTCAAAATCTGAAGCCCTAAACATAAATTTACCCGCAGTCTCGCTTGACAGACTTAAATCTAATTGCCCCTTTAAATGGGAAACATCAGCCCTTAATTATTTAGGAATTTGACTGACTCCTAACATTGCTCAAATTTATGAACGAAACTTCCCACCCATCCTTAAGATAATAGACCAAGACCTTAAAAAATGGCACACTCGTAATTTCTCATGGTTTGGTCGGGCTGACATATGTAAAATTACTATCTTGCCAAAGCTCCTCTACCTTTTCCACAACTTACCAGTTAAGATCCCCCAGAGTTTTTTCAGAACCGTCTCTAGCTTGCAACTACGGTTTATCTGGGCACACAAACCACCCAGAATCAAATCCCAACTTCTAACAAAGCCCAAACTTAAAGGAGGGATGGGTATACCGGACTTTAGAAACTATTACTATGCAGCCCACATCACCAGAATCATTGATTGGCATTGTCAACATACACAAAAAGACTGGGTCCAACTAGAGAATGATCTCAGCCCATTGACCCTACGATTCTCTCCGTGGATCCCTTGGTCTAGCTATCCCTCGGCTCTTAAAACACACCCCTTCATAGGTACCTCGCTTGGAATCTTTCATAAATTGACCAGACAAACAGACCTTTCTACCCCATTAAGTCCATTGACGCCCCTATTCAACAACCCAGACTTTCTTCCTGGAATGGGGAACCGCGTACTATGCTCCCGTAGTACGACCACACCACTGCTGGCTAAAGATTGCTTCCATAATGGCAGTTTCAAAGATTTCAGACGGCTTGATACCGAGATGGACACACCCACCCTTCCACTATGGACATATTTCCAGATTAGACACTACCTAAACCAACCTTCTAGGAGAGACTCATTCGGAAGAGAACTAACAGAACTGGAGTCACTGTGCCTGGCGGGTAAACAAGTGCAGAGGGCTACCTCGATCTCATACGCATGGCTACGAGACCAACCTGTACAGGGGGAGGAGGGATTCAGAGAGAGCTGGTCACGGGCCCTGAATAGGCCCATTTCTGCCAAACAATGGCAGAGAGCTTGCATATTTACGCATAAATGCTCCCTCAGCTCCAGAACACAGGAGACAGCCTACAAACTCTTGACCCACTGGTATGCAACGCCTGCTAAGATCCATGCCTGGTTCCCACAGGTTCCAGACACGTGCTGGAGATGTGGGAAAGAACGGGGGGATCTCCTCCATATCTGGTGGCAGTGCCCTGGGATCACTCCTTTTTGGGAGGCTGTCTGTGAGAAGATACGGGTAATCACTGAAACCACAATTAAACTTGATAAGGCGTGCTGTCTGCTTCATATTACCGAAGTGCCTTACAAAAGATATAAAAACTCTCTGACCAAACATCTATTGAATGCGGCGAAAGCACTCATACCGCTATTTTGGAAATCTGCCAAAATCCCCCCAATCCGGCATTGGCTGCAAAGAGCTTCCGAGATATGCGATATGGAGGAAACGGTGGCCCAGTCTACAGACAACCCTGACAAATTTTTCGATACTTGGTCCCCATGGATACATTACAAATTTTCACAGGCATACAAAGACACATCAGCAGTAGACCTGGCCACCTAGTACCTCTATGCTGGCTCTACGAGACTCTGCCTATGTGGGCCTGGTCATTGACCCCCTGAAGGGCTGGATGAGTGGTGGTGCCTGACACCGCCCCTCCTATATAGGTACACCCGGATAATAAATGAACTAAATTTGTATGAGTAACATATGTCTGCTTCTTATTGTCCCATATCTCAATGAACAACCTGTTTGAGGCCTCCGGAGAAGATTTCGACACTTCTAGTACTCTGTTCAATCCTTACACCTACCCCCTCCCGAGATTCTTCCCCCTTTTTTCTCTACCATCTTTCTTCTTACACTCCTCTGAGTTATGTCGCTCTATACACCTGCAGTATTTAATACAACCCTCCTTTGCTATTGAACTACAACTCAAAGCCAATTTAGCTAAAGACTATTGAATATCCTTATTGTCAATGTTAATCTTGAAGTTTGACTATTTTTCAGCCAATACTGTACTGATCGCATTTTAGGGAGCTGTGTCTCCCAAACTGATCTCGTCTGTATATCTTTTCAATAAACTTGATGATATATATATTAATGCACTAAGAAGATAAACTCTGCACAGTTCTCTGTGGGATGTTGAAACCTATGCAGCAAACAGTCATGTAGCATAAAAGCAGCAAACGAGAGATGTTTAAATAAAAAAAAAAAGCAAAGCGCTACCACACCTTTAAACTGGGTAAGAGAAAGGTAGTATAATCCAGGTGGCTTGTTGTGGAGATGTGGGAAATTTATACCTTGACCACATGAGGAGCGTTGTGAGCCTGGTGGGTTCCGGTCACATCTGCTATGAACACGTCACGACAACCGATATATGATCAAATCACATTGCCTATTACTCCACCAACCACACCCCCTAATATTGATCTTTTACTACTGGATCCAATAGCACCATTTCAGCCATGTAAAAATAATATTCACACTTTTGCTGTTACAACATCAAATAAATATAGCCCTTTATTTAGGGACCTAGATATTTACAACAAGGAAGGGGCTCGACCCAGGAGGAACGGGGGTCCTGATTGTCCCCTTACAGTTACATATGATACTAACAACCTATCCTCGGTTGACGAGAATTTTTTATTCCAATCTCCAAAGGGAGTTGTGCAACTAAAAGAAAAAAGAAAACTAGACAAGGTGAAAGAGGAGGAATTCAATCCAAGACTAAACAAAAAAGAGAGGATGGACACCATTTAGAAGACGGTACCATCAAGATATATAACTTGTCCACCCATACCCTCACACCTGCTGAACATCTTGAACTGAAAAAAGGTACTTTTTCCCTCCACAAGACCTAACAAATTCGGTCTTTTCAAGGATCTTAACAAGTTCACCGATTCTCGTACTAGACCCTATGGGTCTTATCTCACGACCAGCAAAATATCATCACCAGCAACTATACAAAACCCATGAGTGGCAACTATTATCTGCATTTTGAAAGTTGCCACCACCCAATGTGGAAAAAGAACATTCTCAATGGATAATTCCACAGATTAAGTAGAAACTGTACAAGACTGGAAGATTACACCTCACAAGGCAAACACATGCTAAGAAAATTTGAAGAAAAGGGCTATCCGAAAGATTTAATCCATAACCATAATATAGATAACGCTACTAAAGAAATTGCAAACACAGCAAGATTTGTGTCCAGTTTCAAAACCAAATACAGGTGTCAGGTCACCTGAGTTGCCAAGTGCCAGATGGACACCGTAGGTCAGGAGTGCACCACAAGGTAGTGAACCCTATGGCTGACTGCTGCGGATGGAACACTGGGTGGCAAGGATGGCAGATCCACTGGAGCACAACAGGGATCCCACAGGGAGCTAGAGCCCAAGATTCCCCAGAGCGCGGAGTCTAAGATCCAGCCGGTGTTCACCAGAGCCTCTTGTGGTGAGGATGGCCTAAGCTGCAACTGGATCCAGGTCGTGGCCCCCAGAGTCCCCTAGCTTACGCTCCGTAGGGAATAGAGGATAGAGGGGAAGCAGCATCTCAGGATAAAAGAGATAGTGAGGAGATAAGCCATGGTCAGGGCGACAAGCAGACAAGGATAAACAAAGGACAAGCCAAAGGTCAAGGTCACAAGCAGACAGGGATAGTCAAGAACAAGCCAATATCGTTAACACAGAGACAAACGTAGCACACGGCAAGCAGGAACCCAAATACACAATGCTTAACAACGTTGATCAGCAAGGCAGATTTGCAGTGCACAGGCTAATATAGAGTTCTCTGATAGGGCCTGGGGTGGAGCCATGCTGGGAGGAGAGATTATAAAAGCAGCCAGGTGAGTGTGTCTGGCCTCTATGGTGAACACATGGGGAGGAAGGTAAGCTGACAGACAAACATTACTGCATATCCATGACAGTACCCTCCCTCTTAGGAGACCTCCCCCTTCCTCGCCTGGGCCCTGGTTTAGAGGGGAACTTCAGATGAAACTTCTTTAACAGATGAGGTGCAAAGACCTCAGATGCAGTGATCCAAGACCTCTCCACAGGACTAAACCCCTTCCAATGAACGAGGTACTGAAGAAAGCCTCTACAGAGTCGGGAATCCAGAATTTGACTGACCTCGTACTCCTGATTATCCTCAGAGACCGGCGCCACGGTAGGGAGAGGACGAGAGAACTTATTGAGGAATAAAGGCTTCAGAAGGGCAACATGGAAGGAGTGAGCGATTTTAAGGCTTTTGGGAATCTGGAGTTTGAAACAAACCGGATTCAGTTTAGTAGTTATAGTGTACGGACCAATGAATCTTGGAGCAAACTTCAGAGAAGGAACTCGGAGCTTGATGTTCCTGGTGGAGAGCCAGACTTTGTCCCCTGGCCGAAGAGAAGGTGGTTTACGCCTGTGGCGGTCGGCAAAGCCTTTGAATTTGTCAGCAGCTCCCCGGAGGATATCATGAACGTCACCCCAAACAGAATTGAAAGACTCCTGAGCCGAAGCCAAAGCTGGAATATCTGGAGAACAGGTCATGGGAAGAGGAAGTTGAGGGTGTTTTCCATAAACTGTGAAAAACTGTGTTTTCTGCGAACTGGTATTTACATTATTGTTATGAGAGAATTCTGCCCACGGGAGTAGAGAGGACCAATCGTCATGATGAGCAGAGACTAAGGTGCGAAGAAAGACCTCTAACTCCTCTGTCCATTGGATTGAGGATGGTAAGAAGAGGAAAAATCCGAGGGATTTGCAAAAGGCTCTCCAAAAACGAGACATAAATTGAACACCCCTGTCAGAAACAATATGAGAAGGGACCCCATGGAGGCGAAAAATTTCTCGAATAAAAATGGGAACCAAGGCAGGAGCAGAACGAAGGCCAGGAAGAGGAACAAAATTAGCCATCTTGGAGAACCGAACGATTACCACCCAAATGACCGTATTATTTTCAGACAGTGGGAAATCGGTGATAAAATCCATGGCAATGTGAGCCCAGGGCTCCTTAGGAATGGGCAACGACATGAGGAGACCAGCAGGAGCTTGTGTGGAGGATTTAGACTGAGCACAGACATGACAAGCCTTAACGTAGTCTTTGACATCTGAGCGGAGATTAGGCCACCAGTAGTGACGACTGATGAGTAAGAAGGATCGGAGGAATCCAGCATGACCTGCCACCTTGGAATCATGTCCCCAATGAAGGATCTTAGCTCTTAGCTCAGTGGAGACAAAGGTCTTACCAGGAGGAATTTTTGACTCCAGGGTGGTAGAATGGGCAACAATGCATGAGGTTGGAATGATCGGCTCAGGTTCAGGGGTGGACTCCTCGTCCAAAGTGTCAAATGACTTAGAGAGCGCATCAGCCCGACCGTTGCAGGAACCAGGTTTGTACGTAATCGTGAAATTAAAATGGGAAAAGAAGAGACTCCACCTGGCCTGTCTGGTATTCAGACGTTTAGCATTCTGTAGGTACTGTAAATTCTTGTGATCAGTAAAGATCGTTATGGAGTGAGGGAAACCCTCCAAGAGATGACGCCACTCCTCTAACGCCAATTTAATTGCGAGAAGTTCCCGATCACCGATGGCAGATTTTTTTTGGAGAAGAACGCACATGGTTGACGTCTCTTCTCAAAGAATTGAAGAAGCACAGCTCCCACCCCCATTGAAGAAGCGTCCACTTCAATAAAAAATGAATCCCCAGGATTTGGTCTCCTCAAGAGAGGTCCATAAACAAAGGCCTGTTTCAGGTCGTGAAACGCAGAGACAGCTTCGGGATGCCAGTCTTTGGCATTCGCACCCTTCTTGGTCAAATCGATAATAGGCGCGGCAATGGAAGAGTAATTCCTTATGAACTGCTTATAATAATTTGTGAAGCCAAGAAAGCGCTGTGTGGCCTTGAGGCTAGCAGGAAGAGGCCAGTTGGTAATGGCCAAGACCTTCCCAGGATCCATACGAAGACCCAAACTTGAGACAAAGGATCCCAGAAACAGGACCTCAGAACATTCAAAGGAATATTTCCCCAGCTTGGCATAGAGATTATTCTCTCTAAGACGCTAAAGTACAGTGCGGACATGGTTTCTGTGGACGAGCAGATTTTCCGAAAAGATCAGAATGTCATCCAGATAGATGACAACAAACTGGTACAGCGGATCCCTGAAGATTTCATTGACAAAGTTTTGAAACACAGCTGGGGCATTACACAAACCAAAGGCATAACCAGGTATTCATAATGCCCATCTCTAGTGTTAAATGCAGTCTTCCATTCGTTACCCTCCCGTATTTGAATGAGATTGTACGCGCCTCTGAGATCCAACTTGGTGAAAATGAAGGCACCCTTCAACCTATCGAATAGCTCAGATATTAAGGGTAAGGGGTATTGATTTTTGATAGTAACCGCATTTAAACCTTGATAGTCGATGCAGGTTCTCAAGGTACCATCCTTTTTGGCAACGAAAAAGAACCCTGCCCCTGCAGGCGATGAGGATTTCCGGATGAAACCTCTCTCTCTAGATTCTCTGCGACATACTCAGACATGGCCTGGGTCTCTGGGATGGACAGAGGGTAGGGGGTAGGTACGACCCCTGGGCAGAGTTGCTCCGGAGACAAAGTCCATAGCACAGTCAAAAGACCTGTGGGGAGGAAGCACCTCAGCTGATTTCTTACAGAACACATCCAGGTAATCGCTGTATGCAGCGGGAAGATCAGAAGATACAAATGTGGTAGCAACCAGAAGTCTCTCCTTGGGGGCCACCTTGAGAAGACATGACGAGAAACATGAGGGACCCCAAGCCAGGATCTGGCCAGAGACCCATTTCACATGTGGAGAGTGGAGCTGTAGCCAAGGAAGGCCCAATACAAATGGAGGTAGAGGCCTTGGGCAGAATGAGAAAGGATATCCACTCCTGGTGGAGAATCCCTACCGACATCCTAATAGGTAGCGTCTGGAAGCGAATAGGGCCCCCTGGGAGAACAGTGCCATCAATTGCCGAGACTACCAATGGTGTAGTGAGGGGTGAAAGGGTAAGCTTCATAGAAGAAGTAGTTCTCCAGTCCATAAAATTGCTGGCAGCCCCGGAATCCAGATATGCAAGGGTCGATTGAGGAGAAGTTCCTACATGAAGGAACACCGGCAGAAGAAGACGAGAAGGTGATGTTTTTGGGTCCAATACTCCACCTTCCAAATGTATTAGACCCGAGTGTTTCCCGGGCAAAGCGAGCAGGAGTCACGAAAATGACCCTTGCCCCCACAATAGAGACACAAGCCCAGAGTTCTGCGCCTAGCACGTTCTTCGGGGGTTAGTCTGGTCTGGCCCAGCTGCATAGGTTCCTCAGCAGGCAGAGGATGCTCCACGGGATGAAGGGAGGGGAGCTCAGACTGGATAGGGCCCAGGGAGTGCTCTCGTCTTTTTTCTAGGAACCTCTCCTGAAAACGAATGTCGATCTGATTGCACAAGGAAATTACATTGTCCAGACCGGCGGGGATGGCTCTTCCCACTAATTCGTCTTTCACTCCGTCAGAGAGGCCATGTAAAAAGGTAGCGACCAGGGTCTCATTGTTCCAGCTCAATTCAGCTGTGAGGATACGGAACTGAAGAGCATATTGTCCCACTGAACAAGATTCTTGGCGAAGACGTAAAAGAGCACTAGCCGCTGAAGAAGCCCGAGCCGGCTCCTCGAAGATGTTACGAAAGAGCTTCAAGAAGTCGGACAGGCTGGAAACCACTGGATCATTCTTCCCCCACAGGGAGGCAGCCCAGGCTTAAGCTTCACCGGAGAGGAGGGAAATGATATAGGCTACCTTTGCCCGATCGGACAGGAAGTTTTGAGGCTGAAGCTCAAAATGAATAGTGCATTGGCTGAGAAACCCCCTGCAGGCCTTGGAGTCCCCAGAGAAACGGAACGGAACTGGCAGTTGTAGTGAGTGTGTGGCTGCAACTGGTGCGATAGGTGCAGCCGCTGGTTGTACTTGAGGTTGCTGATTCGGGGTTCCCAAGGAGGCCTGGAGCTGCTCGAAGCGGGAAGCTAGATCCTGGAGGAATCGCATCACCTGAGTCTGATTCGATTCCTGGCTCTCAAGTCTGTGGACTATGCCCTGCAATGGATCATCTGCGGGAAGCGGCACGTCAGCTGGGTCCATGGCCGATCAAACTGTCAGGATGACAGATGCACACCGTAGGTCAGGAGTGCACCACAAGGTAGTGAACCCTATGGCTGACTGCTGCGGATGGAACACTGGGTGGTAAGGATGGCAGATCCACTTGAGCACAACAGGGATCCCACAGGGAGCTAGAGCCCAAGATTCCCCCGGGGCGTGGAATTTAAGATCCAGCAGGTGTTTACACAGTGCTTAACAAACAACGTTTCCCATTCTTGGAAACTCTCCGATACGTAATATAAAAATTGAACCTGGAGAAGAACAGAGCCCATTGGGCTTGCCGAGGTCTTAAATGTTTAGATGTTCTGAGGTACTCCAGTTTCTTATGGTCTGTAAAGATCATAATGGGATGAGCAGCACCTTCCAGCAAATACCTCCATTCTCCATTCTAAGGCAGATTTAATGGCCAATAGCTCCTGATCTCCTACATCATAATTTCTCTCTGGTGCACTAATTTTCCAAGAGAAGAAAGCTACAGGATGAAGACGAGCCTTGGGTCCCTGCCATTGGGATAGGATTGCCCCTGTAGCCACTTCGGAGGAGTCTACTTCCAACACGTAAGGCAGGGTTGGATCTGGGTGCTGTAGGGTTGGTGCGGATGTGAACAGACTCTTTCATTTATCAAAGGCTGTCTGAGCTTCTTGGGACCACTGGAACCGGACCTTTTGGTGGGTCAACTGAGTGATGGGTGTTGTGGTGGCGGAGAAATCCTTCACAAACCTCTGGTAAAAGTTGGAGAACCCCACGAAGTGCTGAACACCTTTCTTGTCCGAAGGAGCTAGCCACTCTAAAATTGCCTTCACCTTTTGTGGGTCCATTGCAATTCCCTCTGTGGAAATGATAAGACCCAGGAATTGAATAGACATGTTTTCAAAGTTACATTTGTCTGCCTGGACATATAGTCCATGTTTCCTCAGGGTTGAAAGCACTTTTTTTTACGTGAGTTCGATATAGTTCCAGAGAGGCAAAGAAGATGAGGATATCATCGAGGTACACAATAACAGTGGTCAAGGAATTCCCGGACGACGTCATTCACCATGTGCTGGAACGTGGCTGGGGCGTTGCATAATCCAAATGGCATAACAAAATATTCGAAGTGACCGAACCAAGTTCGGAATGCTGTCCATTCATCATCCTTGCGGATACGGACAAGGTTATAGGCGCCCCTCAGGTCTAATTAGGGAAGATCCGGGTGGTTCAGAACCTTTGAAAAAGTTTGGGAACGAGAGGGAGTGGGTATCGATTCTTTACAGTGATTTTGTTGAGAGCCCTATAGTCCACACAAGGCCTCAATGTGCCATCTTTCTTCTTAACAAAGAATATATCGGCCCAAGCAGGAGAAGAGGAGGGACTGATAAACCCCTTTTCCAGATTTTCATCTATATACAACCGTAAGGTTTCCAGCTCGCCTTCAGATAGGGGAAAAATTCATCCAAACGGGATCTCGGCCCCAGTTCAATTGGACAATCATAAGGTCGGTAAGGTGGGAGGACATCGACCTTTTTCTTGTCAAAAATGGCCATGAACACTTGATTTTTTAATATCTTTTTTTATTAATTTTTCAACAACATATCATACACTTTACAATACATAAAACCCATATACAGTCTCAACAATTCCCCAAAAAGGAGAGAAGAAGAAAAAAAATAAAAATAAAAAGGAGGGGAAAGTGAGAAGAGGGAAATATAGGGGGGAAGGAGGAAATGTCCTCCTAAGTGTTTTATGATTTAATTATATATTAGATCTCTAATGTTAGTGTCCTTTTAAGAGAGAATCCATAGTGTAAAGTGACAAAAAGTGATTCCAAAAATTTCTTCAAAACTAGATAAGGAAGAAAAAACCCCCAACCAATATTAAAACCCACCAATGGACTATATGAGTGACTGTAAAATAAGTTTATCTGGGACTGTGTAAGTAAAGTGACAAAACATGTATATAGGGGTAAAATGTAACCAGGTCAAGTGCCCCCACCAATATATGAGGGAAGAAAGAAAAGAAAAAAAAAAGGGGGGGAGGGGGAAGGGAAAAGGGAGGGGGAGGAGAAAAAAAAAAAAAAGGGGTGAAAGCTTGTGTAAGGGGGGGGGGGGGAAGCAGGGGAGTAAAGTCCCCTCCTTCTCCCCCCAGTATCTTGTGTAGTGAAGTTCTAGTGTTAATACCCTAGTTATCCTTTAAAAAAAGAAAAAAAGTGATTCCCAGGATTACTTCTAACTAAAATCCTAGTGTTAACATCTATTGGACTATTTAAAGAACTGAGAAATTATTCTGCAGTTGGCTATATTAAGAAAGATAAGTGACCCAACTTGTATGTGAAAGGGGGAAAAAAAAAAGGGGGGGGAGGGGGAAGGGGATAGGCCGGCATGTAAAGTATCCAATAATATATATGTCTCAATATATTTTAGACTCTTTAAGGAATATGTCCAGCAACAGCCCCTAGGGTTCAACCTAAAGATATAATTAACTTATTCAGTATTTATAGATTACATCTCAATGAGATTGTGCCAGTGTCTCTCTGTAGATTATAGTGTCCTTAAACTCCATCCATGGAGTCCAAGTTAAAATATGTCGTTGAAAAGTGTCCTTGTTTCGATGGGTAATTTCTTCCATAAGATGAACCTCTGATATTTTTTGAAACCACTTTTTCACGGATGGAGTCTCAGGCTGGCCCCAAAGGGTAGGTATAAGTGCTTTAGCCGTATTGAGCAGATGTGGGACTAAAGAGCACTTATATTTTCTAACAGATTCCTTAGTAGCATGGAAAAGAATGGTCCATGCATCTATAGGAAAATTAATACTGGATATTAATTGAATGATACGAATAATGTTAGACCAATAAGGGCGGATAATTGGACATGACCACCATATATGAGCATGAGTTGCTCTGTTCCCACAGTTCCTCCAACAAAGTGGGGAATTAGTGGGAAACATCCGATGAAGCTTTGAAGGGGTGTAATGCCATCTAGTTAACAATTTGTAATTGACTTCGGCCATCTTTGATGCAATTGAAGAGATATGAGTCAGCTGCAGTACCTTATCCTTTTGGCTGTCTGGGATGTTGGATTCCAGATCTGCCTCCCACTTAGTAAAGAAGGGAGGATAAATGTCTCCTTGGATCTTAATGAGTGATTTATAAAATACCGAGATACTATGTTCAGGTAGCTCCGTTAAATTAAAGATTTCCTCAATACTGTTTAAATCCTGTATCCCTTTAAGCGGCTGAGGTAAAGTTCTAAGAAAGCCCTGCAACTGACTATATCTCCATATGTCTAGAAACCTAATCGGCTTAAGGCCAAGAATTTCCCTAAGAGGCTTAATAGTATTTGTTCCAAGAACCTGATGTAATAAGAGAGGTCCTTCTGATGACCACGTCTTATATCCCGGATCTAATAAGCCAGGTAAAAAATAATCATGGTCTAAGAGTGGTAACAAAGGAGAAGCATATGACCATGAGATCTTCCTATGTAAGGCATCCCATACATCAAGAGTGGAAGTAGTCAATATAGAGGTACCTGGAGCAAGATGCCTATGTATACGTGGTAGCCATGGTACAATTGCTAAATCTGTGCTACTAAGAGCATATTCTAGGCTCACCCAAAGTTTGGAATTATTGGCATATTTCCACTCAGTAATTCTAGATAGAATAACAGCATTATAATACATCTTAAAATTTGGAAGGGCCAGTCCCCCATCATCTTTGGAGCGAAACAACACTTCCTTGGATACTCTGGGGTGGCTGTTCTTCCAAATAAAGCTGGAGACCATGTTCTGTAACAGGGAAAAAAAGCCTATAGGTACACCCAATGGGATCATTTAAAAAAAGAAAAGGACTCTAGGCAGGATGTTCATTTTAACTATGCTTATTTTACCCAGCCATGAGTGTGTCAGCGTCTTCCATTTTTGTAGGTCTTTTCTAATATTATTCAATAAAGGGATGTAATTGTATTTAAATAAGGACTGAGTATGAGGCGTAAGATTCACTCCTAAATATTTCATGCTTCGTTGAACCCATCTAAAGGGGAAGAGGGGTTTTAAACTTTCCACCTCCCTACCAGGTAGGTTGATGTTTAATATTTCGGACTTAGAAAGATTAATTTTAAAATTAGAAAGTGTCTGAAAAGTAGAAAAAGATGTCATTAAGTTAGGAAGCGAAATACGGGGCTGCTGAATAAAAAATAAAATATCGTCCGCATATGCCGCATATTTGTGGGTTTTATTACCTACTTGAATCCCGTGTATATTTGTATTTTGTCTTATAGTTGCCAGGAAGGGTTCAAGGGTAAGAGCAAATAAGAGAGGGGAGAGGGGGCACCCCTGTCTAGTCCCGTTAAATAATTGAAATGACTCACTCAAAGTGCCATTTATGCGAATTTGTGCCATGGGGTTAGCATAAAGGGAAGCGATGCGATGAAACATCTTGGATCCCAACCCAAAATGCCGCAAGGTAATTTTCAGGTAATCCCAGTCCACCCTATCAAACGCTTTTTCTGCATCTGTAGATACCAATAGGGTGGACTGGGATGACCTTTGAACATGTTGTATGAGGGCTATCGCCCGGAGAGAATTATCCTTGGCTTCTCTATGTGGTATAAAGCCTGTTTGATCCATAGAAATCCAACTAGGTATAAGAGGGAGTAGTCTATTAGCCATTACCTTTGAATATAGTTTGATATCGACATTTAATAGGGAAATTGGCCTATAGCTACTACATTGAGTAGAGTCCTTATCTGCTTTAAGAATAACTGAGATATGTGCTGTGAGAGATTCCGGGCGTAATCCCGAAGTCTGTGAAATTGAGTTGGCATAGGCAGTGAGATGGGGCAAAAGAACGTCGCCAAATGTTTTAGAATATCGGGTAGTATACCCGTCCGGTCCCGGGGCCTTACCTATCGGTGTAGATTTCAGAGCTGCCTGAAATTCCTCCACCGAAAAGTCAGACTCAAGTTCTCTTAATGATGCCTTTGAAAGTTTAGGCAAGTTCGCTTCCTCCAAGTATGCAAGCATGAGACTACGTCTCTCCTTCACAGTCGGAGACGGGGAGTCGCACCGCACCTTATAAAGATCTGCATAATAGTCCCTGAAAGCTTTAGCAATATGAGGAGTCGCATGGACTAAATTTCCGTTAGATAATTTTATTTTAGGGATAAATTATCTAGTCTGTTTTTCTTTAAGGGATCTTGCTAATTGTCTACTAGGTTTATCCCCCCACTCGTAGAGTTTTTGCGAATAGCGTTGGAATTTCCGAGCTGTGTCTAGATTAAGCAGATTTTTTAGTTCTTCTCTTTTCAACGTAAGAGCTTCTAAATGGGATACGTGTAAAGTACGTTTATGTTGTTTATCAAGTTCGGTTATTTGAAGAACCTGCTCTAGTTGTTGACCATGTTCTCTTTTCTTCCTTGCCCCAAGTTCTATAAATCGGCCTCTCATAGTTGCCTTATGCGCTTCCCATACAATAGCAGGGGATGTCTCCGAAGGTTTGTTGTCTCTAAAATACTCTGTAATATATGAAGCAAACGTTGAGACCTCTGTTACATTAGAAAGGAGAGAATCATTTAAGTTTCCAATTGTTGGAGCGCTGGATCAAAGTGGGCATGGTCATAGTCATCGACACAGGTGCATGATCTGACAGTGTCGTTGTGCCTATATCCGCAGATTTTAATAGTGGGAGGTGATAGTGATCTAAAAAAATATTATCTATTCGGGAATAGGTCTGGTGAGTCTTCGAAAAATGGGAAAAATCTTTTTCTTTTGGATGTGAGATACGCCATACGTCTATCAATTGCCAGTCTATAAGTCTCTTTTTAATAAAAGACAAACGCTTAAAAGAGATGTTAGAGCGCCCATGGGATGTGTCCAGAATAGGGTCTAGAGGCATATTTATGTCTCCTGCCAGTATAATTACTCCCTCGGCAAAGTGTGACAAATCGGTGAGAATTTGGGAGAAGAAAGTGGTTTGGTTTTGGTTCGGGCAATAAATGTTTACTAGGGTACATTGGGTAGTGCCCAGGAAGCCCTTTAGAAAGAGAAAGCGACCATGGTCATCCGCTTGCATATCTAAATAACGAAAAGGTACACTACTACTAAAGCCAATGGCCACACCTTTAGCCTTATTTGTATCTGAGAGGCTATAATACCACTGGGGGAAGTATACTGAGTTCAATTTAACCTGTGTAGTATGGGTTAAATGTGTTTCCTGGAGATAAACAATAGAAGAAGCCAATTTCCGCAATTCACAGGTGACCTGATGTCGTTTAGCCGCTACATTTAAACCTCTTACATTATAAGAGGTAACTTTAAGTGTGGTCATTATCACAGTAGAGCGTGTCCCTTAGCCTACCTATCCATGCATGCCAGCCTCGGAAGGGGAGAAAAGAAAAAAAAAAAAAAGGGGTATATGTTGAGACAGAAAAAACAAAAGAAAAACAACAAAATTACATACACAACAAAAACGTCCATCCGGACACGTATGGGAAACCATAAATTGTCACGCAGATATCTGCGGTGGTCCCTGTGGGGGGGGAGAGACCGGGCAGCCATCCAAAACTCTTTTAAGAGAGCGGATAGAGAAAATACTTGCAGTCTGCCCGTTCTCCCCGACCCCAGAAGGAAAAAAGGGAAGGGGAACGTGTTGTATAAACAACACATAGGAGCATTATGCTCCACCAGCATTCAGCTATGCGTATAATAGCGAACAAGAAGATACTTTTTGCTCCTCCAATACATAACTAATCCTTAGCACTAGAGCGTTTACCTTTAACAGCTAGATCTCGCTTTCATTAAATATGATAGCTTACAAATATACTTAATCAAAAAGAGAGTGCATATAAACATAATCATCCATAATCATTCTCTACTCATCTGCGTTGTTGTTCAGTGCTTGGCGCTAAAGGACGCCCTTTTTTAATAGGGGATTTTTGCCACATAGTCCTGAATATGTAAACATTTAGGAATCGGATCCTGCCAGCTCGGGAGGTCTATTAATGGAAGATTAAGGACCTTTAAAAATTTACAGCCTCTCCAGCACTTGGACACCTGCTTCACCCGGCAGCCGTTGCATGTCTGGAGGACACTGGGCGGACACTACACTGCATGGTACCGTTTGGGGGGCTACGGCGAGATGATCCGACGCTCCGTGGACTACGATCCCAGATGCGGCCCTAACTAGTGCACAGTGAGTACCACACTGCCCGCACCGGGCTGCATCCCTGGATCACCTATATCTAGGCCTGTATACGGCCAGACCGGCCCTCCATACCTCCAGAAACCGCCAGTGTCACATACCTCCACACTCCGTACTCGAGGCCGCGGCTTCGGCCTACTCCCGGAAGACGGTGGCCATCTTGCTACACCTAGCAATCCCCTTGCACCCCCCTCCAAGCAGAAACCCCTGTTATCAATTTTACCTGGGTAGGCAGTGAGCAGTGGTGGATGTGTCTGTTAGGCCTCTGCAGAGCACAGACCCCATCCTGTTGGATACCTCAGGCCTCTGCAGATTATAGGCCCCATTCTGCTGGATAGCTTAGGCTTCCATACATCATAGGCCCCACTTTGCTAGACGGCTCAGGTCTCTATATACCACAGGCCTGGCCTTGCTGGACTGCTTAGACCTCCAGAAGCTACAAACCACACAGCCCCCTTCTCATAAAGTTTAGGGGAAGATCTGTCATATGGGTCCCCCCACAGTTGAACTACGTTACACTGGCACTCAGCAATGACTTTCTATTAGAAAATATACTCTGGGGATATATATTTGGATCACTAACTTGGTACTACTTGCAGATGCATGTTGTCTCTGGATACATTTTTTTTTTTTTTTTTTTTAATCATGATATAATACCTGGTAGTAGCTTCTATAAAATCAGTGAAAAAACATATTTGAAAGAGACAAAAAATCAGTAAGATCGTATGTTTGATAAGGACCTGAATAATTTTATGCCCCATACTATGTGGTACATGTGCTGTTAAGCAGATGTGACTGTTTAGTGCTCCACTCAGCATGCAGCTTTGAAGCTCCAATTATGCCAATAAAGACATCCCAAAAAAATCGCTCTACTATTCCCAAAAAACATAGTAAAGAAACAGCGTGTAATCAAGCTATTGCTAGCTCTATACAGCGATTCCTGGTTGCCAGTGGAAACGGCCCTGACGCATGTAGCAGTCAAATTAGATGTACGAGACGCAATGCGTCTCTTGCCTCACTCGCAATTTTTGAAAGTAAAAGCTCGCCCATATCATCTAGTAGCTCAGATCTTATGGAAGAGCTTGAATCTCCCACAGGCTCAGACATGGCGTCTTTGCTGACTGGCATTAGAAAAGAGTTAGCTGGGATGTTCCAGGGACTTGAAACATCAATAAAAAAGGAAATAGCGGGGGTAAGAACAGATATGGCGCATATTCTCGATAGGGTGGAGGAAACAGAAAAGAGACAAGATACTCATGAAACAGCTATAAGAGAATTACAAAAGACTGTTACACAGATAGCTTGTGCCCACCGTGCCTCTTTATATAAGCTGGAGGATCTCGAGAATAGAAACCGTAGAAACAACCTTAGAATTAGAGGTTTGCCCGAAGCAACTGGCGATAAGGATTTGGAGCCGTCGATTATTGGTATATTTAATTCAGTATTGGGAAATGCACCCACTGAACCACTGCGCCTGGACCGAGTTCATCGGGCCCTTAAGCCACGAAACAGTGCTACTGAACAACCTAGAGATGTAATATGTCGCCTACATTATTTTACAGATAAGAACGCCATAATGGCTAAGATGAGGAGTATCCCCAACATCGATTTTGATGGAGCGACTCTTAATGTTTTCTCAGATTTATCCAAGGAAACCTTGGACCGCCGCAGAGCTCTTAAACCACTCTTGGAACATCTACGCTCTAATGGGATTACCTATAGATGGGGTTTTCCGGCGTGCCTTATTGCTAACAGAAATGGTCGCTTTCATACCCTCCGGTTCCCAGAGGAGCTTCCACAATTTTTAAAGGTCCTTAATCTTCCATGAACACTTGATAAGCTGGTGGAACATTCTGGTGGTTACTGGGAACTGGTTGCACGGCCAAACAGCTGGCAGGACTACTGGAGCTGGAAACCACCGCCCGGCAGTCATTCTGCTATAGGCCGGGCTGGAAGTGGTTAAAGTTCAGTTGGGCTTAAATAATCTAGAAAAAGGGCACAGTATGTACAATAGAGAAAGTAAAGAATTCACAGCAAATATTTTGCATATTAAAAAATTAACTTTCTACAATACAGTAATACCCAAAAGTGATTTTCCATCGTTCACCTAGATTGCTATATAAGTTGAGATCAACACATAGATGCATAAAAAAAAGAAAATAATCAATGTCCCATAAATAACATATACCTATGATACTCTATCCCCTTCCCAACCTAAATAGATATTTTAATGTTCCGCAGAATGAATGGGTTATTCCATGTCCTCCCTTTGGAAGCACCAGCTGCAACTTTGCACAGCTGGAAACTCTCAATCCAGGTTTTCACTGATAACACCAGTCCCCATGGATGATTGGTAACCAATCAGAGTGGACTCCAATCATATGTTCAATATATCAGCTCTTACATTGATCACCTGCAGCCCTGGGGGTTTATTGACAAAATAAGCCTGAAGATGCTATCTTTAGGCTGCAGTGGGATCAGCACTACAATCTATTTAGTACAGTAATTATCAGATCACAAAAATATATTAAGTTAAATATATTAAGTTTACTGTTAAAAAAAAAGTATGCATTAAAATTAGCAGGGTTTTTATTTAAACAATATACCAAATAAAACTTTACTTCCCATGTAATTTTCTCTGTAGATACCTATGAATGGTATGGCCTGAACTGGGATGGTTTGTCACCACGTTATGAACATGCCAGTTTTATCTCAACTGGAAATCCAGGGAGCATGTGGGTGTTTGGAGGAGCAACACAGGCAGAAAATCAAAATGGTGTTCAAGTAATAAACCCAGGTATGTGTCCTTTTTATTAACATTTTGTATGAATTTTTTTTTCTCTCATCAATTAAAAGACACTAGAATTAAAAGGAGTTGTAAAGGCAGAAGGTTTTTTTATCTTAATGCATTCTATGCATTAAGATAAAAAGCCTTCTGTGTGTAGCAGCCTCCCCAGCACCCCCCTAATTACTTACCTGAGCCCCATCTCTCTCCAGCAATGTCCACGAATGTCTACGCCGTCCAGGACACTTCTCCTGATTGACCGAGACACAGCAGCGGCACCATTGGCTCCCATGGCTGTCAATCAAAGTCAGTCAACCAATCAGAGAGACCACTACCAAACTTTTTACTAGGTGGTACTATACACCCACTAAGCTACATGCCATCTTTCCTACAACACCCCAATTGTGCTTTAGAGGATGCTCCTCACCAGACTCATTCTCATGATTAGAATTATAAAACTTTACTTCAGCTATCACAGGTTCCCAAATAAATCTCACACCCACTAATTGCTTATTGTTCACACCAATCATAGGTCTGTCCTTACCACACATGAGTGTTCATACTACTGATGTTGCTATACATTGGCTCATAGCATTCCATTGGAAATCCCAGTCGGTCCCAACTGTCCAATTAAAAACAAGAATTAATACTATCAATCTTATAAGAGTACCTGTCACTGCCTATCGCTATCACAGGGGATATTTGCATTCCCTGTGATAACAAAAAAAGTGATCCAAAAAAATAAAGAGACAGCGTAAATATAAAATAACAAAGCTAAATAAATTATAAAAAAATTATAATAATTAAAAGGAGAAGTCCAGCCTGAGCTTTTTAGGCTGGGCTTCTCCTAAGGGTCACAGGAGTACAATTCATTTTGCACTCCTGTTACCCGTTTTCAGCAGAGAGCGGTCTGAAGTCCACTCTCCACTGACGTCGCTGCCATCAGTCGGGGCAGCGCGTTATCACGACTTAGAAGTCGGGATCTGCCAGCTGCCCTGATTGACACAGCTCCACGGCTCAATGAGATGCAGAGAGGAAAGTCGCTGACTGACAGTCAGCAGCTTTCCTCTCGGGGATCTGTGAGAACCGACCCAGCGGTGGTGTTCGGTGGCTCGGTTCTCAGTGCACAGACGCCGGGGGACAGATGGAGCATCGGTCTGATGCTCCATCCACCGAGGTAAGTATGAATATAAAAAAAAAAAACAACATACTTTTCTTTTAAAGCACCCCTGTCCCCCCGCGCAAAGGCAAACTCAAGTATCAGTCCCAAGCATCAGTCAGGCAGAAATTCTAGCACTAGACCCCCTCTGTAAATCTAAAGTGGTAACCTGTAAAAGCTTATAAAAATGTACGTAGTTTGTCGCCGCTACACAGGCATGCACAATTTTAAAGCATGTCATGTTTGGTATCTATTTACGTGGCGTAAGATCATCAATTGGGCAATATATTGTGTTTTTTGCGATACAATTCAAATAAGTGTATTTTTTCCCAAAAAAATTGCGTATGGATAATCACTGTGCAAATACTATGTGACAAAAAAAATGCAACACCCACTATTTTATGGGCATGTTGAGTCCATGGAATATTTTTTTTTTTGCCACAAGTTTCTGAAAAATTACAAAAACATTTTTTTTTTCACAAAGTTGTCACTTAAATGATATATTGATCACACATGCCATGGATATATGTGGAATTACACTTCAAAATACATTCTGCTACTTCTCCTGAGTATGGGGATACCACATGTGAGAGACTTTTTCGTGTACGGAACCCCGAAATCCAATAAGCACCTTCAGGTTTTTAAAGGGTGTTTTTTTCCTCATTACACTTCCTGACTACCTATAACAGTTTCGGAGGCCCTGAAATGTCAAGATGGCACAAAATTTCCCTAAATGACCCCTTTTTTGGAAAGTAGACACCCCAAGCTATTTGCTGAGAGGCACCTTGAGCCCAAGGAATATTACATTTTTTGCCACAAGTCTCTGGAAAATGTAATCTTTTTTTATTTATTGTTTTACACAAAGCTGTCAATTAAATGATATATTGTTCACACATGCCATGGGTATATGTGGAATTACACCACAAAATACACTCCGTCGCTTCTCCTGAGTATGGGGATACCACACGTGCGAGAATTATTGGCAGTCTAGCCACATACAGGAACCCGAAAACCTATCACCGCCTTCAGGTGATTGTTTGTTTTTCTCAGTACGAAAATTACTATTGTTATTTTCTATTTCACAATATATAATTTAAGTAACAACTTTGTGTAAAAAAAAATATATATAAATATATATATATATATATATATATATATATATATATATATATATATATATTGTAATTTTTCAAAAACTTGTGACAAAAAAAAAATGTTACATGGGCTCCACATGCCTCTCAAAAGGGGTAATTTGGGGGGGGGGGGGGTTGCACTGCTCTAGCATTTTAGCACCTCAAGAAATCAAGAAGTGTGACAGGCAGTCAGAAAGTAAAAGCTGTGTACATTCCAGTATATATACCATAGTTTGTAGGTGCTACAATTTTTGCGCAATCCAATCGATATAGGCTTATTGTTTTGTTTTTTACCAAAGGCATGTAGTTGAATTCATTTTGGCCTAAATGTATGACAAAAATTTATTTTATTGCATATTTTTTATATCGTTTATATCACAAAAAATTAAAATCCTAGTGGTCATCAAATACCACCAAAATAAAAGTTCTATTTGTGGGGAAAAAAGGGACATGAATGTTGTTTGTTGGGGTACAGCGTTACATGACCGCGCAATTACCCGTTTAAGTAGCGCAATGCCAAATGGCAAAAAATGCTCCGGGCAGGAAGGGGGTAAAACCTTCCGGAGGTCAAGTGGTTAAAGCATTGGTTTAACATATTTGTGTTTAGAATTAATCACATGAACGTGTTTCTTTCTGTTTCTTAGGTAGTCGTATGTGGAAAAGTCCAAGGGTGGAAGGCTGTATTCCTTCACCTCGAACCTTTCATACAACATCTGCTTCAATTGGAGACAAACTCTTTGTTTTTGGAGGAGGGGATAAAGGTGCAGATCCTGTTGCTGATAAAAACCTTTATATATTTGATGCTGGTAAGATCACTTCATCACTTGATCTTAAAAATGTGTCAATGTTTTTAACGTATGTCTATAGCTAAAATGTTGGAGTGTGGTTAGAATGATTATGACCTCTCAAGTTTTTATTATCTTCTGTGTCCCTACTGGAGAGGTTGCCCCTCTCTATCGGTTCTGGTAAACACAGTCTAAATAGTAGACGCTTACTACTCTATACATAGTTACATACATAGTTACATAGTAGGTGAAGTTGAAAAAAAAGGGATTTTTATAACAGCTTACCTGTAAAATCCTTTTCTTGGAGTACATCACGGGACACAGAGCGACTTAGTCATTACTAATGGGTTATATAGATACCTTCAGGTGCTGGCACTGGCAACTTCCAAAACCGGAAGTACCCTCCCCTATATAAGCCCCTCCCATCCGGGAGTACCTCAGTTTTGTAGCAAAGCAATAAGTGTCGCCAAAAAAAGAGGGGTGGGAGCTCTGTGTCCCGTGATGTACTCCAAGAAAAGGATTTTACAGGTAAGCTGTTATAAAAATCCCTTTTTCTTTTTCGTACATCACGGGACACAGAGCGACTTAGTCATTACTAATGGGACGTCCCAAAGCAATGCCAAATGAGGGGGGGATACACTATACATAAGCTGGGCGCCATCAGGCATGAGGATCTTTTGCGGCCTGCAACACACTGCGCCCAAAGGCGACATCCTCCTGACTTCTAACGTCCACCTGGTAGAACCTAGTAAACGTGTGTACTGAAGACCATGTTGCGGCCTTACAGATTTGAGCCAGGGAGGCCTGGTGATGCACTGCCCATGAAGTTCCAACTGCTCTTGTGGAGTGCGCCCTAACTTTGAACGGAGGCGGTCTCCTTTTCAAGCCATAGGCTTGTATTATGACCTGTCGAATCCACTTGGCTAAAGTAGATTTTTATGCTGCCTGACCCTTTCTGTGGCCTTCCGGCAGAACAAACAAAGTATCCGTTCTACGAATCTGAGCAGTGGCTTTTAGATAAGCTTTAACTGCTCTTACTACATCCAAAGAATGTAATAACTTTTCCTCTACCGAGGTAGGTTTGGGAAAAAAAGAAGGAAGAACCACATCTTGGTTCAAATGAAACCTCGATACCACCTTAGGAAGAAAGGCTGGGTGAGGACGTAATACTACTCTGTCCTTATGGACAACCAGATATGGCTCCTTACAGGACATGGCGGCTAATTCCGATACTCTTTTAGCCGAACAAATGGCTACTAAGAAAATCAATTTCCTGGTGAGAAGAACCAAGGAAATGTGCTGCAATGGTTCAAACGGTTGTTTCTGTAGAACCGACAGAACCAGATTTAAGTCCCATGGACATATGGGAATACTAACCGGAGGGCTAATACGCATCACTCCTTGTATGAAAGCTTTGACTAATGAATGCAAAGCCAAGGGCCTTTGAAAAAATATTGACAAGGCCGAAATCTGACCCTTGATAGTACTCAAGGCAAGCTTCCTATCCACAGCCCACTGTAGGAAGTCCAGAATCCTGCCTATTACGTACTTACGCGGATGCCATTTCTTGGCCTCACACCACGCAATGTACGCCTTCCAGATTCTATAGTAGATCTGCCTGGATACCGGCTTCCTGGCATTGATCATGGTAGATACCACCGGATTAGAGAGACCTCTCTTTTTTAGAATGTGGGCTTCAATAGCCAGGCCGTCAAACCTAGGGCTTGTAAGGAAGGGTGGTATATCGGTCCCTGCGAAAGCAGGTCCGGACGATGTGGGAGGGTCCAAGGACTCCCCACTGACATCTTTACGATCTCCGCGTACCACGCTCTTCGGGGTCACGCTGGAGCCACCAGAATCACCGGTTTCTTTTCTACCCGGATCCTGCGGATTAATCGCGGTAACAATTGTGGCGGTGGGAATGCATATATCAGCTTGAACTGATCCCAAGGGAACACTAGGGCATCCGAGCCGCAAGCTAGGGGATCCCTTGTGCGAGACACAAATCTGTCTACCTTTGCGTTGAATCTGGATGCTAGCTCTACATCCGGTGTTCCCCACCGCTGGCATATTGCCTGGAAAACCTCGGGGTGAAGAGACCATTCCCCCGGGCATAATTGCTGGCGACTTAGAAAGTCCGCTCTCCAATTTTCCACTCCTGGGATGAAAACCGCGGATATGGCTGGGACATATCTTTCTGCCCATTTCAGGCTGCAATTCGCTTCCCTCTGGGCTGCACGACTCCTGGTGCCACCCTGGTGATTGATATATGCCACTGCTGTGGCATTGTCTGATTGAATTCTGACAGGGGACCCTTGGAGTTTGGATGTCCATGCTACTAGGGCATACCGAGCTGCTCGTATCTCTAAGAGATTGATGGGCAGGGCCTTCTCTGCTTCTGACCACTTGCCCTGGAGAGACCATTACTCCAGTACTGCCCCTCAGCCTATGAGGCTGGCATCTGTAGTGACCACCTTCCAAGAAACCGGACTGAAGGGTTTCCTTTTTTCCAGATTCTGGGGCACCAACCACCAATGGAGGCTCTTGCGAACGGAAGGGGACAGGGACATTGGTAAGTCTAAAGCCTGAACTTTTTTGTTCCAGGCTGATAGTATGGCCCTCTGCAAGTTCCTTGAATGGAATTGACCGTAGGGTACTGCTTCGAATGAAGCCACCATTTTTCCCAGCAGCCTCATGCACAGGCGTATGGATGGTTTTCTTTTTGTACCCACTAAGTGGGTCAAATCTTTCAAAGACGACACCTTCTCTGGAGGTAAGAAAATCTTTCTCTGATTTGAATCCAGCCTTAGCCCCAAGTATTCCAGACTTTTGACTGGTCTTAGAGCTGACTTGTCTCGGTTGATAATCCAACCGTGATATCCCAGATACTTGATTGTCTCGTGAATAGCTACTTCCAGTTTTTCCACTGAGTGGTCTATTAGTAGCAGGTCGTCTAAATATGCCATTATCGTTACACCCCGTGTTCTTAGATTGGCCAATAGTGGGGCCAGAATTTTTGTGAACACTCGTGGTGCTTTGGCTAGACCGAAAGGTAAGGCTCTGAACTGAAAATGGCGCCCTTCTACTGCAAAGCGTAGAAATTTCTGATGGGCCGGAAAGATGGGAATATGCAGATAAGCATCCTTTATGTCGATCGAGGCTAACCATTCCTGCCCTTGTAGGGCGGTGGCCACCGATCGGATCAACTCCATCCGAAAAGTCCTGATATGTAGGAATTTGTTTAGCCCTTTTAGATTTAATATGGGCCTCACGTCCCCGTTTGGCTTCGGGACTGTGAAGAGGTTTGAGTAAAACCCGAACCCGCATTCTTCCAAGGGAACCTTCATGATTACACCTTGGAGCAATAGTTGTTCTAGTGCCAGAAGGAGGGATCCTCTCTTCTGGGGATCGCTTGGCACATTTGACCTCATAAAATGGGCAGGAGGAGTGTCTTTTAACTCCAGCTTGTATCCCAGACTTACTGCGGAGATCACCCATCTGTCTCTGATGGTGTCCCGCCAGGTCTCTGTGAACAACTGAAGTCTTCCCCCCACCCGATTGAGTGGGGGCAACCCTTCATGACTTGGGGGGAGGTTTCGTACCTCTCTTGACCCAGGGTTTCTTGTTACCCTGTGATTGTCCCTGATTTCTGCCCCCTGGATTTGACCACGGAGGCCGTCGGAACTGTTTCACAGCCGATGTGCCAGAGACTGGAGAAGTAGGCTTCTTAAAAGAAGGACTTCTAACTTTGTTCTTAACCGGCAAGAGTGTACTTTTACCGGAAGAAATTTTCTGGATATACTTGTCCAGATCTTCCCCAAATAAGCGTTCTCCATGAAATGGGAAGCTAATCAGCAATTTCTTACAGGGAGCCTCAGCAGACCAGTTTTTGAGCCACAAAAGCCTACGCATATGTACTACAGACAGCGTAAAGCGGGAGGCCTGTTGGATTGTATCCTTTATGGCGTCCACCGCAAAACATAAGGCTCTGGGTAGGTCAGCTAGGGCAAGAGCCTGCTGATCTGGTAAGTCCCTTAAGACTTGTTTCAACTGATCCTTCACTGCTTGGCAGACCCCAATAGCTGCTACTGCAGGTTGTGTCACCATGCTTGCTGTAGAGAAAGCAGATTTTAGTAAAGACTCCAATTTTTTATCTATTGGGTCTTTGAACATTGGAACATTATCTACTGGACATGTCAGTGATTTATTCACAAAAGAGATGGCTGCGTCCACTGTGGGCACCTTCCATTTTTGTATGAACTTATCCTCCATGGGATAGATCACCGGAAATCTCTTGGGGGGAGTAAATACTTTATCAGGATGCTCCCAATCCTGGTAAATAAGCCCTTCCAATAAGGGGTGGATTGGGAAGGAACAGGCAGTCTGGGGAGCTTTTAGCGACCCCAGCGAGGAGACAGTAGTGGTTGATGGCTCCGCAAGAGGCATTTTAAATGCTGATCGGACCATGTTAGTCAGAGACTGAACCCATAATCTTTCAGCCTGAGATGCTGAGAAAGGTTCTTCCACTGTTGATTCCTCTATAACCGAATCAACCTCATCCTGATCCCCTTCAGGTAGGTCGATCTCTGTGTGGGGCTGTTCCTCCACTAACAGGCACTCTGAAGGAGGAGACGGAGATCGGACGCGCTTTCCCTGTGACAGGGAACCAGCGATCAATGCTGTTAATCTCTCTTCCAATCCTCCCAGAGTTGAGGAAAAAACCTCCTCTGTTATATATACAGGAGCAGGTGGACTGGGGGCAGCCGCAGCACCAGGTACTCCTGCGGGGTTCCTACGGCTACTAACCTCTGAAATTTCAGGGGAGATTGGTGCAGTAGAAGCATGCCCAAAATCCTCAGAGCCCGATGGAGACCCCTTTCACTTCTTGGAAGATTTATTTCCAGAGCGTCTGGACGACATATCCTTTAAGCACAGAGCTGAGGTATTCCCGTCGTCATACACCACTTTTACTGGTAATAGTCTAGCACAGTTGCTGCTATATACCAGCTGGTGTCCACTAAAGTGCCTTTCTATGGGGATGCCTGCATCAACTGCCTCTGTGTGCCACTGTTTGTTGCTAGCTCTGTTTGCATCCAGCTGACACTTGTACTGTGTCTTTTATCCATGCTGGGATGCCTGCACATGCGCAGAAGCGCCGCGGCGCGCATCGAGTGTCATCCACCAGCCCCGCCCCTTTTTTCGCTCATCTCTACATAAGAGGCGCGTGCACGCGCGCGCCCGTGCGCCTTCGGCGCTTTTTTTGAAAAATAAGCAGGGACTAGGAGCCAGGGCCCTTTTTGCCGGAGGGCCTGTGCGGTGGATGAGTGCAGCAACAGGGCAGAGGAAGTGGATTCCCAGAGAGAACTTACCAACTGCCTGGATCTTTTGACTTGAAAAGAAAAAGATCCACATGACAAGAAAAATGGACCACAGCGGCCTCTAGTGGTTTAACACAGGTACCGCGGTCTCCTTTTTTTTTTTTTTCTTGACTACTATTAAAATTTACATTTTCCAGTAGTTACAGGCATGCACAGATATTTAGCGGGAATACCGTTAGGTAACAGACAGACAAATTAGGCTTGGGGGTCCCCCAATAGAACCAAGTTCCTGGGGGCCCCCACTTACCTCTTCCCCGCCGCAGGACTCTGTTTGGTCCACAGAAGCCCAAACTTCACCTATCACGGCAGGCATTGTAATTAAACCTTCAGGGACCGGGTTCCCAAGGATTCCACTCCCCTGGACCTGTATAGCACCCTGCACAGAAAACATCTTGGTCGTGGGTATGACCAGAGCTCTGGATCCCAGGGTCCAGCCCTCCTAAGAGAAGCATTACAGGCAAAACCTTGCTCTTCTCTTGCAAGGCCCGGGTACCGACCGTTTAGCTATGAAGCTTTTTTGGTCGGATCCGGAATAGCTTACTGAGGCCCAAAAGAACCTGTACGCAAGCTCAGTGAAAAAACACATGTTACTACTTGGCCAACACCTTAGACACTGGCAAAAAACTGAGGTGCTCCCGGATGGGAGGGGCTTATATAGGGGAGGGTACTTCCGGTTTTGGAAGTTGCCAGTGCCAGCACCTGAAGGTATCTATATAACCCATTAGTAATGACTAAGTCGCTCTGTGTCCCGTGATGTATGAAAAAGAAAGACATCCCATGTGTGTGATTATACTGTATGTCAGTATTACATTGTATATCCCTTTTCTTTCTCGTACATCACGGGACACAGAGCGACATAGTCATTACTAATGGGTTATATAGATACCGTCAGGTGCTGGCACTGGCAACTTCCAAAACCGGAAGTACCCTCCCCTATATAAGCCCCTCCCATCCGGGAGCACCTCAGTTTTTTGCCAGTGTCTAAGGTGTTGGCCAAGAAGAAACATGTGTTTTTCACTGAGCTTGCGTACAGGTTCTTTTGGGCCTCAGTAAGCTATTCCGGATCCGACCAAAAAAGCTTCATAGCTAAACGGTCGGTACCCGGGCCTTGCAGAGAAGAGCAAGGTTCTGCCTGTAATGCTTCTCTTAGGAGAGCTGGACCCTGGGATCCAGAGCTCTGGTCATACCCACGACCAAGATGTTTTCTGTGCAGGGTGCTATACAGGTCCAGGGGAGTGGAATCCTTGGGAACCCGGTCCCTGAAGGTTTGATTACAATGCCTGCCGTGATAGGTGAAGTTTGGGCTTTTGTGGACCAAAGTCCTGCGGCAGGGAACAGGTAAGTGGGGGCCCCCAGGAACTTGGTTCTATTGGGGGACCCCCAAGCCTAATTTGTCTTTCTGTCTGTTACCTAATGGTATTCCCGCAAAATTCTGTGCATGCCTGTAACTACTAAAAAAATGTAATAATTTTTAATGGTGGTCAAGAAAAAAAAAAAAAAATTTTTTTTATATATATTTAATATATTAGACTGCGGTACCTGTGTTTGTCCACTAGAGGCCGCTGTGGAATGTTTTCTTGTCATGTGGACTAGCTTCTTCTCAGCAGAGCAAAGTCCAGGCAGATGGTGAGTTCTCTTATAGGAAACTGCTTCCTCTGCCATGTTGCAGTGCTCGTCCATCCCCCGGCCTGCGGCAAAGAGGGGCCCTGGCTCCTGTCCCTTGTTACCATATTTGAAATTAGCGCCGAAGGCGCACGTGCCCGCGCGCGTGCGCGTGCACGCGCCTCTATATATAGAGGTGAGCCGGGAAAGGGGGCGGAGCCTGGGGGATGACGCTCTGTGCGCGCCGCAGCGCTTCTGCGCATGTGCGGGCGTCCCAGCAGTTTAAAAAAACCACAATATTGTAGTGAGCTGGCTATGAAGTACAGAGACAGAGCTGGCAACATTTAAAGGCATACAGCAAGCGGTTGATACAGGCATCCCCTAGAAAGGCACATTAGTAGACACCAACTGTGATATAGCAGCAATTGTGCTAGACTATTCTCAGTAAAAGTGGTGTATTACGGCTGGAATACCTCAGCTTTAGGCTTAGGAATATGCCGTCCAGAAGCTCCGGAACTGAATCTTCCAGGAAGCGAAGGGGGTCTCATCGGGCTCGGAGGATCTTGGGCATACTCCTGCTGCACCAGTCTCCCCTGAAGTTCAGAGGTAAGTGACCGTAGAGACCCCGCAGGGTACTTGGTACTGTGGCTGTCCTCAGTTCACCTGCTCCTGTGTATGTAACAGAGGAGGTTTTTTCCTCAGCTCTGGGAGGATTAGAGAGAGATTGTCAACATTTATCGCTGCCTCCCTGTCAGGGAAAGCACGCCCGATCTCCGTCTCCTCCTTCAGAGTGCCTGTTAGCAGAGCAACAGTCCCATACAGGGATCGACCTGCCTGAAGGGGATCAGGTGAGGTTGATTCTGTTATAGAGGAATCAACAGTGGGGGAACCTTTTCTCAGCATCTTAAGCTGAAAGATTATGGGTTCAGTCTCTGACTAACATGGTCCGATCAGCATTTAAAAATGCACCTTGCGGAACCATCAACCACTACTGTATCCTCGTTGGGGTCGCTAGAAGCCCCCAGACTGTTTGTTCTTTTCCACTTCACCCTTTACTGAAAGGGCTCATTTACCAGGATTGGGAACGTCCTGAGAAAATATTTATTCCCCCAAGAGATTTCCGGTGGTCTATCCCATGGAGGATAAGTTCATCAAAAAAAAAAAAATGGAAGGTCCCTACAGTGGACGCAGCCATCTCTTGTATGTATAAATCACTGACATGTCCAGTGGATAATGTCCAAATGTTCAAGAACCCAATAGATAAAAGATTGGAGTCCTTATGAAAATCTGCTTGGTGATACAACCAGCAGTAGCAGCTATTGGGGTCTGCTAAGCAGTGAAGGATCAGTTGAAACAGGTCTTGAGGGACTTGACAGATCAGCAGGCTTTGCCCTAGCTGATCTACCTAGAGCCTTAGGCTTTGCGGTTGACGCCATAGAGGATTCAGTCCATCAGGCCTCCCGCCTTACGCTGTCTATAGTACATATGCGTAGGCTCCTATGGCTCAAAAACTGGTCTGCTGAAGCTCCCTGTAAAGAATGGCTGGTTAGCGTCCCATTTCATGGTGAACGCTTATTCAGGGAAAACCTGGACAAATATATCCAGAAAATTTCCAGCGGTAAAAATACGCTCTTGCCGGTTAAAAGCAGAGTTAGAGGTCCCTCTTTAAGAGGCCTGCTTCTCCAGTCCCTGGGGCATCGGCTGTGTAACAGTTCCGACGGCCTCCTCGGTCAAATCCCGGGGGTAAAAAACAGGGACAGTAGCAGGGTAATGAGAAACCCTGGGTCAGGGGAGGTACAAAACCTCCCCCAAAGTTAAATTCATTGAAGCCCCCACTCAGTCGGGTGGGGGGAGGACTCCAGTTGTTCGCAAGAGACCTGGCGGGACACGATCAAGACAGATAGGTGCTCTCCGCAGTAGGTTTGGGATACAGTTTGGAGTTAAAAGACTCTCCTCCTTCCCATTTTTGAGGTCAAACGTGCCAAGGGATCCCCGGAAGAGAGAGTCCCTCCTGTTGGCACTAGAACAACTATTGCTCCAAGGAGTAATTATGGAGGTTCCCCTGGAAGAATGAGGGTTCGGGTTTTACTCAAACCTCTTTACAGTCCCGAAGCAAACGCGGACGGGAGGCCCATATTAATTCTAAAAGGGCTATACAAATTCCTGTATATCAGGACTTTCCGATGGAGTCGATCCGATCGGTGGCCACTGCCCTACAAGGGGAGGATTGGTTAGCCACGATCGACATCAAAGATGCTTATTTGCACATTCCCATCTTTCCAGTCCACCAAAAATTTCTACGCTTTGCAGTAGAAGGGCGCCATTTTCAGTTCAGAGCCTTACCCTTCGGTTTGGCCACAGCACCACGAGTGTTTACAAAAATTCTGGCCCTTTATTGGCCAATCTAAGAACACAAGGTGTAATGATAATGGCATATCTGGATGACTTGTTGCTGATAGACCACTCAGTGAAAAAACTAGACGTGGTCGTTCACAAGACGATCAAGTATCTGGAATCTCACGGTTGGATTATCAACCGAGACAAGTCAGCCCTAAAAACCAGTCAAAAGTCTGGAATACTTGGGGCTAAGGTTGGATTCAGGCCAGAGAAAAATATTCTTGCCTCGAGGAAAGGTGTTGTCTTTGAAAGATTTGATCCACTTAGTGGGTACAAAAAAGACAGCCGTCCATACGCCTGTATATGAGGCTGCTGGGAAAAATGGTGGCATCATTCGAAGCAGTACCCTACGGTCAATTCCATTCAAGGAATTTGCAAGGGGCCATACTGTCAGCCTGGAACAAAAAAGTTCAGGCCCTAGACTTACAATGTCCTTGTCCCCTTCCGTTCGCAAGAACCTCCGTTGGTGGTTGGTTCCCCAGAATCTGGAAAAAAGGAAATCCTTCAGTCCGATTTCTTGGAAGGTGGTCACTACAGATGCCAGCCTTATAGGCTGGGGAGCAGTACTGGAGCAATAGTCTCTCCAGGGCAGATGGTCGGATGCAGAAAAGGCCCTGCCCATCAATCTCTTAGAGATACGAGCAGCCCGGTATGCCCTAGTAGCATGGACATCCAAACTCCAAGGGTCCCCTGTCAGAATTCAATCAGACAATGCCACAGCAGTGGCATATATCAATCATCAGGGGGGCACCAGGAGTCGTGCAGCCCAGAGGGAAGTAAATTACATCCTGAAATGGGCAGAAAAATATGTCCCAGCCATATCTGCGGTATTCATTCCAGGAGTGGAGAATTGGAAGGCGGACTTTCTAAGTCGCCAGCAATTAGGCCCAGAGGAAGGGTCCCTTCACCCCGAGGTTTTCTGGACAATATGTCAGCGGTGGGGAACATCGGATGTAGATCTTCTAGCATCCAGATTCAACGCAAAGGGGGACAGGTTTGTCTCTCGGACAAGGGATCCCCTAGCTTGCGGCTCGGATGCCCTAGTGTTCCCTTGGGATCAGTTCAAGCTGATATATGCATTCACACCGCCAATGGTTACCTCGATTACTCCGCAGAATCAGGGTAGAAAAGAAACCAGTGATTCCGGTGGCTCCAGTAAAATTTCAGTGGGGAGTCCTTGGACTCTCCCACGTCGTCCGGCTTTCGCAAGGACCGATATACCACCCTTCCTTACCAGCCCTAGGTTTGACGGCCTGGCTATTGAAGCCCACATTCTAAAAAAGAGAGGGCTCTCTAATGCTGTGGTATCTACCATGATCAATGCCAGGAAGCCGGTATCCAGGCAGATCTACTATAGAATCTGGAAGGCGTACATCGCGTGGTGTGAGGCCAAGAAATGGCATCCACATAAGTACGTAATAGGTAGGATTCTGGACTTCCTACAGTGGGCTGTAGATAGGAAGCTTGCCTTGAGTACTATCAAGGGTCAGATTTCGGCCTTGTCAATATTTTTTCAAAGGCCCTTGGCTTCGCATTCACTAGTCAAAGCCTTTATACAAGGAGTGATGCGTATTAGTCCTCCGGTTAATATTCCCATATGTCCATGGGATCTAAACTTGGTTCTGTCGGTTCTACAGAAACAACCATTTGAACCATTACAGCATATTTCCTTGGTGCTTCTCACCAGGAAATTGATTTTTCTAGTAGCCATTTGTTCGGCTAAAAGAGTATCGGAATTAGCAGCTATGTCCTGTAAGGAGCCATATCTGGTTATCCATAAGGACAGAGTAGTGTTACGTCCTCATCCAGCCTTTCTTCCTAAGGTGGTATCGAGGTTTCATTTGAACCAAGATGTGGTTCTTCCTTCTTTTTTCCCCAAACCTACTTCGGTAGAGGAAAAGTTATTGCATTCTTTGGATGTAGTAAGAGCAGTTAAAGCTTATCTAAAAGCCACTGCTCAGATTCGCAGAACGGATACTTTGTTTATTCTGCCGGAAGGCCCCAGAAAGGGTCAGGCAGCGTCAAAGTCTACTTTAGCCAAGTGGATTCGACAGGTCATTATGCAAGCTTATGGCTTGAGAAGGAGACCACCTCCGTTCAAAGTTAGAGCGCACTCCACGAGAGCAGTTGGAACTTCATGGGCAGTGCATCACCAGGCCTCCCTGGCTCAAATCTGTAAGGCCGCAACATGGTCTTCGGTACACACGTTTACTAGGTCCTACCAGGTGGACGTTAGAAGTCAGGAGGATGTCGCCTTTGGGCGCAGTGTGTTGCAGGCCGCAAAAGATCCTCATGTCTGATAGCGCTCAGCTTATATATGGTGTATCCCCCCCCTCATTTGGCATTGCTTTAGGACATCCCATTAGTAATGACTATGTCGCTCTGTGTCCCGTGATGTACGAGAAAGAAAATAGGATTTTTATAACAGCTTACCTGTAAAATCCTTTTCTTGGAGTACATCACGGGACACAGAGCTCCCGCCCCTCTTTAGGGACACTTATTGCTTTGCTACAAAACTGAGGTGCTCCCGGATGGGAGGGGCTTATATAGGGGAGGGTACTTCCGGTTTTGGAAGTTGCCAGTGCCAGCACCTGACGGTATCTATTGTGAGGGGGCTAGCTCGGCAGCGGGTATGTGTGACCCCCGGGATGGGCTCCCCACCCAAAACAGGCCCAGCAGACGGAGGTTGTGGTTTTCAAAATCAAAAAGGTGCGGTTTATTTTCTATTTACAGTGACAAAAACACAGCAAGGCAAAAAAAACATAAACAAAATAAATCCTGGTCAACTTGACCTCTGACTAAACTTACAGGTTTCCTAACTAACGACTGGGATCAGCCTAGTGCTGTCCTAGTCCCTGGTTTTAAATGTCCAAGCAAAATATAGCCACACAGGCTTTCTCTCACCGCACAGGGGTTCACTCTCCCTAGACAGTCCACACAGGTCTGCTTCCAGGCATGAGCTAACATCTAATGAATCTGGGAGTTTTTTATAGAGGCCTAAATGAGCTGACAAGCTTCAGCTGGCCTCATCAACTCCCTGTCTGCACGACGCCCAGCCCTCTCCCTAGAGGTATGAGTCATCAATGAGCCCACTAGTCTCAGCTGGGCTTATACAACTCTCCACCTAGCTGTATAAGTCAGCGTAAAGCCTGAATCTGGGCGAAATATATCTACCCCCCTGGATGCAACCAGGTGACTTTACCTTCCTGCTGTCACATACCCCCCCCTCTTGTTTTAACCTCGGGGTTGGAACACCAGCAATCAGGCATTCATGTACTCGAGACAAAGCATCCACATTCCCCATTTGAACGCCAGGGCGATGCTTTACTGTGAAGTTGAATTCCTGGAGGGCCAGGAACCACCTATTCACTCTTCTATTTGTTTCCTTGTTTTGAGCCATCCACTTTAACGGAGCGTGATCCGTAACCATGTCAAAGTGCCTACCTAGCAGGTAGTACCGAAGGGAATCTAGAGCCCACTTCACCGCTAAACACTCCTTTTCAACGGTGGCGTAATTTACCTCATGGGACTTCAACTTCCTGCTGAGGTAAATGACTGGGTGCTCTTCCCCGTTCCAGACCTGGGACAATACTGCTCCTAACCCCACATCTGACGCATCACTTTGTACGACAAAGTCTTTAGAGAAGTCGGGTGAGTACAACACTGGCTGGCTACATAAGGCTTGTTTCAAGAATTGGAATGCTGCCTCAGCCTCGGGGGTCCATTTAATCATGACCGACCCTTTCCCCTTCGTCAGGTTGGTTAGGGGCACAGCCTTAGAAGCAAAGTGGGGAATGAATCGCCGATAATACCCAGCGATTCCCAGAAAGGCTCGTACCTGCTTCTTGCTGTTGGGACGTGGCCAACTCTGGATGGCCTCGACTTTGTTGAGTTGGGGTTTTATTACTCCCCTCCCAATGGTGTACCCAAGATATTTGGCCTCCTCCTGCCCAATGGTACACTTCTTGGGGTTAGCCGTAAACCCTGCTTCCCGAACAGAGTCCAGGACTGCTTGCACTTTTGGCAGATGTGAGGCCCAATCTGTGCTATGGACAATTATGTCATCCAGGTAAGCCGCAGCATACTTCCGATGGGGCCTCAGCATCTGGTCCATTTTCCGCTGGAATGTGGCCGGCGCATTCTGTAACCCGAACGGCATTCTTTTATATTGGAACGCCCCGTCTGGGGTTACAAATGCGGTTTTCTCTTTGGCCGACTTGGCCAGGGGGATTTGCCAATACCCTTTTGTGAGGTCAAGAGTCGTCATGTATCGGGCTGTTCCCAGCCGGTCGATCAACTCATCTATACGTGGCATGGGGTAGGTGTCAAATTTTGTAACTTTGTTCAACTGACGAAAATCGTTACAAAATCGCCAGCTCCCATCCGGTTTAGGCACCAACACAATGGGACTAGACCAATCACTTTGGGACTCCTCTATCACCCCTAAGTTCAGCATTCTCTGTACTTCCTCCCGTATTGCCTCCCGTCGGGCCTCTGGGATCCGATAGGGTTTTAACTTCACCCTTTCACCGGGCGGGGTAATAATGTCATGCTCTACCCCAGATGTTTGTCCCGGCAGCTCAGAGAATACCTCCTTGTTGCGAAGTACAAACTCCTTAACCTCCTGTTGTTGGGGTTGTGACAAGGTGGCTGCGATTCCAACCTCAGGAATCACGCAACCAGTTTGAGCTGGTGACCAAGTGTCTGCGACTAGGGACTCTCTATCCCTCCAGGCTTTCAACAGATTAACGTGATAGATCTGTTCGGGCTTTCGCCTTCCTGGTTGTCTGACCTTGTAATTCACTTCGCTCACTTTTTCCATTATCTCGTAGGGGCCTTGCCATTTGGCAAGGAATTTACTTTCAACCGTAGGGACAAGTACCAATATCCTATCCCCCGGGGAAAAGGTACGGGTCTTGGCTCCACGGTTGTACACTCTCTGCTGTGCCAACTGCGCTTGGGCCAAATGTTCCTTCACGATGGGCATTACCTGTGCAATTCGATCTTGCATCAGGGCGACATGCTCAATCACACTCCTGTGGGGAGAACTCTCACTTTCCCAAGTTTCCTTGGCAATATCCAACAGCCCTCTTGGGTGTCTCCCATACAGTAACTCAAAGGGGGAGAATCCCGTAGAGGATTGGGGCACCTCCCTAATAGCAAACATCAAATAAGGAAGTAGACAGTCCCAATCCCTTCCATCTCTATCCACCACTTTCTTCAACATTTGTTTTAGGGTTTTGTTGAATCTTTCAACCAGCCCATCGGTTTGGGGGTGATACACAGATGTACGCAATTGCGTCACTTTGAACAATTTACACAGCTCTTTCATAACCCGGGACATAAAGGGTGTACCTTGGTCCGTAAGCAGTTCTTTACAAATACCCACCCGGCTAAAAACAAGAGATAGCTCTTTGGCTATGGTTTTGGCCGAGGTATTTCTGAGAGGGATCGCTTCTGGATAACGGGTGGCATAGTCCATTATAACCAATATGTACTGGTGCCCCCTAGCGGACTTGATTATAGGACCTACCAAATCCATTGCGATTCTCTCAAACGGGACCTCAATGATGGGTAGAGGGACCAGCGGGCTACGGAAATGTGGCATCGGGGCCGACCTCTGACACACAGGGCAGGAGGAACAATAATTTTCTATGTCCTTCATCACCCCAGGCCAATAGAATCTCTGTAATACCCTCTCTCGGGTTTTCTCTGTCCCCAGATGACCTCCAAGAATGTGCCCATGGGCCAACTCCAACACCAACTTCCTGTAAGGTTTGGGCACCACAAGCTGCTCAACGGTTTCTTCTGCCCTTTTTGCCACCCGATACAGTAGGTCCTTCTCTACGCTGAAGTATGGGTAAGTGCCAGTATTATCTGGGTTCACTAACTCGCCATCTATTTTCACTACGTTTTCCCGTGCCTTTATTAGGGCGGGGTCTTTCAACTGTTCTGTGGCAAAGTTTTCCCTGTGAACCTCAAGATCAGAAAACTCCACAGACGGTAGGTTTTCGTCTGAGGAGGTGGGCTCCTCTCCAGTTTCTTGAGTCTCCCCTGCCAATACTGACAAGGGAAATTCCGGAGAGTCCTCACCACTCTCAGGGGAGTTCTGGCTATCACATTCCTGGTACATAGGGGCACCAGTGGGGGGCTCAGGATCATCCCACAGTTCCCAGAACTTCGGAAAATCCCTTCCCACAATGGCGTCATGCGGTAACTGAGATACTAAGCCCACTGGATGAGAGAGGGTACCTTTGGGGGTCTCGAAACACACCGTAGTCACTGGATACTCTCGGGTGTCCCCATGCACACAAATAACGGCTACCTTGCTATTCCCAGAGACCTCTGTTTTAACTAACTCAGCCTTTATCAGGGTCACAAGGCTACCTGAATCCAGCAATACCACAACATTTCTACCATTAATACACATTTTGCATAAATGTTTCTCAGTTCCCCGAATGGCAGTGCATGCGACTGTCGCACACAGCGACTGACGTCTGCCCGTCAGAAAGTCACACTGCATGGGTTCCTCCACAACCGGGCAATTTGCTGCAATATGTCCCGCTTGCCGGCAGCGGTAGCAAACGATCCTTCTTGCGGCCTCTTGAGCCGCTGATTTCCCAGGCTGTTCTCGCCAAACTTGGGGTAGAGCTCCCACCCTCTCACTCTCTCCACCCTCACCCCTTGGAATCCTCTTATCCGCCCCTGGGGATGGTCTGGTCTTAGGGTGGAAAGTCCGAGTGTCTCTGGAAGAGGCCGTCAGGTTCTCTGTAGCCAAGTATTTCTCCACACGATCCACAAGACCATCGGCCGTCTCTGGGTCTCCATGGCTTACCCACTTTTGGATGGCAGTAGGAAGAGCTCTCAAAAACCGATCCATTACAACACGTTCCACAATCTTTGGTGCGGACAAAGTCTCTGGCTGTAGCCACTTTCTGCTCAGGTGAATGAGATCATACATTTGAGACCTGGGGGGTTTTCCAAGCTGGAAAGTCCAGTTATGCACACGCTGAGCCCGGACAGCCAGGGTGACACCCAGCCTTGCCAATATTTCAGCTTTTAGCATCACATAGTCTTTTGCTTGGTTAGGCTCTAGGTCATAGTAAGCTTTCTGCGATTCACCAGTTAACAGAGGAGCCACTAGTCCAGCCCACTGCTCCTCAGGCCACTTTTCTCTTTCAGCGGTCCTTTCAAATGTGGTCAAAAATACCTCTGGATCATCCTCTCCAGTCATTTTTGTCAATAAACGACTCACCCCAAAGGACGCGGTATTAGTGGGACGGCTTTCCTCACTGGTCTGCGGACGTTGCTGCATTACTGCTTCCATCTGTTGTTGTAGTCTCTGCTCTTGCTTCTGCAACAGGTCTATGAAGCGGGCCTCAGATTGCTGTTGGGCTTGTTGCTGAGCCTCCAGACTCTGTTGTAAAGTTGCAAGGCTCTGTTGATGAGCTTGCTGCTGGGCTGCAAGGCTCCTTTGCAAACCTGCATTTGTCTGCTGTTGATTGGCATTTGCTAGAGCCAGCTGTTTCAGTATCTCCTCCATGCTGGCTTAAAAAAAAAACTGCCACTGGTTCTCCACCAACTGTGAGGGGGCTAGCTCGGCAGCGGGTATGTGTGACCCCCGGGATGGGCTCCCCACCCAAAACAGGCCCAGCAGACGGAGGTTGTGGTTTTCAAAATCAAAAAGGTGCGGTTTATTTTCTATTTACAGTGACAAAAACACAGCAAGGCAAAAAAAACATAAACAAAATAAATCCTGGTCAACTTGACCTCTGACTAAACTTACAGGTTTCCTAACTAACGACTGGGATCAGCCTAGTGCTGTCCTAGTCCCTGGTTTTAAATGTCCAAGCAAAATATAGCCACACAGGCTTTCTCTCACCGCACAGGGGTTCACTCTCCCTAGACAGTCCACACAGGTCTGCTTCCAGGCATGAGCTAACATCTAATGAATCTGGGAGTTTTTTATAGAGGCCTAAATGAGCTGACAAGCTTCAGCTGGCCTCATCAACTCCCTGTCTGCACGACGCCCAGCCCTCTCCCTAGAGGTATGAGTCATCAATGAGCCCACTAGTCTCAGCTGGGCTTATACAACTCTCCACCTAGCTGTATAAGTCAGCGTAAAGCCTGAATCTGGGCGAAATATATCTACCCCCCTGGATGCAACCAGGTGACTTTACCTTCCTGCTGTCACACTATATAACCCATTAGTAATGACTATGTCGCTCTGTGTCCCGTGATGTACTCCAAGAAAAGGATTTTACAGGTAAGCTGTTATAAAAATCCTATTGTGAGGGGGTTAGCTCGGCAGCGGGTGTGTGTGACCCCCGGGATGGGCTCCCCACACAAAAACAGGCCCAGCAAACGGAGGTTGTGGTTTTCAAAATCAAAAAGGTGCGGTTTATTCTCTATTTACAGTGACAAAACACAGCAAAGCAAAAGAAACATAAATAAAATAAATCCTGGTCAACTTGACCTCTGACTAAACATACAGGTTTCCTAACTAACAACTGGGATCAGCCTAGTGCTGTCCTAGTCCCTAAGTCCCTGGTTTTAAATGTCCAAGCAAATAGCCACACAGGCTTTGTCTCACCGCACAGGGGTTCACTCTCCCTAGACAGTCCACACAGGTCTGGTTCCAGGCATGAGCTAACACCTAATGAATCTGGGAGTTCTTATAGAGGCCTAAATGAGCTGACAAGCTTCAGCTGGTCTCATCAACTCCCTGTCTGCACGACTCCCCACACTCTCCCTAGAGGTATGAGTCATCCATGAGCCCACTAGCCTCAGCTGGGCTTATACAACTCTCCACCTAGTTGTATAAGTCGGCGTAAAGCCTGAATCTGGGCGAAATATATCTACCCCCCTGGATGCAACCAGGTGACTTTACCTTCCTGCTGTCACACCCTGTATGTTGTGGTCGTTCAGGTGCTTATCTAATAGTTTTTTGAAACCATCGATGCTCCCCGCTGAAACCACCGCCTGTGGAAGGGAATTTCACATCCTTGCCGCTCTTACAGTAAAGAACCCTCTACGCAGTTTTAGGTTAAACCTCTTTTTTTCTAATTTTAATGAGTGGCCACGTGTCTTATTAAACTCCCTTCCGCTGAAAAGTTTTATCCCTATTGTGGGGTCACCAGTATGGTATTTGTACATTTAAATCATATCCCCTCTCAAGCGTCTCTTCTCCAGAGTGAATACGTTCAGTGCTCGTAACCTTCCTTCATAACTAATATCTTCCAGTCCCTTTTTTAGCTTTGTTGCCCTTCTCTGTACTCGCTCCATTTCCAGTACATCCTTCCTGAGGACTGGTGCCCAGAACTGGACAGCATACTCCAAGCGAGGCCAGAGTCTTGTAGAGTGGGAGAATTATCGCTTTATCTCTTGAGTTAATCCCCTTTTTAATGTATGCCAATATTATGTTTGCTTTGTTAGCAGCAGCTTGGCATTGCATGAGCCATTGCTGAGCCTATCATCTACTTGGACCCCCAGTTCCTTTTCCATCCTTGATTCCCCCAGAGGTCCTCCCCCCAGTGAGTAGATTGCATTCATATTTTTGCCACCCAAATGCATTATTTAAAATTTTTCCACATTAAACCTCATTTGCCATATAGTTGCCCATCCCATTAATTTGTTCAGATCTTCTTGCAAGGTTTACACATCCTGCGGAGAAGTTATTACCCTGCTTAGCTTAGTATCGTCTGCAAATACAGAGATTGAACTGTTTACCCCATGAACTCGCCCTTGTATCCAGTTTTCAATCCATGTACTCACCCTATGGTCCATGCCAACAGACCTTACTTTGTACAGTAAACGTTTATGGGGAACTGTGTCAAATGCTTTTGGGAAAAATGCAGATACACCACGTCTACAGGCCTTCCTTTATCCAGATGGCAGCTCACCTCCTCATAGAAGGTTAATAGTTTGGTTTGTCAAGAACGATTCTTCATGAATCCAAACTGATTACTGCTAATGATATCGTTTTCATTACTAAAATCTTGAATATAGTCCCTTATCATCTCCTCCATGAGCTTGCATACTATTGATGTTAGGCTAACTGGTCTGTAATTCCCAGACATGTATTTTGGCCCTTTTTTAAATATTGGTGCTACATTGGCTTTTCTCCAATCAGCTGGTACCATTCCAGTCAGTAGACTGTCAGTAAGAATTAGGAACAATGGTCTGGCAATTACTTGCCTGAGTACCCTAAGGACCAACGGGTGCAAGCCATCTGGTCCCGGGGACTTATTAATGTTACGTTTTCCAAGTCTGTTTTTATATCTGTCCTCTGTTAGCCATGAGGGTGCTTCCTGAGATGTGTCATGAGGATAAACACTGCAGTTTAGCCCCCCGATTCCCTCGTAAATTAAATTCAATACCTTTGCCATCTCTCCATCCTTAGTAACCAGGTTCCCTTCATCATTCTTTATGGGGCCAATATGGTCTGTCCTCTCTCTCTTTTACTGTTTATATACTTAAAGAATTTCTTGGGATTTTTTTTGCTCTCCTCCGCTATGTGTCTTTTGTGTTATATCTTAGCCACCCTAATTGCACCCTGCATTCTGATGATGATCCCTCAGCGTTGTATTTCTTGAAGGCCTTCTCCTTTGCTTTTATATGCATTTTTACATTGGAGTTATGCCGTTTAGGACTTTTGTTCGCTCTATTAAATTTATTTCCCAAAGGGATGCACTGGCTAATGCCCTTATTTAATATGCTCTTAAAGGAAACCCATCTCTCCTCCGTGTTTATTGTTCCTAAAATTTTATCCCAATTTATATCTTCTAGCAAGGTTCGTAGTTTAGGGAAGTTGGCTCTTTTCAAATTCAGTGTCTTTGTATTCCCCTTATGTTTCTTATTTGTGTGATTTATACTGAAGCTAATTGACCTGTGATCGCTGTTTCCTAAATTGCCCCTTATTTCCACATCTGTGTTCATGACTGTATTGTTGGTAATCAGTAAGTCTAGTAACGCTTTGTTTCTAGTTGGTTCGTTTACCATCTGACCCATGAAATTGTCCTGCAAGACATTTAGGAACTGGCAAGCCTTAGACGAAAGCGTGGTTCCTTCCGCCCATTCTATATCTGGATAATTTGAATCCCCCATTATGATAACACTTCCCATCCTTGCTGCTAATCCAAATTGTGATAGGAAGCCCGTCTCCCCCTCCTCCCTCAGGTTAGGCGGCCTATAGCATACTCCCAGTATTATTTTCCCCTTAGTTTAATCCCTTTGGAACGCTACTCATAAGCATTCCACCTCCCCTAGCTCTCTTAGTGATGTCATCTCTCACATTAACTTGTACATTATTCTTGATATACAGGCATACCCCTCCCCCTTTTTTTACCCTCTCTATCTCTGCGATAAAGGGAATACCCTTGAATAGTTTAAAGCCAATCATAAGAGCTGTCGAACCAAGTCTTTGAAATTCCCGCAAATTCTAAATCCTCCTCGTACAACAGTAGCTCAAGTACTCCCATATTGTCCACCAGGCTCCTGGCATTGGTGAACATGCTGCGTAGTTTAGATCAGTCACATACTGTCCTCTTATTGGGTGTTCCGAGATTGCAAATAGGACTTGTTACTATACTTACCTTGGGTTTATGTGCTTTAGTCAACCTACCACTAATGCTCCCAATATTACCCTCTGGTATATGTTCCGTGCTGACTATCTCTACCTCTGGAGCCTCCCCCCCGTCGCCTAGTTTAAAAGCCCCTCTAACTCCCAGCAGATCTGCACCCTCCTCATTTAGGTTCAGTCCCTCCCTTCTATAGAACTGGTGACCGACTGAGAAGTCGGCCCAGTTCTCCAGGAACCCAAACCCCTCGTTACTACACCAGCTCCTCAGCCACTTGTTTACTTCCCTAATCTCCCTCTCCCTCTGCCTTTCTGCCTTACATAAAACCCTTCTTTACACCCTTTTGGGGGGCAGTGCAATACCTGCCATCAATATTATATACACCTACATCCCTTCCAAATAAAACTACTCCCCCCACTCTCCTTTACTATCCCCTTCACCCCCCTTCTTCACCCCCAACACTGAGTACCCCCCTCCACCTGATCCGACCTCCCTGCAAATTCGATCCCCGCCAGCTACCATCATAAGCTGGCATCCCTCCTCTTCCAGTTTTCCGCCGGCTTCAGGTGCTGTATGTGGCTCGGGGGGATCCAGATATCTCCCCCATTCACTCTGATCAACCCCATACCAGCCCCCCGCACCCCGATCCATCCATGCTGGCAGCGGCATCCCTTCTTTGTTTAGGCTTGGGAGGGCTTGGTAAACGTGCTTACCACCCCCCTCCATGTAGCACAGTGGGTGCAGGCAGCAATCACTATGATTGCTCCTAAATGTCCACTGACAGCTGATAATAGTAAACTGTGAGTGTTACTATGTATCATACTGTCAGCTTATGAACGAGTGAGGAATCTCTATACAGATTCCTTATTCATTCAAGTAAAGTGCTGCAGAGAAAAGGACCATCTTCAGTCCATTTCTCGGTCTCAAAAAAAGAGACATGGGGGTCTGTTTAGACCTCTGATATCTCACAAAAGACCCCCCCCCCCCACAAAAAAAATGCCAAAAAATGTATATTAAAAATTTATAACCAAAAAAATTAAACAATTAAAAAAACCTAGTAAGACCCAGTGACTTTTTTGGGGGACGGCAAAGTCCCCCCCCCAGGTCTGCCCGCACCCAGCCTTTACACAGTGATGCCCCCCTCGCACTCACCCCTCCACTGCTTCCTCGGGAGAAGCCAGAAGACAATAGCGAATCTTAATTCGCTATTGTTACAAGTGGGTGGGTTTGGGGTGCAATGCTCTGAGCCCAACCCCTTTTCAAGCCAGTTAGAGCCTCAGGTTCTAATCATGTGGCTTGAAAAAAAACTCATAAAAACATATGGAGTCCAGCGCACTGCAGCTGGGCAGCGCCCCTAATGGACCGGCCGCTCCTGTTAAGACCCCTTTCACATGGGGGGGACTCAAGCAGACCCACCGGATCCCCACTGAGCAGGTCGGATGACAGGTCCGTGTCCGCTCCACTGATGCAAAGAGAACAGCGGGCTGTGTCCATGTCCTCTATTGGGCGGTCGGATGGAAACGGACTGCCTGTCCAGTCCATCGGATACCATCTGATCCGATCTGCTAGATGGATGGGGAATGGGATCCCCATCCCTCTGTTTTTAGTAGACTGGACTGGATCGGATGCAGGCGGGTGTAAACGGAAATATGTCCATTTACATCAGCCTCTGCATAGAGAACAATGGGTGGTCTGATTGGGCCCGCTTGAAAAACAGACAGGCAGATCCGAACGGTGTGCTTTTGTGAAAGGGGACGAAGACCTTGTTCACACAGGGCATACACAGCGTACATTTACAGGGATGCACAGGTGTTCCGTGCATCTCTGTGCAGGCAGTCCCATAGATGTCATTTGTAGCAACTGCACGAACAGAGCCATTGCTCCCAATTTGACATCCATGTAGGTCCGGTTTCATGTCCCTGAGCTCACACTGTCTGCATTCGGGGTGTTGTACCCGCTGTGCATGCTGGGAGAAGGTACAAAAGGGGCAGACACCATTTGGCGAGAGGCGATTCCAGGGGGACCACAAGGCGTTCAGGGGGACCTCTGGTCCAATGAGTGTGCCTCGTGATCCGCATGGCACGAGGTGCGCTAGAGTACTTAGGCCTTGGGCACCTTCAGCCCGAGGCCCTGTTGCTGCATTGTAGGCCCAGCTCTGCTGACTAGGGCCTATGCTTCAGAGAAGGTTCCCAGGCTGCCCGTTTGTAGGGGGCCCATTTTTAGGAAAGGAGTTCCAGGGGAAGAACAGTCCCGGCGGAGACTAGCGACGGTACTGCGGTCTCGGGGAGAGGCCTGGAGACCTGCCTAACGGGGGATCCATTATCTCTGACATCCGTGCTTCATCCCGGCTCCTAGGACCGCTCTTATAAGGACTATCCGGGTGAGCAATACCCACTCAGGCTTGAGTGGCGACGAGTGTATATACTGGATTTAAGTGTTGCGTGCCTGAACCTTCCCTGAACTTTCTGATCTTGCTTTCTTCAAGTTAAACTCAAAGTGGAAAAAGAATAAAGCCTTGCTGATTTAGGTTTTACTCCATGTGTGGATATTGGCCTTATTCCTGGAAGACATTGGTGTACCTAGACAACGGTGTTGAAGGGTGGTAATTGCTGCAGACCCAAAGTAACAAAACTAGTAGATTTCATTAACAAATAGGTGTGTGGAGACCGGGTGAGGTAGCTACACATATGTATAAATACACACACACACATATACATACATATATATTGTGACAGCAGGAAGGTAAAGTCACCTGGTTGCATCCAGGGGGGTAGATATATTTCGCCCAGATTCAGGCTTTACGCCGATTTGTACAACTAGGTGGAGAGTTGTATAAGGCTAGTGTGCTCATGGATGACTCATACCTCTAGGGAGAGGGCTGGGCGTCGTGCAGACAGGGAGTTGATGAGACCAGCTGAACCTTGTCAGCTCATTTAGGCCTCTATAAGAAAGCCCAGCTTCATTAGATGTTAGCTCATGCCTGGAACCAGACCTGTGTGGACTGTCTAGGGAGAGTGAACCCCTGTGCGGTGAGAGAAAGCCTGTGTGGCTATATTTTGCTTGGACATTTAAAACCAGGGACTTAGGGACTAGGACAGCACTAGGCTGATCCCAGTTGTTAGTTAGGAAACCTGTATGTTTAGTCAGAGGTCAAGTTGACCAGGATTTATTTTGTTTATGTTTTTTTTGCCTTGCTGTGTTTTTGTCACTGTAAATAGAAAATAAACCGCACCTTTTTGATTTTGAAAACCACAACCTCCGTCTGCTGGGCCTGTTTTTGGGTGGGGAGCCCATCCCGGGGGTCACACATACCCGCTGCCGAGCTAACCCCCTCACAGTTGGTGGAGAACCAGTGGCAGTTTTTTTTTAAGCCAGCATGGAGGAGATACTGAAACAGCTGGCTCTAGCAAATGCCAATCAACAGCAGACAAATGCAGGTTTGCAAAGGAGCCTTGCAGCCCAGCAGCAAGCTCATCAACAGAGCCTTGCAACTTTACAACAGAGTCTGGAGGCTCAGCAACAAGCCCAACAGCAATCTGAGGCCCGCTTCATAGACCTGTTGCAGAAGCAAGAGCAGAGACTACAACAACAGATGGAAGCAGTAATGCAGCAACGTCCGCAGACCAGTGAGGAAAGCCGTCCCACTAATACCGCGTCCTTTGGGGTGAGTCGTTTATTGACAAAAATGACTGGAGAGGATGATCCAGAGGTATTTTTGACCACATTTGAAAGGACCGCTGAAAGAGAAAAGTGGCCTGAGGAGCAGTGGGCTGGATTGGTGGCTCCTCTGTTAACTGGTGAATCGCAGAAAGCTTACTATGACCTAGAGCCTAACCAAGCAAAAGACTATGTGATGCTAAAAGCTGAAATATTGGCAAGGCTGGGTGTCACCCAGGCTGTCCGGGCTCAGCGTGTGCATAACTGGACTTTCCAGCTTGGAAAACCCCCCAGGTCTCAAATGTATGATCTCATTCACCTGAGCAGAAAGTGGCTACAGCCAGAGACTTTGTCCGCACCAAAGATTGTGGAACGTGTTGTAATGGATCGGTTTTTGAGAGCTCTTCCTACTGCCATCCAAAAGTGGGTAAGCCATGGAGACCCAGAGACGGCCGATGGTCTTGTGGATCGTGTGGAGAAATACTTGGCTACAGAGAACCTGACGGCCTCTTCCAGAGACACTCGGACTTTCCACCCTAAGACCAGACCATCCCCAGGGGCGGATAAGAGGATTCCAAGGGGTGAGGGTGGAGAGAGTGAGAGGGTGGGAGCTCTACCCCAAGTTTGGCGAGAACAGCCTGGGAAATCAGCGGCTCAAGAGGCCGCAAGAAGGATCGTTTGCTACCGCTGCCGGCAAGCGGGACATATTGCAGCCAATTGCCCGGTTGTGGAGGAACCCATGCAGTGTGACTTTCTGACGGGCAGACGTCAGTCGCTGTGTGCGACAGTCGCATGCACTGCCATTCGAGGAACTGAGAAACATTTATGCAAAATGTGTGTTAATGGTAGAAATGTTGTGGTATTGTTGGATTCAGGTAGCCTTGTGACCCTGATAAAGGCTGAGTTAGTTAAAACAGAGGTCTCTGGGAATAGCAAGGTAGCTGTTATTTGTGTGCATGGGGACACCCGAGAGTATCCAGTGACTACAGTGTGTTTCGAGACCCCCAAAGGTACCCTCTCTCATCCAGTGGGCTTAGTATCTCAGTTACCGCATGACGCCATTGTGGGAAGGGATTTTCCGAAGTTCTGGGAACTGTGGGATGATCCTGAGCCCCCCACTGGTGCCCCTATGTACCAGGAATGTGATAGCCAGAACTCCCCTGAGAGTGGTGAGGACTCTCCGGAATTTCCCTTATCAGTATTGGCAGGGGAGACTCAAGAAACTGGAGAGGAGCCCACCTCCTCAGACGAAAACCTACCGTCTGTGGAGTTTTCTGATCTTGAGGTTCACAGGGAAAACTTTGCCACAGAACAGTTGAAAGACCCCGCCCTAATAAAGGCACGGGAAAACGTAGTGAAAATAGATGGCGAGTTAGTGAACCCAGATAATACCTGCACTTACCCATACTTCAGCGTAGAGAAGGACCTACTGTATCGGGTGGCAAAAAGGGCAGAAGAAACCGTTGAGCAGCTTGTGGTGCCCAAACCTTACAGGAAGTTGGTGTTGGAGTTGGCCCATGGGCACATTCTTGGAGGTCATCTGGGGACAGAGAAAACCCGAGAGAGGGTATTACAGAGATTCTATTGGCCGGGGGTGATGAAGGACATAGAAAATTATTGTTCCTCCTGCCCTGTGTGTCAGAGGTCGGCCCCGATGCCACATTTCCGTAGCCCGCTGGTCCCTCTACCCATCATTGAGGTCCCGTTTGAGAGGATCGCCATGGATTTGGTAGGTCCTATAATCAAGTCCGCTAGGGGGCACCAGTACATATTAGTTATAATGGACTATGCCACCCGTTATCCAGAAGCGATCCCTCTCCGAAATACCTCGGCCAAAACCATAGCCAAAGAGCTATCTCTTGTGTTTAGCCGGGTGGGTATTTGTAAAGAACTGCTTACGGACCAAGGTACACCCTTTATGTCCCGGGTTATGAAGGAGCTGTGTAAATTGTTCAAAGTGACGCAATTACGTACATCTGTGTATCACCCCCAAACCGATGGGCTGGTTGAAAGGTTCAACAAAACCCTAAAACAAATGTTGAAGAAAGTGGTGGATAGAGATGGAAAGGATTGGGACTGTCTACTTCCTTATCTGATGTTTGCTATTAGGGAGGTGCCCCAATCCTCTACGGGATTCTCCCCCTTTGAGTTACTGTATGGGAGACACCCAAGAGGGCTGTTGGATATTGCCAAGGAAACTTGGGAAAGTGAGAGTTCTCCCCACAGGAGTGTGATTGAGCATGTCGCCCTGATGCAAGACCGAATTGCACAGGTAATGCCCATCGTGAAGGAACATTTGGCCCAAGCGCAGTTAGCACAGCAGAGAGTGTACAACCGTGGAGCCAAGACCCGTACCTTTTCCCCGGGGGATAGGATACTGGTACTTGTCCCTACGGTTGAAAGTAAATTCCTTGCCAAATGGCAAGGCCCCTACGAGATAATGGAAAAAGTGAGCGAAGTGAATTACAAGGTCAGACAACCAGGAAGGCGAAAGCCCGAACAGATCTATCACGTTAATCTGTTGAAAGCCTGGAGGGATAGAGAGTCCCTAGTCGCAGACACTTGGTCACCAGCTCAAACTGGTTGCGTGATTCCTGAGGTTGGAATAGCAGCCACCTTGTCACAACCCCAACAACAGGAGGTTAAGGAGTTTGTGCTTCGCAACAAGGAGGTATTCTCTGAGCTGCCGGGACAAACATCTGGGGTAGAGCATGACATCATTACCCCGCCCGGTGAAAGGGTGAAGTTAAAACCCTATCGGATCCCAGAGGCCCGACGGGAGGCAATACGGGAGGAAGTACAGAAAATGCTGAACTTAGGGGTGATAGAGGAGTCCCAAAGTGATTGGTCTAGTCCCATTGTGTTGGTGCCTAAACCGGATGGGAGCTGGCGATTTTGTAACGATTTTCGTCAGTTGAACAAAGTTACAAAATTTGACACCTACCCCATGCCACGTATAGATGAGTTGATCGACCGGCTGGGAACAGCCCGATACATGACGACTCTTGACCTCACAAAAGGGTATTGGCAAATCCCCCTGGCCAAGTTGGCCAAAGAGAAAACCGCATTTGTAACCCCAGACGGGGCGTTCCAATATAAAAGAATGCCGTTCGGGTTACAGAATGCGCCGGCCACATTCCAGCAGAAAATGGACCAGATGCTGAGGCCCCATCGGAAGTATGCTGCGGCTTACCTGGATGACATAATTGTCCATAGCACAGATTGGGCCTCACATCTGCCAAAAGTGCAAGCAGTCCTGGACTCTGTTCGGGAAGCGGGGTTTACGGCTAACCCCAAGAAGTGTACCATTGGGCAGGAGGAGGCCAAATATCTTGGGTACACCATTGGGAGGGGAGTAATAAAACCCCAACTCAACAAAGTCGAGGCCATCCAGAGTTGGCCACGTCCCAACAGCAAGAAGCAGGTACGAGCCTTTCTGGGAATCGCTGGGTATTATCGGCGATTCATTCCCCACTTTGCTTCTAAGGCTGTGCCCCTAACCAACCTGACGAAGGGGAAAGGGTCGGTCATGATTAAATGGACCCCCGAGGCTGAGGCAGCATTCCAATTCTTGAAACAAGCCTTATGTAGCCAGCCAGTGTTGTACTCACCCGACTTCTCTAAAGACTTTGTCGTACAAAGTGATGCGTCAGATGTGGGGTTAGGAGCAGTATTGTCCCAGGTCTGGAACGGGGAAGAGCACCCAGTCATTTACCTCAGCAGGAAGTTGAAGTCCCATGAGGTAAATTACGCCACCGTTGAAAAGGAGTGTTTAGCGGTGAAGTGGGCTCTAGATTCCCTTCGGTACTACCTGCTAGGTAGGCACTTTGACATGGTTACGGATCACGCTCCGTTAAAGTGGATGGCTCAAAACAAGGAAACAAATAGAAGAGTGAATAGGTGGTTCCTGGCCCTCCAGGAATTCAACTTCACAGTAAAGCATCGTCCTGGCGTTCAAATGGGGAATGTGGATGCTTTGTCTCGAGTACATGAATGCCTGATTGCTGGTGTTCCAACCCCGAGGTTAAAACAAGAGGGGGGGGTATGTGACAGCAGGAAGGTAAAGTCACCTGGTTGCATCCAGGGGGGTAGATATATTTCGCCCAGATTCAGGCTTTACGCCGACTTATACAACTAGGTGGAGAGTTGTATAAGGCTAGTGGGCTCATGGATGACTCATACCTCTAGGGAGAGTGTGGGGCGTCGTGCAGACAGAGATGAGGAGACCAGCTGAACCTTGTCAGCTCATTTAGGCCTCTATAAGAACTCCCAGCTTCATTAGATGTTAGCTCATGCCTGGAACCAGACCTGTGTGGACTGTCTAGGGAGAGTGAACCCCTGTGCGGTGAGACAAAGCCTGTGTGGCTATTTGCTTGGACATTTAAAACCAGGGACTTAGGGACTAGGACAGCACTAGGCTGATCCCAGTTGTTAGTTAGGAAACCTGTATGTTTAGTCAGAGGTCAAGTTGACCAGGATTTATTTTGTTTATGTTTCTTTTGCTTTGCTGTGTTTTGTCACTGTAAATAGAAAATAAACCGCACCTTTTTGATTTTGAAAACCACAACCTCCGTTTGCTGGGCCTGTTTTTGTGTGGGGAGCCCATCTCGGGGGTCACACACACCCGCTGCCGAGCTAACCCCCTCACACACTATATAACAGACATGGGAGTAAGTCACACATGTGCAAGTCACAAGCAAGTCTCAAGTCTTAACCTTCAAGTCTCAAGCAAGTCCCAAGTTACTGTGACGAAAAGCAAGCAAGTCAAGTCGAGTCCCTGCTAGAAGTCAAGCAAGTCAAGTCATTTATTTTGGTCAAGTCACAAATCAAGTCAAAATACTGATCTACCACATACTGTATAAAAATAATAGGAGGGATAACAATAAATAATATTGGTTATGTGCCCATGCCTCACTGTGCCTCACTGTGCCCATGCCTCACTGTGCCCATGCCTCACTGTGCCCAATGCCTCACTGTGCCCAATGCCTCACTGTGCCCAATGCCTCACTGTGCCCGTGTCTCACTGTGCCCGTGCTTCACTGTGCCCGTCAGCCGTGTACCTGATCGGGGGCATCCCGGCGGCCATTCCAGTATTCAAAAGCCGTGCCTCCTCCTCGTCTGTGATAGGCGGAACACTCAATTTCCCAGCATTCAGTGTTCCGCCTATCACGGACATCCGCTTATCCCCATAACACAGACGAGGATAAGAGGATGTCCGTGATAGGCTGAACACTGCCTGCTGTGAAATTGAGTGTTCTGCCTATCACAGACGAGGAGGCACAGCTTTTGAACACTGCAATGGCCACCGTCTGTCTGCATGACACGTTGATCAGGTAGGCAGACGGCGGCTTGCGGTTAGTGTTAGTGGTGCCAAGTCATTGCAAGTCATATAGCCCAAGTCAAAGTCAAGTCGCAAGTCATTAGTGACAAGTCAAAGTCAAGTCGAGTCATTTATTGAATTCTGTCAAGCAAGTCGCAAGTCCTCAAACAGGTGACTTAAGTCTGACTTAAGTCAAGTCATGTGACTCAAGTCCCCCACCTCTGCTATATAAAACTTCTAAATACTATGTGGGGTCTGTAAAATAATTTTGTTAAAATCTACAATATGCTCTGTTACTTTTACTGCATAATGCACACCCACTACACTTTTAATGCTGTTGATACAGGTAAAGAAACAATAGGCTCAATACGTTCATGTAAAGGCTGTTTCCTGGACCAATCAAAATTCCCAGAAATTTTACTTCACTTTTCATATGCTGGACCGTACGTATATTCAACTTAAGACCTCTTCTTCCAGAATTGTCAGCAATTCTGCCAGAAGACTAAAATGTTCCTTTAATACGTTAACTTTCTGATCCCCAAAATGAAATCTCTAAAACTCACATCAAAACCTTATTCATAGCCAAAAATCATTAACCAGAAAATTTTCACCATCCGTACAGCTCCCTAAGGACTGCTACCATTGTTTCCCCCTAATGCTATGTTTGAAAAAACAGGCGACTCACTCCATCTTGCATAATAATTCCTTTCCTGTCTCAATTGATTATTATGACTTCTATGCCTTGAAGTGCTCCCCCATCTCACAGAGTAAACTTCATAACGCCATGGGAACGTTTTAAAGTGATGCGATCTTCTTTGCATATCATTATTCACCGCCCAACAATATCTTGCTGATGTGACCCCTCCTTTTACACAAAAAACATTTGAGGCCTGGCCTCCTTACATAGGTCCTTCTCTGAACATATGGCGATGAAGAATAGCATTGCTGCATAACAGAATGAACAAACTTTACACTTCCATCATCTGAGGAATAATCACTAGCCTCCATTTATTCAAACCCTGGATCACTTTCAACCGCAGTTAACGCACTTTTATTTAAATCTGCAGCATTAATAGTATCCGATTTTTCTGAAGGTTTTTTCACCTCGATCTTAGCTGAGCACAGAGCAAATTCGGCTAATTCAATAGGAGAATCTGGTATATCTGACTGCGTTTGGACTTTCCCCTCTGTAATCACCGAAATATGCTTGTTTTTTGAAAGTGTAACCTTCTGCACTTCTAGTTCCTTCTCTAAATGTTCAATATAAGTACAAAAAATTTCACAATTTGAACAACTAGCTGCAATAGATACATTCTCATGTGATTGCATATTTTCTGCATTTCCCGATTTGTTCTCTGCACAAATCAAATGTGTTTCTGGTACATCAGAAACCATTGAATTAAAAACTAACTATGTTCATTACATTACGTAACTTTTTCTTTGTTTTAGCTAATGAGAAACTAGCCTTATCGACTTCTAAATTTGACTGTAAACACTGTTCATACATTGATTTCCATAAAACAAAATAAGAGACCTGTTTCATTAAACCTTTAAACTTTAGTGTACATTCATTAGCTAAACATTTAACAAATTCCATGATTTCTACTCACCGGATAGAAATTCCTCCTTTATGCACGGAGCTGATTTCCACACAAAATTTTCCGGTCATTCACAATCATACATCGATCAACTTCCTTCTACTTCTATGTCCTTTTACACTCTTTCCGAAGTTTTTCTGTACTGACTTGTCCCCTCTTTTCAAATAGAGACAGTTGTATAAAAACTGACGAAAATTTGAGCGACTGGCTGCTGAGCCAGATTATACTCTGCGATCTTGATGTATTGCGAGACAAAATTTGTGAATCAGCTTGAAATCAAACCGTGTGTTTTTAATATACACACAAATAAAAGATAATCAGTGCAGTTATTTTTACATTAATTCATAGCTTCAAATAAGTTCCAAGATAGAGTTCAAATATAAAAAAGAGTTCTTAAGACGTGCTCCTGGTCTTCTTTAGAATGGCTGATTAACTCTGTGTATGCTGAAGAAAAGTCTGTGTACTGAGAATAAATGTGGTTATGCAGCCTGAAGGATGGACAAGAGACCTTTTTCATAAAGCACTTAGCTTATATCAAGCTGCTCCCTTTGTTAGACTTCCCGCCGAAAACCAAACCCACCCACATCACTCCCTTTCCTCTCCCTTCCCCTCCCTTCCAAGGTTGGGGTCAAGAGTAGAAATACGATATTCAACATCTGGTTAAACTTATACACGGTTCTATAGGAAGTGGCTTACACAGGATGTGGGGGAGGGCGACAATTCTTCATTAGAATGAATCTTTCATACAGAACATAAATCAATATATATGAAATACCTTTTAAAAACATAAAACTTAGAATATCAATAAATATGTCTTGACAGCTTCTAGAAATTGATAGCTCAGGGTCAAATGTCACATCTGGAGGTATATTAACTCGAAAGACTTCCCATTCACACTCAATTATTAAAGGAAATTTATATTCCCAATGCAATGTTTTACAGCCAAATAAAATTTTAGATATTAAGAATATAACATTCCCTTCTGAACTATGAATAATAATCATATTTGCTGTGTATTTATCTGCTAATCATAATTTTTGTAGATTTTTTGAAAAAATGTTGTTTTGATAAAAATTTGCGCAAATATCGTGGGACCTTAGAAATCAGTAGAACCTTCTTTTTATTCTACTGATCATGTGCTTTCAGAAAATATATGGTTTGTGGGTCTTTTACAAACGTTGAAAGCTAGAAGTGAAAAATAAAATGGCAATGGAAAAATTGCAAAAATGGTTTGGCCACCTGAGTGTACAAAATGGAGCACAGGGCCTGGCAGCGAAGGGGTTAAACCCTCACAGTATGGTCCTATCTGTTTCGCTGGTTGCTTATTTCTTGACCATCCTGGGACAGCTATGTGAGCTCTACAGATCTAGTATGATTTCCATTTCTTCGTGAGACCACTAATCAGGGTGACCTGTTTATACAATTATATACAGTACATTAATAAAAAATGGAAAAAAAAAACGGCGCTAATAAATAACCTCATAAATAAAAAGTGTAAGCAGCAAAACCTTCTGTGAGACATATACACAGTACACAAACATGAAAATAAATATGATTGCGCTAATCAAACAAATGTGATAAATTCTGATTGAAATTAATAATAAACAGTGTTGTGATAATATGTTCCTGGTGTTGATCTCCACCATCCACCACCTTGTGCCTCCACCAACAGCTGAAAAACTTGCTTACTAGCTCCTATGGACCCCTCATTACACTGGGTCGTTTGTACTTGTGGCTTTAGCCCAGCCAAGGCCTTTGCAGATCCAATTATTTTCCTGCACAGGATCACCATTTGGCACTGTGTTACATGTAAGGATTTCTCAAAAAAAAAACAGAATGCTCCACATGGTTTAAAATTATTTTATCCACTTGCTGACCAGCAGCCGTAATTATACTGTGGTAGGGCGGCTCGTTCCCGTAAATCGCCTTAGTGCATGTTGGCATCTTTAAGAGCGATAGCAGGCGCGCACCCCCTGCACGGCGGGGGACCCGGTGCGCATGGCCGGCGGCAGGGATGTCCACCGGCCACCCACGGTCGTGGGAACGAGAGCCAGAACGGGGATCTGTCAATGTAAACAGACAGATCCCTGTTCTGACGGGAGGAGAGACAGACCTACTGTTCCTAGTGATTAGGAACAGCGATCTCTCTCCTCCAGTCAGTCCCATCCCCCCACAGTTAGAAACAACTCCTAGGGAACACATTTAACTCCTTGATCGCCCCCTAGTGTTAACCCCTTCCCTGTCAGGGAAATTTACACCGTAATCAATGCATTTTTATAGCACTGATCGCCGTATAAGTGTCAATGGTCCCAAAAATGTGTCAAAAGTGTCTGATCTGTCCGCCGCAATATCGCAGTCCCGCTAAAAAATCGCAGATCGCCGCCATTACTAGTAAAAAAAAAAAATGCCGTGAATCTATTTCCTATTTTGTAGACGTATATGTATATCTTTTTTTTTTTTACGCAAACCAATCAATATACGGGTATTGCAATTTTTTTTTTTTTTTTTTACCAAAAATATGTAGAAGAATATATATCGACCTAAACTAATGAAGACCTTTCTTCTTTTATTTCTTTTTTGGATGTTTATTATAGCAAAAAGTAAAAAATATTGTGTTTTTTTTTTTTTTTTTTCAATTGTCGCTCTTTTTTTGTTTATACAGCAAAAATCTAAAAATGCAGAGGTGATCAAATACCACCAAAAGAAATCTCTATTTGTTCGAAAAAAAGAACGTCAATTTTGCAATTGTAATTTATCAGTTAAAGCGACGCAGTGTCGTATCGCAAAAAATGGCCTGGTCACTAAGGGAGAAAATCCGGTCTGTGAGTGGTTAAAATTTATTAAAATATAACATTTCTTTCTCGTACATCACGGGACACAGAGCGGCATAGTAATTACTATGTGGGTTATAGAGCTTACCTTCAGGTGATGGACACTGCCACACCCAAGACAGGAAGTCCCCTCCCCTATATAACCCCTCCCATACCGGGAGTACCTCAGTTTTTTTGCCAGTGTCTAAGGTGTTGGTCACGGTTAAACATGTATTCATCTGGGCTTGTGTATAGGTTCATTTGGGCCTAAGCAAGCTATTCCGGATCCGTCCAAAGTGCTTCATAGCCAAACGGTCGGTACCCGTGCCTCGGGAAAGAAGAACGAGGTTTTGCCTGTAATGCCTCTCTCAGGAGGGCTGGACCCTGGGATCCAGTACTCTGGTCATACCCAAAACCAAGATGTTTTCTGGCAGGGTGCTATACAGGTCCAGGGGAGTGGTGATCCTTGGGACCCCGGTCCCTGAAGGTCTGCTGACATTGCCCGCCGTGAGGGGCGAAGTTTGGGCTTCTGTGCCAAACAGGGTCCTGCGGCGTGGAAAAGGTAAGTGGAGATCCCTGGGGAACTTGGTTCTACGGGGATCTTCAGTTCTAATGTGTTGTTTCTGCCTGTCACCTTACGGTTATTCCCGCTGGTCTATTTGCCTAATTGCTAATCCTGAAATTAATTTTTCACATGGGATATAAGACATCTGTGCTGTACCTGTTTTTTACCAGTAGAGGCCGCTATGGGATGTCTTTGGGCTGTTCCTCCTGTTGGTGTTAAGTCCAGGCAGATGGTGAGCTCTCACTGTAGAGAAGCTACATATTCGTCTGTCATACTTACCACGAGCACTGTCATCCCTGGGCTCTGTGTATTAAGCAGCAGTGGGTCCTGGCTCCTCTCCCTGTTTGCCTACATGCTTCTCCATGCGCAGCGCCGGCTGCGCATACGTGCGCGCGCACATACACTCTGTATATGAGAAATGGTCCGGAAGGGGGCGGGGCTTGGCGGATGATGCTCTGTGCTCGCTGGCGCGCTTCTGCGCATGCGCGAGCATCCCTAGTCAGTTTAAAAGCGCAGATTTCTGTGCAGCTGGCTGTGGAGTGGACAGAGCAAGGGCTTGGTGGTAACCAAAATCAGAGGCATACAGCAGGCGGTTGATACTGGCATCCCCTAGAAAGGTACATTAGTAAAGCACCAAACTGATATATGTAGCAGCAAGTGCGCTAGACTGTAATCAGTGAGTGGTGTATTTGGCTATAAATACCTCAGCTTTGAGCTTAGGAATATGCCGTCCAAGGGCTCTGGGACTAAATCTTAGGAAGCAAAAAGGGTCTCCATCGGGCTCTGAGGATCTGGGGCATGCTTCTGCTGCATCAACCTCCCCTGAGAAATCAGAGGTTAGTACCTGTAAGGAGCACTCAGGAGTGTTAGGTACTACGGCTGCCCTCAGTTCACCTGCTCCTGTGTTTTTGAAAGAAAAATGGACTTTGAAGGCACTAATATAAAAAAAAAAAAAATTTTATTATTGCACAATAGTACACAAAGATAACACAGTTAATGTATTCCTAGAATACATAAAATTCTAAAATGAGAGAACATCCAAGGAATTGCTTCAAGTCGGAGGGTTATAAACCAATTCTCTTGTCTTAATATGCAAGACTCCTCAAATGGGTGAACGCTGTCTCCGCGCTGGTTGAGGTGCGAGCGACTGCTCTCCCCAGTGACATCATGTTTCTACCCATTTATTACATCGCCCTCATACTACAATTATCCGGTGTATCCCCATACTCCCACCACTCACCGCTTTCCTCCACTGTTCCAGTGTGGTGGGATGCCCACAGTGGGCACGTATCTGGGTTGAGACCCCTAAGGGGGGGGGGTGGAGTCACTGTATCAGGCAATTCCAATAAGACACTTCGGAAAGCTCCTGAAGAAGCGATTCCCACATAATCGCGAAACAAGCCGAGCTAATTTTTAAATTTCTCAGTAACATATGGAATTCCAATCCAGAGGACACCTTCTCTCTCCGTAATCGCAAGTGGGCAGATTCTCTATGTTCACCCACGGAATGAGTATAATATGTACCATTGAGTGTCCCATTTTGGTTTATGCCTATGTTCTCTCATTTTAGAATTGTATGTATTCTAGGAATACATTAACTGTGTTATCTTTGTGTACTATTGTGCAATAATATTATTTTCTTTCTCGTACATCACGGGACACAGAGCGACATAGTCATTACTAATGGGTTATATAGATACCGTCAGGTGCTGGCACTGGCAACTTCCAAAACCGGAAGTACCCTCCCCTATATAAGCCCCTCCCATCCGGGAGCACCTCAGGTTTTTTGCCAGTGTCTAAGGTGTTGGCCAAGAAGAAACATGTGTTTTTCACTGAGCTTGCGTACAGGTTCTTTTGGGCCTCAGTAAGCTATTCCGGATCCGACCAAAAAAGCTTCATAGCTAAACGGTCGGTACCCGGGCCTTGCAGAGAAGAGCAAGGTTTTGCCTGTAATGCTTCTCTTAGGAGAGCTGGACCCTGGGATCCAGAGCTCTGGTCATACCCACGACCAAGATGTTTTCTGTGCAGGGTGCTATACAGGTCCAGGGGAGTGGAATCCTTGGGAACCCGGTCCCTGAAGGTTTGATTACAATGCCTGCCGTGATAGGTGAAGTTTGGGCTTTTTGTGGACCAAACAAAGTCCTGCGGCGGGGAACAGGTAAGTGGGGGCCCCCAGGAACTTGGTTCTATTGGGGGACCCCCAAGCCTAATTTGTCTTTCTGTCTGTTACCTAATGGTATTCCCGCAAAATTCTGTGCATGCCTGTAACTACTAAAAAAATGTAATAATTTTTAATGGTGGTCAAGAAAAAAAAAAAAAAAATTTTTTATATATATATTTAATATATTAGACTGCGGTACCTGTGTTTGTCCACTAGAGGCCGCTGTGGAATGTTTTCTTGTCATGTGGACTAGCTTCTTCTCAGCAGAGCAAAGTCCAGGCAGATGGGGAGTTCTCTTATAGGAAACTGCTTCCTCTGCCATGTTGCAGTGCTCGTCCATCCCCCGGCCTGCGGCAAAGAGGGGCCCTGGCTCCTGTCCCTTGTTACCATATTTGAAATTAGGGCCGAAGGTGCACGTGGCCGCGCGCGTGCGCGTGCACGCGCCTCTATATATAGAGGTGAGCCGGGAAAGGGGGCGGAGCCTGGGGGATGACGCTCTGTGCGCGCCGCAGCGCTTCTGCGCATGTGCGGGCGTCCCAGCAGTTTTAAAAAAAACACAATATTGTAGTGAGCTGGCTATGAAGTACAGAGACAGAGCTGGCAACATTTAAAGGCATACAGCAAGCGGTTGATACAGGCATCCCCTAGAAAGGCACATTAGTAGACACCAACTGTGATATAGCAGCAATTGTGCTAGACTATTCTCAGTAAAAGTGGTGTATTACGGCTGGAATACCTCAGCTTTAGGCTTAGGAATATGCTGTCCAGAAGCTCCGGAACTGAATCTTCCAGGAAGCGAAGGGGGTCTCATCGGGCTCGGAGGATCTTGGGCATACTCCTGCTGCACCAGTCTCCCCTGAAGTTCAGAGGTAAGTGACCGTAGAGACCCCGCAGGGGTACTTGGTACTGTGGCTGTCCTCAGTTCACCTGCTCCTGTGTATGTAACAGAGGAGGTTTTTTCCTCAGCTCTGGGAGGATTAGAGAGAGATTGTCAACATTTATCGCTGCCTCCCTGTCAGGGAAAGCACGCCCGATCTCCGTCTCCTCCTTCAGAGTGCCTGTTAGCAGAGCTACAGTCCCATACAGGGATCGACCTGCCTGAAGGGGATCAGGATGAGGTTGATTCTGTTATAGAGGAATCAACAGTGGGGGAACCTTTTTCTCAGCATCTCAAGCTGAAAGATTATGGGTTCAGTCTCTGACTAACATGGTCCGATCAGCATTTAAAAATGCACCTTGCGGAACCATCAACCACTACTGTATCCTCGTTGGGGTCGCTAGAAGCCCCCAGACTGTTTGTTCTTTTCCACTTCACCCTTTACTGAAAGGGCTCATTTACCAGGATTGGGAACGTCCTGAGAAAATATTTATTCCCCCAAGAGATTTCCGGTGGTCTATCCCATGGAGGATAAGTTCATCAAAAAAAAAAATGGAAGGTCCCTACAGTGGACGCAGCCATCTTTTGTATGTATAAATCACTGACATGTCCAGTGGATAATGTCCAAATGTTCAAGAACCCAATAGATAAAAGATTGGAGTCCTTATGAAAATCTGCTTGGTGATACAACCAGCAGTAGCAGCTATTGGGGTCTGCTAAGCAGTGAAGGATCAGTTGAAACAGGTCTTGAGGGACTTGACAGATCAGCAGGCTTTGCCCTAGCTGATCTACCTAGAGCCTTAGGCTTTGCGGTTGACGCCATAGAGGATTCAGTCCATCAGGCCTCCCGCCTTACGCTGTCTATAGTACATATGCGTAGGCTCCTATGGCTCAAAAACTGGTCTGCTGAAGCTCCCTGTAAAGAATGGCTGGTTAGCGTCCCATTTCATGGTGAACGCTTATTCAGGGAAAACCTGGACAAATATATCCAGAAAATTTCCAGCGGTAAAAATACGCTCTTGCCGGTTAAAAGCAGAGTTAGAGGTCCCTCTTTAAGAGGCCTGCTTCTCCAGTCCCTGGGGCATCGGCTGTGTAACAGTTCCGACGGCCTCCTCGGTCAAATCCCGGGGGTAAAAAACAGGGACAGTAGCAGGGTAATGAGAAACCCTGGGTCAGGGGAGGTACAAAACCTCCCCCAAAGTTAAATTCATTGAAGCCCCCACTCAGTCGGGTGGGGGGAGGACTCCAGTTGTTCGCAAGAGACCTGGCGGGACACGATCAAGACAGATAGGTGCTCTCCGCAGTAGGTTTGGGATACAGTTTGGAGTTAAAAGACTCTCCTCCTTCCCATTTTGAGGTCAAACGTGCCAAGGGATCCCCGGAAGAGAGAGTCCCTCCTGTTGGCACTAGAACAACTATTGCTCCAAGGAGTAATTATGGAGGTTCCCCTGGAAGAATGAGGGTTCGGGTTTTACTCAAACCTCTTTACAGTCCTGAAGCAAACGCGGACGGGAGGCCCAGATTAATTCTAAAAGGGCTATACAAATTCCTGTATATCAGGACTTTCCGATGGAGTCGATCCGATCGGTGGCCACTGCCCTACAAGGGGAGGATTGGTTAGCCACGATCGACATCAAAGATGCTTATTTGCACATTCCCATCTTTCCAGTCCACCAAAAATTTCTACGCTTTGCAGTAGAAGGGCGCCATTTTCAGTTCAGAGCCTTACCCTTCGGTTTGGCCACAGCACCACGAGTGTTTACAAAAATTCTGGCCCTTTATTGGCCAATCTAAGAACACAAGGTGTAATGATAATGGCATATCTGGATGACTTGTTGCTGATAGACCACTCAGTGAAAAAACTAGACGTGGTCGTTCACAAGACGATCAAGTATCTGGAATCTCACGGTTGGATTATCAACCGAGACAAGTCTGCCCTAAAAACCAGTCAAAAGTCTGGAATACTTGGGGCTAAGGTTGGATTCAGGCCAGAGAAAAATATTCTTGCCTCGAGGAAAGGTGTTGTCTTTGAAAGATTTGATCCACTTAGTGGGTACAAAAAAGACAGCCGTCCATACGCCTGTATATGAGGCTGCTGGGAAAAATGGTGGCATCATTCGAAGCAGTACCCTACGGTCAATTCCATTCAAGGAATTTGCAAGGGGCCATACTGTCAGCCTGGAACAAAAAAGTTCAGGCCCGAGACTTACAATGTCCTTGTCCCCTTCCGTTCGCAAGAGCCTCCATTGGTGGTTGGTTCCCCAGAATCTGGAGAAAAGGAAATCCTTCAGTCTGATTTCTTGGAAGGTGGTCACTACAGATGCCAGCCTTATAGGCTGGGGAGCAGTACTGGAGCAATAGTCTCTCCAGGGCAGATGGTCGGATGCAGAAAAGGCCCTGCCCATCAATCTCTTAGAGATACGAGCAGCCCGGTATGCCCTAGTAGCATGGACATCCAAACTCCAAGGGTCCCCTGTCAGAATTCAATCAGACAATGCCACAGCAGTGGCATATATCAATCATCAGGGGGGCACCAGGAGTCGTGCAGCCCAGAGGGAAGTAAATTACATCCTGAAATGGGCAGAAAAATATGTCCCAGCCATATCTGCGGTATTCATTCCAGGAGTGGAGAATTGGAAGGCGGACTTTCTAAGTCGCCAGCAATTAGGCCCAGAGGAAGGGTCCCTTCACCCCGAGGTTTTCTGGACAATATGTCAGCGGTGGGGAACATCGGATGTAGATCTTCTAGCATCCAGATTCAACGCAAAGGGGGACAGGTTTGTCTCTCGGACAAGGGATCCCCTAGCTTGCGGCTCGGATGCCCTAGTGTTCCCTTGGGATCAGTTCAAGCTGATATATGCATTCACACGCCACAATGGTTACCTCGATTACTCCGCAGAATCAGGGTAGAAAAGAAACCAGTGATTCCGGTGGCTCCAGCGTGGCCCCGAAGAGCGTGGTACGCGGAGATTGTAAAATTTCAGTGGGGAGTCCTTGGACTCTCCCACGTCGTCCGGCTTTCGCAAGGACCGATATACCACCCTTCTTTACCAGCCCTAGGTTTGACGGCCTGGCTATTGAAGCCCACATTCTAAAAAAGAGAGGGCTCTCTAATGCTGTGGTATCTACCATGATCAATGCCAGGAAGCCGGTATCCAGGCAGATCTACTATAGAATCTGGAAGGCGTACATCGCGTGGTGTGAGGCCAAGAAATGGCATCCACATAAGTACGTAATAGGTAGGATTCTGGACTTCCTACAGTGGGCTGTAGATAGGAAGCTTGCCTTGAGTACTATCAAGGGTCAGATTTCGGCCTTGTCAATATTTTTTCAAAGGCCCTTGGCTTCGCATTCACTAGTCAAAGCCTTTATACAAGGAGTGAGGCGTATTAGTCCTCCGGTTAATATTCCCATATGTCCATGGGATCTAAACTTGGTTCTGTCGGTTCTACAGAAACAACCATTTGAACCATTACAGCATATTTCCTTGGTGCTTCTCACCAGGAAATTGATTTTTCTAGTAGCCATTTGTTCGGCTAAAAGAGTATCGGAATTAGCAGCTATGTCCTGTAAGGAGCCATATCTGGTTATCCATAAGGACAGAGTAGTGTTACGTCCTCATCCAGCCTTTCTTCCTAAGGTGGTATCGAGGTTTCATTTGAACCAAGATGTGGTTCTTCCTTCTTTTTTTCCCCAAACCTACTTCGGTAGAGGAAAAGTTATTGCATTCTTTGGATGTAGTAAGAGCAGTTAAAGCTTATCTAAAAGCCACTGCTCAGATTCGCAGAACGGATACTTTGTTTATTCTGCCGGAAGGCCCCAGAAAGGGTCAGGCAGCGTCAAAATCTACTTTAGCCAAGTAGATTCGACAGGTCATAATACAAGCCTATGGCCTGAGAAGTAGACCGCCTCCGTTCAAAGTTAGGGCTCACTCCACGAGAGCAGTTGGAACTTCATGGGCAGTGCATCACCAGGCCTCCCTGGCTCAAATCTGTAAGGCCGCAACATGGTCTTCGGTACACACGTTTACTAGGTTCTACCAGGTGGACGTTAGAAGTCAGGAGGATGTCGCCTTTGGGCGCAGTGTGTTGCAGGCCGCAAAAGATCCTCATGTCTGATAGCGCTCAGCTTATATATGGTGTATCCCCCCCCTCATTTGGCATTGCTTTAGGACATCCCATTAGTAATGACTATGTCGCTCTGTGTCCCGTGATGTACGAGAAAGAAAATAGGATTTTTATAACAGCTTACCTGTAAAATCCTTTTCTTGGAGTACATCACGGGACACAGAGCTCCCGCCCCTCTTTAGGGACACTTATTGCTTTGCTACAAAACTGAGGTGCTCCCGGATGGGAGGGGCTTATATAGGGGAGGGTACTTCCGGTTTTGGAAGTTGCCAGTGCCAGCACCTGACGGTATCTATATAACCCATTAGTAATGACTATGTCGCTCTGTGTCCCGTGATGTACTCCAAGAAAAGGATTTTACAGGTAAGCTGTTATAAAAATCCTATTATTTTTTTTTTTATATTAGTGCCTTCAAAGTCCATTTTTCTTTCATTTTAGCCTCATACATTCAATCAGGATGTGGCACTGTAATTATTTAGGGGGATTGATTACTACCCCAGGGCCTAAGTAATCCAAATACCACAGCTCCTGTGTATGTAACAGAGGAGGCTTTTGTCTCAGCTCTGGGAGGATTGGAGCAAAGATTGGCAGCATTAATCGCTTCTGCTCTACCAGAGAGAAAGCGCGCCAGATCTCCGTCTCCTCCGTCAGAGTACCTGTTGTTAGCAGAGCAACGGTCCCACAAAGGGATTGACCTGCCTGAGGATCAGGCTGAGGATGACTCTGCCTCAGAAGAGTCAATGGTGGAGGAACCATTCTCAGCGTCGCAAGCTGAAAGACTATTGGTTCAGTCCTTAACGGTCATGGTTCAATCGGTCTTTAAATTGCCACTTTCTGAACCATTGACTACTTCTGTTTCCTCGTTGGGGTGTTTAAAAGCTCCACAGGCTAATTGTTCCTTTCCAGTCCATGCGTTACTGGAAGGACTTATTTACCAAGATTGGGAACATCCTGATAAATCATTTGCTCCTCCTAAGAGGTTTTCGGTGATCTATCCTATGGAGGAGAAGTTCACCCAAAAATGGAGTTTGCCCACAGTAAATGCGGCCATCTCCTGCGTGAACAAGTCACTGACTTGCCCAGTGGATAATGTTCAAATGTTCAAGGATCCAATAGATAAGAAATTGGAATCCTTGCTAAAATCTGCCTTTGCTACAGCTGGGGCTATAGCTGCTACTGCTGGCTGTGCTATTGGTGTTTGCCAAGCCTTAAAAGATCAGATGAAACTGGTCTTAAAGGATTTACCAGATCAGCAGGCGCATGATCTGGCTGATTTTGCCTAGAGCATTATGCTTTGCGGTTGACGCCATTAAGGATTCTATCCATCAGGCCTCCCACCTTACGCTGTCGCTAGTACACATGTGTAGACTTCTTTGGCTCAAGAACTGGTCTTCTGAGACACCCTGTAAAAAGCTTCTAGCTAGCTTCCCATTCCATGGCGAGCGCTTATTTGGCGAAGATCTGGATAAATATATCCAGAAAATTTCCAGCGGTAAAAGTACCCTCTTACCAGTCAAGAAAAGGTTTAGAGGTCCATCTTTTAAGAGGCCTACCTCTCCAGTCCCTGCGACGTCTGCCTCTAAGCAGTACCGACGGCCTCCCCGATCAAATCCCGGAGGTAAAGCTCAAGACCATTCACAGGGAGGTAAAAAAAACACTGGAACCGAAGAGGTCCAAAACTGGCCTCCAAATCAGTCCTATGAAAGGCTGCCCCCACTCGGGTGGGGGGAAGACTTCAGTTGTTTGCAGAGACATGGAAAGAGATGATCAGAGACAGATGGGTGCTCTCCACAGTAACTCTGGGATACAAATTGGAGTTAAGGGAGTTTCCTCCTCCCCACTTTATGTAGTCAAATCTGGCAAAAGATCCGTTAAAGAGAGGATCTCTCCTTTTGGCATTAGACCAACTGTTGCTCCAAGGAGTAATTATGGAAGTTCCTGTGAAAGAACGGGGGTTGGGATTCTACTCCAACCTCTTCACAGTGCAAAAGTCAAATGGGAACGTAAGGCCTATATTGGATCTCAAAAGGCTAAACAAATTCCTGAAAATCCGGTCTTTTCGAATGGAGTCATCAAAGGTTTCTACGCTTTGCGGTAGAAGGGTGCCATTTTTCAGTTCGTGGCCTTACCTTTCGGTCTGGCCACGGCACCACGGGTGTTCACAAAAGTTCTGGCCCCTCTGTTGGCTGACCTAAGAACCAGGGGTGTATCGATAATGGCATACCTAGACGACCTATTTTGATAGATCACTCAGCTGCCAAACTAAAGGTAGTGATTCAGGACACGATCAGGTATCTGGAGTCTCACGGTTGGGTTATCAACCTGGACAAGTCAGCCTTACATCCAGTAAAGAGTCTGAAATACTTGGGGCTACGTTTAGACAAAAGAAGATATTTTTGCCCCAGACAAAGATGTCCTCTTTGAGGGACTTAATCCATCTGGTTTGTGCAAAAAGACAGCCGTCCATACGCCTATGCATGCGGCTGCTGGGGAAGATGGTAGCTTCGTTCGAAGCTGTCCCATACGCCCAGTTTCACTCAAGGAATCTGCAAAGGGCCATACTTTCAACGTGGAACAAGAAGGTTCAGGCCCTAGACTTCCCGATGTCCCTGACCCCTTCAGTTCGGAAAAGTCTCTGTTGGTGGTTGGTACCCCAAAATCTGCAAAAGGGTCACTACAGATGCCAGTCTTGTAGGCTGGGGGGCAGTGCTGGAGCAATGGTCTCTCCAGGGGAGATAGTCAGATACAGAGAAGGCCCTGGCCATCAACCTTTTGGAAATTCGAGCGGCTCGGTATGCCCTGAAAACATGGATATCCAAGCTTCGGGGGTCCCCTGTCAGAATTCAGTCAGACAATGCCACAGCAGTGACATATCAATCACCAAGGGGGCATCAGGAGTTGTGCAGCCCAGAAGGAAGTGAATCACATTATGGAATGGGCAGAAAAGCATGTCCCATGCATATCCGCTGTATTCATTCCAGGAGTGGAAAATTGGAAGGCGGACTTCCTGAGGCGCCAACAGTTGTCCCCAGGGGAGTGGTCCCTTCATCCCGACATTTTCCGATCAATATGTTAGTGGTGGGGAACACCGGACGTAGATCTGCTAGCATCCAGATTCAACACCAAACTGGACAGATTCGTGTCCCGGACAAGGGATCCCCTCGCTTACGGGTCGGATGCCCTGGTGTTCCCATGGGATCAGTTCGAACTTATATACGCGTTCCCGCCGCTACAGTTGTTACCTCGACTCCTCCGCAGGGTCAGGTCGGAAAAGAAGCCAGTGATTCTGGTGGCTCCAGCATGGCCCCGGAGATCCTGGTACGCGGAGATTGTGAAATTGTCTGTGGGGAGTCCTTGGACCCTTCCACGTCGTCCGGACCTGCTTTCGCAAGATCAGATGGCAAGATAAAAATCTCATTTATTCAGGAACAAATCACAAAACACACATGGTGTAAAAAATAAAACAAGAAATCATGCAGGCATCCATGCAGAGACTCGCAAAAATGGTGATCACAGAAATGGTATCAAATAACGGCGTAGCTGCAAGGCAGGTTCATGTACCCGACATGTTTCGCATAAAAAATGCATCAACTGGGGCATGAACCTGCAGGAAAATACCACGCCATAATATACATAGAACATGATTGCTTGAACTCATCACAGCTGATGTGTAACTTCCCTGTAAGAGAGGCTGTCCAATCGCAAACAGAGGTTACCCACCTTCATACTCGTCATTAAGCAAAGTCAGAACTTCAGACCAATGGAGCGAGCAGGGGCCGCGCACGGAGATGAGACATGACGTCTCAGCTGGCATGCGTCATCACGCTGCCAATCCGAGGAGTGATTGTGTTCCTTGTCCCACGTGCATCGCATCGTATAAGCGACGCACGTAATGACGTCATCATAATGACGCTGGGGAACGTCATCACGCAACTCCTCCAGGAAGTGTTTGCGTTCCATACCTCCATCGCAAGGTCCATAACATGAATCGCAACAGGAAGTGCGTCCAGTGACAGACAGCCATGTAATCACATCGATAGCAGCCCCTCTGCGCTTCCAAAGTCAGCACAAACAAAAGCAGAGCTTGGCTAATAGAAATGACGGACGTAAAAGGGAGCAAGCATAACTGATCTCACTGAAAAGTATTGGTCTATAAACGCCAATACAATGCAGGGATCACTCATAACTCAAATAAAATCTATAAAAATAAATATAAAAACATCCTGAAGGGTGGAAAAGAGAATTAATTCGCCCCTAGTCTTGCAAACCTTTTTATGGCCCTGTGGGAGGAGGATGTAGTCTATGTCATGCAACGCCCAGAACTAGTTCTGTGGGCAAGGTATATCAACGACATCCTCCTCCTATGGAAGGGTGATGAAGAGTCTTTACATGACTTCATGGTCACCCTGAATGATAATGACATGGGTATTGTGCTTACCTATGAGATGAGTCGTAACACTATTCACTTTTTGGATTTAGAGATTTCAGTTGTGGACCAAAGATTGGTGACAAAAACTTTTTTTAAGCCAACAGATCGGAATGGGTATATCCCAATCGACAGCTGTCATTACAGCTCTTGGCTCAAATCTGTACCATTTAGTCAACTACTTAGAGTCAGGAGAAACTGTGCACATCTTGACGATTTTTACATACAAGCAGACACCCTCAAGTCAAGATTTGTTGAGAAAGGATATCTTTCATCTGCTATTGACACAGAAATCGCTAAGGTGTCTCTGTTAGACAGTCTCTAGTTGTTGAACGTCCTAAACGTCCACCGGATCCACGATTTAGGTGGTCCTTTATGACTCAATTCTCTATACAGCACAGACGGATCAAGCATATTCTTAACCGACACTGGGGAGTTCTTAAGAACGATCCCCTGCTGGGTCCAGTGCTCCCAGATCGGGCAGGTGTTGTATATAGAGGAGCTCCATCTCTTCACAACCAGATTGCTTCTAATGTAGTCGACCCTCCGGGCAAATCATGTCCGTCTCTTTTTCCTAACATGAAGGGTTACTATCCGTGTAAACGCTGTAATGTGTGTATACACAATGTCATTGGGCGTAGTAGAAGTGTCAGTTTCACATCTTCTACCACCTCCACCATATATCATATGAAACAGCTTACCACATGCACTACAAGTTTTATCGTATACCTTATTACATGTCCATGTAATAAGCAGTATGTGGGACGCACTATTCATAACTTCTCTATTCGTGTTAACGAACACATTACAGGTATCAAAAAAGGTCGCACCAACCATAGTGTACCTAGACACTACCTCCATGTTCATAATAAGAAGGTTATAGGCACCAAATTCCAGGCGATTGACCACTTTGTCCCTCACTGGAGAGGGGAGTCTCGCGTTAGGGGTGTTTCCCAATTGGAAACTTTCTGGATTTACCAACTTTGATGTTATTCGCCGTTTGGGCTTAACATCGATTGGGACATTAATTCTTTCATTAATAAGGCCTAACTTAGATTGGTCTATCCCCATGTCCCAGTTCTATATTGATGTGGGTGATCATCTATGCCTTTCTTTTATTTGTAATTTACCTTCCATTTTCCTGGTTCCATTTTTGTTATAGATCATCCCATTTTAGGATTAATTATTGCATTATTCCATTTATTACTGTTAGCTACAGTATATTCCTTTTTCACATTTTCTCATATAGATACATGATTTTTATATTATTATTTATATGTATTATCTGTATAGTTATTTTAAAATATTTTTTATCTATGCTATACATCTCATGTCTACTTACACGATGTGGATGTTATCCGTAGTTGGTTATCTGCACCTAGTGGTATAATAGATTAATGACCAACATTTTTTTGGTATTAATGACTTTCCTTTTACATACTTGTATAGTTGTCATATACTGCCAGTATTGTACCCTTTTCTAAGTAGGTGCTTTTTATTCTCTTTTCCACCCTTCAGGATGTTTTTATATTTATTTTTATAGATTTTATTTGTGTTATGAGTGATCCCTGCATTGTATTGGCGTTATAGACCAATACTTTTCAGTGAGATCAGTTATGCTTGCCCCCTTTTACGTCCGTCATTTCTATTAGCCAAGCTCTGCTTTTGTTTGTGCTGACTTTGGAAGCGCCGAGGGGCTGCTATCGGTGTGGTTACATGGCTGTCTGTCGCTGGACGCACTTCTTGTTGCGGTTCATGTTATGGACCTTGCGATGGAGGTATGGAACGCAAACACTTCCTGGAGGAGTTGCGTGATGACGTTCCCCAGCGTCATTATGATGACGTCATTACGTGCGTCGCTTATACGATGCGATGCACGTGGGACAAGGAACACAATCACTCCTCGGATTGGCAGCATGATGACGCATGCCAGCTGAGACGTCATGTCTCATCTCCGTGCGTGGCCCCTGCTCGCTCCATTGGTCTGAAGTTCTGACTTTGCTTAATGACGAGTATGAAGGTGGGTAACCTCTGTTTGCGATTGGACAGCCTCTCTTACAGGGAGGTTACACATCAGCTGTGATGAGTTCAAGCAATCATGTTCTATGTATATTATGGCGTGGTATTTTCCTGCAGGTTCATGCCCCAGTTGATGCATTTTTTATGCGAAACATGTCGGGTACAAGAACCTGCCTTGCAGCTACGCCGTTATTTGATACCATTTCTGTGATCACCATTTTTGCAAGTCTCTGCATGGATGCCTGCATGATTTCTTGTTTTATTTTTTACACCATGTGTGTTTTGTGATTTGTTCCTGAATAAATTCGATTTTTATCTTGCCATCTGATCCTGCACTGAGGAGCCTCCTTTGTTCCATTTTTTCATATGATCTTTGATGTACTGACGTCTTGGAATTTCGTGCCTTTATCTTGGAGAGGATTGGATTCCCTGAGCTTGCTTCATCTGCTGCTGCTCCAGGAGGACGGATCCAGTGAAGTTTATACCTATACCTTCTGCCTGTTTGACTCACCACCGCTGGTGTGTGTGTCCACATATAGGGGTAAGAGTATCCATTTCTTTCCCCCATCCCTGGTGTTGGAGTCACGTCTCCGGGTGCTATGGATCTATGAACATATGTTTCCTATGATCTTGAAGTTTCGTTGGATTTCTTTTATAGGGACAATGCTCTAATGTTTCAACATTCAATGTAACATTTCTGTCATCCGTTTCCAGTCTACACACTGTCACTCTCATTGGACTTTAATATTAGTTCACTGTACATAATTATACATGAGTTTTTATACATATGTGTAGGTATTATTTGGAGTGATGCACATTTGGATTTAATTATCCTTGGCCTCTTTGTGGGCTGTATATTTTCACTGTTTGTTGTTTTCGCCAATCCTTTTGTGTGTTTGGGCCATTATACACTTCTTGGGCGCTGCATTTTTTGTCTTTATATGTTATTTTTGCAATATGTCTACTTGCTGATGCTGGCAGCCACGATTACACTTTATCCACCCAGTAGCGCAACTTTTTTTATTTTTGTCTGCTTTCGCAAGGACCAATATACCACCCTTCCTTACTAACTCTAGGTTTAACGGCCTGGCTATTGAATCCCACATTCTAAAAAAGAGAGGTCTCTCTAACTCTGTGGTATCTACTATGATCAATGCCAGGAAGCCGGTATCTAGGCATATCTACTATAGGGTTTGGAAGGCATACGTCGCTTGGTGTGAAGCCAGGAACTGGCATTCATGAAAGTACGTGATCTTGGCGGCTTCCCTGATGGTCCAGTGTGGGCATCCGTGGGGGAGCTGTGATAAACAATCAGCGCAGCCCCTTCCCTGTCAGGAGAGCCGCCGATCGTCTCTTCTCTACTCGCGTCTATCAGACGCGAGTGAGGAAAAGCCGATCAATGGCTTTTCCTGTTTACATCGTGATCAGCCGTGATTGGACACAGCTGATCACGTGGTAAAGCACCTCCGGCTCTTTACCGAGATTGGTGTTGCGGTGTGTCAGACTCACACCGCACCACCGATCGCCGTGATGCACGCCCCCACGGGCGCACGTGGCTGCTGGACGTCATATGACGCCCAGTCAGGATAACAGAACCACTTTCCGGACGTCAATCTGCTATTGACAGGGCGGGAAGTGGTTAATGAATTTAAAAAAAAAACTAAACAGCAAAGTTAGCCCAATGTTTTTGTATAATATGAAAAATTATGTTACACAGTGAGAATCGTGATCTTTTATTAAAGCAAAAAAATTGTGATTCTCATTTTAGTCAGAATGGTGCAACTCTAGCGTATTGTGAAAGATATGTAAGAGCCCACACCATCTTTATTAAGTTTACACGCCCCACCACCGACAACGGAAGTTTACACCAACTATTGCCTTTGATCTTCTGTCTATCCAATAGGCGAGCTAGGTTCTGTGACAGGTATTCTGTTGGGTCCGTGGATACTACTACCCCCAGGTATTTAAAGGAGTCAACTATGGCGATCTGGGATGCCCTGTCTGGGAGGGGTGCTGTCAGCAGGTCCAGGGGCATATTTGGACCAGTTGATAGTGAATCCCGATGAGGCTCATTTTAGATTTTGGTCCCATATTACGATGTGCAACGATTCCCCTGTATAATAATGCGTCATCTACGTAGAGGGATATCTTATCTTATAAAGGGCCCCTGCAGAATCCAATTATAGATGGGTGTTTACGAATGAGCACAGCTAGAGGCTCCACAACCATCGCAAACAGGAGCGGGGACAGCGGACACCCCTGCCGTGTGCCTCTATGCAAAGAAAAGGAGGAGGAAAGGGCATTATTTATTCGGAGTCTAGCACAGGGAGCAGAATAAAAAGGACTCTAATCCAATTGATAAATTTGTTCCCTATGACAAATCTAGACAGAATATCCAGGAGGTAGGGCCATTCAGCACTATCAAATGCTTTTGCTGCGTCTAAGGATAATACAGCCCTACCGTATTATCCACAGGTATCTTTAAGCTTAAAAACAAGCGTCTTATGTTTTAAATTAAAGCTGAATTTCAGGAATTCAGCCACTTTGTAAAAAGTGTAGGCACACTATGAGTTATGTCCAAGGAGGTGCATGACATCTCCTGAACTTATCCCCCTTATTTATAGCTGACTGTTTTTTTGGGCTCTGCTGGAGCATACACTGCCGCTGCCTGCCCCTGCCCTCTGCTGCCCATTCAGAGAAGCCTTTGTGAATGAGTTCTGAAATCTCTTTAAGGGTACACAGACAGCAATAAACAAAAACTGAACATTTTGGCTAGAGATTAACTTTTTTTTCTATGACCTGCTACAGCTTTGGTATTCATGCTATTCACATAATATGTTTTTATGTAAATGTTTTTTATAGCTAATTTGACATGGACAATGCCTGACACATCTGGTGTTCCACCAAAGCCACGTCATGGTCACATCATGGTTGCTGTAGGAACGAAGCTCTTTGTTCATGGAGGGATGGCAGGCAAAACCTTTTATGAAGATTTGTTTTGCATTGACACAGGTAAACAGATTTTCTTATTTTAATGCATTTTATTAAAGAAGATCTATGGTCATTTAAAAAATATTAATACAAATAAATAGAAGTCAGCAGCTACAAATTCTGTGATTACCATAATAACTGTAAATAATGGAAAATAAAGAGACACCAGTCTGGGGATCCAGCGCTGTCCTCACCCAGGCCGGTTCTTTGCCAGTCTTCGGGTCCCTGACACCACCATCTTTAGCTGGCATTGACTTCCTGCTGGCTCACAGCTAGCTCCCCACCGCAAAATAACAAGGTGTGCTGCACTTTCTGAATGGTCCTGCAACCTCCTTGGACATGTGATCTGTCCCAGGAGGTTGCGGACGGACGGACGGGGGGCTGGGGTGAACTTCCGCTTGCCTAGGCATTAGTGGCAGATAAGGGAGGGAGGAGGTTCAGTGGAACTTCTGATTTTAGGTGAAATTCAGCTTTAGGGCCTTGCAATGAGTACCTTTCATGTGTCTCGTGAATGCATTTATTTTATTGATTGACCACTATTCATTGTAGGATAAAAAACTGAGCTCAGTTTTTGTCTCAGCTCTGCCAGGTTCTAGAGATGCAAAGACCCTAGTTAGGAATAGGATCAAACCCTGCCTCAAAAATTGTTCACATTTGCCGTAGAATGCTTTCTGTTTGTTTTTTCTTGTTTGTTTTTTTTGTTTTTTGTTTTTTATGCAGTCTTTATTTAGAAAAGGGTTTTACAAAAGAAATACAAAACAACACAGAGACAGAATTTTCAGATATATGTATACAGCACATCAAGGTTATCACAAAAAACAATCTTGTATATAACATAGGGGATCTGTGCCATGATGGCATACTTCCCAGGCCCCCTAGTGGGACGCATAGGAACGAATGCTTGACTAGAGTTGGAATCAGCCACACAGTTTCTTTATTGTTAAAACCAAAAATCGGTACTCACGCAGCATGAAAATTTGTGTAGATAAAAGAATGTTTGCCAACAAAATACAAATCACCTACACTTCGGGGGTCACGTGGGGTGCGATGACGTCAGCGCGTAGCTCCGCACTAAAAAATTTTGTGCCCTTCCCCAGATCTGTGCCTTGATACAATCCTATCTTGGAGGTCTACAGACAATTCCTTGGTTTGTGCATTGACATTTAGCCCAGGTTCACACTGGGCTGCGAGAATGAAGCCAGTTCAGCTGAACTCGCATGATTTCACTCCCGCATGTCAGTCCCAATTTTGGCCGCGATTTCAGAGACAACTGTGCAGGTTTCGTCACAGATGTCAATGTAAATCGCAAAAGAAACTACAGTGCCTTGCGAAAGTATTCGGCCCCCTTGAACTTTTCATCCTTTTGCCACATTTCAGGCTTCAAACATAAAGATATAAAATTTTAATTTTCTGTGAAGAATCACCAACAAGTGGGACACAATTGTGAAGTGGAACGAAATCTATTGGATATTTTAAACTTTTTTAGCAAATAAAAGACTGAAAAGTGGTGCGTGCAAAATTATTCGGCCCCTTTACTTTCAGTGCAGCAAACTCACTCCAGAAGTTCAGCCAGGATCTCTTAATGATCCAATGTTGTCCTAAATGACTGATGGTGATAAATAGAATCCACCTGTGTGTAATCAAGTCTCTGTATAAATGCACCTGCTCTGTGATAGTCTCAGGGTTCTGTTGAAAGCGTAGAGAGCATCATGAAGACCAAGGAACACACCAGGCAGGTCCGTAATACTGTTGTGGAGAAGTTTAAAGCCGGATTTGGATACAAAAAGATTTCCCAAGCTTTAAACATCCCAAGGAGCACTGTGCAAGCGATCATTTTGAAATGGAAGGAGTATCAGACCACTGCAAATCTACCAAGACCTGGCTGTCCCTCTAAACTTTGAGCTCAGAGATGCAGCCAAGAGGCCCATGATCACTCTGGATGAACTGCAGAAAACTACAGCTGAGGTGGGAGAGTCTGTCCACAGGACAACAATCAGTCGTACACTGCACAAATCTGGCCTTTATGGAAGAGTGGCAAGAAGAAAGCCATTTCTCAAAGATATCCATAAAAAGTCTCGTCTAAAGTTTGCCACAAGCCACCTGGGAGACACACCAAACATGTGGAAGAAGGTGCTCTGGTCCGATGAAACCAAAATCGAACTTTTTGGCCACAATGCAAAACGATATGTTTGGCGTAAAAGCAACACAGCTCATCACCCTCAACACACCATCCCCACTGTCAAACATGGTGGTGGCAGCATCATGGTTTGGGCCTGCTTTTCTTCAGCAGGGACAGGGAAGATGGTTAAAATTGAGGGGAAGATGGATGCAGCCAAATACAGGACCATTCTGGATGAAAACCTGTTGGAGTCTGCAAAAGACCTGAGACTGGGACGGAGATTTATCTTCCAACAAGACAATGATCCCAAACATACAGTAAAATCTACAAGGGAATGGTTCACAAATAAATGTATCCAGGTGTTAGAATGGCCTAGTCAAAGTCCAGACCTGAATCCAATCGAGAATCTGTGGAAAGAGCTGAAAACTGCTGTTCACAAACGCTCTCCATCCAACCTCACTGAGCTCGAGCTGTTTTGCAAGGAAGAATGGGCAAGAATTTCAGTCTCTCGATGTGCAAAACTGATAGAGACATACCCCAAGCGACTAGACATGGGAGCTGTCAAAAAATTTGTTTTGTTTCGTTCTGTTCCGTTTCGTATTTTAAAAAAATCGTAATTCGTGTACGGAATTTAATTCAGATTCATACGAAATACGAATTTCGTGCGAATCGTTAATTTTGATAACGAATAGCGACACTCTACGAATAATAACGAATAATAACAAATGATTCGGAATTTCTGAAAGCCTTATTTTTTGTTGATTTATAATTCGTAATTTCGGTAGAGTACATTGTTTTCGTTGATTCTGGACACAGCTCCTACTTTCGTAACTTTTTTTTGTTTGTTGATTCGTAATTTTACGTGTCTCTTACAATGGCGCTGTCTAACGTGCTTCGAATGGATTCGTATATTCGTAACTTTTTTTTGGTTCGTTGATTCGTAAATTTACATGTCTGACAGTGGCGCTGCGTGCTTCGAATGGATTCATACTTTTCTAATACATTGCGGTTATTCGTAACTATTTGAAATCTCGATTTTTTTACTTTCGTTTTTGACATGTGGCACTGGCTATAGTCTCCGCCCCTGTATGTCATGGCACAGAGACAGAACGTCCCACCTGCTGCTCATGTACACTGCTCATAGCTCTCCCTCTCCCAGCAGCACTCTTGCTGCTTTTTTGGCCTTGTTTGCTGCTCATTTTTCCTTTAAAAGTTAGAAAAATATAGACAAAAAAAATATATGATTTTGATCGCAGCAAACCAACATCAAAATCACCAAATGTACAAAAAAAATAAGTAGACCAACAGAAAATATCAAAATATTAACTAAATGAAACTAGAAATAAAAAAAAGAAAATTATCTCTCAAAACCAACCAAAAAAACTAATAAAACCAGAAACTAAACACTAACAGATTATATCTCTTGTAGTGTGCGAGTGTATCAACTAAAATGAACAACGAAAATCAAAGGATTGCAAAGATATTCGCTCAGATGCACAGACAAATAATTGTGTGATCTGCTCCACTACACTAACTAACCCACAAAGGGAAGTCACATGATCGGGCCTGCCCTGTAGGCCTCAGCATCAGAAAAAAACCTCTGATTGGTCAACCAACAGTCACATGTTTCTGTAGTAAAGAAATTTGGACCGAAAACGAATTCGTTATTATTCGTAGAGTGTCGATATTCGTTATACTGAATCTCGAATTCATTCGAATCATTCGTTATATCAGCTATAATTTTTCATATTAGTTGAAATTCCTTATTTGGTAGTTTGGATTCGGATAATTTGGAGCCGAAATTCGTAAACGAAATTTCGTATTTCGTACAGAATTCGTATTCGTAAATATTCGTAATTCGGATTCGTAAAAATGAACGAATTTCGGAAAATTCGTACGAATTTCCGATTCGTACGAAATTAATCGCACATGTCTACAAGCGACTTGCAGCTGTAATCGCAGCAAAAGGTGGCTCTACAAAGTATTAACGCAAGGGGGCCGAATAATTTTGCACGCCCCACTTTTCATTTTTTTCTTAGTTAAAAAAAGTTTCAAAAATCCAATAGATTTCGTTCCACTTCACAATTGTGTCCCACTTGTTGGTGATTCTTCACAAAAAATTAAAATTTTATATCTTTATGTTTGAAGCCTGAAATGTGGCAAAAGGATGAAAAGTTCAAGGGGGCCGAATACTTTCGCAAGGCACTGTACTTTTTGAAATCGGTGCAGCGATGCAGATGCGGCGTCGCATTGATTAAGACGGTGCCATTGCCGGCAAATGCCGCCGATTTGACATGTCAAAACGCATGTCAAAACGCACCACTGTGAACCAGGGCTAACTCCTAACTGTGGGACCTTAAATAGACAGGTGTATGCCTTACCATATTATATCCACTCCACGGAATATACCACAGGTGGACTTCAATCAAGTTGTAGATACATTTCAAGGATGATCAGTGGAAACGGGATGCATCTGAGCTCAATTTTGAGTGCAATGGCAAAGGCTGTGAATACTTATGTACATGTGATTTTTTATTTTAAATAAAATTGCAAAGACTTAAAACAAACGTCTTTCATGTTGTCATTATGGGGTATTGTTTGTAGAATTTTGAGGAAAATAATGAATTTAATCTATTTTGGAATAAGGCTGTAACATAACAAAATGTGGAAAAAGTAAAGCGCTGTGAATACTTTCCGGAGCCACTGTGTCATAGTCAGTATGTAGTGTTTGGGTATGAAGGGGAGGGGCGCGAAAAAGGGAGAAAAGGGAATGGATAAGAAGGGGTATAGTGAACTGCATCGGACAGTGGGATCACTAAATCTGAGATAGGCACTACACATCCTGGGGATTTTCTGCATATGGTCTGGGATTGTGATAGAGTTAGGCATTTTTGGTCCCAGATTACTGCCTTTATTTCGTCCACATTTGATCTCCCCAATATTTGTGATCCCAAATGGTACTTATTGGGGCGTCTTTGAAGACTTTTTTTTACTAAGTGCCACACAAAAAACACTTTCTGTGAATTCTATATTATGCCAGGAAAATAGTGGCACTCCAATGGCTACACAAAGAATCACTTGATATTACTATGTGGAAAACACTTATTAATCAAAATTAGTTTCTATATAAAACTAACCTATGAGGCTAGAGGGTGTCCAAAAAATGTTTATAAAACTTGGGGTTCCTGGTAGTTAGTCAAGATACTAGTGTCTCCCTTTTGTCCTTGATTACTGACCCACCACTTTTGAAACCTTGCCTTTTATGACCGTCCAACATATACACTGAGGAAAGATCACAAGACACAGGTATAGTTTCCTCTATAAGTGTTTTTTTATTTGTTTCATTTCGTTTAGATAGCAAGTGAAAACGGTCATGGCCTGGCAAGTTTTTATATGATGCTACTATGGTTTTGTTTTCATCCATAGTTTTGGAGTAGGATTGTTCTTTTACATATATCACCTGATTGTATATATCACCTACAGTATTCTCTGCACAGCTTGTTTATCATTTCCTATATATGTAGCACTTTTCGCACGAAGTTGGACTCAATACCACTTCATTTGATAATGCTCTCAACTACTTATTGTACCTCAACTTTGCATTGTGAATGAACATGTATTTATTTTCGTGCATATACAATAAAACAAGTTTAAAAAAAATCTGAGATAGGCAGTAAGCATGGGAATACTGTATGATTGTAGACAGCAGGGGCTTTCCAAAACTGTTGGGGGAAGGGTCCTGTTTTTGTTGTTTTTGAAGGAATATTATTCAGTCATTTAATTCAGATTATCTTGGCCTATTTGGAGGAAATCATGGGAAGCAGTGTCATATTTTATCTTATCTTAGCAACTGACCAGAATCTATTTTTATACTGTCAGATTAGCATTATATGGGTTCCGATTCAAGCTTTGGGTATTACATAGTTACATACAGTGGAGCGAACAAGAATTTGATACACTGCTGATTTTGCAGGTTTTCCTACTTACACAGCATGTAGAGATCTGTAATTGTTATCATAGGTACTCTTCAACTGTGAGAGACGGAATCTAAAACAAAAATCCAGAAAATCACATTGTATGATTTTTAAGTAATTAGTTTGCATTTTATTGCATGACATAAGTATTTGATACATCAGAAAAGCAGAACTTAATATTTGGTACAGAGATCATACGTTTCCTGTAGTTCTTGAACAGGTTTGCACACACTGCAGCAGGGATTTTGGCCCACTCTTCCATACAGAGCTTCTGTAGATCCTTCAGGTTTCAGGGCTGTCACTGGACAATATGGACTTTCAGCTCCCTCCAAAGATTTTCTATTGGTTTCATGTCTGGAGACTGGCTAGGCCACTCCAGGACCTTGAGATGCTTCTTACGGAGCCACTCCTTAGTTGCCCTGGCTGTGTGTTTCGGGTCATTGCCATGCTGGAAGACCCAGCCACGACCCATCTTCAATGCTCTTACTGAGGGATAGAGGTTGTTGTCCAAGATCTCGCCATACATGGCCCCATCCATCCTCCCCTCAATATGGTGCAGTCGTCCTGTCCCCTTTGCAGAAAAGCATCCTCAAAGAATGATGTTTCCACCTCCATGCTTCACGGTTAGGATGGAGTTCTTGGGATTGTACTCATCCTTCTTCCTCCAAACACGGCGAGTGGAGTTTAGACCAAAAAGCTCTATTTTTGTCTCATCAGACCACATGACCTTCTCCCATTCCTCCTCTGGATCATGGTCATTGGCCAATTTCAGATGGGCCTGGACATGCGCTGGCTTGAGCAGGGGGACCTTGCGTGCGCTGCAGGATTTTAATTCATGACGGCGTAGTGTGTTAATAATGGTTTTCTTTGAGACTGTGGTCCCAGCTCTCTTCAGGTCATTGACCAGGTCCTGCCGTGTAGTTCTGGGCTGATCCCTCACCTTCCTCATGATCATTGATGCCCCACGAGGTGAGATCTTGCATGGAGCCCCAGACTGAGGGAGATTGACCGTCATCTTGAACTTCTTCCATTTTCTAATAATTGCGTCAACAGTTGTTGCCTTCTCACCAAGCTGCTTGCCTATTGTCCTGTAGCCCATCCCAGCCTGTGCAGGTCTACAATTTTATCCCTGATGTCCTTACACAGCTCTCTTGGCCATTGTGGAGAGGTTGGAGTCTGATTGAGTATGTGGACAGGTGTCTTTTTTATACAGGTAACGAGTTCAAACAGGTGCAGTTAATGCAGGTAATGAGTGAAGAACAGTTGGGCTTATTAAAGAAAAAATAACAGGTCTGTGAGAGCCGGAATTCTTACTGGTTGGTAGGTGATCAAATACTTATGTCATGCAATAAAATGCAAATTAATTATTTAAAAATCATACAATGTGATTTTCTGGATTTTTGTAGTTTCCGTCTCTCACAGTTGAAGAGTACCTATGATAAAAATTGCAGACCTCTACATGCTTTGCAAGTAGAAAAACCTGCAAAATCGGCAGTGTATCAAATACTTGTTCTCCCCACTGTATACAGTTCTGGACTATATTTAATGTCCATACCACTCTAAAAAGGAAAAGAAAAAAAATATGAGACAAGGGAAAAGGAAAAAGAAAACAAAAAGGGGTACTATTCCTGATAAGATGGAAATTAGAAGACAAGCATAGGATTCCCAAAAAGAGGGAGAAACAGATAAAAATAGAAATTATCCCCATCACAAAAAAGGAGATTTTATTGTTTTTTACAGCCACCAGAAACAAAGCCTTCCAAAAATGCTTTGAAATTTATTGCTTCGTTCATGCCAGGGGAGGATGTTGCTCCCATTTGTGAATCCAACGCAATTCACATTGAAGTAATTTCTTATTCCAATCACCCCAACAAGGGGTGAATCCTATCCTGAATAAGAAATTGGATCCAAGGGAATTTTCCATTGTGTATTAGGGTTACATGTCGACCCCAAGGTAAGTCTGGATTGCATGTCCTCATACTTAAAATATGACGATATGCCCGCTTCCAAAATTCATAGATGGTTTTACCCACATAAAAGCAACCGCACTCACAGGTTAAGAGATAGACTACTCCTGCTGTCTTGCAGTTTGCATAGTAGCGATGTTTGAAAATACTACCAATACTACTACAATAATTACAACCGCCGCAGCAGAAAGTGCCCAAATATTTGTACAAATCCCGTCTAGTGTTACCTTTTAAATTTGCTGTGGACTAATCGGTCACCAATAGATTTGGCCCATTTATATGTAATGACGTGCTTCTCAGATACAAATGGGCTGATCGCCGGATCCATACTAAGGAGGTGCCAATATTTGTCTATGATGTTCCTAACCTGTGAGTGCTGGTGGCAAAAGCAGGTTATAATGCGGGTATTGTCCTGTGATTTTTTTTTTTTTTTTTTTTTTTTAGAGGTATATAACAGTGTATGCCTTTTTGTTGTGGCTCGGTTATATGTCTCTTTTTTGAGGCATGTCATGGAATAGCCCCTTGCTAACAATCTCTCACACATTTTGGCAGCTTCCACCTGAAAAGAGCTATCGCTTGATAAGTTCTGTCTGATATGTAAGTATTAGGTGTATGGGATGGAGTTCACTAGTGGTCTAGGATGGAAGCTAAAAGAGTGGAGAATGTTGTTTCTTGCTGTAGGTTTATGATATCGACAGCTAGAAAGTTCAACGCCTACCTCTTTGGAAATTGTAATGTTTAGAAAGGCCATGGATTCTGAACTGTAGTTTTTTGTAAAATTAAGATTGAATTAATTTGAATTCATTGCCTGCACTCACTGTTGAAGGGTCTCAACAGGGCCATCCTATAAGTTAGTATATCATCTATAAATCTATACCATAGACTTATGTGTCTGGAGAACTAAATCAGGTCATCACATGACAAAAAGTTCCGCTCCCACTCCCCCAACTACAGGCTGGCATAGGAGGGGCACAATAGGTCCTCATAGCCACTCCCTGTACCTGGAGAAAGTGGGAACCATAGAACATGAACACATTGTGAGTGAGGATAAACTCTAGGGCCATGGTGACAAATTAATGTAGCTTTCATTCGGATTGGCCTTTTTGGAACAAAAAAAAAGCACTCAGGTTTTCACACTGGGGCTGCAGAAGAGGCAGTTTACAGGCGCTTTTCAGGTGCTATTTTTAGCGCAAAAACGCCTGTAAAACGCCTCAGTGTGAAAGTAGCCTAAATCTGTGTTAGTGAGCACTTCTCCTTTGCCAAGATAATCCATACACCTCATAGGTGTGGCATATCAAGATGCTGATTAGACAACATGATTATTGCACAGGTGTGCCTTAGGCTGGCCACAATAAAAAGCCACTCTAAAATGTGCAGTTTTACTCTATTGGGGGGGTCTGGATGTCCAAAAACCAGTCAGTATCTGGTGTGACCACCATTTGCCTCAAGCAGTGCAGTGCATCTCCTTCGCATAGAGTTTGATCAGGTTGTTGATTGTGGCCTGTGGAATGTTGGTCCATTAATGGCTGTGCTAGGTTGCTGGATATTGGCAGGATCTGGAACACGCTGTCATATATGCCGATCTAGAGCAATCCCAAGCATACTCAATGGGTGACATGTTTGGTGAGTATGCTGGCCATGCAAGAACTGTTTTCATTTTCCAGGAATTGTGTACAGATCCTTGCAACATGGCTCTGTGCATTATCATGCTGCAAAATGAGGTGATGGTCGTGGATGAATGGCACAACAATGGGCCTCAGGATCTCGTCACGGTATCTCTGTGCATTCAAAATTCCATCAATAAAATGCTCCTGTGTTCGTTGTCCATAGCATATGCCTGCCCATACCATAACCCCACTGCCACCATGGGCCGCTCGATCCACAACGTTGACATCAGCAAAACGCTCACCCACACAACGCCATACACGCTGTCTGCCATCTGCGCTGTACAGTGAAAACCGGGATTCAGCCATGAAGAGAACACCTCGCCAAAGTGCCAGACGCCGTCGAATGTGAGAATTTGCCCACTCAAGTCGGTTACGACGACAAACTACAGTCCGTTCGAGACCCCCATGAGGACGACAAGCATGCAGAAGAGCTTCCCTGAGACGGTTACTGACAGTTTGTGCAGAAATTCTTTGGTTATGCAAACTGATTGTTGCAGCAGCTGTCCAGGTGGCTGGTCTCAGACGATTTTGGGGGTGAAGAGGCTGGATGTGGAGGTCCTGGGCTGGTATGGTTACACGTGCGGTTGTGAGGCCGATTGGATGTACTACCAAATTCTCTGAAACACCTTTGGAGACAGCTTATGATAGAGAAATGAACATTCAATTCAAGGGCAACAGCTCTGGTCGACATTCTGTGGCATTGTGCTGTGTGATAAAACTGCACATTTTAGAGTGGCTCACTAACACAAATTTAGACAGATTTGCGAACAATATTTGAGAGAAATAGGCCTTCTGTGTACATAGAAAAAGTCGTAGATCTTTGCGTTCAGCTCATGATAAATAGGGGCAAACACAAAAGTGTTGCGTTTATAATTTTGCTCAGTGTACATTGGGATTGATGTTCATATGATCCCCAATAATTGATATCTGTGTAGTCCCCATTAGGGATGAGCCGAACATCCCGCGGTTCGGTTTGCAGCAGAACATGCAAACAGGCAAAAAATTTGTGCAAACGTCGTCCCAAGTCTATGGGACGCTAATGTGAAAAATCTAACGTGCTCATTTTAAAGTGGTTGTAAACCCACTTAGACAACTTGCACCTACAGGTAAGCCTAGATTAAGGCTTACCTGTAGGTGCAAGATATATCTCCTTAACCTACACGGTTAAGGAGATATTTACTATTAAAAACAACGCCGATGACGTCACACGCATGCACAATAGCGGGCCGGCATCATTGACGGTTTTCTGAATGGGATCTTGCTGGGCCAAGCGCGCATGCGTGTGACGTCATCGCCGCTCCGGCCAATCACAGCGCCGGAGCGGCGATTCACTGACGGCAGTGACGGGACATCGAGGCAAGATGGCGGTGACCGAGGACCGCTGCGGGGGCTTCGATCTCAGGCAAGTCATTCATAATGAGCTAGTGTGCTATGCATACTAGCTCATTATGCTTTTCTTTTGCAGGCTTTTTTGTTTTTAAATTTGCCTTTACTTCCTCTTTAACCACTTGTCCCCCGCCCACTGTCAATTGACGGCGGGCGGAGGATACTCTCGTTCTGGGAGGACGTCATATGACGTCCTCCCTTTAAAACGAGCTAGGAGGCGCGCGCTCGCCGCCAGCGGCGCGCGCGCCCGCCGCGGTCACAAGGCCCCGGTGCGCGTGCCCAGCGGCCGCGATTGCCGCCGGGCACCCGCGATTGCCCAGGAAACGAGCAGGAAAGTGGATCTCTGTGTGTAAACACAGAGATCCACGTCCTGTGAGGGAGAGGGGACCGATGGTGTGTCCCTTGTACATAGGGACAACCATCGGCCACCTCCCCCAGTCAGTCACCTCCCCCCACAGTAAGAACACATTGAGGGAACATATTTAACCCCTTCCCGCCCCCTAGTGGTTAACCCCTTCCCTGCCAATCACATTTATACAGTAATCAATGCATTTTTATAGCAGGGATCGCTGTATAAACGTGAATGGTCCCAAAAATGTGTCAAAAGTGTCCGATGTGTCCGCCGCAATATCGCAGTCACAATAAAAAAATCGCAGATCGCCGCCATTACTAATAAAAAAATTAAAATGCTATAAATCTATCCCCTATTTTGTACACGCTATAACTTTTGCGCAAACCAATCAATACGCGCTTATTGCGATTTTTTTTTTCACCAAAAATATGTAGAAGAATACGTATCTGCCTAAACTGAGGAAAATTTTATAAAAAAAAAAAAAATGGGTATTTATTATAGCAAAAAGTAAAAAATAGTGTTTTTTTCCAAACTGGACGCTCTTCTTTTGTTTATAGCGCAAAAAATAAAAACCGCAGAGGTGATCAAATACCACCAAAAGAAAGCTCTATTTGTGGGAAAAAAAGGACACAAATTTCGTTTGGGAGCCACGTCGCACGACCGCGCAATTGTCATTCAAAGTGTGACAGCGCTGAAAGCTGAAAAATGGCTTGGGCAGGAAGGGGGTTTTCGTGCACAGTAGAGAAGTGGTTAAAGGCGTTTTAATGCAAGTTATTGCCATAAAAATAGTTTGGGGACCCGGGTCTTGCCCCAGGGGACATGTATCAATGCAGGGGAGCAGTGATTTTAATAAGGCTTAAAGGGAAGCAATAAAAATGAAATATTCCTTTAAATATCGGGCCTGAGGGGTGTCCTTAGTATGCCTGTAAAGTAGCGCATCTTTCCCATGTTTATAACAGTACCACAGCAAAATGACATTTCTAAAAAGGAAAAAATTTAATTATAAAACTGCTCGCGGCTGTAATGTATTGTCGGATCCCGGAAATATAGATAAAAATACCCCCAAAAAAATGGCGTGGATGTCCCCCCCAAAATCCTGGCTCTTCAGGTCTGGTATGGATATTAAGGGGAATCCCTCAGGCCCCCAGGCACTATATACTCTGAACAACTATATATATATATATATATATATATATATATATATATATATATATATAAAATACACACACAGTGCCTTGCGAAAGTATTCGGCCCCCTTGAACTTTTCATCCTTTTGCCACATTTCAGGCTTCAAACATAAAGATATAAAATTTTAATTTTTTGTGAAGAATCACCAACAAGTGGGACACAATTGTGAAGTGGAACGAAATCTATTGGATATTTTAAACTTTTTTAGCAAATAAAAAACTGAAAAGTGGTGCGTGCAAAATTATTCGGCCCCTTTACTTTCAGTGCAGCAAACTCACTCCAGAAGTTCAGCGAGGATCTCTTAATGATCCAATGTTGTCCTAAATGACTGATGGTGATAAATAGAATCCACCTGTGTGTAATCAAGTCTCTGTATAAATGCACCTGCTCTGTGATAGTCTCAGGGTTCTGTTGAAAGCGTAGAGAGCATCATGAAGACCAAGGAACACACCAGGCAGGTCCGTAATACTGTTGTGGAGAAGTTTAAAGCCGGATTTGGATACAAAAAGATTTCCCAAGCTTTAAACATCCCAAGGAGCACTGTGCAAGCGATCATTTTGAAATGGAAGGAGTATCAGACCACTGCAAATCTACCAAGACCTGGCTGTCCCTCTAAACTTTCAGCTCAGACAAGGAGAAGACTGATCAGAGATGCAGCCAAGAGGCCCATGATCACTCTGGATGAACTGCAGAGAACTACAGCTGAGGTGGGAGAGTCTGTCCACAGGACAACAATCAGTGGTACACTGCACAAATCTGGCCTTTATGGAAGAGTGGCAAGAAGAAAGCCATTTCTCAAAGATATCCATAAAAAGTCTTGTCTAAAGTTTGCCACATGCCACCTGGGAGACACACCAAACATGTGGAAGAAGGTGCTCTGGTCCGATGAAACCAAAATCTAACTTTTTGGCCACAATGCAAAATGATATGTTTGGCGTAAAAGCAACACAGCTCATCACCCTCAACACACCATCCCCACAGTCAAACATGGTGGTGGCAGCATCATGGTTTGGGCCTGCTTTTCTTCAGCAGGGACAGGGAAGATGGTTAAAATTGAGGGGAAGATGGATGTAGCCAAATACAGGACCATTCTGGATGAAAACCTGTTGGAGTCTGCAAAAGACCTGAGACTGGGACGGAGATTTATCTTCCAACAAGACAATGATCCCAAACACACAGCAAAATCTACAAAGGAATGGTTCACAAATAAACGTATCCAGGTGTTAGAATGGCCAAGTCAAAGTCCAGACCTGCATCCAATCGAGAATCTGTGGAAAGAGCTGAAAACTGCTGTTCACAAACGCTCTCCATCCAACCTCACTGAGCTCGAGCTGTTTTGCAAGGAAGAATGGGCAAGAATTTCAGTCTCTCGATGTGCAAAACTGATAGAGACATACCCCAACCGACTTGCAGCTGTAATCGCAGCAAAAGGTGGCTCTACAAAGTATTAACGCAAGGGGGCCGAATAATTTTGCACGCCCCACTTTTCATTTTTTTCTTAGTTAAAAAAGTTTCAAAAATCCAATAGATTTCGTTCCACTTCACAATTGTGTCCCACTTGTTGGTGATTCTTCACAAAAAATTAAAATTTTATATCTTTATGTTTGAAGCCTGAAATGTGGCAAAAGGATGAAAAGTTCAAGGGGGCCGAAAATTGGGCCTTAGGTGGTGGTGCCACAACACTGTAACCCCTCACAGTTACTCTTGTTGGGTGCAGGAATGGGCCCTGCTGTGAAACATGACTGCCAGTTTCTCGTACTTCTGTGGCACCCCCTCTCTCTAGGCTCACGTTACTACCTTACTCAACCTGGGAACCAACATCGGAGCCTTCAAATGCCATGAATATAACTGACACACTGGTCGAATAATTCTGGGGACTCTTCCATGCATGATGGTGGGGCTACGGAAGGAGTGACTGTGGACAAGGAGCCAGTGGAATAGGCCACTTTGGCAGCTGCGTTGGAAGGCAAACTACTCTGAGCCTGGGTGACAGAGGATGAGGAGGATGAGTACGGCTTTGTTCTACACTCCAACTCTTCTGCATGTTGTAATAACACGGCCAGCAGCAGCAGAAAAGGACAAACGTGCCCCACGGCCACCTGCAGAGGATTAACCATGTCCACGACCACCACTATTGACTGTAGACACAGAGGCTGCTTCCCCTCTTTTAGTGGCCTGTGAGCGTCTGCCTCTCCTTGGTGGCCTTCCGGACATTATGTATTTTTTGTTTTGCAACACCACACTACGCTGTATTAGTGCAAGGTACCTGTGATAGGTAGTGTCCGAAGTGGAACTTGCATGCTTAGGATTCAGGCAAAAACGTAGTCAGGCAGATTAGGTTGGCAACAGATCAGGCAAAACGGTACACGATCGAAATCCAGAGAGTGGTCAGGCAGGTAAAGGTCATACACAAGCTGGCAGTGAAGTACAAAATCAGCAGGCTAGAGAGTAGTCAGGAATTCAGGCAGAAGTTCAACACGAAAATCAAGATCAAAAAGCAGTCACAACACCCAGGGAGCTATTCCACACAAACGGGCGCTGAGAGATAGCATCACTTCCTTTTTATGGGCTGCTTTGATTGAAAATTGTCCACAGCTGGCAGCAGGTGGGGCTAGTGAGTCCAAGGTAATGCTTAATACTGAGAGGACATTTCCGAAAGTCTAGATCTGCTCCGTAGCACAACAAGTAAGGGTGCAGCTGTGGGACCAGCAAGATCCCGGTTCAAATACACCCAGGTACATGACAATTAGATACCGTGTACACCGCCTGAAGTGTATTAGAAAGTGTACAACGGCTGCACTGTATTGTATACTGTGTATACCACCAGAAGTGTAGTAGAAACTGTACACACACTGTATTAGATACTGTGCAATGGCTGCACTGTATTGTATACACCACCAGAAGTGTAGTAGAAACCTGTACACACTGTATTAGATACTGTATACAGCGCCTGCACTGTATTAGCAACTGTACACCACGAAATGCACTGTAGATATAGGCTACACTGAATGCAGTGTGTGTGTGTGTATATTACATACATACATACACAAACACACACACACAGTCAGTCAGGTCCATAAATATTGGGACATCAACACAATTCTAATATTTTTGGCTATATACACCACCACAATGGATTTGAAATGAAACAAACAAGATGTGATTTAACTGCAGACTTTCAGCTTTAATTTTAAGGCATTAATATCCAAATCAGGTGAACGGTGTAGGAATTACAACAGTTTGTATATGTGCCTCCCACTTTTTAAGGGAACAAAAGTAATGGGACAGATTAACAATCATCAATCAAACTTTCACTTTTTAATACTTGGTTGCAAATCCTTTGCAGTCAATTACAGCCTAAAGTCTGGAACGCATAGACATCACCAGATGCAGGGGTTTCATCCCTGGTGATGCTCTGCCAGGCCTCTACTGCAACTGTCTTCAGTTCCTGCTTGTTCTTGGGGCATTTTCCCTTCAGTTTTGGCTTCAGCAAGTGAAATATTTGCTCAATCGGATTCAGGTCAGGTGATTGACTTGGCCATTGCATAACATTCCACTTCTTTCCCTTAAAAAACTCTTTGGTTGCTTTCGCAGTATGCTTCGGGTCATTGTCCATCTGCACTGTGAAGCGCCGTACAATGAGTTCTGAAGCATTTGGCTGAATATGAGCAGATAATATTGCCCGAAACACTTCAGAATTCATCCTGCTGCTTTTGTCAGCAGTCACATCATCAATAAATACAAGAGAACCAGTTCCATTGGCAGCCATACATGCCCACACCATGACACTACCACCACCATGCTTCACTGATGAGGTGGTATGCTTTGGATCATGAGCAGTTCCTTTCCTTCTCCATACTCTTCTCTTCCCATCACTCTTGTACAAGTTGATCTTGGTTTCATCTGTCCATAGGATGTTGTTCCAGAACTGTGAAGGCTTTTTTAGATGTTGTTTGGCAAACGCTAATCTGGCCTTCTTGTTTTTGAGGCTCACCAATGGTTTACATCTTGTGGTGAACCCTCTGTATTCACTCTGGTGAAGTCTTCTCTTGATTGTTGACTTTGACACACATACACCTACCTCCTGTAGAGTGTTCTTGATCTGGCCAACTGTTGTGAAGGGTGTTTTCTTCACCAGGGAAAGAATTCTTCGGTCATCCACCACAGTTGTTTTCTGTGGTCTTCCGGGTCTTTTGGTGCTGCTGAGCTCACCGGTGCATTCTTTCTTTTTAAGGATGTTCCAAACAGGTGGTTTTTGCTATCTCTCTGATGGGTTTGTTTTGTTTTTTCAGCCTAATGATGGCTTGCTTCACTGATAGTGACAGCTCTTTGGATCTCATATTGAGAGTTGACAGCAACAGATTCCAAATGCAAATAGCACACTTGAAATTAACTCTGGACCTTTTATATGCTCCTTGTAAATGGGATAATGAGGAAATAACACACACCTGGCCATGGAACAGCTGAGCAGCCAATTGTCCCATTACTTTTGGTCCCTTAAAAAGTGTGAGGCACATATACAAACTGTTTTCATTCATACACTGTTCACCTGATTTGGATGTAAATACCCTCAAATTAAAGCTGAAAGTCTGCAGTTAAAGCACATCTTGTTGGTTTCATTTCAAATCTATTCTGGTGGTGTATAGAGCCAAAAGGATTAGAATTGTGTCGATGTCCCAATATTTATGGACCTGACTGTATATGTACATACTTACAGCATGTTTTTTGCAAATGTCTATTGTATCTTATGCTGAACCTTTGGTTGTTTAGGGAAGAAGTGTGTCTCGCAATGAACTGTAAAGTGGAAGCACTGACTAAACTATAGGAAAATGGTTGTTCTATGTTCTTCTTCAGATACAATGAAGTGGGAAGAACTGAAGGTAAAGGGAGATGTACCTACTGCCTGTGCTGCCCACTCTGCACTATCCTGGGAAAAACGTATTTATATCTTTGGTGGAATGACTGAAACTGGGGCTGTAAGTACAATGCATCGATATGACACAGGTATGTCTTTTTCAGAATTTATTTTTTAACCTAATTCAATGAGGTATAATTATTGGTAAGATATTAAATAATGTTTAATTGTCAACAACTATACCGTTTCTGGTTGCCTTATGGGTCTTTTCAGTGCATAAAAAATAACTACAAAGCAGTGCTATAAAAGCAGAAAAAAAAAGTAATCTGCAATATGTTTTCTTAATTTTTTGATGCAAATCCTAACACTACATTATAAAGTTGCTTGTTTTTGGATCTTGCTGGAAAAAGCAAGAACAAAACCCTGTGTTTAAATTGTTAAAATTGCTTTGTAATTGAATTGCTGGAGATTATGTTGATCTGCTGACTTATTTAACCACTTGCCCACCTCCTAACTGGGAACATACATCATTAATTTGATGTTAAATACCAGGGTTATGGCTGCAGCTAGATGCCATAGCCCCAGTATTTTCTTTTCCCAGTCTTTCAGAAAAAAGTGGTCCCTGCGGAATCGCAAGTTCACTTTTAGAAGCGGTGGGAGAGTTGTCCGGTGGTTCCCAGGCTTACGTTATCGACTGTTGAGTCCGGGAACCATTCGGCGCCGGCATGGTCTTGCCATAGAGAAAAGCAATTGCAAGATGGCCACCACTAATCTCTATGCCCTTGGAGGACCGGAGTGACGCCATGACGTAATTTCTGGTTCTCGGGCCATTTAAACTTCATCAAAGCAGCCAACATCAGGTGGAGAATGTTTACTGGGATCTGCTGGTTGTTAGGAGACACCTGCTGGTGGACATCGGAACTATAACTTTCCACTCTGGGAAGCGCAGTGCCACCAGCAGGTGGTCCAGGTCATGACACAGGTACATTAACCACTTCAGCCCCAGAAGGTTTTACTTCCTTCATGACCAGAACGACAGCTATTTTTGGCTTTTTTTTTATGGGTTTTTATTCCTTTTTTTTTTTTTTTACACTTTTTTTATAAGTTTTAACGTTCCGGCTTAGGGTCTCTCAAAATGCGATTTTTCGGGAGCGTGTGTGATAGTGTGCCCCAGGACTGTGCTGTGCTTTAACCCTATGCTAATACTCCACTAGTGTGTGGTAGCAACAGAAACAGTCCCCAATGCAGAGACCAGGTTGGTCAGGACATGAGGGACAATAATAGAGGATGTCACGCCTATGTCTGGGTTTTTTACAGATACGACATCTTCTTTGGGGTGCTCTTTGGGTAGGGGTACCAGGGAGGACATCCGGAAAATGCCTCTCCTGCAGCTGGCTCACTGCATTTGGATTGAAAAGTTGGGCCACAGCACAGAAGGGCTGTGATGATCACTTTCTGGAATTTTAGGAAGGATACAGTTCGTCTAGACCAGTGATGGCGAACCTTTTTGAGCCCGAGTGCCCAAACCGCAACGCAAAGCCAACTTATTTCTTTCAAAGTGCCAACACTGAATTAAACCTGCCAGCAGCTCTGTACAGAGGATGGGACTGATCATCCCTCTGAATGAGCCCTAAGGGACCAAAAACGTACGATTCAGCCAGATTTGCTCAGAATGCAGGGTTTAGGAATTCATTGTGCAACATACATTGTCCTACCTGACCATCACGCTCACCTATCTGACCATTACACTCGCCTACCTGACCATTACACTCGCCTACCTGACCATTACACTTGCCTACCTGACCATTACACTTGCCTACCTGACACATGCACCCTGCACTACTCACATCCCCATCCCCCCCACACACAGTACAATATAGATCGGAGGATCCATCCTCCTCCTTGCCTTTCCATGGCCTCATCGTCCAGCTCGCCCCAGGCAGTATTGTAGGAATCCCCGCCATCTAGCTGCTCCTCGATATCTCGATAACCCCGCCATCCAGCTGCTCCTCGATATCCCTGCCGCCGGGAGGTCAGCTAGCAGCCACTGCACCTCTCCTCATGCATAATTTGCTCTGAGCACCGCCCCTCCCCCTCCGCTTAGAAGGGCAGACTGAACCAATGTCATCCTGGAGCAGGGGGAGCTGCCAACATCACTGGCACTGATACAAGGAAGGGAGCCGGCTCCTCCGTGCAAGTGACTGCCTGGCTGAGTGATTCCCCTGGCGTGCCGACTGAGATGGCTTGGTGTGCCAGCTGTGGCACCCGTGACATAGATTCGCCATCACTGGTCTAGACGCTTTGTATAGCACATAAGCATTGAACAAGGCCAATTGGAATAAGTATACAGACACTTTTTTGTACCAGCGTCTGGCCTTACGGGCAACTAAGTACGGCGCCATCATCTGGTCATTGAAGTCCACCCCTCCCAATTTAAGATTGTATTCGTGGACACAGAGGGGCTTCTCAACAACACCAGTCGCCATTGTAATTTGGACTGCCGTGTCTGCGTGAATAGAAGACAGAATGAAAACATTCTGTTTGTCCTTCTATTTCACTGCAAGCAATTCATTGGACCTCAAGCAGGCTCTCTCCCCAGTCTAAGTCGGGTATCTACAAGCCTTTGGGAGGAAGCCCCGGTGATTAGGTTGAAGGGTGCCACGTGCGTCAATTTGTAACTGAAAGAGGTGTATAAAAATTGTCCACGTATAAAATGGTACCCCTTCTGAACAAGGGTGACACCAAGTCCCAAACAAACAATCTTGCTGCTGCTTACTACGTAGTCTGTAAACCAGGAAACTATATGTATAGCCTGTTGCGCTGTCACAGAGCTTATACATCTTGACCCCATATCTGGCACATTTGCTGGGGGAAACTGTTTGAACACAAGGTGGCCAGAAAACTTAATCAGGGACTCGTCAATGCAGACATCTTGATCGGGAATAAACAAGGCTGCAAATTGTTGGTTGAAGTGGTTTACGAGGGGCTGAATTTTGTGGAACCGATCATATTCAGGGGCCCTCCGAGGACGACAGAGTTCATTGTCGCCAGTGTTAATTTTGGCAGCAAATTTTGATTTAGTTTTAGTCTTAGGACTAAAATGGCGTTTTAGTCCCATTTTAGTCTTCTGCAATAGTTTTAGTTTTAGTCATATTTAGTCGACTAAAATCTCCAGTACATTTTCGTCTAAAATCGAATGGGTGCAATTAAATTGTAATGCATTAGTTATCATTTCTCTACAATTTCCAAACTCATTATATACAGCTGGAGTGAAAAATCTAATATGTTATTATTTATGGTATTGGGTATGAACATGCACTACAGACCAGTGTTAATTGTGAAGTCAAATTTCAATTTAGTTTTAGTCTTAGTCTGACTAAAATGGCATTTTAGTTTTAGTCGACTAAAATAGTATTCATTTAGTCGACTAAAATGTTTTAGTCGACAAAATTAACACTGATTGTCGTTAACCACTTCCCGCCCAGTCAATAGCAAATTGACGTCCGGGAAGTGGTTCTGTTATCCACACTGGACGTCATATGACGTCCTGCGGGATAACAGCCGCCGCGCGCCCGGGGGGCGCGCATCGCGGCGATCGGTGGAGCGGTGGGTCAGTCTGACCCACCGCTACACTGATCTCGGTAAAAAGCCTCCGTCGGAGGCTTTTTACCATGTGATCAGCCGTGTCGAATCACGGCTGATCAGGAAGTAAACAGGAAGAGCCGTTGATCGGCTCTTCCTCACTCGCGTCTGACAGACGCGAGTAGAGGAGAGCCGATCGGCGGCTCTCCTGACAGGGGGGGTTCGCGCTGATTGTTTATCAGCGCAGCCCCCCCTCGGACCACCAGGGAAGCCCCCAAGGACCACCAGGGAAGCCCTAAGCATGTGGATGGCTCCCATGGCCATCCACATGTAGTAAAATATATATATATATATATATATATATATATATATATATATATATAAAAAATATGCCAATCAGTGCCCACACATGGGCACTGACTGGCACGATCATGTCAAGATCGTGTGGTGGCTGGCATTGCTAGGCAGCAGTGTCACCAGTGCCACCTACTAGTGTCCATCAGTGCCACCTACTAGTGTCCATCAGTGCCACCTATCCGTGCCCATAAGTGCCCACCTATCAGTGCCCGTCCGTGCCACCTATCAGTGCCACCCATAAGTGCCCATCAGTGCCGCCTAAAAGTGCCCATCAGTGCCGCCTAAAAGTGCCCATCAGTGCCGCCTAAAAGTGCCCATCAGTGCCGCCTATGAGTGCCCATCAGTGCCGCCTATGAGTGCCCATCAGTGCCGCCTATGAGTGCCCATCAGTGCCGCCTAAAAGTGCCCATCAGTGCTGCCTAAAAGTGCCCATCAGTGCTGCCTATGAGTGCCCATCAGTGCCGCCTATGAGTGCCCATCAGTGCCGCCTAAAAGTGCCCATCAGTGCTGCCTATGAGTGCCCATCAGTGCTGCCTATGAGTGCCCATCAGTGCCGCCTATGAGTGCCCATCAGTGCCGCCTATGAGTGCCAATCAGTGCCGCCTATGAGTGCCAATCAGTGCCGCATACGAGTGCCACATATCAGTGCCACCTCATCAGTGCCACCTCATCGGTGCCCATCAGTGTCGCCTTATCAGTGCCCTTCAGTGCCGCCTTATCAGTGCCCGTCATTGAAGTAGAAAAAGGTACTTATTTACAAAAAAAATTAACAGAAACAAAGAAAAACATAGTTTTTTTTTAAATTTTCGCTCTTTTTTTATTTGTTGCGCAAAAAATAAAAAATCGCAGAGGCGATCAAATACCACCGAAAGAGAGCTCTATTTGTGGGAACAAAATGATAAAAAATTTGTTTGGGTACAGTGTAGCATGACCGCGCAATTGTCATTCAAATTGCGGCAGCGCTGAAAGCTCAAAATTGGCTTGGGCAGGAAGCTGTATAAGTGCATGGTATTGAAGTGGTTAAAGTGCATGAACCACAAGATTTGCTAGTATCGATTCCTGGTCATGGCAGCAGAGAACACGGGCATATGGTGAATTGGGTCAGTGGACCAATATGACTGCAACTCACTCTTTTTAGTAATGCCCATGAGGAGGGATAGGCCCAGAAAGGTCTTTAAATTCAGGAACCGTTATAGGTTTCCAGCCAAATTCTCTGGCAAGGGTCAAATTTGGATTTGCGGCGATAAATTGACCAGCATATAAATTGCTTTGGTCCATAATAGATCTGTACAGATCTTCCGTGAATAACCGCTCATAAAAGTCAAGGGAAGTAAAATCTGCTGTTTCCACCTGAATTCCGGGTTGGCCAGTGAATGGGGGAAGTACAGGCGCTGTAGAAGGATTTGCAAGCGCATCAGGAAAGGCACTATGGGCTCTACAGGCCTGTGTTCAAATTCTTGGTGGCTACGGGTAGCCACCACACCAGCTTGAACTGCACTTATGAGACTCACCACATCACTAAGTGATACTGCAGTGCTGGTTTGTCTACGACCAGGACATACTAGGCCGGTGGTGCTTGCCAGTTCACTAGAAGGTTGAGAGGCAATAGTACTGGCTCTCTGCTGCATACGAGAACCATGCGGTTGTTGCACCTCAGCAACAGAAAAACGTGATCGGGTATGCCATAGTCGGAGCTATCTGTCGGGTGCCGCTGCTCTCTACAGGTTTATATAGTGAGCCTGAATCAGATTATGATTCTGACAGTGAGGCTCTCCCAGCACTCTCATCTGTCATGCTCAGTATTCTGTAGGCCTGTTCACCAATGTACAACAAATATATAACAAAAATGTCACTGCCCTCATCTATGACTGGTCTTCACAGCAAGGAGCACTGGATGGGCGGACGCATGTCAATAAAAAACACACAGAATATCCAAGCTCAACTTACCAACCAATCAGCAACAAAACGAATTCACCTGTCTAACAGTGCGTTTAAAAACAGGGGTTTAGTTGCACGCATTTGCAAATACATGTGTAAGCTGCAGGCCGCGTCAAGGCTCCCTGTATGCTGCAGTCCTAACTCTAAAATTTAAGGTCTCCTCAATGGAAGCACATGTATGCTGATGGATAGATATAGGGCAGGTGACTGGGGGGAGCCCACCCTCCATTAAAGGGGCAGGAGCACACTAAACACCCAGCACTGTTCACCAATGTACCTTTCGTTTGACATTTTGGCCACTAAATTTACAGGTACAGGTAAAAAAGCACCTGGTTGTCAGAGACTACTTGAATCGCTACAAAAAAATGAACTGTTAGTGCTAGCAGGGATCAGGCGTGACTCTGTTAATTCTGCAGTTATGTGTGCTGTGTTTTGTAAAGTTAAAATTTAAGTGTAGGAAGACTGCGCTAGAAGGAAATAGATAAGCTGCAACACAATATGAGATACACACAAAAGCAATAATAAAAATAAGGTCGCGCATTAGCTAATAAGTGAAAAATCCCTAAACTACTAATACTGAGAAGTAATCATGTGAAATATTCTTTTTTTTTTTTTTTTTAAAGATATTTTTATTGTGCTTTCGTAACATACAAACACAATATGTGAGGACCTAGCCAGGCCCGTCACACACAACATAAACAACTTGCTCCTATATCAGTCTACACAAAAGAAGATCTGCACATCCATGTAAACAGCACAATAGAAAGACAAATTACATCAACATAGTATACCTGCTAGACCATCATAGCTGGTGAAATTGCATAGGAGTGTAATTGAGGTACAAGGTGCGCTGCTACCTGCCTACTCTTTCATGGCACTACGGGAGAAAGGGTCAGGGGGCTAGCCAGCCACCTGCCCCAGATTTTATGAAACGTTTTCTTTCTCTTCCGGATCTCAAAGGTGAGTTTATAAAGTGGAAGGGCGTCGTTGACCAGTTTCAACCACAGTCCCACTGTTGGGGTTGCTGCTCCCCTCCAGGTCAGTAAAATTGACTTTTTAGCATAACAGTAAAGGATCCGAAGTAATCGTTTGACCTGGGAGGGAACAGTGAGGTCACCAAAGACCCCCAGGAGGCAATTCTTGGGGTTGAGTATGTTGGGAAGCCCCAGCGCCGAAGAGAGAAAGGAGTCTATACGCCTCCAAAAATCCTGCACTATGGGGCAACTCCAAAAACAATGAATGAAGTCAGCTGTATGTCCACATCCTCGAAAGCACTCAGCCGAGGACAAAATGCCCATTTTGTGCATCTTGGCTGGGGTGAGGTGTGATTGGTGGAAGATTTTTATTTGGATTATCCTGTCCCTGGAGGATATAACAGAAGTCTTGAAAGTGTCACAGAATTCGGACCAGTCCTCCTCTGTTATAGATATATCTAGGGAGTCCCATTTGCGTTGCGACGCCTTAAATCTAGGGTTGGAGCCCACCGCCAAAGCTAAGTAATAAGTAGAGATACGTTTTGTGCGGTCTGGGGATCGCAAGAGTTTTTCTAAGTCAGAAATCACAAGCGGGTTGTCTAGGGAACCAAACTGTGCTCGTACAGCATGTCTAAGCTGATAGTAAAAAAATAAGTAGGTATGTGGTAAGTCAAATTCATTTCTCATCTGTGTGAAAGATTTAAATCCTTGAGGGGAGTATATGTGACATAAGTATTTTATCCCTCAGAGAGGTCCACCTTTGTGGGTCAGGCAGGGAATTAAATTTTGGTAGTGTAGGGTTGAACCAAAGTGGACTATTAGGGGAGACCGACCAGGAGCCAGGGGCATGTTTAAGCGTCACAGTTTTAAATAGGGACAGAGATGTACGTAAAATAGACAGTCCAGGTCCCGGAGGCATGCATCCACGATAGACAATGTTATGCAGTGTTTCGAATGATGAGACCATGGCACCTTCAGTGGTGGTACAGGCATTGTTCGAATCAGGGTGTAGCCAATCATGAATATTAACCAGTTGGGATGCTTGATAGTAAAGGTAAAAATCAGGGAAGGCTAATCCTGCTAAGTGAGACGGAAGGCTAATCCTGCTAAGTGAGACGGAAGGCGCAGAGTTTCCAGTGCCACTCTAGGGGGCCTACCATTCCAAAGGAACGCTATACAGATCGAATCAATACTCTTAAAGATTGTTTTGGGAATTTTGCAAGGGGAGTTAGCCAGGACATACAAAAGTTTGGGCAGATATATCATCTTCAGAATGTTGGCTCGCCCCATCAGATCCAGGGGTAAGTCCTTCCATTGTTTAGTTTGGGTCTGCAGTTGAAGCAGTAGAGGGCCTAAATTATTGGTAATATATAGGGATACCGGCAATTGAACTATAACACCTAGATAGCTAAAGGAGGTGGCTATTTGTAATCTAGAGTCCGAGTGAACCTGTGGAGCAGGAGTCTGATCTATGAGGAAGAGGGTAGATTTCTTCCAATTCACTCTGAATCCGGAGAAGTCTCCAAAGGTGGTCACCGTGGTTAACAAGTTAGTAAGTGAGTCCTTAGAGTCTGCTAAGTAAACCAACGTATCATCTGCATAAAGAGAGATCCTTTCCTCGATCTCATTTATGGGCAATCTGTGAAGGAGTGGGGAATTACGGATCTGAATAGCAAGGGGCTCCATGGCCAGGGCAAACAGAAGGGGTGACAAAGGGCAGCCCTGTCGGGTGCCTCTGGTAATCTTGAATGTGTCGTGATCTGTGCATTAATACGAATACGGGCGAGTGGCATGGTATAGAGGAGTCTGATCCAGGCTATCAGCCGTGGACCAAAGCCATACAACTGCAAGACCCGAAAAAGGTATGGCCATTCCACACTGTCAAAGGCCTTGCAGGTGTCCAAGGATACCACAACCCGGGTCGGTGGACAGTCATGCGGAAACGTCAAATTGTGGAACAGCCTACGAATGTTCATCCTGGTCGATCGACCCGGTATGAAACCACCCTGGTCACTCCCCACGAGCTTTGCAATCACCCTGTTCAGACGGTTTGCCAGAGCCTTGGCCAGAATTTTGGTATCGACATTAATAAGAGATATCGGCCGATATGAGTCACATTTTAACGGATCTTTTCGTGGTTTAAGAAGTAAAACAATAAGTGCCTCTCTCATTGAGGGGGGGAAGTACCCCTTCCTTCAAGGCTGTATTGTACGTTTGGAGCAATATAGGGCCAAGAAGGAGCTGAAATTGTTTATACCATTCCACTGGAAACCCGTCCAAACCTGGCGTCTTATGAGCCGGCATCTGTGAAATCGCCAGTGAAAGTTCTTCCACAGACAGCGGCTCATCCAACTCCTCCCAGACCTGGTCTGTCAATCGGGGGAGCGACACCTGGCCCAAATAGTCATCCAGTTGTGTCTGAGTAAGTAGCTCTGGAAGTATAGAGGTCTTGATAAAAAGGAGAGAAAGGCTTCTGCTATATCCTGAGGGACAGCGCTAATCATAGTCCCTGAGACGAATATCCTGGGGATAGAAATAGGGGCACGGTCGGATCTGGAAAAATATGCGAGTAGGCGACCCGCTTTGTTGCCATGCTCAAAGGTCCTTTGCGTGACATAAAGTAGACGTTTTTTAGTGAGATTTAGCAAGCGAAGTTCGTATTCCCTGCGACTATGAAGCCACGGGGCTAACGTGGCCACAGAGGGTCTTTCAGAGTATTCTGCCTCTGCCTTCACCAAAGTCTGTTCTAACTCCCCAGTACATTGCAGATTATTTTTGCGTAAAATACCAGTAATAGACATAAAGGTACCTCTCAACACTGCCTTGGAAGCATCCCAGACAGTGTTGAGTCCAGTGGTACCCTGATTCATCCGCCAGTATTCATTCACACCTTTCTGGCATTCTGCCTGTACAATCTCATCCTCAAGCCAGTGCGAGTTCATTCTCCAGACCCGAGGGCCCGATTTTGGCAGGAGGAGGAGACTAACCAGCAAAGGAGCATGGTCTGGTCTGAGATCCCTCTAGGCAAGTAAGCTATGGAATGAACCAGGGGGAGTACATCTGCCGGGGCAAATGCCATATCTATGCGAGACATAGTATGGAAGGAATATATATGTTCACCAGCGTAATAATTGTGGAGGCTATACGGAGGGTGAGTATAATGATTCGTCCCGCAGGATCCGACTTCACAAGCAAAGTCTCAGCCGGGGAGGGACTTCACCAACAAAATCGAGACCCCACGGGAGAAGTTGGAATAAGAGGCATGATAGTGGGTAGCCAACCAAGGCCGTTTAAGGGACTTAAGCTTAGAGCCAGTAAGGTGGGTCTCTTGGAGACAAATGATATGGGGTCTGTGTTTTTTTAGATAGGAAAACAGCAGGGACCGCTTGTGAGGTGAGTTCAACCCCCTAACATTCCAAGAAATAAGTTTTAAAATGTCAGCCATGAGTAAGTATAAGTAGTACAAGAACAATGCAAGGATAATCATACGATGCAGCGTACCACAAATAACAATTTCTATGATACTGTCCATAATAGAAGTGCAATAACGGCAAAGGGTACGTTTTCCTGGGAGCAATTATACCAACCAAACACCGAAGAGGCCAGCCCTTCTCAATAACTAAAACCTGTGAGAAGACCGCCAAAGTAAACATCCCACCCACAACCCACCCCCCTCCCCGCTCTACTAACCCAAACACAGTGAGCATTGAATCCCAAAACAAGAACCTACCCCCCTTAACAACAGTCTGGAGAGGAAGTAAAAAGCCCTGTGGCCTCGCCACCTACTGGTATGGGGGGGAAGTAGCAGTTCCATAAGGGCTCACAAATGCAGAGTAAACGTCCCTGTTGTAGAATCTGGAGGAGAGGAAAAAAAAAATCTCCTCCTCCTTTGAGAATCAAAGGCACAAACAGTAATAAGTGCAAGGGGCACAGTAACAGTAATCTTTCAGGTCAAAGGGCAGTGTTGATAGGAGCTCTCATCAGGATTGTCAATCGTGCAAGAGTGACCTCCGTAGGAAAAACGAAAGATGATTAGGTCCAGCCTCTGACCAAGGGAAGAAAAGCACAGTAACAAGTTGATTCCCAAAAGGACCATGTCCCTAGGAAGCAGATAGGAGAAATGAAGGGTCACCTGGAAACTCATGGTCTGTCACTTTAGGATTCAATTGTGGCGTTGTCTGGGTTGTTTCCCAAATCTTGAATCTAGCCAGGACATAACTTCTTTAGGACAAGAGCAAAAGTGAGCTTTGCCTTCATAGATGATCCGCAGCTTAGCAGGGAACAGCATAGCATAGGGAAGGCCTTCATTGCGGAGACGATCTTTCACTGCTGCAAAGGATATGCGCTGGCGCTGCACTTCAGCAGAGAAATCAGGATAGATGGATATGTTATTACTGTTGAACTTGAGGGGACCTTTTTCTCTGGCCAGGCGTAGAATAGTAACCTTGTCCCGGAAATTAAGGAATTTTGCAATGAGAGATCTTGGGGGGGGGGGCCCAGGCTGTGGGGCGCGCGGGGGGGGGTGTGGTGCGCCCGCTCAATTTCAAAAGGTTTTGGAAAATTCTTCCACCCCCAGTACATCACGCAGCCATTTGTGCAAAAATCTTTCCGGGCGGGAACCCTCCGATCGTTCCGGGAACCCCACAAATCTGAGGTTGTTCCTCCTGGAACGATTCTCCAAATCGTCCAACTTAGCTCTGAGGGCTCCCAGCTCATCTGTGGCTGTGCGTACAGTGGCAGATAATGGATGCACAATGTCTTCCAAGGAGCTGACACGGCCCTCCACCTCCCCAGTTCTGTCCCTCAGGTTCTGAACATCCTGCTTCAGGAGGGAGAAATCAATATGGATACTCTCCATTTGTAAAGTGAGAGAAGTTTTAACATCTTTAATGGCCACCAGAATTTCAGCCAGGGTGGGCTCAGTAATGGAGGGGCTCGGGGATGCAGATTCCTCTGAATACACCGGGGAACCTAATGCCCCATACACACGATCGTTTTTCTTGCCATTTTTTTTGCCGTTTTTCACGTGTTTTTTTTTTCATGTTTCCTCTCAAGCCTGTCTTGCGTACACACGATCATTTAAAAAAACGATCAAGCAAAGCGCAGTGACGTACAACACGTACGACGGCACTATAAAGGGGAAGTTCCGTTCGAATGGCGCCACCCTTCATGTTAGTAAAGTATGTTGAGCGACGATTCGCTCTTTTCAGTCTCGTGCTTTTCAGTCCGTGACTGCGTGACGAATGTGCTATCTCCATTACGAACGCTAGTTTTACCAGAACGAGCGCTCCTGTCTCATACTTGATTCTGAGCATGCACGTTTTTTTTCACGTCGTTAAAGCATACACACTATCGTTTTTCACGTCGTTAAAAAAAACGACGTGAAAAAAGAGAGCATGTTCGAAATTTTTAATGGCCGTTTTTCACGTCGTTAAAAATGCTCTGGAGCCTACACACGATCATTTTTAATGGCCATTTTTTTTAATGGCATTTTTAACGGCATGAAAAACGATCGTGTGTATGGGGCATAAGGGTTCAGTGTGTACAGCCTGGGTGCGGAATACAGCAGGGACAGAGCCACTCACCCCCTGATAGGAATCCTGTGCTGCAGATGGAGATGGCTGCGGCGCGGCCTCGTGCACTGCCGGAGGATCGGCGCCATCTTGTCTTCTAAACCGGGCCAGTTGTTCTGCCGCGGATTGGGGTGCGGGTGGCCCGTATTTATTCACCATCATGCCTGAATCTGGTGCTCGCCGTCCTTAGGAGCAAAACTGTGCCTTTAGATAGCAGATTGAGGGTAGGATGCCTGCAGGATGGATGTATGGAGCCGGAGCTATGAGATCAAGCAGCCGCTCTCATGGACTCCCAGCCACGCCCCTCCATGTGAAATATTCTTAATACATATAACCAATATTAAATTGTGATGCCAAAAAACAAACAGAGGAAAAAATACTGTATACAAATCCCTGTGAAAGAAATATACACAAAATTATCTGAAATAAAGTCCTTTGTCAAAAAAAACAAAAACAAATGTAAAAGTCAAACTTAGTCTATTTTTTTCACAAGAATTTTCTTCACAATAATATTCTAAAGTATCCAAGGTGAGAAGGTGAAAAGTTCTTCTGGAAGAAATTCCAATGTGGAAGATGAATCAATAAATGAATAATTCAAACTTCATAAATTCATTAAGCAGACACCGTGAATCCACCACCGAGTGAAATGTGCGCTTACCAGCTGCACGTACCAGTACAGCATGTGGCTATCACCCAGCCAGGGTCTCTTTCCTCGTGGCATTTCCAAACGATCAGTCAGCTTACTCCACCACCAGCACTATCTAGGCAGGATCATCTGGTCAGTCCTTCCCCCCCCCCAGCCCGCAATCGTTTAAAGATGGTATTAGGTCTCAAAAGAAGGGGACCTTCTTTGGCTGCTCTGTCGTACGTGCTCTTGACTGCTCTGCTTGCTGATCACCACACCCGGTTAAGCCCGGAGGACTCGCTTTATTCTGTAAGAAGTCTGTGATTTTCAAAAGAGGAAAAAAAAAGGAGGGCTGGCTATGACTCAGTATCATGTGTGCAAAATACAAGACTTGCAGCGTAGAAGAGGGAGAGAGAAACACGACTTTTCACATTCAAGGCTAAATCCTTATGGATTCAATAACCTGTCAGCCTTGAATGTGAAAAGTTAGCTATGTCGGTTTGCGCAGCCGAGCCACCTTGTAGTATCTGTGGAAGGCGGTCGGCAAGTGGTTAATGTATTTCATCCAACAACTGCCAATGTGCAGGCATTTCAATGGTCCTCTAAGCAAATTTAGTTTGCTTGTTAGTCCCATCAGTCCCAGATTCACATGGCATACAGTACCTTAAAGGGGTTGTAAAGGTTTGTGTTTTTTCACCTTAATGCATCCTATGCATTAAGGTGAAAAAACATCTGGCAATGACGGCCCCCCGTTTACTTACCTGAGCCCGTTCACCTGCTGTGCGCGTCCCCCGGTGTCCTCTTCTCCACGGAGTCTGGCCGTTGATTGGATAGATTGATAGCAGGATAAGATAGATTGATAGCAGGGAGCGTGCCCGCAAGCTAACCCCCTCGGGATAGAGTTTCCCAGAGGGGGGTTAGCTATTGCAGGGAGGAGCCAAGACAGCCGCCGAGGGACCCCAGAACAGGAGGATTGGGGCCACTCTGTGCAAAACGAACTGCACAGTGGAGGTAAGTATAACATGTTTGTTATTTAAAAAAATAATAAAAACTAACCCATACAACCCCTTTAATTTTTGCTTTTATTTAGGCTTTAGTGCTTTGGGTAGTTTCAGTAAAGCAGAATGGTGTGCTGGAAATGTGTGAATTGACTGGATCACATAAAATTTTTAAATCACAAAAATAACAACAAATACAATGTCAAGTTTAAAATATTCAATTTAAATACAAAATCATATGGATGGATGTAGTAAATCATGTAGATTTGCAAGTAATTGATCAAAGCAAATATAATACAATATATAATAAATAGCAAATATAACAAAAGGGAAGAAAATACATTATTTTTTAATACATATGGAATTACAAATTTCTAGAAACAAAAGCACAATTATCTAGACTTCTTGTGTGGAAAATAAAATGACTGCACTCTGGTAAAAAGCCTACTTTATTATCATACAAAATCGATAAAATTATATAATGCAGCAGGAGAGGTGAGACCACCCTAATGCGTTTAATGCTATCAAGTGTTTATTAAGGGGGGCTTTTTACATGACTCTTTCAATCCTCTCTTTTGTCACGAACGTGACAATCACAAATCCTGTTGCCCCCAATAAACCCCCAACATTCACCTGGGCTACTTCCCCATAGATGTACCACTAGCTCAAGCATGTAAAAATAGAGAACAATAAACACATGAGAATTAGTAGATATCAAAATCTCAGCTGCATAGCAAATGTCCATGAAATATAAAAGGGGGAAGGGGCGTAACAGCCCATAAAAGCAAGTGGGAGAGGCATGACAGCCTTTAGGCCAAATGAAAAATAGCCCCAAAGAAGAACACACAAAAAAAAGAAGAAGTTTCTTGTATGGCTTATGAATGTCCATAAAAAAATAAAAAAAAATAAAAAAAAAAAGAAAAAAGGTCCACATAATTTTCATTTTCCCAAACTTTTTCCAAGATCCCATAAATTTGTTTCTATTCTGTGTTCATCCACATAAACAGAAAATTCTCCACCCCAAACCCTGCCTCTTTGTAAGGACAGAACTCGACATCCATAGACAGACTGGAACTTATGCATTGGACTAGACTTGGGTCTTTGGGCTGTCATTTGGATCTCTCCCTTGAATTCGTAGACCTCGGGTTTGCGTCATTGGCTATCCCTCAAGGTGTCCTTCCCAAGAACATTTTCCAGCAGGAGTCCACCTTTACTCATCTCAGCACCTCCCATGGCATTAGAACAACAAAGATGAACAACGATTTCCATGTAAAAAGATGTAGTAATTACTTCAAGTAACTTGACATCCAAATAGGGTATAGGGTAGGGTATGGGCATGAATGGGGGGGCGGGGGGCATTTCTTCATGTGCATGGGGCTGAGGGTGAATACTGGCTGGGGTGGATACTCCTCATACTACCTGATACCTGATCAATTCAGGCCTTAACCATTGAAGGTATTACAAATAATATTCCTCATTAAAGTGGTTGTAAACCCACTTTCTAAACAAACACCTACAGGTAAGCCTAGATTAAGGCTTACCTGTAGGTGCATGAAATATCTCCTTAACCTACAAGGTTAAGGAGATATTTGCATTTAAATGCGGCGACGGTGACGTCACGCGCATGGGGTTAATCCCATTCACAAATTCGGCTAGGTCGCAGTATTCGACGACGTAGCTGAATTCGACGGGGTCATGCGCGCATGCGCAGAGTCACGTCTTCGCCGCTCCGGCCAATCACCGCGCCGGAGCGGCGCTGTGATTGGCTGGTGCGGCGATACCCGGAACTAACATTCCGGCTATCGCAGCAGCGATGGATGCGTCTAGATGGAGGGACGCGGACTGCTTCGGGGGCCCCGATCTAAGGTAAGTGGTACATAATGAGCTAATATGCTAGTCATACTAGCTCATTATGCCTTTCTCTTGCAGGTGGGGAAAAAAAACAAAACGAAAAGTGGGTTTACAACCACTTTAATTCAAACATAAGTCCATTAAGCATGCAGAAATAAAAAGGTTTTTCAGCAACAGTTTTCATTATATAGATTCAATATACAGTATATTTAACTGAACATTTTTCCCCAAGTCCAGTATTACAGCAGGATTTCAACAAACATTAACACATTTAGTTCCTTTTATCCCTGGACTCAAGTGGACCAGAGAGTCTAGCAACAAAACATTTTACCCAAACACATTTTCTGACTCCGAGGTCAGCCTCCCAACTTTGCAAATATATCTGACCATCAGCAACAAACAAAGCATTGATGAATAAATATTACATTATTAACACTTTACGGTTGAAACTCTGGGAATTCAAAAAGTAATATATCCAGAATAGTCATCCTGACTGTTATTCAAACAAACTTTCCCCTCAATTTTTTGCATTTTACGGACTCAATATATGCAACAATTTATTCTAGTCCTGATTACTTAATTTCAGTAACTCTTTTTAAACCTTTATCATTTCACCCTTTTGTTTTTTACCAAAATTCCATTATCACCTTTTAAATTTAACCCCAAACCTTTAAGGAAATCTTTTGTAAATACACACACACAAAAACGATCCGATGGGATTGCTGCACTAAAAATGTATTTAGAAAAATGTAAATTCCATTCAGTGTCAAATGCATTTGGGCTGTACAGATACCGCCCTTCTTCAGAGCAAGACACATTCAATGATAATGGTTTTTACAACCATATGTATACACTCCTATATCGTGTGGGATCAATTAATCAATAATTTTGTACCAATTGGAAAAATCAACCAATGCAAAAAAACATATAGGCATATATGAAATCACGGGTCATCAGGTGCTATCACATTCGATATGCACTAAGAAAAAACAACAAAACACATATCCAGATTTTGGCACTCATATGTATAACAGCTTAAACACAATTAAAAAACATTTGCACAAATAAACCATTCCCTTTGTTTTGTAACAGGCATTTTTTGCAATGTCAAGTTCCCATTTTACACTTCAGAGTCCAGGACAATTATATCAATCTGAAGTATAGTACATTTGTTGATATTGAAAAATACCTTCCAAACCTTCAACAGTGTGAGAATAGGCAATTGCATAATTAAAACCATTCCTTAACCACTTCAATACCAGGCACTTACGCCCCTTCCTGCCCAAGCCAATTTTCAGCTTTCATAGCTTTCGCAATTTGAATGAGAATTGCGCGGTCATGCAACACTGTACCCAAACAATTTTATTATAATTTTGTTCCCACAAATAGAGCTTTCTTTTGGTGGTATTTGATCACCTCTGCGATTCTTATATTTTGCGCAAGGAATAAAAAAAGACCAAAAATGTTGAATTTTTTTTTTTTTGTTTCTGTAAATTTTTTTGTAAATAAATATGTTTTCTTCTTCAATGATGGGCACTGATATGGCTTCACTGACTGGCACTGATAAGGCGGCACCGATGAGGTGGCACTAATAAGCGGCACTGATAGGTGGCACTGGTATGTGGCACTGATGGGCGGCACTGATGGGTACTTATGGGTGGCACTGATGAGTGGCACTGATTACTGGTGGGTGGCATTGCTGGGCATCACTGTTTTTATTGCTGTACTATTATGGTGCCAGTCAGTGCCCATTTGTGGGCACTGATTGGCACATATTTGGCATGTTTTGGAACATGTGGAACATGTGGATGGCCATGGGGGATGTACCTGGCCATCCACATGTTGAAAGCTTCCCTGGTGGTCCAGTGTGGGCATCCGAGGGGGGGGCTGCGCTGATGAACAATCAGCGCAAACCCCCCCCTGTCAGGAGAGCCACCGATCGGCTCTCCTCTACTCGCGTCTGTCAGACGCGAGTGAGAAAGAGGCGATCAACGGCTCTTCCTGTTTACATCGTGATCAGCCGTGATTGGACACGGCTGATCACGTGACAAAGAGTCTCCGTCGGAGGCTCTTTACCGAGATCGGTGTGTCAGACTGACACACCACACCACCGATCGCCGCGATGCACGCCCCCCACGGGCGTGTGGCGGCTGTTATCCTGCTGGACGTCATATGACGCCCAGTCAGGATAACAACCACTTCCCGGACGTCAATATGCTATTGACCGGGCGGGAAGTGGTTAAAGTCAGACTTTAACCGAAATAATCAAAATACCCCAGCTATAAGTTAAAATGTTTATAATGAAAGAGGAGGGTGGAGGCGCCAACTGTATAAATCCTACTATGGTAAATAATGTAAGTGTAGTCTGTCCACTTCTAGAGTCTAGAGTTGCCGCTCTGCAGGCTCTGCTGATGTGTCCCTCGGCTGAATGGTGTGGTAGATGTTTTAAATTTCGTGTCACAGGCTCCCAGCGATATCGCATGACATGAAGCTCCACGCTGCCTAGTCTGGAACGCGGAAGCGGCGGTGACGTCACACAGCAGAGCTGGCAGTCTAACAGAGTGGCGAGAATCACAGGCTACGCGCTCGGGGCTCACAGCTCCTTCTACTGGCCTCTAGAAGTGCAAAGTGAACCTTTAAGTGGACAGACTACACTTACATTATTTACCATAGTAGGATTTATACAGTTGGCGCCTCCACCCTCTTTCATTATAAACTCTTGCTGACAGAGGTAACGGACACCCTCTGAGGATGGCTGCCTTCTCGTTTTTATTATAACAGACTATTTTAGAAGTGCCATTAGTGCCACTATTACATTTGTTTTTAAAGAAGGCATCACACTGCAAGGAGCGCCAGAATCCCCCCCCCCCTCTCTCTATAAGTTAAAATGTTACTCTTAAAAATTCGTATTTTGCAATTACATTAAAACCTTGGTTTGCGAGCATAATTCGTTCCAGAAACATGCTTGTAATCCAAAGCACTTATATATCAAAGCATTTTTTTTACAGGGTATGAAAGAGAAGAGAGGCACCTCTAAGTGTAGCAATAAGTTGCTAAATGTTGTACCTTCATTAAATGTAACCATATTGCTACACTTAGAGGCTCCTCTCTTCTTTTTTATACTCAGTTGTGACATGACGCTACTCTTATATCAAGACATCGCTTGTATATCAAGGCAAAAACGTATTAAAACATTTTGCTTGTCTTGTAAAACGCTCTCAAACCAAGTTACTCTCAAACCAAGGTTTTACTGTATCTTAAACTTTTTAATCTACTTGATTATCTGATCAGATTCCTCAAAAGAGGACATTTGGTACCATTAAATACATGCAATTTAGTAGTGACGTCACAATCTCCATATATGATTCCAATTAACAGTGCATTGGCTTAATAATATGTGCCCAACACATTCCATGAACATACCAACAGTAGTTGCAACCTTTCAACAATAAACATGTAATAAAAACACACTTTAAATCTATACATACGTCTCTTAACTAAACCCTTCTCAACAACTTGCAGTTGTCTCAACATTTACTCTCCCTTCCAGCAAGTCTAGGACTCGCTGAATATGGAATGCAAATGTAGCAATATGCATTCTCGAATAATGCATAAGATAATGAAGTGCACCCATAAAATAAAATTCATAAGAATCTACTTTATCATATCATCTACTTTAATTATTCAACTTCTATTATTGAATATACAGAACAACGATGGCAATATTATACGAGTTATTTCTTAAATGAATAACATTTAAGTTTAAGTAATAATATTATGTTCAATGTCAAGTTCCCCTTTTCTTAGTTTCAATATTAATACATGAGCTTGTATATATGTATATTGTGGGAGATTAGCTTGTGGGGATCACCTTTTCTGGAAATGAAGGTCAGCGTGCAGACAGTTTCTTTAAAATCTGGTGTGTTGCCAGCTTCATTTAGAAAAGGTTTGCAAAGTCATAAACATAAACAAAACAGTAACGTAAATCCTTGCCACCCGGTGCTAAACTAAACAGTAGACTGCTCTCTATACGGTGTGGGGCTGGTCCCTGTCACCCACAAAACATGTGGTAAAGCAAACCTTCTTTTCCAATCCAAACAAACAGAGCTCCTCTCTCTGATTCCCTTCTGAGTCTCAGGCCAGAGCTCTGCTGTGCTCTCTTCCTGGTCATTTAAAGTCCACCCGAGTGTGGACTCAAGTGGACCAAGAACACCCAGACCGGAACCAAGCCTGCCACAGAGGCTGGAAAAACCCGGCCCGGATTCCGGTTCAGTCTCTTACAATGGAACGAATGTGAGGTGAAATATACCGATTATCAATGACCTCACCTCGCATACCATCACATATCCTCCCCCTCTGCTCAAGCCCCTGCAGCTGAGCAATTGTCCCAAGCATACAGTGCATGCGGTAGAGGGCATCTGCATTGTTTTGGAGCTTTCCCGGCCTATGCTCTACTGTAAACTTAAAGGGCTGTAAAGCCAGGAACCACCTTGTCACGCGGCCATTTTTCTCTCTGTTGTTATACATCCACTTTAGGGGAGCATGGTCAGTGACTACCTTAAAAGTACCAAAAACTCCTTTGTGAACTCCGTGGTCACTAGTACTGGTAGTACACAAAGGGCCTGTTTTAATTTCTGAAACGCTTCCTCAAGATTCCCTTCATCAGGTCAGTCAGAGGGACGGCAATGGTGGCAAAGTTGGGTATAAACCATCTGTAATACCCCGTAATGCCCAGGAAGGCCCGAAGTTGTTTTTTGTTTACCGCTTGGGGCCATTTTTGAATTGCCTCAACCTTATTGGTCGGAGTCTTGACCAGTCCCTGGCCAATAACGTACCCAAGGTATTGGGCCTCCTCAGGCTTATGGCATACTTTTTTGGGTTGGCCGTGAGACCTGCTTCCTTAAGGGAATCTACCACTGCTTGTACTTGGGGCAAGTGAGATTCCCAATCTGGGCTGTGGATGACCACATCGTCCAAATAAGCAGCTGCATACAGGCGATGTGGTCTCAAAGTTTTGTCCATCATTCGCTGGAATGATGCAGGGGCTCCATGCGGACCAAAAGGCATCCGCGTGTACTGAAACGAGCCCTCGGGAGTGGAAAAGGCAGTCTTCTCCTAGGCTGATTCAGTTAGCGGTATTTGCCAATAGCCTTTCGTTATATCTAGGGTTATGTAGCGAGCCTGTCCCAACCTGTCCACGAGTTCCTCGACCCGAGGCATCGGGTATGCATCGAACTTCGACACACTGTTTAGGAAACTTAAGTAGTTACAAAACCTGATAGTGCCATCAGGTTTTGGGACCAGCACTATGGGGCTCCAGCACTATGGGGCTCGACCACTCACTGTGGGACTCTATCACGTCCAACTCTAACATATTTTTGATTTCCTTCGCGACTGCCTCTCGCCTGGCCTCTGGGATTCTATATGGCTTTACATTTACCCAAACCCCTGGTTTCGTCACTATGTCATTCTGGATCACGTTGGTCAGTTCGGGTAAGGGGGAGAAAAAGTCTATTTTTGTACACAAACGCCCTAACGTCACTTTGTTGTGCCACGGACAGGGAATCCGTTATGGGGACGTCAGGTGTCACCGGCACCCAGTCTGTTGGAGGCGGGGATGCGTGCAGTAAAGTCTCTCTGTCCTTCCAGGGCTTTAAGAGATTCACATGATAAATTTGGTGGGGTTTCCTTTTCCCTGGCTGGTAGACTTTGTAGTTTACCTCCCCTACACTTTCGACAACCTCAAAAAGGGACCCTGCCACTTGGCTAGGAACTTAAATTTCCATCGTGGGAACCAGTACCAACACTCTGTTCCGGGGCTGAAAGTACGAACCTTGGCACCCTGATCATAGACCCTCCTCTGGGCCTCCTGGGCTCGCTCCATATGTTCTCGTACCAGGGGCAGGACAGCTGCGATTCCATCCTGCATCAAAGAGACATGCTCTATGATGCTTCTATATGGGGTGGCCTCTCCCTCCCATGTTTCTTTGGCGACGTCTAGCAGCCCCCTGGGATGTCTACCATACAAAAGCTCAAAGGGGGGATAGCCTGTGGATGCCTGCGGAACCTCACGTATGGCAAACATGAGATATGGTAGCAAAAAAAATCCCAGTTTCTCCCATCTTTGTCGACCACCTTTTTTAGCATATTAAAGTTTTATTAAATCTTTCGACTAGACCAGGGATATGCAATTAGCGGACCTCCAGCTGTTGCAAAACTACAAGTCCCATCATGCCTCTGGGTGTCATGCTTGCTGCTGTCAGAGTCTCGCTATGCCTCATGGAACTTGTAGTTTGGCAACAGCTGGAGGTCTGCTAATTGCATATCCCTAGACCATCCCTTTGGGGGTGGTAGACAGAGGTACGGAGATGGGAGATTTTGTATAATCTACACAGTTCCTTGGTAACCCTGGACATAAATGGGTTGCCCTGATCAGTTAAGATCTCTTTTGGGATCCCCACTCGACTAAACACCTGGACCAACTCCCCGGCGATAGCCTTAGCAGAGGTGTTGCGCAAGGGTATGGCCTCAGGATAGCGCGTTGCATAGTCCAGGATCACCAGAATATGCTGGTGACCCCGGGCAGATTTCACAACAGGCCCCACCAGGTCCATGCCAATCCTCTCAAAGGGGACCTCAATTATTGGTAGAGGGACAAGGGGGCTGCGAAAATGGGCACTCGGGGCACGATTCGCAGTACTTCTTGACATCTGCATACAACCCGGGCCAGAAAAATCTGAGCGATTCTCTCCCTGTTTTTTTCGATACCGAGATGTCCCCCCATTACATGACCATAGGCCAGGTCTAGCACCACGCTGCGGAAGGGTTTGGGAACCAGTAGCTGTCTCCACGTTTTACCACTTGATACAATAGTTTTTTTATATCCATGTAGGGGAAAGCCACCCCCCAGTTAGGATCTACCGGTTCCCCATCCAACATCTTAACGTTTTCCTTGGCTCTAATGAGGGTGACATCTCGCAGTTGCTCGGTACAGAAATCCTCTCTCCTGACCTCTAAGTCTGGTACCACATTCTAGCCACTCTTATTGTCAGGGTCAGAGGTGTTCTCCTGTTCGTTACCCACGGGCTGGGAGCTAGCTTCCAGGTCCTCCCGCTCCCCAGCCATGACAGGGAAAGGAAGAGGATCTCCGGCTTCCTCGATCCCACGAACAGCATCCCCTTCCCTTTGGCAAAAAGGGTTTGTGAGAGTTCTCGTGCTTCCCCAGCAGGGGGCGCTCCATCTACCAGCCTCCCTTTGCTCTCCCATAAATTCCAAAAATTGGGAATATCTGTCCCCACTAAAGCTTAATTTAGCAGTGAAGGTACCACCACCACTGAATGTGTTACACTGCTCCAGGGGGTATCAACCTCAACCGCCGCTGTCTGGTAGTCCTGAGTGTCCCCATGGATGCAAATTACCCCAATAGTACTGGGGTGTAGTTTTGTGGGGTTTACACAATCATTCCTGACTAGAGTCACCACAATACCAGAGTCTAGCAGGGCTGTGAGTGACTTCCCATCCACTGAAATAACACACATTTGTTTTTCAAGGCGACTGACATGATGCAGTACATGCGACCTGTGCAAACAGAGATATGCGTCTTTTCATATAAGCATAATCGAATTGCATAGGTTCATAATTTATAGGACAGTTTGCAGCAATATGCCCTAATGCATGGGAAGTCTCCAGGTCTAGGACCCACAGTCTCATCAGCTGTAACAGCAGTCTTATCTAACTTCCCCATGCTCTTGAACCCCGGAACAGTCTTATCCGAACCGCTGGGCGATCTTGCACCCCTAAACACACCAAAGTGGGGCGTAGACGAGTTCACCAAGTCCTCAGTAGCAATGTACCTCTCCACTAGGTCCACCAATTGGGTTGCAGTTTTGGGATCCCCCTGTCCGACCCACTTCCTCAGAGCAGCAGGGAGCGCACGCAGGTACCAGTCCATTACCACACGCTCCACGATCTGAGGGCCTGTCAAGGTCTCCGGCTGCAAACACTTCCTGGTGAGGTGGACCAGGTCGAACATTTGAGAACGGGGTGGCTTGTTGCTGGAGTAGGTCCACTGATGCACGCGCCGGGCCCGGAATGCCATGGTGACACCCAAGTGTGCGAGTATCTCTGTCTTCAGAGTCTCATAGTCCTGGGCCTTATTCGGTTCCAGATCAAAATAGGCCTTTTGAGGCCTCTCCTGCCAGAAATGGGGCCAACAGACCCGCCCACTGTTCCTTTGGCCATCCTTTGCGGACAGCAACTCTCTCAAAAGTCGCAAGGTATTCCTCGACATCATCGGCAGGTGTCATCTTCTGTAGGTGGTAGGATGCACGTTCCATCTTTGGTTCCACTGGCACAGGAGGTGCGGACCCCTTTTTCAGTTCCACCAGAGCCTCTGTGAACTGCCGGTTCATCTCATGCTGGGCCGCCTGTTGTGCTGCAGCGACCTCTGCGACTTGGCGTTTGGTTTCCCACTGAGCTGCATTGGCCTGTAGTAGGGCCTTTACCATTTCCTCCATCTTCAGAAAGTGCCCGCGGAGTCCACTATGTGTGGGAGATTGGCTTGTGGGGATCACCTTTTCTGGAAATGAAGGTCAGCGTGCAGGCAGTTTCTTTAAAATCTGGCGGGTTGCCAGCTTTATTTAGAAGAGGTTTGCAAAGTCATAAACATAAACAAAACAGTAAAGTAAATCCTTGCCGTCCGATGCTAAACTAAACAGTAGACTGCTCTCTATACGGTGTGGGGCTGGTCCCCATCACCCACAAAACATGTGGTAAAGCAAACCTTATTTTCCAATCCAAACAAACAGAGCTCCTCTCTCTCAGATTCCCAGAGTCTCAGGCCAGAGCTCTGCTATGCTCTCTTCCTGGTCATTTAAAGTCCACCTTGAGTGTAGAATCAAGTGGACCAGACCATCCGAACCGGAACCAAGCATGCCACAAAACATCCGGACTGGAACCAAGCCTGCCACAGAGGCTGGAAAAACCCGGGCCGGATTCCGGTTCTGTCTGTTACAATGGAACAAATGCGAGGTGAAATATACCGATTATCTATGACCTCACCCTGCATACCGTCACAATATATATATATATATATATATATAAGCTCATGTATTAATATTGAAACTAAGAAAACGGGAATACAAAAAATACTGTCACTGCCCCCACCTATGACAGGTCTTCACGGCAAGGAGCACTGGATGGGCGGACGCATGTAGACAAAAAACACAAAATATCCAAGCTCAACTTACCAACCAATCAGCAACCAAACAAATTCACCTGTCTAACAGTGCGTTTAAAAACAGGGGTTTAGTTGCACGCATTTGCAAATACATGTGTAAGCTGCAGGCCCCGTCAAGGCTCCCTGTGTGCTGCAGTCCTAACTCTAAAATTTAAGGTCTCCTCAGTGGAAGCACATGTATGCTGATGGATAGATGAAGGGCAGATGACTGGAGGGAGCCCCACCCTCCTTAAAGGGGCAGGAGCACACTAGACACCCAGCACATAGAAGCAAAGGTGCTAGTGCGTTGCCTGTCCACAATGACATCAATACAAAAAATACTGTCACTGCCCCCACCTATGACAGGTCTTCACGGCAAGGAGCACTGGATGGGCGGACGCATGTAGACAAAAAACACAAAATATCCAAGCTCAACTTGCCAACCAATCAGCAACCAAACGAATTCACCTGTCTAACAGTGCGTTTAAAAACAGGGGTTTAGTTGCACGCATTTGCAAATACATGTGTAAGCTGCAGGCCCCGTCAAGGCTCCCTGTGTGCTGCAGTCCTAACTCTAAAATTCTAAAACGGGAACTTGACATTGAACATAATATGACTTATTTCATATATATATATTTGTGACAAACAGTGCAGTGTTTATTTGTGATATTTACAAAGTCTATTTACAGGTGCTGTACAGTGTTCCAAAAAAACCAAACAGGAACAAAAATAGCCAAACAAAAACCTAGCCGTGTCTCGGCACTAACTATACAGTATTTACAGATCCTAACTACCAGGCTGAGCAAGCCTACAGCTTGCCAGCTTCCACATTAGTTTTCACCAAATTTTAGCTCTCCTAGACAGCAGTTGTCTGAGGTTCCCAGGCCCAGAGCAAAGGCTGTCTGACAGGTGAGCTTAAATTGACCTGGGAGAGAGGACCAACACCTGAACTGGATACTGGATCAGAGATCCCTGAATGTGTAAGAGAGGAGCCTGGGAGATGTATAAACCCCAAACAGGACTTTTCCTGGCTCTCTCTGCTACTATATATATATATATATATATATATATATATATATATATATATATATATATATATATATATATATAGGAAGGCTAGTATGCTAGCCTGAAATTATGGGAGGAGTTCGAGGGGTACTTATACAGACCATCCACGAGGGTCAGCGTCGGCTGTAGTGCGCGGTATTCGTCGTCATCAGCCGACGCCTTACGACTCGCAACGTCCGTGTAGTTGCTTTCGTACCCTCCAGCTTCGCTCGCAGTCGATCGTATCCCCGCTCGCGGTCGCAGGTAGGACCGGCCGTTACCGTTCGTACGAATCGTAGCGCCGGTACACGTTTCTTCTTTTTCAAAATCACACGGTTCATAACCCCGTGTTTTCCGTCTTCATCGTATGTTTATCGACTAGTCCAGTTGTCTTTCGTACCCTGTCACACCCATGTTGCTACCGGTAACGGTCCGTCCAGACACTACGGCTCTCAGAGCTGTTGTACGAATTACTCACAGCTCGCAAGGCTCTCGCCTCAGTCGCACATCCGATACCCAGTCGTCGGACTGGTATCCCACACTGCACTTCCTTATCCCTAGTCACTGATGCCCTACACCTCCTACGATACTCTCCCTTCACCTTACTGATGCCCCACACCTCCTACTTACACCATACACCAAACAGTCTGGGCCGGCTCTTGTCGCTAACAATCGGCACTACAGGCCGGACCCTCGACAATCACAAGCCCCTTCAACTTCGAAACAACGAACACCCGTCCGAGTCCAGCCGTATCTCCGGCGCTACGATTCGGACCCGGGAAATTCAAATCCCCGCCTTGCACCCGTTATCAGCCCGTATACAGGCACAGCATCGGCTTAGAGATTCGGATCTCTGGCATCCACGTTGGTTCCGAGCACAGTCGCACCACCGGCTCATCGGCTCGGACCTACAAACATCGAACCGCTAAACCATCCGAATTCAGTCGTAGCATAGGCTCAAACTTTCGAACCAATGGCATTCCCAAGCGATCCGAGTCCAGTCGCTTCACCGGCTCAATCGACTCGGATCTCTAGCAACAGACCATCCGATCCGAACCCAGTCGTAGCATCGGCTCAAAGGCTCGGATCCTCCGCTAACATGGCCGATCTGGGCTCAGTCGCACCACCGGCTCGTCGGCTCGGGTCCACAAACATCGAACTTTCGAGCTGATCCGAATTCAGTCGTAGCAGCGGCTCAAATTTTCGGCTCTATGGCATTTTCAATCGGTCGAGTCACAGTCGCACCACCGGCGCATACCGCTCCGATCTTCAGCAGTAAACTTCTTTAACCGATCCGAATCCAGTCGTAGCATCGGCTCCAAGTTTCGGATCCTCGGCTGAAACAACCAATTCGTTCACAGTCGCATACCCGGCTCTAAGCAGCTCCGACCCATACCTCCGATACAACGTCGAACGTCTCAGAACGTTACGAATCCAGCCATAGCATCGGCCACAATGATTCGAACCGCAAGCCGCTATACACACGCATTACTTATCACTCCCGTTTCATCACGAAACGGCCATCCCCACACACTCGAAAGTCACAAACTCTTCTTCTTTCGTCTCCTTAAGGCATTTGTTCCTCGCAAGCGCTGCGAGCGTTCGACGAGTGGTTGCACACCAGCCACTCACCTCCTCCAGTAGTCAAACGGCTACTCACCGATTTCTCTATACCTTTCCACCACACACGTCAGTTTAGATCGAGTTTCCATCCTGTCCACCCTGCAATCCAGGTCGGACGATATTTCCCGAAAAAAAAAAAAAAAAAACTTAAAAAAATAAATAAAAAAAAAAAAAAAAAAAAAGGGGGCAGGGGGTCTTACACGCTTCTTCACCCGGGAGCTACCTACCGCTCCCACAACTCTTCACGCCTACAAAAAAAAAGAAAAAAAAAAAAAAGAAATATATATATATATATATATATCTCCATGTCACCCTCCTCACAGGTCCCGGTCGACCCATGTCTCGACCTCAACCAAGACAGGGCTCAAGTCAGGTGCGTAAACGCAAGGCCCCTCCTTGCTTTCTCTCTGCACTCTTTCACGACATATTTGTCTTCACATACACAATTCGACCGCTCACCAGGCGCTAGCAACTGCCACATACTTCTACGCATGACTCTGTTTTCGAAGCCGATCCGAGATCCTTCACTACGCAGACAAGGTCGCCAACATCACCTTGCTGGCAGTGCAGGAGTTGGCAGACCGACCACACGTCATTGAACTACAGATCGAAACATTCCTACTTGGTATACCAGACTCCAGCTACCCGCCCCAGTACGCCCTGGTTCATCAGTCTGTGCCAAGCACAGACGGCACCCGAGCTATCGGTTACCTAGCCAGTCACCTCCTGGCTCACCTCGGTTGCCACGCACTCTTTTGCGTTTTCCAAATTACACTCAACAAGCGCTCGTACGCAAAACTTGGCTATCCTCTGCGCCTGTCATTCCTTATTCTGTCCATCCTCCCTTCCTTCTCCCTACCCACTTTCGTACCTCCTCTATCCCCTCCATACCTGGCATCTCACTCTATAAACATACATTCCCCCCCCCCTTTTTTCTTTCTCGTTTTTTCTCCAGCCCCCAACATGTCGCAGACCGACTGCGATGACTTTACCTTCGTCCCACCGTCACCACGTTCGGGTTCAGCGGACGACTCCACACAGTCCCTCAGGGCTGGATCATCCCCAGGCTTACAGCCGAACTACGCCGTAGGGGCATCCCCTACCCGGCCACGGCCAGGAAAACCAAGCTGTTAGGCTGCTGTTCCATAACCAGCGGCAACTCTACCAGACAAATTCCGCTGCAGTCGTTATCCTCGGCATTACTCAGCCACACGCCTTGGTGACCACACTGGCAACCGCAGTCACCGACGTCCAGGCTAGAGTATGGGCCCTGGAAACACGGTCAGCCGCGCCCCTATCAGCCCCAGTCTCCACCGTCGTTACCGAACCCCCCACTGCAGGTACGCCCGACGCTTGCACCCCTTTTTCTTCGCACCTGGTCCCAGCGGGCATCAGGAAGGACATCCTAAGCGCTAGGACACGAACCTAGCGTCCCCACGCATCTTCGGCACAGGTCATAACAGGGAACAAGCCGCGTGCCTAGGGGGACGTCTCAGTCATCCTAATGGCCAAGGACCCCAGGCTCGCTCGCAAACTCGAAAGCGACAAGTTCGTGGTAGCCTCTGGAAGCCTTAGAGATGTAACCAGTCCTCCCAGTCAGACTAGGATGTCCAATTTGAGCACCGGGGGGCGCAGCCATCTCCAGCAACTTAATTTCAAGGGTTGCTTTTACCCCACCGCAAACTTCTGCACATCCGCCTCCTGTGCCAGAAGGCTCTCCCTAGAAATACCTGCGGCGCCAAGCAGCAGAGTCCAGCTAGACCAGGCCACATGCACTTCGGGCGGCTCGACTTTCTCTCCTCACATCCAACTTCCTCTCTAGCAGCTTTTCTAGTACAGGGGACACTACAGGGTTTCACACCGGACTCATTACACTGCCTGACTCATTCCAAAACTACCCAGTCAAACTCCTGCATACCCTCACAGGAGTTCTCCCGATGGTTTAGGATTCTTGTGAGATCTAAGGAATCCAAGAGAGGTCTTTAAAACCTTGACGTGCCCACAACCGTGAAGAAAGTAGAAAGACCAGCACAGTTCATCTCCTTCCTGGTAATCATTCTAGACAAACGCGCCATGCGGGCCAGCCCACTTCTCGGTAGATTGACCCGCATCAGGACAGTCATCCATACGTCTACCGACACGCAAGGGTGCACTAACCCACAGCTACAATCCCTACTGGGCATACTCAAACCACGATGAGGATCGTCTCTCAAGGGCGATCCTTTATCGCACGCTTCTTAGTGTTCCTCTCCCAGGCACAAGACCCTGACCAAGTCATTAAGCTAGACGCAGCCTCCGTAAGCAGGATCTGGCCATGGGGGACCAATTCCTTGAGACCGGATAGGTAGACCCTTGTTTATCCCATCAGCATTCTCTTCGTCACCTCAGATAATCACGGACGTAGCAGCTTCCACAAGCTTCGCTGCAACTTTTGGCCATCATCGGTTTCAGGAGATCCGATCCATCAGAGATGCTCACAATTCCGCCTTTAGTCAGTCCTCCTCTCTATTTGAGATCTACCCCATAGTCGCAGCAACCCAAGTACGGGGCAGCCCCGGGCAGGACAGACCGCCACGTTCGCCACAGACAACCAGGCTACAGCCACAGTCGTTAACAAAGGCAGGTCAATAAATCGTTGTCCATCATGTCCTTCCCACGCAGGCTGTTGCTACTTTCCCTACAACATCAGCTCAGTAGCCTCAGTGTCCACATCCCCGGTTAATGCAACACCTCGGCCGACGCGCTATCCCGCTTGACCATGCCACATCCTTTCACAGAAGCCGGAGCCGACTCGACCATGTCTGGCATCCCACATTAGTCGCAACCAACTCTGGAATCGGATAGCACCTCCATGGTGCTACCTCCCTCATCAATGCATCCTGATCCGCCAACACACTACAGGTGGCGGCAACCACACTCTAGTACCAAACGCTTACCAGTGACCAGCGCCATACTCCGGGACATGTCTGCTATCCTTTCACGTTCTCCCTTCGGTCTATGGCCCAGCCTGGTAGTTCAAGCAGCCATTTACCTAGCCTTTTACGATTTTACGGCCCGGCGAATTACTATCACCAGCCCTAAATGCCGAGTACTACTCGGGCACCACCCGACTCGCCACCAAAGTCATTTCATCCTACACCCGACGGTATCGGAAATGATACAACCCGGTCCCGGAGTAGACATTAAACCTTTCCAGACACACAACGCCATGGCCGTTCTACGGTAATTGGTAAACTCTGCTGTCCGAGCCATCTGAGGACAGCCCTCTACTACCTTTCCCAACTGAACCCCTAAGCGGGAACCAGTTCGTCAGCCACGTCAGAACACTCCTGAGCATCTCGGGCCTTGACCCAGGATGTTACTCAGGACTCGCTTTCGCATTAGAGCAGCCCCAGCAACATCACGAAACAGAGTTCCTGACCACGCAATAAGGAAGATGGGCAGGTGGAAATCCTTGTGTTTCGCCCGACACGTCCCCGATCCTCAGTCAGAGATATCACGAGCCTTTAACAGTCTCGCTCTATAGTGGTTTACCTGACATAATAGATCAATTCCTTCCTAACCTTGTGTGACTTTTTGGCCCCTTTCTTTGGCATACCGTACAAAAGGCCAGGCCACACTTCAGGTCTTATTTGTGTTGTTAGTCTTGTGACGTGTTTATGTGATCCATATCTCTTCGGACAGAGGGCTCAGACCATAAATAGGAAGGCTAGTATGCTAGCCTGAAATTATGGGAGGAGTTCGAGGGGTACTTATACAGACCATCCACGAGGGTCAGCGTCGGCTGTAGTGCGCGGTACCCACCCACCCATATCTCCCTTTTCTAGGGCACTCCTCTACAACCAATTCTCAGCAGAATTATCTATCACTTCTATTCAGGTATGGCCCCTTTCTTTGGCATACCGTACAAAAGGCCAGGCCACACTTCAGGTCTTATTTGTGTTGTTAGTCTTGTGACGTGTTTATGTGATCCATATCTCTTCGGACAGAGGGCTCCGACTATATATATTGTGAGGGGGTTAGCTCGGCAGCGGGTGTGTGTGATCCCCTGGATGGGCTCCCCACACAAAAACAGGCCCAGCAGACGGAGGTTGTGGTTTTCAAGATCAAAAAGGTGCGGTTTATTTCTCTATTTACAGTGACAAAAAACACAGCAAAGCAAAAAGAAACATAAACAAAATAAACCCTGGTCAGCTTGACCTCTGACTAAACATGCAGGTTTCCTAACTAACAACTGGGATCAGCCTGGTGCTGTCCTAGTCCCTAAGTCCCTGGTTTAGTAAATGTCCAAACAAATAGCCACACAGGCTTTGTCTCACCGCACAGGGGTTCACTCTCCCTAGACAGTCCACACAGGTCTGGTTCCAGGCATGAGCAAACACCTAATGAAGCTGGGAGTTTTTATAGAGGCCTTAAACGAGCTGACAAGCTTCAGCTGGTCTCCTCAACTCCCTGCCTGCACGACGCCCAGCACTCTCCCTAGAGGTATGAATCATCCATGAGCCCACTAGCCTCAGCTGGGCTTCATCAACTCTCTCCCTAGTTGTATAAGTCGGCATAAAGCCTGAATCTGGGAGAAATATACCTACCCCCCTGGATGCAACCAGGTGACTTTACCTTCCTGCTGTCACATACCCCCCCCTCTTGTTTTAACCTTGGGGTTGGAACACCAGCAATCAGGCATTCATGTACTCGAGACAAAGCATCCACATTCCCCATTTGAACGCCAGGGCGATGCTTTACTGTGAAGTTGAATTCCTGTAGGGCCAGGAACCACCTATTTACTCTTCTATTTGTCTCCTTGTTTTGAGCCATCCACTTTAACGGAGCGTGATCCGTAACCATGTCAAAGTGCCTACCTAGCAGATAGTACCGAAGGGAATCTAGAGCCCACTTCACCGCTAAACACTCCTTTTCAACCGTGGCGTAATTTACCTCATGGGACTTCAACTTCCTGCTGAGGTAAATGACTGGGTGCTCTTCCCCGTTCCAGACCTGGGACAATACTGCTCCTAACCCCACATCTGACGCATCACTTTGTACGACAAAGTCTTTAGAGAAGTCGGGTGAGTACAACACTGGCTGGCTACATAAGGCTTGTTTCAAGAATTGGAACGCTGCCTCAGCCTCGGGGGTCCATTTAATCATGACCGACCCTTTCCCTTTCGTCAGGTTGGTTAGGGGCACAGCCTTAGAAGCAAAGTGGGGAATGAAGCGCCGATAATAACCCGCGATTCCCAGAAAGGCTCGTACCTGCTTCTTGCTGTTGGGACGTGGCCAACTCTGGATGGCCTCGACTTTGTTGAGTTGGGGTTTTATTACTCCCCTGCCAATGGTGTACCCAAGATATTTGGCCTCCTCCTGCCCAATGGTACACTTCTTGGGGTTAGCCGTAAACCCCGCTTCCCGGATAGAGTCTAGGACTGCTTGCACTTTTGGCAGATGTGAGGCCCAATCTGTGCTATGGACAATTACGTCATCCAGGTAAGCCGCAGCATACTTCCGATGGGGCCTCAGTATCTGGTCCATTTTCCGCTGGAATGTGGCCGGCGCATTCTGTAACCCGAACGGCATTCTCTTATATTGGAACGCCCCGTCTGGGGTTACAAATGCGGTTTTCTCTTTGGCCGACTTGGCCAGGGGAATTTGCCAATACCCTTTTGTGAGGTCCAGAGTCGTCCTGTATCGGGCTGTTCCCAGCCGGTCGATCAACTCATCTATACGTGGCATGGGGTAGGTGTCAAATTTTGTAACTTTGTTCAACTGACGAAAATCGTTACAAAATCGCCAGCTCCCATCCGGTTTAGGCACCAACACAATGGGACTAGACCAATCACTTTGGGACTCCTCTATCACCCCTAAGTTCAGCATTTTCTGTACTTCCTCCCGTATTGCCTCCCGTCGGGCCTCTGGGATCCGATAGGGTTTTAACTTCACCCTTTCACCGGGCGGGGTAATAATATCATGCTCTACCCCAGATGTTTGTCCCGGCAGCTCAGAGAACACCTCCTTGTTGCGAAGCACAAACTCCTTAACCTCCTGTTGTTGGGGTTGTGACAAGGTGGCTGCTATTCCAACCTCCGGAATCACGCAACCAGTTTGAGCTGGTGACCAAGTTTCTGCGACTAGGGACTCTCTATCCCTCCAGGCTTTCAACAGATTAACGTGATAGATCTGTTCGGGCTTTCGCCTTCCTGGTTGTCTGACCTTGTAATTCACTTCGCTCACTTTTTCCATTATTTCGTAGGGGCCTTGCCATTTGGCAAGGAATTTACTTTCAACCGTAGGGACAAGTACCAATATCCTATCCCCCGGGGAAAAGGTACGGGTCTTGGCTCCACGGTTGTACACTCTCTGCTGTGCCAACTGCGCTTGGGCCAAATGTTCCTTCACGATGGGCATTACCTGTGCAATTCGATCTTGCATCAGGGTGACATGCTCAATCACACTCCTGTGGGGAGAACTCTCACTTTCCCAAGTTTCCTTGGCAATATCCAACAGCCCTCTTGGGTGTCTCCCATACAGTAACTCAAAGGGGGAGAATCCCGTAGAGGATTGGGGCACCTCCCTAATAGCAAACATCAAATAAGGAAGTAGACAGTCCCAATCCTTTCCATCTCTATCCACCACTTTCTTCAACATTTGTTTTAGGGTTTTGTTGAATCTTTCAACCAGCCCATCGGTTTGGGGGTGATACACAGACGTACGCAATTGCGTCACTTTGAACAATTTACACAGCTCTTTCATAACCCGGGACATAAAGGGTGTACCTTGGTCCGTAAGCAGTTCTTTACAAATACCCACCCGGCTAAAAACAAGAGATAGCTCTTTGGCTATGGTTTTGGCCAAGGTATTTCGGAGAGGGATCGCTTCTGGATAACGGGTGGCATAGTCCATTATAACTAATATGTACTGGTGCCCCCTAGCGGACTTGATTATAGGACCTACCAAATCCATTGCGATCCTCTCAAACGGGACCTCAATGATGGGTAGAGGGACCAGCGGGCTACGGAAATGTGGCATCGGGGCCGACCTCTGACACACAGGGCAGGAGGAACAATAATTTTCTATGTCCTTCATCACCCCAGGCCAATAGAATCTCTGTAATACCCTCTCTCGGGTTTTCTCTGTCCCCAGATGACCTCCAAGAATGTGCCCATGGGCCAACTCCAACACCAACTTCCTGTAAGGTTTGGGCACCACAAGCTGCTCAACGGTTTCTTCTGCCCTTTTTGCCACCCGATACGGTAGGTCCTTCTCTATGCTGAAGTATGGGTAAGTGCAGGTATTATCTGGATTCACTAACTCGCCATCTATTTCCACTACGTTTTCCCGTGCCTTTATTAGGGCGGGGTCTTTTAACTGTTCTGTGGCAAAATTTTCCCTGTGAACCTCAAGATCAGAAAACTCCACAGACGGTAGGTTTTCGTCTGAGGAGGTGGGCTCCTCTCCAGTTTCTTGAGTCTCGCCTGCCAATACTGACAAGGGAAATTCTGGAGAGTCCTCACCACTCTCAGAGGAGTTCTGGCTATCACCTTCCTGGTACATAGGGGCACCAGTGGGGGGCTCAGGATCATCCCACAGTTCCCAGAACTTCGGAAAATCCCTTCCCACAATGGCATCATGCGGTAATTGAGATACTAACCCCACTGGATGAGAGAGGGTACCTTTGGGGGTCTTGAAACACACTGTAGTCACTGGATACTCTCGGGTGTCCCCATGCACACAAATAACAGCTACCTTGCTATTCCCAGAGACCTCTGTTTTAACTAATTCAGCCTTTATCAGGGTCACAAGGCTACCTGAATCCAGTAATACCACAACATTTCTACCATTAATACACATTTTGCATAAATGTTTCTCAGTTCCCCGAATGGCAGTGCATGCGACTGTCGCACACAGCGACTGACGTCTGTC